>CM051456.1:7785119-9260744 GCA_028274465.1 Plantago ovata | reverse complement strand
CAGTGTCGATGCATATTCTGCTGCTTCATTGAAAACGAGTTCATATTCATACCCCGGAATGAGGCCCACAAGATTTACTGGGAGCCAAATCATCATGCCTCTAGGGCAGACTATCGAACATGAAGAGGTATATTGGTTGATATGGACATTATTTATCCTATTAAACTACGTATGAGTCCATGTTGAACTAGAAATAACAACTGTATTCATTAGACAAAACAACTGTAATGATAATAGATAATGGTTCAAAACTTTCCTACATAGGTTTTTGAGGTCAACATGTCGTTATGTGCGGCAGTATAAATCTCAACCTCATACATTAATCTGTCATTTTGGTATTAGATGGTGTATATTTTAAGGACGATCTACATCAACTTTAAAGTAGCATAAGCTTGTGTAATTTTGTGTTTTAGCAATGACCTTTCTCTTGTTGTTTCATAAAAGTACTCTGATTTTATTTTCAAATTCCTTTCTGTTAACACATTTCCTACTCTTTTAAATGCAATAGATGCTTGAAGTTATTCGTTTGGAGGGACACTCGCTGAGTCCTGAGGAAGGTTATGCGCCGAGGGACATTCATCTTCTACAAGTGCGTTCTATACTGATTTGATGTGGCGCTTTAACCTTTTCATACTACTTACATGTGCCAAAACTAACAGCTCCTCTTTCGTGCAGATGT
The DNA here is from genome assembly GCA_028274465.1 of Plantago ovata. Classification (NCBI taxonomy): domain Eukaryota; kingdom Viridiplantae; phylum Streptophyta; class Magnoliopsida; order Lamiales; family Plantaginaceae; genus Plantago; species Plantago ovata. Next base: position 9,260,065 of record CM051456.1, on the reverse strand, counting down.
GCAGTGGCGTTGATGACAATTCCGTGGGAGCGTGCTCTGAGCTCATTTTTGCACCAATCGATGAGATGTTTCTGGATGATGCACCATTACTCCCGTCTGGTTTTCGCATAATTCCACTTGATTCCAAACCAGTTGAGTCAAATTAAACTTTTCATGATGTCTTTGTTTCTTGTTGTCCTTGATTTATTCCAAAACTTTCCCAACACTAATAACATGGCAAGTAATTACAAGACATCCATGCAAGTTGCACAAATTTGTTGACAAGATACTTGTTAATTTTTTTTATAACCTTCTACTTATTCAGCACTAGTATTGATTAATAGATATGTGGATGCTAACTAATGTCCTGATTGACAGGGTGACTCGCATGATTCGTTGAATTCACATAAAACACTTGACCTGACGTCTAGCCTTGAAGTTGGACCAACTACAAGCAATACTGTGGAAAGTTCAGCATCAGCTTGCAGTGCACGAGCAGTACTAACAATTGCTTTCCAGTTCCCATTCGAGAGCAATCTACAGGATAATGTTGCCACAATGGCGCGACAGTATGTCCGTAGTGTTATTTCCTCTGTGCAGAGGGTAGCAAATATCGTATCTCCATCAGGATTGAGTCCAACTGTGGGGCCCAGGCTATCTCCAGGCTCTCCCGAAGCACTAACACTTGCACAGTGGATCTGCCAGAGCTACACGTAAGTCTCATTATTCAGGAATTTATTTTATAACCGTCAGTTTTGGTCATTGATGTTATGAAAACCTTTACCTATTTGCAGTTATCATTTGGGGGCCGAGTTGTTAAGATCAGATTCTGCTGGTAACGAATCCATTCTAAAAACACTTTGGCATCACCCGGATGCCATCCTATGCTGCTCCTTGAAGGTATATTTTGCTGTCTTTGATTCTCTTCACTGCTACTTGTCACAAGCATTTGAACACTATTGCATTCTTCGAACAGTTTTGTCTAATTTCCCCTATTGGCCATACTTCTTCACAGGCTCTACCAAATTTCACATTCGCAAACCAGGCTGGCCTAGACATGCTGGAGACCACTCTAGTTGCTTTGCAAGACATCACATTGGACAAGATATTTGATGATAATGGGCGTAAGGCATTGTTTTCAGAATTCGCCAAGATCATGCAACAGGTAATAGTTGGGAAACGTCAAGTCCTTCCATAACGCTATGGTTAGACGTGATTTAACTCATTTTGTTTGTCACTTGCAGGGATTCACATACTTGCCAGGTGGAATCTGCATGTCGACAATGGGGCGCCACATCTCATATGATCAAGCGATTGTGTGGAAAGTGTTTGCTGCAGAAGAAACGAATGTTCATTGCCTAGCCTTCTCATTCGTGAATTGGTCGTTCGTGTAAGTGAATAATTCACTGATGAGTAGATGAAGGAAGAAGCTAAGTTATTTAGGAGTTGGAAGTTTTGTACTGTTTGGAACAAGTCTGATTTTGCTCCTCTTTGACACAACTTAGTTGGAATATTTTTGATAAGCTGTTCTGTTGTAAATTCTGCTGTTGTAGTCTCTTTTGATCTATTGAAGAATTTAATTCTTCACATGAAAATTGTGAAATCTTCTGCAAAAGATCAGTAACTCAACTCTATATAATTCTTCTCAAAATTTTCTGCACAACCAAACCGAATCAACCTATAATATACCATAGACCAAGTACTGCAGTTCCATAATTTATGAACAATAATATAAAAGAGAAGTAATATAATTAAGAGAAAAAAGGTTAAAATATACCCGAACTATATATAATTCAATACAAATAAAAGAGGAGAATGTAGTAAATATTAGTTTATGATGAACTAATTAACATGTAGCCTTGAGATGATTTTGAGGGCTTGGCGAACATCATCCAAGGACGGATCAATGACTTCATATCCATCGGGGAGGCAATATACTTTTCCAGTGCGAAGATTGGTGTGAACATGGTGATCTTCTTTAATGCTGTGTTTATAAGCGTTCGACTCAAACCCGCGACCTTGGTAGTATTTGCCACAAACCAAACAGGAGTAAACGTTGTGATCCGATAGGGACACACAGCAACGTTTCTCGAAGCTGAAATTCAGTAGCCTCTAGTTAACCGTGTATACGTATGGACAGTCTTTAACTGGTGGTGGATTCATATCGTTCGTTCAAATTGATGGATTTGCCCTGATTTTGGAGTATTTATTTATTTACTTTTTTCACGGCCCCCAAATTCGTGTAAATTCGTGTTGAATTAGATTTTCTATATTATTACTCCTCTGTTTCCATCTATAAAAAGTCTCACTCAGCAATATTCTAAAACCAAATCAAACACTGAGGTAAGACCAAACCCCAAACCAAGCAAATACACCATACACGTTCTCTAGCTTCCCATACCCCTACTTGCGAATTGCGATGCAACCAAAGCAGTTGCCACGGTCTTCAGAGAACTCGGCAACATTTGTTGGAGAGATTGGCGTAGATGTTAATTATGGAGCACAATGTAGATGTAGATTGTAATGTGGATTTATTTCTAACGTCTTAATTAACAACTAACTGAATGCGGTTTCATCTGCCTAATTCAAACTTTTGTTATATAGTATTATTTGCCGCTTATAATTTTGGTGGTGCTAGCTATATTATGCAATTTATTACTATATATATGGAGGTACAATTCCTTAAGGGACTTGAAAAAATGATAGAATATCACAATGTGGAGTTTATTCTTATTTATAACTGGTCCCAAGTTGGGATCGAGAATTTTTATTACTATAAGGAGTTTATTCCTTTATGGAGTATTCATTTAGAGGGTTTCTACTGAAGTAAGTATAAGGTATAATAAATTAATAAACTACTAGTAATAAAAATTTAAAAAAAATAAAAGTAAAATAAAATAAAAGAAAATAAGTAGATCTTGATTTTTCCCCAGACTCCAGTACGCCTCCCTCACTCCATTTCATTCCATCCATATCCATTTTCATCTCTCTGGTCTCTACTCTTCTGAATTTGTATTAGCTTTGGTTATTTGATGTGATGTAGTATACACTTTTAACTTTCTTGGAGGATTATATATTTTGTTATTACAAATGTATTTTCACTAGGTAAATGTAATGTAAGTTTTATTTTATGGATCTCGTATTATATGGCATTTCGTAACCGCCACCCGCATTCCAAATTTGTCACCCAACCCGTCGTGGGTTATCTTTAAGACCACCCGCCTACGGTGGGTAGGATAAAATTTTGTTTGAAACCCGCCGAAACCCGATCGCGCTCACCCCTAGTGATTGTTCAACGATCATTCATCAGTATCCATCCATCCCTCCAAACAGCAATATCAAGGCCATTACGCAACTTCCATCGCACTCCCCGCTTAGCCTAAAAAATGTCAGAAGAAGAAAAATACTTAGCCTTAAGCACACGAATCAATAAAGCGTTAGGAATAATTCGCCAACCTTCTTGCCGAGCATTGCCAAATTAAAATACCGGAGATCACGAAATCCCATCCCACCATCTCGCTTAGAATCACATAATGGATGCCAATTAATCTAATGTATCATACGCGCATCCCCTTCACCCCACCAAAACTTTGCAATAATAGAATCGATTTCAAGAATAGGGGTATCAGGAAATTTAAAGCAACTCATAACATAATTAGGAATAGCCTGCAAAACAGATTTAATTAAAACCTCTTTTCCAGCCTTAGACAAACACTTAGCCTCATAACCCTGAACTTTACTCAAAACCCGCTCACGAAGCCAGCTAAAGATCTCTTTCTTAGACCTTCCCATAACTGCCAGAAGACCAAAATACTTCTCATGCTTATCAATGACCCGAATTGGAAGACATGCTCTTATTTTCGCTACTCTGGCCTTATTAGTATTTCGACTAAACACATCTGTCGATTTCTCCAAATTGATCTCCTGACCTGAAGCTAAATTATATACTTATACAGAATGTCACTAATCTCCAAAGCTGCTTTAGAGGTTCTTGACAAAAAATAAAACTATCATCAGCAAAAAGAAGATGGGAAATGCGTGGAGCACCTGGAGCAACAACCACTCCCTGTAAAGAAAAACGACTTTCTGCATCACGAAGTAAATCACAAAAACATATAAGGAGAAAGAGGGTCCCTTGTCGAATACCTCTTTCCGTCACAAAAGAATCCAGCTGAACTCCATTAAACAATAAAGCATAAGAGGTTGTACGCACACTCATCATCACAATTAATAAGCTCAATAAACGACTCAGCAAAATCCAAGGCCACCAAACCTGCTGTAAAAAAGCCCACTCAACCCTATTGAGCTTTACTCATGTCCAGCTTAAGGGCCATCAATATATCTTCACCCTTGGTTTTCCTTTCAAATAGTGATTCACTTCATAGGCAACAAGGACATTGTCTGTAATTAGACGGCCATGAACAAAAGCTGATTGGGTTTATGAAATTATAGTGGGCATATGAACTTTTAATCTATTAGTAATGGCCTTAGAAGCTATCTTGAACATAACATTACTAAGACTAATAGGCCGAATCTGATTCATTCTATCATGATTCCTGCTCTTAGGGATCAAACAACACGGATAAAGTTCAACTTAGGATCCAAAATTCTACTATCATTCAAGAAAGATAAAGCCCGAAGATTTAAAAGAATACATATCAGAAATTATCTACAACAATAAAAAAAACAAAAAACAAAAGCATTTTATTAAACTTACTCACGCTGATCAGCTGTCACAATCAGCTCACGTTGACAAGTTGTCACAATTAGCTATCTGATAGTACATCGACTTCCCGCCAAAAAAGCTGGTTCATATCTATAATCGCATACATCTAGACTCGACTCAACCATCATTCGTACTTCTACTCCTACTTCTAGAGAGAGAGAAAAAAAACCCTAGGAAAAAAACGAGATGGAGAAGAAAGGGCTCATTTTCCAGCCGAAAAAGGTTACAGACTTCCATTTCATCCATGTGTTTTTTATTTACTGTTAGATCTCAAAATTCTAGCGATTCGCGTTTTCGTTTTACTGTTAGATCTGAAATTCTAGTGATTTAATGGTATCTATTGGGATTAGTGTTTTCACATGGATTCAGAAGGCATAAAGGAACAAAACTAGAAATAATCTGCTGAATATTCTAAATGAAAATAGTATTCTGAATCCCCCCAACAATGGATTTCACGCTCCACTTTTTGGATGATTCCATTTATTTTGTTTGGGCGAAAGAAAGGATATCTCGATTAGGAGAGAGAACGGGGAAATCCCATAGGACCCAATATATCTGACAAGTCGCACTACATGTCAACCCAAATCCATCGTCGTCGTCATCGTCGTTGTCGTCGTCAGGAACTAGGAAAGGCAATGTGGAATTCCAACAGGCATAATTGAAAGAAAAAAGTAAATTCTATATTTACTTTGATGTGGAAACGTAACAATATCCTTTTATTGTCGTTAGAATATTGGCTTTAATATATTCGTACTATTTGATCTTATATTGTATTTTCATATTAGAGGGGAGACTGACCCCAACGTTTTTAGCTTATAAGCCATATTACAAAAATAAAAAGCTCTAAAAACACTTAGCTTTGCAGAATGTTTCCCTCTCATGAGACAATAATCCTTGTTCATGATCCCCATCACCGTGTTGAGTGAATGCAGGATCATGAACTGGTCAGTATTCTTGAATGGCACTAGAATTTCGTCCTCCTCAGGTTGCACGTCTGATTCGACTAGAGAATCCATTCTGGCTCGATACCTGTCCCTCGGATAAGTACAATACAAAAGCGAATTGAACACACAGCAAATTACTGTTGGGATACCTACACCTGTATAAAGTGCTTTACCAAGTGCTGCTGCATTCTCTCAAGTAAAACAGTAATGTTCTCACCACTCCAGTCTGGGTATCCTTGGGCAACCCGCAATATATGTGCATCACTCTTATCAGGACATAAGCACTGGAATCATGACTTCATGAGCGCATCAAACAACACACGATTGTATGAACATTTGTCGTACCTAGGCACATTGTACTCGGGGTAGAGTTCTGCCACCTTAGCAGCAAAGTCGCCATAATGTGAAATAGCTTCAGTGCAGATGTGCCTTCTAGATGCAGACGGATTCTCGTATACAAGAATTTGTGCTAGAGCCACATCTTTGACATGAACAGATTAGATATAGTAATCTTCATAGGTCTCTGTGGAGCCTGCATATTTAGAGACACTTGGTTCAGTATGAACTTTTGATAAAGTGCTGACATTCTCGTATGTTAAGGAAGCACCATGGACCATCGGAGTGGTAACTGGACCCAACACATTCCAGGATTCACCACCACTATATCCGGGCTTTTTTCCTCCGCAATTTCCAAGTGGCTTTTTCAGCCAATGTTTTGGAAAGCGAATACCAAACCCAACACAAAAGCAGAACAGAAGTACATATAGTAACAGTCTGCAAAAGAATGATACCAACTACAGTGATACTGCTTAACTACATGAATGTATTTTCAGTTTTTTATTGCTTTTCTACATCACCAGCTAAGTTTTTAAATACCCCTTTTTGTTTGCAGTATTCTTCATCAATCGAACAATCTTCATTCCTGACTACATCAGTCGGCCAGTTCGGGCTCGGAAAAATTGTTGATACTGAAGAAGTGGCCACCACACGCCGTACACCTGCCTCTTTCGCTGCCGTCAACACATTCAGGGTGCCTTTAATTACTGGATCCAACAACTCTTTCTAGAAAGACACAACAAAAGTTAGTTTCATCCCAATATCATCTGAAACTAGCTAACAAAAATGAAGAGCACACCTGGGGATCTTGGACTTGATTGACATTGCAAGGTGAAGCCACATGGAAAACCCCGGAAGCACCTTTCACTGCAGCAGCGACTAAATTGTAGTCGAGCAAGTCCATTTGAAAGAGTTGCAGTCGAGAATGATCATTATCAACTCCTTCCAGGAAGGACTCTAAATGCTTCGTTTCGTTTTCATCCCTCTGATGATCAATTATACAAAATTATCCTTCACAGAGTTTACAACTAAGTACTAATACAACAACAATCTGATTAAGCGTATCCCAGTGAGATAGTATTGCAGGAAGCATAAGTAGTTACCGAGGTTTCTGACAGTGGCATGGACAGTGTAGCCACGGCTGAGGAGGAGCTGAACCAGCCAAGAGCCGATGAAACCACACAGCCAGATAATTCTTCGTTGCTCAAGTATTACTTCACGTGCCCATGAAAAAACATCAATTTTATTTACCTAGATGGTCAAAATTGAGTATCCTCAACAGGATCATCATGTCCTTGAAAAACCACATGCGGATTAACATTAGAATTATCAGCAACTTTTATAAGTACTGGTTGGCATCAATAGAAGAAAGGGTTGAAGTATGGTCCTGAATGCTCCACAAAAGGAAAGATCTATCCTTTCCTGCTAAAAAAAAACTATCACTATAAACTTGGTCAAAGGGAAAGAGACGGAAATTTGAGGTTCGAAAATTAAGGGATTCGGAAATTTGGTCACAGTTACATTTTCTTGATTACAACTTCTGAATAAATGAAGAACCAAAAACCTTTCAAAAAATACATGGTGAGAAAGAGATAGTAAAGAGGATGTACTCTGATGTAATCAACTCCACAACCAATCTTTTGTTCACACTCTGGATGATGTGGAAGCCACCTCGATAGGATTGTTTTCTCAGGTTCAGGACTCAACCTATCACGAGTTTCATATCTGGGAGGAAACATGATAAAATAGTCAAGAGAAACGTTAAATCTAACAAGACAACAGCAAGCATTACACGGTTGAAGGCCACAAGTATTATTCAAGAAGCTGAACTTCACACCATCTATTCCTCGCACAGAAATACAATTACTCCACATCCAACTCTCACAAACCGAACAATGAACCCAAGGTTTTCAGATAATTGTTCATTCTTTACTAGTAGTAAACAACAAACAATATTCATTGACATAACAAGTCAGCTTCAAATACCTACGTGCAGCAAGACTTATTACGAGATTAGAATGCCAACAACTGTTAAGAGTTTTTTTAATTACAAAATACCTATGTGCAACAAGACTTCGGGAAAAAAATGATAATTCAGTCGAGATGGATATCCACCTGTGACAACAATGTACAACAATAATGGTCATCTCTCATGAACAAAAGTACTCCAACTTTAATAAGCTGAATGATATGGATAACAATGGCAACGAATTAGATGCCCAGGTAAAATATAAGCTAGATAACTTAAGCTTGCAGCTGTATCATATTATCATTATTCACTCTTTCCATCTGTCATTTGTATCTAAGACAGCCAGTACTCGGTTCATAATTATTTCACAACCCACACAACAAACATATGAATAGGAGCAATATCAACATAGATGAGTTATATGCTATCTAATATATCTGAATATCCGCATGGTATATTGATATATAAAAGCTCCAGAGTATCAATCACATTCCCTTTTGACCTTGTCACCAAAACGGGATTAAAGCGATCAAACACCATATGCTATCTAAAGTATAACTCACTTAGCACAACTAAGATCCATATATAAACATTAACATAAAAAACAAACTTACAATATTTTCTAATTGTTTATTCATATTTTCCACCATCCGTCGAACCTCTGATATAATAATTTGTTCAGGAACCTTGTTAAGGGCAGCTTTTTTTGCGAGACATTATTTCCATGTACATAACACATAACGAAACACAATGTGTTTAAGCATATAACACTGATGCATTCTTGTTCCCTTTAAGAGTATTTCTAACTTCTAAGCAACTCAGTTTCTCACTAATTCCCAGAGCGTAAAGTTAGTAACTCATAACAAAGATAAATTCATCTATTCAAATCTTAAACCCACAAAACAGAATCCCCAAACTAATAATCCTAGAAATTAAGCTTCTGCCTAAAAGCAATTAACTTTAGGCAATAAAATAAATGAGATACTCCATTTAGGAATTGAGATCAATAATCCCTCAAAAAATTTAATCTTACACATGATGAATATGAGTTTTCTTTAATAGCAATGGAGTGAAGAATAACAACGTTACTAAAAGTCAAGAGGAAGAAGGATTATCACATAATACTGTAAACAAAACTGCAGCCAAATCTAGTCGACAAGTATGCCAAGAAATCTAGTCGTTAACTTAAACAGTTAAAGTTAATGGAATGTTATTGAGGGTGTGGCGCAGATTTTAATGTTAATTGAGGGGTTTGGTGCAATTTAAATAATTGAGGGGATTTACGTATCTTTTTTATAGTCGGAGGGAATTTTTGCTATTTACTCTACGTACAGGTGCTCTTTTCCGCCGCTGCCACCTGTTTCTAAAGAAACTTCCAACTCCTGCTGCATAATTGAATGATTACGCACTCTCCTCCCTTTCAATTCAATTCAACTCACTCTGAATTTGCACCGCTTCTCTACAATGCACGCCGGCTACCTTCTAATACACTAACTACTAGTATTACTAGTCTAGTAAAGGATTTCCTTTTGTAAATTTATAAAAGTATACTTACCCGATTTAATAAAAAGGGAGTGTGTGTTGTCTACTCTACTCTACTCTTCTAAAAGGGAAAAATTAATTCTTTTTATTTTTCCAGCTGAACATCAAATTTTATTTATTTTTGCAATTTCTTTTAACTCAGCCTTGTTTAGTTATCTCAAATCCAATTTTGATATTCTTTAAATTCAAAGTCTTGAGGAGGGGTGAATTTTAATCAACTAGTGAAAATTTCAGAAGTATTTTGTTTGTATTTATCACTCTTTGTATTTCGGAGTTCAATTATCATAATAATAATTTTTTATCGTTTCAAAAAAAATATTGAAAAGTTCATATTTTTTTAGTTTAACGGTCTGACCGACTGGACGAACCACTTTCATTATGGTTTTAACTCGCATGTATGTTTGATATTTCTTAGTAAAATGCTCTGTAATTGCCTTCAATGATATTGTATGCTTTGATATGCATGTTATTGGTGATACGTGTCTACAAACGGTGTGAAAATCTACGTCTATCTCTTGCTAACATATGAGATGTCCATGTTAATGATCCTACTACCTACTATCAACTGTTTTTCTCATATTTGAATCTCTAATATTTATCATATCTATTTTCATCTTTTGTTCTTTGTGTTTGCCAACTGAATCAACTCTATCTTTATTATTTGTATGATTGAATTTAGTAGAAGTAGATTAACTGACAGCCTAGTTAAATCCTTAGAGACCGACACTCGAATTAGGTTACTTGTCATTAACTAGTTTTTGTGTGATATTGAATTAGTTTGGCATTTATAAATATTATTTGGTGATTGCAAGGGCTGCAAATAATATCAGCCCGTCCGCCCCGACCGTGCGATCCGCCCTACGATCACCCGCACCCGCCGACTTTTTCCGTGTTAAGATAAGCCGCGGTTGAAAATCACAACACCCGCCGCGAGTTGGGTCGGATGGCGGGTTGACGGTTGCACCCGACTCAACACGCCGTTGTAGTACTCACGCAACTAGTACTCTAATACTAGTACAGTAGAAACTCCATACAGTAATATTGTCGGGACCGATAAAAAATATTCTTATAAGGAGATTATTCTTAAGTAGAGTTTTGTTTATAATTTTTTTCTAACAAAATAACACAATAATATGTGATATTTAAATATTAAAATACATGTTAAATTTGTAGCAGTGTTGTCATATGTTATATACTAGATTATATATACTCTTCAAATATATCAACTAAACAAATGCATAATCGAGATTGAACAAAATAGTGGTGGTGAATTGACAAATAAATTAAAAAGTGCACAATATATCAACTAAAAAAATAAGATACTTTACGCGCCAAAAGATGGACTGCACAATAGACCAACAAAATCGTGATAATGGATTGACAAATAAGATACTATTAATCACATGCAAATTAAAAGATGTGATTGCAACACAAAAGTTACACGATCCCTTTCACATACAAGTTTGCACAAATACTTTGGATTATAAATTTTATGTTATATGTAAGTGCAACACATACATGAAGTATTTATTTATGTATCACTTGAGAGGAGTTGGTCTTTTCTTCAGTGTCACTCATGGAGTATTTATGTATATATTCTTTATCGCCCCGGGTTTACTATTAGCCAATACCCCAATATATTAACCCACATTAACAATGTTAGCCCCAATTGAAGCTTGACATGTGTCCTCTTGAGATAAATGACTTCTAACGTTTTTCTACTTGCTTTCAGTTCGTATAGATCCACCCTCTTCTACACGTAAAAAGGAAGGAAAAAAAACCCTCCACCCTCTTTTTCGGTGGCACCCTCCAGCCTCCGCCATGTTTGTGCTCGCTCCATCTGCACCTAGTATTGAGAATCCAAAGTCCGAACAACCCCAAATTGATCCGACACCGACCGAGTGCCGAGAATCTGAACAACCCTAAATTAATGGATTCGACTGGTTTGCACAAAAGGTAATTTGAGGTCAAACCGATCCTAAAAAAAGTCAACAAAACAAAGTGTTAAATTTAATGCAGGACGAAGTAAGTACCAAAACACACTCGAAATATATTATTTCATTATCGATTTCCTTCCCCATCCCCCTATTCTACACGTATAAAAAAAACAAAAAAAAACACCATAGTAAACCCTTTTAATAAACATAGATATAATTGTTGACTTTGTCTACCTTCGATGCTAGTAATAATTGTACTAAGCATTTGGGGTATGCCCCTCAAAGGTATAATAAGAGGGATGTTATTAATCCTTCTTACCCTAGTAAAGTATAGCTCTAGCCTCCCTGGAATGAAATTGGAAGAATAAATTACAAACATGAAACATCAGTCCCCAGCTAAAGTAAAGGGATAAAGTTTTTCAGTAGCGGATTCACTTGCCACTGCAGGCTGTGTTTCAACAAAATTCCAATACAGTACACAGAATCCAAACTGATACAAACAAGCTGGAACAACAAATAGACCACAATTACATTACATGATACACACACCAGGGTGCAATTACAGCACACAGCATATATACAGATGGCTACACCAATTCTTGAGTTGTTGTACATCGCAATAAGTACAAGGTGCGAAGATGTTACATGACCTAACAAAATTTTCCAAATTACATGTGGACAATCGCATCTGTCTTAGCTGATGGATATCGTTCATCACCGAGATGCCAGTGACCAAAAGTTGAGCAGGAATGATGGTAATGCAGCAAACCAGCTCATGAAAGCCATAGCTGTAGCTGTTTCAAACTCTGTGCAGTGATTTTTATTACATGCCCCAAGATCATTCCCAATTAGCACTGTAATGCCTGCGGATGCACAAGCTGCAGCAAATGTAAGGGTAGAAGTTACCTGCAAGTCATAGGCAAAAGCAGCGTTCAGCATTAGTTGACAAGGGTGTCATTTCTCTGGGCCGGGGATATTTGTGTTGACAGGTAATTTATGCTTGTGCAGCAGTCAAAGGTAGCAGTATTTATAAGTTTCAAGCTTACAGCCATGTGGGTCCACTTAATTTTTCAAAACTGAGGGATGACAGGTGAGAATGTCCCTGCATTCAGTGTTCTCAGCCCATATATCACTTCTTTTTCAATCTAGCTATCCACTCGAGCCATAAGTTGAGAGCAACAAGATTATTGAATGCAGTGTAATTGAGCAGAAAAAAAAGCCTGAACCAGAGTGTTCCCAAAGGTAAGAAATCGTAACAAATTTACAGTTTATCAGAACATAAATAAGTTGAATCTGTGGTGATGAAAACGGATCACCTCATTATATGTATGTAGGTTAGGCCTTCTCTTAGAACTAGGAGGGATTCAATATTGATTGAAGAACTATAGCAAATAGTACTTGTGCTACTGAATATGAATATTAACACTGGGGAGGTCTTATGCATGTATCCACAATTTCACACTGTTTGTCTAAGGCCATTGTCAAAAGCTTGCAACTAACCTCGAACAACGAAGTGATGAAGGGAAAGCTGACAGTCTAACTTGCTCATATTCTAACTCATAAAAATAGTTTAAAAGAACATATTATCCAGGTGGCAAATTGATCCATGATGCAGTATGTAACAGCACGCAATAGCAAATAAGTTTCAATGTCACACAAAGCCAACAGGGAGCTATAACTCAAACTAGGAACGAAGATTATGTATCACCAAGTGCCTTTCTCCTCAAGTAATATTGAATCCTAGACGAATTGTGCTCCACAGAATCCTCATCCTACTTACTTCAGAATCTAAATAGCTCGAGAGATGTTAAAATATTAACAGGTTGACACTTGATACTACACAATTGTAGTATACTCCATCTACAGATATGAATAGATATCAGTAGCATTTTCTATACATTTGAGCAAGCAACTGAATACCTGGCTGAATATTCTTTTATGTTTGCGTTGTAAATAATGCAGCTTGATTAGCAGGGACTTAACCTGTTCTGGAATTAAAGCAATACATTTTTCCACCTTCATGCCCTCAGGCATCAAATTCACGCTCCAGGAATGACCACCTAAATCCTAGATTCTCAATAGAAATCAAGATGCTAATGACAAAAATATAGATAGAAGCAATATTCAGGACACCTATATTTTGACTCTCCATCCATCCCACTGAACTCAGAAAGTCCAAAGTGGTCATTTGATAGTAATTTACCACCTCAGATGAGTTCACAGTATGATAATTCTAGTATTTGGAATCTTTCACTCTCTCCCCGCCGTGAAGGAACTACCATAAGTCAATGACAATGGCGTGCTTCAGACCCTCATTGTGTCCTTTTATACACAGAGCAACTATTGATCTATTAGAACTGCTGGCAGCTATTGATCTTATTCACCCACAATATATATACTCCTACTAGGCAAATTTCACCCAGTTCTACAGAACAAGAGCCTCAGTCTTGTGACAGGTGAACCAAGTCTCACTGTCCATATACTCTGGATCAAACTAACTAGCTCAATGATGTTTTATTGGGCTGAGCTTACTTTCACTCTCTTAGATTAAGCCAAAACAACCCCTCTATGAAATTCGAGCATGTCTTACCAGATCCCAGAACTCTCCAGAGACAAATCAACAGAAATCTCATCAATCTCACAGCAAAATAACACTGCAAATACTATTCTTAACCCAATCAATGAGGGAATCAATCTTTGATAGAAGAAGGTTATTGGAATACTACAAATAGGTGAAATATTAAGAGGACATGAAACTCATTAGGAAACATAATTCCGTAACCGGATTATTCCACCAACTGGAAAGTAAGCATGCTAAAGGTTGCGAGAAATTACTCTCAAACACTAATGCACACACCACCTAGCCATTATTGAACAATATGGTTCAGCAGATAAATAACTACTAGAAGTATGTTATTATTCATCATGCGCCTTTAATATAGAAGTACAAAAGAATTAACAGAGTTCGCATTGACATTTGACAAGTAAAACAATGAAAAGACAAAAGAAATAACGGGCTTGTCACTGAAAAGTATAATTAATAAAAGGGCAAGAACAAAAAAGAAATGGACTTTGCTTCACTACACAAGGTATATAATAATTTCACCCACACACACATGCTTAAATGTGCTACTCCAAAACTGGGAGGAAGAAGCATTTAACAAGGCATACTATACTATGAACAGAAGCTAAATCAATGTTTAAAGTCATTTGTCACAACCCAACAGTGCTTTGTAATATGCTTATTCAGTATAAATTAACTTACCCCATCACCAACGGCAAATAAGCTAACGACTAGAGAATTCTGCAGGCGGCGTCCCACCAAAATTGCATAAGCATCAGTAATTCCCAAGACGAGACTCCACATGCTCTGCAAACCAGTAGCAGCTACAAGGTAGCTGGAGACATGGAGAACTGCATTCAGTGCTAGAATTAAACGACCACCAAACCAGTGTATTAACTAAACTATGTAGTATTATTTCGGGGATAGAATCCAACTGTCCATCCTTTAGTGGCAAAGATCATGCTCACATATTTTTACATTGTTTGACAGATAGGCATGAGGTACTACGACCGCACATTTCAATTTCACATATTGCTATTTATTCGTTTTGCATAGTTAAAGTATTTCAAGACAGAGCAAACTCATTGGTTACTTCTGCAGACATGTACACCATTAACAACACTGCCAGCTTAGCATAAATCATTACTGTTACTACTTACTACACACAGCCAACAGTCTGTCTGTTCAGTAACTAACCTCCCCAGTCCCCACTAATATAACTATATAAGATAAGAGAAGCTCAGATCATGATTTCAACCAAGTCTTATCAATCTACATGAAACCTTAACCCATCCAGGAAACACCTATGAAGAAGACTCATTTCATCCACTATAACAAGAGTTATCCAGCTACAGCTAACTTCAACCATGCAAAATAGGTTGAAACAGCAAAATCGAAAACATTCCTGCCTGAAACCAACTTCCCCTTTCAGATCAACATACACACAGTCAGAAAACATAAACCATTTCGGTGTTTTGATATAATATATCAATAATTCATTCCTTTTAGCAACTAAAACTACTCAAATACTAGCGAAATCAATATAAATTAAACTAGGTGATAACAGTAATTAAACTGATGTATATCAGTAACAATAACAGCAATTAATTGAGTAATATATAATACAATAACAATTGCGTTGGGAAAAATATACCAGAAAGCAGTAACAGAAGGGAAATCGGATGTAGTTGCCATAACACAGAGCGCAACAACGGCGAATAAGAACTGACACACGCGCAACGCCAATCCGCCGACAGTTCCCGGCATACCTTGAAGATCCTTCATCCTCACGCGCGGAAGGGGCGGCGCGTCAGCAGCACCTTCCGTCTGCAACGGTGGCGCCTCTACGGGGTGAATCGCCGTCTGGCTTACATTCATCACCGCCAAAGAAGCTTCTCAGTACAGATCACTGTGAGAGTGAGATGTGTGTCAGTGTGATAAAACGTCGTCGTAACGATCTGGAGATAAACTATAGCTAGCTAATGGCTGAATTTGACCGGAGTGTTGGACAAAGAAGGGCGATGATATGAAGAAATTATTTTGCATTTTTTATTTTTTAGTTTGTTTTCTTTTGTTTGTTTTGTGTTTGGTTTGGTTCGTCTAACTCAAGTGGGCCACAGATGTTGAGCGGGTGTTTTCAACAGTAACAACATTGTTGTGTAAAAAAAAATTACTCCATGGGTTTTCTACTGTGAGTCAGGTGTGGCCCCGACTCACATGTTTGACTTTGACTTTGATCCTTGCTCAATCGATCTTCTCCTTTCTTCAGGGCATCCTTTCCCCCAAATAATCTAAACCTTGGTCCCTTCATAATTCCACCGCATTGCGCTGTGAATTTTGGAGCGACCCTTCCTCATGATTCCGATTGTAATCTTCTATTCATCTGATCTCTCTCTCTCTCTCTTTTTTAACGAACTTTCAACTGCTATTGCTTTCCTTCTATAGCTTAAATAATTCTCTAATTATTTACCGTGATTTTTTTAATCTTAGGCTATGGACAAATCACAGCAAGTTCTAACAAATGAAGCTGAGCCAGTGGTTATTGGAGGAATGGTGCTCGACATAAATGCCACCCCTTCAGCTGCCGCTAATCGAGGAACCACTACTCCTGGAAAGGTAACTTTCTTCCTATTTTATGTAATACTATACTCATCTGTTGCTTTTCATAGGATATTAGGATTTTACTCTTCCGTTTAAACATAGTGTGTTATGCTTATATGAAACGTTATTATATCAGTGTCTTATTACATGGAGGTAAATATGAAAGGAATTATTTTTTGGCATTTTATTTATCCAAACGGAGAAAAGGAACATCATAGAAAGTAGAAATCGATGTCTTAGTTCTTTAGTAAAAAAAGATATATTAGTAGTAAATGGATATATCAGCTCCAGCATGTATGGTATATTGGTATAGGATTTTGTATAATTGATTGATACACTCTTTCCTTTAAACAATGAAAGAATGAAGGATGGAAAGAACACTAGGGAAGTTCATTTTTATGCAACCTAATCTTGGAGCAGAACAAAGTACATATTTCTTGAGGCCTATTATTGATGAAAAGTTTCTTTCGTGTTTTGATTATGATGATGACGGGAATATCTATTCAGGAATTTGTGAAATGCTTGTGCGTGTAGTACAAATTCATGACAATTCAAAATGGCAGAATTAAAGTTGAATAGCATTGTGCTTTATAATTTTATATATTTATCACGTTTGGGTCATCCATCGACTGTTTGCTTCTTTCTTCTAAAGTCGTCCTGTCATATATGAATAGTTTAGATAATCGGACTGGGATCTTATGCAAGAATATGTACTTGACTTGCCTATTCAGGTTATCCCTATGTTAGGTGGTGTAGCAAGAAATGTTGCCGAGTGCATGTTGAAGCTTGGAGCAAGGCCTTACATGATAAGTGCTTTAGGACTGGACTGGGCAGGTCTAGACTCTGTATCAAGATATGTGTCATATGATATAGTAACAGTATCCATGGTTTAGGCACTATAACTTCTTTAACAACTAACAAGTTCTGTGGTGACGTCCTATGAACGAACTGATGAAACCTTGCAATTGTGAATCTATGAATCTGTAGTTCATGCTGTTCAAGCTCAGTTCTGCCTCTTTATAATGAAAATTACAGTATTATTAATAGGGCAGTTTCAAGGTTGTAAAATCTCTATTAAATCAAGTGCTGCAGGTAAATATAGTTCATCAAACAGATATTCTGAAGGTATCATTTATATTTAAAATAAATAATGACACTTTACTAATTTATTCACCTGGAAACCACTGGGCGTGAAAAAAATTACTCACCTGGAAATCCACTGGACATCTGACTGGGTGCGAAAGAAAATTGAGTAGGTTTTAAACCCTTAATATCGTTCATCCTAGATGCAGTGTTCTTCTCCTTCGTGATTAAAAGAAATAATTAAACTTCACTAACTCATTCTCTGAAAGTGGAAATAAAGCATCCCAACCATCACTTTGTAGCTGCACCATTCATTCATTTATCCCTTTTCTTTTTTCTTTTTTTCTTTCTTTTTTTTTTTTTTTTTTTTTGTGTGTGTGAGAAAAATGGAAATACTTGTTTGTTATTTTTCAAAATCATTGTTGGATTCAATTAACTGAGACTTCCACTTTACTTGTTGCCATGCGAGTCGAACTTGATAATGACATGCTTTCTCTTTGTTGACCAGGAAGTTTGCTTTTGGACCCCTGGAGATCTGCTGGGTTATCTTTAGAAGGTAAGCATGGCACTTTTGGTTTCCTGTAGGATCACCCAATTGGCGGTAAACATGTTGTTTTGTACCTGCATACAAATCATTATTTCAATCTTGCTTATTAGTGGATCTATAATTTGTTGAAAAGCAGTACATATGGCCTTTTACATGCTGTTCCAGAATTGCATCTTTCAAAATTAACAAAGTTTCATTAACCCAACAAGAATAAATCTCTTAATATTAATTTGTCATGACTGGCACCAACTTAACTTGCAACCAAACTATATCCTGATCTTACTAATTATCTTGATTAGGCATTCGACGTAGCCATGATGCTGAGACGCCTATTGTTTGCCACATTTATGATGTCAAGGGAGAAGTGGCTGCTGGTGTTGCCAGTGTGGAAGCTGTCGTATGTCCTTTATTTACTTATTTATTTATTTATTTATTTATTTATTTTGTCTGTGTTACTTTACCTTAGTACTAGTTTATGCTGACATGAAATCAGGAAAAGTTCCTTACTCCTGGTTGGATTCAGAATTTCAAGTTGAATATCTCATCCGCTCCTTTATTGATGGTTGATGCTAATTTAAGTCCTCCTTCCCTGATGGCGTCTTGTCTATGTAAGTTAGCAGAACATCTATACGCCCTTCTCCCCATTTCCTCTTATTTGTGAAATAAACTATTCTCATTTCTAAGTGGAAAGACGGAGCAAACAAGTTCTCTCGAGGTTGTTAATTTTCATGTGAGTATGGAGATGTATTGGCTTATTTTCTAATGGTATGATTATCAAGTAACGAAGCCTCGGCCCAGGAAAGCACATGGAGCATTAGTTATATGAAATGAAAAAGATACCATGCTTTCTCACTGTGAAATTAGTATGCTTCGGCTTCAAATTGATCAAACCAGATTTTCAAAAGTTTCACTACTTAATATGTTATGTTAGCTGAGAAGTAATACCATATATTTTGGTAACTACTCCAGATGCTCATGCTGGACATTAAGAAAATTAGAGTTAACATAAATCTGGCGATAATATCAGTAATTTAGTATACAGAGTAGAACATTAGTTAAAAAGCTTCGGCTATTAGAGGGACTTAATGAGGGGTTATGGGATATATTTGGCGACCATTGGGTCATATCTGTTACCCGGTCTGATTTATTTTATGATGGGTAGCTTCTACTAGATCTGACTCTTGATTGTTAAAAGAGGCTTAGTTGCTGCAGTAGGACATGTTGTGTTTTGTTTTTTCTTGGTGTTCGTATTCAGCCTAAAGATGCCAACAGTATTACGTTGTGGAAATAACTACAGCTATTTGAAGACTAGTGCTGCGTATTTTCTTGTAGTTTTTCAGGATACAATGAACTTAGGATTGAGGGAAAATGGTGAAAAAGAGAAAAAGGGGAAAATTATATTTTTCTGTCATTGGTACGACTTGGAAAATTCTTGCATTTAAGGTAAATATATTAAATTTTGAAAGATCTTTCCTTATATACAAGAACATAGTAGACAAAAAGATGAAAATAGAAAAACAACTGCTAATTTTCCAAGAGTGATGTCAAATGAAAAAATAGAACAAATTAAAATTTTCCACAAAATTTTTCCTGGAAAAATGTTGTTTCCCCCCCAACTGTTTTCCCCATTTTCCCTCAAACCAAATGGAGCCTTAAGTACAGATGAATTCTTTGTTCTTTGGATTTTCTATGTGGATGTCTATGGCTACTTTCATATTTCATGCAAGTCATTGCCTTTAGCTAGTTATTTGTTTACTGCTTCTCCTCAGTGGCAGCAGAATGTGGGACATACGTTTGGTTTGAGCCAGTGTCAGTTACAAAATCGAGAAGAGTTGCTTCTGTTGCGAAAAACGTAAGGGATAAGACTCCATTTTGTTCATGGCTAAAAACTAATTGGTACTATTGTACTTTTTCAGTTCTAGATTTCTAGTATATGTCCATTGAGAAGGTTTTTACTGTTCAATTGTATCTATCCTTCTCTTCTTTCATGAAAAATTTGAAGTTTTACATTGTGAGCCAGCAAAATCGATCTTTTGTACATCGTATTAAGTATGAAGTGTGCAGCAGTAAGGGTAGAAATTCCTTACAACAGTTATGTGATTTTTAGAATCCTAATGTAAATTCTTTTGCAGATAACTTTTTGCTCTCCCAATGAAGATGAGCTTGTAGCTATGGCAAATGCTCTGTCTCATGAAGATAAATTCTTACCGATACGAAGAGATGCTAGTACTGGTAAGCAATCCGTAGAATCATTGTTTCAAATGCTCAAGCCAGCAATCTTGGTCTTGCTAGACAAAGGCATCCGAGTGGTAATTGTGACCCTTGGATCAAATGGATTATTCTTATGCTTAAATGGAGTTCATGGAGTTGAAAGAATTGACTCCGTGATGAACAAACATTCCTCTTTCAGCAGAAAACTATATGAAAGTATAAGTCTGCGTTGTCCTCCAAGTAGGATATTAGATGCTTCCAAGTCCAGGGGCAGCTTGAATATCGCGGTGCACTTTCCCGCACTCACTGCGTCAGTAGTGAGACTTACGGGTGCTGGTGATTGCTTAGTTGGCGGCATTATTGCTTCTATGTGTGCTGGTTTAGATATAATGCAGAGTGTGGCAGTTGGGATAGCAGCAGCAAAAGGGGCTGTTGAATCAGAAAGCAATGTCCCTTCGGAGTACCACATGAACAAGATTGCAGGTAGACGTTCCCTTTCTCATGTCTGTTGTTACAAGGCATCATCATTTGGGCTTAATTTGCAAGAAGTGTGGCAATTTATCCTTTATTTATTCATTTGCGTTTGATTTTTCAGTTCATACCTGAACCCTTTTTATTTATTTATTAAAAGACCTTAGCCTCTTAGTATTTTATATGATATATATAAGTCAAGGGGGTTTGTAAGACCCCAACTACAAAATTCAAGTAAAAAAGATGATGAAACTTAGAAATTACCGTTTCATGTAGTGAGCCAGCGAAATAAACCCAGCACGGTTTATTTTGGGCATGCCTTCAATGAAATATTTAGGATCAGTGAACAGGGGCAATATATATGAATTACAGAATTAGTATTCCTGAAATGACATTTGCTCCTAAATGACATGACTGATCCAAGTTTTGATCTTTATTGTAGTTCTGAGAATACAAGGGATTGGAATTACTACACCATGTTTACAATCATTAACTGGCCAATAAAAATGGATTGGGAAGATGGTTGACATGGTCATTTATGTTTGAGATTGCTTCAACGTGTTGCACTTTTTCCAACTGAAATATGGCATTTAACTGCCAAAGATATTTTTATGTAGCAATGAGTTCAAGTGAGTAGACTGATTGCTTAAGCTATCCATGGATTTATTGAAATTGTTGAATATCACTATATCAGTAGCTGAGTATGAAGTACTATGTCTAGAAAATAATGCTGATTTTGTCTCATTTCCCAGATGATGCGAAATCGGTCTATTCAAGAGCCAAAGTTATCATCTGTGAGTCGAAGTTGTGATGTGCTGCTGCTGTGCATCTAGATCACACCCACAACACACAGGTTAATAATAAAGAAAATCCTCCATTTTTTACTCTATATTCCTCCTACTTGGATTTTGTTTTTGGTTTGGCACTATAACTTCTATTTCTCATTTTTTGTACTTATACTTTAATCATGGTACTTCATCTAAAGTGGGCTGGTGGTTTGGGTATTAATTAGGACCGGTAATATAGTTCGGAACTATTAGGTTTAACCTGTGTTTGAGCCATTCTTCTAATCTACACAGAGGCACTGGTTTATCTTTTTACTTGATACCACAGTTTGATACATACTTGATAGCATTTTGTTTACCAGATTCTAGTGTATGAGTCCACCTAATCTAGTTCTGATATTTGATGTATGAGGCCATCATTTCTGTGTGACTCTGTCATATTCTATGTTCTACGAAGCAACATATTGTTTCCATTGTTTTGGTGACCCCTCCTGCACAAGTCCAGTTGCGTTGAGCTATCGTATCCTTCATACGAAACCAGAAAGCAGTAACAGAAGGGAAATCGGAGGTAGTTGCCATAACACAGAGCGCAACAAAGGTGAATAGGAACTGACACACGCGCAATGCCGAGCCGCCACAGTTCCCGGCATACCTCGGAGATCCTTCATCCTCACGTGCAGAAGGGGCGGTGTGTCAACAGCACCTTGTGTCTGCAACGTGCCGCCTCTACATGGTGAATAACTGCCTGGGTTACATTCATCACCACGAAATCACTGCAAAGAAGCTTCTCAGTACAAATCACGGTAAGTGTGAGATGTGTGCCATTGTGATAAACGTCGTTATTCTGGAGATAAGCTATATCTAGCTAATGAGTAATGGCTGAATTTGACCGGAGTGTTGGAGAAGGAAGGGCGATGAAGAATTTTTTTTGCTCGTTTCTTTTTTTTTTTTCTTCATTAAAATGAATGAGAATCTAAGTTATGGATATATCCATTCCATATAGTTAGTACAAAATTAATACAAATCATCATGTTCTCAACTATGAGGTTCCAGTCAGACTTCATTTCTACGTACGTTTCCGGAATGTGCATGCAAGTTGCTTAGTTTGATGAACTGAACTTTCATTACAAGTTTAAGCCAACATTATCGGAAGCAAATGCTTAATAGGCGCGGCCGGTGGTGCGCACTTTCGGCCATGAAGATTTTAAAAGACGTAAGCACGTGACCTAGAACCCAGATACATCGGCACTTTTCTGGTACACAGACCTTGAAAAAAAAATTGGGGAAACAAAAAACAATCAAGGAGTTTCACCTGCACGTGACCCTGCCCCTGTTTGGATGCACAATCCATGTCGTCCATGCGTTGATGGTTGACGATGTGAACCATATGTATGTAATGTGGCTATGTGCTGCCATGCACTATTTTTTTATTTTTTTACTATAAAATATGTTTGCTGGAGAACTCACTTTGTAACTAAACCATACTATACACAATAATTTTCTTTTTGAAATGATACTTATATAGATAATAACTATAAATTAGGTTACATGGCCGAATAATATGTCTAGCATCAAATAAAATAATATTATTCAACCACGCAGGACAGTCATTCCAAATAAAATGTAAATTAGTACTACTACGTCTAGACTTTCCAAAAATTCATTCACTAGCTTCTTTTTGCAATCTGATCTCCCACACTATTTGCTTCCCTATATACAAATTTGAATTGCACTTCATCTAGATGTTTACATAGATCACGCACATCTTCCATTAAAATTTGTTGTGACGTTGAAGCTGGTTACTGGTTGTTTTATACAAGATATTAACACTTCAAAATCAGTTTGTATGATCGAATTTTAATGCAAATAGGTATACATAACTCAAGGCCTAATTTTAAAGTATAAAGTTTTGTTGTAGTGCTATCCACATTTCCAAGAAATGTAGCACTGGGTTGTATGAATTTTTCTTGGTGATTTCGCAATATACATTAAGCCCTTACTATTCTTTTTTCAATCAAACATGAGCCATCAATCTTTAGACAGGTAAAATCAGGTGGTGGAGGTACCCAATTGTGTGTTCTCAGGACCTTCACACCTTTTTATGTTGTTTCTCTGTTTGTTTTCAGTTCTTTTATCAAATTTGTTAATTGTAGGTTAATTTGATATAGGTTTAAGTTTATTGATGTATTACTGGAAATCATTTGATTCCTTGTATTTCTAACAATCCAAAAGAAGCAAATAGCATTTATCAGTTTCTCCGAGTTTGAGAAAAGTTGAAAGATAGTATCAGAGAAATTGTATTTCATTGATTCCCCATCAGTTGGGAGAATCCATTTCCTAACAGCTTCATAAGCAGAACAATGCAGGAATAGGTGATCAATTGTTTCCTCTTCCCCTGAATGACAAGTACTACAATGAGGTGAAGGAACAGTGATGTATGTATACAACCCGCTAGCAATTGATAACATATCTTGCAAGATTAACCATATGGAAAATTTGATTCTCATTAGAACTTGTAATTTTTACACTTTTTCCATGGCTATTAAGCGGATGGATCATTCTCCTCTATCATGTAGTTGTAGGCAAATTTGATAGAGAATTCTCCATCCCAAATTTCTCCCAACTTACAAAGATCTTATCTTGTAATCATTTTTTTTTTTTAAATGACAAATTTACCATACCCTACTACTACTCCTTTACCACCTTATAACTCCAAATACACCAATAACATCTTATGTCTCTGTCGGGGTTCAAACCCTCGACCTCTCATGCTCCAGCACCCCTACCGCTCGACCACCCTTACAACTCCCAAAAATCTTCAAGCGGTTTTCTTTTAATCAAGTTTGGGTTAATTAAATATAGTCAGGTGAAACAAGTTTTGAAACACAATTTATCAACACATCATAATTTGATATGGTAAAAATAATTTAAGATACATACAAGTCAAATTGAACTAAAATCAACAAAAACACCAGGACTCGAGTAGGAGTAGTCAAATAACTGTTTGAGTTTAGAGAAGCTAACAGTATTGGGATGGAAACAAGAATAAAACTAAGTTTGATGACTCCTCGTATTCTAAACTTGTAACGATTCAAGGGTCATCTTATGACGTTCCTAGATTTAGAATACTTGTATAATACTTCCTTTGTCCACAATCAAGTTTTCCATTTGATTTCGTTGACTTTTTTAGTTTATGTTTAATTGACTTCGAATTAATCCCAAATGGTACCTAAAAAAAACTATTTGAACTTATATTATGAAAATATAAGATTTCCACTTTCATAATATAGGATCTCCATAATATAAGTTTAAAATATTTTTTCCCAATGCGATTTAGCATTATTTTGAAGCCAAACGGAGTCTAGAAAAAGTCAACGAAACTAAATGAGAAGTTTGGTCGTGGACGGAGGAAGTAATCGTGTAAAATTAATTGTAATATTTACCGTTTAAAACCAAAACTATTTGATAATATATTTCTATTTTCTATTTCTATAGTTATAAAAAAAAGACAAAATCACACACAAAGTGATTGATATTAGCCTCCACGGCTCCACATACCACATGACATATGTACCCATTATTAGTTTATTTTTATTTATGTACACATATACATGATGCACAACCACATGCATGCATGCCATGACACATAGATACAAAACATATACTCCAGATTTTATTACTATTAGTTTATTAAAATCCAGATTCAAATTTGTACAAGTACTTAATTAAAAATTAAAAAAGGAAAAAAAAAAATACCAAGATTTTAATAAATCTCGTAAAGCGATCGAAGAAAAAAAAAATAAATACAAAATTAGAAAGTCTCTGGTCGTGTTTGATCCTTGTTCATTCCTCAATCGATCTTCTTCTTCAAGTGCATTAGGGTTTTTCCTTCACCACTCCTTTTGCCCCAAATAATCTAACCTTTCCGAATTCACCTGGATTCGAATTCACAGATCCGTTTTCTGTTCAGCTGATCCTTTATTGCCCCCCGCCGATTGCACATCATGTTTTGGAAGCTCACAGCTCTCTCCGCAACTTCTCCGGTGAGTCTGCTGACGTGATTCGTTTGTTCGAATTTTGTGATTTGATGACGGACTGTTATGTCAATTTGACCTTATGTGCTTTGATCTAGGCTTACTCTGAAGCTTTTCGTCAAGTTTATTTGTGGATTTCTATGAGTTATTACTAATTGTTGCTATAATTTCAGTACCTACCTCTTGCATTCTGTTATCTGTATCCGAACGAATTTGAACTTCCTGATTTTCTGTGTTGAATCGAGCTCATAGGATTCACAACTGATCTGGATCCCTTTTTTATTTTTTTGGGCTTTGTGTTAATAATAATATAGGACACTCAATCATCTAATTCATATGTTTTCTTCTCAATTCCCTGCTTGCTGTCAATCACGGTTATGTTAATATGTTTTTTCTAGAGCTCTGGGAGTTGCAGTTTTGGCAATGAATGGGTAGTTGTAACAAGCATGTGGTGTGAAGTTTAACATGAGTTGACTGTTACTGTTAGAGCTGTCAGCTGTTGATTGGTTACAAAGCTTGTATAAATGGCTGTAAGTGTTGAAGTGGTGGTGAAATTCGGGTCACTAGCTTAGCAGAATAGAAGTACTACTCACTTTGGCCCAACTTAGCTTCCCATTTGCTATTAACATAATTTTTCTTAAATGATATGATTAAATATTGACAATAATCTTCGGAACCTTTTGTTGAGTGTTATTTTATGATAAGAATGAATAGATTTATGATGATTTAAATCAGTTGGAGTGAAAACTTGCTGCTACTTATGTAAAGTAGTATAGTTCTTTGGACCCCTAAATAAGCAAAACGGCAAGTTAAATTGGGACGGTATTTCTTATGTCATGTATGAGACATTTATAACACAACTTATTTTATTGAAATTGATTTGTGATGAAATACAGTCAATTGAGTTGTTAGAAATAAAAAGTATCAACTTACTTGAGTAGAGAAGACTAGTCCATATCAGAGAGTAGGATTCTTATCTCAAGCTATATACAACTAATACACCAGGATTTGATTAGTCATATATTTGTGAACAAATGTTAAGGTTCCTTTATGTTTTATGTTTCTCATAGGATTAATATTCTTAGTTTGACAAATGGGAGTAAATCTCTACTAATGAGTAACTTGTATTTTTTATTTATTTTTAAACGAAAAACAGTGCTTAGCTATTAGTCTTGACAGATTGGTCAGATTTTCTTTAAACTCATCAAATATTATTCCAGTGGCTTGTTTTGGAACAGCAAGCTAGATACAAAATAACTCTGTGAAGCGTCAATTGTGATATACATCAATCAATTTAAGATCTGATTTAGGAATAGTTGAAGACAAATGAATAGTCAGTCCTGACACCCGCCTACTCATTGTTATCTGTTTTAATTGAATACCTCTCATCTTCTGTTTGATTTTTTGCTTCCTTAATTTTTATTCCTTTCTTGGTTATCTTTTGATTCCATATTTTGTGGCTTCAGGTTGAGACCCTTTTGGACAAGGAAAATGTTGCACTAGAGGAGCTTCTGGATGAAGAGGAGATAATCCAAGAGTGCAAAGCACTGAACGCCCGCCTCATAAATTTGTATGTACTTTCCTCTCTAAGATACTTGTTTTGGTTTAGCACCTTCAGGCTTTGAAAACTGTTCGATTCAGACACTTACCTCTGAGCTATGAAATGTGGATTCTGAATCTTATCTTTCTCTTATTTTCAGTTTGAGAGACAGAGCTCAGGTCTTGCAGCTACTGCAATATATTGTTGAGGAACCCTTAGAGGATGCTGACAGCAAAAGAACCTTCAAGTATGTCAGAGCTATCTAAAAATGATTTGTCTGCTAGCCATGTTCAACTCTTTTGTGTTTTTATATTCTTGTGTTATGAAGAGCTTTTATTGAATTGTTTATGTAAAATAGAAAGTAAAAGAAACAATTTCGGATGCATATGTTTATCCTTATTTCATTTCCCAGAGCTTCAGCCTTCTCCATATCTGCAGGTTTCCTTTCATTGCTTGTGAAATTTTCACATGTGAAATTGATGTCATCTTGAAGACTCTGGTTGAGGAAGAGGAGGTATTTCAATATTGTGTTATGGAAAGAAAAATTTAGGCAGATAACTTCGTTATTCACCCCACATGATGGTTCATTTAAATTTCTTTGTCATCGCAGCTTATGGATTTGCTCTTTTCTTTTCTGAAACCAGACCGAACTCATAGTGCCTTGTTGGCTGGTTACTTTAGTAAGGTTTGTTTTATGGTTTGCTAGCTGTTGATTCTCTGTAACGTATTTTAGTTCACTGTTATGGCATAAACTTTTGGTATGATATTATTTTTTCTCAACTTTAGGTTGTGGTATGCTTAATGCTACGGAAGACCATACCATTGATGAATTATGTCAAGGTAACATAAATCAAAATTGAAATGCCTTTTCATTTTAGTTATAAATTAATGGTTTTGTCGTGTATTGCTTAGGTCCCCTCTCATCATTTACTTTCTTTCTCCCCTTAACTGTGTATTTTTGCAGTTGAGGGGAAAATAATTGTGCGTTGAATTCCTTGTATCCTGGCCCTCTGTTGCTCAAGATATGCTTGCGTAGTTGCGTGCTTGTTTACTGCAATTAATGTTACTCCTATGTGCTAGGTTGTCTTTGCAAAAGCTTTTAGAAAGTAATTTATACTTGCTTATACTATAAGTTAATAAAGTTGATTTTAAACAAAAGCCATTAGTGTTTGATATATAATTTGAGAAACGGATTAAAATTACAAAAACAGGAATTGTAGGGTTTGCAAAAACAATTAGAACACTTGTTTTTTCTTAATTTGAAAATAGTAGCTGCAATTTAGTTGTTTCTCTGCTTCTGGTGGTTAACCCCCCCGAAGTTGCAGCAAAAGATGTAAAATAAGTGTATGTTTTGCAAATGCTTAAAAAAGTGCTTTTGAGATTCTGGAGTAGTAGTAGTTTTAAGTGTTTTATTTTACAACTTATGGTGCAACTTCTCTAAACAAAAGCAGGTAACTGCCAGAAGCTGAGAAGTAAGTAAATGGCTGCTTCTAACTGCTTTAAGTATTTCTTTTTCAACTAAAATCAAGTTCTTCAATTGAATTTAGCAAACACTACAACTTCTGCTTTTTTAATTTTAAGGTATAAACACTAATAACTTTTGCTCAAAATCAACTTTTTTCAACGTTGGTAAAACCAGGGCAAAATATTTCCTAAAAGCATTTGCAAACACACACTAAAGCACCAAAACTGATTTTACTTCAAAAGCACTTTTTAAAACATTTTCAAACACACTGTATTGCACCATTTTAACTGTAAAAGTGTTTCTGTTGACGTTTGATAAGTAATTGTTTGATTTTTATCAGCGAATATCCGACAATAGTTGACCTAAAGAAAAGGCTAAAGTGAAACTAGGAAGAACGGTTTTTTAATTTAATATCTACTGCCAAGCTAACAGATGAGTTGATTCAGAGGGATATTAGAGTTGAAGGTCCTACAAGGATATACTGTATATCTTTGAATTGGGGTTACCTTCTATCTCTGGTTTTCACGGGTGCCTCATTTCTAAAACCCATGGAAAGCTAATTGTATGCGGGGTTCAATTCTCATGTGCCCAATAGCTGAATGAAGCTGTTTTTAAGCTTATTTTCTCATGAAGTATTATGCTTTCTGATTCTTGTCTCACTTGTGCAGGCTAACCAGGATGTTTTCAGACAGCTGGTTGATTTGATTGGTATCACGTCCATCATGGAGGTATATTTCTATTATCTCCGCATTGAGCTTCTTTTTAGAATCTTTATCTATTTATTTCTACCTCTTTTTTTTTTTTTCAAAAAATATTTATGTTGAGTAATGATTCTGACCTGTTTATTATCAGGTCTTGGTTCGTCTCGTAGGTGGAGATGACCATCTTTACCCAAATTCTCTGGATGTGATGCAATGGTTGGCTGATAGCAATTTGTTAGAAATGATTGTGGATAAGCTGAATACAACTGTAAGTTTTTCATATTTAGATGTTTGATTAAGTAGCAATGTAGCATCCTGCGGCTGCTTGTGAAGGACTATTTTAATCGATTTTGTTGATAGTTGGATGAAAATTTCAAAATTTCAAAATTGTGGCCCATTTTCCTAATTTTGTATCTTGATGTGTTTCCTCCTGATTTTTCTCATGCAACTGTTCAGCGGCTTCATTATGTGCTTTGTCATATATGCGTTGTAAACATTGTCCCAACAAGCATATAGATTACTGGCTTTTTTATTCGGTTAGAGTCAGATTTTTTTCATGTGATTGGGTGATAAAAGGAAATGTGCGAGGGAAACTGCAGTTTTGGCCTTCTCATATTTGTGGATTGTTTGGTCAACAAACATTTTATATTACTTATTGTTTCCAAATAATAATGATTTATTTTATCTGATGCTGATATATTTTGTACCAATCCAGAATCCTCCTGAAGTTCATGCAAATGCAGCCGAAACATTGTGTGCTATAACCAGGAGTGCACCATCTCCTCTAGCCACCAAACTCTCCAGTCCAAGGTTTGTAAATCTAATTTTAACTCTGTGATGGGTCTGGCATTTACTTGTGTGATGGGTATAAGGTTTTTGACTCGCTAAGCTTCTTCTGACTTGCAGTTTTGTGGCAAGAATATTTGGCCATGCACTCGAAGATTCACATTCGAAATCTGCCCTTGTCCACTCACTTTCAGTTTGCATTTCTTTGTTGGATCCAAGAAGATCAATTCCTTCACCAGTAATGTACTCTTTCAGAAACCAACACATGTACGAATCACCAATACATGTTAATGCCGATACTGTTGGTGCTATGCTTCCTAAACTAGGTGAGAGTCTCTTAGCCATTTGTTCATAATACTATATTCATACTCTCTAGTTACTGGTTGAAACTAATTGCTGATTTTATGCTCTGACTTTCCACTATATCGTATGATATCCCCCTTAGATTTGAACATGTTAATGTGATTTCTACTACCCTTTTGGTTACTTGTCAAAATGTTGGTATAGAAATCCCGTGTTATTCTTGAAATCAATTTGTTCACCACAATTGCTAGTCCTATCTTGCAGTTTGAAGGTAAAAACGAATTGAAGACATCAATTAAGTATTCTGAAAGGAAAACGAATTAAATGACGTTACTGAAGTCCTTTTTCATATTAACCTGGTCAACCCATTGCTTCTTGAATTTAGTAAGATTCAGACACATGTTCCCAGTGACAAGCTGGGGCCGCTGTGTTATTTTGTTTTTTTTTTATTTTTTTATTTTATATATTTGTGGGATAATTAGAGTTTTGGACACCTATGATCAATGGTGAGAACCATCTTTTTTAAATTTTTTTTTATTATTATTATTATTATTATTATTATTATTATTATTATTATTATTATTATTATTTGGTGGCACGTGGGAATGCCTTTTGATCTACTTAAGTGCTTAGTTTTAAGGGGACATGCTGTTTCTTAAGGGGAGTATATTTTTTGGCTTGACAATGTAAGAAGCTTATTTGAATCCATGTTGGGTTGATGGGATATGAACAAAAGGGGATTGGTGCTGCCAAGATGTTATCTGAAGTAGATACACCCAAACATTATTTTGGCTGACTGCATACTCGGGATTTCAGCCTAACAAAAAAGGAATAAAGATGAATGCTTGTGAATAAATGAGAACCTAATGAAGCCCACTTTTTTGCAAAATTATAATTTGTTGGAAGGTGCTACTTGTTTGAGAGTGGATAATAATGTTTTGGTTTAAAATTCCCGGAGCTCATTATGCTGGTAGGGTTTACTGGTATATGCTCTGTTTTAAATATCTGAAGAACACCAGCAATAAGTATGAAATTATTTGTTCAGGTGAGCTGCTGATGCTGTTGAATGTTTCATCTGACGAGAAGGTTTTACCCACAACATATGGTGAACTAAGGCCACCTCTAGGAAAACATCGTTTAAAGGTTGGTTATCACGAGCAGTTTCGACTTCCTGGAAATTCATAGTACTCTGTAGCATAGATATCACTGTTTTTAAGTTTCGTTTTCCTCTGTCCTTAAGTTTTTCATTTTATGCTTGAGTAGATCGTGGAATTCCTTGCGGTGTTACTGAAGACTGGCAACGAAGTGGCAGAGAAGGAATTGGTCGACTCTGGGACGATTCGGAGAGTCCTTGATCTCTTTTTGAGTAAGAATCTAACTTGTGCGGTACTACTCAATTCTTGATCAACTATGCCAGTGTACATGATATAGTTAAGGGACATCTTTAGAAGCCAGAGTTGTTTGTATTGTTTCTTATGATCTTGGGCGTCTGCAGGTATCCGTTCAATAATGCTCTGCATCATCACGTGGAGAGCATCATATACTCATGCTTGGAAAGTAAGAATAGTGCCATTCTCGATCATCTTCTTGTTGGTTGTGATTTACCTGGAAGAATTCTTCAAACAGACAAAACGCAGACACTTACTCCCGAATTTAATCCGGTAAGAAAGCTGGCATGTAGATACCTTGGTTGTGAGAATTGACCAATCTAAGATCAGTTACCGAGTCTCGTGTTTACGAGTGTGTCAGTACCTGTAGATTTTTACAGGCTTTAGCATGATAAGTAGATTTTTACAGGCTTTTACAGGCTAAGTCGTAACTTCAGCTCACTCCACCCCTGCCTAACTTTTAAACATATTCATCATGCATCTAAGTTGTTTCCTGAAATCATATGCAGCCAACAGTATCGGCATCAGGCAAGCAGGCTCCTCGAGCAGGATATTTTGGACACCTAACAAGGATTTCAAATAAACTCGTTCAGTTGGGAAATGGCGATACTCGGATTCAAACACACCTTAAGGTAATTGTAGTACACTTGCGTCGATGATAAATTTCAGCTTTAATTTAGGATTTTGACATGCAAAATTTTACATTGCTGATTTGTACAGAATGGTGGGATGATAGTTTCTTACCTTGGAACTTATTCAATCATTATTGCGATGCTTGTTCTTATGTTTTCATTCTCTCTTTTGCCTTCAGGAAAACAATGATTGGAATGAGTGGCGGACTTCCGTCCTACAGGAACGTAATGTTGTCGAGAATGTCTATCGATGGGCTTGTGGGTATGTGTCTTATATTTCTTCTGTCTTCATTTTAAATAGTGTTTTAATAAAGATTTCACAATTGTTTTCACTAAATACACATGTTCTATGTTATGTTCCATGACTTGCCAAAAATTCTAGAGGATTGTATGAAGACTATAGACAGATTGTCTCGGCAATATTGGGTTTATGTTATCTGATGCTCAATACTCAAAGTAGGGTTTCGGAAACAGTGCACCGGAACCAAATTTTTTAATAGAATATATAAAACCGAAAACCAAACTGAATATATTTTTGGGTTTGGTTTTGTACTGAAAATTTCAGTAGATGTATGATGATTACCGAAAAGAGTGAAGAGACACAAACTAAAAAACAAAAAGAAAAAGGTGTCATTCATCAAAGAAGGAAAAAAACATAAGTAAACTGAATAGATACTGGGGAGATTTAGGTTTGATATCGTTTTTGAACTTGAACGTCCTGAAGGACCTCAACTCACGAAAAAGTCATAAGTTGGCTTCACATAGGAGTGACCTTTTCGGTATAAATTCGGTTGGTTATCGAACCTAAGGTTCTACTTCTAGGTGTTAGTTCAGAAAATGTTACAGGATAGGATCTAGAATACATACCAAGGTTTATTATTTCAAAAAAAAAAAAAAAAAAAAAAGCAGCATGGAGATTGAGATAAAATTTACTATGCATTTGGTTTTCGTATACTAGCTAAATATTTGGTTATTATACTGAACTAAAAACCCAACGGAGTTATCTGCTTCAGTGTGTCCTGGCTATCCTGATTACTGCTAAATTTGTTTTTTTTTTGTTTTTAAATCCTTTTCCCCTCGCAGCCGTCCAACTGCATTGCAAGACAGGACCAGGGATAGTGATGAGGAAGATGTTCACAACACTGATTATGATGTTGCAGCTCTTGCTAATAGTTTGAGCCAAGCGTTTAGTTACACTATATATGAGAACAATGACACTGAGGTAAATATCAATAGTGATCCACTTTTATACTCCCGAGTTACATAAAAAAGAAATGATATTCTTTGATATTTAGTCATGGGATGCATTCTGTATTGCAGGGTCAAAGATCTCTTGATCGTGATGATGAGGTAATATGGGCATACTAGAACAATACATTTGTTTATTTGTCCTCTTTTAGGATGACCAAAATTGATGACATTGTACTGTAGGATGTTTACTTTGATGATGAATCTGCTGAAGTCGTCATTTCTGCGTTGAGGTTGGGTGATGACCAAGGAAGGTGAGCTTTCGTTTTTACCTCATTATTCTATTGCTGTTTTGAAGCAGCAGCACTACTTTTGGTGCCTGTTGGTCCCTTCACAGCTGCAGTCTGATCTGAGTTTGGGAACTCTCTCTTAAATATTGCATTATGGGATAAACATCATGCTTAGATTAGAAAGTATTAATTTATGGACAGTTTCCTTGTGATATGGAATTCGCTTTAATGGGGGTTGTCTTCTTCCGGGGAAGAGGAAGCTATACATTGTAAAAATATTTTGGAAGTAATAGAGAATTTCAAATATATACTAGTTACATTCTACTTGTAACATAGATAATGATTATATTACGATTTAATTTAGCTGTTGGATTTGGTGTAGTCGTGTAGAGTTTATTAGTGAAGATTCAACAGGTTTAGCGTTTGAATCTTTGATATAGGGTCGTTTTCTCATGTTATTACTACTTAATTGTCATATGAGAACATGATTATGGTCAAATATCTGATTGGATGGGAATGAAATAATATGTGTATGGAAGTGGCAAAAACGTGGGTACCATGGGAGCAGTCTAAAAATTGGGAATTTGTACTAATTTCACTCCGGACCAGAGTTCAGTCCAAAATAATGGGAAAGTAAGTTCTTGTAAGTGCACATTGCTGATGGCACAAAACTTGGAGTAATAGTTCCCAGATTTCTGCTTATTAGTTATTATTATGGGAGAAGTGGTTGTGGAAATTTGGTTTGAAGCCAGATGCACTTTTTGCTTACAAAGAGCACAAAGTTTTTAATTAAGACATTAGATACACCACCTGGGACTTTGTTCTGGGTGTGTTGCATGACATTATCATTTTTCTTCGTTGCAGCAATCTGATCACAAATTCAAACTGGTTTGCATTTCATGATGACAGAACTTTTGAGGATGAACCTATGAGCACCTCTGATCGAATGGACGACATTAATATAAACGGAATGACAAACGGTGGCAGTAGCAGTAGTGATGACGAAGTAGTGGTAGGAGAGGATGAAGAGTTTGCACAGAGCAAAACTTCTGCTAATGACTCCTACATCCCTGAGACAGATGTTGTAAATGGAATGAATGGGAACAAATCGACAGGTGGTGGAGATGACGCTGGATTATTTCGTTTCGAGACACCAGAAGAGGATGATCCATTTGGAGACAGGTCGATACCTGAATGGGCTAACTGGTCTGAGGCCCCAGACTTCAAAGCTGGTGGATCAACCGTGAACCCATTTGAGGATAAAAATGAAATTATGGATAGTCCCATTAATGCAGTGGAGCCCGTCAATTCTTGTTCAACTGGAGAGGTAGAATTCCTACCAAATGGCACATCCAGTTCAGGAGAGACTGTTTCCAGCGATGGTTCAGGTAAATCTGATAAAAGTGATGCCGTACCCTCTTTGTTCGAAGAGGATGTTGAATTTGTGGGTGTGGAATTAGAGGGTACTGAGAAGGCCATGGAACATGCTCTCAAGGAAGGGATTGTTGGGGAAGCTGGACCGCTGAAACGGGATCTGGTTCCAAAGTCACCGGAAAAAGAAGATTCAGGTGACGGTGGTTCTGGGTTGAATGAGTTTAATGACACTAATTACTGGAGAGTTGATGAGGTTGCAGTTTCAGAGTAATCATGGTATTGTTAGTCATAATTTCAAAGCTAAGCTCAAGTCATGAAAGCGAACATGTGTACAGTATACATTTATTTTCGAATCGGATCTATAGTTATTTCTTGGCATACTTGTCGACTAGATTTGGCTGCAGTTTTGTTTACAGTATTATGTGATAATCCTTCTTCCTCTTGACTTTTAGTAACGTTGTTATTCTTCTAAAGAAAACTCATATTCATCATGTAAGATTAAATTTTTTGAGGGATTATTGATCTCAATTCCTAATTGGAGTATCTCATTTATTTTATTGTTATGAAAATTAACCTTTAAAAATTATTATTATAAATTCCCACTCTTAGTTGTAATTAGAATTAATCCCTATTGAATTCCGGTAAGCAATTTTTATAAAATAAATCTTTTTAGAGCACTTTTTTTATAGAGGTTTTTTTTTTGGTTTAAAGTACCAAATTAAGTAAAAAAATTGTCTGAAGTTGAGGCTTTTTTGGGTTACTCATCTAAAATGACTACTAATAAATAAATATTATACCTCAATTTTTTTTAATAATCGAACCATTACAATTTCACAAGTAGCATTACAAAGCTAGTAATAAACTATATAAATAGTATATTAAGCTCCAAACTATTAATTTTTTTTAGTTTGGAATAGATTTATTTAAAAAGCCCAAACAATAAGACGATACGAGTAATTCCGGCCGTAAGCAATTCGGAATCCATTGTAGTATTTGAATTCGGCGGGGAAGTAGTTTTGTTGTATAAAAGGAAATCTTTTTAAGAGAAAGAGAAGAGACGAGGAGTATTAGAATTTAGAAGGTAGACGGCGTGAATGGTAGAGAAGCGGTGCAAATTCAGAGTGAGTTGAATTGAATTGGAATTGAAAGGGAGGAGGAAGAATGACAAAAGAAGAGAGGATGAACAATACTCCTCGTAATAATAATTCAATTATGCAGCAGCAGTTGAAAAGAGCACCTGTACGTAATGGAATAGCCGTCTCCAAATTATATCTCAATGTGCCTGGCCGCCACAGGTTAGCTTCCACTAAAGATGGTCATTGGATGGTCTTCGTTGATTCTAATCGTGAAGGAGGAGAATTCTTGTTCCTCTTCAATAACCCTTTGCAATTTATGGTAATCATCACCCTACCTCTTCTTTATTTATGGCTCCTTAATTTTGGTTAAGCTATCCTATCCTATCATGTGCTAATTAATAGTATTGTATTGCTTCTGTTAGATACTCTCTATTGGTAGCACTATAGCAGTTGTTTAAGTTGCAAAATCTTTTTTCCTTTTTACCAACCCAATTTCAACATTAGCAGCACTAGATCATAATAATTCATTCTGCAACAACCTCTTTATTTATGTATCTACAGATAACAGATTGATTGATTGATTGGTTTGCTTACTCTTTAACAATTTGCAAAAAAACATGTCTTTTTTACTAACCCAACAATATACTCCTTCTTTTCCTTAATGATTATCAATTAGTATTATCATCAATCTACTCACTGTTAATTAACTAGTACTAGTATCATACAAGTCTAAGTCTCTCTAGTCTCGATGGATATATTTTGATTTGGAAACAAACAGCTACATGGTTCTTAATTTAATCTTCTTGTAATGGATGGATATTCAGAAAAAACAATTTTTGTTTCCAATACTTTAACTCCACACATGTTTGATTTAGTTTTTCTCTGACCCCTCCTATCTTGTATACTGATATTGTACTATAACACATTCTAGGTAAATCTTCCACGTCTCAAGCACCCACTTTCAAGATTCCTCAAGTGCTTGCTTGTGAGTTGCAGTATAGTTGAGGATGACAAAAAGCTCCCAATTTGCCGCTATAAGATCTGTTTCATTCATAGGTGGAAGCCTAGTTACGTTTGGAATTCCAACAATCTTCATCACTGGCAACAAGAAGCTTACTCAGCTAATGGTGATGAGTTCTATGTGAACGCAGTTTTATCTGAATCAGATGGTGATGACATTACACGCCGCTTGTTTGGCATAACATCACATGGGTTGCTTTGTGGTCCAAACCTGCGGCTGCAGTTACCCAATACATCTGTTTTGTATGTCTGGCGACAACTAATTTTCAAGTCTAGTGATCAATTGTTTCTGCTGGAAAGGAAACCACAGAATGCTTGGGAGGTGTGGGAGATAGATATTACCCAGAGAAGTTGTGTCAGCACCAACCTGGATGGATTAGTGATTGTTTTCTATGGTGAGGAATCGGTTGGGCTTTCAAGCTTCATGTTCAAGCCTGGACTTCTTGAGGGGAACTGCATAGTCCTTGTGGATATTAAAGATCATAAAACGTTTCATGTGCACTCACTTGCAGATCAAACCCGGACCATCCTTGAAAATAAGCATAATACAGGATTTCCTGTTTGTTATCCGAGCGCGAGAAAAAATTGGATGCCATGGTGGAGGTATATCCAAGTCAAACTTGGCTGTGAATCTTTTCACAGTTTATTCATAGTTTCATAATTCCCTACATTCTTTTTTTTTGATGAATTACGACTAATGAACTTATTTTCTCTTGTAGTTTTGTTAAAGACAACCTGCGTGAAACAGCCACTTCTGAGGAACCTGACAAAATTACTGCCAATGAAATTGCACCGTTGTGTTCAGATGAAAGTCATGGTCTCATAAACTCTTATAATAATCTTCCCCGTGAACTACAGAGCTATATAGCAGAATCCATTAAAAGTCCCATGGACTATGCAAATTTTCGCCTAGTATGCAAAAAGTGGAGTGAAATAGCTCGTCCAATTCGTTGGATACCTGATGCTAGTGCCCAGTCTCCATGGCTCATGTTATTTCAAGAGACGAAACTAAGTTCTTCTGTTATTGATCCCACTTGCAACATGAAGTACTACATGAGCAACCAAGAATTATTAGGCTGTAAAATTCGTTACTCTAAGGATGGGTGGCTTCTTGTTACTAAAGGTACGCGTAAGGTATTTTTCTTCGAACCATTTAGGAGAACCAAGATCAGCCTTCCTGATATACCAGAAGAATATTTTCATCCCGATGGCATGTCAATGTCCTCTTCGCCAGCATCCTCGGACTGGGTCATCATTTCCACAGAAAACTTTATTGACCATTTGGTTGTAATGTATTTAAGGTCCGTGGATGAGAAGTGGAGCATTGTCGAAGTCGAACTAAATGTTTTGTTTGTAGCCTCAGGGTCGAATCTTGTGTTTCATGATAATAGGTTTTATTATTTGGCTGTATCTGGTGACATGGCTGTATTTTGGTGGGAGGCGGATGTGTTCAAGTATCATGTAGTAGTAACTGCTAATGAATCACAAAGGTTTAACTGTGGCTATAGAGACCGGGGATATTTGGTTTCTTGTGAAGACAAGTATCTGTGCTTGGTTATCTTCCCACCACTAGGGAACTGCATCCGTTTGTACTTGTTGGATGTTGTGAAGCCGGGGTTGCCATATCCCACATCAAGATGGAAGAGAATGAAGAGTATTGGAAATTTTTCGTTTTTCATTAGTCACACATCATCGCTTGCTCTCCCTGTGAGCAAGAGATCACAGCAGCAAAATACGATCAACTTCCCATTGTTTGTTGACAATCGTCATCTCTCTTATAAGTGGGACACTCGGGAGTTCAGATATTGTAATGGCAGCGGCAATTATATAGCATCTACTACCGAGATCTATAACAGGAATGAATCGTTTGCTGGTACTTGGCTTCAACCGAAAGTTACCCGAGGGTATAACTATAGACCATGGAAAGAAGGCTGTGAACTGGAGCATAAGGATTAGGAGTCAAGGAATGGCCTCAAATTTGCTGTTGAAGTAATAGTAGGTGTATTACTTTTTTCTCTTAATTTAGCAGTTACTTATTATAAAAGAATCAGTTAATTTAATTCTTGTTTTTCACATAATTTTACAATCTTCCTTGAAAAATAAATATTCTTACTTTTGAATATCATTCCTTGACAGTCACATTGTTCTTGATAAAATTTTTATGTTGACTTGTATATTTTTCATCAACACGATCCCTTTACATTATTCAACAATTCTATTGAATTTGAAGCTCATGATGTTAAATGCCAAGGCATCTATAATTTGAAGTTGACTTGTGATGTCAATAAAAATTTGTAATGATAAAAGTTTGATGCTGGTTTAATAAACAAATTAATAAAATATTAATTTTATATTAGTAGTTATTATTAGATTAGTTGCCTAAAGTTAATTGTTTTTAGGCAGAAGCTTAATTTCTAGGTTTATTAGTTTGGGGATTCTGTTTTGTGGGTTTAAGATTTGAATAGATGAATTTATCTTTGTAATGAGTTAATAACTTGACGCTCTGGGAATTAGTGAGAAACTGGTTGCTTAGAAGTTAGAAATACTCTTAAAGGGAACAAGAATGCATCAGTGTTATATGCTTAAACACATTGTGTTTCGTTATGTGTTATGTACATGGAAATAATGTCTCGCAAAAAAAGCTGCCCTTAACAAGGTTCCTGAACAAATTATTATATCAGAGGTTCGACGGATGGTGGAAAATATGAATAAACAATTAGAAAATATTGTAAGTTTGATAGCATATAACTCATCTATGTTGATGTTGCTCCTATTCATATGTTTGTTGTGTGGGTTGTGAAATAATTATGAACTGGTTGTCTTAGATACAAATGACAGATGGAAAGAGTGAATAATGATAATATGATACAGCTGCAAGCTTAAGTTATCTAACTTATATTTTATCTGGACATCTAATTCGTTGCCACTGTTATCCATATGATTCAGCTTATTAAAGTTGGAGTACTTTTGTTCATGAGAGATGACCATTATTGTTGTACATTGTTGTCACAGGTGGATATCCATCTCGACTGAATTATCATTTTATCCCGAAGTCTTGCTCCACATAGATATTTTGTAATTAAAAAAACTCTTAACAGTTGTTGGCATTCTAATCTCGTAATAAGTCTTGCTGCACGTAAGTATTTGAAACTGACTTGTTATGTCAATGAATATTGTTTGTTGTTTACTACTAGTAAAGAATGAACAATTATCTGAAAACCTTGGGTTCATTGTTCTGTTTGTGAGAGTTGGATGTGGAGTAATTGTATTTCTGTGCGAGGAATAGATGGTGTGAAGTTCAGCTTCTTGAATAATACCTGTGGCCTTCAACCGTGTAATGCTTGTTGTTGCCTTGTTATTAGATTTAGCGTTTCTCTTGACTATTTTGTCATGTTTCCTCCCAGATATGAAACTGGTGATAGGTTGAAATCTGAACCTGAGAAAACAATCCTATCGAGGTGGCTTCCACATCATCCAGAGTGTGAACAGAAGATTGGTTGTGGAGTTGATTACATCAGAGTACATCCTCTTTACTATCTCTTTCTCACCATGTATTTTTTGAAAGGTTTTTGGTTCTTCATTTATTCAGAAGTTGTAGTCAAGAAAATGTAACTGTGACCAAATTTCCGAATCCCTTAATTTTCGAACCTCAAATTTCCGTCTCTTTCCCTTTGACCAAGTTTATAGTGATAGTTTTTTTTAGCAGGAAAGGATAGATCTTTCCTTTTGTGGAGCATTCAGGACCATACTTCAACCCTTTCTTCTATTGATGCCAACCAGTACTTATAAAAGCTGCTGATAATTCTAATGTTAATCCGCATGTGGTTTTTCAAGGACATGATGATCCTGTTGAGGATGCTCAATTTTGACCATCTAGGTAAATAAAATTGATGTTTTTTCATGGGCACGTGAAGTACTACTTGAGCAACGAAGAATTATCTGGCTGTGTGGTTTCATCGGCTCTTGGCTGGTTCAGCTCCTCCTCAGCCGTGGCTACACTGTCCATGCCACTGTCAGAAACCTCGGTAACTACTTATGCTTCCTGCAATACTATCTCACTGGGATACGCTTAATCAGATTGTTGTTGTATTAGTACTTAGTTGTAAACTCTGTGAAGGATAATTTTGTATAATTGATCATCAGAGGGATGAAAACGAAACGAAGCATTTAGAGTCCTTCCTGGAAGGAGTTGATAATGATCATTCTCGACTGCAACTCTTTCAAATGGACTTGCTCGACTACAATTCAGTCGCTGCTGCAGTGAAAGGTGCTTCCGGGGTTTTCCATGTGGCTTCACCTTGCAATGTCAATCAAGTCCAAGATCCCCAGGTGTGCTCTTCATTTTTGTTAGCTAGTTTCAGATGATATTGGGATGAAACTAACTTTTGTTGTGTCTTTCTAGAAAGAGCTGTTGGATCCAGCAATTAAAGGCACCCTGAATGTGCTGGCGGCAGCGAAAGAGGCAGGTGTACGGCGTGTGGTGGGCACTTCTTCAGTATCAACAATTTTTCCGAGCCCGAACTGGCCGACTGATGTAGTCAGGAATGAAGATTGTTGGATTGATGAAGAATACTGCAAACAAAAAGGGGTATTTAAAAACTTAGCTGGTGATGCAGAAAAGCAATAAAAAACTGAAAATACATTCATGTAGTTAAGCAGTATCACTGTAGTTGGTATCATTCTTTTGCAGACTGTTACTATATGTACTTCTGTTCTGCTTTTGTGTTGGGTTTGGTATTCGCTTTCCAAAACATTGGCTGAAAAAGCCACTTGGAAATTGCGGAGGAAAAAAGCCCGGATATGGTGGTGGTGAATCCTGGAATGGTGTTGGGTCCAGTTATCACTCCGATGGTCCATGGTGCTTCCTTTACATACGAGAATGTCAGCACAGTATCAAAGATTATTACTGAACCAAGTGTCTCTAAATATGCAGGCTCCACAGAGACCTATGAAGATTACTATATCGGATCTGTTCATGTCAAAGATGTGGCTCTAGCACACATTCTTGTATACGAGAATTCGTCTGCATCTGGAAGGCACATCTGCACTGAAGCTATTTCACATTATGGCGACTTTGCTGCTAAGGTGGCAGAACTCTACCCCGAGTACAATGTGCCTAGGTAGGACAAATGTTCATACAATATCGTGTGCTGTTTGATGCGCTCATGAAGTCATGATTTCAGTGCTTATGTCCTGATAAGAGTGATGCACATATATTGCGGGTTGCCCAAGGATACCCAGACTGAAGTGGTGAGAACATTACTGTTTTACTTGAGAAAATGCAGCAGCACTTGGTAAAACACTTTATACAGGTGTAGGTATCCCAACAGTAATTTGCTATGTGTTCAATTCGCTTTTGTATTGTACTTATCCGAGGGACAGGTATCGAGCCAGAATGGATGCTCTAGTCGAATCAGACGTGCAACCTGAGGAGGACCAAATTTCTAGTGCCATTCAAGAATACTGACCAGTTCATGATCCTGCATTCACTCAACACGGTGATGGGGATCATGAACAAGGATTATTGTCTCATGAGAGGGAAACATTCTGCAAAACTAAGTGTTTTTGGAGCTTTTTATTTTTGTAATAAGGCTTATAAGCTAAAAACGTTGGGGTCAGTCTCCCCTCTAATATGAAAATACAAGTTTCCTTATAAATAAAGAGCTGGAAAAAATTAGCTCTATTTAATTCAACAACCTCCATTACTATTCTCCATCAATAAGTGGCTAAATTCTCGGTTGTTGGAGCAGATTTTTTACAACAATAATTTACTAAATATGACCAAGAATAAGTAAAATAAAAATGAATGAACAGAATGTGATTTCGAGTGTCAAAGACAAAATATTCACCATCATATTTTTTAAACAAAATATCCAACATTTCATTCATAAGGAGAAGCCTAGTTATGTTTGGAATTCCAACAATCTTCATCACTGGCAACAAGAAGCTTACTCAGTTAATGGTGATCCAGTTTTATCTAAATCAGATGATGATGACATTTCAACCCGTGAATTCAGAATGGTTTGACATTGTAGTTATACTTAATAGTGCAAGAGTGTAACAGAGTGAAAATCTAGTTGATAGGCAGCAGTAGATTTCGCCTTCTTCCTCAGCTTCACCACTTTGTTAGTAGGAGAATAGGTGGTGCCTTGAGTGAGTAAAGAGCTGTGGCACTCCTGCCAATTGAGATGCTTGAGATGTCGAGTCACTTTATCCAGAGTGAAGCTACCAACACCACCTGATACATCAATATCCTGAAGAGTTGAGCGGGGTAGATCCATCTGCTCAGTCGTGCTCACTGCATTGACCAGATCCATCTGAGCCATTTATGAAATTTACCACATCAAAAAAAGATTGTGTCATAATCAAATAATACGAATATCTTAAGCAGAAAACGTGAAAAGTATCAGGAATTTCTATTTATGCTGGCTAACGATATGCAACAGAACAAAACCACAACTTCGCAATCTTTCTAAACAACGTTTAACCTGGTGATGTATATCCACTTCAATAGGCATGCCTAGCTATTTTACTTTGAATTTGAATAAGGGGATTGAGGCTCAAACTTAACCAGGTTACATCTAAGTCACATTTCAGTTTGAGGATGAAATGGAAGTCTGTAACCTTTTTCGGCTGGAAAATGAGCCCTTTCTTCTCCATCTCGTTTTTTCCTAGGGTTTTTT
Organism: Plantago ovata; assembly: GCA_028274465.1. NCBI lineage: Eukaryota > Viridiplantae > Streptophyta > Magnoliopsida > Lamiales > Plantaginaceae > Plantago > Plantago ovata. Next base: position 9,215,891 of record CM051456.1, on the reverse strand, counting down.
TCTCTCTCTCTAGAAGTAGGAGTAGAAGTACGAATGATGGTTGAGTCGAGTCTAGATGTATGCGATTATAGATATGAACCAGCTTTTTGGCGGGAAATCGATGTACTATCAGATAGCTGATTGTGACAGCTTGTCAGCGTGAGCTGATTGTGACAGCTGGTCAGCGTGAGTAAGTTTAATAAAATGCTTTTTGTTTTTTTGTTTTTTTTATTGTTGTAGATAATTTCTGATATGTATTCTTTTAAATCTCCGGGCTTTATCTTTCTTGAATGATAGTAGAATTTTGGATCCTAAGTTGAACTTTATCCGTGTTGTTTTGATCCCTAAGAGCAGGAATCATGATAGAATGAATCAGATTCGGCCTATTAGTCTAAGTAATGTTATGTTCAAGATAGCTTCTAAGGCCATTACTAATAGATTAAAAGTTCATATGCCCACTATAATTTCATAAACCCAATCGGCTTTTGTTCATGGCCGTCTAATTACAGACAATGTCCTTGTTGCCTATGAAGTGAATCACTATTTGAAAAGGAAAACCAAGGGTGAAGATATATTGATGGCCCTTAAGCTGGACATGAGTAAAGCTCAATAGGGTTGAGTGGGCTTTTTTACAGCAGGTTTTGGTGGCTTTGGATTTTGCTGAGTCGTTTATTGAGCTTATTAATTGTGATGATGAGTGTGCGTACAACCTCTTATGCTTTATTGTTTAATGGAGTTCAGCTGGATTCTTTTGTGACGGAAAGAGGTATTCGACAAGGGACCCTCTTTCTCCTTATATGTTTTTGTGATTTACTTCGTGATGCAGAAAGTCGTTTTTCTTTACAGGGAGTGGTTGTTGCTCCAGGTGCTCCGATCCACGCATTTCCCATCTTCTTTTTGCTGATGATAGTTTTATTTTTTTGTCAAGCAACCTCTAAAGCAGCTTTGGAGATTAGTGACATTCTGTATAAGTATATAATTTAGCTTCAGGTCAGGAGATCAATTTGGAGAAATCGACAGATGTGTTTAGTCGAAATACTAATGAGGCCAGAGTAGCGAAAATAAGAGCATGTCTTCCAATTCGGGTCATTGATAAGCATGAGAAGTATTTTGGTCTTCTGGCAGTTATGGGAAGGTCTAAGAAAGAGATCTTTAGCTGGCTTCGTGAGCGGGTTTTGAGTAAAGTTCAGGGTTATGAGCCTAAGTGTTTGTCTAAGGCTGGAAAAGAGGTTTTAATTAAATCTGTTTTGCAGGCTATTCCTAATTATGTTATGAGTTGCTTTAAATTTCCTGATACCCCTCTTCTTGAAATCGATTCTATTATTGCAAAGTTTTGGTGGGGTGAAGGGGATGCGCGTATGATACATTAGATTAATTGGCATCCATTATGTGATTCTAAGCGAGATGGTGGGATGGGATTTCGTGATCTCCGGTATTTTAATTTGGCAATGCTCGGCAAGAAGGTTGGCGAATTATTCCTAACGCTTTATTGATTCGTGTGCTTAAGGCTAAGTATTTTTCTTCTTCTGACATTTTTTAGGCTAAGCGGGGAGTGCGATGGAAGTTGCGTAATGGCCTTGATATTGCTGTTTGGAGGGATGGATGGATACTGATGAATGATCGTTGAGCAATCACTAGGGGTGAGCGCGGTCGGGTTTCGGCGGGTTTCAAACAAAATTTTATCCTACCCACCGTAGGCGGGTGGTCTTAAAGATAACCCACGACGGATTGGGTGACAAATTTGGAATGCGGGTGGCGGTTACGAAATGCCATATAATACGAGATCCATAAAATAAAACTTACATGTACGTAGTGAAAATACATTTGTAATAACAAAATATATAATCCTCCAAGAAAGTTAAAAGTGTATACTACATCACATCAAATAACCAAAACTAATACAAATTCAGAAGAGTAGAGACCAGAGAGATGAAAATGGATATGGATGGAATGAAATGGAGTGAGGGAGGCGTACTGGAGTCTGGGGAAAAATCAAGATCTACTTCTTTTCTTTTACTTTTTTTTTTATTTTTTTTAATTTTTATTACTAGTAGTTTATTAATTTATTATACTTATACTTACTAAAGTAGAAACCCTCTAAAGGAATACTCCATAAAGGAATAAACTCCTTATAGTAATAAAAATTCTCGATCCCAACTTGGACCAGTTATAAATAAGAATAAACTCCACATTGTGATATTCCATCATTTTTCAAGTCCCTTAAGGAATTGTACCTCCATATATATAGTAATAAATTGCATACATAAATAAATACTTCATGTATGTGTTGCACTAACATATAACATAAAATTTATAATCCAAAGTATTTGTGCAAACTTGTATGTGAAAGAGATCGTGTAACTTTTTTGTTGCAATCACATCTTTTAATTTGCATGTGATTAATAGTATCTTATTTGTCAATCCATTATCACGATTTTGTTGGTCTATTATGCAGTCCATCTTTTGGTGCGTAAAGTATCTTATTTTTGTCATGTTCCCCCCTTTATGAAACTGGTGATAGGTTGAGTCCTGAACCTGAGAAAACAATCCTATCGAGGTTGCTTCTACCTCATCCAGAGTGTGAACAGAAGATTTGTTGTGGAGTTGATTACATCAGAGTACATCCTCTTTACTATCTCTTCGCCAGCATCATCGGACGGGGTCATCATTTCTACGGTAAGCATGATGGACAATCTGGTTGTGATGTATTTAAGGTCCGTGGATGAGAAGTGGAGCATTGTTGAAGTTGAACTAGATGTTTGGTTTGTACCCTCGGGTTCAAATTCAGTGTTCCATGATCATAGGTTTTATTATTTGGCTGAAAATGGCGACATGGCAGTATTTTAGTGGGAGGTGAATGTGTTCAAGTATCATCTAGTAGTAACTTCTAAAGAATCAAGACCATTGTGGAGTGGCTATACTAACCAGCTGGGACATTTGGTTTCTTGTGAAGATAAGTATCTGTGCTTGGTTGTCTTCCCACCATCAGGGAATGGCGGCATCCGTGTGTACTTATTGGATGTTGTCAATGTGGGGTTGCCATATCACACATCAAGATGGCTGAGAAGGAAAATTTTTGTTTTTCATTAGTCACACATCATCGCTTGCTCTCCCTGACAGCAAGAGATCACATCAAAATAGATCAACTTGGGAGTCATAAGGTGGTGTAGCGGTTAGGATTTGGGTTATTGAAGGGGAGGTCAGGGTTCGATCCAGCGGTGACGGAGTTATAAGGTCGGTTTAGGTGTGGAGAAATAAGGTGGTTTAGGAGTAAATTTGTATAACATTAGTGTAGGGAGTAGTTGTAATATTTGCCGTTTCAAAAAAAAAAGAAATACGATCAACTTCCCATTGTTTGTTGAAAATCGTCACCTCTCTTATAAGTTGGACACTGGGAAATTCAGATATTGTAATAGCAGTGGCAATTATATACTTGTAGTATCTACTACCAAGCTCTCTGAGAGGAATGAATCGTTTGTCGGTACTTGCTTCAACCAAAAGTTAGCCGAGGGTATAGAGACCATTGAAAGAAGCTGGTTGTGAACTGGAGCTGATGAGGGATTAGGTTCGATCCAAGGGATATATGGCCACTGCCTTAGCCTCAAATTTGCTATGGAACTAGTATTACTTTTTGTCTCTAGTTGTTATATAGGATTGATCAGTTAATTTCTTGTCAAAGATCATCAACATTCATCTATTCAATTCAAGTGCAGTTCTATTGACAATATATATATTGAGCAAACTGTATGTGCTTCATTTCTTCTGGAATTTGGAACTTGCAGCTTAAGCTTATTGTTCCTTCTTTTTGGCTCATTAAGAAGATTGTAGGTTTATTTCATTCTATCAACTTTAGTTTTGTAGTCGGTCATGTAATAGTCTTGCACAACAATGGTTTTATGACTCTACATGTTGATTTACTGTTGATTTGAAGGTGAATTTTGTTTTGGTGGAATGAATAAGAAGTATGTATGACTTATAAAGTAACTGATAAGGTGACGCCAAACACATACTTATTCATACTTATTCATGTGTTATTAACTTTTATGCCTTAATTTTTTGGAATTTATTGTGTTATGTAGCCATAGGTAATAAAGCTCGCACGTTGAATAGTCCATCCTCCATTGCACATTTTAATCCTGATATTTTCATGTCACCCGAAGAAAAATATTATTGTATAGGAAATAGGAATTGGAATCCGGTTCGAATTTATATGTCGGTTAAATTAAATTTACAGTACTTACTAGAAATAGAATACGGAGTAGGTATAAAATACTTTGTGCGTGATTCACAAGCAAATACGACTATATATATATAAATATATAAACGGAACAAAAGAAGAGATAATTCATTCAACTGACTGACCCTTTCTTCTTCTTATTTTCTCTCTCTAGGGTTTGCTCTGCTTCAGCTGCTAATAATCATCCGATCAATCTCAGAAAGAAAGAAAGGAAAGATGATCGAGGTGGTGCTTAACGATCGTCTCGGGAAGAAGATCCGTGTCAAGGTCAACGACGACGACACCATCGGCGACCTGAAGAAGCTCGTCGCAGCTCAGACCGGGACCCGTGCGGACAAGATCCGTATCCAGAAGTGGTACAACATCTACAAGGATCACATCACCCTCAAGGACTATGAGATTCATGATGGCATGGGCCTTGAGCTCTACTACAACTAGTTACCTCAAGTAATTTTCTAATTTGTTGTTGTTTATCTATTCGATTTCTTAACGAATTTGATTCTTTTGCTGCTCGGTACTATTGAATATTGATTTTCTTTTTTGTCCTGTTTTATTCAGTATTTTTCAAGTTTCTGATTGGAGTTATTAGTTTTCTTTATCTTATTTGGAGCTTCAATTTTGGTTATATCCACAATACCGTGATTGTGAGCATGGAGTTTTAAGTTACTAGAAGCCTGCTGTGCTTGAATCTATAAGATGTTAATTAATGAGAACAAGTGAACATGTAACTCAAATTGAACTAACAAGCAACATTAGGATGTGGTTTATGATGATTGCCCGTGGCTCACTGCCGAGGTAAATTCGAAAACAAAATTCTATAATTAAATAAATATAAAGAAAAGCAACATGGTGTCACATTATTTTCCAGTTTTAGGGATGGTTTTCGCCTGGAAACTTTTGGTATTTAGTAGCTGTTCGATACGCTTGATAGTTTTGCACATGTGTATGAGATTAAGGCCTTATGTCGTTAAATAATGTTGAATACTACTGAGCTTCATGATAAACATAGCCACTTGTTGTGTTGGTCGTTTTGTGTTATTGATTGAAATACTAGCCCGGAAGTGCCGTCGACCAATTATCTAAATTTGATCATCAAGTTACTTTTTGCCATGTCATGTATGTAATTGAAATTTTTTATTTTCATTCCTTTCCATATAAGTTTCATTTATTGTTGACCGGATCAAGTTTTTCGTTTGAAATAACTCGGTCTTAGAAGAGGATTGCATGGGAGGACAATAGTGAGCTTCCCATTAGGACACCTTCCATATAAAAAACAGATTGCTGTGAATCTTATTCACAGATTTACACCCCGAGCACTTGGTTCATTTCATCTTTAGTCTTCACATTTATTCTAAGTTAAATTGTAAATTGTGGGATGCAAGTTGTGGAGTTATTTGTTTATTGTTGTTAACAACTTCAAGCTCTCATGTCTTGCATGACTCATTAACATGAAGTGTATGGGGTTTCACAACTTTCTATGGTCTAGGTCTTATATGATAGACATGTAGGAGCTCAATCCATATAGTGCTTTGAGAAATTAGCAGAGTTGGGAAGAGTTTTGTCATCAGACAGAGGCTTTTATTACAGCGTGGGAATTATAGAATCAATTATACTGTACGTAGATTCGGGTCAGAACTTTCTAATTAGTTCTGCTTTTGGTAGATTTACATGTCACTTGTATATATATTTTTTCTTTTTGGAAAGTTGGAACTGCTTATCTGATTCAAATTCAACAAATGTATATGGTTGACTTGATTTTTTTCATTGACTGAACTCGAGTTTCTTTTGTTATTTTGGTGTATTCAGGTCGTCTCTTGAGGGTCCGGGGTGGAACTTGGACAGATATATAATATGTCTATACATATCTATGTTGCTGGAGAAGCGAACTTGAATGGTCATTTGTTTCTGGTGAAGTAAACTCTAATTGTCATGTGTTTCTGGTGAATACCCAGACATTAATAACTCTGTTAGACCATTAAGATTTCGTGTTTCTCATAAAATGAGAGATTCCAGAGGCATATATGTTAATATGCAGATATTATGTGATAAGTCCTGATGTCTGCTGTTGTGTTTTCTCGTTAATTCATGCTCTCTAATGCATCCAGTATCCAACATATATTACTAAGGTATGACTAGTTTTGTGATGTTTTTGGCCCTAAAAATAAAACCACCACGGTTCAAATTCAGTATCCATCTTGTGTGCGTGTGTGGGGCGCGGGGGTGGGGTTTAACCATTTAAGTCCAGTACCATTTCATCATTATTACATTCCCAATTTTCAGTATTGGTTCTTTTGGGGCCTTGCAGCCAGAGGAACATGGTTTAAGCTCAAATTGAGCCACTTGACCCGCCTTCTGCTACTAATCCTTCTTGGTGTAAGATTACAAGCCCCCGCCGTATATCAAAATGGGGCTGGATTATGTACCCAGTTGGCACTTAATTTGTTCAATTGGACGAATTAGAGTACTGGAGATGGGATTTGGGGGTTGGGTGTGTATGAGGGAGAGAACTTACATTGAATATTTTCCAGTCAAAAATAAAATATTTAAACATTAGAATTGCAAAGTAACTTGGTTAGGCAATAGGCATGTATTCTGAATCTGGAATTGTTGCTATTACAATTTGCGCTGAATTTATCATATGGATTGCAATTATATATTGTATGACTACGTGTCGAAGTGGTAGAGGAATTGGTCCTCTAGCTTATGACTATTAGTCTATTTCATATCAATTTTCTGCATTGATGTGTGAAGTACTCTATGGTGAAAGTGAGAACCGAAGGAAGAGAATTTTTTTTTAATGATCAGTGTTAAACTTAATAAAGTCTGGTTTGATCGTGGAACATCTATGTAATATGAATAGATGCCTGCTACTTCATTTCTTCCTTCTACATATATGATATGTCACAGTTTTTTTTTTTTTTTTTTTTTTAAACTACAAATATTACTTCTCCCGCACTACTATTATATCAATATCCTTCTACATTTGACATTGCATAGAAAAAGAAAAAAAAATAGATGGGTTTGACAGTCGGAGTCTTCCTCTAACTGCTGTAAGCCTTCCAAAACTCACTTGTCGCATGTAGTTGTGTCATGGGCTCATGGCTGATTGCAAAGGCGACTGGGAAGAGATCTGTGTCATGGGCTCATGGCTGATTGCAAAGGCGACTGGGAAGAGATCTGTAGCCTGCCTGTAGGAATAATTTAAAACAAGCGTTGAAATAGAATCAATTAAATAACACCAGGGAGTTTGAAAGAATGGTTCAAACACCAACATATATAGTTTTGTCTAGAAATGGGATATTCTACTTTCATCGGGTTTTATCTCCTAAACAAAACTCAACGGAAACGATTACACCGACTTTTCTGTAAAAACATGCTCGAAAACATCATCACAATAATTCAAGCATATATTGCTATTGGAGAACAATCCTTCACTGATTTGCACTCAGCATCTGTGAGAGAAGGATAGAAGCATAAAAACAATTCGATGATAATGATATATGACTTACTAGTTACTACTCCTACAACATGATCACAAGGTGGACTAAAAATTAAAGTTAGGAGGGCGAAGTTACATATATATTCATCTTTTTTTTTGGGGGGAGGGGGTTAAAAGTTGAAAATATGTGAAAATTAGCTTTAAAAAATTGTAAATTCTAGCTAATTTTTTTTTTTTTGGGTGGGGACGGAGGCCCCTTGGTTCCGCCCCTCACAAGAGATTCCAGTGAGTAAGAAGGCATCTACAGATTGCTTCTCCGGTATGACGTATCTAATGGTAAACTTTACCTTTATATATCGTTGCGAGCAGGAATTGAAACCTTGAATTCTTGACTTGAGCAATCGTAGAGAAACTACAAAAACATGCATGCATGATCTTGATGGTAATGAGGATCATGTCATCTCCTTGGACCTTGAGCTATCAACTCATTATTTGATCTGAATTTCAGCAAAATAAACTAAATGAATCTTAAACGCAAATGATCATCAACCAGATTACCAGAACAAGCAACATTGAACCTGATCATAACTAAAAATGTCAAAGCTATCTATGTAGATAAAATGTATCAAAATAGCTGAGTATACTGAATCTAATCATAACGAAATGCTAGATCTGAACGCTTTGTTGCGCTCACTTGTTTTTTTTTGGAACGAAAGATAGTTTCCATTCCATAGCAAAGAATAACATCTCAATACAAAGCTCCTAACCAATCTCAAAGATCAAAAATTCCTAATCTAGTTCTAGTTTTGCTAGAACAATCAAAATCTGGGATAGTTCGAAAAAGATTTACATGCTATCCCCAACTTCATATCCTCAAAACATCTACCAAAGCTTTTACAAACAGACTCTCTAAGTATAATGTTCATATCTTTCTCCTTGAGCCGAAAAATGCGTCCATTGCGTTCTATCCACAGACTGTACAGCAGCTTAGTGAAGAAGACTTTGAACAATCTGTTTTTTGCTCCTTTTCCTTTCGAACATTTACACGCCAGAGAAACAGACGATTCCCAATCTCCCGATCTTGCAGAAATACCGCACCACTCCAGTAGGCTCTTCCACACTTGTTGAGTAACAGGACATTCAAAGAACATGTGATTCAAGCTTTCTGGGAATTGTTTACAGAATACGCACAGTGGGTCTATTGTTATACGAAGTACAAGTTAAGGTTTTCATTTGTCTAATATCACGGCACCACCAAGATGGAAATCTTGAATTCATTGTTTAATATGCACTAGTCTCGATGCCAACATCTCAACCGTTAATGTTATTCTACGATATAAGTATTAGTTATAATTCAGATATAACTTAAAACGTTTTATAATTAGGCACACTCTAATATTGATCCTAGTTCCACCCCCGATTACCAACTTAGCCATATGATCTCACATGGATCCACTCCCTGCCCCTCTAGTCATTTTGTAGCTGTTTAACATGTGATTTTATTGCAAGTGATACAACCTAGGAAGTAGGGTCCTTCAAAATGAGCAATGTATTCTGCACGGATACGTATCCAAAAGGTTTATCACAAATAAATGATCGAGAAATTCTTATGTACCCGTCTCGTATTTGGATAGAGTGTTATTGCATATATCATGGGCTGGCCCTTCTTCGACCAAATGCGCTCAATATCAGCTTACGAAGTAAGTTCTCGCTGGGCCATGGCCCATGAAATATTCATTGAATATTACACCGTCGCACCTAAATGATGACATCAAGAAAACAAACAATTCTTCATTGTTTTGGCACCAGACTGAATGAATAATGCATATGTAATAATGATCCATATACATGATTAACAAGCACCACTAAACTACATCGCAACGCGGACAATTATTGAGTCAATTACAAACCTGATTCCAGCTCAATTAGTCCTAAAAATACAAATTAAAAACCATCTATATAAAGACTTGCATTGACAGACATACTTCAACTCACTCAACAATCTTTCACACTCATAATCCTATCCTAAACAAATGGCTTACCTTTCCATTCCCATGCCAAGCTTACTAGCCCTCTCACTTTCTCTGTTCTTCGTGTGCTTCTTGACTCCCTGCCTAGGGAATTTCTACAGAGATGCTGAGATCACTTGGGGCGAGGGACGTGGCAAGATACTTGACGGTGGTCGAGGACTTTCGCTAACTTTGGACAACCTCTCAGGTTCCGGATTTCAATCCAAGAATGAATACATATATGGTCGATTCGATATGCAACTCATGCTTGTTCCTGGAAATTCCGCTGGAACAGTTACCACATTCTATGTAAGTTTTACATTATACTACTACTATATGATAGTATTCTGTATTTTTCAGCTTAAACTAATGAAAAATGGGAACTATTCTTGTTTGTGCTTGATACAGTTGTCGTCTCTAGGAGAAGGACACGATGAAATCGACTTTGAGTTTCTTGGTAATGTAAGTGGAGAACCGTACACAGTACACACCAATGTGTTTGCCCAAGGCAAAGGAGACAAGGAACAACAGTTCCATCTGTGGTTCGATCCAACGGTTGCATTTCATACTTACTCAATCGTCTGGAATCCTCAACGTATTGTGTAAGAACTATTATCAATCATATACTAGCTAGTATATTAAAGAGTTTATTTATATCGGAACAAAACTAACATGTCTACTGGTTCCAGATTTTTGGTGGACAATATCCCGCTGAGAGTATTCAACAATCACAGGGAAAGTGGTGTCCCTTTCCCCACAAGCCAACCGATGAGGGTATACTGCAGCTTGTGGGAGGCTGACGAGTGGGCAACACAGGGTGGGCGAGTGAAGACAGATTGGACTAAAGCTCCTTTCACTGCATACTACAGGAACTTTAAGATCAATGGATGTGCACCTGGGCCATCAGGGGAGGCTTGTAGGTCTCAAGCTCAGCCTGATACATGGCAGACTCACCAGCTCGATTCTAATGGCAGAAACAGGTTGCGATGGGTTCAAGGAAAGCACATGGTGTATGACTATTGTTCTGACAATAAGAGGTTCTCTACTGGTTTATCTGTTGAATGCAAGAGTTCGAGGTTCTAATTAAGATGAATCATGGAGAGTAATCAATATCAACCTTCTGTGATTTTTTGTGTGATTTGTGGATTTTTCATTTATTCGATGTATTCATTTGTTATTCTTTCTAGCGAATGTAATTCCCTGGTGTGAGAATAAATGTCATTCTTTCTATTCATGGCTTCTCTAATTCCCTAAATTTGCAAGTAAAAACAAAGGTATACTATGCCTTGCATGCACACCACTCATAAAGTTACAGAGTTAGTTTCTGGCAAACAGGTAACATGTGTTCAGCATACTACAGCCCAAATGATATGGAACAAGAAAGGACAGTGAAAAGAAATGTAGCTATAGGCCATTGTTTGGCCGATTTGTCATGTCCATCAATAACTCTGGTTATCTGTGTTACAGAGTTACAGAGTTAGTTTATCTGTGTTTCTGTCAATTAATTCTGCATTCCACTGCTTATAGATTTATATATATATATATATTTATGTTGCACGCTGTTGCATCAACATTGTTCGATAACTCTGGTTTGCAGGTACCAGATCAGTTCCTTGAATTTTCACTTACTAGTATAGTTTTTAGGGGGAGTCACTCTCACAATGAGTTTTGGTAACTTAAAAGGAATTCTGATGGCGTTAAAGTTCCAGATGAGACAGAGCTTTCATGTTCATGGAAAGAACAGTGCAGCTAGTGCTGTAAACTTCTAGTACAAGCTTAACTTTTTTATTCAGGTTCTAGTACAAGCTTCAAACAGTAGTAGTAGTTTTCACAATGGATTCAAATCTGATATTTATAGCTATTTGTAATATTCTTGCTCAATAGTTAGAGCTTAGCGATGGCCCATGCAGGCATATTCGATCCCACTGGGAGTTTCATGTCCTCCCAGTCATCATCTTCCACCCCCAACAAGCAACGATCCACCATTTCATCCGTAACTAGCTCAATTTTAGCAGGTTCCCACTGTAAAATAATCCAGGAACAAGAAAAATTTCTCTCAGAAAAGGTTGGTAGAATCCTAAACTCGATTCTTTTCTAATTTCTGTTGTAGCTACAAAAGAAACTTCTGCATCAAAATATTTAAAAAAAAAAAAAGCACATGCCTTAGGATTTTTATCTTTGTCCAGCAGCATAGCCCTGCAGCCCTGTATCACGAATGGATATGAGATACTCATGAGTATGTCACCGAAGGAAGGAAATTACTGAGTTATTCTATATGTACCTCAAATAGGTCGTTGCTAATCTCTCCCCGAAGCACGTGACAAACCATTCTGAATTCGCGGACCAGGCATTTACCAATGCCCTGTACCCGGCCTTCTCTAATCTGGTATGAAGATGACTTAGTGTTCAATACTTAATTATCTGTGCAAGAAAATAAAGTACTAGCACATGATAGCATATACAAATCCTTACCGATTTTAGAGAAAGCTTGAGGCCGGTAGGGGAGGCACTCTGCAGGGACTTGATAGAGGAATAGATCCAATCTTCCTTGCTTATGGCGACCAACTCCTAGATATGTGAGCTCACAATTGTTAGAACCGTATAACATTTTCATGTCAAAAGCAAAATGCTAATGTGGTTTTTCTTACTAAGGCAGTTAGGATCTCCTCAACTGTTCTTCGGGAAAAGCATATGTCTATAATTTCCAACCTGCAGGATATTAACTATTAAGTGTGAAATGAGGAACGAAACGCAGAATGATAAGGTAACATCTTGTGTTTGATCATCTTATTGTCCAGTTTAGTGTGGCTCATAGGATTGTATCTGAAATTTCCCCAGCTGTAGAGGTGGGCATGTAAACCACTACTAATTCAATAAACAAGTTACAAGTTCCATGTCAAGAGAACAGAATATAGAGGCATAGAGCAACAGATTGTTCAAATTTTAACTATTACTAAAGCAACAAAATAAAAAAAACTCACCTGTTGTAAGCACTCTTTTCTTTCAACCTTGGTACCTCAGAGAATTCATAGATTATAGAAGAAATAACATCCGGGTCACTAGAAACTGCCTTAACAAGTGCTTCTTCTAACAGCAACAATCTCTGTCCAGCAGCAACACAAGATCAGAATGACAGAATCTAATTTATCTTATATTCTCAACTTTGCAACAAAAACACATTATATCACAAAATCCAAAACAAAGATACACCTCCAGGGCGCCTCAAGGTTTACCAGCAAGTAGTTGTATGATAAAAAGTATTAAAAAAAAGGATAAAAAGAAAATTAATTTGCATCAAATACTAAACAAGACCACATACATTTAGAAATTTACATGAAATTCAGGGTAGAAAAAGAGTGTTTGAATATTTTGCACCAAATTCACATTTGAAGTTCAACGTATAAGTGTTTTTTTATAATTTCTATGGTAAATATATAGTTCGATTTGAAATTTTGACATAGAGCTTCATAATATTTTATAAAATTTAAGATAGCTGTGTATACCTCATAATTCATAAGCTCAAAACATGACAGATGCTTATAATAGACATGTTAGAATATACGTAGTATATATCTTGTGTAATATTGATAAATATGTTAATGTATATCTGGCCTAAATAGAGCCCTAGAATAGTGAATCTCTCTTGTATTTATACACCCTTTCAGTGAATGAGAAAGTAACGATTCATATTCTTTCAAGACACTGTATTAAGATTATAAGTTCACCTCTGATGGAACAAAGTGAGTTGCAAGTCCACATGCTACCATTTCTGCACCATCCAAATGCGCACCTGTGAGACCGAGATATTCTCCTGCCACAGCAAAAATAGCAAAAAAAATGCAAATTATAGATGAGAGTTTCGCGGGTTCGTGTTGGGAGTTGCAACTTCATGTGGAATGAGTAGCATGAGTCCACGATAATTTGTACAAGGCATGTGTAGCCAGAGGACTAAGATGCAATGTAGTTACCAAAGAATCCAGGGAGTCTTGATATAAAGTAAGAAGCCCCCACAATGAGTCCCAGTGCTGGTCCAGGCATAGCAAAAAGCTGCATAAAGATATAATGTGAATCGCACAAAATCCGTGAAAAATGGATTGAGTAACCTATTTGTAATGCAATGTAAAACTCTGTCAAGATTATTTCTGAATCACTTGCTACACAATTCATATATAACATATATCCCTAACGTATTACCGTTTTTTCTGTAGCAACTCGGAATCTACTATGCATAGGAAGAACTGCACCTCCTCCCATAACAATCCCATTGAGAATGGAAACCTAAACGCATTCACAAACCAATATTGCGTATGATAACTTCCTGAACATTTTCAATAAAGAGAATAGAGAGACAATAAATAGAAACAAAATCGCTTTCTCAGTAGCACCTGGGGTTTCTTGTAAGTAGCTACATTGTAGGCCAGAGTAAAAAGATCTCTAAAAAATTTCGCTCCTGATTTCCAACCGCCTAGAACAGACAATATAGAGACGAAAACATTGCTCATTATCAATATAGCATAGGCTTCATTGAAGTTCATGTCGATCAGTGAAACAGGAAAGATGTTAAAGAACGTTCCTACCTTGAACAACATTGCGAGTAATTGTTGCAACATCACCCCCTGCACAGAACGCTTTGCCACTTCCCTATGCAGATTAAAGAACCAAGAACAAGAAGTATTTGATTACAACAAAACTGTAAAGAGTACAGAATATAATGTTAATTCATAGTTGTTACCTTTAAAATGATTAGTTTGACAGAAGAATCATCGGCACAAGCAGTGAAAAACTCCAATAAACGAGCTAACTAAAGAGTTCGACGCGTAAATCAGTTATTAATTATCCAACAAGAAACATACAAAGGATTGGTTTGAATTCTGAACTGATAGTACCTACGTACCATTTCGTAGGAGAGTGCATTGAGTTTGTCAGGCCGGTTTAGAGTGAAAATTCTCACAGAAGATCTCTCTTCCACCAGAACCTGCATAGCAACTAGCTACGTACTAATTAACAATTTAGTCTACAAGATAAGAAGTTAAGAACTTGCATAACATGTTACTGGAATTGTAAACATCTATATATACCTGGTTGGTCTGTCCATTGGAAGAAGAAATTATGGTACTACTGCCATTTTTCATATCCATCTCACTGAACAATAGGTCTGATGATACTCTCAAAGTTCTTGTTAACTGTGATTCATATTTCCATTATGTATTGTTACTTCTTATAGAGTAAGCTAGTTACGTACAGCTTACGCACAGATAAGAAATGAAATATGCTTGGATGGAAGATGGAACAATTGGTCAAAAGGTCAGAAAGGAACTCATCAGAGATCAGACCTTCTGTATCTTTTTATGGAGACAGAGACTCCCATGGTTTTCTTTTTTGCCATTTTTGACAAGTAATGAACGTCTGGAATTGTACTACTCTTTGAACATTACTTCATTGGTCTGAAGTCTTAGAAAGATGAACATTTGAAATTGATGGAACTTCATACCATTAATATCTTTATGGACTTTAGCACAGATTACTCGTAAATGACATAACAAATTATTACTAATATTATAAATTTATATATACTTAATTGATTTCATAATTTAATTTGATTTTCTGTTTACTTATATAAGTTAGAGAAAATTTGTGATAAATCCGTTAAAAAAAAAAAAAAACGAAAAAAGATGCACGTATATCTTTGTCCAGCAGCATAGCCCTGCAGCCCTGTATTTCAAATAGACATGAGATACTCATAAGTAGAGAGTATCTTGTCATTGTAAAATGTATTGTGTTGGTATATACTATATATATCTATGTCACCTCAAAGTGATCGTTTCTAATCTCTCCTCGCAGAGCTGTAAAACTTATACATGTTATCTGGTTTTTCTTACTTGGGCAGATATGATCTCCTCAACTGTTCTTCGGGAAAAGCACATGTCAATAGTTTCCAACCTGGAGAATGCCATGTCAATAGTCTCCTCAACTTATACAATGTGAATTTCTGGCCAACAATAAAAACGCATAATATACTCAAATTTATATTAGGTTCTCAGTTTTAATTTGCATCAAAGTGCATGCTGTTCTGGAATGAAGAAAGGCTGCAGGAAATGGCAGCTTCATATGACAATCATACGAAACTGTAGCATGGGATTATGGTATGTATACCTCTGATGGAACATAGTGAGTTGCAAGCCCACACACAAGCATTTCGCCACCATCCAAACAGGCACCTGTGAGACCGAGATATTCTCCTGCCATAAGAAATGCAAATTACAAAAAATTTCACGGTGTTCATGGCATAGAGGACACGTCCTGTGCAAAGAGTAGTAACTCTGAAACAAATAAGTGCACAATAATGTGTTAAAGCATGTCTAGCCAGAGCACCAGGATGCGGTCGAATCAACAAAGAATCCAGGGAGTACGTCTTGACAGAATGAAGCACCTACATCAGGAAAATGTCCTATTGCTGCTTCAGGCATAGCAAAAAGTTGCATTAAGGTCAGAAGGTCTATTAAAACACAAACAAAATCTGGTAAAGGTGTATTCAGTAACTTATCCTACACTGACATTTATTACTAAATTACTATGCAAAGTACGTAATTAAGATTTCTAATAGCACATATAAACATAGAAATCTCTGCTTCCCTTATTGACAGTACGTAGAAGTTCATAGTTAAGATATCATAAACGTACCGTAAGGACAGTATTACCGATTTTTCTGTAGCAACTCGGAATCTAGAAAGACCTGCACCTGCTCCCATAACTATTACACTGACAATGAAAATGGAAACCTAAATGTGTCGACAAACAAAGATTACTAATGAAATCTTCCTGAATAATATTTGCGCACATTAAGAAAATAGATAATAACTAGAATTGAATAGTTTACATTGCATTAGCACCTGAGGTTTATTGTAAGTAGCTAAAATGTAATCCAAAGTGAACTGATCTCTAAAAAATTTCGCCCTTAATTGCCAACTGCCTAGAGTCCACAGACTGTACGTGATAGCAAGCGTAAACCGAGAGATTTACTGATTAACAATTTAACATGGTCCTTAATTGTAATATGAATCATTCAAGTTCATGATAAACTGTTCCTGCCTTGAATAACAGTGCGAATATCTGTTGCAACATCACCTACTGCACAGAACGCTCTGCCCCTTCTCTGATAGTACTTACATATATACCAGACTAAAGAACTAGTGATAACCGACCACCAACAACTATCAACGATCTATACTTGCACAGTTGCACCACAAACAAATTAAGTAGTAGTATTAGTACTTCTTACTTTTAAAATGATTAGCTTGACAGAAGAATTTATCAGCATAAGCAGTTTCAAGCTCCAATAAACGAGCTAACTAAAAAATTCAAAGCGTAAATCAGTTGTTATCAGATACATAAGGTATATACAAAGGTCAAAGGAATCATCAGAATTTCCCACTCATAATATATACCATTTCGTAGGTGAGTGCATTGAGTTCGTTAGGCCTGTTTAGAACCTGCATAAGATGTTAATTGTAAACATTTAGTGTAATAAACATCTTTGTAATATTCTATACTCAATATATTCCTGGTTGGTGATCTGTTCCATTGGAAGAAGAAATTATGGTACTATTATTTTTCAAGTCCATGTCACTGAACAATGTAGTCATCTAATGATACTCTAAAAGTCTCAATTTGTTGTTGCATTAAGTTGTTGTGGTTCCGGTGGATGATCCAAAGATCCAAAGTTGTTGCATTAAGTTTGATCCTAGCAAGCGTATTAGCACTTGTGTTGCGCACCATTTCTGTGAATCTTCCGCAGCTTAATCTAACAAGGATAGTTCAACAGGTCTCTGCACACTGCTTAACTTTGTTCTCTGAGATAAATTTGAGTGTCCAAATCTCCTTGTATCATATCCATAGTTAAGATAGAGCCAGAATCGATCTCTGCTTCCAAACTTCTACAACCATGGTCCCACGCCATATTTAGGCCATACAGCTTTGACAATTAGTGAACGTTTTTAATTGTACTACTCCTTGAAGTTTACTTCAGTACTGGTATATCTGAAAGTCTTCATGATAGATGAACATGTGAAATTCATACGACTTCGTACAATAATAATGGAATTTAACACACAAATCACTCGTAAATTACCCAAGAAAAATGAACTAGTAAAACTAAAATTATATTTTGATTGATTTTTTAATATTTTATTATCTATTTCACTCATATAATTAAGAACAAAAGTGTGATTAAAGTCCGTAGAAAATTCAATACCTAGAAAATTATTAGTAAAACCGATGAAGTAAAATTCAATTGACAACTTCATACCATTAATATCTTATGAATTTTAAACACAAATTACTTATAAATTATCAAATAAAAATGAAGTGGTAAAATTATATTTGATTAATTTTTTTAATATAATGTTGTTATCTATTTCACTCATATAATTTAGAAAAGATTGTGACTAAAGTAAGTAAAAAGCTTCGATACCTAGAAATTATTAATAAAACGGATGAAGTAAAATTCAATTGACAACTCGACCTATTTGCCGATTTCTTTTTTTCTTTTCTTTTTTTTTAAATCAAAATGTGACCTCCACTAGGCTAGTACACACTCACGCACTTACGCTGGAAACCTATCATCCACTAAAACAACGTTCAGCATATAGCATAAGAGATTGGCGGCAGCAAGACCATATGGAGTCCAATTCTACCTCCAATGCATTTTGTGCATATAGTTCTTCACAATTGAGCACAACGTATCTATAAATTTAGTAAATTTCCAACAAATCCCATATGTGGCCTGAATAAGGTCATGTATAAAATAAACATGTCATGGCAGATCCACCATATCCCTTCTACAAAATTAGAGAATGGATACATTCTTTCAGGTATATCTATGAGTGGTTTGAGATGACAAATTATGGTTAGAAATGCGAATAATGACTCCTAACAAATACTCCGATACCTCCGTCCTCAAGGACCTCAACTAACAAATACTACGTTTGCATTTTATTTTCGGGCGTCCATAAATATATACACTTTTCCTTTCTAGTGCTTCTTCACATCTACATGTTTGATGTTTCTCATTCACTTTTTATTGATTGTATTAGTCGAAAATGACTATCAACCTCATTTCCTTCCGAGGTTTCTCGTTTGAAATTGTCAGAATAGTTGTTAAATTTTTTTAAAAAAATAAAAAAGTTTGAAAAATGTTTGTGAGGACAAACTTCGTATATATATTCGATCTACTTTTATATTAATAAGATAGATTACTTTGTAGGTGTTGGGTTAGGATTAAGCATGGAAAAGTTTCAAAATTAAACCAGAGAGCCAGCAATTTTAGTTAGAGGGGCAAAAAAATTTTTAACCATTAATTAAAAAATAGAAAAGCAAAAAAAAAAAATAAAAAAAATAGAAAGTTCTGGAAGTAATATAAGATTTAAAACTTTAAGGTAAAAAAATGAAAAATAAAACAAACAGATTTTAGGCTGAAGTATGTTATTAGTAATTAGTAAGTCTCTTAATAACAAACTTGTAATTAAAGCCAATTTTACACCTAACAAGTCGTAAAACTGGTTTGGTTGATGCTCAAGTAACTTAATTGATTGTTTATGTAGTTGAGAAAAAACCAGTTTTACACTAAATAGGAAGGTATTCTAATCAATGACTTATGATGAATTTATAGGTTGAATTTTAAATAAATTTTAGGAAGATTTCGGTTGAGAGGGAGGGAGACTTTATAATGGTATAAACTTACAAGAAAATTGAGATTTGTTTTATTTATAGTAATACTGAGTGAAAACTATTCTTTTTAATGGGTTGATATTTATTTATAGTAATACGGTTTTGTAATAAAAATAAACGGAAGTAGAGATAAAATAATAGAAAATAAACAATTTTAGAAAAGTAGAGATAAAATGTTAGAAATTTTGTACTCAACTTACTAAAATAATTATTTTTTTTAGGCTATGTTGTTTTCATCTGAAAATTGATTATTTTAAATTCAGTTCAGTTCAGATCAGTTCAGATGCATTAAGTTCAGTTCAGATTTGACTAATAGTATTTTGTACTACAAATAAGTTCAGTTCAGATCCATTCAGTTCAGTTCAGACTTTTTCAGACGAAGAGAACAGAGTCTTACTATCTTTTAGAGTATTTTAAGATCTAATAACTTAATTTGAACATTTATAAAATTTAGAGGGGGCAAAATATTTTTTTAGTGGGGCAAACATATAACATACCATGTACCTAATAAATAAAATAAAATTTTCAGGGCAATTGCCCCGCATAACACATACCGACTTCGCCCTGAATGAATTAAAGGGATATGTAAGTCTTTTTGTCCTTTTGCATGGCACTAATAATATGTGAGTGAAAGTAGTAAAGACTAAAGCGTAATGGCTAGTTTTATCTTTTCATTACTAAAATTAAAAAAAAAGTAATCCGTCAATCTCACGGTCAGGGGAGTATTCTTTGATATTTTGTTTATCGTAAGTTTTGAATCTTTAAAAAAATAATATTATAAGTTGATATTACAATTAAATTTAACAACTCCACCTTGATTGGAAAGGTAATACTAATACATTTATACTCCACTCTAGCTAATTGAAGTAGGAGAATTAGTTAATTTTGTCTTCCAAAATGACACGCATGTAGTAGTAGGTTGGAGTCTGTAATCTGTATGAATTTATGATGTGATCCGTAGGACAGACACCGTTGGTCGAGTTCATGAATTCTCACTTCAAGTATGCACGTACGTGTATGTGCTGTGCCAAATAAAATGCGTTTGTCCAACGCATGTACACTAAAGACGTACTACGTGTAAAGTCGAGTTTCTTTACAATTACTCAATCTACATTGCGGGGAACATTGGCATTAAACAACCTTAATTGTCTTACAAATCATCGTACTTGGTGTAACTCATAATTAATTAATTAATTAAACCTTGTTGATCCCATGCACGTACAACAGGGTCCATATTATAAGGCTTTGGAACTGAAAACAAGGGATGATTAGAAGATGCATCCAAATTAGACTATGCTTTATTCCATGTTTTTGTAGTAACTATTACAACCCAAATCCCAACTATTTTGACTCCTGGGTTTCCCAAATTCTTCTTTGTCTGTTTGCATCTTGTGTGCTACTAATCCTATTCTAAATCTTATCTGTTCCAATTATGGGGATTGGAGTAATTAGGTACGTACATCACAAAGAATTTTATGAGGTGTTTAGTATATTCATTACTCTGCCCCATTAACAATTAACAATGTGTCGTAGTATAATTTTTTAGATCGACTTTAATCATACATATTTTTAAAATGGAAAAATATTATATTTTAACAAGGCATACAAATTTAATAGTATACTTTTTATGAATTTTTAACATCATTTAAGATTCATTTGCAATCAAATTCAAACATAAAAATTCAAACGATTAAGTGAAAAAGTTGTGTGATTCGTATAGGTAGTAGTGTTAATTATTGAATGCTAATTCAAAATCCATGATCCAGCCGTGCATACATAGCAAAGTTGTCACGCACTGTTAGTAAGACAGTCTTTGTTTCGGGATTCTGTTACGACAAAACAAAACAATGTGTTATAGGGGGATTTGTGAAGTGATCAAACTTGACGTAATGTTACGACAATATAACACAATAAAATAATTTTCGGTTGTTAATTTCTTACGCTTCCATGATTAATTGGATGATCTAGAATAATTAAAGGCGTGTTAATCAGTGAAGGGATTGGTTTAGTCAAAGAAGCCAAGAACACTAATTGAACTCAGCCACCAAGACGGCGAGTTGAGTGGGTATAACACGTGATTTGATAACCCAAAATTTTATTGATATGAAATTTCATCATCTCATTCATATATTCATATGATAATGAATGATAATGATAGTGATATCAATATCAAATCATACCAGAAGAAAAAACCACAACTTGGTTGTCATAGTGTCCCACAGCTCACGTGTAGCACTGTTCGTGTTTTGGACCTTTGAACAATTTCATTAATGGTGTTTTGTCACTTTCGGTTTGTGGAGATTGTCAACATGTTTTCAAACTCAACCAAGATTACCTTTTCATTCTTCTTATCTTCATCACAAAGAATATCTAGCTTTACAACCAAACTTTCCTTCGGTTCTAAGGTAGGTACACACTTCACTTTGCAATTTACTGTACTAATATCTCAGATTTTCACAAGGCACAGTTACTTGACCAAGACAAGACTTATTATATGTCCATGCGACTAGCAAGCTGTGCATGGGCAATATTACAGGCAACAAATTCCAGGTGTTTTTCTTATTACACGATAGGCATTCATCTAGAACGCTAAACAGTAGAAACGAACAATAAAAGATTAAAACTCCACAGTCCACGCATAAAGTTCTAAAAAGTACAGCAACATAAGAACAGCAAACATTTCCTGGCCTCAGGTTCAATAAGAACAACCAACATTTCCTTCGACATGCATATGCGCTGGTACTAAGCAAATATGCTCAAAGGTCCTGCCTGGTTTGAGGAATCAAGTCCGCGTTTCGCTGTTGGAAAACCAGTAATCAACTTCCTAAAATACAAATTTGGAGATCTTTCAGTATTATGCGGAAATCACACTTTGCTTAAAACAAATGTAAATCACAACAAATAAACAGTGTGAATAAGTAATCATGTGGAACTTACCTTCCAGCATGGTCACTGCTTGGCTCCCCACGGATTATCAACCTCTTAGCGGTCCTGGTGAACTCACTGTAGGGGGTAATGAGGACAAAATGTCAATACAGGCAATATCAGGGTATGTACTTTATGGTTTGCAATCCAAAGGAAGAAAATGTGGTAATCTCACCTGAATGGGTCATCTCCAATTCGTTTAACCATACCTGCTGCATCACGATAGACCACACGGCTGAGCATCTCTGATCTTTCTAATCCAAACATGTCTTCAAGTCTTTTACATAGCTCTTCATATGACCCAAGAAGTGATAGGTCAAGGGTACGGCCAACATCTTCCGACTCCATGAACACTTTGCAGTGACCTATATCCATGCCAAGTTCAGACTCGTTATAGCTTGGTTTCCACAAAATTTGAGCACCCGGAAACCACTTTGGAAGATCTTTTCTTTGAGACACAAAATCTGCTACTTTAGAAACTTCACCACTCGAGCTATCCTTAGTCATCTGCTGCTCAGTGTGTATTGGCTGACCAAACAGAACAAAGGAAGGTGTTTTCGCACCATCATTCTTGTCTGACTTGTGATAAGAATTCCCGATGCTAAGCAAGCAAGAAACAGTTTCATTTCCATTTGAGATGTTTCTATCCGTACTGTGGGGAATTTCAGTACGGCGATCTAGCCGAAGGAAATTGGATGGTAATGGTCCAATTTGCAGTTTTTCGGTAAAGCGGAAGTCCGACAATGGGACTCCGATTTGAGCATGCCTGGCTCCCTGTATGCCTGCAGTGAAACTGTCCGATAGACAAGACATTGGACTGCTAGGCCCGAGGGGGTTGCCTGAGAAAGTAGGTACTGGAAACTGACCATCAATCGGAAAGTCTGAACGGTTCAGTACACGTAACTTCTTTCTCTGAGGTGAGTAGGGTGGTAGGTCGAGAACTGGAATGCTTGAGACAGTTTCAACCAGCCACGGATTAACGCACTTCACGTTCTGCAAAAGGTCTGGTTCATCCCATGTTACCTGCAAAGTAATGGGTGTTAGGACAGATGGAATAAACACAACTCGGTCAAAGTAATTCCAGGTAAGAACAATTCTTATTGCCTTTGCTACCACTATCTGTTTGTAGCAATTGAATTCAAATGCCAATAAGAAGTCGTATAAAAAAATATTCATCTACAACTGAAGTTCAGAAATGCAATATCCACAAGAACAATCAACATAGCTTATTCCCAAAACAAACACACTTAAGGGATATATATATACTAAGAACATGGTGATCATCAATTATGCATTTTAACTATGACATTTACTCAAAAACATTGTGCTGAAATACATTGGTGACGCCAAGGAAGGAACAAAAAAAATGGTAAACCGTATAACAGAACAATAAGCTTTGACTTCACCATTCACTACAATGTGATCACAAGATGAAATGTTTTCAAAACAAATAAATCTAATACAACAAACAGAGTAGCATAGCTTTGAAAAGGTAACATAAACACATAACATATCAAATAAATTAATACATACCTGCAGCATTCTCCAAGGTGAAGTAGGCCAGTTAACAGGGTCAGCAACCCTAACAGAAGCAACTGTCCCCATAAACCAGCTAATCCGGGACGAATCCTCCGTCTCAAAGGGCATCTTAAACCTCATCCCAGGATACCAACGGATCTTCATAGCTGCACTCACCACCGACGCCTTCACACAAAACTCCGGCGTGCTAGCTCTGGGATAGTAAACAACCTCAAACGCCTGCCTGTTCGCGGCCAGATACGCAGCCTCAATCACAGCTTCACCCTTCACTTTCCCCCTTCCATTAGCACCAACAGTCCCACCAGTGTTCCACCCATAACCAACACATTCACTCCCACCATTTCCAGCACCCCCACCTCCTTTCTTGGCCCTCCGTATCCCCACGCACAAATCCCCATTCTCAGCCCTAAGAAACACAATTGAATCACCAGCCACCAGCTTCTTCTGATTCACAAAATTACTCCACCCAGTCGTCAACAAATGCCTCCTAGGCGTACCCCTATAAATATGCCTAAATTTCCAGCACTCACCGTGAACATCCTTCGCCACCACATTCTGCACCGGCGGATCCGCCGTGTAATCCAGCCGCGGGAAAATCGTCTCAGCACAGTACCTCGGCACGGAGAAACCGCCACCATTGTTCGCATCTGATTGCGTCAGCGTCTTAGCAAACGACGTCGGTTTATCCTTGGCCGCCACACGAGATCCAAAATCTCCAGTAACAACAACACCATCATCAAACTCACACTCCTTGATGTCAACAGGAATCAGCCTAATTCTCGCATAAACCTCATCCGATTCAGGATCAGCCAGAAACCTCACCGAATCAACTCTGCAAGCCACAAACGGCGGAATCCTCGGCAAACCCCCAAAATCCACCGGACCTAGAGTGTGCTCGGCGTGACCTTGAGGGAAATAGAACACCTTCGAGTTCACCGCCGGCATCTGGACCATGCTCCCTGCACAGGCGTGCCATAGTTCCGAATCCAAACCTGTTGCCATGTTTTGTTCCTCCTTCACAGCAAGGAAAGCGGTTATTACACTTATTTTTTGTCGCCTAGTTACTTACTGGTAGTAAATGCCGTGAATTGTGAGATATGGATGATTGTGGAGTTTAAGTGCTAGTTCGTTACATCAATACGGAGAAGAGGAGAGAATCACCATTGTTAAGCATTGTTACTTACAGAGGTTTATGTGGGTCTGTTTTATGCGGAGAAGAAGGGAAGAAGAAATGGTTATGAATGTTGAAATGACTTTACCGGTTTACCTTAATATTCGTACTTACTTGGAACTTTGTCACACTAATTGCACTTTAGGACCTCTTACTTTCCAACTTATCGCCTCATCGTCTCCAATATTTCTCAAATTCTAACATTCACTTTTCAAAGTTTCTTAAAACTACTACTATTTCACATCGTCTGTATGTTTTTTGTTTATCATTAGGTTCTGGTTTATGGGCACAATTATTAATCCTAGATTATGTAACTTAATGTTTACCGGAAAAATGTGGTAGCTCATTTTTAGTGGCCTGATTTTTTTAAATTTCAATGAAAGAAGGTTTTATGTTCAAAAAATAAAAATAAATTCATTGAGTCCTTATCCTGTAAATAAGTTGTGTGTATTTGGTTAGGACACAAACACCTCGCGTGTTTGATTTCGCAATTTAAATGTTTCTGGACGTGTTGTCATCCATGATCAAAGTTATGCTCGGTTTTACATTTTGTATTTTTCTTTAAATAGTGTACACTTACCCGCTTTTCTTTTTAATTTCTACGTGTACTAAGAACTTGTTTATACATAATTTCAAAATAAATACTAGTATTATTTTTCTATGAGAAATACAAATATTATTAAGTAAAACAACTATATATGTTATTCATTTTTGAAAAAGAAAACAAAGTATGTTATTAATAATAAATAATTAGTCGCATAAAAACATTTATATTTTTGATTAGATACCATATAGTATTTCAGTTAATAATTCATACATTGTTGTTCTAATTTTAATTTTTACGTAAACCTTCCCGTGGTGGAAATTTTGTAAAATTCATTTTACTGAATATGAATAAAGTACCCTTTTATCTCAAACTTTAGCACATAATTTACACTTTTTTATCCGTTATATTTAATTTATATTTTTACACATAACATTTTTAATTATTTGTTAATATATTACCAAAAGAAAAGAAGGCGTTATTTACGCATATGTTCTAATTAGTTTTTATTCATCTTTGACACATTTATATCTTCGAATAATGTATCACGAAGGCTTTTATTACACGAATGGGATTTGTACCCACCTTGTATGGAACAATTTGTAACTATGAATATAACTAAGATCATGCCTCGTGTGGTGTATAGACGCAAGGAATTAGTAGACTCTACCACTGTTATTTGTTATTTGAATCCAATGTAATTTATCCTTTTAAAAAATCTTTGACTTAATATTATTAAGGTTGGGATATTGTTAGAATATGTTGCATTGTCGCCGGGAATCAATTTCGGATATGTCCCTGACTTGTCATAGCCTCATAGGAACGAAGTATTACAGTCGAATTGTACAAACCACTAGCATGTTTTTAGGATCCACTGTTATTATAAAGAATTAAAAAAAAACATGTTTACTATATTTAGTAATAAAAAATCTAGCTACCGATTGTTTATAAGACAAATGCAACTCACTATATTTAGGAATGATAAATATAGCTATCAAATTCTCTATGAACTATGCAAATAGGATCCATTTACGTATTGGTTTTGTATTTACATCTCAGATATGTTATTTCAAAAACTCGTTCATTATTACTGTCAAATAATTATTAAAAAAACTAATTAAAAGTAGTTTGAAACAAATTCGTTAGAGTTGAAAATTTTAAACTTTAAATCATTAAACAAATAAAACACAGTTAATAATTTTTTTTCTAAAATCTTATACAATTTTAATTATTTTTCTAAAAACCGTTTTGTCAATGTCAATAGAAAGCTTTTGAGATAAATAAACTAAGAGAGTATATATTATTTAGGGTTCTCTATTATTTATTATTTATGTCCAAAATTCTATGGTGTTTAAAAGTTACCGTCTATATATTTAAATGCACCATAACTTGTAAAACAGTAATATCTTCTTATACTAAAAAACATATACCGAGCTTGAAAAAAAAAAGTACAGAAGATAATTCTTTTGTATGTTTTTAGAAAAATTACGAAAGTAAAAGATAGAGAATTAGAAATTTAAAAAAATAACATAAAGGAGGAAAAATAATCTGAACACAATTGACTATGTTTAGCAAAACTAGCTGATAAGGTTAACGCTAAACAGAGCCAATGTGATATCTAACAAAGAAAAGAAGGAAGGAAAAAGAAAGAAGAAGAAGAAAAAACCGTGAAAATAGATTTGTTAATGGTTATGTGTAAACGTAACTTAATTAATATGATCTTTCAACGACTTGATAAAATGTATCCAGACTTTGTAAATAACGTGTGCAATCAACAAATCATTCATATGCTCGAGTGCTCCATGCATTTAAAGTAGTAGTTGGTGTCCAAACGCAAATACTTACATAAAAGTGGACCTCTTCCCAATTTAAGTAAAGCTTAGTACCAACTATTTATCATTAAAAAAAGTAAAATAAACAACTTTTTACATATATTCGTTGGCCTAGTGATGCTTATTGTCGGTTTTTGCTAGTATGCTTAGAGTTCATGCAATTCGGTTTAGGCAACAATTATAGGCTACAAAACAAGTACATCAATTTTGTGGAGCACAAATCTATTACGATAAGTATATTAATTTGCCAACTCCTCTTAGCACTAAAAGGAAAAATTATGCCAAATTATTGTTTGTCCTATTTGGTGAAAGGTTATATAATCTTTAATATTTTGAAAAACAAGAAAAATGTTGTTGTTTTTTCAAGGCGAATGAGGAGAGAGTTTGATTTCACAAGTAAAATAATGTGACAGTAGGGGTCAAGTTGAAGAATTGGAAGGTTTGGTAAGTAGTGTCAAAGGGAAAACATTGATTAGGACATAACATATAGGCCAAACTTACAAAGATTAGCAACCAGTAGTACTCCGATAGAAAGCAATAGATGTGACAAAACATCTTTATATGCACCAGTACATAGATAGAGATTAGCCACTCCGAAAGTTAAAGCAATAAATGTGACAAACATCTTTATGTTTCATAATGTACCCTTGCTGTATTTTGTAATCTACCCTAACCTAATCTTTAAGTACTCGATTGTGACACTGTTGTTTATGTACATTTGCAATAAAGTTAAGCCACTGTTTAATAATATGATTGAGTAACCGCTGAAATCTCATTCCACATCAGGGTTGAGAGGCTTTTGTTTAAGAATTTGTCCGGAGTATGCCTCCAGTAGCTGTTAATTTGATACTTGTATAATTTTACTTTACTTTTTACGAATAAGTATTTCAATCACTCCTCCTTATGTTTCCGATTCTACTTCTCTACAATTAATTTTTACACTTTTTATGTTTGGTTATTCTCATGTTCGAGCTAATTAAGTTTAGTTCAGTTTTCTTTGTGTTATTTCATTCATTTATGTTGGGGTGTCTGCATACAATTTTAGTTGAGAGTTATAGAGAAGTGGTCATCTTAATACATACGGCATTTGAAAGAAATGATAATTTATTTCTAATATGATATCAAAGTACGCGAATTCGAGTCTATGTATATTTCGACATTTAATGTACGTTTCCACATTGCTTGAGAAGAGGTTCTGAAATCAAACATATGAATTGTATAACTTCTCCGAGGTGATGATGACCAATCCGAATATTAACCATCAAAAATTTAAATTTTAAAATAATTTTATTGATATAGAGTATGAATTTAAGGGTACTTGCTCCGCAATAATACTATAGTGTGTTACTTAAAAATATCATAATTCTTTAATACCACTCGGTTTATCTATTAACTCGATGAATTTGTGTTCCTCAAGATTTTGCCATACATTTTAAGTTGAAAAAGGAAGATAAATCGTAATAAAACTGAATACGTAATAGGCAAAGGTGGCGCCCCATGCCAGCCATGCTACGAACAAATGGATGGACCCAAAAAGCCAACTCTAGGATTGTCTGTATTATTTCAAGGGTGGTCCTCCAAAAGAGTACTACATTTAACTTGTCATATAACTACAGCTATAATTAATATGTGGGGTAAATTATTTCAGAAA
The DNA here is from genome assembly GCA_028274465.1 of Plantago ovata. Classification (NCBI taxonomy): domain Eukaryota; kingdom Viridiplantae; phylum Streptophyta; class Magnoliopsida; order Lamiales; family Plantaginaceae; genus Plantago; species Plantago ovata. The sequence goes on along the minus strand of CM051456.1, from coordinate 9,186,839 downwards.
AAATACCAGGCTGAGTGGCAATAATGTCACATAAATTTACCTAAGATATCAATGTCCATGCTAGTACTGGAAAAATGTTGAATTCAAGAGCTAAATGTGTTGGAATATTCTAAGGAAATAGTAGTAGTATTAACATATGAGTAAAGTGTATTTGTATACCTTGTCTAGCTGTAAATGCATGATTTTACTTCATGTTAGTAGGTCTAAATTGTATGTTTAAAACATTTTCCCCCTTATTTGGGTTTGTTTGTTAGTAATAAGGACATAGATATTTCAACTAACTCTGCTTATTGTCAAAGATAGATGATAGTTCTTCAAATCTTCAGAGAAATAGGAAGGGGAGGGACTACTTGCTATCGTGACAATAGGCAAAGTTCAAATTCTGCCTATTGTCAAGATAGCGGTTAGTCTTTCGATAGTAGAAATCAAAGAAGGAGAGTTACAATTGAAATACTATATGGATGTTTGCATCAATTTAACTTATCCAGCTTATCACTTATTTTAAGTAGAAGCAGATTTTTGAGTGTTTGTAACAGCTTATAAGCTGCTTAATTCTCTAAAATTAAGCTGGATAAATTGAAGTTGGAGAAGCGGGGTTTTACCTCCTTAAACAGCTTCTCCTTAAATTAAGCTGGATTTTAGTTGTTTTTGTCCAAAAAGTTAGATTCGCAAATACTACTCCTACAACTTATCTAACTTTTAAGTAGTTTTTTGCAAACACCCATCAAATTTTCTAATAAGCCAACTTTACCAACTTCTCCTTAAATTAAGTAAATTATTTTAAATTGAAACTATTGCAAACACCCCTTATGACTATACAATAAGTCGAGTTCCTCGATAAGGGGAGGGAAGATTCAGATATACAAAATTAGGCCTCCGGAAAGGGATCAAATTGCACACAATTACTAACAAACCGATTTCATCTAAGAGGAATAGATAAATAAGGTCAATGGATATCAAGTTTGAGAGAAAAGGTTATTTACCTTAACGAAGATTTTTTCCAATAATCGAACCATTACAATTTCACAAATAGCATTACAAAGCTAGTAATAAACTATAAATAATCTCGCACTTTGCGAGAATTGAACCTATGACCTCTAGTGTCATGACACCTCAGTCTAACCAATTGAGCTAGACCTCATTGGTTACCTTAACGAAGATGAAATACCTGAAATACCACACAAGGTTATTTACCTTAACGAAGATGAAATACCACACAACATCACCAGAAGACAATGAAATACCACATCACTAAGGCTGCTCACTATGGTGAACTGCAGTTCACGCAGTTCACCACAGTTTTTTGGGTGTAGTGAACTATGTGAACAACATTTCAGTTCACTAGCCTGCTACGGTGAACTGGTTCATACAGTTCACCACTCTTTTTTTTTTTTTTTTAATTTTGTATTTAATTTTTAGGTTATTTTTTTATGGTAATTAATATTTTTAATTTCATATTAAATTTAATTTAAAATAACAAATATTTTTTTATTAAATATTAATTTTTTAATTTTTACTATAAAAAAAATAATCAACACATATACAAAATTGGTGTCTATATGTAGAGAAAACGAAAATAAGAGTGTTGGTAATTTTTTCAGATTTTTTCGAATTTATTTTGTTGATGTTTTTGATACAAAATGAAAGACAAAAAAAAAAAAAAAAAAGAATGAATCAGGCGGTGACAAGTGTCAGTGAACTGGGGTGAACTGTTTGGTGAAATTGATTGTGAACCACCACAACAGATAAAAAGTTGTTCATGAGGCTGTGAACTGCTCCGTGAACGACTCTGTGAACACCCACAGTGAGCAGCCTAACAAAACACTGCCCCGCAGGGCCCGCCCAATAGAGTAGAATTGATTTGCTCTCGTTTTTATGTTCATTATTAAATGGATTAACCCATAAGCAAGCATCACAATTAACAATGGATTTGCCTTTAGAGTACAGACCATTAGGGGTTTTATCCCGCCCAATGGACTTGAGAGCCTCTAAAATTTCAAGATCAGCCCAACAGCAAGTTTTACCTATGAGTCTATGACCCATTGGCTATGGATGGCCAAAAAAAAAGCTTTGAGGAAATGTCAGGCTGGTCCTACAGTTTTCTTCAAACTGACCCACGCGCCCCACGGACACATACCTTATGATAATCGCGTGCAAGTTTGACATTTTGGGTGTTTCATTAGAACTGCGTACTCAATCTAAAGCCCAGACTAGAAACTGAAGACATCATTTCAAATTGCATTTCATTTGAGTTGATGCTCCATCTAAATGCAATCACAAACAAGCAAAACACTGTTCATGAAGAAGCAAACTAAAATGTGCGGGCACCATCTCTAGTAAGCAAACTGAAACTATTCATGAAGAAGCAGCCCATAGGAAAATCAAATTAAGTTGGACATACATAAATAAAACAATATATAATTCCATTATAGTCACAAAGTTAACAACTGAAAAAGAAAAACAAATGAATAGAAGTACTCTCAAAAAGAAATAAACAATAATTCAATACCTAACACTGAAGCTTTACTACTCAAGTTCCAGTTCTTGATTGGACTACTAATCTAATCTAACCTTAAGCTTTAACTTTTGTACACAGTCCTAAGTTCTAACAAAGACCCAACAAAAACCGGGGAAAAAGAAGACTCAAGACTAGACACTAAATTGGGGTGGTTCCTCACTAAAAGAGAACGGCACTGCTTCAAAAACTGGATAGCTACTGACCGGTGGTAGGAGTTCTGGCTGTGGTGGAGGCGGCATTATAAGTGGTTTTTCCGGTATAGTCATATGTGGTTTAGTCTTGTTTCTCATCTCTATGACCTTCTTGTGCGAATTTGAGTGCAGTGATGGCACGAACGTAGGACTTGCAGCTGGTCGATATTCAGGGTATAGACGTCCAGACCGGTATCGGACACCACATGCGTTGCATAGCGTCTTAGGTCCGTTTGGTCCCTCTCTCCATTGGGGTGTTTTGCTGATTTGGCAGTGAGTGCACTTCTTTATAGTAGCGGGGTTTTCGACATCATCAAATGAATCTTTCACGGATACCCTGGCAACTGACAGCTGGGGCATTTTTTTACATCTTTTCTTGTATCTTCTGGAATTTGAAGTCCTCCTTCGCGCAGCAGCCGCGGCAGCAAAATCATGAGCGACCGCCCTCCACCGATTAACACCCGAAGATCTTAAAAGTTTGGATCTACATTTTCCGGGAGGGCAAACATTGGATTTGATTGGCAGGCTCTTTGCACCTGAGCAGGATCCACTGCTTTCGTGCTCAGAAACTGGGCTTGTTGATTGGAACACACAAGATGTCTCAATATCCGCAAATTTATCTGCATGTGATCCAGAGTATTCCTGAACGCAGTTCTGCAGCTCCTTTACCTCTGGAATTTCAATGGTCTTGGGAGTTGACTAGACAAGTGAAAAAAATGATTAGAGCAAAAAACAGGGCCAAGTCAGAAGAGTAAAAGCACTTGAGAGGCATACATGTGGTGTAGTGAAGTTGAAATGTCACTAGAAGCCAAGGGAACTCAGCGCTAGTATAGACACTTAGCAATACACAGTTATCGCTTAGAGAGAAATGTGTAATCATGGTAAATTACTTTTGGATTTAGTCTAAGTTCTTGCATACATTTGACTGATTGCTTGATATACAACTAAGCTGATACTGTTTTGACTTCACAAATTCAACTAGCACTATCATTTGATCTTAAAACTGATACTTTCTCAGAGAGGATATCTTAATTCATTGTTTAGAGTTGATTACTCTCTAGGAAGTCATTAGTTTTCATAGCAAATTTTGATAGCATGGGTGAAGCATTAGGCAAGAACATAAGCAGATTAAAAATTAAAAAAAAAACCATATCACATTACAGCCAACAAGAAGAGTCAGAGAGGGCGAGAGGCATATAACAGTACACTACAAGCCTTAAAGAAATAGTGGACGTGGTTGCTAGGCTAGCAGTGTAGTGGTTGCTGATATTACTTTGGTGCTATCACAAACTAACCTAGCTCTTAACCATGAAGGGGCTGCTAAGCCTAATATTAATGTGGTGCTATCACGAACTAACCTAGAGCGTACCGGTACTGCGTAGGGGCTGCTATGCCTACTATAACTGTGGTGCTATCGCAACCGCGATATGAACTAGCGTACCTATCGTGGTATGAACTAGCCTAGTGTCTTTACTAGAAAAAGAGCATATTGACTCCTTGAAAATGATAACTAACTTCTTGAAAATTGATAACTAACAGAGAACTAAAATATCATAAAAGAGCAACAAGAGAATTTTCACCTGCAGATAATCGGCGCCAGTGTCCCAATCTTGAAATAAACCAAGATCAAAGTTAAACCAATCCTCTTCCGGCAATTCCAAGTTTTCGAAATACTTATCATCTCCTACCGGCAGTTCATTGTTAACCCCTCCGTTCAAATAAGTTTCAGGCTCAATAATTCCCATGCTGCAGACACAATACACAAAAACATAGCACGTTAAAATTCATCACAAACAAAATTCAAACACATACAAGAAGAAGAAGAATTTAAACGCCGATTGATTGTATTTAAATTGTTTGTGTCACGTTGTTGTTTGTACATACCGCAATAGGTTTTTTGAAATATATTTGGTGTGTTTTAGAATATTACTAGAGAACAAACATTTATACATTTCTCCGATATTGGATAAGTATTCCGGTTACTTACTACCCTAAGTAATTTAATCGAGTAAATTGAGGGAAAACACGTCATTTTTATATAGTAATTGGTACAAAATTGGGCTAATAGTATGATACAAATTATGAAGATTCCAAGTGTAACGAAATCCTACACAAATTTTCAATTCTATACCAACAATAGGACTCTAAATAAAATCCCTAATCATTCTCATTCCATTTCCTTTCCGATAATATTGCCTAGTAATTATCATTCCCGAACTACAAAAGATTACACCTAATTGAGGTCAAATTAAATAAATTTACCTTCAAAATTGAATATTCTCACCAGCTCACCGGATCTTTTCCAAATTAGTACTACCAACCAGGCAACTAATTTGAATACTTTCAAATAAAATAAAAAATTACTCAAAAAATCATAACTTTCTGCTTCTTTTTCAGGCCCTGTAAAAATTGGCCCCCAGAAAACCTAGCTAATTCAGAAGAAACTAAACTTATCCTTGAAATAAAATATCAAGAAAACCCAGAAAGAGCTAAGAGATAAAGAACCCATAAAACAGAGGTAAATACAAATGCATGCAGAACAAGAAAGGGGAAATGAGAGAAAGCCCAAGAAAAATGTGAACTTTACAAGAAAAAAGCATGAATTAGTAGCTGGTATGAGAGAAAAGTACTACTACTCACCTCAAGATAAACCCTTAAAACCCTTTTCTGGACCCAAAAGGCATCTTTGTATGGCAGAAATGAAGGAAAGATGGGGGTGATAAGATGTGAAGTGAGAAGGGTTTCTTTTCTCTGTGGTGTGGTGTGGTGTAAAATCTAATTCTGGGATGGCTTGATTGTGTGTGTTCTGTCTTGGAGTTTTCTTGGGAGGAGAGCTGGTACAGTCATAATTATACTCACCTAAGCTAAATTGTGAAATACTACTACAATCATCATTTCAAAATGAATGAAAACAACAAACATAAAGGGTTGGAAAATTTTGAATGCCGACAGTTATTGGGTATGGTGATGGCGCATGGAACTATGGTGGTCGGCTACATTTTATGATTTTTTTAATGCAATTAGATTAATGTTTTTGGAATCTCATGCCATCTAGTACAATATTCTATTCTGTGTACCGTTGATTGACTGTCCAAGTCCAATTTACAAAGTTTGACAGAACTTCCAGTTCCTGCATGATTACCCCTCTCATTTTGTTTTATTTGTCTTAGCGAAAAGGCTAATCATGCCATTTTGGTGTATGATATATTGAGAGTATCAGAGTTCATTTTGATGAAAAGAGACCACGGGAACCTAATACTCCTAGCGAAGATATGAATTCTTCACGTAACATTTAGCCTATTCATAGACGGATTATTATCACCTCGAAAAAAGAAAAGTATTTGGGGTATTGTATACCGGTAAAGTGTTACAACTTGTCTAATTAATAATTTCACTTTTGGTTCAATTGTCCCTTAGACTAGTTCTTGTAATTTTGTTCTTTTGTTATTTAATTTGCGATATGCCGAATATTTTCTTTAATTTGCATTTTATCATTGATTCCTTGTTTGGTTTCATTGGATCACCGAGAACTCCCCTAATTTAAAGTTTATAGGTAAGGCGGAGCACATTGGGCAACTTAAATGTACTATGCGAATATTTGCACAAGGTGCAATTTCATGGTCCTTTTGATACAATTTATCCATCCATTCAATGTTTGACCATCCCTTTTCATAAATACTCCATTGACTCTTGTATACTTAAATCAAACTCTTCACCATTAACAAGTTCTTGATATTAGCAAGTTGTGTCAGAAGTAAGCTCAAGCAATGTGTATTTAATTGTACAAAGAGTCTGATATCATTAGTGGGCTAAATATGTGCATTGATTATGTAGTTTTGGTAAAAGAAGAAAAGCAGAAGATAGATGAATTTTGGGAAGCAAGAAATGTGAAGAAGGTAGCTTAGCTAGCTAAGAGTGGGCCTGAGTTAGTTGATAGTGTGTGTGACTTGTGAACAAAGGCAAAGTAATTAAGCAGCAGGCATGAGATATTTATGATTGTTGGTGTGATGGAGCGTTCATGATTTTTGAGGTTAGAATTTAATGAATCAATATGCTCATTTTCATTACCAAGCTAAGTCACCAAATCATCATCATTATAACTACTCGTAATTTTATTTTGCAAATTTTCCCACTCTTTATATATTATCTATCTTTTGTTTTTATCTCAAAAAAATCTATCTTTTCTTTTCCTCAAGATACTACTTTTAAAAAATTGTAACCGAATTTCATTATCAAATGACATCACCGTATTATGGCTTCATAATTTAATGTTTGTCGATTTGTATTCACATGTTTACGGTGTTCTTTTCTTTTCCCTTAAAAATACTCATGCATGCACCATGCAAGGCCTAAAGATTACATAAGGACTCATGATGATCAAAGTGTAAAATACCATTTGTCGAAACTGTTTCTTTCCTTTAAAAATAGCCATAAGGTATGATGCATGCTCACAGTAGTACTAGGATAAAACCAGAACAGATCCATTCATTCAATGTAGACAGATCATTCACATTATTCCTGTACTACTAAAATTTATGCATACTGGATCTCCAACATCTCACATGTTATCACAGAATATTGAGTATAGCTCAACCCCAAGAACAGAGGTCGCTGGCCTTAAGTGCATTATATTGCAACAACAAGATATGCACACACATGTGAATTTTGTTAGCAGTACATACTATATTTGTTGTTTAATTAATACCGATATCTTCTACATACAATTAATCTGTTTCCGGTCCTTTTAAGGTGATAGTCATCCATCCAACAAGCTTTTTTGAGTATAATATTGATGAGCCCGCACAAATTAAGGTTCTTGAATGTCCTGATACAAACAGCATATATATCATCAAGAGAATGAGACAATATATGACTTGATTTTTAGGAGATTCTCATGATCAGGCAACTGACCAGAAGAGTAGGAAGAATTCCAATTGATGCATTTTAACAGTGAGGAACATAAAAAAGCGAAGACTAGCTAATACATTAGCCAGTTTTTGTTCTCATTACACAGTACACTGTATTCTCAAGTAGCATATTAACCTGTCTTTGCGCGGACTAGTTCATTTAGCAGCGCTCTTCCGTTGCACTGGATTTAAGACGACCTGTATTCTGTTGCTAGAACATGATTGAGCTATGAATGTTATCATTTGTCACCAACATTGCAAGATGAAGGCTTTTCACACTAAACTTTAGCTACTGGAGAATACTTGCATTCATACACCACATGATTGTCATTAGCCATAAGTTCTAGCCTCAAGTACGAATAGTAGCTTTTGTTATGAAAACTTTTGGTTTCAATTCTCTTTAAGCCTCCACATACTCTTCAAATTCGTATTGGATTTCTGAAACCTAAAAATTCGAGAATCTTAAAAAGATTTCATTCTCCAGTAGCCGAAAACATTCCTAGCACATGAATTGTTTGTGATCCATCTGTGTGAATCATATTAGTATGTTACATATGCTATTAACCTATTACTGACTATTTATCACGTGCATTTCATGCAACTGTCTAGCTCTGTGACTGGCTTGATTTATAGCCAGTAAGAAATATACTAAATTCTGGAGTATGCACTAAGAGTAAGATGAATGAATATAAGCACAAATGAGAACAGAAAAGTTTCAGAAACATAGTGAGACAATTGCTAAAGTACTACTAGCAGTAGTATCTCTTATAATTACATTAAGTCAAATATTATATTTTACACTTATCTCTAATTTCATCAGTTTAATTGAAAAGTGTGCAGTACTCTTCTTCAATACACTAGAGCTGGTTTTGTTTGTGCGGATCTCCTGATAATGGTCATGCGTAGGAAAGCCCTAGCCGAGAAAGAAAACTTCGAATAGCTACTCCGGAAAAATTCTTAATTTACACTTACCAATTATTCAAACAAATATCTTTCAGGTTGTTAAACCCCATATCTCACATCTCGCTTGATAGTAGGTCCTGAAACCAACATATGAATCAACATATAAGATACAATGGCGGAGGAGCATGAACAACAGGCGGCGATTCATACCGTAACATACGGATTGCCGACACCTAATTTACCTCCTATTCCACTATAGTAAATTAAGCTAGTTGAGGTGACTGAGACGTTTCCCAAAGGAGTAGACACATTTTTCAAACTTGGAATGAGTCTGATAATTATAAGCAACAGCTTTTTATATAGCTGCTCATGAGGTAAAACTGAGGACAATGAATATTTACTGTTATATGGGTAAAAAAGTAAAAAAAAGGAAAACAATGGATTGATAGTAGGTAGCTGAACCGCAAGCAGTTTGTACTATTTGACTACAAACATATATTTTTTTCTATCACATTCCCTCCATGACTGAGTACCAAAGATTTTGATGGCCCATTCAGATTCTACCCATCCTTTTTCACTCAAATATTCATGTTTATTATTCCAATGTTTTAATCAAATTCTGAATTTATAAAAACCCACAAAACTTCAATGATGATGATGTTTCTTAAACATAACAAACTCACTAGTATGAAAACAGCAGCTTCTTACTTGATCAAAGTCGATCTGCAAGATTTATAATGCGCTACTATGATTGCAATGGTAAAACAGAGAACATGTATGTATCAAGCCAATTAACATAAATATGCCCCATGGGGCGTGGCGGATTTGAAGAAACTGTTTTTTATTACCTTAGCCTGTTTTTGTGACTGTCTTAAACTAGTACCCTCAGGCCCAACTAAAAACATTATCTAACACAATATGTTGTTGTATTCTCAAGTAGCAATTAATCTGTTTTTCCGCGGACTAATTCATTTGGCAGTGCTTCTTCAACTCTTCCGCTGCACTGGATTTAACACGACCTGTATTCTGTTGCTAGAACATGAATGAGCTAGGAATATTATCATTTGTCGCCAACATTGCACAAACGAAGAAGTCTTTTGACACTTAAGTATAGCTATTGGACAACACTTCAATTCTTTTCACCACATAATTGTAATTATCCACAAGTTCTAGCTTCAAATATGAATAGTAGCTTGTGTTATGAAAACTTTTGATTTCAATTCTCTTTTATTTATGACTCCAATATCCACATATTCTTCATATTTGTATTGGATTTCTGAAATAGTAACGAAAAACTCGAGAATCTTAAGAAGATTTCATTCTCCAGTGGCCGAGAACATTCCTAGCACATGAGTTTTAGTGATCCATGGGTGTGACACTAATAAATTTCCCAATCATATTAGTATGTTGTGCTATTACTGATCATTTATCACACTTCCTGTAACTGTCTAGCTCTGTGACTAGCTTGACTTATAGCCAGGAAGAGATATACGAGTATGCATAAGAGGAAGATGAATGAATACAAATGATAATAGGACAATTTCAATCTCTAATTACGTTTACAGTCCTAATTTCATCAGTTTAAAGGAGTGTGCACTCTTTCCCAGCACAATCCCTTGTTTTCTCCTCGATGCTGGCCACTAAAATGAGATATATTACCTCTTCTCTGTCTTTCTTCTAGCACTGTCCAGAATGTAAATGGAAAATGATTAAGATACAAACCTAAACACGAATATACGAATTGCCGATACCTGCAAACACGAGCACGCGAGTTAAATTAAACATGGATCATAAAATTTCCACGAACGAAGGAAGTAAACTAACAAATAAAATTGTTATTGAAAAAAGATACCTAAAAACAAAGAACATTTTTAAGTATGGGGAACGAACTAATTTACCTCCTATTCCACCTGTCTAAATTAAGCCAGTTGAGGTGACTGAGATGTATCCCAAAGAAGTAGACACATTTTTCAAACTTGGAATGAGTCTGATATTTCAGCAACAGGTAGCTACAACTTTTTATATAGCTGTGTTGATAAGGAAAATATGTCTAGTTCGTATCATGCGTTCCACCACGAGCTAAGAGGTTTCGCAAGTACAAGCGTCGGTGAAAGGCCGCGAACCTAGAAGATCCGAACCTTGAAATATGTGGACCTCTAGGGCATTTTTACAAATGTGCCTAATTCATTAAAATAATTCCTTCTAGAGAGGGAGAGATTTGGAGGTCCGGAACGATAGTCAGAGAGCCAAGGAGCATTACTCAAATACTTAACAGGTTAGAATGTACGAAGCTCATTTACTACGAAGCTTAAATACTTGTTTGTATTGTCTTACAATTGGATCAGGACAAGGTTCGCATCACAACGACATAGAGAGAAAGGACAAGAGAAATGTGGAATCTTCTAGATAGCACAAGAAGATATAGATAAATGGGCCTGGACCAAGCCCATGAAGGTCAACGTTGGGCCTACCCAACATAGGTGGACGAATAAGAAGCTGACAGATGGAAGTGGGAGATTGGGTCGACCTAGGGTTTGCCATCAACTATATAAGGGCATCATTTCCAAAGAAAAAGGTAACTGGTCTTAATTAAGTACATTTATTACTCTCGGACAAGGAGAACCTTCAAGCTCCTTCAAGTAAAGTCTCGCACCGGCTTGACTTAGGCAAGCCGGAAATAAACACACATCCACACGCGCCTTTCTAATCTCAGGTGCTCAACTGGACATAGAGAGAACCAGAAGACTTGGGTGCTCGCATTGAACAAGGACTCGTGTGTTGTGTCAAATTATGGTGACTTAGAGAGTTTTGTAGTTCTTTATAGTTCGAGAAGTCTGTAATTTAAGAGCGTTTGTAATCTTACTAGAATTTCACCTCTACAAGCTGCTCATGAGGTAAAAGTAAAACTAAGGACAATGAATATTTACTATTTAGTGTTGGTTATATGGGTAAAAAAAATTTGTAAAAAAAAAGAAGGATTGATATTAGGTAGATGAACCGCAAGCATTTGTTTGTTTCTTAGACTAGAAGATGTTTTTTTTTATCATGTACCCTCCATGACTCTGTACCAAAGATTTTGATGGCCCGTTGAGATTATACCCATTCTTTTCACCCAAATATCTATACATGTTTATTCCAATCTTTTAATCAAATTCCGAACTTAGAAAAACCAACAAACTTAAATGATATTAAAACTTTTAGGCCACAGAGGGCTAATACAAAACTAGTAGCTTTGATAAAATGAACTTGTTGAGATTTGCATGCCTATACATCCTTAGGAAAATTCTGCACTACTAGTACTATTTCATAAACATTTCTCTGTACTCATGCTCATGCATATGCATTGATATGAGGTTAGAAATATGAAGGTGCTAGCTGGACATTTACAACTTAACTTTTGATGTTCTTCTTCTGGCATTTACAAACACAAGAACAAAAAACAACAGGACATTGCTCATGCCTATGAACACGAGTACTCTCCAAGGCGGCCTGTTGAAATTGAGATATGAGTTTGCATCTCCTGCAGGAAATAAAAATTGGGAGATTTCAATTCTTTGAGAACATTTATAAAGGCTTTCCACAAAGAATGATAGTAAGAGATCCTGCAATACTAAAATAACACATGTTTGATCTTATCTTATATGACACCGAGTTAGAAACACGTTTTAGAATCTTCCGAGTTCTCTGTCTAGTTCATTTTATCTAGCAAGGCTTCTTCTACTCTCTCGTTGCACTGGATATAAGGCTTGTATTATGTTGCTAGCTAGCTAGAACATGAATGAGGAGCATTATCAGGCCGCATCACCAACATTGCACGATGTACAAAGGTTTTACATCAAATTGATATATCATTCATCTATCACTTATTAACTAAAAATTTACAAAATTCTCCATTTCAAAGTTAACAATATTATTCTATTTTTGAGAAAGTATCACCACTTATCTCTTCACTTCCAATTAAACCAGCACCTCCCTTCCCATGACTCAAGTGAAAATTCTTTCCAACCTTATCAGTTGTTTAATATCTACTTAATAATGTTGATTACTATTAATGATTAATTATATCACAACAATAAATGTAGTTTGTTTCTTCCTGTGACTGGCAGCATGATTTATGCTGGAGTGTGTTGGATGGATTTGAAGGAGTATTTTTATCGTTCTTGAAGACTGACTGACTCCATACTCAAAATCATTTTACTTTTATTTCCGTCAAATTAGATACCCTTTTACATCATTTCATTTTGCTTTGCTGCTAATTAAATACTTCATACAATAAATGCATCTAAATAGCATACATTTTGCTTTGCTGCTAATTAAATACTTCCTACAATAAATCCACTTCCTTGCTGAAAAGAGCCTGTTCTTGCTACCATTGCCATAGTTTCTAAAGGATGTCCATTGCCAACCGGCTGATGCAGTGATCTCTGAGATTCTTCTTGTTGGATTGTAGAAAACGGCTGAGACAAATTTGGAACTGGCTGGGACAGTAGTAGCTGGCTCCTGACATTAGCATAAGACTCATCTAGTCCATTCAAGAACTGTATAACTGCATTCCTATCATACATGGCTTGTTGCAGAGATAGCAAATTACACTTGCAGGAAGCTAACGCCCCACAATCACACTTCATGATCGGCCTGTAGCTAATGTACTTGTCCCATATGGCCTTAAACCGACTGTAATAAGTACTAACAGGCTGATTACCCTTAGACATATTGCACAACGCCTTATTCAACAAGAACACACGTGGACCATCTGATTTGGAAAATCTCGTTTTCAATTCTAACCATAAATAGCTAAGACAAATCATGGAACCGGAAAACGCGAGGAGGAGGATGTTTAAAAGCAGGATGCTAATGCTTGGTTTGGTTTTGGTTTGAGATGAAATCTTTTTTTCCTATACTTCAGACTCGCCCCACCTACTTCTATCTCGGCCCTGGTTCTGCCCCACCTACTTCTATCTCGGCCCTGGTTCTGCATACGTTTCTGGTATGGTATTGCCATCCAAAAGTACCTCATCATATAATGGGTTGCCGACACCTGCAAAGACAAGCACACTGTCACAAACATACCACACCAGCGGACAGTAAGAAAACTAACAGAAATTTCTTAAAGCAAAAAAGATAGGAAAACATAAAGGATATTTGAATAACTTGGCAAATAATTCAATTGACCTCCTATTCCACTAAAACCAGCTGAGCTGAGATATTGTATCCCAGAGAAGTAACACATTTTTCCAACTTGAATGAAGCTGATAATTCATTATCCACAGCAAGCTAAGCTACTGCTATATAGAATGGATTGCTGCTGGTGACAAGTAGATGAACAATCAAACACGCAGTTCGTGTTTGTTTCTTGTGTTTGACTATACAAATAAATGAAATAATTGAACCCCCCATACCAAATTCTGGCCCTGTACCAAAGATTTTGATGGCCCATTTGGATTATCTTTTTCACCCAAAACTTTATTTCCGATCTTTTACTCAAATTTTGAACGGTAAAAAAAGCCACAAACTGCATGAAAAAGGTTATTTTTTTACCTTAATCATAATAAAATTTTAAGGCCACAAAGGGCTAATACAAAACTAGTAGCTTTGGTAAAATGGACTGGTTGAGGCTTTGCCTATCCTTGGGAAAATTTTGCACTACTATTTCCTAAATGTTACACTGTAGTCATTTGAGGTTAGAAAGATATGCAAGTCCAGCTGGACATTTACAATTTAACTTTAGATGTTCTTCGTCTGGCATTTACAAACACAAGAATGAAAAGCAGCAGGACACCGCTCATGGCTATGAACACGACTCTGAAAGGCGGGTTGTCGAAATTGAGATATGAGATTGCGCTCAATCTACTTGGCTGCTGCATCTCCTGGAGGAAATAAAATGGGAGATTTTTTAGGACATCTATAAATGCATTCACATAAAGAATGGTAAGAGATAGTAATGCACTAAGCATGACGTTCTTGTATAAAAATATTACATGTTCGATCTAATGACACCAACCTATAATTTGTAATGAATTTAGAATATTGTGCAGAGATGTGTGATTATGGATCCTGGAATTAGCATGAAGGTCGACTAGCATGTATTCCACATGTTGAGAGATTATGTTTTGGTGCTTTCATGTATTCTGAATGATTAACATACAAGATGGACCCAGAATCGGAGATCAAGGCAAGAATTTTGAACTTACAACAGACACCACTCTCTCTGTCACATGTGCCTTTTGCTTTGCGAATATTTCTTGAGCATATTTGTAGAGTTCAACATCTAGACTGTTGAGTGATGCAATCTCCTTGATAAGTGCCTCAGGAACCTTATGGCGAGCCTGGAAGAGATCAGCAGCATCAGATGTTATTATTATGGTCCTTAAAAAGTGAGTGCAGTATACAATGTTAAGTCTGTCGTACCTCTTTGGTGAAGTTTGCAGGAGAAAGTTTCTTCAGAGACTTTACACGCCTATCTGATTGGGTTTTCCTCAAGGGCACAATACACGACTCATATGCTTTCACTAGCTTGGCGGCAGTTAACTGTTGCAATAACCAAGAGACTTAGCAAGAAACCAATGGTACAGACACCAGGAGAAACCTGGTTTTACAAGAGGAAAAATTCAAGGGAACCTCAAAGGCACACATTTTTAGCTACTGCTTCATGCTCGTCAACTGTCGACAGCTTAGTTTTGTTTCCCTGTAATTTAGCAAAGAATGGCATTTTTAATTTTTATAACGTTTCATAAACATAACATACTCACTCACATGAAAACAGCAGCTTCTTACTTGAACAAAGTCATCAGTTTTTGTATCAGGAAGTACATTGCTCTCTTCTGCAGCAGAAGAACACAAAGTCGAACATATTAAATAAATAAAAATCATTTTCGTAGGAATTGACATATAATTGATACTGGAGCATGAAAAGAATTGTAGGCCATGAAGTACATAATCCACTAGCTTAGCATACAGAAACAATTCCAAAATTTAAATAACTTATTTCAGATCACTGACCTGAGTTGCTTGCAGCATCTGCACGGGAGCTTGATGTTGTAGTTTGAGATATCACCTGGGAACCTACAACATTTGCAAACAGAGTGGCTGATTCTTTGTGATTCTCTGTTAGTCCAACATACAGCATACCATCCAACCTTTTCTGCAAGATTTATAATGTGCTAATATGATTGCAATGGTAAAACAGAGAACGTGTATCAAGACAATTAACATAAATATGCCCCGTGGCAGATTTGCAGAGTGATTTTTATTACCTTTGCAATATCAAGCACATATTCTCCAAGGGTCGGATACTTAAGTACACAGTGGCGGACTTGATGCGATTCCGAAAAATAAGAGTTGTTTGTGAGACCAGCAATCTGAGAAATCAGGGGCAAATATGAGGGGAAAATAGAACGAAACTGAATGCATAAAATGTTTGGATTGAAATCATGAAATCTACAAAAAAAAGACAGCAAATATAGTGATGCATAATAAAAATACTGCTCTGGTTGTTTCGTAAGCAACATACACTGCACATTATTTCCATGATATGGTCTCAATTTCATCTTGCAGAACATTATTTTTCGTGCTAATAATATAAGGAGTTGATGAGATGATTGTCTATTATGTTGTATGATGTAGAGCATGATATCTAAATAATGTAGAACATGAACATGATCAAGGCCGAAATAATTCTGGTCATGGTCCATACATTTAGCATCTTGTTAATTCACCTAAGTTCTATCACTTGTTTGGAATCAGCTCAGCTCAACTCATAAGAAACAACATCTATTTTCTATTATAAGATTTAAATTAAACTATTTGGTGGGTAAAATCGTGGTGAATCTAATTTATGGCAGGTCGGGTGAATCTAATAAGTAATGTATATATATGTACTCAAATGATATAGTTGCACAGAAATCCTGAAAAGTTTGCTCAAGATAATACAAGAATTCCAATTTCCAAAGCAGTACCTGGAAGGTAGCCCCATTATGTACAATATCCAGAGCAATAGGGGTGTTAATGTACTCATGTAGAGGCATCAATATCTCTCCCATGTCATAAGAGTTGTTTGTGGATAAATAAGATTGTCCTCTCAGCTTTCTAACCTCCCTCTGCCATAAGAAGTGGAACAGTTTTAAATGGAGGACATAAACAAGGCACAAACATCAAGCTCAGAGTAAACACCGTTACACCAATACTTTCTCAAAATTCAGAAGAAAATTAGCAAAACAGAATTATAACAAAATTGATGTTTGTAATCACAGAGATTACTGGATTTACCACTTAAACCCAATACGATCTGACAATTCAAAAAAAAAATTACATCTTCAGAGTCGAATTCATGTGACTAAATATCAATATTAACTCAATAATACTAAGGAACCCACATAGCCATTGTGATCATAACTATTATTAGTAACACTCTTGCAAAATAGAGAAAAGGAAGATGAACAAGGCATCCAACATCTCAAATCACACAAAACGTGCCATAACATTGTGAAGAAAACATTTGTTGCAGTGCCAAGTCAAACTTAACTGATGTCCAACTAGACAAAACAGGGTGATAATGGCATCATACCAGTGTGAATCTAATTCATAATTAAGAGAAGCATCAAATGTAAAGTAACAGGATAATCTTCAGCTTAAATTGTAAACCAAACAGAATGTTACGTTGCAATGTAGAGATTTATCAATAATAGACTACCATATCACTAAGCATGAAATGGGAAGTGCAACATATACGTGTGTACATATGTAAATGTGAGCACAATTTTGATAATCAAATTTATTCAGTGTATATGTATGTTATCAATATACTATCTGTGATGCTCATTCAGTGGATATCAGTCGTTTTCATTTCAGGACCAGAGTAATGAAATCAGATATAGTAGAGTTTCTCAAAAGCCACAACAAATACTCCACTTCTCGAAGCATTTAAACAAAAATAAATGATAATAAAAATGCAGCACCAAGAAAAAAAAAAGCAGTTCAAAATTAAATATATAATACAATAAAGACTTTTAATAATAGGTGTCTTACGTACTCGAGCAAATAAATCTTCTCTCATCCAAGGTACTAAATATTTCCATGGCCAAATTTCAAGTGTGCTTACTCCTGTTTGATTCTTACGTGCTTTCTGGCTCATTCTCTCCATGTACGTTATGTTTGGGAAAACTAAAAATCTAGCAGCCACCTCGATAGAAAATTCATAAGTGCTAAATACACGTTCAACGGGGTCTCTAACTATTGTAACAACCGAACTTTTCTCCTTGGGAAGTTTGGACATCAGGCTATAGTCATCATGAGTACTTAACAATCGGCATTTTGTTTTCCTGCAAAAGGAAACTTAAGATATGACAGAAGTATATGCAGATACATCACATCAGTAGGAAAAGGGTAGGCATACTACTATTGATGTAACACCAATAAATCCTTTGTCATGAACCATAATGCAAATCAAGTCCGGTTGTGCAAATAAGAGTCTTGGTTATCCACCCATTTCTTAGATTACTGAATGCCCTATGGCATAAATGACCAAATTTTTATGCATGATGGTCTACTCTCTCAGCACAAGCTCAGGACATGATCCCTAACCAATTTCTTTATCAATAAAGCTCAACTGTCTAAAGTAAATTCAAGTAGAAGCTGAAACTTTTATTTAATTTCATTATGTGAGGACAAGAAACTATACCCGGGATCAAATCTCAATTTGTCATAGGACCGTGGACATTCTTCAGAATTTTTGTACAGCTTCTTAAGGAAACTGAGCAAGAAACCAAAAGAACACACTATCAGTATTAAGTCTTCAGTTTAAAAAATGCCATACTTGAGTAATATCATAATTTAAGTTATACCATTGGAAATATGTACGTCCTCCTGTACGTGGCACATGAAGAAAGAACAGCAAGTCACGCAATGAATGCTTGTCATGTTTAACCTGAGAATCATCCGATGAGGACGCCCAATTCTTGACAGTACGCTCACATTCCTCATAGCCACCATCCACAGCAAACACACTAGATGGCCTAGTAACTGAAAGGAAGAGTTAACATGTTTCAAATTTAACAGCACATCCTCATTTTTAGAAGCTTTAATCAACATACTCAGCTAAAGTAAAACCTATAACAATAATTTCCTTCCAAAGTACCAATGAATTACATCCGTATAATCACGAAACAATCGCATATCGAAAACACTCTGGAAACTACCCAAACTATTCCATCATCATTTATCCAGCTCAATAAAAACAAAGAAGCAAAAACTACAGAAGAACATTAGTTTAAATAGAGCCAAAATGAACATACAAAATAGGAGAAGCCCCAAGAGCAGTCCTAGCTTCAAAGAAATTATCATGCTCTTCATCCCAATCCTTGTCAAAAACGGAACTGCAATAATAAGAAGCAAGAAAAGCAAATGAGCAAGGTAAAAAGCTGTAGACTGATGTAAATAAAGATTTTACAAGAAGTTTCCTGTAAAACATATCTCAACAACCAATCTTTGATTCATGTGAAATAGCAACCCCAATTTAGAATGTGCAAGATGTCACATCAGAATATATATACCTTCAAAATCTGGACTTATTGAAGAGAAAAATTCAAAGTTTTACCGCCACAGAAAAACTTCACGAACAAGATCAAAAAGGGTTTCGCTCGGCGCTCGCCCCCTCTGATCGTGTGAAGTTTTTGATTCTACTACGCCTTCTGTCGCCCAGCCAAGATTATTTCTTCATGCGACAGAGGAAAGAAATGATGGAGAGAAGAAATGAAAGTAAAAATTATTGTGGTTAGATATATCAATTAAGATAAAGTAAAGGTGCTTATCTTCAAATATACGAGACTTTAAGCATTAATTAAATATTACTACTAGTGGTAGTGCACTTAATTCTCATTAATGTGTCTCGATCTAAATTTTAATTAGAGCAGTTTCATTGGATGACAATCTTCTTTAACTTAACGAGATGTTTTTTCGTACCAAAGGAATTAAACGTTGACCTGACCTGCTGACCCCCCTTCTATTCTAAGTATTTCATCTTAGATCACTCCTTATGGTTCGATTTAATTATGGGACTTTTATCATATTTAGGAACCGCGTGAAGTTTAATCTTATAAAATATTATTATTTATTAAATAATATATGAAATAAATGGAGTGAATATATAATCTTCACATAATGACTTCAATTCACATAATGATTTCAAATGTAATAAAAAAATAACTAATTGAGTAATTAAACTTAATATAAATGGTGTGCTATAAATGTATATAGTTTTTGTAGTTATGCAATTAATAATTTTGAATTGAACTATATTAGACATACGAAAAGTATTCTTCCGATGAGTTAAAAACCATCCGATAAATCTCTATACTTTGAAAACATTCAACTTCAAAATCTGCAATGCATCTTTTTCGCATGTTAATTGGTATTCTTCACCAGTTGAATATATTGTCAAGTGCTTCATATAAACATTCTAGTTTCATAATATGATGTTTTTAGTTATTTTTATCTTATGATTTAAGAATAATTTAAGGGTCAAAATGACAATCCAAAAAGTCAACAAAATCAAGTGTTACATTTATTATTGAACGGAGGAAGTATGTCTTTTTTTTATAAGAACATATCATGGTTATTTTTAAAAATGAAGTATAATACGTCATACAACTTTATGTTAAAAAATAAAAATTTAAGAAGAGAATAAATAAAAAAGAAAAAAATTACGTCAATAAGATTCGAAACCAACACCTTCACCTAAAATAATGATACAAGTAATAGAGAAAAATCACGCCAACAAGATTCGAACCAAACACCTTCAATAATAATAATAATAAAAATAATGGAGAAAAATCACACCAATATGACTCGAACCCTACATCTTTTAATTAACTAATGACACATGTACGCACCAGATTGAAATTGGATAAGCAAGATCAACGGATTAAAATTAATTGGTAGGTCATTCAATTGGGTAAATCAACCGACTTATTATATTACTTTAATTTTAATAAGTCCAAAAAATGATCCATCCAAATCAAGTCTCTAATAGTTTTGGGACTTAATTGGAGTGTTTTTTGGTGGGTCCCATATTACATCCTAAATGTAGTTCATTTTCTTTTGTGGGTTTCATATTTGATACTTAAATTTGGATTACTAATTAGTAGTCCATTTCCATAGGCTACTAATTATTATTATAGCGCCTATTGGAGTCTATTTGGGGCTTAATTGAGAATTTTAACTCCAATTAAACCCATTTATAGCCTCCATAATAAGGAATGCTCTTATTCAATCTTTTTTCCTTTATTAATCCAACTGCAAATGACATTTTTTGGTGTTGGTGGTTTTTTTTTTTCATAATGAATTTTGATAAACATGATAATTACTCATAAACTATAATACTTGATCTTCACATGGTTTGGGATTACTTTGATGCCAAATAGATCATAAAAAAATTAACAAAATAAAATGTTAAACAAATTTAGGGACAAAGGAAGTATGATTTTCTTTTCGTAATGAGAGATTATCATAAGGAAGTATGATTTTCTTTTCGTAATGAGAGATTATCATTTTTTAAACTTTATCAAATTGTAGTACAATCGGAAGATGTCCAGGAGATGTGGGACATCTCTAAAAATTATACTCGCCATAGCCATATCTCAGACATCTAGTTTAGAGACATTTCCTCTGCCGAGCTCTAGCCTCCAGCCCCGGACTCGCTAGCCTTCAAACCACCCTTTTCTGGATCGATCCTTTTCTGTCTTCGTCTGCTTGAAGGGCCCCGCTTACCCACTCCCCCTTCCCCCCTTGGTTTGGTCGCTATTGCCTAAATTAAATGGCCTCGAATCCTTTCTTGCGACATGCTATGTTTTCTCCCCCCTACCGATCTCTCCTTACCCCAGACTGTCTTAGATATAGAATCATCACAAGTATTAGCTTCATCCTTATCCAAAGTAATTTTGTCTCCCATTAAACACTCATAATTATAAAATTTTTACGTGTGAAATCTCGAAAAAAGAAATTGTACGAGTATGTTTCGAAGTTGTTAACCTGTTTGAACTTTGGGGCAGTTCAAAACATACAAGTACCTATCTACAATACTCCTAAAAAATAATTTCAAATTTCACCCAAATGTATGTTGAAATATTATCGAGTACCCAATATTTATGATTTGGTTTTTACTTTGTAAATTGTGTAAGCTTCAAATGCAAAAAGGCTGCAAGGTCACGAACATTTTAATTCATCAATTACTAATTGCACCACCAACCAACGGTCCCAAATCTATAATTGAAGGGTAACGCGGCCGGCCACTCCCGTCTCCCGGTCCCCAGTGTCTATAATCATACTCTATCCATCAGGTTTTTAAAATGTAACCATCCGAAAATATAATCCATTGCAGACTGATTTATTTGTAATATAAACATCTGAAAAAGTGTTATGCAATATAAACATCTGAAATAGTATTTTCCAAGACCAACTAATGATAATATTTTCTCAAGCAGCATGAAGTGATTATATACCATGGAAGTCTAATGTAGATTATTTATTAGTGATCATATACCATGGAAGTCTAATGCCGAATGAAATTTAGTGTTAGCTCCGAGTCTACGAAGTAATCCTTCCCGATAAAATAATTTTTGCTTTTTATTTCCTTTTATTGTGTTTTTTTTTCAGATTTTAATACCTTGCACCAGAAAGAAAAAGAAAAAAAAAAGATGTGAAATTGGAGATTTACTCAATGATCCGTTGAGAATAACACCAAAGTCAGTCAGTGATTTAATGAAAGAATTCTATGTACAGAGGCCTCTTTAATCACTCACGCTTTCTTCCCAACTCAACACACCCAACACACCCACCTATCTATTTGAGACCGTAATTATGGCTTCACTAGCACAGCCTTAGCCACGTCCAAATGGTTCAAACGACAGGTTCCAATTAGATATTCCGGTAGCTCTTCTGGCGTATTAGCCTGCACATAATCATCACATCATCAATGTGAACTCGAAAATTCAAATGCAGTTAACCATGATGTTCCATGGTTTACGTATAGCAAAGGGGTGACCATATAATCAATTAAAACCAGGACTTCAGAAACTTATACTTTACCTGTACAAGAAAAGCCATCTCGATGACTAAATTGTTCAAGTAGCCCAACACAAGGCTGACCACACCCCTTGCAACAGTTGACGAGCCAATATCAATACCAAGCTGAAATAATAGACCAAAATTAGTCGTATCAGAATCCAAAAGAGTGGGAAAGCATGTGTGCCTGAAAATTAGGGCATTGGAAAGTAACTTATTGATCATTTTTCACTGATATGTACATAATTTGATCAGGGGTGCAACTATTTGTGAAGTAATCATGGCTGATGAGTGAAAAATATAGGGAAAAAAGACACGTTGAAATCCTATGATCTTTGAAACTACACTACTGCTAGTAAAGTTGTCCCCCTGTGGGGTTCAGGAAGACACATACTAGATAGAGTACATGATGAATACAAAATATAGGCTAGACACTATAAGTGTATAGTCCACCTAACCGTGCCTCCGTACAGTGTTTTATGCAGGAGATTAACAGTAAAAATGCAGCACAAAAAAATGATAAGGAACTGAAAGCAAAGGCCAACAAACGAAAAGTAAATGAGAATTCCATGTGGTACCTCCAAATAGTTCTTCCCGCGGAAATAATTAATTTCTAGTGCTTGACCAATAAGGCATGCCTTTTTGCCAACACTCTGCTTCACTATCCATGAACCCTGATAAAATAAAAAGCCAAAAGGATCGGACAATTAGGTTAGTAAGTTCAAAACTGGTGAGTGACACCTAACGGAGTCTACAGCAAGTGATTTTTCCAACAACAGTAAGAGAGACAACCCAGGGAAAGTAAACTATAAGTCTTAGTAGCATCTATTTTCAATGCTTAAATTATTTTCATCAATAGCAAGAGCATTGACACCGTTGAACTTTAACAAAGAGACATGATGCTTGAACCATATAGTGAGGTCTCAAGTATCAATATATGAACGGTGATATTGAAAGGCCAGAACATTTATAGTATGCTGTGCCCCGTCATAAAGCATATTTAATACAAAATGAGACAGTATAAGATTATGTTAAACATAACACACACAGTTAGAAACAATAAGCTGAGGAACCCGATAATCTGTGTTCACATTTAAATTGAGAGGGGGGGGGGGGCATGGGGGGAGAGTAAACAAAAAGAAAAAGACAGAATCTAATTGAAAAAAAAAAGGAGAGAGAGGCAACTGGTACTTTACCTTAGAGATGTATGGTATAAGCTTGAACCTTGAATTTCTATAGGCATCATCTCCGTTAACAAAACTCTCAAGCAGAGGAGCATCTTCTAAAGGAGTGCTCATCATATAGTACAATGCTAGGTTATATGTTGTTGCACCTGGGACCTAGTTTAATCAAGTACTTTATTATAAGTCATTCCAGGAAGTTTAAACTTAAAATACAGTCAAGTTTGTTCACCTGTATATTGAAAATAATGAAGAATTCAGGTCCCCCCTTCGCAGCATATTTCTGCACAGTGAACATTGCAGTGTTTTAGCTTTACGGATCAATATATGATTTCAGTAAGTGAATGGTGCAACCAGTATTGACATCACCAAAGTGAATTCTATTTTCAAAAGAGAAAAAATTAACAAATGCACACGCTCAAATAACCTGAACTATTCCCCCAGGGCGGCCTCCAAGATCATCTTCTCTCTTGTCAGATTTCAACCAGTCAGCACCCACCATTTCCATCAATGTGCCTTTCGCCTTAATCTGTAAGCATAGCATACGAATAAAAGCCTGGAGTTAGGACTATGCTCTATTATTCCATAAGACAGTTCCAAGATTTGAAAATACAAATTCACTTATACTAATCAAGTTGCTCTTCCTTGCAGTGATGCTATAGAAAAGAATGTATTGGGTGTGATGGACATGATAGAATGTGTGTATTGTGTAAGACAAAAAAAAAAACAAAAAGTAAAAAATTGCAATACACAATGTTCTATACATGTTCTTGATCAGCACAAGCAAGACTATAATGAGAATGTTTCAGTTAGTGGCTTAAGCAACAGACCATATAACACTAACATTATTTATACCTGAGACAGTTATTGCAGTTCAGTTAAATACCTAAGTTGCACTACAAAACGTGAGCGGCACCGTGTCCATGGACATGACAGGTACAATTATTATTCAATGCGCATTCAACCACTAAAAAAAAAGTAACCTACCTTCTTTCTGTCATCTAAATAAGTCTTTCCACGAATCAGAAATGTAGAAGGCTCTGTTACAGTCCAACTGCAGGGTAAGTTACAGTTTGGATCCTTTGGCAGAGTGTATCCGTATCTACATGACGTACTGTCTTCTCTAGCAAGCTCATGCAAGTCTACATAACCCTTCTTTTGGACTGCAGGTTAGCATGGAAAACAATTAGAACCTCGGTGACTTAGAATGTACTATTATCACCTGATGTTAAAAGCAACACGCTGGACAAATAAACCACCAAGTATGCCTAATATTATTTCAAATACATACCAGCAAGATCATGTATTTTTTTACAAACACAGCAGCAGTTGATAGCCTGGGTTGACGCGTTTCCTGTAAAGTAAAAGGATGAATCGAATAATTAATCTAAAGCTGCATTTGATCATCTATAAAACAAATGAAGCAGCATGTCGAAAAACTAAAAATATATCCCTTCTTTCATGTAAACAGAAGAATAACAGCTTTAAGCTAACATGTACTTCACAACATGGCTATAACGATAACCAGTACCTGAGAGTATGTTTCCGGGCCAAAGTCAGATGACCAACCATTTTCTGCTGGATCATAATCCAGAGGTTCTGAGACATCAAAGAATTCGTCAGCAGCATCATTTAATCCCACGAGGCTAGAAGGTGTTTTAACCATCTCTTCTTCCATGTCCAATCTATTCTGCCCAATATCCACTCTTGTGTGGACTTCAACATTCAGTTCATTCTTATTTTGGCATGTGCTAATTTTTCTCGTCAGCTCACCCGATGAGAAATCAGATGATGAACAATCCAATTTTGCTCTAAACAGCTCTCTCAAGGCTACAAATAGAAAAGTAGAGTTTGATTAAACTACAATGGGTGTTGTATAAGCATATAAATATGATAATCAATCAGAATTACACAAAACTACCAAGTTAAACATCCATAAATCACTTACTTCAGAAGTATAACAGTACTTTCTAATGTTTAAGGTTTTGTCATATTTGGTGATATTCCTATTGACAGTGTTAGACGTGTGATGCATTAACATACAACAGGTCCAAAATCTAGTCCCACCACGTCTATGTAAGGATGATGAAGCACAGAGTCACTTATGGAATTTTAATGCTAAGCTCTAGAAACTTATGTCAATTCTAGGATACATGCAAATTTAAGTTACTGGCATTTCTCATCCATATAATAAATCTAACAAACTGGGTCTCATACTATAGAAACTAAAATGGGCACCTATGATTTTACAAATAGGCTGAACAAGGAAATGCATACGAATAAGTGAAGATTACAGAGAAAAGAACAGACCAGCAAGTCTCCCCAGCATGGATATGGTTATTGATCTGGCTGACGACGTCTTTAAATATGATTTCCAGTATTTCCAATCAATGGCAAGCATATGTTTCACCACTGCACGCTTTCCATGATTTACAGGAGATATAACATAACCACCACCTGTGAATAATCACGAAATGGAAAAAAATGTGAATGCTCAAATAATGGGATCTCATTTGCAAGTGACAGAAGAGATTAGAATAATTAAAGCCACAATTCCCGTTGCCAAAAATCAAGTAGCCAATGCATGATATTCGTCAAAAGTGTTTGAGCATTAATAAGACAGCGTCATGATGTGCCTAGTTAAATTATTATGGATGTGTCATGTCAAAATCCCACTGAATAAATCCTACTGCGCTAAAAGTGCAGTGAAATGATAGACTACCAGTTCCATATGTAAAAGCGTACATTACTTTTAAGGCAGGCGCGCACATAGCCCCTGTGAGGAGGACACTTCTGGTGAAACACAGAATGATAAAGAATCACTGCCACCAAAGGAAATGAAAATCAAATTTAAAAAAAAAAATCGAATTCAAATTACTGTCTAGAAACAAACTAAAATTCCATAAGACTAGTACCAGTTAAAAATAATTACCATATGTACCATCATCTTCCCTTCTCCAGTAGCGTCGTAACAGGAGGTCCCTTGGTTTCATACCCCTGTAAATTGTAATAAAGCTGAATCATACTGTATTCTTAAAGAAAATCAAATGATTAAAGAGAGAAAAAATTGCATGAGAAGACATGAAAACAGACCAAGGAAGCCAGTGATGATAAAGAAGCATGTGAACTATATCAGTATGGCCATCAAGATGTTCAATCACAGAACCCTTGTTGAAACAGAAGTCCCATCTGCAAAACAGTAAAAGTAGATTGTGAAAAGGAAAGTACAGAACAACCCAGTGATCTTTCTTCATCTGTGTGAACAGAAAACTGCTCAAAATATTCTCAACTCGAGTAAAGCTGTGGGCACCTTTAGAAAATAAGTCACCAAAAGTCCTCCAAATCAAGGATATACAGGGACGAGAAAACGTAAACTAGTGCTTCTATCATTCAAAATGAATTTCTCGTATCAACTGTCTCATTTATGAAATCTGATTTGGCAATTTCATTTATGAAAATTAATTCGGAACTTCAGTGCTCACAATGAAACACATTACTATTTAGAAAATTGTAAACAGAAATAACAATTCACGAGACAGGCCAGCATTATTCATACTGTAGAATTACAGAGAGTTTCTTAAGCAATGGCAACTACATTCTTTGCACAACATATGATACACGCATTTTTATACTATGCTCAAGAAAGGTTTTATTCCTTCCAAATGAAAAATATTCTAATAGAAAATGGTACCACAAGACCATGTTCATGCTAAACTTACAAAAGTTCTCTAAGCTAATTAAGCATCAAGTCACCTCATTCTTTTCTCTCGAGTATAATATGGTCCTCCCATTCGACAGGTAAGAAAGATAACAGCATACACTGATATCTAAAGTCTAAACACTGTCTCATAGCCGGAAAAGCTAATCTAGTTAATGGCTCAAGGATAATATGAATCTTAACAAGTAATTATAGCTCTGACCAGCCCGGTATGGAGCAACCAAATATTTCAAGTCCCAAAACAGTACTTTTATTCAATTTTATATTCTAAGATACTGTCAAAGCATAATCATCGTGACATACTCTGATCTTGAAGAACCAAGCGACATAAGTGTTTGGAAAATAGCCTCTGATGTTGAATCAACAACACCAACAGCCATAACTGCAGGATGATCGTCCCACTGCAAGATAATGGAAACATTTTTTTTTTTTAATAACACTAATAACTAAAAAGTAAAGCCCATTGTAAAGACAAAGTAACATACCTTTCCATGAAATTCTTTATCCTTAGCCTCCTTAAATAAACGCAGACCTGCATACTTTCGGTGTTAGACAAGTAGTTTACCACTTTTCAAGATAGAGTATAAGCATAATACATACCATTCTGGCACCCAAAAATTTTCCAAGGTGATGGTGCAACAACATCAGATGTCATGGCATCAGTAACGGATGATGAGTAGAGAGTCCAGTCGATGGAATGTGAAGGCTTATTTGAGTAGTTTAACCTAAGAAAGAGAAGATTATAGTAATCAGATCTATGGTACTAAAAACATGCAAGTGGCCATTCTTCATATACTTATCTACAGCCTCTTACAGTTGATCAGTGATACCATTTTTTTGGAACCACCTTCACAGGGTCAACAATTGACACGATAATTTCATTCTACCTAAATAGCTATAGGAATTATTTTACACCATTTACCTTAATGACTGTGTTTCACGTGTAGCAAATTCTAGTGGTCCTTGATTCTGGTCTGGCTGCATTTAATGGGGAAAATCATAAGTTCCCGTCATAAAATATCATTTACACCAAGAAAACAAAGGAGCTCCTTTAACCTTTAAAGCTGCTTCTTGCAGTGACTGGATCCATTTTGCAGCTTCTTCTGGACTATTAGCACCCAACTATAGATCAAAGGTATTTCTTACTATGTTGACTTAAGAAAATGGGAAAACATATCATGAGAGAAAGACTGCAGACCTTCAGTTCGTCATTGTGATTGGAAGCGTTATAAAGAGTGAAAATAAAAATGACCTGTTAATGTCCAGAAGACAAAAGTATTATTATGTAGCCAGGCAGAAGTATACTAAGCCATTGATAGTACAAGCTATAAGGTATACAAATGTAACTTAAAACATCATTAACACCACAAGTCTACCTTTCTCTGAATACTTTCTCTTCCATTATCAGTCACCCTTATGCAGGAATCAATGATTGCACTTCTAACAGGATCCTGATTTTAACCCAAAAACGAGGATTTCATTGTTCTGTACAGTACATGATCGTGTGCTTAAATAAAATGGGTGACATTGACAGGAAATATGTTCAGTTCACACAAATCAGTCATGCATTTGAGCTCCTAAACTTATCACAGACAATAAACATGGTGCAGAAGGTACATGCTTCATCCAAGTAGCAACTCTTAAACAATCAAGCAGTAACTTTCAATGTAGGACAATCGACATACTTTTCGAATATAACTAAGATGGCATAAAACTAAGTACGTAAGGATACCATATTAGATTCACATAACAACAATGCTAAGAATAAGAACCTTTCTGAACAATACTACTCCAGCTTTACCAGCTTTAAACCGAACTGAACTAGCATTAATGGAATGCGAACATACAAAAAACCACTTAATCCCACTTTCAACTGGTGAGGTGTGGAATTTTTCCATGAAATAAAAGAAATTCTCTTGCAAAAAGGACGACCATTAGATAGCGGTTTTTTCTGAAATTCGAATCGGCAAGGAGCTACTATCTGCATTGCTATTTCGAATTGGGGTACCAAATCAGCACTCTTAACAAGAAACTAATCGCCAAAAGTGTATGCACCACTTACTCCTATCCTAAGTTACATAAAGTCCATAAGAGTGAACTGTGAAGAACCAATCACATTACGCAATTGCATCCCAATGTTCCATGCATAATATCCATACACGATTTACTGCTGCCTCTCCAAGTGCATCTACCACAGCTACTTGGCTACTCTTGTAACTTAACTCGTTGATTTGTGGACCATTTCAACCTCCCAAACAGACCAGATCTTAGCATTTCATTAAAAAAAAAAACTAATAGAACTGTCTCTAAATTAAAGCATTAATTTATTTATAATGAAAAAATTGATCGAATTAAAAAACAACGAAAGGTCATTCACATTCCGTAACAGAAAAGGGATAAGAATCCTGAAGAAATTCATCATTCACCGCAATACACAAAACTATTCCATTCAAACATTAGATTTCATAAACGGATGATCCAATCCACCACAACAGGAAATAAAATAACGGTAATTAACAAGTTGAAAGGAAACCTCATCCTGAGAACTCGGAATAGATTTGAAGCTCTTGAGCAGATGATCCTGGAGAAGAAAGTAGCGCTTCCTGGAGTACTGTAGGCCAAAGCGATTGGAGCGTATGAGATACAACCAACCTTCCATCCTTCCATTGTCATTGTTATTATTATTATTATTATTATTATTATTATTATTCTGTGCAGCAGCAACACTCATTTTCACTCTATTCGGCTGCTGCTTCCCGTATTGGAGTGTATCTAGAGAGAGAAAGTGAGTGATGCTTTTGTATTTGTATTTCTCTCTCTCTCTCTTTCTTTTTTTGTGTTGTTGGTTTGGTGGTGCTTTCGTCTTCTTCTGTGTAAAAAAGCAACAGGAGGGGAAAAGAAAAGAAAAGAAAAGGTAGAGTTGCTCAGTAACTGCAATTGAAAGACAAAAGCTTCCAGGCCTAATAATGATTTGATTGGCCTAATTGACGTAACTACCCCCTGTACTCTTGGTTCTTTACAAATCTAACCAGGCTACCTATATTGCCTTGAGACTTGTGCCTTGGTTGGTTGGTTGGTTTTATTGGGTCTCGCATCTCAACTTTTGTGTAATTTGTTTTCGTAATCAGAGATTTCTTTATTAAAAATTCATTCATAATTTGTATAATTATTTTATTTAGGTTTGTCACAAGGTAGACATACATTCTCCTTAATTATAATCAACATTAGGTACTTTATTTTTATCTTTTATAATCATCATCAACACTAGGGGCGGGGGAGATACTTGCGGGCACACTAGGTCATTTTTAGTGTAAAAAACAACATTTAAGGGGTAAAATTATCCGTCCGATCGGTCTGTCTTCAATTAAACTGGAAACACATTATAATTTTCATAAAATTATTTACAACTGGAAATGGGATTTATCACATACTAACTGTGATTATGCCAATCCGTCATTATCTGCCCGACCCAAACGTACAGTTAAAATTCATTTTAATTTTTAGGACTAAAATTCGGTTCATAAATCATTTAAGTGTGTACCGTATTAGTTTCTAAAAACTTAACATTATTAACCATTTTGTTTCTCACACGTCTCATTTATTAATTTATTAACATTACAACGAATTTATAAGACGGTACAATAGTAAAGGAGTAGTGTAGGGAGTGTAGGGAATCATCAAGGCCATGTCACAGTGTGGAGTCGAAAGATTGTACCAAATATTATTACTCCTGAAGTCGGTGAAGCACTCGCACTCAAAGCTGGTCTTCGTTTAGCGATGCAACATGGAGTTAGGCGACTGGAAGTAGAGGTTGACTGTCTGAGTTTGGTAAATAAGATTCATAGCAGGGACGCATCATTTTCTGGTGTGGGGTTGTTAGTCGAAGATATCAAGGCTTTGGCATCAAATTTTGCTTTTATTGTTTTTTTCTTTTATTCCTAGACATTGCAATAAAGTTGCTCACATGTTAGCATATCATGCTACTAAAGATAGCTTAGGTGTGGATGAGTTACCTTTTCAAAACCCGGATGTACGTGACATTTGAAGCATTAATATAATTATGTTTTCTCTAAAAAAAATAAAAAAATAAACACATTATAATTGATTGTTTGCACGTCATTTCTATTTAAGATTTATGAATCATTAATTCGATGCGCATTGGGTGGTTTCGCATTATGAATTTGATTGCTATGCTTTAACATTTCATATAATCCATAACTATGTCCCATAGCCTGCCTGCATGCCACCAACCGTTACCAAAATATTGAATTAAAATTTAAATACTGAACTTACCATAATGCACCATCGTTCAAAATAAATGAAGATTTTGCCTGCTTTTGAATGCATTTTACAAATTAATTACGAAGATAATTCATTTCCAGGGTAATCACTCATTAATGCAACTATTTTGGAATAAGAATTGAAGTAATTCATTCTCATTATCTTATTTATTGTGGTAGGAGAAGATGAAAAACATAATTTCTTCTTCACGAAATAGTAGTCCGTCGGTTCCCTCTAAAGTTTTATATTTATCATTGTCAGAATAACTTTGAAAAAATAATTAAAATAGAAAAAATATTACAATTTTTTTATGAATGGTGATTTTATGTGTAAAAATGATTTAAAATTCAAATTTACGACCCTCACAAATATTTTCCAAACTTTTTTTATTTTTAGTTATTTATTAAAAATTATTCCAGAGGGAGTAGTAATAACGTATTAATTAGTAGTACAACACTAGAAAAAGGAATCAAACCGTGTGTAATATGCTTTTACTAAAGAAAAAAAATCACCCTCTCACGTCACACACTAATTGAAATCGAAAAACACAAAAGTTTTAGAATTAGGTACATAAAAGTACTTTTTTTTGAAAAAAAAAGAAAGAAGGGTAAAGCTCATTAAATCAACCTCACGTCATACACTCCTTGGGGTAATTAAGAAAGTGATGGCACAAACTTGACGTATCATCATACTCCTAGTTATCCTTCAATGCATGGTATCGACGTGTTAACGTTTCTTTAATTGTCATCTACTACTAGTTAATTTTTTTTAAAAAAAATTCTCTGTCATCTACCAGCTACTAGATAGAATAAAAGTTAAGACTTAAGACTCATCTCTCGTCATTTGGTCGAATCTAATTTCTTCCAAGGGAATGTGCTTAGAAATTTCATACAGCTAAAAATTAAACCAGTCAACATATATATAATGCGTGGTTGGAGGAAACCGTATAGATAGATTGATTGATAATGTGATATGTGTATGTATTAAAAAAAAAATTATAGAAATTTGCTCGTAATAATTTCATGATTGTTTCTCTATATCTTTGCTTTGTTTTGATGGCACAGTTATTATTATAATTATCGCAAAATATTTTCGTTAATTCATTTTAAATCAATGAATGCTCTGAATGATCCAGCGTTGAAACGGTGAGCATATAGTATATGGTTTGAAATTTAAAATCAGATGTACTTGATCAGGCAAACACCAGTAATAGTTTAAAATAGCATGGATGTAAAAAGTTTATCGGTCACCACAACAATCCAACTTCTTGGTATGGGACCAGTTTGGCTTGCATATATCTTGTTCTTCCTGTATATTTAAACAGGAAAAATGTAACCTGTTGTAATCATATGCAATCAATTATATGAGGCACAACTAATTTTATGGGCGTATCCATTATATCCTATATATTGTAGGTATATTCTCCATTTTAGAATTTGATTTTCCCAGTTTGATTTTTTTATAGTCGACATCAATAATCACAGCATGAGATATTAGGAAAGAGTAAGGACAATGTTGCAGCCTCATAGGTCACACATAAGTGTAATTTTATAATATAATTTTATTACTGTATTATTTAAGAGTAATATGAAATTGAACTCGATATCGAACAATCAAATGATACATTATTATTAACTAATGGAATTATTAACGGAAGATAAGGGGCATACATATTTAGCAATCTGACCATGTTGTCAAATGAAACATTATTAATAGTTCTCGATCTATGAACTTCGAAACCATGTTCCCCACACCTATATATCTGATCATAACGCTGCTACAAGAAATAAACCAAAATGATATCAAGAAAGATATCCCTTGCTTTTCAAACTTTGGACAGAATCCTTAATGATTTGTTCCATGGGAGTGAACTCCAATCCCAAGTCTACCAGCTTCTTTGATGCATTCTTGTCCCTCACCACTCCAGTCTGGGTATCCTTGGGCAACCTGCAATATATGTGCATCACTCTTATCAGAACATAAGTACTGAAATCATGACTTCATGAGCGCATCAAACAACACACGATTATATGAATATTTGTCGTACCTAGGCACATTGTACTCGGGGTAGAGTTCTGCCACCTTAGCAGCAAGGTCGCCATAATGTGAAATAGCTTCAGCGCAGATGTGCCTTCCAGATGCAGACGGATTCTCGTATACAAGAATGTGTGCTAGAGCCACATCTTTGACATGAACAGATCCGATATAGTAATCTTCATAGGTCTTGGTGGCGCCTGCATATTTAGAGACACTTGGTTCAGTAATAATCTTTGATACTGTGCTGACATTCTCGTATGTTAAGGAAGCACCATGGACCATCGGAGTGAGCTTTAGAATCCAAGTAACTGAAGATCTGTGCTGAACACTGAATTACCTTGAAGAAGACTTCGAAAAATCAGCATGCTTCCGGTTAAAACGGGAGGGATAACTGGACCCAACACCATTCCAGGATTTACCACCACTATATCCAGGCCTTTTTCCTCCGCAAATTTCCAAGCGGCTTTTTCAGCCAATGTTTTCGAAAGAGAATACCAAACCTAACACAAAAACAGAACAGAAGTACAGATAGTAACAGTCTGCAAATACAATGCAAAAGAATGATAGCACAATGATACTGCTTAACTACATGAATGTATTTTCAGTTTTTTATTGGTTTTCTGCATCACCAACTATTCTTGTTCACAGAAAGCATGCTATGTTTGTTAATACCCCTTTTTTTTTGCAGTATTCTTCATCAGTCCAGCAATCTTCATTCCTGACAACATCAGCCGGCCAGTTCGGGCTCGGAAAAATTGCTGATACTGAAGAAGTGACCACCACACGCCGTACACCTGCCTCTTTAGCTGCCGTCAGCACATTCAGGGTGCCTTTAATTGCTGGATCCAACAACTCTTTCTAGAAAAACACAACAAAAGTTAGCTTCATCCCAATATCATCTGAAACTAGCTAAGAAAAATGAAGAACACACCTGGGGATCATGGACTTGATTGACATTGCAAGGTGAAGCCACATGGAAAACCCCGGAAGCACCTTTCACTGCAGCAGCGACTGAATTGTAGTCGAGCAAGTCCATTTGAAAGAGTTGCAGTCGAGACTGAGCATTATCAACTCCTTCCAGGAAGGACTCTATATGCTTCGTTTCATTTTCATCCTCTGATGATCAATTATACAAAATTATCCTTCACAAAGTTTACCAAGTACTGTACAACAACAATCTGATTAAAAGCATATCCCAGTGAGATAGTATTGCAGGAAGCGTAAGTAGTTACCGAGGTTTCTGACAGTGGCCTGGACAGTGTAGCCACGGCTGAGGAGGAGCTGAACCAGCCAAGAGCCGATGAAACCGCTGCCCCCTGTCACACATACCACTTCACCAACTCTTTCTGCCATTCTTTCCTCCAAGTTTACTTAATTGACAAAGAAATTCAATTCTGTCTGTCTTTTACATCAGTTGAAATTTAGTCATTGTCCGAATGGACAAGTTAAGGTGGGATGTTGAGATTTAGTCATTGTCCGAATGGACAAGTTAAGCTGGGGATAGATGTTTGTTTCCAGCCTCATATATGCCTCTCATAAATTTAAAGGCAATTAACATATGCTACAGTATCCAAAAGAGATATTTGGCTCCATTGTGGTAAATTATTGCAAATATCTTCAAGTAAATTATGGCAGAGGATTTGTTTTAGAATAGTAATAGAGAGCAGAAGTATAGGGTAAGAAAAATCAGACACAAAAAGATCACAAAAGGCCATACAAACCGAAAGCATTACCATAAACTAAAATGCTACATAAAGTTCTCAATGTTTATAACTCTAATACCATGATTCCCATATCTATTAGACTAGAATTCTACATAAGGTTTTCAAGAGAGATATCCTTTGCTCCTCAAACTTTCAACAGAGTCCTTAATAATTTGCTCCATTGGAATAAACTTTAAACCCAAGTCTATCAACTTCTTCGATGCATCCTTGGTTCTAAGCAGTCCAGGTTGAGTATACTTGGGTAACCTACATGCATCATTGTTAAGTGTTAACCGAAACCAAAACCAAAACAACGGTCTGTCTCTTCATAGTATTAAAAAATTATAATCCAAAATCTGTGAAAGAATATAATTCCGTACTTCTCATTATCACAAACGTACATATTTATACAATAGAGTTAGGCACTACTCTAGGATTCTAAATACAGCAGAATATTGACTAATATTACAAGAGATATGATTTACTTAGGAGATCGACTAACTACCCCCCCCCCCCCCCCCCACAGTCTATTTCATATTCTAACAATCTGATGGTTATATGCAGCTGTTTGTTGGGTATTATATTAAGTATTGAACTCCGAATTAACTAGTCATCAGTCATGCATCACAGAACAATTTATATAACTTTTCATACTTTACATTTTACATTGAAATGTACCAACTTACCTAGGTACATTGTACTCGGGATAGAGTTCAGCCACCTTAGCAACAAAGTCACCATAATGTGAAATAGCTTCAACACACAGGTGCCTTCCAGTTGCTGATGGATTCTCATATACAAGTATGTGTGCAAGAGCCACATCTTTAACATGAACAGATCCCATAAAGAAATCTTCATAGGTCTCAGTGAAACCTATAAGCAAATAAAATTGATAAGCTATCAGCATTAATCCCTCAGGAATAGGATATTCTTTATAAAGGAGTATTTGTTCTGTTTAGTATAATAATGAGGACGAGAGCTCAACAATATGTTCCAACAAAGGTATAGCTTTGGATCATTTCCACGACCTTGTCTGACACTCTAAACTACGTTAAGGGATAATGGCCTTGAGTGCTTTAAGCCTTTAATTCATGTGCACCACATGCTTGTGTTGGGCACCAACTAAATGTACCAAGCAAAGAAACACTGGGGTAGCCTAATATTACATTTCATGTGGAATGAGGATGTTAAAATAGGATGAACAAATCCTCATTAAGAACTAGCACAGCAAAAAATAAATAAATAAATAAACAAAAAGAAGCATGTATTGAAACACAATAACTAAAAGCTATGTTAGACAGTCGACATTATAGCACACACCCGAGCGTGGATAACAGATTGAAAGACAATATAACAGAACAAAGTTGTTTGTAGTGTATATAGAATAGAACATTCGGCAAGTGATACGTTCACACTGCGTACCCTGTGTCACCACATGTAATTCTTTCTATTCATGCAT
The DNA here is from genome assembly GCA_028274465.1 of Plantago ovata. Classification (NCBI taxonomy): domain Eukaryota; kingdom Viridiplantae; phylum Streptophyta; class Magnoliopsida; order Lamiales; family Plantaginaceae; genus Plantago; species Plantago ovata. Next base: position 9,149,886 of record CM051456.1, on the reverse strand, counting down.
TTAGCTATTTCAGAAAATCTATTTCAGGATTGTGTCTGAAACTGAATTACCTTGAAGAAGACGAAGAATCATCAGCATACTAGCGTTTATCGCGGGAGGAATAATTGGACCCATAACAGTTCCAGGATTCACCACAACTATATCCAGACCTTTTTCCTCCGCAAATTTCCAAGCTGCTTTCTCAGCCAATGTTTTAGAAAGTGGATACCACACCTAACACAAAGCAGATCGAACAATGGCCTATTTTCATTCAATTTCACAAAGCACAGAAGTAAATATACCAACTCAAAATTCAGAACCAACATACCCCTTTCTGTTTGCAATACTCCTCATCGGTCCAGCATTCTTCGTTCTTAACCACATCAGCTGGCCAGCTAGGGCTCGGAACAATAGCAGATATCGAAGAGGTGACAACCACACGCCGCACCCCAGCCTCTTTCGCTGCCGTCAGTACATTGATAGTGCCTTTAACCGCCGGATCCAACAGCTCACTCTAGATCAACACAACAAAACATACACTCCATTTCACATCACTACGAACTAGTAGTTAGAATTTATGCTCACCAAATTCATACTAAGCAATGTAGATTTGAGCATTCTAAGTTCTGATTTCAAGTCCTAAGCTAAAAATTCTATCAAAAACCTCTTATTCACAGATGATATGGTAATAGGAATAGTGTGAAATTGTGGTAAACCAGTACCAATCAATCAACAAACACACTGACCTGGGGATCGTGGACTTGATCAACAATGCATGGCGAAGCGACATGGAAAACGCCGGCAGCGCCGGTAACTGCGGCGGCAATAGAATCGTAGTCGAGTAAATCCATTTGAAAGAGACGCAGGCGAGACTGATCAGCTCCTTCCAAGGACTGTAAATGATTCGTTTCCTTTTCATCATCTAACGAAATTAACAAAATCAGTATACTGATTTACAACAGTAACTAAGATGAAGTGTGATGAGTAAGGAAGGAAGTGTAAATAGTTAGTACTGAGGTTTTTGACGGTGGCGTTGACAGTGTAGCCACGGTGGAGAAGGAGCTGGATGAGCCAGGAGCCGATGTAGCCGCTTCCTCCTGTCACGCATACCACTTCACCAGCTTTATCTGCCATTGTTGATTGTACTGTGTTTTTTTTTGTTCTGTTGTCGTTTACATTCAATTTGAAAGGGGGAGTCGTTGTCAGCAGGAAAAAAGATAGATAAATGATGACCCTTACTTTTGATGGCAGATTTATTTTTATTTTATTTTCACTTACATTACATGTACATAAACTGGTGAATCACCAACAAGTGCCAACTCATAAGGCAGGTGTGGTTACTCATATTCATATTATGTGTTACTTTTCTGGTGGTAACAGATTATCATCACTTGTGTTGTTAAAGTTATTACGGATGAATTCCCGAAACAGAGGTACACTTGGTTGAAATGAGTGGTGTTATCTATCCATTTTTAACTCTTTTTAACTCTTCGAACAACTTATGGGGGCGTTATATGAATAAAACATCTCGATTCTCGACAGTGATTTTATAGGTCTTTACTGTATAGTAGTAGCATTTTTCATTTTCCCAATCATAAATTTTCGGAACGAGTAGAGAAGAACTTTGTCATCCCTATTTGAAATTGGAGTTGAATCAAGGTAGATATGGGCGGAAATCGATGTGTGTAAAATTGTTAATCATCTGTCACAGTCATTTCTTTATGTTTGTTTTTGTTGACTTTTCTGTGTCACATTTAACCTCCGTTTACTCCTAAACTATACAAAAAATTAATTTATGAAATTATATTATGAAAATATAGTGTCCCTATTTTCATTATATAATTTCATTAATTATTTTTTTTACAAAATTTAAGATTTATTAGCGGTAAAACAGGGCTACGAAAAAGTTAACAAAATAAACGTAAAGTAAAGAATGAGCGGGAGGGAGGGAGTAATTACTTGAACGCTTAAATTGAAGTAGTTACAGTATTAAAAAAATGGAAAACAAATCAAAGTTTGGTGTGGCACCTAATATTGGAAAGGCGTAAATCAACCGGGGACATAGAGTTGGTTAATTGGTTATGCTGTCATGTTTCAGTTTGGTTCTAAATTGATTTGTAACAATTTCCTCTTTTCATGAATATATTTCTCAACTTTTGTTATTTTAAATCATTTTCAAGAGTGTCCTTTAACCGCGGAAAAAAAAAATTGTAGGATAATTTTCTAACATAGGTAGAAACCAAAAGAATGCTTACTTTAGTAGTATATCAATGAACATCTAATTACAATCTCTGAAATCAGTTTAATTTCTCCATACAAATGATTCAATTCAATGGAATAATAAGAAGAAGACATAATAAACAGCAAAACAAAATTTTCCCAAGTAACCAAAGCATTTTATCCTAAAACTTAAACTTTGGACTCTTTCTCCTCATGATTTGCCACCAGTGGCATTGTAGTATCCTTCTCTTTATTCTGCATGACAAACCAAATTTCACACATTTTACTCCATAAACTGTTATCATAATTTGCTTCAATGACTAGATCATGTTGAAGCAGCTTCTACAAGTACAAGCACATACCTGAGATAAAGATGGAGCGTCTCCGGCTTGTTTCTTTTTCGTCTCCTTGGTGCAGAAATAGGAGTACAATCCCATACCAACCATTGCAATAAGTATGCCAAGGATGTTTCTTGAAGTGAAAGGATCGTGCAGCAGCGTGTACCCGAATGCAAGAACAAGGCACGTCTTGAGGTGACCCAACACCTGATATGTTACTGGCGATGTCTTACCGATCACTAGGAACGTGCTGAAGTTCACAAACACGGCTATCAGGCACGACAGTATTATGAATCCCTGACAAAGAAAGTCCTCTAGTTAGTTTTCGAGAATTGATTGCATACTGTAAAGTTTTTAGAAGAAAATGTTGGGAACGTACCAAAACGAGGGATGAGTATTTGTAGGCGAAGACGTTCTGCTGTGTTAGGCACCGGTCCACAAAAGGGCCGAAGACAAAGAGAACTGCTGCCTGAAATGGGGCTGATTGGTACAGAAGCTGCGTCGATGACACGTTCAGCTTCTTTTGTATTGTGTTTGTCAGCTGAAAAAGAAACACATATCAGGCAGTAAGACGAAACTGCAAAGTGTCACAGTGTGATAATATAACCGAGGAAACGAGTCATACAATTTGGCCAACGCAGGTTGTTATGATGGCGAGAAGGGAGAGGATTGTTCCAACAAAGTTGAGCTGAAGGTCAGTTATCGATGCAATGCCAACTCCAAGTAACAGGATTAGTAGCGATAACTTTATATTCTGGCTGCAGATATACAAACATTGAAACAGAATCAGACTTATAGGAAAAATACGAAGGTGTAACAATAAGTTGAAGAAACTTACTGATGGGAATTTGACTAACCTGAACTGTTTGTTCAAGAAGAGTGTCTCTAACAGGACAGTGAAAGGTATTATTGCAAGTTTTGTCATCTGTGAAATCAGAACAAGTAAACATTCAGTCTAAGGCCATGAGTACTAGGATAAACATTGTGGAGTTTAACGTGAACTTTTCCTAGTTCTGTTAACCTGATAGAAACCGATGGAGTTAAATCCTAAACTGAGGTTGAGGAGTCCAATGGAAACACCATTCAGAATGCCGAATAGAATAACAGTCTTCATGTCGACTGCCTTGTTCTCAAAAAATCTTAACCGCAGTGCCACATGAAGACTGCAGTATGTTACCATCAGATGCCAGCTGGTAAGCGTTGTGGCTATAAACACAATTGATCAGAAGAAGAATCAGCATTTCTGATCATCACATTCAGTCTCAACTTTGGACATGTTAAGGCTGTAGTAGTTCTTACCAAATGGAAAACCGAGGTTACTCATCAAGGCCTTGTTGCAGATGACAATGGAAACTGAGGACGCGACTGACAGGAACAGTGCACCAACGACACCCAACTGAAATCCCGACATCTCTCCCATCTCTCTATGAAACCACAAGAACAGATAAGATCAGATCACATAAAATGATCCTATGATTTCTTGATCCTATGATCCTGAGTTGCTCAAATTAGCATTTGTCATCAATGCAGTTTCCTAAATGAATCGGGAAACAGACGAAATCTTTTCTGTTTTCTCTTTTTCAAGAAATAAGCATTTTCCAACAAAGAAACAAGTGAATGCAATGCAAGCAGATAATTATAGTATGACAAAGAACACAAAGTACATTCTGTTTCTTTGGCCTAATTACAGTCTTTTGATGTGAACTTACATGGAGTATTGGGATCAAGAATATCACGCGTGAAGTGTAAATTTCACCCCGGAATACGAGTTTCAATTACTACAAGAGCGTTCAAGAACTGGCTATCATAGACAAGAACTAACACGCAAGAGCGTATTGGAGATTAAACACACGATTGTAGTCACTGCTGGAGTTGGGAAAATGGAGAGAAGACAGAGGGAAACAAGTTGTATAGCTTGTATGAACATTCTGTGTGAGAAAAATGGAGTCTTTTATTGGCTAATGTAGTGTGGTTGGTGCTAACATTGACTGTTAGTTTTGGCTTTGCTTATTGGATAACTGGCATTCTAAGCAAGGACATATACTACTCTAATCCCATATACATGAACTAATTATTTAAAATAGTAGCTTCCATAAAGTTTGTGATTTGGTTACTGATGCTAATGTATATAATTCTATATCAGCACACAGCAATATTCTTGAATTGAAGTATGCATTGCTAGATAATTTTCTAGTAATAAACTTTTCTTTTTGTCAAAAATATAATTAAATTGAATTGAACATGAATGTAGTGGAACTAAACAAAAATTAAATTTTATTTGTAGTATAAAATATAACTAAGCAAATTTAAACATAACTTAACTGAATTGAACTGAACTGAACATACTTGAAATTAATGACTTTTATACAAAGAAACAAAGATTAAGTGAGAAAATGTTATGATTATTAGAAAAAATTAGGCAATTCTTTAATTTCCTTTTCAGATTTGTTCAAGAACAGAAACATATAAACATTTAGTTAGGTGAACGTGTAAGGGAAACTTGTATAGGTTTTGTTAGACATCCATATTAGTACTTAGTATATAAATATGAATATGTTTATAGAAATCTTTGTTTTTCTAGTGTCAAGAAAGAAGTAATGTCCTCCAAATTGTACATCATTAATCTTGAGAGAATATTATATAAGAAACTTCGAAAACAAGATAGTAAGGTGAAACTAACACTTCTGGTAAGGAGAAATCGTGACAACCCATGAAATAAAATGAATGTCCATTTGGTGAGAATGGATACTTGAAGCTCACTCCACAGAGCCAGAAAAATGACATTATAAACCTAACTCATTGTGTTTTGGCTGTAGATTACTAGATTTAGATCCAGAGATATAGAAAATTTATAATATGGACGATTTTCTCGTGAGCAAATTAGATTGTTTAAATTATGATTATGAAATCTTGGCCCATATTTGTGGTAGGCTATCTCTATCGAACCTCTCAGAAAGGTTACACTAGCAAAAATGCATGGTTGAGAACTCTGCTAAATTCCTCTACCATAAAACTAAAAATCGAATTTTGAAAGAATTTTGAAAGTTTGAAGGGATACATCATGAAGATTAATATCCTAAACTAAATTATGCTATGGTTAAAGACTATTTCTAACAATAAAATCTTCTTAAACCCATAAGTCTCGCCACGGCACTTAAACCCTTCACATGAAAATTTTAACTCCAACCACAAAACTCATATAAACAAACAAATTTAAAAAAAAAACAAAGTTAAAAGAAAAGAATTTTGAATGTTTGAAGCGATACATCATGAAAATTATTAACCTAAACTAAATTATGCTATTACTTAACGACTATCTCTAACAATAAAATCCTCTAAAACCTATAAGTCTCGCCAAGGCACTTAAATTAAACACCTTACATGAAAATTTTACCTCCGACTATAAAACCCATATAAACAAACAAATAAAAAAAAAAGCTTAAAAGAAGAAAAAGTATTTTTTCAGTTGGCATAAAATAGGTCTTCTTAAGATTAAGATAGGTCTTCCACAAGAACGTTCAGTTTATGCGCACAAGGCGCGTTCACCAATGGATCTTATGGTACGTGTTATGTATAATACATTCATAAGACCCACTGCCGGAAGTAGTATTAGAAAAGTCCTAAAACCTTTTAACCAATAGAGTGAAATGTTCCTACAGGCACAATGAAAATTCAAATAATCCATTATTATGCGGAATCTGTCACGTTAATTTGTTATCCGAATGCTTCATTTCGTCTTTTGGTATCAGTCTGATCTTTTGTCCGATAGAGCCAGGTAAATCGATATTTAGCGGGGGGAATTCAATCTGAACCAAGACATCCTACTAGTACCTTCTTGTTTCATAGCCATCATACAGCTTAGGTAGAATGCATTGGTTCAGATTCAGCATTTTACTGGAGCATGTTATACTCTTATGCGTAGTTGGCAGGGATCCATTATTGGTTTCCATCCTCTTTTTTTGACAGTGTCAATGGGATAACACTGACCCAAGCTCAATTGTCTGGACATGAATTGGCTCCACGATTCATATAAAGTTTATCACCATTGACGGCGGAAAAATGTTCCGAATCATTCTTTCTGGGAATTTCGCTCCAAGAAGAAGTTCTTCTGTCGGATTGAAAGATATGGCTTTGTTCCCGTATACAGCTTAGGTTTTAGCATATCCCGTCAGAATATTTTGAGAATTTCAGTATCCAAAGCAACAAGAGAAACATAGTACTAACATACTAACATGGTAACAGGCAGATCAGTATATGAAACTGACATTACCAAAGAACATCTCCACCTCCCCTAAAAAAAGAATGAAAAAACCTAACTAAAATTCACTAGGTCATTCAGTAATATTCATCATTATACATTATACTAAAGAACCTACCGCTACTTCTGCACAAAAAGAAGTAAAGTTCTCGTTCAGATATCATAGTTTACTCTCGTCTTTCTCAAGCTGAGAAAAATATGCTTTATTTGCATTAGCAAGCCTGTCTTGGAAAAGTGCCCACTCATTTCTGCATCTCTCACGTACCTAGTTCGGTAAGCAAAACAAAAGGCACAGATGAGCAACCAACAAATCATACAGACCACTAATAACAATTTAAGTTTTAGACTGGAGCCAAGCAAAAGCATATCTCATGCAAGCTAAATGAGCAATTTCAGGGCAATTGATCATATGTTATTTATCAACATTTCCTAGTTTCAAAAATGGAACTCCATAACATAGGATATACATACCCCTTGCCACGGTGCTTTTCCATTCTCAGATTGCCCCTGTGCATCCAAAAAAAAAAAAAAGAAGCTTAAATTAAGATGTGTGCAGACTCATCAGAGACTGTAAGATAGAAATCTCAGAGAAGTTTAATAAAAAATAAAATAAATAAAAGGAGAGAAACAGGAATGTAGTAGATTATGTCCAACCTGCTTGCCGAGTGATGGTATAACTTGATGCACTATCCACTGTGAGTCAACAACACCAATCTTTTCATGTGGGGGCTGCAGAGGCAAAACCAATGAATAATTATTGATATTTTACCAAGGAGAAAATGATCAGAGTTGTTGATATGAAGATATAACGTCAATACTTAAAAACAACACTGTCAGCACTTTTTGTTACTATTGACCTAAATTGTGCTCCCTACTTTTCTTGGTCAGACTAGGGCATAATGTTTTTTCCTTATCCGAGGCAGTTTCAAAGTGGACAGAACATAGGGTAGAGAGAGACAGAAAGAGAGACTAACATCAACACATCTTCTTAGAGCAAAATCCAGTCCCCATCCATGTACCAAATCATTCTGCAAGCACAGGACAAAAAATTAAACAAACTTGTTATTGACTTGCAGATTGAAACAAAAACATCTTGAAACTGGAGCAGTAAGAACAAAAGGATTCATGAATACAAAATAATATAAGGCAGAGACAGAACTTGCATGCCCTTGGGAAATGAGCTTATACCTGAATCATATGCCAGACACATCTCCACGCTTCACGAGAAAATACAGGAGCCATAATCTCCACAAAGCTGATAGGAATGTAAAGAACATCTTAGAAAAGTATACCAAACAGTTCTTAAAATGGACTTGACAAAATTCGTAAAACAATACTGTCCCAAACAACAATACATCCTTTTCCTTGTACTCCTACAACTCAAAATAATATCATGACACCCAGTATATCAATTGCCCTTGCTACCCCTACTAACCCATTTTATTTCTGCGCTACTGTCATTGATCTCCATCATATAACTGGTTTGTCTGTTTGATTTCCCTAAGACATGCACTACGTACTTCAGTTTTTCACTTGCAGGTTCTATGTATAATCTTTAGATTTCCTATCGAAATTTAAAAAAGTGTTTCTTAGGCGAATAGACTTGATCAGATTCATGAAGGTTCTAAGCACACACCACAGCCCTTTTGCCATAGCTTCATAATATTATCATAAATGGCATACGTTTGGCACATGCAATCCATAACATAAATATCATCAATTTCATTAAAAGTCCTCTGTTCAATAAAAGGAAATTTCAAAAAGCCATGTTCTACCAGCCACATTTATAAAGCTACATTACCGACCACACATAAGTAATTCAGTGATGACTTTATACACAAATCAGGAAACATGAAGGCAAATAGGTAACCATCAACACATTTGGCACAAATCAAGAATATGTCCAGGTCTATCAACCAAGAGAGTGAAGATAATTACGCTGCACAGGGAGGCAAATGAGGATCGCTGCACCATCCTGGTTTCTCCTCTGTGTCCCTGTCACAAATATCATCCATCTCTAGTTTTAAAACATGAACAAGCTTCTCTGATTAAAAAAATGGTTATCTATTAAATAAACATACTTGTGAACTTCTCTATCTCCTCTCCTCTTTGTCATTTGCCATGTCAATCCATTGTTGGGTTCAAGACCAGGTTGGGAAATGTCTAAACCATGCTTCTTAACCAGTTGTATGTACCTATATGTTCATGTCACATTGATCAATAATAGAAAAAGAAAAGAAGAAAAAACTACATGAAAAATAGATACTTCAAATGATTACTAAAATAATAGGCATTACCTGTCAGCATTAAAATGTTCAACCCCAAGATCTTCATCCCAAATGAAAATATATTCATATGCAGCTACAACATCTGGATGTAGGAATCTCTTGGCATACCACCTGATGAGAAACACAGCGTAGAGAGAGTTATCAACAAAAAAGAGACAATCAAAGAAAACCTCCAAGACACATAACTGCATTCATGAAGCAAGACATAGTTTAGTACAAAGTAGGACAGTATGCCCCTAACATATGATATTTGCCATAATGTTAATAACATATCTCAATACTAAGGCCTAAATGTTTCCTTAACAGCTACAACCCTCATGTCAAATGGAGGCAAGAATTTTCCATTCTCTAAGTCAATCCATCACAAAAGGGACGCAGAGTACCACGTGCAATTTAAATTTACAAAATTTTAGTAAGAGTTAAATTACAGCCAAAGCAACCAACTAATGTAACCCTTACAATCCCTAAATTAAGAGCATGAACTTGCATAAATATCTTTGATGGTTTTGAAGTTAGCATGTTTTGTAGAACTTCTGAAGGTTTATGTTACCAGGCTAAAATAACTTTACTCTGAGAGAGAGGGAGAGGGAGGGAGGTCTCAACAGTGAACATAAACTACCAGGTTAAGCATGCACAGAGAAGACCACAAGCTAGAAACATTCAGTGCAATTACCATTTTGTTTGTTTTTTAACACTGACATGAATAACTCGCTGCGACCATTCAAATTGATCCCACTCAGTCGTGAGGCCATCATAATGAAAAAGCAGTATCTGGAAGTCATCGGAAAACTGCAAAAATATATATAGTCAGTTAAACACAATGTTTTTAAAAATAAAAAAAAAGAACAAGAAGAGAGGTATCTCTTTCAAGAATGATCAAGTCCAGAACTGGCTTCACCTTTTTCACAGCTGCATTAATATTGTTCCTTTGTTCCCAACCAACTGTAAAAGTTACCAAGTATTTTGGCTTCTTTTTCAGATCCTGAAAGTTCCGAAACATAGCAAGTCATGCTTCTACTCAATGAATCTCGTGAAAGGTAACAACTGAAACTATCAGTTGCTCGACTGAAGTGTACTCAGGAACATACGGAAAGTATGATAAGAAAGAAAGGATAATTTCTAACTCTCAATGTAGTAATTCTACCAACATAAAACAGTCACAGCTACCTGATACTACAGAGGGGGACTCAACTTAAATACAGCAATAAAAATACAAATGTATTAATGGACTTATGAATCTGATCCCCAAAAGCTTATTATGGTGGGGTGGGTGTATTAACATGAGAAAAAACTATATATATTGAATCCAAGAGCTATCTTGCCCATCTCCAATCATTACCTCACTAGGATCACCCCATAATCTTCGCAGGTAAAAGTCTGATTCTGCGACAACTATTCCTGGTGGCAATGACTCGGCACCGCGAGGGTTTGTCGGGACATAAATCTGAGATGGTATTAACTCAGATGTTAACAAAGTATTATAAAATGACGTGGATGCCAAATGGAGTACAATACACAATGCACTTAGTTCCAATATATCTTAAATAGACTGCGTCCCTACTGTAAATGTAGCTTTTTATAGCACAAAAATAATTAATGAGCCCATATCTTCGAAATGACACCATTGTCCAGATTTTTCCCAAAGCAACATAGATTAGCAATGAGTATATCAGAATAAAGTACCTTCGGTGTCAAAGGAGTACTACCAGAGCCAAGATTTTCAGGAAAACTACGACCGCGTGAACTACGATCATCGTTGAAGGACATATCAAAAGATGACATAATACTTGAAGGATTGATCTGTCACATAATAAAGAAATTAAAGATAAAACAATATACCGCACTGATTTGCATACCCACTTGAACAACATATAACAGAGGTCTAGGACATACCTTACTTAAAGAAACAGAAGGAAATGAAATACCGACAAAATATCCAAACACCATGCCCATAATAGTAGTTATAATGAGTCGCGCACTATCGTTAGATTTCCTAGAACCCCCACTGCATATAGACAAAAGAAATGATAAAAGAATTTAACAAAACAACACAGCAATATACATTTTTAAAACCATACCGCAAAGTTATACCGACCTGCGAAGCGAGATACCCATTATTCTACAATATACTAGCTGCTCAACTCAAAGGTCACGCACAAGGCAGAAACCAGCTCCTTGAGCAACGCTAGCAGCGTAATCTCATCCAAACTTTTAACACGAATCCCAATAGGCACCTCCACAAGTAGCAATCCTACAAAGCAAATTCACAAAAATTAAATTCACAACCGTGACAACGCGCCTACAGCTAAAACCTCGCCTTCTTCATCATTTTTACACAATCATATAGAGAAAGCATAAGAGCTACTACTAATAATCCCAAGCTTCTAAAAGCACATGAGTTGATTTAAATTCCAATTTCCTAACTAATTCATCAATTCCAGTGATTCAACTCAAGCCTAAGTACATGAAATGCACAAAATTAAGAAACCTAATCCATCAATTACCAAATCAAACCTAAATAAACTTTAAAATGACATGATAAAGCTAACTCACGGCATTATTATTGAGATATAAACAGATGAAACACAAAATGAAAAGTACTCAACCTGATCAAACTACAGCTCCACGCAAGGGTTTATTGATGAACAGACTTGAAAATCGAACCGACGAGATCCATCACCGTTTCGATTGTGCGAGCTTTCTTTGTTTTTCAGTGCAAATTGGAAAGCGAATCCAAATCGATGAGCAGAAAAATCAGAAACCAGAACAATGAAATGAAACCGATCAAATTCGAAATTTTTTTTGGAAAAGTAGGGTTTGAGACGATTACAAAAATCTATGTGGGTGGGAGAGAGAGAAAGAAGGTTCGTTCCGAATTGATACGTGTTGTGTTGAGATCGGTTAGTATAAATCGATCAATGTCTCTGGCATTTTTATGAAACAAAAACAGAAATAATACTAGTAAAACTTTACAACTTTTGGGAAATTACATTTGAGGCCCCTATAAATAGGGCATTGATATCACTTTATTAGTCACCATAATTGATGGTTGAATTGAAACTGAAATATTTTCAAAATTTTCTTTATGGAGCATATTGGAAAACAAAGTGAGATTTGCTTTATCTGGTGTTTGGTGTACCTTTTGGAATGTATTCTTCTTTTTCTTCTTTTAATTGTGAAGATGACATGTGTTTTTTACTTGTTCTAATTGTAAGTGAGAAAACATAACATCAAATCAAAATCATATATGGTTGGTTTTCCATTAGGAACAATGTTAAATTTTTGGAAATATTCCAAAGTTTTCCTAACTCAATATATAGGTCAAAATGTCCAAAATGTCACATCATCTCATCTAGAATTGTAAATTTCTTCCTATAGTTTTATTATGATGACTAATTGACTCGAGTTTCTACTGCATTTACGTCTAAAGTACGATCATATCCAATACCAATTAATACCAATCAAGGGTTTAAGCATGTAGGTGTAATCTACTAATCTGATACTTCCTCCGTTTCATTAATAACTTCTTAAGGAGACTATTTATCGCGACCTTTGACCACATATAACTTTTAAATTAAACAGTAATATAAATTAAAAATTGATTATGAAAGTATACTCCATTTAATTTCATATTATAATTTTATTATATTTTTCTCTAATGTAATTGAGAAGTTATATGTGATCAAAGGTCGCGATGAATAGTCCCCTTAGAAAGTTATTAATGAAATGGAGGTAGTACTAAATAATTAGATTACTTGCGTATGGTATGAGATGTTTTGTTACAATTTCAATCAAAATAATTGGATAATCGGATATATATATATATAATTATCCTTATTCATCGAGATGCAGAAATAGAACTAAAACTATTATCCTGAAGTTAATTAATGTATGGTCGATTTGCAGAGTATGTTACTGGAATTAGGTGAGCTACCAAAGGAGGAAACATATTCCAAATTCTAACCTAAGAAGCTTATGTGTTACACCAGGGATTAATATCAAGGCACGCCTCATGTCCTGCTGTTTATATGTATGTGACGAACGCTAGCTAGCTCGACTAATTTATTTTCAGATGAATAAATGACCATCCAAAGTATATGTATGTGCTTTCAATTTAGTGCCCACCACAAATTCACATCTGCACTGCACTTACTAGTTATAATGTCAACATGTACCTAACTACCTAGAACTGTTACATTTCTTTTTTTCCGATATGTAAACTATATGGTTAAGTTTTTTTAAGAGATACTCATATTTTCCAATCACTTCTTTACGTTTGTTTTCTTGACTTTCTTGTGCCCCATTTGATATCCGTTTACTTCTAAACTATAACAAATAATTAATTTATAAAAGTATATTATGAAAATATAGTGTCTCCATTTTCATTATATAACTTCATTAATTATATGTTCATTAAAATTTATGATTTATTAGAGGTCAATCGAGACTACGAAAAAGTTAACAAAACAAACGTAATAAAATGACTGGGACGGAGGGAGTAGTACTTAATGACTATGAGTTCGAATAAGATAAAAATCAAGAAAAAAATATGTATGGACGAGAATATTGCACGAGCATAGGTGGGTGTTTGCGAATGATTCGGATTGTTCTTTATAGCTAAAGGCCTAAAATATCCATTTTCGTGTTTGTAAATTCATCTTTCGCGACATATTAATTGGGTTTTTGAAGCTACTATAAAGTGTGTTGTGAAGTACTCCAATGGGTTGTTGATCCAACTCTTATAGTCGTTTTGTAAGCTAAGTACTTCTTTTGTCATGGTAGACGACACTAACATACTGTTTAGAGTTTAGAGACCTTCCCTCCCTTCTCTAAATCTCTAAATTAGCCGTTACGTTTATTAATAGTTTAGATAACCCTTTCTTCTTACTCCCTCTATCCTGTTAATAATGTATCGTTTAATTTATCAACGTCGAGTTTGACCACATATCACTCTTAATTAAACTAGAGCGAAAAATACAAGTTATATTACATAAACTTTCGCAACATGAAATTATTTAATATTTTCTTATTGCCATTTAAGAGTAGTTAGCTCTCAAAATTGACCCCGAATAGTCAAATGACACATTATTAGCGGGACGAAAAAATACTTACTACTACTATTTGTCTCCCCATTTTAATCACCTATTTCTCCATTTTTCTCTCTCTCAATCAGAGTCTCAAAATTAGTTTTAACTTTTAATGAATATGCAAGTCTTCAGAATCTTCACTAACTGAAACTGGCATGGCAAGAAAAACTATGGGAAAAATAGATCACAGATATATGTCATCATCATATAGTGGAACTGTGCCACTTTAAAAGTCATAGAGGATCTGTAAAAGTATAAAATGAAAGATGGAGAATGGTATCGATTCTCACCTTACCTTTTGAACACGATATGGAGTATAGTGAATTTTTTTCTTTCTTTAAAGAAAAAAATAAAGTTGTGATTATGATGCCATTGGCCATTAGGCTCTTCTTAATTCTCATACCGGTATTATTAGTTTCAATTTGAAGTTCGAATTAATTTGAGTACTGTATCACGCAATCGATCGAGGTCCGAGGAATCGATTCCCATCAAGCACCAACAAACATTTAGAAACTAATTGATAAATCGAAAACTCGAACACAATTTCAATATTTGATACAATGTGCTTCAATATACCACTGACCTATTATTGCATACTACTATAAGGTATCGTAATTTGTAATCTTCTTCACCCTCACGTACAACAAGAGGATTATAGAGAGTATCGTTCGTGGGGTGTTTTCAATTTAAAATAAATAAGTTGCTAGGAGAAGTTCGTAAAGTTGATTTATTAGATAATTTGATGAGTGTTTGTAAAACAGTACTTAAAATTTAGATAAGTTGTAGGAGTTGTTTTTGAAAACCTAAGTTGTCGGAAAAAAACAACTATAATTTAGCTTAGTTTAGTTTAAGAAAAAACTGCTTAATGAGGTAAAATACAGTTTATTCAACTTCAGCTTATCCAGCTTAATTTAAGAAAATGTGATGGCTCATAAGCTGATGTAAACACTAAAAAACTATTTTCGCTTGAAAGAAATGTTAAATTAAACAATTTAAATTGTTGCAAACACCTACGACTAGTCGATGTTCAATTTGTACAATTTTCTCATGGTGTAATCAATTATGTTTGGATTGGATGTACTACTAACGTGAGTTACATACAATAAGGAAGTTAGCATTAAGAGGCCTTTTGGTTTTGGGTTAGATATAAGGAATTGGACTGGATTTAAAGAAAGAAAGCATTGGGCTAACAGTCCAGGATTGACCAAGCAAAGCTGGCGTATTACGCTCTAACGGGTGAATTCGTGTTCAAATGAATTAGGGGACAAGATGTTGTTTCTAGGAGATGATTGTAAGTTTGCAGCATCTGCTAAGCATGTTTTTGAGGATGACTATCGTAAGGGCAAGGGGAATTGTATAGTTTTTACTAATCAGCCGTATTGTACGGATGTTGGTGGAGCGTGGGATGATCATCGTTATATATGTTGGGGATTTTGGTTTGAAGAATGGGAGTTTTGGGTCAATTGGTAGTCAGGATGGGTATTCTGAGTTGTATCTGAATGTGGCAGTTGCTCGGTTATTGAATTATGCAACTGAGCACTTAGCTTGCCGTAAGACTGAGCAGAGTCTTGCTTAAGTATGCGATGATCATGGAGGAAAGGCTAATACACACTTGTCTCCTATTCCTATAGCTAGACTATTGTTCCCAAAGGATGATGAAGTCTACTTGTCACTTCACTTGTCCTTTTGGCTGAAATTTCAAAGGTAAGATTGAAGGTTCATTCTCCTTTATACAATTGGAGGCTATAATTTGCCAATAGTACGTAATATGAATATCATCTATTGCTATTTCTTGTTTTCAAAACACAAGTATATATGTGAAATAAACAAAAAGAATTGGTACAAATGTGAAAGAACAAGTGAATTATCAGAATCTTGCACAATGTGAAGGCAGGCCAGTCTCATCATTTACCATCACTGTTTCTGTTGGGTTGCACCCAAGCACATCTTGCTTCAGCTTTGCACCAGCAGCCTTCAAGCCTTTCAGAGACAGAGCCTGATTAAACAGGTTCAACGAAGGTAACTTTGAAGCCGGAGGCATTTTCCCATTAGGCAACAACGGTTTGAAGTCTTGTTGCAGCAATGGCACCTCAAAGTCACTCTTGTCATGCTTCACGACGTTATCCTTCGCGCTGATATGAGCCCCGGGTTCCATATGATTCGTGGAGAAGCTTGCTTGTTTCGGGAAGTTGGGATAGAGACTTACGTACCCTCTCAGGTACATCATGTCGATCAGAAACTTCTTCCAGGACGCTTGCCAACCGTTTGTTCTTGATTTCGGGATTTGGACGGGATTTTGTTTAGCATCCTCGGTGAATCTCATGTTCATGTAGACGTAAAACTCCCTCCAATGCTTCGGGAAGAAAACCGCACCCCAGCTACACGGTAGTTGATGGAGATAAGGTGTGTTTGGATGAATGCGGCTGAAGAACTCAGTTGCGTTCCATCTTGGTCTTTCCTTCACAACTTCAATCAAACGCGGCGTGTAGAGGGATATTGATGAGAGCTCCGGGAGAGATACTTGTGGATCATAGTGGTAAGCCAATAGCGCATACTTGATCCACAGGTAGTAGTATGGAGAGACTTCAATGTCATCTTCGAGTAAAAGGCCAAAATCGTCATCTGATGAAGGGTACCAGCTCTCACTCACAGCTCTTATAAGTCCTCCTTGGATGATTCGTCTGCGAAGAACTTTAGGCCCGTGAGTCCAGTTGAACGAGTTGACTAGCTTTAGAGTCGCCTCATCGACTTTGCTGTCCATGTTAAAGGAGATCGTGATCTCATCTCCTAGATAGTAGGCATTGGCAAGAGACTTCAAAAGCCTCGCAAGCGAATGGGCTCGGTTCTGTGTGATGATGCTTACTGTAAGCCTCATTCTGTTCCAATCTGCATATAGCAAACTGAGTGAGTATTTGGAAGAGCATACACTTACTATGCAGCCCTAAAAATCAACCAGAATCAATAGAAGTAATTTTTTTGAGTTATTGCAAATAGTATTGATAACCAGAACAAGCTTGATACGAGTAATTTTCAGGAACAGATCATATATACAGTTACCGGCTTTCAAATTCAGGACTAAATATTTAGTTTCAAACACTCATTGCATAAAAGACATTGAGACTAAAGAAGCTTAAGAAGCAGAGAGATTTGTAAGGAATTTCACTTACTAGGCAATGCTGTTGCACGAAGATCGGCCATCCAGAGAGCCTTTGGGATCGAAGCTCTTGGCAGAAGCACCAACGCTGTGCCATTTGTATGATTCTCCAAAGCCATCTTCAATGCTTTTTTCACATTTGAGTTTACATCAGCCACCGTGATCACCACACTCGGGTTGTGAATCTTGATCAACCCTTTCATGCTGGCATAGACTACTTGCAAAACTGGAATCTCCGAGTTTGAAGCTCCTGATAGAGCACCGACCCCCAAGTCGAAAATTTTGAACCTTCTCTCTCTGCACACTGCTTTAGGCCACTTCAATGCTACAGCAGCATCTTCACAGGGGCAGAAATTGCCTCCTGACACAACAATGTACGCCTTCTTGCCAACCGTGCTTCTGAACTTTTCTAAGAGTGGAGCAAGTGCCTTAACTTCTTCCACAGAGTGCGCGTAAAAGAGTGCGTCAATCTTTTGAGGGTACATGGCTGCCCACTGCGTTATGTAACCTGTGGAGAGAGCTTTCCACCACTGATCATCTCTAACTTGAACAATATCTTTGAAGATCACAGTTGTTTCAGACACATAGGCGAGCCTATGTTCACTGTCTCCCCATGTTTCCTTGTCTTTTGGATTAACCGGCAACACAAATGAACCGGCATTTCTGTACTTCTGGAGCTGATAGCTGCAATTTTCATAGAGATGTTGCAGCCATAACTACGTACAATATGCATCAAAATAGAAGGAAAAAAAAAAAGTGAACATCGAACAATACCTCAAGTGCAAGTCTTCTCCTGTCATGAAAGTGAACGGCGTCTCGATAAAAAGCGTCTTAACTAGCTCGGCAGAAAGAAACCACGAGCTCGACAGGAAATCAACCTGAACAACTCTGTCCATCGTGATATCATAAGCCGGATCAGGCAAGTAAAGACCAGCCTCCTTCGAGCGGAACTTTCTGTAACTTGGGAAAGTGAAATCCTTCTGCCTAAAAGGCAAAATCCTCCCAATACTACCAAGAACTGAGTTCTTGTACTTCTCTGTTCCTGCTACATGCGACAAAATCTGCAACATCTTTCTTCCAGGGATCATATCGTCGTCAAGTATGTACACCAGATCCGATTCTGTCTGCAAAGCCATTTGGAACCTCCCATAGTACTTGAAATCATAGCTTGAGCTAATGAAACTAATTCTGGAATGGTTGTAACTCTCCACAATTCTCTTCAAAGATTTCTCATTCGGACTCCCAAACGAAAGTACCCAAACATGATGGAAAGGAAGCGTCTGATGTAGTAAAGAATCAAGCTGCGCGCATAGTGTCTTTCGCTTGAAATGGTTTAAGATTACCGTAACTTTAGGAACTTTGTTTGGCTCCCGCATATCCCACTTGGAGCTCATCGCCATTAACTCGTTAAGCGTTTCACTACCAACAGTTTTCTTCTGAAAATCAAGCACTTCTTGATAAAGTTCCCGTTTCAACTTGATCATCACAGCATCATTAGACTTCTTCTGCACAAAATCTATCTTCTCTTGCTCACAAACATCCCCTGGAGTCTTAAGTGCCTGGATTTCAGACACGACTAGGGCGCTCGGTTCTTGGTAATGGCTGACGGCATGTGGGGTGGTAACCATATACTGTTTCCATTGGGATGCAAATCGCGTAGCCCACGTGAAGTCCGGCTTGGTTCTCAGATCAACCGAGGGACTCATATAATACAATAAGAACGTTGCGTAAACTGCAAATAGGAACTGTAAGCATGTTAAAACCGTTACCAACCGAGATGAACCGCCCTTCTGCACTCTCCACTTGGCCTTTCCAGATCCCATATAATCATTTAACATCCCTTCCAAGTAATCCCCACTCCGAGCGCTTTGGGCCATCCAACGAACGATTTGCCACCTACATTACACATGTAACAGACTTTAAAGTTTAAACCAACAATCATAGACTTAAAACAAGAAAGCAAACAGGAAGTCCGATAAAAACATTACCAAGTCTTGGGCAGAATGTGTAAACAAACACTGTTTTAGATTGATCTTTGACACAAAAAACTTGTCCTCTTGATGTTTTGTTAGTAATGGGGAGATTGCAGAACTGTTCACATATATAGCATTACAGGGTCATACAGAGAAGTGTGTGAAAAGTGATAAATTGTGGCTAAAGACACCACGGAAAATGCAGTTAACGTCACATGGAGTTAGCTTAGCTCCCTTTCAAATCCTTATTAAAGTATTAGATTGTGTCAACGAATCATTTTGCCTACACTACTTCACTTACAAACTCTCATTTTGTTTACTATTTAAAGCAACCAAATTGGCCTTGAAATGTGGCTAACCCTTCCTTTTATGGCATTCCGAATCAAATTTCATTTTAATTTTTACTAGTAACTGCTCCGTTTACTCATAAATTATTACGAAAAATTAGTTTATAAAATTATATTATAAAAATATAGTGTTTATATTTTAATAATATAATTTTATTTATTATCTTTGCAATGGAGAGTTCATTGGAGATCAAACAGAATTGAAAAATGTCAAGGAAATAAATGTAAACATTTCACTAGGACGGAAGGGTAACATAGCAAGTATAGTCAGTTTTGTAAATGTCAACAAAAATGAATGATTAATGACTAAACCAGCAGGCCAGGAGTACTATACTTTTTCAAGTTTAATTGATTTATTTTTAAATTTAATCTTTGATTAAGAATTGAAAATGAATCTGGGGTATGGGTATAGTTGAAACTAAAGCCTAGAGGCTACTCAAAGTTATATAAACAAAACTGAATCTCATAATTTTGCCAATTAATAGTCAAATGTTTCTCTTCAGGAAAACTCAAAGCGTCCATATTTATATACTAGCTCTTTCTTTACCTATACAATCACAAAACAATAAAAGAATTAATCCATGATCAAATATGTGTAAATAGGTCAAAGATTCCCAAGAATTAGAAACAAAGAAACAAAACTTAACATGCAGTGCAACTTAAAAATGTGCATGTAAAACAAGAGATTACACTTTAAATTAACAGGAATATATACCTTAAATGTAGTGTGGTTCTAGAAAACATATCGATGGAGGGCCTACGTACCAGTTTGTACGCCTTTTCTTGCTGAGCACATTAAGGTAGCTAGCCTAGTGCTGGGAAATCCTTAGAACATGCAGGCGATGGAGTACATAATTAGTCACGTAAAAGAGTTGAAAAGTTAATTAGCTAGTGGTACTAAAATTGTGATTGAAATTATTAATTAATGAATGGAAAAATTGTGTAACAAGAAACATATTTATAGGAGAACTAATGGTTCGCAATGGTTGACTTTTGGAATTTGTGGCCTACGTACCTAGGTTTATTGGAATGTGGATTGGCTTTGTACTACATATATTATGCAGTACTAGTGTCAATCTTTAAAGAGAGATTTCAAAGAGATTTATTGGATCCTGATTAGAAGCTTCAAAGAGAGATTTCTAAGTATAAGAATAAGGCTGTAAAAAATCCTATAAAATGATACTAAAGTTTATCATTCAACAGTTGAGGTTAACCTGTATCCCTAATGTTCTGAGATTATTTTCTCAGTCCAGTGTGCATAATTTTCCCAACCTTATAATTTAAACTGATACTTCGCTGGAAAAAATATAATACTGTGTTTTTTTTTTGTCGAAAGGTTTTATATTAATGATATGATAGTATTTGTTGCTCCTGATTGTGTCTCATCCAAAATATAATTTTTTCAAAAGAGTTGATGTTATGGTTCAATTGTAAGCTCCAGGTTCTGACTTGATTGAACCATGAACATTAAAAATTAAATGATTAAGGCTCTCTTCTGCTTGGTTACAAAGGGAACATTGTGGAGAAGTAATTATTCCTTTGAGATAAAGTTGTTCAGTTGTTGGTAATCTATCTTGTACTCCTAGCCATACAAAGAATTGTATCATTGGTAGTACATTTAATTTCCAGATTTGCTTCCAAGGCCATTGAGGGCCAATTTGGCAGTTTTGACTCATAATATTGTTATAGACACTTTTTACTGTAAATTCTCCATTCTTGTCCCCTTTCCATACCAGTCTATCTGGTGTAGAATTATCATGGGCAGAGGAAATCCCAAAATTTCATTTATGATATCTTTTGGAACTGCCTGTTGTAGGGCTGGTATGTTCCATGTATCATCTTGTATGTAGTCAACCAGCTTTTGATTCATTATGTAGCCAACTATCAGTCCAGAAGTTGATACAATCACCTCTCCCTACTTGGTAGGTCAAATTTTCTTTAAAAACTTCTTTTAATTTTGACCAAGTTTTTCCAAAACCAACTTTGTTGGGGCTTTGTAGTAGCTTCAAGGAAGTTTGTAGTAGGGAAATATTTAGCTTTGTATACAGAAAATCAATCATCTTTGCTTGGATGATTTGGAGAATAAGAAATGAAAAGATTTTTGGAGATATAGACAATACTATAGGGCAAATGCATACAAGATTATTGCAGGCCTAGAAAATAATAAACAAATAATCAGGCAAAAACCGAAAACAAAGACAACAAGGATTCCTTGTCAATGGAAACCACCTCAACATGGATTTATGTGTTTAAACATTGATGGATCATATGATCCGGTTAGAGGCATGGATGGAGCCGGGCTATTATTCGAAATGCCTCAGGTTCTTTTGTCATTGCAGGGGCAAAGTTCCTGGGGAAAGTGTCTGCAGCAGATGCGGAATTCCAAGCTTTATTGTTTGGATTACAACTGTCTCAAAAAATTTAATGCACAAAACTTGTCATACAGACTGATTCCCAGTTCCTTATCTCTTGTTTAAACAGGGAGGCTGCAACAACCTAGAACCAAGGAACTGTTCTACAAGCCGCAAGTAACATCATGAAAGGAATAACTGAAGTACAAGTACATTTTGTGTACAGAGAAATGAATGGTGTAGCAGATGCACTGGCTAATGAAGGAATAATGAAAACTTTTGGAAGACGGTTGACAGACCAAACAGTGCAATCTTTTGTTTACATTTGGGACAATTGCCCTGCGTGGCTTTATGATGTAATTAAATTAGATGATGTTGTTAAATTTCGTACTGTAAACACTACCTAATGCTTAATGGTTTCGAGGGTCACCCATTACGAACTGTTTATTTCAAAAAAAAAAATTTTAAAAAATGATATGATAGTATGCTACTCATCATAGCAGCCTAGTCTCACCATTTTTCGAATCATCTTATACCCAGTAACTTCTACTTGTCATGTCCCCGAGTAGAAAAAGAAAAAAATTGTCATCCTCATAACTCGTAGGCCATAGCAAGTCACAAGGAAGCATATCTGGAAGTGGAGGTCAGATAATTGAAACAATAGTAGATAGTTGAAACAACCAAGATTTCATGTATATCTGTAATTGAAACAATAGTAGATAGTTGAAACAACCAAGATTTCATGTATATCTGGAAGTTGGAACAGAGGGAAAAGCGTTGCCTGCATGTTTCCGAAATAGACCCAGAATACAGAGTTGATAGAACTAGATGTCATAAGACAGCAAAACGAGAAACAGCTTCAAAATCTGCATCTTTTTCTACACGGCACCAAGATTAAGACCGAACACAACTCAACCGAGGGAAAATGTACTGGCCAAATGACCTCAAGATAATAAATGGAAGAAACCCAAGATTGATTACATTTTCAGAAGTTAGAATGGCTCGTTTTTCTCAGACTATACCAGTGGCACAATTCCAGATTCACTTGGTATGCTTCCCAAGGAACACTATCTGGGATGAAATCAGTTTACATGACACATCACACATCACCATTTTGGATGGTAACAAGTAACAACAACTCCTTTGTCGGTCCCCTGCCACACACTGGCCATGTTATCCTATTATAGCAAACCACCCTTGCCAGATGCAGTGACAACGAATTTGTATATGGAAAACAGAGGATCACTGACAGTGCAAATAATCAGAAAACCAACCAGTTCATTCCTCTTCTATGTCACCAGAGAAAATGAGACTTGCCATCTCCTCACAGAAAATATAACTAATGCTAATGTACATTTCTTGTAAAGAGAAAAATATAAATGACTTGCCATGTTTCAACATAGATACAAAAGAGCTTAAATTAAGATTGAACCAGAAGCAGGTAATGATTCCTCCAAATACTCCATTTAACATTTTAAAGAAACTCTCAAGAACAAGTCATTAATCACAACACTTTCTGATTCACAGGCAATTGTCACCATCTCCATTTTATACTATTCTGTAGAGCGCCGATCTAACACAATGGTGAATGAGATTGGTATGCCAAAGATACCAGCCAGCTTTTATTGTTCAACTTGCTGTTGTTTGGCCCATGTGGACGAACAGTACTCATGTGTGCTGAAATCTGCAATGGAAGAACAAGATATTGAACTGAATAAACAGAATTTCCAAAGGATCCTAGTTGCATATGAAACTGTGAATTTTGCATTCCCTTTCTCTATTGCTACAATAGAGTTGTACTACAAGTACAATATAGGGGGAGGATGGTTAGTATCCATGTGAAAGGAAACTAGAAAGCTTTATCAAATGTATGGGAACTCCAAGTGAGCTAATATTTTTCACTGCTTTTTGTTTTCGAAATGAAAGCAAATCTTACATCCAAGTGCAACAAAACTGTTACAAACATCATATTGACTCCAATCTTACAGCAAAAATCTACTAAACTACATGCAGCACAAACTAACTCAAATAGCAAGGGGGAACCCCGACAAATCATAACACTATTCCGTGTACTGCTGTATTCAAGTAGCTACTGCTATAAACTATTGACCATAGCCTTTGGCTCATGCTGCAGTCCAACCTTTTTTCTGACTACAAAGTCCCATCAACCCCCCACCACACGCGCAGGGTATGGTCAATTGGTCATGCATTGAACCCGTTTCTACTCATCATAAAACATCACACTCTTTATTCTACACTTCTTTCTCAGAACAAGGATAGTGACTTATCAGATTGCATGTGCCTGATACTTCAGTCACAACCAGTTCTCTGATCTGTACTATCATAATCTTTTGGACAACTTTCATGAGTCTCTCCCAGTCAAAAAAGAGGTTAGTAGCTACTAGCTAGCCAAAAGTCATACCCGACACCGAAAAATTCAGGGCAGTCTGGAACCTTTTCTGGTATGGCTGCTAACATTTCAGTATTGTAGACTTGATAAAACAAACCAATGATGATCCTATATTTCTAACCAATTGAACTAAGCACAGCTTCCTAAGCTATTCATAACCAGTGTTATCAATCCTGGATGCAGGCGCATTGTGGTTGTCCAAAAATGTGGGATAGTGGGAGAGGGATGGCCTACAATAAACAAAATGTATACATAATTTTATAATAAGTACAAATAAAATATCCCCCAATACCTCTAACAAATTACAATTCCTATGTTCATATGTAAATACCATATTGAAGAGGACTTGTATATATTTGACACCTAAACTAACGCCTGCATTTAAGCCAGATCTACTGTCTTCCTCCCTGAATAGATATTAAGGCCACCACACTTTTCTCCTTCACACCCCAACCCACCCCACCCCAACCCACCCCAATAAATAAATAAATGACTGCCGAAAAGGACTACCAGGTGGCATCAGAATTGCGGACGAAATCCCACTTTCTCCAGCAACATCATGGCTGCAACAACCACAACATTAAACTGCTCTGCTGTGGGCAGCTGACATTGCAGCCCATGGCCAGAACAGGACACTATCCTGCTATTCCAGGATATCGCTATAGCACTGTTCATAACTCTGACAAGTAATGACCAGGCTCAAACTTAGCCAATGGACATTAGGTTGGGGTTAGTATATGCAACTGAGCCAGTGAAAGGTTATTATCCAGGCGACAAGACTTCTATACAAACACATTCATTTTCCTTCATAAAATATCATAAATTAGTCCAAAACTTTAGTATTTTCAGTGCAAATGAGGGAAGAATCAAAGGGGCATCTACACTAATGTTCAATATGTTTCCAAGTGGAAAAATGTCAAGAGAAGGGTGTATCGCCGTACCTCCTTTATATTCACTTTGCAGGCTTGCTAATCACACTAACACTTGGTACAGTGCGGCCTCGCATCTAAGACATGTGACAACAATATTAGGTCAATAAACTAACACATAAAACCACTACTAGGCAACACATAAAGAGTACATGACCAAGAAAATATCACCTTATTCATGAGAGTGCCCAACAACGGCTTACTATGATGAATTCCTACATAGACATAGTAGCCAAGAGCTAGGGCATTAACCATAGCAATGATTGGCATTAGCACTGAGACGTAGAAAAAAATGTTGTAAACCATCTGATGCTGGAAAAGAAGGGGACCTACTTCCAAGAAAAGAAAGGCAGAAGAGAGAATGGAAGTGGCTAGGACAATAAAGGCAATTCTGTGAAAGATTGAAGACATTGAAGTTGGCTGTGGCTTATAAATAGAAAGATGGGGAGATAAAGGTCGAAGATTCATAGTATTGGGCATGTTAACAGGTGTTGGTGAAACCTTTGTAGAGAATGATGAGGCATGCAACTTGACCTTGCCAAATAGCGATTCATATACTTTGACCCGAATCAAAATGTAGTGATTTTTCAGCACGAAGTTGTCTAATTACTCAAAACATATGTAATACTATTGCCCTATGTAGCTTAAAAAACAACAAGTGAGAATACATGTCTCATGATGTAACTTTTTCCAGGCAACCCAAAAGAAATAACTAGAGCATGACTTGTTACCTGTTTTGCCCTTGCTGCGGCTTCCATCAATACACCACCAGCAAGCTTGTGTAGATGCTGTCCACTCGGTCTTGTTCTGCATTACAACGTTTTGAAATCTAAGACAACATATTCCTAATAATGTGTCAGCTAGCCTAACTATACACAATCAATCAGCAGGGAGTAATGTTTATTACTAGTAAACCACAACACATTTCTATTTCAGAGGCCAGTCAAATTGAAGCTTATACACGAATAGTTTCGAAACAGTTTGTAACACATCCATCCATAGATTACTCACTACAGTTCCTGCAGGTCCTCCATTCAAACACTAAAAACGATAGGTAGTTGAACCGAATCAAACGTAATCATCTACATAAAAAATGTTTTGAAGAAATTGTTGAATGCCTGTCCTAACACTTCTATAATTTAGAAATCCTAACATCGGAATCTTAATAGATGAAAACAAGACAAATGCAGGCATATATATATAGCAACAGACATTAACCTAGCAGTATTAGTATGGCCATCCCTCACTATTATTATTTGTTATTATTATTTATTATTATTATTATTATTATTATTATTATTATTATTATTATTATTATTATTATTATTATTATTATCCTAAATAGTTTCCTGCACAAATTGAAGATTCTAGTAACAACTACAGTGAGATATGACATGTTAGAGGCATTGATTCTATTGTAAGGAAGCATAGAATAGAGAAAAGTGATTTTAATTTTTACCCCTCGAGATCGACAGTGATTTTGTTGGAGAAGACGCTGAATTCTCGTCTGATGATCATCGAATTAGCATTTAACGATGGAGAAAGCTGCTGTAACCTTGATGCCAATCCTCCTCCATTAGAGAACTATGTGGAGGTACAGCAAAGCAAATGAATAAATAAATCAGTCAGTTCAAATAAAATCAATTAGGTTTACAAAAAGGAAACAAACAGGAAACAATAGACTACCTACCTGTTGAGAAGCAGCAGATGATGATCGGTGATGATGAAGGAGCAGATGATGATCGGTGATGATGAAGGAGGTTTTCTGCTACACATTTTCGAGAGCACACTCTTTTTCCCAGTCTAGTAGTCTATTATTACAATTGCCTGCCTTCTCAGTTTGTTTGATTCAGCTCCCCCGGGTGAGGATCATTTGGGCCGGGTCTGATTATCCAAATTTAATTTCTTATGTAGATAATAGGTTTATTACCGACGAATAAATAAAAGCGACTTCATCTCTGGTAATTATTGACGGTTGTTTTATTCGTCAATAAGTTTGTTGACTATGATGAACACTAAGTTCACTACTCGGGCAATAACAAATGATGTTTTTTAATTTGAACAGATTAACACTTACAATTTAATTTTGTTATTTAATTATATTTACATAGGTGTCACCTACGTTATGGTTATGGCGTGTAACAAACTTTTTCTGGATCAAAAGTGACATTAGACCATATGTGCAAAACAAATAATAAGTTCAGGTAAATTAGTGTCAAAATTAAAGTTCAGGTTCAGGTGCCAAAATTTAAAAAGTTAAGGTACAACCCTTAGAAGAATTCCATGGGATTGTGGAAGAAACATATTTTTTAAGCCTATTTCCATCATATCAAGGTCCAATCACCATAAAATAAAACACAAAATCAATTAGCGATCGATTCGCCGTTATATAAGTCGTCTTTAAACAGCGGGTTGCTGAACTTTAGTGATAAATATGGCGACGGAGATAACGTTTACCAGGGACTCAAAAGTTAGCGACGGAGTAACTATCCCTCGCTAGATCTTATTTTTCCAATTTTTAAAAGAAAACTTAAGAAGTCTTTTCTTCCTTTTATTTTCAGTTGTCTTTTTTATTCCCCGCAATTCAACCGCTTCAGAAATAAAATGTACGATAATAAATTCAAAATAATGAAATTTGTATGAGATCGAATTAAGTAAAGGGTTTTAGTATAAATTAATTTATTGAAGAGTAAATATATGAACTGCATACATATTGAAAATTAAATTTCTATATATAGTACTGATCCGCTACAAAAAAAAAAAAAAGTATTCAGATAGACTAGAGGCAAGTCTGGGATATCTATTCTTGTAGATATGCAGGGAAGAAAACTCACAGAGCCTCTGGATATCCAGCAAGAAGTAATCAGTTTCTATAAAAAATTATTGGGAACTTTTGTGGTTACTACATAGGGTGTGAATGCACAAATTGTGCAAACTGGTCAGATTTTAAACTTGGAGCAGAGAAGAGACTTGATACGGCCAGTGGATGCACAAGAAATTTGGGAGGCTTTGAATTCAATTGGAGATGATAAAGCCCCGGTGTTGATGGTTACTCTGCAAGTTTCTTCTAAACATCTTGGCCAATTATAGGAGAGGACATTGTAGAATAGTCAAAAGGCAGATTGAGACACTTATATAGGGATACTTTTCCAAATATGTCTAAATATCATATTATTGAGTAACTTATAGATAATTGTGTCTCACTTGTTCTATAAATTTTTTTTATTTTTTATTTTATAATTTTTGTTTTTTTAGATTAGCATATATTTAAGAAAAATTAACTAAAGTTTGTTTAGTTCTCAAAAAATTCAATTTTGCCACTGTACTTGAATTCTTCAATCAAAGGTTCAATTCATGATTTAAAATGTTATTGTTGATCTAACATGTCATCTACTGTTTATTAGGGACGTTATAAGACCCTAGAAAGAACGCACCATTTTTTTAAATATAATTTACCGTCTCCGTCCCAATCATTTCTTTACGTTTGTTTTTTTTTGTTACCCCGTTTGACCTTTAATAAATCATAAACTTAACAAAATAAATAAATAATGAAAGTAGAGACATTACATTTTCATAATATACTTTTCATTATAGTTTAGAAGCAAACGGAGGTCAAACAGTGTAAAAAAAATTGATACAAGCAAACGTAAAGAAATGAGTGAAACATGTGAGTATTAAACATCATTTTATTATTATAATTTAAATATAATTTATGATTAAAGTCAAAAGCATCATTGATCGACCAGGTGAAGTATATACACGTTGTCCATAGAAATATCTTATCTTGATTTTTAAATAGAAAAGAAAATCAATGGAAATGGAAGTTGCA
Source organism: Plantago ovata (assembly GCA_028274465.1). Lineage (NCBI taxonomy): Eukaryota > Viridiplantae > Streptophyta > Magnoliopsida > Lamiales > Plantaginaceae > Plantago > Plantago ovata. The sequence goes on along the minus strand of CM051456.1, from coordinate 9,120,723 downwards.
TATAACGTCCTGTTAGTTTTTAAGCAAACAAGATGTTAAATTACAGTGATCTTACTAATCACACTTTGATTAATCACGGCCATTCCGAAACCTAAGAGAAAACAAGGAAGAAGAAGAAGCAGAAAAATGAAGACATAAGAAATTCAATCCACCTCGAAGAAGGAGAGAATAGCTTCTCATGATACTCACTTCAAAGGACTTGGCCTCGAGGTTCCTTCATTTTCTTCTTGTTTAGGGTTTCTAGCAACTCATTAATGTATACTTTTTCAGTTGTTGTTAATTATATGTTCGTGTACTAGATGCTTAAACTGTCAATTTTATCGTTTTCATTTTTAATTTGTTCAAGTGAGTTCATATTTGCAGCAATAGAATTTGTATGTTGTGCTTAAGATCAAAATTGTCGGTTCCAGAGCTAAATTGAATTCTACCTAATTGGATAGCCAAAACGTCTATTTACTAAGTTATTAGTACTACTTAATGATGTAAACGGAAGGAAAAAACACCTGATCCATGTTCAAACATCATTTAATTAAACAGAGTATATTTTATTTTGTTTTACATGTTAAAGCCATACACTTCATTTGGGTTAGTCTTGCCTTCAGGGTGAAGGCCAATTATTGGTTCTACGCGATTAACGAGCTGATTGTATTGCAGTTTGATGGAAAACCACAAACTCCTGGCTGCTGGATTTGGCAGAAGAAGATGGATGGACGGACGTGCTTTGCTAATTGCAGGTCCTCTTGATACTGGAAAGCTGCTCTCAACAACTTTGTGGCAAGACATGTAATGAGTGTGGGTAGAGCCTATAGAAGGTTGTCATTGGGTGTGCTATGTGTTTATTAGAGTTTTGTTATTTACTTAATTGGATAAAGTGTTGACAATTGTTGTTAGCTAGATTATTTGACTCATGGAATCCGCGACTTCTAATTATGTAGGTTCCATTTTGCCCAGTGGTGGGATCACAAGTTCATTCGTCACAAGTGGAGATGGCATAGTTTCTAATGGAGCATTTCCGACGAGCTATTGGTATGCGTATAAAGGAAAACAATGAAGTTTATGAAGGACAGGCAGGTACATGTTATGAATCAAGTTTCTTATTTCGCTGCGTGTTTGTTCAGCCTCTTTTAGTTTTCTAAAGTTTATGTGTTGCTTGCACTGCTGAAAGAAAGTGAGAGTACTGTAGGGGAGGGGTTATGATAAAATCATAATCTATATTATCATTGGTTTGAAAACTGTGACTGGGGGGAGCAATTAGTTAAAGCTGGATCCAAAGATATATGATGATGTGATTAAGGAAAATGTGGCCATTTATGAAACAAATATTTTTCCTTAATGAATCTCATATTTCTTTACTTGAATTCTGTGTGTGGCATTTTTGTAACAAGTAATGGAACTCCTGACACATAACTTCGATAGTGGTTTAACTTACCGTATTAAACACTGCATTTTAATTCAAAACTGAGTTTAAAGCCTTTTACTTGTGATTGTGATCTCTCAAGCATACCCTAGGCTTATCTTTTACCAATTTCAAGAACATTGCATTTAAGACTATTTTAAAGCACAGTTACCTTCACGAATCACATCATATATATATAATCACTTTATACTATTTCCTGTTGTGGCAGCAGTATAGTATTTTAAAACTGCCACTATTTACTCAAAATTAAGAGTTCATGCCTGCTAATTTATCACTTTTAAAATAGCTCATATACATGCGGTTCCCGGCTGTACATTTATGCATGCTTAAATGCGAAACTCTTTAGTTGTTGGTCTGGAAACATCTCATCTTTCCTAAGTCATTTTTTTATGTGTCATGGTTTCATGTTCCGTGAGACTGAAGATACCTTGGATCATAAAAGCATGTGTGTCTAACACGTATCTCCTTGTTTAGATTCTATTGTTCTACACAATGTTAATTTATGGATTAGTATCAATTTGCAGCATTCAAGCTATATATATCAGGGGAGCCTTGATTGTCAGGTAGTAGTTGGCGATGTTTTTTCATGTCTACTGCTTCACTGAGAGTTTAAACACAAATATAATTCACTTTTCATGTGCTATCTTTACACCTTGGCCATGCTCTTAGTTCCTGCTCGTATTTTTTCAGTTGTGGTTCTCATGGGTGCTTGCCAGTTGATAGATAGCCTACGGTGTGGCAGAACTGGTTTCTAGTGTTTTGTTTATTGATGAGGTTATTTCTTTCATTCAGTATTAATATATATTCTCTGAACTTTGTGCTTGTATCTTGCCTTGATATTCTTAAGTTGTCTTAATTAGGTACATATATAGGATATGGAGTGATTCTCTTACTTTAATAGTGCTATAGAAAGTTCACCATCTCCCATAGTGATTTTTGCAACAAATCGAAGGATTTGTAATGTCAGGTACATTGCTATAGTACAACCATCCTTTGACATGATTTTTGCCAGCCTGAGCTTGCATCATCCTCTCTGTACTTTTACAAAGTATGAACCAAGGAAACATGACACAGCACAACCTTTGTTCTTTACATTCCCTTTCAATGTCAACACAAAGTGTTACTTCATGAGCCGCACCATGAGTACTGATTTAGTACTTGAATCACCATTTTGTTTAAGCAAGAAGCATATTGGTGCTGTCATATATTTGCCCACACAAGTTGTTAAAACAAAACATCAAAATTTTTCAGTATAGCACTTGTTTCAACCAAAACTTACAAGATTATCTTTCTTTGCAGGGGGACAGGCATGACCAGTCCTCGTGGCATACCGTGTGACTTATTAGACCGGTTGGTTTTTGTAAGAACAGAGACATATGGTCCAGCGGAGATGATACAGGTTCGCCTAGCCTCATCTTAAGGAACTTTGCATGAAAAACTTATTAAATCCTTCAGGCACTACCTTACTTCAATTTTGTAAAAGTTGCTTCTATTAATGATGTCCAGATGAGCCCAGGTTGAGAAATTGAAGATTGACGTAAAAAGCCTGGCTTATCTTGGAGAGATTGGACAACAAACATCCTTGAGGTGTGCATTACTTTCTCGCATTTTTACCAGTGTTCTTTTATCGCAATATTACCAAGGATTAATCATATCTCTGCTCAATTCCTATTCACTTTCTCTCCAGGCATGTTGTCCAGCTACTATCACATGCTGATGTAGTTGCCAAAATGAACGGCCGTGATACCATTTGCAAGGTACGTACTCATCTCATCTTTCTTCCAAAGCTTAACATATATAGTAGTTATTATCAGGATCACTCAAATCTTCAATTCTTGGCAGGCGGATCTTGAAGAAAGTGAATAGTCCCCCTATCTAGATGCCAAATCTTCAGCAAAGCCTTCTTCAAGAGCAGCATGATAGATATATATATATATATATATATCATAAACGAACTGTGTAGTGTGACAAATTAGCTATATCATGTTAGATCGGTTAGCTGAAACTGAACCTGGTCAGTTTCCTTGTAGGTTTGGGGCATTTGAACTCATGGACAAGGAATTCTTCTCTCAACTAACAAGAATCTAAAGTTAACTGCATATTCAGATGCAGATTTTTCACAACGTTCATACACAACAAAGTCCATAACATGATATTGTATATTCTTAGGAGAATCTCTTGTGTCGTGTAAATCAAAGAAACAAACAGTCCAAAGTTTGTCAACCACAGAATCAGAATATAGAACACTAGCCAAAACTTGCTTGTGGATTAGATACTTGTAAAAGTTTTTTCTATAGAACAAAAAGAAGCGACTATTCTATATTGTGATAATCAGTCGACCATTCACATAACAAAGAATACAGTCTTCGATTAGCGCACCGAACACATTGAGATTGATCCGCACTTCATCAGAGACAAAGTACTTGAAGGAGTGATCAAGACTGTATGTGTTCACACATCAAAGCAATTGGCAGACATCTTCATAAAGGCTCTTCCATCCGAAGTGTTGCAGAAAATGATTTGGGAGATGTGAGTAACCAACATTTAATCACATCTCGAGGGGGATCTCAACTATAGAGGATCGAATAAGAGAAGAAGAGAACAATAAGAAGAAAGAATAGAATAAGAAAGAAAGGACCCAGAGAAAATAGGGTTAAAATAGTATTTTACACACTACTAGCTTACAGCTTTAGGGTAGTACTTTGGTATAAATAGGTAGTACACTACTAGCTTATAGCTTTGGGTACTATTCTCTCTCTCACCATTTCCATTCCAGAGCTCAGCTCAACTGTCTGCATATTCAATCTTCTCATAGTTTTCATACTCTGTTAGTTTCCTCTGTTGTTGAGTAGCATGACAATGAAGGGGAAAACTGCTACTGAGACGATTCCACAGGTTAGAACTGATTCTACAGTTGTTTCTATGTATTGATTTTGCTTATTTCGTTGAATCGAGTGAGATAGATTTGATTCCCTTTGCATACTATACTTGTTTGTTCATTATTGTGTAAACGGAAGGCCTATAGTTAATTATAGAGTTCCGTACATTGTTTTTCCAAATTTTGATGGTCCGTTATGTAGCTCTGTATGTTTAATATGTTTTGATTTTACTTACTTGGTTGAATCGATAGAGATAGATCTGATTCCCTTTCAATATTGTACTTGTTTTTCAATATTGTACTTGTTTGTTCATTATTGTGAAACCGAGCTTCTGTATGTTTTCCTATTTGATGTCGACATCATGGAAAAATCTGATTCAACATCATATAAAACATACAGAAGCTCGGTTTCACAATAATGAACAAACAAGTACAGTATGGAAAGGAAATCAGATCTATCTCAATCGGAAAGGGAATCAGATCTATCTCTATCGATTCAACCAAGTAAGTAAACTCAAAACATAGAAAACATACAGAGCTAAATAACGGACCATCAAAACATGAAAAAACAATGTACGGAACTCTATAATTACCTACAGGCCTTCCGTTTACACAATAATGAACAAACAAGTATAGTATGCAAAGGGAATCAAATCTATCTCACTCGATTCAACGAAATAAACAAAATCAATACATAAAAACAACTGTAGAATCAGCTCTAACATGTGAATCATCTCCGTAGCAGTTAACAGAGGAACCTAACACAGAAAACTATGAGAAGATTAAATATGCAGACAGTTGAAAACTGAGCTCGCTCTGGAATGGAAATGATAAGAGAGAGAATAGTACCCAAAGGTGTAAGCTAGTAGTGTACTACCTATTTATACCTGTGAAATAAAGTCCTCGTATCCTGATAATAACTACTATATATGTTAAGCTTTGGAAGAAAGATGATATGAGTACGTACCTTGCAAATGGTATCACGGCCGTTCATTTTGGCAACTACATCAGCATGTGATAGAAGCTGGACAACATGCCTGGAGAGAAGGTGAATAGGAATTGAGCAGAGATACGATTAATCCTTGGTAATATTGCGATAAAAGAACACTGGTAAAAATACGAGAAAGTAATGCACACCTCAAGGATGTTTGTTGTCCAATCTCTCCAAGATAAGCCAGGCTTTCTTCGTCAATCTTCAATTTCTCAACCTGGGCTCATCTGGACATCATTAATAGAAGCAGCTATTACAAAATTGAAGTAAGGTAGTGCCTGAAGGATTTAATAAGTTTTTCATGCAAAGTTCCTTAAGATGAGGCTAGGCGAACCTGTATCATCTCTGCTGGACCATATGTCTCTGTTCTTACAAAAACCAACCGGTCTAATAAGTCACATGGTATGCCACGAGGACTGGTCATGCCTGTCCCCCTGCAAAGAAAGATAATCTTGTCAGTTTTGGTTGAAACAAGTGCTATACTGGAAAATTTTGATGTTTTGTTTTAACAACTTGTGTGGGCAAATATATGACAGCACCAATATGCTTCTTGCTTAAACAAAATGGTGATTCAAGTACTAAATCAGTACTCATGGTGCGGCTCATGAAGTAACACTTTGTGTTGACATTGAAAGGGAATGTAAAGAACAAAGGTTGTGCTGTGTCATGTTTCCTTGGTTCATACTTTGTAAAAGTACAGAGAGGATGATGCAAGCTCAGGCTGGCAAAAATCATGTCAAAGGATGGTTGTACTATAGCAATGTACCTGACATTACAAATCCTTCAATTTGTTGCAAAAAACACTATGGGAGATGGTGAACTTTCTATAGCACTATTAAAGTAAGAGAATCACTCCATATCCTATATATGTACCTAATTAAGACAACTTAAGAATGTCAAGGCAAGATACAAGCACGAAGTTCAGAGAATATATATTAATACTGAATGAAAGAAATAACCTCATCAATAAACAAAACACTAGAAACCAGTTCTGCCACACCTTAGGCTATCTATCAACTGGCAAGCACCCATGAGAACCACAACTGAAAAAATACGAGCAGGAACTAAGAGCATGGCCAAGGTGTAAAGATAGCACATGAAAAGTGAATTATATTTGTGTTTAAACTCTCAGTGAAGCAGTAGACATGAAAAAACATCGCCAACTACTACCTGACAATCAAGGCTCCCCTGATATATATAGCTTGAATGCTGCAAATTGATACTAATCCAGAAATTAACATTGTGTAGAACAATAGAATCTAAACAAGGAGATACGTGTTAGACACACATGCTTTTATGATCCAAGGTATCTTCAGTCTCACGGAACATGAAACCATGACATATAAAAAAATGACTTAGGAAAGATGAGACATTTCCAGACAAACAACTAAAGAGTTTCGCATTTAAGCATGCATAAATGTACAGCCGGGAACCACATGTATATGAGCTATTTTAAAAGTGATAAATTAGCAGGCACATGAACTCTTAATTTTGAGTAAATAGTGGCAGTTTTAAAATACTATACTGCTGCCACATCAGGAAATAGTATAAAGTGATTATATATATATGATGTGATTCATGAAGGTAACTGTGCTTCACAATAGTCTTAAATGCAATGTTATTGAAATTGGTAAAAGATAAGCCTAGGGTATGCTTGAGAGATCACAATCACAAGTAAAAGGCTTTAAACTCAGTTTTGAATTAAAATGCAGTGTTTAATACGGTAAGTTAAACCACTATCGAAGTTATGTGTCAGGAGTTCCATTACTTGTTACAAAAATGCCACACACAGAATTCAAGTAAAGAAATATGAGATTCATTAAGGAAAAATATTTGTTTCATAAATGGCCACATTTTCCTTAATCACATCATCATATATCTTTGGATCCAGCTTTAACTAATTGCTCCCCCCAGTCACAGTTTTCAAACCAATGATAATATAGATTATGATTTTATCATAACCCCTCCCCTACAGTACTCTCACTTTCTTTCAGCAGTGCAAGCAACACATAAACTTTAGAAAACTAAAAGAGGCTGAACAAACACGCAGCGAAATAAGAAACTTGATTCATAACATGTACCTGCCTGTCCTTCATAAACTTCATTGTTTTCCTTTATACGCATACCAATAGCTCGTCGGAAATGCTCCATTAGAAACTATGCCATCTCCACTTGTGACGAATGAACTTGTGATCCCACCACTGGGCAAAATGGAACCTACATAATTAGAAGTCGCGGATTCCATGAGTCAAATAATCTAGCTAACAACAATTGTCAACACTTTATCCAATTAAGTAAATAACAAAACTCTAATAAACACATAGCACACCCAATGACAACCTTCTATAGGCTCTACCCACACTCATTACATGTCTTGCCACAAAGTTGTTGAGAGCAGCTTTCCAGTATCAAGAGGACCTGCAATTAGCAAAGCACGTCCGTCCATCCATCTTCTTCTGCCAAATCCAGCAGCCAGGAGTTTGTGGTTTTCCATCAAACTGCAATACAATCAGCTCGTTAATCGCGTAGAACCAATAATTGGCCTTCACCCTGAAGGCAAGACTAACCCAAATGAAGTGTATGGCTTTAACATGTAAAACAAAATAAAATATACTCTGTTTAATTAAATGATGTTTGAACATGGATCAGGTGTTTTTTCCTTCCGTTTACATCATTAAGTAGTACTAATAACTTAGTAAATAGACGTTTTGGCTATCCAATTAGGTAGAATTCAATTTAGCTCTGGAACCGACAATTTTGATCTTAAGCACAACATACAAATTCTATTGCTGCAAATATGAACTCACTTGAACAAATTAAAAATGAAAACGATAAAATTGACAGTTTAAGCATCTAGTACACGAACATATAATTAACAACAACTGAAAAAGTATACATTAATGAGTTGCTAGAAACCCTAAACAAGAAGAAAATGAAGGAACCTCGAGGCCAAGTCCTTTGAAGTGAGTATCATGAGAAGCTATTCTCTCCTTCTTCGAGGTGGATTGAATTTCTTATGTCTTCATTTTTCTGCTTCTTCTTCTTCCTTGTTTTCTCTTAGGTTTCGGAATGGCCGTGATTAATCAAAGTGTGATTATGGTATTTTGTTATTTTGGTGAATTGGTGTTGGCTTTTGTTAAATAACAAAATACCACAACCCGACTGTTTACGAGAAAAAAAAACTCTCTCTCTAGCCTGTCACCACAATCCATTCCTCTCTCTCCTGTCCCTCTTCTCTCTCGTCCAACCCATGTCACCGGAACTCAAATTCCGGCAAAATCCCGGCCGATAGGCCACTTACAACGAAACAAAATACACCATTAGACTCCTCTCTTCCCGATCTACAATCCTATCGGAACCAAATATAAAATCGATTAACTTTTTGAAACCCTAATTTTGCCCGGGGAGCTTTCCGGCGGCGGCCGCCTTGGAGAGACGAGGGAGGCGAAGCTCACTGACACGGCGGTTGTAGCAAGCGACGCCGTACCAGTCGCAGGGATCTGCCGGAGTGGCTGGGCTCCACCCGGTGAGAGCTCCGAGAGGGTCAGGGAGGGCGAGTTTTATGGAAGTGAGTGCTTGGATCTCGGCTTCTGTATCGGCGTTGGTTAGATGCGCGGCGCACGTTAGCAGGTTGGAGATGGCTAGCCAGAGGAGTAAGATACCGGCGGCAAAAGCCGCCATTGCTGGCAGTGGAGCTGATTAAAATGCGGCGTACGTGAGCGTGCCGGAGTGGATGGATGAGCGTTACTAGTGAGTTAGTGAGTGAGTGTGAATGTGTGATGGCTACCGTGCTCATGTCTGTCTCTATGTTAATTGGAGTTTGTTTCCTTGTTTGAAATTTTTTGATAGTAGTGATAATAATTGTGGAGTGTTCATTGTATACTCAAATACAGTAGTGGTGGTGTACTGCTACAATTAATGTCCATAAATTTTTGAAGTATAGCTACTGTGAAGTGGGTGACAGTGCGTAACAGTAACTGAGTGTGAATAATTAAGAACAAAAAATGGTTATTTGTGGTAATATAGAAGTAATATAAAACGTGTAGTGTGTGCAGAGAAGAACACTTTTCAAAGGGAGGGGCATATGGGCAATGAGGTGGCAAACTTTTAACGTCATATGGTTTGAATCATTAATTAGTCCAACTTCTACCTATCTTTGTTTATGTGATCCATTTATTCTTGTTATTGTTCTATTTTTATCTGTATGGTATTGCTATAAATAAGTCTCTTGTGCATGAACGCGTCATATGTAATTGAAAACTTTGATGTGTGCTTTGATTGACGTATTTCTGTGACATTAAAATGTTATTGTTATTAAATTCAAGTACTTATGTTTTACAATAATATTGTCGCACTGCATTCTACTAACAACCTTTTAATTATGAGCTTTAACTTATAATTATTTCCTTCCAAAAAAAATTTGGGCCCAAACATTTCATAATTCAGATGTTTTTTCCCTTATTTCCGGGTTTTTTTCTCTCAATTTTTTAATTTTTTTTTCCCAAAAAACGTAAATTAGGGAAGTAGATTATATAAATCAGACTTTTAATTTATTATATACCAATTAAACTCAACAATAATTAATCCTCCCACTATTTAAACAACCCCACACAATCTATCACCAATGCCAATACCTGCCAACACATCATCAAACAAATCAAACAAACATTCTCTTACAACATTTATCATTATACCTATAAAAATCCTACTACCCTACCATTCAAACCCCTTAGTTCAAACCCAACTACAACATCAAAAACTAAATTAACAAATCTTTAATTCAGTCACTATTCCGACTTTTGTTAAATTTAACAAAATACCAAAGGCAAGTTTGAAGCCAAACATACCGTGTAATTTAACATTTTGTTTGCTTAAAAACTAAGAGGACGTTATATGCAACTTCCATTTCCATTGATTTTCTTTTCTATTTAAAAATCAAGATAAGATATTTCTATGGACAACGTGTATATACTTCACCTGGTCGATCAACGATGATTTTGACTTTAATAATAAATTATATTTAAATTATAATAATGAAATGATGTTTAATACTCACATGTTCCACTCATTTCTTTACGTTTGTTTGTATCGATTTTTTTTACACTGTTTGACCTCCGTTTGCTTCTAAACTATAATGAAAAGTATATTATGAAAATGTAATGTCTCTACTTTCATTGTTTTTTTATTTTTTATTTTTTGTTAAGTTTAGGATTTATTAAAGGTCAAACGGGGTAACAAAAAAAACAAACGTAAATAAATGATTGGGACGGAGACGGTAAAATTATATTAAAAAAATGGTGCATTTCTAGGGTCTTATAACGTCCCTAATAAATAGTTGATGACATGTTAGATCAACAATAACATTTTAAATCATGTATTGAACCTTTGATTGAAGAATTCAAGTACAGTGGCAAAATTGAATTTTTTGAGAACTAAACAAACTTTAGTTAAATTTTTTTTAAATATATGTTAATCTTAAAAAAAAATTATAAAATAAAAATAAAAAAAATTATAGAATTCAAGTGAGACACAATTATCTATAAGTTACTCAATAATATGATATTGAGACATATTTGGAAAAGTATCCCTATATAAGTGTCTCAATCTGCCTTTTGCCTACTCTACAATTTTCTCTCCTATAATTGGCCAAGATGTTTAGAAGAAACTTGCAGAGTAACCATCAGCACCGGGGCTTTATCATCTCCAACTGAATTCAAAGCCTCCCAAATTTCTTGTGCATCCACTGGCCGTATCAAGTCTCTTCTCTGCTCCAAGTTCAAAACCTGACCAGTTTGCACAATTTGTGCATTCATAGCCTTAGCAACCACAAAAGTTCCCAATAAATTTTTATAGAAACTGATTACTTCTTGCTGGATATCCAGAGGCTCTGTGAGTTTTCTTCCCTGCATATCTACAAGAATAGATATCCCAGACTTGCCTCTAGTCTATCTCAATACGCCTTTTTTTTTGTAGCGGATCAGTACTATATATAGAAATTTAATTTTCAATATGTATGCAGTTCATACACTATAAAAAATCCGTCATTTACCGACGGATAAAATGACGGATTTTATCCGTCGGTAAATACCGACGGATCGGGGTTTATTAGCGACGGATGACGGATAATGAACATAGTTGACCACTTTGTTCGTCATCCGTCGCTAAAAGGTTTTTATCCGTTGGTATCTTAGCGACGGATAAGTTATCCGTCGCTAAATATTAATACTAAATAAATAAAAAATTAAACGTACCGACGGATAAAATGACGGATCTTATCCGTCGCTAAGCTCTGATTATACCGGCATAGCGACTGGCAGAACGCCATTGTTTCTTCTTCTCCTTTCTTCTTCTTCTCGTTTTTCTCTCTTCTCATCTCCATTTCTCCTTCAAAACTTCACCATTTTCATCCATTTTGGTAGCAAATTGAAGCTTATTGCACAAGGAACAAGGAACAACCTTCAATTCGAATTTTTTTTGGTCAATTTGTGCAAAATCAAAGGTATGAACTCTAACCCTTATTTGATTTTTAATTTGGGAATTATCCAATTGTTGGTTAAATTGTCAAATGTATGTTACATAGTAGTTGATACAAGTATATTTTGCTTAAATGTGTAGTTGATTGTTGTTAAAATTGAGTAATGAATCGATTTTGGGATAATTTGGGAATTTCTTAAATTATGGAAATGTATGTTAGTATTAAGTAGATATTAGTTGTTATAGTTGAATGTTAGTTTTGGATTATGTTAATTTGGGTTTGTTAATTAAAATCGAGACTTAGATCAATTTAGGGCTTTTTTTAGTTTTGTATTTGATCGAATTTAATGTTCCATAACTAGGTTATATGGTTGATATGGTTGATGTTAGGCTAGAGATGATGTTGTTATATGGTTGATTGGTGATATGGTTGATAATGTTAGGCTAGAGATATGTTCATATGGTTGTAGATGATGTAGCACGACGCCCTATACAGGATAAAGATGGGCAGTTTGCCCTGCACGAGGATCATTTTGTAGAGTTAGAGTTGGAGGAACCTTTAATTGGTAATAAATTATGTTGCTATGTCATTTATATGTATATTCACTTGTATGTGCATTTACGTTAATTGATAATGCTTTATACTGTACGTGCATATTTCATATCATCATACTAACCTTGATATTGTTTTATTTGCAGATGCCGAAACCTAGGTGCAACTACCTTCCACCCGAGTTACGAGTTCCTGGAGCCCCAGGGTACGAGCAGGGTGTAGTTCCACCCATCATTGGATTATCGGAGGGGAGTAGCTCCTCATCGTCAACTAGGAAGAAGAAGGCTAAGTTTGACCCATTTGCGAACCTACCTGCTGATGGTTGCCCATACGAGAGGCCGACCCTGGGTGCCATGTATAAGGGGAAGCATGTTCTGTTCCCTAACGGGAAAGCTGCGTAAGTACACTTTCTGTTGTTTAGTTTATTGTTTAACTTGTGACATATTACGTATACTTTATTATGCTTATTCATTCTTATTTGTATTTAACAATCATAATAGGTTTTACCCTGCATCTGCCCATTCGAAGATCGGTGACATCATCAACTCCAGGTTCATCGCTCCAACACCATCTTAGGACCGTGGTGGGGAGAAGTGGTCAAGGCTGCCTGACCATGTCATTGGCTTCTACTTCGATGAGTTGCGGGTATTGTAACAATCTTAAATGTTTAGTAAACGTTGTTTTATTTTTATTCTAAATTTACGTGAGTGGTATGTTAGCCACTATATTTGGGTGATATGTTAGTCACCATGTGTCAGTTGTTTTTTAAGGCAATGTGACTGGTATGTTAGCCACTATATTTGGGTGATATGTTAGTCACCATTGTGCTTACGTTGATCTTGTTGTTGTATTGATTGTTGTGTCGTTCTAAATTGGTTGTTTTGGTGGTTAGAAACACTACTACTTGCCAAACGTGCTATTGAAGGAGCTTTGGTTTGTTTTCAACACTGTTGGTGCTCGTTGTTACCGAGACAAGGTCCACGACCTTAAGGAGTCTCGAGTGAGGCCTAGATTCATCCACGAAAGCGAGTGGCCTCTGTGGTTGGCTTACTGGAAGACACAGGATGCCGAGGACCTAGCAGATCAGAACAAGAAGAATCGAGCACGGGCGGACAGAAGCAGCTCCGGTGAAGACGAGGACTATTCGAAGCACCATCTCGGCACACAATCTCAGGCCACTCGTGACCTCAATGCAGTAAGTTAACTTGTGCTTTATTCCAGTCACTTTCAATATTCTTAAAATTTTATTGTAAACACTGACACTTATTACTTTGCAAAATGAACATAGGCTCACTGGACAAGGATGCTTGTCGTACTTGACCATGGTGAGAAATGCCAAGTTCAAGAACGGCAAGTGGACATGCAAGAAAGCCAAGAAACTGAATGTAAGTACATAAATGAGTACTTTGAGTTACTTGTACTGTATTTCTTTTTAAAAAGTTTCTATATGTATTGTAATATATCAACTCATGTATTGTTTAACTGCTTGTAGGAGGAGGTTGAGGCTTTTTACTTGGTTAAGATGCAAGAGAAGGGTGACATACTTACGATGGAGGAAGAGAACGCTGCCTTCCTCGAGGTGAACCCTCCTGGCCCTAAGTGGTCGATCTATGGCTTAGGGAACTTGGGACGTTCTCTTGCAGCTGAATCATTTCAGCGCTCATCCGGTTCTACCTCCAGCACAGATTCTCGATTGGCTGAGGAGATGGCAGCACTTAGGGCCGAGAATGCTAGGATGAAGAGCATTCAGGACACACTTGTGTCTCAGGTATATTCACTTGTATGCTAATATTATGTTGATATGTCATGTAGATGTATAACCACTTGTATGCTCATTTACATTGCTTGCATCTATCTTTCATATTCTTAACTACATCGATCATTACTTGTGTCAGGTGGAGACGCAGAATTTGGTGCTGAAGAAGATTCTGGAGAAGCATCCCATTGGCATGGACCCGTTCGCAGAGGGAGCTGTGTTTTAGACCGGGGAGGGGAGCCCTGGTACGGCGGGGAGTGCGGGTTCGCAAGGCAGTTCTCATGCTCCTTCGGGTTCCAGTGGTCGTCGTCCCTAGGTTTCTACATTTTAGTTGGGCATTTGTAGTAAAACTTTCACATTTACATTTGTAGTAAACGTTTTTCTATTTTGAAGAATCGAATTTTATTTTCAATTCAATTTTAATGATTTTTAATTTTTAGTACGTAAATTTATATTATTAAACAGGTTGTTGTACAATTATTAAGAAAAAAAAAAAGCTACCGACGGATAACTTTATCCGTCGGTAAGTAACGGTTGACTAAGTCAACCAGTCATAACCGACGGATACAGTTATTCGTCGGTAAATGTCACCGACGGATAATTTATCCGTCGGTCAGACGAATAAGGGCTGGTCAACGCCCTTATTCGTCAGTCTGTCGGTATTATCCGTCGCTAAATTTAGCGACGAATAAGAAACGACGATAAAGGCGTTACCGACGGATAAAATAGCGACGGGCTATTTATCCGTCGGTAAGTGGTCGTCGATCCGTCGGTAAGGGCTTACCGACGGGTCGGTACCCTGATACCGACGGATACCATCCGTCGGTAAGTTATCCGGTTCTTGTGGTGATATATTTACTCTTCAAAAAAATTAATTTATACTAAAACCCTTTACTTATTCGATCTCATACAATTTTCATTATTTTGAATTTATTATCGTACATTTTATTTATGAAGCGGTTGAATTGTGGGGAAAAAAAAAGACAGTTGAAAAAAAAAAAGGAAGAAAAGACTTCTTAAGTTTTCTTTTAAAAATTGGAAAAAAAGATCTAGCGAGGGATAGTTACTCCGTCGCTAACTTTTGAGTCCTTGGTAAACGTTATCTCCGTCGCCATATTTATCACTAAAGTTCAGCAACCCGCTGTTTAGAGACGACTTATATAACGGCGAATCGATCGCTAACAATTGATTTTGTGTTTTATTTTATAGTGATTGGACCTTGATATGATGGAAATAGGCTTTAAAAATATGTTTCTTCTACAATCCCATGGAATTCTTCTAAGGGTTAAAATGTACCTTAACTTTATAAACTTTGGCACCAGTACCTGAACTTTAATTTTGACACTAATTTACCTGAACTTATTATTTGTTTTGCACATATGGTCTAATGTCACTTTTGATTCAGAAAAAGTTTGTTACACGCCATAACCATAACGTAGGTGACACCTATGTAAATAGATTTAAATAACAAAATTAAATTGTAAGTGTTAATCTGTTCAAATTAAAAAACATCATTTGTTATTGCCCGAGTAGTGAACTTAGTGTTCAATTTGGTGATTGTGCTAATTTTAGTGTTAATTTAATTAACTGAGTTTCCTATATTTTCTCCAACTCAACACTCCTATATTTTCTCCAACTTAACACGTTTCATTTAATCAGTCAAATCCGACTTAAATGTCAATCAACTCTTTCAACCGTCTCCTTCTTTTCATCGTCGTTCATTTTTACCAAACTTAGAGTCGTACATAATTATCTATTTCATCTACGGTGAATGACAAGTAAAACTTTGAAAGTTAAATCGAAAGTAGACCTATATAAATCACCATATATCAAAATTCATTGAACATTCCAAAAGAATGTAATCTCCAATAACTTCTTATTCACACATCCAAACAATCCCTAAATTTCATTACTCTTTGAAACAACCCATTTACCAAATATTGAGAAATAATCGTCAAAAGCTCACAAATCACAAACAAACATCAAATAGGAACTGAGAAAAAAAAAAAACAAACTGATCGACAGCAACAAATATCCAAAAATTGTGAAAAGTAAAAGGATACGTCCATTTACAACTTCATAATTCATACCTCGTAAAAAAGGAAGAGATATATGCGTCCAAAACCGCATAGCAATTTAGGAGCTTTCAGTTAACACAAATACCAGCACGTAACAACTGCTTGCTGGAAAGTGAGATTTTTGTAGAAACCCAACTCCATTGATGCTTCTAAAAATAAGGGATTCCAACACAGAATCCGAAAAAGAACGATGCTTGATGTAGAATAGGATTGGAGCTAATTGTATCTCAGGGCTTATATTAGGGATTGGAATTGAAGAAGCTTGAAGAAGGTTGAAAAAGGTAAATAATGATTAGGTAACTAACTAACTAAAAAATTGAATCTAGCCTTACAAATTACTTGAATTTCAACTAATTAGATAAGGTTAAATTAGTCAAAAAATATATATAAACACTATTTTGTAGTAAATTTTCAATGTATCACTTACTTATTTGATATAAACTATTGAGATTAAAATTTATTTGTAATTAATCCAAGTAATTAATGGTGATAATTTCCTAACACAAGTAGTTTGAACTGCCAATCACCAAATTTCTTGCCCAACCCCTTCTTTTTCCTATATAAACAGAATTGTAAATCACAAATGATCACAAGTCCAATAATAAATAATATCATGGCTTTCCAAGCACAATTTTGGTCTCCTCTTTTTGTTGTTCTCAACCTTTTCCTTTTCTTCTCAAAGCAAACCACAAATGCAAGGGACCTCAATTCTTCAGTTACAAATCCTGTACAAGGTAAATCCATGTTCATATTTTTCTCCCACTTAATTTGAATCAATTATATGGTTTTCATCATTAATTTTTATACGTGTTGATATAATATATTTATTTCTATTTATGCGTGCATGCAGGAAACCATCAAACCGTGAATGTTCTTCAGAAGCACGTCATGTTCTTCGATCGAAACCATGACGGCGTAATTTATCCGTCTGAGACATTTGAAGGTAAGGGTTTCCTATTTATCTTTTTTTTTTTTTTTCTTTTTCTCTAGAATATTATTTTCATTCTTTCATCTAAAAGTGGTGCAATTAGCCAGGTGACATTTAACATTTTCAGAGGATCATCATAATTTAATTTGCAAAAGGGAAGCAAATTTATCACCACCATATTTGTTGTACGAATTTGAACGTTCTTTTTTTTTTTTTTTTTTTTTTTCCAAACATGAATATTCTGACCTTCGAATTAATTACGCCCTTTTTTCTTTGGTGCAATTTTTAATATTGGCTGATGCGAACGAATAATATTTCTAATCGTGTAGGTTTTCGAGCAATTGGTTGTGGAATTGCATTATCTACCACCGCAGCGGCTTTAATCAACCAAGGTCTCAGTAGCAAGACAAGACCTGTAATTTCCTTTCCTCCTTTCTTTTATTTCCAATATGGTAGAGAAATTAAATAAAATAGTAAAACAAATTCATATACTTATATTATATGTCATCTATCCAAACGTTTGTCACACTCACATATCTTATACTATTTCATCAGTTCTCTCTAAAACTTTATATTTGTTATTCCTATATTCAGTTTTAAAACATAATTAAAAATAGAAAAAAGTTAAGAAAAAAGTTTGTGAAAGTTTGTGAGGGTCACAAACTTGAACTTTAAATCATTGTGCACATAAAATCACTATTAGTAAAAGAAATTCTTAATCTTTTTCTATTTTAATTTTTTTTTTAAAAAATTATCATGATAAAGTGAAATATGAAGCTTTAGAGGGAACGGAGGAGAGTATAATTTTTCTGTCAATGTTAGATCCGCTGCTCAAAACTTTTTTTCAAACAAAATATAATCAACATTTAGGTTAATTTAGTATATGTTGTTACTATCTCTTGTTAAATGTGAAACGGAAAGTTATAAATCAGGCCATTTAGTAAACAAGTTTCTAACCATTCGTTGACTACGAGAGAGAGAAATATGAATAACTCAAATAATATGCTAAAAAGTAGCAAAAACCACAAATAGTTTAACTCATGGTATAAGGGAAGTTGTTAGAGATTTTAGTTAAAACATAAAACTAACCAACAGCTAGCAAAATGTCATAACTACCCGTAGAGTTTGTTACGTCTTACGTGCCTATATGACTCCAAACCATATACTTTTGACATTACAATATGTGGCCATTTTCACACTAAAAATCATCATTCCCTCATTTAATTAGTAATGGGTTTTGTTAAGAGGTAACACAATTTTTTATTTCAGAGAAAGTCACTCCACCTTTTTTTCGCGGGATTTGATTACAATACCTCCTTCTTGCTGCTTCAACCATTCGACCACCCTTATAACTTATAATTAACATAACAGTTTATAGATTCCCATTTATTTACTCTTAGGGGTAATCGCTGGCTATTGATGATGGTTGTCTCTTTAATTTTTCTTTTTTGGGGTCAATGCAGGGTGAACCTTTTGACGCCAAATTACCAATTGTGGTGAAAAACATACATATGGCCAAGCATACTAGTGACTCCGGTGTCTATGACAAAGACGGAGGGTATATATATGTCTATCTATATACACACACACCCCTGTTTCCATTAGTCCTTAATTGACTCATAGGGTTGTTTAACTTCTAAATATATATATCATAATGATGTTTAAAGGTTTGTTGCATCAAAGTTCGAGGAGATCTTTGCGAAGCATGCAAAGGCTAATCCAAATGCCTTGACATCAAATGAGTTAAATGAATTCCTCAAATCGAACAGGCAGCCTAATGACCAGAAAGGATGGTACGTACAATATTTTACCTAGGTTACAAGTTTATAGTAACATATAAATATAATAGTGTATGAAAGGTTTATAGTTAACATGTATTATGTATTAAATGGAAACATATGCAGGATGCAAGGGTTGGTAGAGTGGAAAATCCTATACAAGCTAGGCAAAGACGAGAAGGGTCTATTACAAAAGGAGACCGTAAGAGCCGCCTTTGATGGAAGCTTGTTCGAACAGTTGGCTAAAAAGCAAGCTACTAAAACTAAGAAAGTATGAATATGATTGATGAAATATATACCGTCTCGATTATTAGGTTTCAAATATGTAGATAGAATAATATGGAATTATGTTATGTACGTATAGAACTATAGATTAATCTGTGTGGGTGCGAGCGTCACATTATGAAGTATGAACCTTCTTTTCATGTTTTTAACAATTCTTTTTTAAATTTTAATTTTAATCCTTGTGTGTACTGTGTATATATATGTTGGGTAAATTCTTGGGCTTTTTCCTAAAAGCATAGAAGTTGGGCTAAAACCCTGCACGGCATCCCACTCGCAAAGGGTCACAATTATTTTGACCCACCCCAGACGGCCCAATTATACAACCCGCAGGCATACCGAAAATGGAAAAATCAACTCCAATCCCATAATTAATCCGTAAAACAACTACTACGTACTGTACTAGTGTACTATATAAAATTGGTGATAGGTTAATAACGATTAATTATGGAAGAAAAATACGAAATCTGTGGCACACTAGTAGTGATTACCAAGGGGCAAAGACTATATCTTTTTGTACTTTTGTATTGACTGGAAAAAAACCGTGATTTTTTTGAACTTGTAGTTTGTTCTGTTGTGCGGTACTATATCGATCTCAACTCACAAAATGTTCAAGAGCGAAATTTTTTTAAAATAAACATGAAGTGGTATAGACTGAACAGAACCGTACTATAATAATCGGTTCGGGGCTCCACCTAAATTTTCTTAGAACCCAATTAAGTTCGGTTAAGAAAAAGGAAATAAATTTTTTGAATCTTTAAGATTTAAGATTTGTAAAAAGATGAAAGTTGACCCCAAGAGTTTGAATTTGGTAAATACTTAATAAATTATATTTTCTTTAACGGGAAAGTAAATCAAATTCTAATCACGTTTTGATTTCCGTTTCATTTATGGTTTTATTTACAAAATCTACCATTTTTTTCTTGTTAAAATCAGCAAGAGTTATACAAAATCTCTAAAAGTAATTAATTAATGATATTTCCTCTTAAAAAATGCTCGCAAATGGCAGTTACCAAATCCTTCTCCAGCATTTGCCTATATATAAGCACACATGTAAATCACAAATCATAAGCAAATCACAACTCAAATCATGAATTTTCAAGCACAAATTTGGTCTTCTTTGTTTGTTGTTTTCAGCCTCTTCGTTTTCTCAAAGCTACACACAAATGCTAGAGAACTCGATTCTTCTTCATCAACCATCACAAATCTCGTACAAGGCAATAAATCCATATTCTCTATTTTCTTCTCCTCAAGTTATTTTCATTAGTAATTTTCATCTTAAAATAAACATTTATATAGTTTGATTTATGCATAAATGCAGGTACGCAAAATGGAACAGTGAGTGTTCTTCAGAAGCATGTTATGTTTTTCGACCGTAACAACGATGGCGTAATTTATCCCTCTGAAACATTTCAAGGTAAGAGTTTCGCATTAATCTTTTTTTTCTTTCTCCAGAATATTAATTTAATTTTTCAAAGGAAATTAGAATGGTGATATTTCAATAATTATTAGGAAACCACCGTAATTGCCTTTTGGGTACGCATTAGTAAATCTACTAATGTGTGAATGGATAATACTTTTGTGTAGGTTTTCGGGCAATTGGATGTGGGATTGGATTATCCACTGCCGCAGCTGCTCTAATCAACCAAGGTCTCAGTAGCAAGACACGACCGGTAATTTCAATTAGATCCCTTGCTCTCTACCTAGTATCATATGAGAAATCCCTCTTTATATCGCTCTCCTATAATTAAACTAGACCACCTCTCACTATAGCACTGGGTCTCATGTGCGCGTCCACTGCTACAATAAAAAAGTGAGACCATTAAAGGTGGGCTAGTAGTCTAGTACAGAAAAAAAATTATATCAATTTATTATATACTAGACACCTTATCACTAGAGCTGTTGGCCGATCTCATGTGCAAGACTCACTGCTATATTAAGAGAGCGAGACAATTAGAGGAGGTCTAGTATAAAAAAATGTTCATATTTCTATATTAATTTTTATTAGATTTCAATTGATTTGATGTTGGAATTGGTCATGCGAATAATGATGGTTGTCCTTTTATCTTTTAAATGCAGGGTAAACCCTTTAACATCAAATTTCCAATCGTGGTGGAAAACATCCATATGGCCAAGCATACTAGTGACTCTGGTGTATATGACACAAATGGAGGGTAAATCCGTCCATCCCTTATATATATATGCTTTTTTCATTAATGCTCTCATAACATTGACTCATAATTACATCTAACTAATTATTATTATTTTCCTAATATCTCATAAGGTTTGTTGAATCAAAGTTCGAGGAGATCTTTGCGAAGCATGCAAAGACAAATCCAAATGCCTTGACATCAAATGAGTTAGAGGAATTCCTCAAATCGAACAGGCAGCCTAATGACCAGAAAGGATGGTACGAACAATTTATAACGTAACAACATTTTAGGACTAGCTCTTTTACTGAATTCATTAACTCTGCAAATTGAAGAAATTAGTAACATATATAGTTTAAAAATATTTGCAGGCTAGCCGCATTTGTAGAGTGGAAAATCCTATATAAGCTAGGCAAAGACGACAAAGGTTTGTTACAAAAGGAGACCATTAGAGCTGTTTATGATGGAAGTTTGTTTGAACAGTTGGCGAAAAAGCACGCTGGTTCAACATAAATAAATTTGTTGATGGAAATTAATGATATCTCTTTAGATTTCATATACTATGTAGCACGATAAGCTTGTTTCAATTTTGATGGTGCAAAAATTTGCAGACATTCATTTAGGAGTTGGAACTTCTTTTCGTTTTTAATGAAAATTTTGCATTTTAATTTTTCTCGAGTTTTATCAATTAGTGTGACAGTTCTCGAGTTTTATCAATTAGTGTGACAGTTATTTAATTTCTAGTTAATAATTATTGCAAATCGTAAAAGAAGGAAGATTAATTTATTGATGCAAAATTGGTGTGTGTTTACGGTGCTCATGTGAGAATTGAGCTATATCGAAAAAAATTAAGACTAAAAATTTATTAAAAAACGGGAGCATATGAAATGCTCTAAAGGAGTACAAGAGAGTGAAACACCTTAACTGCTAGAAGGGGAAAAAAGGGGAAAGGCATACAAACTCCCCGGCCAAAAAAACCAATGCCACAGCAGTACCTTAAGATATATACTCATCTGTTTTTTTTTATTTTATACGTTTGCTTTTGAATCGGAGTTTTAGGAGATTTATATAATGAATGTAGTGTGTTGGTTTAGTGGCAGGACCCACAATAAAGTTGTGAGATAAAGATTTGTCAAAAATAAAAACGTATGGAATCCAGAAAAACTGACTAAAATGGAATACGTATATAATCTAGAAAAACAGATGAGTAGCAAATAACAAAGCTGATATGGATAATTAAGTGGCAAGAAATTTAACTATTTAAGATACATGTCATAAAGGTTCCACTAGATGAGCTAATAGCAACGCTTCTCCACCCTATAACTACTAGAGACAAGTAAGGAATTTAAAGCGTTGTCGTGTCATCTAATCGAATCCCCTATGTTTACCTTACTCCTCCACCCTATACCCGCAAGACAACAAGTAACAAGAATTCAAAACGTGATCCAAGGCAACTTCGAGAGGAATGTTGACTACAAAGTAGTTCGAAAAAGAACCACGAACCAACATTAGAAACACTACCAAGAGAACTATCTTCAAGAAGTTTAAACTCAAACTGCTTTGGTCTGAGTCCTTGAATTAAAATCCGGTAAGAAAGCCTTGTTAACAAAAACGAGTCCTCAAACCGAATCCGCTCACCATAGAAAATAGATTTCAAGGCTGCCATCCACTGCCAATCCTCACCTTTTCATGTTCGTCCCTGCACAACAACGAGAACTGGAGCTAGATAAATATAGATAGCCCCTTCACCCTCCTAGCTCCTTCACCCATCGATCATGACCCCAAATAAAGAATCGGTTCTAAAAACCACCCTTCCACCTTGTGATAAGAGTTAAGCTTGCCCTTCCCTTTTTACCAAGACCTACATATAAGAGTTTGGATTTTTCTAATACTTGCCACGGATCGAGTCCACTCAATATTATTGAACAAAAGGTCATTTCTTGCCTTCCAAACCACAAAACTTGCCAACACCTTTTCCCACCCTTAACTTGAACCTTTGAAAAGTTCTCCAAGCTTTCCTCCACAATTATTGCCAAATCTCAACGAAACGTTGACTTTGAGCCAAGAGAATAAAGAGTCCCAAAGTTTTGTGGCGAAGACGCACTCCCCAAAGATATGCCCCGTACTTTCTAGTACCCCTTCACATCTTTTACAACTAACATCATCATTGGTAAAGAAGACAAATCTCCTCTTAAGGCTTTCTTTAGAAGAAGGGATTTTGTCTTGGAGCATATTTCTAACAAAAGCACAAACTTTTGATGGAACTAAATTATTCCAAACGTTAATTCACATTTACATACAGATCTAACGTACTTTTCAAGTGTATCATCTAGACTATGTTTTCAAACCCTCGGGTGAACCCGGTTAAACCTTGACTCGGAGGTGGCGGGTCAAATCACTAACATTCCGAGTTTCAAAAATTTTCTGGGTTTTCATCAGTTTAACCCCGGGTCGTAGGCTACAAAGGAGGAAATAAAAGTTTGGTAATTTGGAATTTGGATTTTTAGTTTTGTTTCACTTATTCATTCGTTTACATCGGCAATGCCATTACTTTATTTGGTAAATATGTGATAAGTTTTTGTTAAAAATACTATTTTATTTCCTCCATTTCATTTATAACTTTTTTTTTTTTTTTTTAATTTTTTGGCATGATTTTACAAAGTTCATAACCCCAAAAAAACATTCAACCCACTTACTAATTTTTTATTATTTTTCTCCACTTCTTTATCACCAATTTATCAACCACTTACCATTAAATACCTCATACAAATAGCTCAATTTTGTACTATTCAAGTTCACAGAGGGATTAGAGAATCAAGGTAGCAGGTGGAATGGAGAAAAATCTTTTATGGGAATTTGGCCAGGCCTCGATCTCTTTTCATATTATGGATGGGCTGTCAATTCCGGCTTCCTACAAAAGATAGATTGGAGAGGTTTGGGGTTAGAACGGATGGCAAATGTGCATTCTGCAACACCACTGAAACTATGGAGCATATATTTTTTGCTTGGCAATTCACTACGAAGATCTGGGAGGCAATGTTAGAATGGATGCAGATTCGACCCAAAGTTGAGGGATGGAGTACAGAGTTTAGATGGATTATACAAGCGAGTAAGGGCAAGAGCTTACAAGCTAGATTGTTGAAGACCATCATAGCTGAGACTGTATATACTGTTTGGCGACATAGAAATGAGATGTTTGGAAAACAGTCGATAAACTTGCAGTTAAAAGAGAATATTGTACGGACGGTAAAGGTAAGAGTTAGAGTAAATGAGAGGTTGTTAAGATATTGTTCTAGTTTTGCAGGGGAGAACGCACCAAGCGGCAAGAGGTGGCAAGTGCGCCTCAAAATTTTGTCCTAGCAAATTACTATTATACCCCCAACTCAAATATTAATATAAAAATCTAACTAATTACAATTAATTAACCTAATTAGCTTGACATACCTGTTTATTTCTTTCATCGGCAAATATAGCTGCTCCGATTCTTCTTTAGGCGACAAGAACGCACCTTACCCTATTGAGCTCGACCAGCTAGGTCTCTTCCATCATCATCACACAGGTTTTGAATCACAGTCTTTTCTCAAATTGGTACGAATTTGAAAGCCTTGATTCTTGCAAAACCTAATTAATGAATATGATCTTACTTGCTTGAATTTGATGATAACCACTCCTTCAAACTCTCGTGAAAAAATCTTCTTTGCTAATTTGTTGTTGTATGGATAAGAATAATTATATGGATTAAAGGATTGTGTGATTGACTGATTTGGGAAAGGTAACATAGATTTTTTTTTTTAATTCCTGTTTGGTTGTGAAAGAAGATAAAAAAATTGTCTACTAGCTGGAGCTCGAGGGTGAGAAAGTGTGGAAAAACAAGAGTTGATGTTAATTAATCTGTTAGTAACTTGGGCAATAACATTAGTCCTAGTGTTATTTTAATGGAGAGAATACCATTATGAATAGTCAAATTGTTAAAGATTGAATAAAATATTTAAAGTTGAACAATATGTTAGTATAACTTTAGCATTTGTTTGTTTTTCTTTGATTTTTTAAATTTTCTTATGGTTTACATGTAAGTAATTGTACTTCTCTTATTTTATTTTCTGCGTTCATCCTTGTAGTTTTGTGTAGATGATTTGTTGTTGTTAGGAGTTGTTTTGGTTGTGTCGGGACCTAAGGGTCGACTTATGTACCGGCATTGCTTTGGTAATGGGAAGTTTTTTCATGCTCCAAAAAAATAAAAATAAAATAAAGAAACCATATAAATAAATTTTTCAATATTAATTATTCTTTAAATAGTGTATTTTTACCACTTAGAACTTACTAAAAAAAATGGAAAAAACAGTTATTATTTTATTTAAAAGCATTATATATAATTTTTAAGTATGTACTTCCTCCATTTCATTAGTAACTTCCTCTTAGGTCAATAGGTTTCATGTTTGACCGCACATTACTCCTAAATTATACGATGCAATTCTTTTTTAAAGTTATATAATTAAAGTTCATAAGTTAGTAGTATTTTAACTATTTTTTAAAAAAAATTTATCAATATAATTTAGGTGTAATATACGAGTCAAACATGACAGTCGTTGACCAAAGAGGAAATTTGTAATGAAATGGAGGAAGTATTTATTTCATCATTCGGGTCAACCTTCGCAGTCAACCCGAATTCATCCGAGTAGACCCTTTTGGGATAGTTGTCTGATTCACCCAGATTTCATAACATAGCAGCCTACTAAGGGTCCGATTGGTTTTTTTGCACTCCCAATTACAGAAACAATTTTTTTTGCATGGTAGCCTGGGTCTATTCTTTGCAACAGCGTGCAGCACGCTGTTGTACCTCATGGTGCTTTAGTGTGTCGTACCATGCAATACATAAAGCACAAGGTACAACCATGGTACAACTCTTAAAGCACTATGATACAACAGAGTGTTGTAGCAAAGAATAGACCGGTAGCCTCCCCTGATGAATTACATGCTGATATTTTGGAGTTTGACCATATGTCACCATTGAATGTTGTTGCTTGGTTTTTCTTGGCCAACACATTGGCAGCATGCATTACAAACACATGCATATACGCGATTGGTTTTAGTTTAGAAATACAGGGAAGAATGCGTTTATTCCATTATTTAGCTAGTTTTACCATGTTGCCCTTAATGAACCACTATCCAATTTGTTTGGTTTTAAGTGATACTTCGTACTTCGTAACACATTTTGCTAATGAATCATGTTGCCCTTAATGAATCACTATCCAATTCGTTTGGTTAGAAGTGATAACACATTTTGATTAGGATTGTGTTCGAAAATGTTTATTAAAATCAATTATGGGTTATTTTTTTTTAAACTTTTAAAAAGTCCATTTTAAGCGAAACCATGGGGTGTTTGCTATACACAGTAAAAACTGGAATGAAACAACATGCTAATGTTTGGTAGAAATTAAAATATCACTTAAGTATTAATAAATTACTTTATTTAACATTTAATTTTCTTTCATATTTATATGGTGCTTTAAGCACAAAAGTCATCTCATTTGATGCTTTTAGTCGACATCAGTTACTCTACACTAGAAAATTGCTTAAAGATATTATATATAAACAAATTTAACAAGCATTTGAAAACACTACCTAAATGGAAGAAAAGTAAAATATGTTTTCCAGTCTGCTTTTATTACAAAGCTGAAGAGAAAATGACGATATGGTTATAGCCGAGTAGAATCAGTAGATGACTAGAAGAAATTAAGGCTCGTCTTACTTCAAACTTTTTTCGGCATCTGTATCTCGGTGGTGGATTGTCGCAGTGGCTTACTTCGATTTTTTAGGCCCCTAATGTTTGATGTATTAGTCTAATAAAGAGAACCCTCTAATAAATATATTTTGGGTTCAAGTAAACTTTATTTAGTGATAAATATTAGTATGAAAAATGAATGTAAATAAATTACTCCCACCATTCCTATGAATAATCTACCTTTACCTTATATTTTCCTAACTTAACATTACAAAATATTTTTTGGGTATAATTTGAAATTAATATGAGATTAAACAGGATAATAAAAAATGAACATCAGGGAACCGATAGCTTATTAGAGATAGACGGAGGAAAAAAAATCTAGCAATGGTTGGCTACAAACTTAAGACTTATTTGGAGCTTAAGCCCGTTTCATTTTTTGTTACAATGGTTTGGGCTTACGTACTAGTGCTCTAATTAACTATAATATGTTAACAATTGTTTGTGTTGCTTAGTCGATTGATCTTGTTTGACTGGTGAAGGCGGAGAATATGTTAAAGTTACAATTTTACTCCTAACAGAAAATCTAACGGTGTTAAAGTTTATGTGACTTGAAAAAAGTTATAAAAGGTTTGAGTGCAATTTGAAATAAAACAAAAATTTAAGTGCATTTTGAAAATATGAAAAGGATTTCAGTGTAAAATAAATTTTTTCCTAATAATAAGAATAAGGATCTGAAATGAAATGAAAGGAAAAGTTGATACGTAGAGTAATAATAATAAAAAATGACAGAAGCAATTGTCATTTTAAGTAAAGCAAAACATCACAAGCCATAGAAGAAAATTCGAAGAGAAGTGAGAGTACTCGGTCTAGAAATGGAAGGGGCTAGAGCCTAGAAGGCTCTTTCTTTCACACAAAATGGTTTGATAGGAAGGCTACTTCTCCAAGGATGCATAAGGGAATAAGTTAGTTTGATCCGAAATGAATTAATTTAATGAGATTGAACAACTTATTTGTACTAAATTGAAATTAATGAAATTGAATTTAGATGAAATGAATAGAGAGTACTATATGAAGACGCTAAAATAGAATGTGTAACACGGTACGCAGCCTCTAATATTTACACAATCCACCATATTCTTCTTGTTAAAACTAACAAGATATACACAACCTTTAAATAGTAATTAATAAATGATATTTCCTTTTCTTCTCAAAAAAAATAAATGATATTTCCTTTTTCAAAAGTAATTGCAGATGCCAATTTCCAAACGTTTATCCAATTAATGTTTTCTATATAAACACAACACACACGTAAATCAAGCAAATGATCACAGCTCAAATCATGAATTTCCAAGCACAAATTTGGTCTTCTTTGTTTGCTGTTCTCAGCCTCTTCCTTGTCTCAAAGCTAAACGCAAATACAACAGAACTCGATTCTTCATTTACCATCACAAATCTCGTACAAGGTAAATCCATATTCTGAATTAATCCTTTTCTCCTCAAGCTAATTTCATTAGTAAGTTTCATCATTTGTACATCTTGGTGTGTATATATATATCATAGTTTGATTTATGCATGCATGCAGGTAAGCAAAATGAAACAGTGAGTGTTCTTCAGAAGCATGTTATGTTCTTCGATTTTAACAACGATGGCTTAGTTTATCCCTCTGAAACATTCAAAGGTAAAAAGTATATATCCTATTATATATATTTTTTTCCAGAATATATCAATTCAATGTTTTCATTCTACGCGTGTAATTGATTAGAGTGGTGAAATTTTAATACTAAGTGACCATGATTTTTAGAAGGAAAAATCTGCTTAATTATTAATTAACCCATTGAAGCTGTTGCCTTGGGAAATCGACCTATGTGAATGAATGAGGGGCTATATGCTATATATATTCATCTGAGCAAAACAAAAATGATCAAATGATCAACTTTTTTTAAAAAAAAGTAATTAAACAGTTCTGATATAAATTGAAGTTAAAAAATTTTCATACGAAAATAAGAGAGACTCAATAATATTTCTAATTGTGTAGGTTTTCGGAAAGTTGGTTGTGGGATTGCACTATCTACTGCTGCAGGCGTCGTAATCCACCAAGGTTTCAGTAGCAAGACACGACCTGTAATTTCCCTTGCTCTACGCTTTTCTTTATTTTTGTTTTTTCGTTTTAATTAATTACTCTTTTTTTTTTCTTTGTAGTAATCACTAATCATTAGTATAATCTATAGAAAATGGAATGAAAAATTCCACGTGATTTTTTTTATATAGTGTTACCTTTTACTTTCTTTCTTAAAAATAAGATTATCGCAATTTGTAGTATATTACCAAATTAAGCCAGCTTCCAACATTGATATCTGATAGAAAATTTTCAATTTTTTTGTTTCATATTGGTCAAATTAGACCATTGCGTTGTTTATATATATCCATAATCATGACCCATATATATAGAGATGGGTTTCTACAATGATACCAAATCGATTTAGGTAATGTATAGAAGTAAAGGCAATCAGAAAGTAATAATGAATTCAGATTTCGGTTAATTTGATGTTAGAATTGATTACACGGATAATAATAGTTAGTCTTTTTATGTGTCATATGCAGGGTGAACCCTTTGATCCCACATTCCCAATTGTGGTGAAAAATATCCAAATGGCCAAGCATACTAGTGACTCTGGTGTTTATGACACAAGTGGAGGGTATATACGTCCATTATATAAGCTTTTCTTCATCAATGCTTTCATATTGACTCATAAATTTAGTTATTATCTTCCTAATTTTTCATATGCATGTATAAAAATGAAATTTGAAGGTTCGTGGAATCGAAGTTCGTGGAGATCTTTCAAAAGCACGCGAAGACAACTCCAAATGCCTTGACATTAGAAGAGTTAAATGCATTCATGAAATCAAACAGGGTGCCTAAGGACTATACCGGATGGTACGTACAATTTATATGTTACAACATTTTTGTACTAGTTTTATTTAATGAATATAAATTCTGCAATTGTAGGAATTTATAACATTTATATATGTATTAAATATTTGCAGGCTAGCCGGTATATTGGAGTGGAGAATCCTATATCTGGTGGGCAAAGACGATAAAGGTTTGCTGCAAAAAGAGACCATTAGAGCTGTCTATGATGGAAGCTTGTTTGAACAATTGGCAAAAGAGAAATTCCCTATCGCTTCAGCATAGATATGTTGATGGAAATTAATAACATCTCTTTAGATTTCATATATATTGTAGCACGATAATCTCGAGTGTGTGTGGGGATGTACAGGTTGGGACAATGTACATGTTGTTTGTATGTATCTACACTACTTCTTTATTACTTCTTTATGTCGGGATTCGAACTCACGAACTCTCTTTGATACTTTAGCACTCTTATCACCGAACCAACTTAAAATAGCCTATGTAATATCATTGTCGTCTTCACTTCATTAGTCTTCTCCTTTCTTTAAAATGGGCCCTTTCATTTTGTTCGTCTTTGCAATTAAATGCAGTCTAGTTCTGACCTGAAACAAGAACTTGCGAGTTCATCATAATATAAATGAAAATACGGAATTACTCGGGCTTTGTTACCTTCATCCAAACAAAATTGAACTGAACTGAATTTATTTGTAATATAAAAAAAAAATTAAATAGATTTAAACTGAACTGAATGATTTTTCATACCAGAAAAAAGAATATGACTAAATATTTAAACCATTGAAAATTTTATGTACTCACATTATGGTTGATATAAAGTACTCACTCCTATCTTTTTTTTAGTTATCGTTTTAGAGTTTTCACACATTTTAATACACCCCGTTTAATTCATTGATTTTCTAAAAGTTACAAATAATTATAACATGTCAACCAATAGGATAACTCTATATTGTATCATTTGTATGGATTTCAACCATATGCATGGTGTCTTGAAAAATGCAAAACCATAATTGTTTTTTAAATAGTGAAAACCTAAAACAACAATATTAAAAAATGGGAGATAGTAGTAGTTAGTTGGGGACTTGGTTGTTCACGCAAAAGTTTTAAATGTAAACGTTTTTTACGAAGGTGACTAAGTTAATTAATGGCAATTACGTACTATTTTCTAGCTTAAGCTTTTATGCGATAATGACGAGTGACGACGATTTTTTTTTCTGTATATCAGCAAAAAAATTATATTAATAATGCGGGAAAACAGATTACAAGACCGGTGCATAAGCAATACACTACAAGGTTACAAAAAGAACACACTATCCCAACCTGTAAAGAGTATAAAACCATGTCCAAACCACAACCCGTTATGACCGTATCACCACTCGTCCACCTCCTTCGTCTAGTATGTACGTCAAACTTACAAGCAAGTAGCCATGAGTAGGGAGGTGGCGAGTCGATAAGCCGACTCTAACCGAGACCAAACGATGGTTTGGACATATAGTAGTAACTGATAATTTACGTATAGTAGTAGGGAGGTGACGAGTGACGACGATTGACATATACTCCCTCCCATCACTATTAACTGATAATTTACACGATTACCCACCAAAACTGATAATTTACACGATTACACGCCAAAACTTAATTGTCGGGCCAAGAGTCACACTAATTATGTACTTGTGACTTACACTCTTACTACTCAAGTTATTTAGTCCACATTTATTATGGGTCCGGTCTATTTTTTGCCATGTGAAATGACTATATATTTTTCATCACCCCAATGATTGTGCCTGTAGTTTGTACTTGGTTCACCAAGTATTTGAAAATGAGTGATTGGAAACCTACTAGTACCACTAATATAGTGGAACCATAATACCATATCATCTATCTAAATCTAATTCACCAAATGTGTATGTGAATTGATATTGTATACGAAAGCAGACACTCCTATCACATACCCTGCCTTTCCGAGATTTTACGAGTAAATAAGTGATGACTTCGAACAAAGTCAGACAATGTCAAATCAATGAGATTTGTGTGGTTTAGTTACTAATAACACCACCAGCTTAAAGTGTCGGGTTTTTGTCCACGAAGAGTGGTTGTGTGGTACATTATACGCGGTAGGTCACCATGAACTATAGTACATACGTACTCTTAATTTACTCGAATAGACATGCAAGTGCAATACACCTATATATTAATTATATGACTCATATCCCATAAGTTGTAGCCCCCTTTTGTTTCTCATTTCAATTCACATTTATATTCGGATCCAATCAACTTTTCATGAAGTGTGTACATCTAAGGCAACACAGGTCCTTGTGTGTGAATGCCTTCACCTCCAAACAGTTTCTGTATTATGTGTACGTTTTTGCTTCGTTCATACAAATAACTATACTTAATCGTGGCAAACTATTGATAATCGTGTAATTAAATCTTACTTATAAGTT
The DNA here is from genome assembly GCA_028274465.1 of Plantago ovata. Classification (NCBI taxonomy): domain Eukaryota; kingdom Viridiplantae; phylum Streptophyta; class Magnoliopsida; order Lamiales; family Plantaginaceae; genus Plantago; species Plantago ovata. The sequence goes on along the minus strand of CM051456.1, from coordinate 9,088,343 downwards.
CTACCTACCCATGTGAAAGCAACAATATGGGGGTGAACCGGTAAAGCGTTAAGTAACTATTACTAGTACTTCGTATAATATACCCTCTTATGCATAAAACGTGTACTTGTACCGTGTAAAGCTTAATCATAGTCCAAAGTAAAGCAATAATCTTGCATGTCCAGCTTAACTTTTATCGTTTATACTTTATAATTAGCAGTCACAAAAGCACAAGATCATCTAATCACAACCAATAGGTCGGGTTCGAGTCACCACAGGTAAATGAGGAACCGTTATTGATTCTCGTTTTGCCGCTTCGAAAAATTAAATAACGAAGCGTAGCTCAATTGGTAAGCTGCTTCACCTTACATATCATATGATAACTTTTAAAATCAATCACCTTATTATTATTGACATTCATCACATATCACATAAAAAGAATCACAAATAAATTGAAACCAAATTATAGTTATAAGGTTACATAACTAACTCAACTTTATAATTAGTACTAGTATATCTTGAGGCATACTTTTGGTTTCTTTTGTTGGTGTGCCGTGGGCTTTTCCTTTCCCCTTTCTTAAAGCAAAACAGAAAAGCAAAGCTTACACATAGAGCTATCTAGCTTCTATATATTCGGTTCAAATATATGGCTGGAGAATCCAATACTTCATCAATTATTGCTACTTGTAGTTCTACGTCACAAATTCTTCAAGGCAAGCTCATATTCTTACATATTTTTCTGCTTCTTAACTTCTATTTCGGTGTTTTTCCGATCTGTCTTGAAGTGTTTTAATTTGTATGCGTGCATGTAGGTATGGAAAATCAGGGAGAGAATGCTCTACAAAAGCATGTTATGTTCTTTGATCGGAATAAAGATGGCTTGATTTATCCTTCTGAAACATTTGAAGGTAACCAATTATTGTTTGAATGTTTCAATCAATTGAATCAAGATTTGGATTCTGGAACAAGTCGTGAGAACTCTTATTTCATTTGTGTTTGATTTAACTATGTTCTCTTTCGTGTGAATTCATTAATTTCAGTTATATTCAAATCTATTCAGTTCTATTCAAATTTATTCAGTTCAATTCAATTGAGTTTTTTTTATATTACAAATAACTCAAGTTAAGATTCATTTCGGTTCTATTCAGTTATGATTCATACTAGTACGAAGAGAGAACTTAGACTTACTAAGCAAACTTTTATTTTTAGGCCTCATTTTCCTAGAGATTGATTGATTTATAGTATACTTACTCTTTCTAAATTGTTTCTAGTAAAGATTAGACTATCTTTATCATCAACCACAATCAGTCGATTTTGGCTACATGACAAGAAATTTTTTTGTAAAGGAAAGAAAAATGGTGATGGCTACAACCCAAAAAGATTTGGTTAACCAGCCTGGGTCGTGGCCATTTCGATCGCATGAATGAAATAGACTACATGTGAGCTGTGGCTGATTGCTATTGGTTTGAATGTTACTACGAACTGAGTTGGATTAATGTTACCAACGAAGGCAGTACTGGTTTAAATTTATTATGAGGTTCAGTTGGATGAGTGTCACTGGTTTGAATGATTGCTAGTTTAATTTACAGTCTCATGTTTGATGGTGTTGCTGGGTTGAATGGTTGATATGTTGGCATGTTGCGATTACTTATTTATTTTTCCTTTGTTTCTTTTCTTTTTTTTTTAAAAAAAAAAAGGTTTTCGGGCAATAGGTTGCGGGATTATATTGTCCTCCATAGCAGGGGTCTTCATCAACGTTGGTCTCAGTCGGAAGACAAGACCTGTATGTATTACTATTATCCTTCTTTTTCATCTCCTTATCTGCATAATATTCATATACTATAATATGTAATGTAACTTCACAATCATTCATCTTATGTTTTGTCTCCTTCTTATATTGATCATGTCAAAGCATGAAAGTTAAGTGATGGCTGTAGTTCCATTTTATTAGCATTTATATAATTAACGTGCTTGTTTTAATTTGGCCCACTCTAAAATATTTAAAATGGATTTTACCCTGATGTATAATGCTTAAATGCTTAAAATTCAAAAACATAGAGGTGGAGTTTACCCAGATAGCTATTACTCCTACTATAACAGTACTTCTTAAAATTAGGGAACTGAATAATAATATTAGTCCTTTTCTTGGGTACAATGCAGGGAAAACCCTTTGATATTCGATTTCCCATAGAAGTGAAAAATATCCAAATGGGAAAGCATACAAGTGATTCCGGCGTCTATGATAAAGAAGGAAGGTATGTTTATACTTTATACTCGATACATTATTCATCTAGGTATGCATTTGTCCTGATATAATCAGTCACCTTGTCAAGTGATTTCGTATTAGTTGACAAAAATAAGGTGGTTTCACTATACTAAACGTGTTTGATAACTGATTTAAAAACTTCAATTAGTGTTTTCGAAAAATAAGGTTATTAATCAACTAACAATCACCTTGTTAAAGTTGTTTTGTCAAAGATACACTATACATACATATGTTCCTTACAATTGTGTATCATTTGGAGTTGAAGGTTTAGTGCATCAAAATTCGAGGAGATATTTTCGAAGCATGCACGAGGTAATGCCAGTGCGTTATCATCAGATGAGTTGAGCGCTTTCCTCAAATCAAACAGGGAGCCTAAGGACTACAAAGGATGGTAAGTACATTGCAGTTCTTTTTTGCCAATTTTTTTACAACAAATGCATGATGTATGAAAAAGAAATTGAATGTAAGATTAACATCTCTATGCATGCGGTACATGTGCAGGTTGGCGGGATTTGTGGAATGGAAAATCTTGTATTTCCTATGCAAGGACGAGGATGGTTTGCTGCATAAAGACGCCATTAGAGCTGTTTATGATGGAAGCTTGTTTGAACGAATGGCCAAAGAGAAAGAAGCTAAGGCTCAAAGGAAGCGTTGTTGATCGGAATACCATCCCAAAGGATTTTATCGTTGTAATTGATTGATCTTGTGTGTGTTTATGCACGTGTGCAGGTTCTTTGTTCTTGTTCTTTTTTTCTTTCCGCATTCATAGGAAATGTTTAGAGGTTTATCAGTGATTTCTCAGGAACTTAGCATCCAGAAAGATGACTTCATATAATCATATGTGATATGTATACCAAAGATTGAACTCATGATCATATATGTAAATATGGTTGCGTTGTTTATAAGCATAATGTTTACTGGGTAGATGTTGCCATGCTGGTATGGTGTTGCTCTGAGTTCTAAGGTTTGGAAAACTTTAACTAGTTTCAAGTTGGAGCATAGTTGATTGACGATGACTTGATGTTCAAATTCATGTTTGCTTCACTGATTGAACTAATGACTAATGAAGTCTCTGGCAGTCTGGTGTTTCCAGAAAATGTTTACGGGCTAGACATCTTATTTCACGTGATTACGAAGGCAAAATGAGCTTTTGATAGGAATTACTGTTGCGAGTTGCGACACCATCTCAAATAACATGCAGCGGTTTGTTTGTCAAGTTTGCTGAATAAAATCCAGCAGAGATTTAGACAGCCATGCCCAGCCCTTAAGGTAAAATATTGCCTGGAGTCCGCCAGGGCCTGGTGCCTTTAAAGGATGTGTATAGAATGTAGTAATGTATATGACTGAAAGTACTCTGAATAAATGAATAAAACTAGTAAGATTATTTACAGCCAAACTTCATTAAACTCCAAGCCTATTTGATATAACATGTTACCACAACACAGAGTCCCCTCATAACTATCCTTGCCTATCCATTCTTTTCTCCTTACCGTTACAACTAACCAACTCCACATACCTTTCTTTTTTCATGTAACCTGAACTACATGGGAATCAACATTTGGCAAACAGAACATCTCCATCCGTGGCTCGGTTAAATCCACACGTTCTTCATCTTGTAAATGCCAACTTCTCGAAGCTTTGGACAGCAGCATCAGCTTTTCGACATCATTTGATGGTTTTTGTGCTTCCTTCTTCCGAGAATCTATCACACAGAAGTTGGAGCTAAGATTTTTAAGCGACGAGCCCCCAGATGGCACTTCACACGTGATTTGCTTGATTTCCTCTGGAGCAGATTTATCGCAAATTTCTTCATCATCCCCCTCAGGATTTTGAGACCTCAAGCCACTGGTGCAAGAATACTGACACATGATGGACAAATGAATGAGGACAAAACCAAAAGGTGTAACTGATCATGTTAGAAGGAGTTATTATGAGGTGGTGCAGTGGAAGAGAGCTAGAGTGGCGAAGGAGAGTTGTATAAGCATGCATATGACACCTAAAGCTTACAGAAAAGAAAGGGTACAATAACCATCAAATTGTCCACACATGTAAACCAGAGCATACGAGTGAGTTGCCCGTTATATACCTGGGAAGAATGTCCAGGCATATTTGACCTTCTAGATCTGTCCGGTGCGATAGTTGAAAGAACTTGGACTACCTCACCCATGGTTGGTCGAGCTTCAGGATCTAATAACAGGCACTCTTTTGCTAAGTAGGCCATTACCTGCATCTCTTCTTCTTGGAAGTCACCTTTAAGCCGTGGGTCAGGTAACTCCAATATCACTCTCTTACTGTCGTGTAAACGTGGAGTCGCCTGTAATGACATCCAACGTATTGTCACCAGCAGGAAAGAGTTTCATGAAATTATATAGAAACATGCATGAGTATTTATACCCATATTACAAGGCTTTCTTCTCCCTTCGGTGTCTTTTGGATGGGCTTCCTTCCCGTGATCAGTTCAAGAAGAACCACACCAAAACTGAAAACATCAGATTTTAAGGAAGCTCTCCCAATAATTGCATACTCGGGTGCAAAGTAACCAAAGGTCCCTTGCATTTGATCGGGAGAGCTTGAACAGCTGAGAGCACCATCATTTTGCAAGTGTGTAGCCATGCCAAGATCCGTAATCTGCAAGCACCGTCATGAATATATTTGATATTACACATACAAAGTGATATTCGTCTAGCAAATAATGCTGAATAAGTTAATAAGCTCAGATCTTGAGCAATGTTCAGCAAGATTCAAAAAAATTCTTCGTAAGATTTTACATACCTTGGCCCTCCAGTTTTCATCCAGAAGAATGTTAGTGGACTTGACATCTCTGTGCAAAATTCTAGGTGCAGCTGCTTCATGGAGGTATTCTAAGCCGCGTGCAGCTCCAAGGGCTATGGAAACTCGAGTAGCCCAATCCAGAGATTCAGCCGGGTCTCCATCTAGACACTCCCTCAGATTACCTTTAGGAATGTACTCAAACACTAGTAGCCTCTCTGCGTTCTTTCCTTGGTATGCCAAACAGTATCCAAGCAGAGGGACCACATGGCAGTGATGAAGTCTTGATATGAGTTCTATCTGAGTGCAAAGAAACATGATATTTATCATCAGTTGATAACTTTTCTCAAGCATACTTGATAGAAGTTCACAATTGTAATTTTTAAATAAATAAAAATAGTTTATAAGATTTTGTAGATAGAGGTTATAAATCCTGCTCAGTGTTTTTAGCATAATAATTAGTATGCCAAAAAGAGCAATTCCTCAGTTGTTTGCATAAAAATCACTTGCAGAAGCAAGATCATATAATATAATAAGAAAATAGTTGGCAACTGATTACATGTTTGAATTCCTGATTTTAGAAGTCTGGTAACATTTAAATATTACTCCCTCTATACCAAATAATAGTCTCATTATACTTTTCTTTACACATAAAAATTAATGTCTCTAATATAGCCAATTCAAATCAACTGTGTATAAAATGGAATTCACAGTTTCACACTGAAAGTAATCTAATTAGAAGCAACTTTATGTATTACAAGTGGTTGGACACGCTAAAATAAAATTAAGGTTCGACAGGGGCTAGCATGGTTAGAGGTATTACCTCGGACAAGAAAACTTTTTCGGCATCTGGCCCTCCTTGAGTTTTCATTCTCTTGATTGCAACGGTTCTGCCATCTCTAAGATTACCATGGTAAACATGGCTGCTTCCTCCAACTCCAATCAAATTACTAGGAGAGAATTTGTTTGTTGCGGCTTCCAACTCGGAATACGAAAACTGTATTATTGTTCCATGTAATGCTCCAGTTTTGCTTCTGAATTGGAAAGATTTCTTGGGAATGCATCCTTTATGACAAGACAAAGAAGATTGAAATTTAAGGACATCTCAAACAGTAAAATTTCATGCATGGATTTTGCAAGAAGTACCTATAGAACAAGATTTAACAGGGGAACTAGAATGCCCTTTGTATGCTGACACTGAAGAAGCTCCCAGGCTGACCAAGTTTGAACCACTGGTAGAGCTTTCTAGTCTACCCGGTGAGTATGAAGGCCAGAAAACAGAATGCACATCCTCTCGACAGGAGTACCAGACCAGAAAGGCAATGAAGGAGAGAACTATAAGGATCAGACACGATAACAATATTATAACGGCAAGTTCACCAAAGATTCTCTTCTTTAATGGTTCCAACGCCATTACAGTACCTATAAAAATGAATTCCAGAGAACATGACTCAAAAAGCTTTCTTCTTTTTATGTAGAAAGTAAATTCCATGTTGCTATTGCTTTGAGAAGCCTAAAACTTACCGGCATGGCAGTTGCAGGACATAAAACAGCTTGTGTCAGTATTTCCATTTACCACCTTAGGCAAGCCATTGACTGGGCAAATGCATGTCGAGTGCTTACTCTTTACTCCCAGAGCTAAATTCAATTGAGACAGAGGATCAAGAAATTATATGGAAAAGTTATGCTAATCTATACAGCACCTAATAAGAAAAAGAAAAGAAAAACGAAAGGTTCCACATGATCAACAGGTTGTAACAGAGTTACCAGAAAACACAACCTGTTGAATATTTACATATTTGGAGAAATCTGCACTCTGTTACTTGATTTTTTTTCTTCCAGTAAGCTAATATCTATCTATCAGATTGTTAGAATGGAATTGTGTGTTGCCAAATAGTGCGTAGATATAAACTACTCCCTGTGGTAAATGTGGAATCCATAAATGCGCGTTCATGCACATACACCGCCTACAGATGATATAAATACAAACCAATAAAAGTATGCATTTCTTCAGAGGAAATGCAGGTCGCAGGATTTCGGTTTATAAACATTTTAAATGTTGTGGAAGCAGAATTCTCCACAAGAACTTTAACTTTAAGTTCCCTACTCTTTTAGGAATGTAGTGGAATATTTATATATGGCAGCTTTTATGTAACGTTTTCAGAATCCAATGACATAGAATTGATCTTTTGAATATTCTGAATATTAAGAGATCTATATTTCAATCACATTTATTAATTATAATAATTATGTACTCGTATTTCTACACAGTTTTTCTCCTGAAAGCAACAGTAGATCAGCTTCATTCAACAACTATTTTGCTCTGGAGTGTGAGGATAGCCATCACTAAGAGTAAATGTTTCTTTCTTGTACGAAAAAAAATTGAAAAAAGCTTACTTGCATGCAAAAAAATAATGGAAGATAATGGAGTATAAAGAGAACTAGGATTACCAGGACTGCAATCACAGGACGGATAACAGTCCCGTGGAACACTGTTCAAGTTTTCTTGCTGCAAGGAACAAGTGCAAGTCCAATTAGCTGTGGATTGTCCATCTGTAATAATATAAAAATTCATTAACGTGGATAAAAAAAGACTTTGTTACTTTGGCATTTCATGCGCCTAGAATAGTTTCATAATCACAGAAAAGAAGCAAGTATGATAAAAAAGTTTAAATGGGAACGGGTGATTCTGACCACAAAGAATATGCTGAACCCAGACAACATTGATGATGCAGAGAAGTAAAATTTTCGCCTGGAGCCCCATTTTCCGGTATTAAGCATGACACTGCAATAAAATTAGATAGTTAAATAACTGAAGACCAAGAAGAAATAAACAAATAATGAACGATTTAGAGTCCCAGTTTAAGTCACTGTATAGAGAAAAGTGGATTGTCATAATGCACAGTAAATTTCATAGCAGAGTGAATCAGCAGATTTTGCAATTAAATAATGAGCTCTCGAGGAAAGCTTACATTCATTAGATAGATTTTGAATGGCAGTTTCAGTATCCTACACAATGAGCTGATCTTTCACAACCTCAAAAACTGAAATGGTCCGTGCTGGATAAAGCCCAAAAATATGATGAGCGAAGCAAATTGAAAAAGCATCTACAAATGATTTACACAAAGCAATTGGGTAACTGATTAACCATTACACACATGCAAGGCCATATATCATGTAACAAACTAATGAAACCATAGCAGGCACACATCATTCAAATTACCTCGGAGAATTCAAATGCATTTAGCGAAAGTTATTTTCGACAGTCTATGAAGGAAATAAATGAAAATGATAAAATAATGATGTATGGGAATCCAGCGGAGTGAATCAAAACCTTTCAATGGAAGTATGCCACTTAAAGGATTATATTATAATGAAGCAAAGTCTTTGACATGTAAACCTAAACAGGATGGGGAAGACACAAATATGAATGTCCAGCATTAGGTAGGAGAGTTGGCCAGCAAACCTGACTGTCTTCTATATCAAAAATTTGACCATTTGAGGCATAAACTGATGAAACTTGGGAGTAATTTCATTTTTTCAAAATATTTTCTTGCAGTGAATAAGGGTAGTATTTCAAACACAGGCAATAGCTAAAAGAATACTCCACCATAAGAATTGAGTTCTAAAAACCTTTGAATAATGACACAAGAAACTAGCTGTGCAGTTTAAGTGTAAGTTTGGCAACTATTAATGTGGAGCCTTAATATGCAGTTTGAGCTGCAGTTGCAGCAAATCAGAAATCATTTTGTGAAGTAAAGTCCAAAAATGGAATGTGGCTCTTAAGTAGTAAAGGAAGATTGACAAATCACCAACTCTATTTCCTCAATTTCCTCAAACCCAGGATAATATGAAAACAATGTATACCCGTAGAGTTATTGCATTGAGAGCAACAGTGAGTTACGTTTATCATATTACTTACACATAATGCATCACATTACCATCAAAGCATCACCATTTATGACCCCAAGAGTCATAATCAGAAGAGAAAGCTTAGAAGAAAGTACATGAACCAAAATAAACGGTAATATCTCTCTCACCATGTGATACTCTGAATACTTCAGCCAAGAGTGAAAGAAACTAAGTGAAAGCAAGAGCACACCAAGAAGCCATGCGTTCTAAGATAAACCATATATAGAAAAACTGACTCATCAAATCTGAAATGAAGCCAAAGAAGAAATGTAGAATGGACATCTGACAGAAAAAATATAGGATAAAAGGACTCACACAGTGCAGTAAAGTTAAATCCAGAAGCGGAAAACGACTTGTTCAAAGAGAAAGTGATCCTTTCACCTAATTCACATAAGCCATTTCAAATCAGAAAGAGACTCCCTAACAATCAAACTACGTACTAACCATAAACAATACATTCAGCAAGTCCAGGGATAACATAATTTAATGTAATACAATATCTAATCAAGCATATGATTGAACTTTTAATTAACAAACCTTTTACGAACGGTCTAATGCACGTACACAAATACAGGCAACGGTCAGGAGAGAAAAAAAAAAAAAAGACTTAGCTTCCAAGATATGTAGTAGAGAAGGTAACAGCAAATAGGTATAGTACACCACTTTCTGTCCTTATTTACTGAATGAAAACGATGTTTTAGAAAGAGACATCCTGTTTGCCATTTTAAAATCTCCACTAAGTTGATTTTCTGGTGTCGGTAAGATAAAATAATTAAGGGGTTTCCGTCTCTTGCTAAATCTTGAGTTTGTTGGTGAAGAGCAAATAAAAATATGTTCATTATTGTGGCATGCTGATTAGTTTTAAGGCCAAAGGCAATGCACAAAAAGGGCAAGAACCAACATATAGAATCAATCAACAGAGAGTTTTAACTTTAAAGTGGTTTCTGTAATTCAAAATTTCGAGTTAAAGCAGCTAGATTTAGAAAAAAGATGAGCCTCTTAGCCATCTTTGGAAAAAAATGTATACTCAACTCAAATGAATTCCTTTTCAAGAGCCAGCCATTCTAGCAACTCACTGAAACACTCCATTTTCCAATTCACAAGACTGGTGTTGTACAAAATCATGATTAGATTTACAAAACCGTTGAATTTGGAAAGCAAAAACATAGACACAGGGCCCATGATCTCCACTTAATGCTGGACAATACCCAATTAGAAAAATCGCTCAGGGAGAATATTTACCATAATTTGATTGATAGATTTCACCATTTCAGTAATCATTCCTTCATTAACAGAAAAACTCTCACATCTCATCTCATGCCCGTCATTCCAACAAACAGATAGAATGCAGAACAAAAGAACCCATTAAATCACATATACAGATAAAATCCAAGATTACACCGCCTCAGAATTCAACGGAATTTAATGGTGTTCACACGAATGCTGAGCAAGAAAAAGAAGGTGGAGGTAGTAAGTACCTCGGAAAGAAACAATTGATGTGAAGTGAAATAATCAGTAATCTTGTTCCATCATCATCATCATCATCATAAGCATTTAGTGAGAGAAATGGTGAAGGGAATTGACTTGGAAAGAGAGAGCAAATGTGGACTCTAAAATCAGTAACAAGGTGTGTAAAATGGATTGTCACGGAAACCAAGGGATTCAACGGGCAGCAAATCTAGTTTAACGAAAAGGCAATGTGTCTGAGAAATCGTAACGTAACGTTTTTGGAAGGAAGGGAATTTTGAGCACAGATGTCTATGCTACTGGCCTGGCCTACCTGCTGTGCTGCACTGCACTAGACTCTGGCTAAACAAAGGGAAAGGGACGAGCCTTTCTTGCCACGTTGATTTTTGTTTTTGTTATTATTCATCTGGTGTGGCTACGGATCGGTGAACCAGATGACGTGGCGATCATTTATTGGAAGCTACCTAGGGTATAAAGTGCCCCAGCGGTGGAACTGGGACCTATGTCTGAATTACTCAGTTTTATTACCATGGAATATGAAACAGCATTCATTGCTTGCTTTCTCGGATTTAAGTTACAGAATTCTTCCAAGGCTTCGTTTCTTTTTTTTCTTTTTCTTTTCTTTTCCCTTTTTCTTTTAAAAGGGATTCGGAATAATAATAAAAAAATTTAACAGATAAAATTTTATTGAATAATTTGAAAATAAAATGAGAGAGAGCATACAAAATGAACACAAGAAAATATGTTAGTGTAATTCGCCAAGTGCAACTCGATTGTTTAAATAATACTATAATTGAATTTGTAATATATTACTGTATATATTATGTGTTTAGTGTTTACTAAATATTAGCGGATATGAATTCTTTACGTCTAATATTATCACTAACTTATTAAAAATGTGAGACACACATATGAACGAGAAATATATCAACAGTGATTGTCAATTTAACAATCATGATAAAGAATTCAACTTTCTCTATAAATATTGTGGCTAGTCAGAGAAGATAAATCTTGGAGAATAACTTTAATGATATTTAAAATAATTGATATGCTTGATAAAGAAAGACGATATTGAATGAAAATACATGTACATCTTGACAACGTGTACGCATAAGAATGATTTAGTTGTAAATGTTATAGATTTCCTCCACGAATTTGAGGGGGTGGATTAAGCAATTACTACTTTGACAAACTTGATACAACCAACCATAGCCAAGAAAATGGTAACGAATCTAGGTTATTAGGTGGATTAAAATTTAATACTAGCAGTAGTAGCACATGACAATATGAGTTGAGGCAATTAATTAACGTTAATGACAGAAATTTTCTGACAAAAAGTAAGTCAACGAAATACCGAGCACTGCAATGAGATGAGACTAGCGAGCTTGCATTGTTAGTTGGGAATTGGGATCTAATACTAGTACTAATAAACTAATCCAATATTTAAGCACGATTAGGAACAAACAAATCAGATACTGTTAATAATGCACAGTATCTTGTCATTCTTTATTCTGTAAAGCATTTGGATTTGATTCATTTTGGCGCGTTTGAGTGCCAAAATTTGCGATTTTCCCTCCATTGGTTAGTTATGAACTTATGATGATAATTTATAAACTAGAATGAAACACTTTATCCATTTTTTACTAAAGAATCAAAGAAAAGATAAATAGTATGAATGTGTGCATATATAAGTGCTAAACAATGAGTAAATTCATAATTATGAGATTTCAGAGGATTTTAAATCATATGCTTCAATCTCCTCAATTCAGCCTATAGAATAGTTTAAACTTGTGGGTTGAATCCAATTCATCTAATGAAATTATTATTATAAACTTTCAATTTGTTTTGTGAACTCTCTTTTCAAACCTACATTTAATTTCAAATTAAACATAAACCGTATTTAAAAGATTTGCAACTTATTTTATGAAAGTAGAGAGATTATATTTTTATGATCTAAAATTAATTTGAGATAAAAAATATTTAAAAAAAATTAACAAAATAAATGAAAAGGTTATTGTGTGATCGAAAAAGTATAATATATGGTATATAAAACACGTCGATTGACATATTTCTTTCAACATGTCATTTGCTTAAATATAAATTCTATCCATAAGTTATTAAATTTCCATGTATTATAGTGCCACGGTACCTGCCAACAACTACAGTTGGATGATATACATACTTTCAGATCCAAAGTTCATTTGGGGATGATTAAACTTACTAAAAAATGAGGATTTAAGTTGAATGGAAAATCGATTCCCCACAAAGTTTATACTCCCTCTTCAGTTCTTTTAGATTTTTCTAAAACAACGAACGAAAAGAGAAAAGGAAACACGTAAATAATAAAAAACTGCAGAGTATTTTACCAACCCACCAATACCAACCAGATGAAATTTTAGTAATAAGGTTCTATTATCTTCATCTGAAGCGAACATGAACATAACATATCATGAACATAACATATTTGATCTGAACTTATTTATGGTTTTTAGACGATGATAACAGAGGTCAAGTATAAGAGAGCACAAATAGAGACCAGTACACATGCAACTACACATTTGCTGGCTTAAACACACTACTGAACTCAAAGAAGCATTAAAACCTTAGCAAAGTGCAAAAATACCACTAACAAAACTACCAAACAGGTTCCCAAATAAAACTGCTACTATAGTTCTAGACTTCTAGTCATGGAAACCTTACCAACTGAATCAAATTGCTTAATTAACTAACAACTACAGAGAGCCAGCTACCTATTGTCTATCTGCAATAAACTGAACCTGCAACATCCTTGCAGCAAGAAGAAAATCAAATCATTTACTGCTACCTATACCACCACCTCCACCTTCACCCAAAGAGAAAAATAATGTCTCTCTTTATATACAAACTTCAATATATCAGCAGCACCAAATGTAATCTCAATCCTTTCACCATGCTCAACTTCCATTCATGTACACTTGTGTTGAACATTTCCCAGAAAATCCCAACCTCCCTCCCCTCTTATTCCTTTCAAAAACCCGAACACCCAAAATTTCGGAAAGCAACAGAAAGTCATTAAAGTATCAGCAATGAATAAGAAATGAATGCTAATCAACCTACATTCAACAACTCACAGATGGCAGACAAATATCACCTTTGCAGTGGCTTCCCGTTGAAAGACTGCGTATGCCTGATTGGGCCACGTCGAGGTGGAGCACCAAATACCATAGTCTGCGACAAGTTTACCATATCGACCATGGATGGTGTTTGATAAGCCTGCACAAAACTTGTACTTTGGGTCGAGTCTCCTCTTGCAGTAGCCCTCTGCCAAGAATGTGAACTTAGTCCAGACAAGACATAAGCCCTTCCGGATGTTTCATATACCTGTCGGTTTGCCATCCTTTCTTGCATTTCCTTTAACTCCGCATCCAACGCGACATACATTCTGTCCCCTGATCGTGCTAGAGCTGTTTCTGCTAGGTCCTTACGACATGCTTGTAGGATCGCCACTGCAGAGGCCAATTCACCTCGTTCGGCAGCAATTTTAGCTTCAGACATTGCTTCTGCTGATTTGTTCCTGTTCCGCTGCTTATCCACTTCCATCGAGACCACTACATCTGCATCAACAGCTACTGGTCTTTGGATTTTGACATCGGTTAATGAGTCCCTGGAAGTGTTGTTAGTCACTGGATGAGTGTATATACATTTCACTTTTAGCAATGACATCTCTTCACCCGATTCCTCAACTGGAATATTGATTGTCGCTAGAAAATCTCGTTCTTCTTCAGCATACAAGTCTCCAACCCGAATACTAACTCGTTTCCTATCACGAGTAAATAAGGCTTTGTAGCTTCCAGATTTCACGGATATGAGTTGAGAAATGGGATCAATGCATTCGATTTCAACATTTAAGTCCTGTACAACAACACTTAAGAGTCCTCCAATGCACTGTGCAAAAGCATCTTGAATCATGCTCTCTGCTTCTATAAAAGAAAACGTTCCCCCAGACATTTCCGAAATCGAATGCATTGCCACTGCATCATGATCCGAACCAAATCCAAATGCATGCACCGGAATTTGAAAACCATTATCTCGTTGCATAGAAGCTGGGAGTAATGACCGACAACTAACTCGGCCATGTGCGCCAACAGGTGCACTAATTGTGTATGTATCTTGCCCGTCAGATAAAAGCATGATACTAGCAACAGGATTTTTCCATCGGCGGTCCTTAATCACTTTGGCACCTTTCCTCAAACCCTCAGCAATATTTGTTCCACCATTTGAGCTTAAAGCGTTAACAGCCTGCAATGCTTCAAATTTTCCAGCAACTGTCATTCTGCACAGGGGTAGAACACGACGTGCTGTGGAAGAGAATGCGATCACCGAGAGCCTGTCTGATGACCCTAAATTTTGAATCACGAACCCCATCGCCCTTTTGAGCAATGCAAGCTTGGTACCTGAAATAGATTAAAGTTTCATTATGTCACCATTAATAAACAATGAAATGTTCCTACTCTTAACCAAAACAAAAGGAAGTTTCTACTTTTTGGAAACTTAAATTCAGTCCATGTTTAATAGTGTTTCTAATGATACCTGACATGCTGCCACTGACATCAAGCACCGTGACAAGATCAACTGCTGCACGAGAAGTTTGAGGTGTCGATGGCACACCATCAGAATCTTGTAGTTTAGGTGTAGCTGGTGCTTTGAGGTGAACAAGAATAGCAAAGTTATCATGGCATTTTGATCTCGCGACAGCGGAAACTTCTGGAAACATTTGAATTTCTATTACCCCAGAAGCATTACCACTGGCATTGGTACTAGCTTCCACCTCATTGGACTGGTGAGAAGAAATTTCATCATCATCGTCAAACACATTAGGTTCGAGGAAAGGAAGACCAGAAGCAGAATAACGATTGGCTTCTCCAGTGGACGACATTGGCCTCATAGCAGTCGTCCAATCATCATTTTGAGTCAAGGGGACACTGTTTGTTCTTGCTTTTCGAAGAGACTTATCGGTGACAGGACTCTGGAAAGGGATTTCTTTCCATTTTGCTCTGCAAATGGGGCATACTTGCTTTCCGTGCTTAACATTGGACGTAATGCAATGGAAATGAAAAGCATGAGAGCATTCTGCGGTGAAGATTGCATGGCCATTGCCGGGCTTCATTGACGTTAAGCATATTGCACAAATGCTCTGCATAGAATGGTGAAATTTAGAATGCAAATACAAAAACTACTAAAAAAAATAGTTCTCCCTCTATTCCCCTGAGCTTTCCATTGCGGACACAAAATTTAAGAAAAATTGGTGCTAGTAGGGTATTGTTTGAGTATAGTTTTTGAGTTATTAGTCTCTCTTTCAATTGAACCAATCACAAAAAATATGGTGAAATTGAATTGTTGGGAATAATACAGAAAACAAAAAAGCAAACAATAATGAGTTCCACCAAATTACCCAAAAGGTTAATATTATATTTATGTCACTAAACATTTGTTATTATTTAAAAAAGTATATTATAATAATTATTATTTAGTTTTGCAATGGCATTGTCACATTGATTTTTTTATAAAATGACCATAAAGGAATGACCCTACGTAAACTTGAACCTTCATGCCCCAATATTTGAGTTGTGAAAAAAATAATTAACATAGGTATTCCAAAAACTTTGCACATATTTAAAGAAAAAAGAAAGAAGAAAATGGACTGCTGTCTGCTAGTCAATAAAGTCAAAATACAAGATGGCCAAAGTACACAAAACTGCAGCAAATATATATTGGTAAAGCAAAGAGTAAAAAACTCCCAACTATTTATAACTTTTATAATGGAAAGTGTAATGAGTAGACACCCAAACTAATAATGAAGCTTTTGAGGCATTAAGATTGTCAAAATATGATTTTGATCAAAGCACATGTATGAAAAGAAGCAGAAAATCATTAGATAGGCACTAAAATATATTGGCATTCTCCTTTTCACAACCTTATTTACTTTGATGGAGCTTATTTGCATGAAAAAGATGACATTCAATGGTCAAGTTGAGAGACTTATTTCATTCATACATAAAAAGGGGTTGTGTGAGAAAGAAAGAGTGAAAGAGACAATGTGTGGTCTCATGAAACAGTTGAGAGCTGGTTGCTGACCTAGCAAACCACTTCCTTTCCTATCTGTGGAGTGTGGAGAGCAGATAAGGCCTGATGGGAATTACTCCTCTAAATGGTCCTCCACCATTTTCATTTTTCATCCCCACTCTTGTCTTCTTTCACATTCCAACACTAATACTAGTAGATTATTAACAACTCTCTAAACTCGCAATACAAGATCGCTAAAAGCTATGAATACCGTTATCAGTTTGCGACCCCAACATGAACATAGACATATTGTTTTCGGGCAAAGGTTCGAACTTTTGTATGAATTCATAGCCAAGGCCGACGACAACGGGATAACATTTAAAAGTTAGGAATGTATGTTTAAAGGGGCATCACAATGGTGCAGATATAGAATAATAGAGAGCATGTATGGTGAACATTTAAGAAGATTGATTGATATTGGAGGGAGACTTTAAAAAGATTCCGGGAGTGTTATATTCCATTATAGTAGTAGTGAAATAATATTGAAAGCTACGTTACGGAAACAGACTACCCATACTGACAGTTCATAAGGCACCAGACCAATATATACATACATACATTCACTTATTACACTTATTGGCAGCTAAGTTAGCTGCTACTGCTAGCTCCATTATTTATTATTATCATGCTTCTACTGCTTCTTCTTCTTCTTCTTCTTCTAATAGGACTGACTCTATGACACGTGACAGCCCACCTTCTGACTGTATGTTCAAGCTTACCAACAACCTCATCTTAAATATTCATTTCATTTTCCGATCAAATATTGAAAAAATAAAATAACAAAATACTAAAAAAAGAAATGATCTGTTTTTTGTAATTTTATGAAGCAGGCCACAGGCATTAAATTAAAACGAATTGAAAACAATTAAATTATATATTTTATAATGAAAATTGATGTGCAAAATTATGGCATGGTTGGAGTAAGTAATGAAGAAAATTGAAAAAATTAAGAGCAGACAGACCTTTGAAGAAGAGGTAGTAGTAGTAGATTTGGAGGAGTGTTGCCGGGGCAAGAGAAGGCCGGAGGAGGAGGGCATTGGAGTTGTGGGCATTCTGACCGGCGGCGGCGGCGGCGGGTGAGAATCGTCGGACGTTTTGGGGGAGTATAAGCAGAAATTGAGAGTGAATCCGAGAGAGACCTGTAGTTTCTTCCATCTTTTTCTGGTACTACCACCACCCATAATTCAGAACAAGAATATTAAAAATTGTTTTGTTTTGAGGAATGGGATGAATGAATGAATGGATGAATGAATGAGATTGATGATGAGATTAATAATAAAAGAAGAATGATGAAGATATATGATTTTTAATAATCTGGGAGATTGAGAAGGGAGACATTCTATGGAAATGACGGATCTCCATGTGAGCTCGCTCTCTCTTCAATGAGCTGATGATATGGGAGATGGTTTCGGCTTTGGCTACCTATTCGCCTTGTTTTAGGTGTTTGTTAGTACTACTAGTATTGGAATCATTTTTTCTTTTTTTAGCTTTGCTTTTGTGGGGTTCTATTTTTACCAATAACACTCTACCCGATATCTCATGTTTCGCCTATTTTATTGTTAAATAAAAATTAAAATAAAAATTAAAATACTCGCTCTCTCCTATTTTCATTTAAAACCTTGTTTACATCGACTACCCCAAAATAGTGATAATATATAACCCATCTATGTAAATGAACCTAACTGTTCAAATATTGTTACAATTCTACTCCTTATTCTTATGTCCGGTCTCAGACTTTCATTTGTTTTTTTGGTACAATTTAAAATTAAGTCCAGATAAATATAGATTCATAAAAGTTAACAAAATTATTTCCAGTATAGTTACTGTTAATTGATAATGTTGTCATAAGGTAAGTGGATATGTTTATGATAGGGATGGAGGTGGAAGATGTTATGGACTTATGGTGAAGGTGGGTGAGAGAGTTTGAGGTGGAGTAGACTGGGGGATAAGGGTAAACTGGAAATTTATAGCCGAGTTTTGTAATGGGGGGATTCGACAAGTTTGATTATTGCTCGATCCTCCAAGTCTCCAACTAGTACTCTCAATCAATCAAGATGATATGGAGTAAACCTTCCTTAATGTTTCGATATCTTAGTGTATATGGGCTAGTGATCGGTACACATAAATTTATTACATAGTCAATGTCAAGTTTTTAAGTGAAACGAATCACGGTTACGATCGGAAAACATTTAAGTGTAACTGAGTTGATTTGTAGCATTTTTTCTTCTTGAAACGACTAAATTTTTTGATTTTGTTTTTCTTAGAATCAACAAAATTTTATTAGATAGACAAAGTTGAGAAATACAACGAGAAGTGCATAAGCGATGCACAAAAAAAAGTTTAAACCCAAACCATATTGAGCATAAAAGCATGTATGGAGTAAACCCAAACCAATTTTTTTGATTTTGTTAAACATATAAAAACATAAGAATCGATGAAGCCATAACAATTATACCGAATAAATAAATAGAGACTTAAAAGAAAATATGTACATCCATTAACAAGACGATGAGACAACAGCGGTCAACACCAAACCATGCAAACAACTACTCGTAGTAAGGAAACAATAAATATCAAACTCCATGGCCGAAGATTGGCTAGCCACCAAATGAAACCGAACGGCAAGAACTTCGTAATCTCTAATGAAACTTCAACTCAACAAAACTTTAGAAGTTAGAACTTAGGTGAAAGCGTAAACATCACTAGACACCAAGGGATATAGGCTAAGAAAGGACATCACAAACCCGTCCCTGATAAAATCACCATCAGATTTAAGCTAAAAAAAAAACTCTAAATAGAAATAGAAATGAATTTATTTAAAATATAAGTTTCAAGTTAAGTACATATAAACTGAACTAAACTTAATACATGTGGACTGATAACTAAAGTAAAAGGTGAAATAAACACAGTCTTACCTCTTGAACGAAGAGTGTGGGGTTATATTTAGTAATACTATTTACACTCAAAGTTTTATGGGCACGGTCTATGTTTGAATTAGAAATAGAGATGTTTTTAGGTAAGATATATTTTTATTGAAACAATTAATCATATTGTTAATTAAATATCTATATGATTTTATTTTATATTTATCAGCTTATTTATATTTTTTTGTGTGAGTGATATATTATTAAGTATTAACCCCCGGTTTCACAACTTTTACATTTCTCGTGATCAGTCTTGTTAGCTGTGACTTTGTCGTTATTATTATCAATTAAATCGAAATGAACGTGTTGTTAGTTGGATCATTCGAGAGCACGTCGCCAAAGTTGAAGCACCGATGATGATCAATGTTATTTCAATCAATTTATTGCACTATCATATTTTGTTGACTTGCTATATAATTTGGTCAAACTTCGATACTTACCCTGATGATCGACTTTATTAATGACGTTAAGAACGAACCCGGCCGTCGCGGCACACGGAATAAATTCTACGTGGCTATATAATAACCTGCAAAGTGAAAACTATCTAAATAGGAAAATATGTTACACTTAAGTATTTTTTAGATATAATTCTTAGATATATTTTTACAATTATAATGTTTCCACAAATATTTCATCAATAAATTTCTAAATTTTCTAAATCTCTGTATAATGGAGATACAAACGCTTTGAATCACTCCATTGTATATTTGTATTATATCACTCCATTTCCATTAAAAAAAACAATAATAATAACTTTATTTAATGAATCATAAATTAATTTTCAGTTAAGACGTTAAATTAAGTTAAAGTTCGTGACAAAGTAACACATAGCAATAAGTTTTTATTAAGATGGGCTCTGGTGCACTTTGGCGAGAAACTAATCGACAAAACCAACATTTTGGTACGAAAAAAATTGTTAGGCTAGTCAAGCCGAAATCTTAGTTTAATTATTCATAATGTGATAATGCCATTTGGCATTTATTTTGGTGGTCCAGCCGTTTTTTCCCGGTCGAAGTACCTTCATTATTTTATTTTTTATCTATTATTATTATTATTATTATTATTATTATTATTATTATTATTATTATTATTATTATTATTATTATTATTATTATTATCAAAACCGTAAAATTGTACTCGCCTCATCTCCACACATAATTTCCATTTCAAACCATTGAATTTTTTAATGTCCATTGAACTCCTATGAATTCTAAATCCTTAAATTTTCATACTATAACTGTATAATTTATTTTTTTTTACAAATTAGGATCAATACTATGTCAAATGTACATTAAAAGAGTCCGAATCAAAATCTTGTGTGGAGATGAAAATATTACTTTTGATCATTTGTACATTTACAATTAAAGATATTTGTGTATAAGTAATAAGACGAGTGGCAAGGGTGTTGTGGTACCATAAAATAGGTCGGGGTTCGAATACCGACAGAGTCATAAAGTTGGTTTGGGTGTATTTGGAGTTATAACATATAAGGTGAGGCGGTAAAGTAGTAGTGTAGGAGTAGGTTAGTTATATTTTTTTGTGTAATAATCATAATATGTTTGGTTAGAAAAGTTATTCTTCTTAAATTTTCAGTAATCTTCATCAATGTATTCGGGTATTTGCGAATACATAATCGGGTTATTTTACGTATACATAAACTAACTTTTAACATTTAAAATAACTCCGCATTGTGGACAAAAAAGTCTGTAAATGTGTGTACATGAACTTGTATAAATATTTAGAAAAGTCATAGACATTGAATTGGTCTTTCTTTTTTCCAGTTTAGTTATGCTTTGAACGTTGAAATTAATTATGTACTCCATTATAATATAACTCAAAACGATTTTGGCTCTAGCTAGGGAACCAAAAAAGGATTGCTAGCGAGCATTTGCAGTTGACGTAAAATGGGTTGATTTGATCTAATCTTGACCATGCTTGCTTGTTGCTTGATATGGTCGATAAGTTCGAATTCTCAACCTTTCCGGCTCAAATGTGTCACGTTATATTATTCTACTTTGACTATATATGGCTACTATATACTTCCTCCATTTCTTTAGTTACTTCCTAAGGGGACTGTTCATCGCGAACTTTGATCACGTATAACTTTTAAATTAGGCTGTATCAATATAAATTAAAAGTTGATTATGAAAATATATTTCATTTAATTTCATAATATAATTTTATTATATTTTTCTCTAATGTAATTTAGGAATTATACGTGGTCAAAGGTCACGATGAATAGTTACCCTAGGAAGTTATTAATGAAATGGAGGTATTACTACGAGTACTATATATGCTAACTACAATGTCAAATGGTCGTTTAGAAGACCAATTTGTACTTCATCGATGTAATCTAAAGATAATATGTTATCTGGAGTAAAATAATAATGTGATGATTTACACACTCTGAAATTATAAAATAGTACAGTGGAATGGAGTTCAAACTGAAAAAGATATAGAAGCAAGTTAGCGTCAATTCATTCATGTCAGAGATATAAGATAAGTGGTTTTTTTTTCTCTTTAATTTCTACCTTTAACATTCAATTAGGTTTGAATAATATTATGAGGTGTTGTTTATTGATTAGATAAGAGAAAGTAAGAAAGAGAGAGAGAGAGGGCTGGAGAGAGAAGGCTGTGAAAATGGGTTGAGACTTGAGAGGCCTCTCAAGTCTCAACCCCAATATCCTTTTCGATACTAAAAGTTCCAACTCAACTAAAAACGCCAAGAGCACTCTCAGCCAGAAAGCCAAACAATCTGGTAGAATGTACGATTTATGCACTCTATATTTGTTTAACTTGTTTTCATCCATGTAATAGAAAAAATACGGTTTAAAAAAAGGAAACGTCATACTAACTTGTTTTAATTCAAGATTTTATCCTCCATATTCTCCGAGGCAAAAATTTCAATACAGATAATCGCAATTTGTATTTAAGTTAGTTAAAGCAAGTGATGAACGTCCTTACTGAAAATATGATGTCGACAAGGATGGGATATGTACACAAATAAGTCAAATATTATGCAACGGCACTAGTATTAGGCTGATGTAGTACCTTTTGCCTAAAATGTATTGGGTTCCAATTCCAATCCTTTGCGTGCTTGGATTTGGATTCCTAAAATGTATTGGTTCCACTCCAAGTTGATATTTGCGTGCTTGGATTTGGTTTGATTTATATTCTTCACAAATCACACAAGTGACAACTATTTTATTATAGTTTCTACCAGATAAATCGTAGTGGCGCCAAACTCTTGTTATTTAAGACCGGCTGTGAATCTTCAAACTGACGAAATTGCTAATCCTAGTTTGACATTGTTCTCATTTAAGCACACATCAATAAAATACTCACTTCATGATTTGTTCCAGAATGCTAACTCATTAGCCATGTTACATGTAATTGTCAAAACTGACCGTTTGATTATGGTGTTGTTTCAACACTAAGTGCAACGATACACCGCATTTGTGTGTTTGACTAACCTCTCTCACTATTTGTTGTCTTCCATTAACAAAATAATACTTCTTCTGTTTCATTAATAAATTAATAATTTCATGGGGAATTATTCATCGCGACCTTTAACCACGTATAACTCTTAAATTATATCGGAGAAAAATATAATAAAATTATATTATAAAATTAAATGGAGTATGTTTCCATAATCAACTTTTAATTTATATTGATACAGTTTATTTAAAAGTTATACGTGGTCAAAGGCAGGGGCGGATCCAGAATTTTTAAATAAACTGTAAATGAATGTAATATATATTAATTATTATTGAAAATAATAAATATTAATTAATTAATTATTAAAAAAATAATTAGTAATGCTGAGTTGGAAATAAATTCTTAGTCATTTAGAATCAACACTTATTAAATTTATAATAGAATTCGTAATAAAACAATTCCGTTAATATATATTGCTTTTACAATTTTATACACTAAACCAATTAGTTTTGACCTAAATATAACAAAACGAACAAATTTTTCAATAATGTTAATGAAATACGGTATTTATCAACTACTCTGACTTCAATTATTATTCAATTGAAGATACCTGGGTAGAAATTTAATCTCTACGCATTTCCATTATTTTTATACTTACTAATATAACTATAAAGAATACTACATATTTTCATGTATTATATATGCTTCCAAGTTCCAACCAATTTAAAGGGTGCAAAATAAATTTTAAAAACTTATGTGGGTGCAAAAAAATGAACTTGGTGGGGGCAAAATAAAATTTTATATGCTAGTGGCAATTTTTTTTCTTGTGGGTGCACTTGCACCCATGGGCCTATGAGTACATCCGCCCCTGGTCAAAGGTCGCGATAAATAGTTTCATTAGAAACTTTTTAATGAAACAGAGGTAGTAATTTCTAGGAGTATTATTTATTTTGCCTTTTCCTTAACAAAATAATTATTCTACAGTTTTGATTGAATTTATTTTGCAGAAGAAGACGTGGAAAATCAAGTAGTTACGAGAAAAAGATGTAAAGAGAGGTCTTGAAGATATTTTAGATAAAAATAGCTAGAAATATTAAATGAGCCACTAACTTGGGCCAGTTGTCAGAGTTAGTTTCACACTTGGACTAAGAACTACTTTCACTGTTTCCTTAAGTAGTTTCTAAGTTGTGAAAATCACCAATTTTAAGGAAAAGTAATATTTTACTGCATGGCCCACAATATGACTCACAACTTGGACTAAGAACTACTTCGTCCATTTTTGTAGATTGTAAAATGTGGATTGGTGGGAAACTTTTTATATTGTGGAGCCAAATTTTCTGTTTTCACTTTGATGTAATGCAAATGTATAAGGTGATATGTATCCTGTATTGGTGGGAAATTGTAAAAGTTTAGAACCAATTTCGACTGAACAGTATATGATCTTGTATATTCAAACTTTTTATTTAGTTCTTGCATTATTTTATTCATTTGCAGCTAATATACATGGATTAATTGGAGGAAAATGTTTAAGTTACTAATGATACTTAAATAAAGTAAGTTGTGGGTCATATTGTGGGCCATGCACTAAAATATTACTGATGAGGGTAAAGACCGTTTCAAGGTCTACTCCACCATCTCTCAATCCATGGGAGCGTACGGTTTGAGTATTTGAAGGGCGGGACTCCGATACCTACAGTGAAATGGGGGAGAGTTAAGGGAGGGGAGTGGAAGACGACCTACCTAGGTTAGGCCGTATTCCCGTTTAAGGTTGATGGGGATAAATGTGACATAATAGTAGTGTGTAGTGGGCCCTTCATATAAGGGCATGTCTCCTTTATCCGGACCATACGACATGCGGGTCGGCACGACGGTCCGTGTGCTTCGAGAGGGGGGGGGGTGCGTAGGATGTGACCACTTGTCTGTCTCGGAGATGTATCATACGGCCACCTAAGTGTCCTTCGGAGGGATAGATGCTACCCAAGATGCAGGGATGGGGTCCGATGTGGCGGTCCTCTTTTCCCTATATCAATTACTTTTATTTAATATTGGTGATTTTCACCACTTAGGAATAGGAAGTACTTAGACCATCACTAACATCATCTCAAATTTTGGTAATGAGAATTTCAGATCGAAAAGAGATGCTGCTGGAGCAGCTTGAGACGCAAATAGCTATGAGAAACTGGGATGAGTTTGAGATTCTCAGACTCATCCCAACCATTATTATATTATTATTTTTTCTTTTTCACTTTTTCTTTTACTATCCCTCATCACGTTGATTTTATTTGCTTCTTTCATTGTCTGATTGTAGTAGTATCATTTGTTTCATTTCATTTCATTGTATGATTGTAGTACGTAGTAGTATCTTTCTTCACCACGTCTTGTATACGTACGGAGTATTATTGTAGTAGTAGTATCATTTGTTTCTCTTTGCTAAATATTGTAATATTCATTATCAAATATTATCAAATATTACTGTAACATATTTTATTCCACAAATTAAAAAAATGACGAACACACAAACATAATTTTAAAATATGAAAATTTTTATATTATAGAATTATTAAGTATGTAATATGTTGTTTAATTTTCTATTTAAAGTATCAAGTATTGTAATTTTTTCAATTTCGTTATTAACTGGATATATTTTAGTTTAAAATTTTCATATTATTGTAATTTTATTATTAAATATCATGATTTTTATTCTAAAATACTGTAACAAACTACATTCAATATAATACAATATGAGATATAAATTGTTAAATGAAATGGGAAAAGAATAGTGTCAATTAAAAAGTAATGGTAAAAGAAAAAGTATATTTGGGTTTGAGAGAGTTTGATGGTTGGAGGTTGAGAGTTTGAAGTGAGTTTGAGTTGGTAGAATGCTGACGTGGCAGGTCCGAAAATTTTAAGGATGTGTTACTGTTGGATATGGTCTTAAAGAAATGGAGGAAGTAAGAGATAAGGAAGAAGAAGATGGCGGGAGCTATAAGGTGGTCTAGCGGAAGGGAGGTGGGATATTGAAGGGGGTTCGACCCTAGCGGAGACATAAGACGGTTTCGGTGTGAAGATATAAAGTGGGATATTGTAATATTTGCCGTTTAAAAAAATAAAAAGAAGATGGCGTGTGAGATGATGATATATGTACTTTATTGATAAAATAGAAGTCATTAATTAATGAACTTGTTTACTTCATTATTAATAGTGCTAATTTTAACCTAATCAATGTATTTTACTGGACCAAAACTTTCCACATTTGGAAAGAGAAAGTTTGTAACATAACGACAAAAATGAAAATAAGAAAAAGTTATTAAAAGTTATTAACTAAATGGAAAAAGTAACGTAATTACTGTTTTCTTCTTTTGTTTATTTCAAAATTCGTAATCATTACTAGTACAATTGAACTTTAAAAAGTGTAGAGTATGCTGATAGTTTGGGAACTGGGGTTGAAATATTACATAAATTGTTATACATACCTATTGGAATGTGAGTTATAGGGAATGGTAACAAATCTATAGCCGAAAGCCACCAAATGAAATCAACTCTTTTCAATGTTCCAATACCGAAGAAACACAACAATTTCACTTTAAGCTCATGTTCCCGTGCAAAGTGCCAAAATATATAGTGGCTGCAAAGTGCAACCTAAACCTCAATATTCATTTCATTAAGATCCCCCAAGATTTTCAGGTTCAATACATTTTGTACCAACAAAATTTGACCAACTAACCTAACAATTCGTTGCACCCCAGGGAAAGAACTAAAAGGGAAACAATAGAAAAAATAGGGTAAATTCACTTCAAAGACCAAGTTGGAAAAACAAATTTCAGAGAGTGACGTGGACCATGGTGTAGTGTAGGGGTGAGCATAAAACCCATCCGACCGACCCACCCGCACAAACCGTCCGCCCCTAACCCGTCCGCGACGGCTTACATCGTGTTATACTCGCCCGCGGTTGAAAAAATGTTTCACCCACGATGGGTCGGGTGGGTGGCGGCTTGACGGTTGCAAACCGCCATTACCCACCCGCCATAAGGTATATATATTTTTATTATACATATATATATTTTATATATATTTATTACTACTAATTTACTACTTCAATCATAAAAATAAAAAAAAATGTATTTGGTTATTAGCTCATTGTATGAATAATCAAGGGGCAACATTCAAATGTTGGATGAATAATCAGTCAATTGTATTTGGTTATTAGCTCATTGTCTCACTGGTCAGTATACTCACCTTTCTTGCTACTTTTTTTTTTATCTCTCTGTTTATTAGCTCATTGCCTCACTGGTCAGTATACTCACCTTTCTTGCTACTTTTTTTTTTATCTCTGTTTTTCAAGTCAGTTTCTTGTCTTTCTTTCTTTTTTTTTTTTTTGGTCAGTTTTTTTTTCTTTTCTTTTCTAGTCAGGTTCTTTTTAATTTTTAATATAGTTCAGTGTGCTTTTCTTGCTCCCTTTGTAGATTTGCAGCTGAGCTATAACAATAATCCAACATGCCAACAAAGCTCGGTCTTCTCAAGAAGCTTAATGTGTTTTGCTTAGTTTCATTTATGTTAAAAACTTAGTTTTATTTTGGACATGTACCATTGATGGATATTGTATCGGTTGTTTGCATTTTGAACTTCGTTATTTCTAGTTTGTTTATTAATCTAATTTGATTTTTGTCGAGTTTCAATATTATTAACCACCCGCCTTTCGCCCGCACATTTTTACAACCCACCCGCGACGGCTTGAGTGTTTTTTTACACGCCGCGGTTTGTAAAAAAATCACCCGCATACGGTGGGTCGGCTTAGTTTTTGTTACAAACCCGCCTACACCTGTCCACACTCACCTCTAGTACTCTAGTGCATTTTTTTTAGCCAAAACACTCCACGTCATTCTCTGAATTTCTTTTCCACTAGAGTATTGGAATTCTACCCTAAATATATATGATTCTCCTCAAAGAAAGGAGTGATATATGATCATAAGACAATAAGGCTGGCCTATGATTCATGGAAATTTCCTCCGAACTGTACTATATGTTTTCTACTCCGCCCATTTTGTACCATAAGTTTGTTACTTTTAAATTTTGTCACGTACAAAAAATTTAATTTTTGTACTTCGGGCCAAATCTAGCCCGACGAACTAATATTAGAGTAAATTTGATTCTGATTCTGATTCACCCCAATTCGGTATGAACTCGCGAATTCGAGATAATTTTTCACTAATTCGCCTAAATTATAAATAAATAAAATTAATTTTTTAAAGCAAACAAGGTAATTGTTGAGCATATCCATTTGTATGACACATCATTGATTTTTATTTTTTTTAAATTGAACATTTATACTACACATAACTCTCATTAAGACTTTAACTTACCCCAATTGATTTTTGCAAATAATTAGAACTTAGAATAAGGAGATTAGCAACCAATCCATTTTGTCTTCCTCGCATACATTGAAAAAAATTGGATCCATTTTATTTGTTTGATTGCATCATTTTTTTTTTTTTGAAAAGGGTTTGATTGCATCAATATGTCAAACAAAGGGGTATGCTCTGCAATCACCTTAATTGTTTTAAAAGGTTTTGTTGTTATTTAGATATGTTAATAATGCCCGTGAAATAGTGAAAAATTATCACTAATTCGTGAGTTCATGGTGAATTGGGGTGAATCAGAATCAAATTTACCCTAATAGTAGTTCATCGGGATTGATTTGGCCCGAAGTACAAAAATTAGATTTTTTGTGAACTTATAAGACAAAATGTGGGAGTAACAAACTTACGGTACAAAATAGACGGAATAGGAAACTTATGGTACATTTTGGAGGATTATTCCTATGATTCAGCCTAGCCCAACTAGTGAAGAGCTGACTTTGGGCTGAAACAGTTTCCAGTAGCCCAATTTTAATTTTCTCTCCAGTTTCAAAACACTATTTATCTAGGAAGCACCAATACGGATATGTAAATACACCAAACTCAATCAAATATCGGATACTTTGTAAAATAGCTCATTGGGTAGATGAACCGGGGGGGCATATAAGGAATTATCAATAAGAAGATTTATGAAGTAATAACTTATCATATAGTTGAATCACCAATTAGATGGTTAGATACCCCTCTCCCTCCGTCCCACAAAACTTTATCCACTTTGAATTCTTTTGTCAACAGTTTTCGACTTTCATTACAAATTACTCTTAAATTGTAATGTTAAAATATATAATAAAATTATATCATAAAAATTTAATAATATCATGAAACTTTACTTACTAAATTTTCATTATATAATTTTGTTATATATTTTACCATTACAATTTAAGAGTAGTTTGTAGTCAAAATAAAAAACTGTTGATTAGAAAATTTTTTCTAGTACGAAGAGTATCATTCGAGTGATCAAATAAGCTCATCAAACTTACATCGCACAACAGTATTCCAATGATCCTTTGATCAAGATTCTAGTCATTCTAATAGAATTAGACAAAAGTAGAAGCAGAAAAAAGAAAGGGTGAGTACGGTAAAGAAAGGGTGAGTACTGTATGTTTCCCATAGCTTATCTTGTCTCATACACCAAGTACAAGAAAATACAACTTATAGTCCCACTAAACCCAATTTATCATAGTCAAATCACAAGCTATATGTTTAACATTCATACAGGTGAAGTAAGCTAAATTGTAAACAAGTATTTGAGTTTTAAGCCCACAAATTGTTGTTAATTTGGTTTTAACTGTTGACACTCATATTTAATTTCTTGATAGATACTTAGAATAATAAGAATTTTGAAAGGTTCTATAGGCAAAAATACAACAGCTGGGAATATAATAGAGTATAATCATCTGCCGGCTAAATGTTGTGTTAATGTAATGTGTATTTATCATCACAATTGTCATCTTCTCTGTAACTCTGTTCAGAATCTAGTCACCTCGACAACCTTATTCTTGCTTTCCCTTTTGGTGACAATTAATCACAAACCAAGAAAATGCACCTCATCTTTTTTCTTCTTCTACACAATCATGATCCATCTCTTGTTCATGATCATATGTTCATTCTTCTACCAAACCTCTAGCCAGCAACACTATGACCAATCCTCATGTTCTACAACCACAGACTCTCCAGGCACAAGGTACACCTGCAGCTCCCAGAAATCGTGTGAAACGTTTGTCGTTTACCATGCTAACGACCAGTTTGCAACAATCTCAGCCATCTCCTTCTTGTTCAACATGAATACAAGCTCGTTGCTTCGCATCAACAATGCTTCCGATGCCAATCAGGTTCTTCCAACGGGTCATGAAGTTCTTGTTCCTGTAACTTGTTTATGTTCAACCCAATACTCTCAAGCTAACCTCACCTACTTTTTACCTTCACATTTAACATTATCAGATGTATCTTGTTCTGTATTCGAAGGTTTAGTCAAGATGATAACCTTGATCGAAGAAAATCGTAATGTGAGTGCTGGTTCAATTCTTCATGTTCCCTTGAAGTGTGCTTGCCCTGATAATCAGCCTGATGTGAAGTTCTTGGTAACGTATCCTCTCATCAGTAGTGATGACACCAAAAAGATAGGCGAAAAGTTCAATGTTCCAGTCCAGGATATATGGGCTGCTAACAGTATGGCTCCAGGCGATCCTACTGTTTATCCAACAACGACTGTTATAGTACCAGTGAAAGATAAACCTCTGATAAATTTCAACATTACCCCCGATCCTCCGTCTCCACCGTTTCTTCCTACAGAAAATGTGGAAAAAACAGAAAGAATGTCGAAAATAGAGAAACTCTACATTGCAGGAGCAGCTGTTGGTTCTGTTCTGATTGTTGCTTTGCTGGTGGCATGTGGTTTGTACATCAAGGCCTTGAGGAAGTTCCAGTCGATGAAGCTTATAACGCATCGAATCAGCTCCATGAATTCATTTTCGACTCCAAAAAGCTCTCCTGGACCTGCGGCTAGAAGCTCCACGAACAATTCATGTTTGTCCCCTGATTTGCTCATCGGGCTTAAATATTCGCTTAGCAATTACAGTATCGAAGAGCTGAGGCAAGCGACAAAGGGTTTCAGTGGAGATAGCAAGATTGGTGATACAGTTTATAAGGGCTGTATTGAACATGTTGAGGTGATGATCAAACAAATCATGGTGGGGGAAACGAGGCATGTCATCGATGTTCACTCAAGGATCAACCACGTTAATATAGTGAAGCTAAATGGCGTTTGTTATGCCGAAGATGATTTCTCGTGCTCGTATCTTGTGTTTGAGTTACCGTACAATGGAAGTTTGAGGGACTGCTTGACGAGTTCCTCTGCTGCTCTTCATTGGCATCGTAGGACTCAAATCGCGTTTGATATTGCCACAGGGCTTCATTATCTACATTATTCTGTTATTCCTGCTTACACTCATTTGAGCCTGGATAGCAAAAATGTTTTTCTGACCTCAACCTGGAGGGCTAAAATCACTGTTTTCGGGAGTGTAGAATCCATAAAGGAGCCAGGGAGTGAAAAGGTGGATATTTTAGCGTTGGGGATTGTTCTGCTTGAGCTTATATCGGGAAAGGAGGAATTGGATGCGAAAGTGTGTAAAGAAACACTCAAGTTTTTAGGAGGTGGAGTGAATGAAGGGGGTTGCTTTGATCAGTTGAGGAATTGCGTGGATCCGTGTTTGAAAGATGATTATCCTATAGCTGAGGCATTGTGTCTCGCAGTCTTGGCGGGCTCGTGCATTGAGGATGATCCATCGCATCGGCCATCGACTGATGATGTACTCAAAATACTTGCCAGAATGGTGTGATTCTAGAAATTCTGTAAAAAATTAATGTACTGCATAAATATGATTGTTCAGTGAAGAGCAGAAAGTTTACTTCTGTTATCAATATCAAAAAACTTTTGTAACTTTACTGTGCAAAATCTACGCGATAAGTGCTCTGTGTCTCTGCCGGATGGTAGTCAGGGCGTATATCTTACGCAGTTTTACGCTTGCATTTTACGTAATGTAGTTATTTCCAGGCAGCAAACATGTAGCTTACAGATTACAAATGGAACAACATACCTTTTTACCATGAGATTTCAACTCAAATGCATCCCACATTAGTTACAGTATATATATGGATGGATGTAAGCAGAACCAATGAGATCAGAGCTAGCATTAGAACCCCTTCTCTCTTCCTCTTGATCAACTTCAGTTTCTTTTACGTTACCACGGCTATGGTTACTAGTTACTACTGTCTTGATGCGGTGGAGGTTCAACGTCAATCTGTGTTGGAGGTACTTGCTTCATCTCCTTGCCTTTACCCCATATCACAAAGTATAGTCCAGCAATGATCAGAGCACCTCCAATCAACCTGTACCAGTAGATAATTACCATTGAAAGATAACACATTGTGTTAATAAAATCGCAGGACCCCATGTAGACATGTCAGTTTAAAAAACATCAACTTGTATACGTACATTCCGAGGTGTACAGTTTCTTCCAAGAACAAAGATCCCCCAACAGCTACCATCACAAGCATCAAGGGGGCGAATGATGTAGTAAAGAGTGGCCCTCTCATCTCCACACTCCACGCGATCAAGGTAAACATCACTCCTGAACCCAAGATACCCTGTCGAGATTTAACCATTAGTCCTAATCCAAAATTGCTGATGCTGCCAAATTGATTCGGTCAAGATGATTATGAATTTAATCCTACCGCAACAGCTACAGTGAGGAGCCTAATGCCCCATCCCATAGTCCACTTTCTCCAGTCCCTTTCGATACAAAGTGCAAACACAGTGCCTTGAATTGACGCCCACATTATCATCAATGCAGTATTAGAGTAAGGGCATGGAAACAGCTTAGCAGCTTTGACCTGTACCATTACCAACAGATCATAATTAAGCCAACACGTATTCGATTATGACTCCTTACATTGATAAAATATGCCAAAGCTAAGTTGAAGTGACTTGGTTACCTGAACGATATACCATAGGGAGTAACATACAACACTTGTGATGCCATAAAGTGCTCCCATAACAAGATTTTGACTACCTTGGTGATTATTCGTCTGTCCATGTTGTGTTGATGTGATTTCTAGCAGATTTATGTTTGTGTTCCAAGCATTCAGATCAGGTCCTCTGTAAAAGGTTGAGATCATTGCACCACTTACGCTCATTATTGTTCCAAGCACTTTCGCTTTACCTGCTGCCGTGTTCCATGCTAACTTCTCTAACCTGAAATATTAATTCATATGTGATCTTTCCAAAGAACACGACAAGGAAAACCGCGAAAGATTGATAAACTACCTGAAGGAAACAGCCATGACAAATGTAATAACAGGTGCAAGATTGAGTATAGCAGTTGCAAAGGTAGCAGAAGTTAGACTTAGGCATTTCAAGAATAGATTCTGTGACAATGATCCCCTGAAATCAGGCAAATAAGTCTGTAATCGATTTTCATCAGATTCGACAACCATATATATAGAATTCGATCAAGACTTACCCGAATAAACCAGAGAGGAAACCATACCAGACTGTTTTTTTTTTTAACTTTGGCCTCTTCTCCCTAGAACATAAAACCAGATGAATATAACTAAATAAGGAAGCATGAATATTAAAGCAATGACAAAATTAGATTTATAACTTTTTGGCCAAAACAACCTTTCGACAAAAAATGCGACAGGGACAATGAAAGCAGCACCGAACATGAATCTGTATGCCACAAGAATAGAGAGGTTCATTCCATCATTTGCAGCCAATTTATAGAAAATGCTAACCATGGCCAAAACCATTTGTACCAAAATCATTAACAGAGTTGGCATTAGTCCATTTATAATTGTCTGTATCTTGACTGAAGAGGCCATGTTTCGCATGATTTCCTTCAGAGTGAAATACACAAGTATGGAGAATATGACAGCATATGTGAGAAACACCAAAGATTTTCACTCCTATTGTCATCTTTTTGGTTTATGTCAAAATATATGCAAATGAATGCAACAACTGTGAAAGGAAGAATTTAGAAACAGACCTAGACCTGTGTTCGTTTATAGTCAAAAGCGTTAAATGTAGATTACAAGCAAAAAAAATAAATAAATTAGTGTTACAAAATCTTTCAAAAAAGGGCGAGCAAGTGTCTGAAGAAAGATAAACTGGACCTTTTTGCCCTGAAAAGTACTGCTTTAATGCACATACATATACTATGATACTAACAATAGCATACATGATGGATGAGCATTTAATTTTTCAAGATTTTAAAAATGTTCACATTAGAATGGTGTGATTCTAGAAATCATGGTAAAAATTAATGTAATTACAAAATTTAAATGCAATCACATGTCTGCGTGCTAAGTGCTCCACATATCTGCAGGAAAGCAGCTTTACGCATTTACAAAACGTGGTTGTTTCCAGGTAGCGAGCCTGTAGAGCATACAATGGGGTGATTTTGAGATTTTTTAAAAGTAAATGCTTCCTATGTTTGTATAGTAGCATCTCTATGGACAGATGTAAACAGGACCAAGGACATCAGAGCTGGCATTAGAACCCCGCCTCTCTTCCTCTCGTTCAACTTCAGTTTCCTTTATGCTGCCACAGCTATGGTTGCTACTGTCCTGATGCAGTGGAAGTATTACTTCAATCTGTGCTGGCCTCTCTATGTCGATTTTTGCTGTTGACTGGGGGTCTTGATTTGTCTCCTTGCCTTTACCCCATAACACAATGTATAGTCCAGCAACGATCAGAACACCTCCAATCACCCTGCCAGATACCAGATTGAACAATACCATCTAGAACTAACACAGAACATGTAATTTTACGAAAACATCAACTATTACGTACATTCCTAGGTGTAAACTTTCTTCCAGGAACAATGATCCAGAGACAGCCACAATCACAAGCATCAATGGACCAAATGATGTAACAAACAATGGCCCTCTCATCTCCACACACCACGCTATCAAGGTAAATATCACTCCAGAACCCAAGATGCCCTGTCGAAATTAAAAACAGTCCCAAACATTGGTCACAATTCAAGAATTTTGACGCAGCAAAATTGACTCAATCAAGATGCTTATGAACTTGACCCTACCGCGAAAGCTACAGTAAAGAGCCGGATGTTTCATCCCAAAGACCACTTGCTCCAGTCCCTTTCAATATATACAAAGTGCAAACACAGTACCCTGAATCGCTGCCCACGTTGTCATCATTGCAGTAATCGAGTAAGGGCATGGAAACTGCTGCATAGCTTTGGCCTATACCTCAGATCAAAGCCAACACGCGTTATGGCTCATTACACTAGTAAAATTTGCTAAAAATCGAGTAGAAATGACTTAGTTACCTGAATAATAAACCAGAGGGAGTAAAAGACACAACTTGCAATGGCGAAAAGTGCCCCCACCACAAGGTTTTGACTTCCCTGGTGATCATTCGTCTGTCCTCTCTGATGATGTGTTGACATGATTTCTAACTGATTTATGTTTGTATTCCAAACATTCAGCTCCTTTCCCGTGTAAAGTGTTGAGATCATTACTCCACCTACACCCATTATGGTACCGAACATTTTCACTTTACCTGCTGTTGTATTCCATGCTAACTTCTCTAACCTGATATCTAAGATAATAATAATAGGTGAATGTTACAAAGAACATGACAATCAGCAACAAAAACAGCGTAAATTTGACACACTACCTGAAGGTCACGGCCATCACAAACGTCATAGCAGGCACAAGATTCAGTTTAGCAGTTGAAAAGGTGGCAGCAGTCAGAGATAGCTTTTCAACAAGAGATTCTGTGACAATGATCCGCTGAAACAATGGCAATGAATGTTTTGATTTTCGACAAATTTGACAATCATGTAGACAGAGTCAGATCAAGAACTTACCCGAATAAGCCACAGAGGAAACCATACAAGACCGTTGTCTTTGTTAACTTTAGGCCTTTTCTTCCTAGAACATGTAACCAAATCAAAATAAGGAAACATGAAAATAAATCAATCACTAAAAGCTTAAAAGACCAACCTTTCAACAAAGAATGCGACAGGGCCGATGAAAGCAGCACCAAACATGAATCTGTAGGCCACAAGAACAGAGAGGTTCATCCCATCATATGCAGCCAACTTGTAGCAAGCGTTAATCATAGCAAAACCATCTGTACCAAAATCATTAACAGAGTTAGTTTTAGTCCATGTAAAATGTTTCTTATCTCGACCAATGATGCCATGTTTTGCCTGACTTGTTTCAAAGTAAAATGAATATACACCGAGTATGGAGAATGTGTGATGGCAAGAGTCAGAAACGAGAAAGATTTCACTGCAAGTGTTGTCTTACTGTGTAATGATGAAAAGATGAATGTAGAAACATAACTTAATTCATGTACAGTCAAAGCATTCATTGTGTTCCCAAAAAAGGAAGAAAAAAAAAGCACTGAATGCAGTAAAATTTTACAAACAGGGTAAGTGAATGAAGCAGGATAGATAGACTAGTCTTATCATTTTTACCATAAGGAGTGCTTTAATTTAATGCACATACATTGACTTATATACATGATTTAAGGGATGTGCATGTAATCCAATTTTATGAATTTCACATTAGTGGTAATCACTTTTTTAGCACCAGAGTGCTGCTGCAAATATCGAAAGTTTTCTCACTCATTCACATGTACAGGATTATATGTTACAGGCAACAAGTATAATATTAAAGCCAGGGTGTAACTGTGGTCAATTATTATTTCTAAAAAAATAAAAAACAATTATTAGTTTTTTTAATTCATTCTCTCTCTCTATCTCTATCTCTCTATAGTCTATAACTAAACAGCACAAGACACTCTGGAAAGACAGCAGATAGAAGAGGTACGTACATTAGATTAGAAAAGGCCCCAATTGTAGACAGCAGCAAAGCAATGGCGTCAATCTTCCGAGATCGAACTCTGAGCCAGTCCAGAAGAGACTCATTTTCGTCGTCGTTATCAGTCAACAGCGCCGCCTCCCCTTGTTCTTCTTCTGCCACCTCGCGCCCCACCTCCACTATTAGTGTTAATCTGAGCCCTCTACCTTGTCCTTTCGGTGATTTAACTACTAGTATTCTCTCCGATTCGGAACTCCGGTCATCGGCATACGAGATCTTGCTGTCTGCCACTCGCTCCTCGGCCTCATCCAAACCCCTCACCTACCACAACCCGAATTCAAATGGTACAACTCCCAATTCAAATGGTACAACAACAGCAACAGCTAATAATTCAGCTTCTCTCCAGAGGTCATTGACGTCTGCCGCCGCCTCGAAGATGAAAAAGGCTTTGGGGATGAGATCCACCTCTTCTTCCAAGTCCACTAATTCTTCACTTGGTGCTGCTAAATCCAAGCGCCCTGTCACTGTTGGTGAGCTCATGAAATTGCAGATGAGGGTCTCTGATGCCACCGATTCCAGGATTCGCCGTGGTTTGCTCAGAATTTCTGCTACTCAGGTTTCATTTTCATCTTCACTATTTTTCCTGCTGCTAAATATGTATCATCTCATCTGTCTAGTTTAAGATACTCAATCTTATTTATTTAAATTCTTCATTTTTGGTGTGATTTGTTTGTGAATAACCAGTAGAGGCATAAGTAGCTATGCAGGTGTGGTGTCTAGTTTGACCTAATAATAATGTTGAATTCTGTAGTACATTCTCCATATGTCATTGGCTGTGGAAACAAGATTATTGCCTTGTGTAACTGTCTTCTTCTTTATGTTTATATTATGATGATTGTCCCATATTACAATTTGCATTTGGATTCTTGTTTGTCCTCTTCAGAGTATGACGATGGGATTTGTTCAATCTAGTTTGACGTATGTAAAATATTCGAGTAATTTGCCATCTGTAGCTAGCTGCATAAGACGTTTGTTTACAAACAAGCACTTTCTGGAAGGTTCTGTTGTTTGGGTATCTAGGTTTTGGATGGACAGACATTTGAAATTTTGCCATATGTAATTGTATTTATTACAAGGAAAGCTATTGTGTTTTTTATGCAGTCATTTTGAGTCAAGTGCTGCTGACATTTTGCATTTGGATTATTTCTGTCCTTATAACACTGACATGTGATTTGTTTGTCTTAGCCTTAGTGGCTAGTACAAAATATATGTCAAAATTCTTATTGTTATTACCCATGTTGGGTAGCTTCTATAAATATATATATAGCTAGGTGTTGGGAGTTAACTTGTGGATTTTGTTAAACATAATCTTGTCAAATTAAGAAACTCCATTACTGCGTACAAGATGGGATCTTAAATTAGCTCTTCTCCCTTTTTTATTTTCTTCCAGGTGGGCCGAAGATCAGAGTCCATGATTCTTCCACTCGAGCTATTGCAGCAGTTCAAAGCTGCAGATTTTACTGATCAACAAGAATATGATGCATGGCAGAGGAGAAACCTTAAAATGCTAGAGGCTGGACTTCTTTTGCACCCTCATGTGCCTCTGGAAAAGGGTAATGTTGCTGCTCAGAGATTGCGCCAGATTATTCATGCAGCCTTGGACAAGCCAATAGAAACTGGGAGAAATAACGAGTCAATGCAAGTCCTCCGTACTACAGTAATGGCACTTGCTAGCAGGACATCGGATGGATCAGTCATGGAACCCTGCCACTGGGCAGATGGTTTCCCATTGAACCTCCGTCTCTATGAAAAGCTTCTGGAGGCATGTTTTGATGTTAGTGATGAGACGTCACTGGTAGAGGATGTGGATGAGTTGATGGAACTCATTAAAAAAACATGGGGAACCCTTGGACTGGACCAAATGCTGCACAATCTTTGCTTTACATGGGTTCTTTTTAACCGTTATGTTGCCACTGGGCAAACTGAAAATGACTTGCTATGTGCTGCTGATAGCCAACTTGCTGAAATTGCCAAAGATGTGAAAACAACAAAAGATCCTGTTTATGCTAAGATTTTGAGTTTGACATTGACTGCCATGTTAGGTTGGGCTGAGAAAAGGCTGCTGGCATATCATGAAACATTTAATAGGGGCAATGTTGAATCCATGCAGAGCATTGTTTCTATTGGGGTGTTATCTGCTAAGATCTTAGTGGAGGATATCTCAAATGAGTATCGGCGAAGAAGGAAAAATGAAGTTGATGTTGCTCGTAGCAGGATCGACACTTATATTAGGTCATCTCTCCGCACTGCGTTTGCTCAGGTAAGTCAGATGTAAAATAGAAGAGGAAAACTAGTATTGATCATGCTTATACCAGGTTTTACCTGGTGCTCCAATCCTTTCGGAATTAGTGGGTGTTTGAAACGCTTTATTACTATTTAACCAAAAAGAAAAAAAAAAGAAAAAAAAAAAACTGCTTATTACTTATTTAGCATAAGCAGAAATGACTGCTTGTGGAAAATCTATTTTTTAGAAGCTCCAGAGGTGATTTTCTGAATCACTTTGTTACAAAACACGTTTGAATTATCAGAATCATTTGCAAACAGACATTGTATTTCAAAACGTTCAATGTGTGTTCAGTTTTCATTTCCAGTACATTACTTTCAGTTGAAACCAGGGTTACATAATAATTTGGGTATGTTGTTCTAGGTCTTAAGTTGTGGAAGGACTATTGACCATAGGTATAATGTTAAAGTAACAACTTAATAAATTCATCGACCCATCAACACTTGATGTGGGATAAGTTATATTTCTCAAAAACATGATAGGCAGGTTTATCTGAAAGTAAGTTCTCTTTATCGTCATTCGTTAAACTTGGTCATGATGGAGCATCTAGATGTATATATTTAGAACAGAATTTAATTAAATTTCGTATCTACAGCTGATGGAGAAAGCTGATGCAAGTAGAAGAGCATCGAGAAACCAGCCTAATCCCCTTCCCGTCCTTGCCATCTTGGCCAAGGATGTGGGTGATCTTGCAATAGAAGAGAAGACCTTGTTTAGTCCTATCTTAAAGACATGGCATCCATTAGCAGGAGGTGTTGGTGTTGCCACTCTACATGCTTGCTATGGGAATGAGTTGAAGCAATTTATTTCTGGCATAGCAGAGTTGACACCAGATGCTGTCCAGGTCCTCAGAGCCGCGAATAAACTCGAACAAGATCTTGTCCAGATTGCGGTTGAAGATTCAGTGGACAGTGATGATGGTGGGAAAGCCATAATTCGAGAGATGCCTCCTTATGAAGCTGAAGGTGCAATAGCCAACTTGGTTAAAGCATGGATAAAAACAAGAATAGACAGATTGAAGGAATGGGTTGATAGAAATCTTCAGCAAGAGGTACCTTCTTAACTCTGTAATTCCACGGCATTGTAACCATCTCACTTAAGTCGCACGCTTGTTGGTCCAGGCACACAGATACACAAAGTACAAATAAACATGTATATGCTTGCTCATGTGATTGCCGGATACTCAAATACTCACTTTCTGTTTGCAAGACTTAGAAACTTCACTGCAGCAGTTTTTTTTGTATTTAACTCTTACAAGATTGAGGGCAACATTTTGAGTATGTAGTTTGTTCCACTCAATGAAAACATTAGTCAACATTTAAACAGTTATGGGAGACAGGCTGTTACCGGCAGCATATTTCTTCTTTGGTGGTGTATCTTATCTCGTTTCATGTATTCGCTTCTGTGTTAAGATTTGAAATTGACATTTCTTTAATATGTAGGTATGGAATCCACGAACTAATCAAGAAGGATGTGCTCCCTCAGCTGTAGAAGTTTTGCGAATAGTTGATGAAACCCTGGATGCGTTCTTTCAGCTGCCAATACCAATGCACCCTGTACTGCTTCCTGACCTAATGACCGGACTTGATAAATCTCTGGAATACTATGCAACAAAGGCAAAATCTGGCTGTGGTAATATCCTATATCTGCATAGAAGCTTAAAACTTCTACGTAATCTCGTCAGTGCATTAACCAAACTTGAAAACTATAACATGCAGGAACAAGAAATGCATTTATTCCCACAATGCCAGCTTTAACAAGATGTACTACTGGGTCTAATTTTTTCTCCAAGAAGAAAGAGAAATTGGTGGTTTCTGAGAAAAGAAATTCGCAGGTTGCTACAGTTACCGGAGATAGTTCTTCTGGGGTACCACAGATATGTGCACGTATAAATTCATTGCATAAAATACGTTTGGAGCTGGAAAATCTTGAGAAAAGAATAATTACGCTGCTGAGGAACTCGGAATCAGCCCATTTGGAGGACCTCTCAGACGGGCCTGGTAAACGATTTGAACGCACCCCTTCAGCTTGCATCGAAGCTATCCAACAATTATCTGAGTGTCTTGCGTATAAAGTAGTGTTCCATGATCTAAGGCATGTTTTATGGGACTTCCTGTATGTTGGTGATCCTTCCTCATCAAGAATCGAACCTTTTCTCCACGAATTGGAGCAGTGTTTAACCATCGTTGCCGATACTGTAATCCATGATAGAGTCCGTACCCGTATTATTGCTGACGTAATGAGAGCTTCAGTCGATGGATTTTTGTTGGTTTTGCTTGCTGGGGGCCCAACACGCATGTTTTCTCGTCAGGACACTCAGATAATAGAGGGTGATTTTACGTCATTAAAGGATCTCTTCTGGGCAAACGGGGATGGATTGCCTGACAATATGATTGATCAGTATTCAAGAACAGCAAGAGAAGTTCTTCCGCTCTTTAGAGCCGATACAGAGTCTCTTATTGAGCAATTTAGGCGGTCAACATTGGAAGCGTATGGCTCCTCTGCCAAGTCTCGGCTTCCCTTACCAGCTACATCTGGACAATGGAGCTCATCCGAGCCAAACACTTTGCTGCGAGTGCTGTGT
This sequence comes from Plantago ovata, assembly GCA_028274465.1. Lineage (NCBI taxonomy): Eukaryota > Viridiplantae > Streptophyta > Magnoliopsida > Lamiales > Plantaginaceae > Plantago > Plantago ovata. Next base: position 9,046,789 of record CM051456.1, on the reverse strand, counting down.
TACAGGAATGATGATGCTGCTTCAAAGTTTCTTAAAAAGACTTATAACTTGCCCAAGAAACTGTAATACTTGATAATGCCGGACACATTTTTCCATGGAAGAGCCATTAAGCAGCATTTGTTTACTTTGAATACTGGTGTTTGGATACTCTGCTGCTGGTTCAATTGGGAAAGATGATACTAATAGTGCTCAAACGCCTGCAAGGATGGGTTGCTGGTCTATATATAGTGTGGTTGTAGGTTTCTCAAGGAGTGCGCATATTTATCTTTTTTTATTTTTATTATTTTTTTATTTTTATTTTTTTGGGTTGTTGGCTTTGAGTCAGCAAAATTTCATCTCCCCGTTGAAATGCATTTCGAACATAATACAAGCACAAAGCCTGTAAATTGTTTACATGTTTGCTTAGGAAACCGAGTTTATAGCAATGTAATTCAGAATCTGGTTGCACAAAACTTTGATTGAACAAACTGTCATACAAGCGCTTCTTGCATGAAATCAAAATTACAACACGGAAATTTTCCTTTCCCATCCTCTACTTGCGTCATCACTTTTCGTTTAAATCTACAGACTTGATTTCATGAAAACTTTCTGGGTGATGGCACTCAAACACCTACGTGTGACGGGGCTGGCAAGCTACTCTTTGTCGTCATGCTTTGATCTCCTGTTGCCGTGCTTAGATTTATTTACCTTCTTACCATCGTGTTTTCTTTTCTTCTTTTTCACTGGCACTGCCTCTTCTTCGGTAGTTTCTACCACATTTGTATCTTGTGGCTCGAAAGGAGTAATTTAATTTTCTGCAAAAGCCAAGATTATAAGCTTAGTTAGCTTGAAGAAACTTCTTAAACCTGGGAGAGAACTTAGCAGAGCGAGAATGACGGTGAATACTCACCTTCGGTGCGAAAATGAGAATCAAATACGACACCATTCAGAGGCTGCTTTAAGAAAACCTGCAAATATATAGGAAATCATTATTAGCTCTAAATATGACAATGTTGCGAGTTCAAGTACATCATCGTTTATATATATTCAACTTGGCAGACCACACAACATACTATAACATAACAAGTCATAGAATTAATTATTTCCGAAAGGACAGTGAACTGAATCACCAGCCACATAAGTTTATATACTGGTGCGCTATTATTGATAAGGAAAAAAAAAATCATTTCGCATTAGAAGAGAGTATGCAGATTGCAGATGATGCAGCCTGCTCCAGTTATCTACTGCAACTCTGCTGGATATTAATTTCATAAACTTACCGCTGACAGAAGTTGCCGTGATCTATATCGCCAAATGCGCAAGTAGCTGTCAAGCCCTACAACATAGAAACTTACTGAAAACCAATTTGAACAAGTTCGATAATTCTAGAATACCTCCAAATAGGGGCTAATGATTCATATATAATAATTAGCTAGACTCAAAAATTGTTCAGCCAGTCTCAACTATGCCAAGAGAAAGCCATACCATACAAATAACATCAAGTTCACATGACTAGGTCTGAAGAAACTGGGTCGCTACATACATAATGTATGATAAATTATGCCTATATGAGCAATCAGTGCAGTATAAAGAGTAGAAAAAGCTCAGATGCAAGAAATTAGATAGTGACAAAAAGCATTAATACATGGTAAAGAGTAAAAACATGGATTTATGAGCCTAAGAGGGTTGAACTTCAAAGAATTAAGCAGTCTTTTATATTGTCGGATTTGGGCTTAGAAAGTTGCAGTTTCTCTTGAATCAATCGCCAGGAATTGTGTATCGTTCCCATTTCTTTGTTGGGTCATATATATATCTGCTCAAGAAGGAAATAATTAGTATTGGAAAGAGCTGTATGAATAGGACATATTGGCAGATCATGCATGCACCACGCACATCTTTCTAAAGGTACAACCGTACAACATGAACCTATCTTGTTACGGTATCAACCACGTCATAAGCAGATATTTGAAAACGAAAATCCGTTGGCAATGCGCCACTGGTAGCGCCATCAAAATGGTTGTTTGTACTATGTTTGATGTTTTAACAACTTTAAGATGTTTACGAGCTTCAATGATACTGCAAAATGTTGGACCCCTATGCTCACTAGAACATGTGCCCACTACCATTTAAGGATTATGATAATTGATACCGGTATATATCATGCGAAATATAATTAAAACATTGAAAGACAGTGATAGACATGGATTACCTCCCATCTTGATGCCGGAAATATGTGTTTGTTCTTCTCGTACCAATGTCTTTCCACAACTTTACCAGCATGCGACTGTTTCAATAAGCAGACCAGATCAATTTGGTAAATTGAAATATAATTAATCTACTGACGATACTTTCACAAAATTAATATGGGACTGGTCCAGACAAAACATCAGCTTTTGGTGCATGAATACATGAAGTCTATACATCCATATCATTCAACATATAAACAAGAATGATGCTATATCTGAACATCTCTAAAGTAGAAACAGGTTCTCAAATGACAGTTCATAACTGCACACACAATTCTACACCTTCAAGACTTCAATGTCATTACAGGTAGGAAAAATGTGGCCCAAAGGAGATTGGGTGTGCAAATCGTAAAAGGGTGCAATTCCTACATATAATGTGTAGTATTAGACCTGGAAGCGACAAGACATTGTAAGTTCGGGTAAAAAGCATTTTTGGTCCTCTAAGTCGATGTCCTCCGCGGTTTTGGTCCCGCTCCAGCGCTCTTGGTCCTTTAAAACGTATAATTCGCCCTATAAACATTCTAATTTGCTGTATACACTCTATCTCAGCTCCAAGTCATCAAGATCTCCAACTCACCTCCACGGCTACACCTCATGCCACATCTCATATAATAGAAAAAAACTCAGTAAAATAAGCTTTGTTACAGCCTAAAGCTCTGTTTACAGAGCATAGAACATTGCCAAGTTGCTGAGCGGGAAGAATAAGAAGATGAACCAATGGAAACAGAAGAGATTGCTTGCTTCTTTCACTATTCCGTCAACTGAATTCTCCATCACCTTCAAGCTTCTCTTCAATTTTTCGATACCTTCATTGCAACTTCCACGTAAGGTGGATTTAGAGCTTAACTCTGTCATTTAAGCTTAATAAAAGCTGAAAATAACTATTAAAGCAAAATACACAAGTATGGAGAATATGACAGCAAAAGTGAGAAACACCAAAGATTTTCACTCCGATTTGCCATCTTCTTGGTTTATGTCAAAATATATGCAAATGAATGCATCAAATGGGAAAGGAAGAATTTAGAAACAGACCTAGACCTGTGTTCATTTATAGTCCAAGGAGTTAAATTTTGATTACAAGCAAAAAAAATTAGTGTTACAAAATCTTTCAAAAAAGGGAGAGCAAGTGACTGATGAAAGATAAACTGGACCTTTTTACCCAGAAAAGTACCGCTTTAATGCACAGACATATACTATAATACTAACAATAGCATACATGATTGATGAGCATTTAATTTTTCAAGATTTAAAAAATGTTCACATTAGAATGGTGTGATTCTAAAAATCATGTAGTAAAAATTAATGTAATTAAAAAATTTAAATGCAATCACATGTCTGCGTGCTAAGTGCTCTGCGGATCTGCAGGAAAGCAGTTTTACGCATGTACAAAACGTGGTTGTTTCCAGGTAGCGAGCCTGTAGAGCACACAATGGGGTAATTTTGTTCATTGAGATTTTAAAGTAAATGCTTCCTATGTTTGTATAGTAGCATCTCTATGGACAGATGTAAACAGGACCAAGAAGATCAGAGCTAGCATTAGAAACCCGCCTCTCTTCCTCCCGTTCGACTTCAGTTTCCTTTATGCTACAGCAGCTATTGTTGCTACTGTCTTGATGCGGTGGAGGTACCACTTCAATCTGTGCTGGCTTCTCTATGTTGATTTTTGCTGTTGACTGAGGGTCTTGATTTGTCTCCTGGCCTTTACCCCATAAGACAACGTATAGTCCAGCAACGATCAGAACACCTCCAATCACCCTGCCAGATACCAGATTGAACAATACCATCTAAAACTAAAACAGAATATGTAATTTTCAAAAACCTGAACCTATTACGTACATTCCGAGGTGTAAGTATTCTTCCAGGAACAATGATCCAGCGACAGCCACAATCACAAGCATTAATGGACCGAATGATGTAACAAACAGTGGCCCTCTCATCTCTACACACCACGCTATCAAGGTAAATATCACTCCGGAACCCAAGATGCCCTGCAGAAATTAAAACACTCCCAAACATAAGTCGTGATTCAAGAATTTTGATGCAGCAAAATTGACTCAATCAAGATGCTTATGAACTTGACACTACCGCGAAAGCTACAGTAAAGAGCCGGATGTTCCATCCCAAAGACCACTTGCTCCAGTCCCTTTCAGTACAAAGTGCAAACACAGTACCTTGAATCGCTGCCCACGTTGTCATCATTGCAGTAATCGAGTAAGGGCATGGGAACTGCTGCGCAGCTTTGGCCTGTATCTCAGATCAAAGCCAACACGCGTTATGGCTCATTACATTAGTAAAATTTGCCAAAAGTCGAGTAGAAATGACTTTGTTACCTGAATAATAAACCAGAGGGAGTAAAAGACACAACTTGCAATGGCGAAAAGTGCCCCTATCACAAAGTTTTGACTTTCCTGGTGATCATTCGTCTGTCTTCTCTGATGATGTGTTGACATGATTTCTAACAGATTTATGTTTGTATTCCAAACATTCAGCTCCTTTCCTGTGTAAAGTGTTGACAACATTGCTCCACCTACGCCCATTATGGTACCAAACATTTTCAATTTACCTGCTGTTGTGTTCCATGCTAACTTCTCTAACCTAAAATGTAAGATAAATAGGGGAGTGTTACAAAGAACATGACAATCATCAAAAAAAAAGAAAAAAAAAAAAACAAACAAACATAAATTTGACATACTACCTGAAGGTTACGGCCATCACAAACGTCATAGCAGGCATAAGATTCAGTATAGCAGTTGAAAAGGTGGCAGAAGTCAGAGATAGGCTTTTCAACAAGAGATTCTGTGACAATGATCCCCTGAAACAAAGGCAATGAATGTTTTGATTTTCAACAAATTTGACAATCATGTAGACAGAGTCAGATCAAGAACTTACCCGAATAAACCACAGAGGAAACCATAGAAGACTGTTGTCTTTGTTAACTTAGGCCTCTTCTTCCTAGAACATGTAACCAGATGAAAATAAGGAAACATTAGAATAAATCAATCACTGAAAGCTTACAAGACCAACCTTTCGACAAAGAATGCGACAGGACCGATGAAAGCAGCACCAAACATGAATCTGTAGGCCACAAGAACAGAGAGGTTCATCCCATCATATGCAGCCAACTTGTAGCAAATGTTAATCATTGCAAAAACCACCTGTACAAAAATCATTAACAGAGTTGGCTTTAGTCCATGTAAAATGTTTCTTATCTCGACCGATGGTGCCATGTTTTGCCTGACTTCCTTCAAAGTAAAATATACACCGAGTATGGAGAATGTGTGATGGCAAGAGTCAGAACCAACAAAGATTTCAGTGCAAGTGTTGTCTTGCTGTTCTAGTATATGTAATGATGAAAAGATGAATGTAGAAACAGAACTTAATTCATGTACAGTCAAAGCATTCAATGTGTTCCCAAAAAGAGCATTGAATGCAGATTACAAACTCAAAAAATTAGTAACATAAAATTTTACAAACAGGGTAAGTGAATGAAGCAGGATAGATAGACTAGTCTTATCATTTTTACTATAAGTACTGCTTTAATGCACATACATTGACTTATGTACATGATTTAAGGGATGTGCGTGTAATCCAATTTTATGAATTTCACATTAGTGCTAATCACTCTTTTAGCACCAGAGTCTTGCAAATATGTTTTCTCATCCACATCTGCAGGATTATATGTTACAGGTAACGAGTATAATATGTGAAAGGATATCATAATGGCTATGCCTCTAGCATCTAATAAACCCCGAGTGAGTCAGCAAATTTTCATCGCCCCTATTGAAATGCATTTTGGACATAATACAAGCACAAAACAGGCAAACTGTTTACATGTTTTCTTAGGAAACCTGAGTTTATAATTCAGAATCTGTTTGCACAAAACTTTGATTAAATAAACTGTCATAAAACCTTGCATGAAGTCAAATTACAACACGGGGGAAAATTTTCCTTTCTCATCCTCTACTTGCGTCATCTCTTTTCGTTTAAATCTATAGACTTGATTTCATCAAAACTTTCTGGGGTTGATGGCACTCAAAACACCTAGGTGTGACAGGACTGGCAAGCTAGTCTTCGTCGTCGTGCTTTGATCTCCTCTTGCCGTGCTTAGATTTCTTTACCTTCTCACCATCGTGTTTTCTTTTCTTCTTTTTCACTGGAACCGCCTCTTCTTCGGTAGTTTCTACCACATTTATATCTTGTGGCACGAAAGGAGTAATTTCTGCAAAAGCCAAAATTGTAAGCATAGTTAGCTTGAAGAAACTTATTAAACCTGGGAGAGAATTTAGCAGAGCAAGAATGACGGTAAATACTCACCTTCAGTGCGAAAATGAGAATCAAATACGACACCATTCAGAGGCTGCTTTAAGAAAACCTGCAAATACATAGGAAATTAGCTCTAAATATGACAGTATTGCGAGTTCAAGCACATCAATGTTTATATTCAACTTGGCAGACCACACACGCATAACATAACAAGTCACAGAATAATTATTTCACAAGGGCAGTGAAATGAATTACCACCATGGGGAGTCAGATGAGTTTACCAGTGCGCTAATTCTTGATTTAGAAAAATATATATATTTCACATTATAAGAGAGTATGCAGATCATGCAACCTGCTTCAGTCATCTACTGCAATTCTGCTGGATATTAATTTCATAAACTTACCGCTGACAGAAGTTGCCGTGACTGTATATCCCAAATGCGCAAGTAGCTGTCAAGCCCTACAACATAAAATTATGTATCGAAATCAGCAATTACTCAAATATATTAGAGAAACTTGCTGAAAGCCAATTTGATTAAGCAGTACTACAGTCTTCTTTTCCCCAAAGTTAATCCTTTTGCTCATATAATGGTATTCTCACTGTCCCATAGTAAGTGTTCCCTTCCTAAAATGCTCATATAATGGAGGACACAACAGGCCAGAGGGAGTACTAAAATGCTTTTCTCAAACTCGAATGAAACCATATGGAAATATTCAAATATATAGGTTTGGCCCTTGGGCACTCTTTCTGGGACAAAATGGATAAAAACTCAACGACTAAAGCACAATTGGGCAGTCATGTACATAGTATACGCTACTACCAAATATAACAGAAAATATCAAGAATAGGTATTCATTTCAATTTAATATCCTCACCACACGATGCGATCACAGGAAGTTGAGGGTGCCTGGCTATAGATCTTATACTCCCAGAACACTTTCCAATAAAGCATCCCAATAGCTTGCCTACAATATGGCAGCAAATAGTTAGTGTGTATGATTTTATACTGTTATGCAGAACAGATGAAAGATATAAGCCACACAGATCGATCAGTAGGTGGAAAACTGATCAAACTATTATGGAAAACAGTTGGGTTACCGAAAGAACTACAGAAACGGATTTCTGATGTTACCAATGAAACTAACCTGTTCGCATGTCAAAGGAAGCAAGGTCACCTGACCCGTTTCCAGCATATACCGTATGTCCATCAAGATCTTCAGTAACTGCTTTAATAGGGGTATCCCTGAAATCAATTGACATAACCGGCCTTCTTTGTGATGATGTATCATAGAGACGAACCTGCCAGTATCATGTAGATCCTTTAGCTTACAAATGTCGGGTACCTCTCATGCAATGGAGATTGTCAGATCATTGAAAACCAAGACAATTGAAATGAAAATAAATAAATAGATAAAGAAAGCTACTACACTGAACCACCTTTCTACTAAGTAATGATTCTACACCTTAGCTATGTTTCCTCTTTACTCTTGTGGGCTTTCAAACGGAATACAGCAACTACCTAGCACACGAACATATTTTTCTTCCAGCATTATTACTTTCTAGAAAACAAACTTGAATCAAAACCATCCTAATTTATGTTCTGTTGACCATTTTCAGAACTCTCCAAATATCAGTTAAATCAAGTTAGATAATTCTAGAATACCACCATATACGGGCTAATGATTTATATATAATCAGTTAGACTCTTTTAAGTGCAAGGGAATTGTTCATCCAGTCTCATTTATGCCAAGAGAAAGCCATGTCATACAAATAACATCAAGTGCACAGGACAGGTCAGCGTTGGTCAGAACGTAGTCTATAACCTTGTCTGATATTTTCTAATAGAACATTCATCAGACAACCAGAAGCAAATCTCCAGTAACATTACCTGATTAGAATTGGTTCCAGCAACAAATTTGCGGTGATCATCCTTACTTAAGAAAGTGGCAGATGTAAACCAAGTAGGGGTGAATATCCCGAGACTGTTCTTAGGGGGCTACAGAAGAAACCAGAGAGTGTCAATACTGAATAAGTTAATCCAGTTATTAATCAGTCACTTATCTACAAAGAAAGACGAAACCAAAGAGAAACTTAATATACTTACAGATTTTGCAGTCCAGATCTTAGCACATGTATGAAGATCCCATAAATTGACTTCAACGCCCTTCCTGAGTGTCAAATACAGAAAATGTCATCAGCTTAGCTACTTAACTTCTTTTTCTTTTCTTTTCTTTATTATTATTATTATTATTATTAAAAAAGAATTAAACTTAACACCTGTCATACACTTACCCTCCATACAATGCATGATTCTCATTTCCATCCACCATTGAGAACAAAATACTACCGGACCCACTTACGTTCCACTCTGTCGGAGATGGATCGCGGATGAATTCTGCTGGAGATCCACTATAGTCAACCGTTTCAATTCTTGAGTGCCCTTTTGTCGTGCATGTAAGCAAAGAGCATAACCTAAATTAAGATGCATGGAAGTCAATACATATGTGCAACATATATAAATTAATATATAGCTATCAGTGCAGTGCAAGGAGTAGAAAAAGCACAGATGCAAGAAGTTAGATAGAGACAAAAAGCGTTAATACAAGGTAAAGATGGCTTTATGAGACTAAGTGGGTTGAACTTCAAAGAATCTAAACGCGCACCAGTGAGACCAATATATTCTCCTGCCACAAGCAAAAAATGCAATTCACAATGATTTTCTCGGACTCGGAGTTCGTGTTAGGAGTAGTAACTGCATGTGGAATGTGTAGCATGAGTCCATGATAATGTGTATAAGGCATGTCTAGCCAGAGAATGAGGATGTGTTGGAAAGTCCCCAACTTCACATTCTAGGCGTAGCACTTTGTTCTGGACAGGAAACTACGGACTGGCAAGTAACAAAGTTACGGTGGGACAATCAATTATAGAGGTCAGACTCATTAACCAATAACCCCCAGCCTCCAAGGATTATCTGGTATCCAACTATCGCAGCATAGGGATAAATGGACCAAGTGCAACTGCATTTATTTAGTCATGAACAAATTCTTATACGGAAATCCACTTTAATTTTATTATCCGATAAATGAATATTTTGTACATACTAGGATTTTTTTTTATATCAGAAAACGTTTACATTAATGAAGCTGCATTTCACCTGATCTCCTCTTACATAAAATAATATTTGCACTCTTGCCTTAAAAATATTACTATCTTTCTGATTTTCTTAAAACCAGCAATGAAAACAAAGAACAACAGGCAGAGTGGCAGTGAATGAACACAACATAAACCACTACCTCGCTCGCAGACTTTAAGCTCTCTCTCATACAGATCGCTATATGCTAGAGAAATGTAGCTTCGATAAATTTCTACTAAATGCATACCAAAAGCCTAATTTTCCATTACTTATAGAAAATAATCAAACACTAAATGAAATTTGTGATGAGCAAAATAAGCAACTGACTGGAATTGGCTCGAGTTATATACAACAATCCATGAATGGCACCAAAAAATTAATAGTGTTCTACTTCTATTACTTTTGATTTAATGCTGACATTTGCAATTTCAAGTGCAAACAAATAGCCAATATGCCACACATTAGAGAGAAGTACTACATAAACAAGGGAATGCAATGAACCATCAAGGGATCTTTCTGATCTCAGTTTAGAAGAGATAGAAGTGAACAAAGAGACTGTTTTTTATGAAAGACTCGCGACCATTAAAAAAAAACTTAACTATGTGGAATGTATTGGATACATTTATTCAATATGATTGTGAATGCATGCGCTCTTACTTCCTTCTGTAAGTATGAAAAGAGAAAATCTAATCTCCATATTATTTGTGGCATTGGGGACAAGTCCTCTGAGCTAGTCAGATTCCAGAGCATCAGAATAATTGAACTTTCAATGCTAAACTACAACATTACCTGGATGATGACGCATTTTGATGTTTTTTGAGAAAATGCAACCCAGTGATGGAATCATCGTCAGCACTGGTTGTAGCTTGACATTCATCAGTAATATGAACGTAAGGATTCCCATTAACAGCATTGATCAGCTCAACCTATGGAACAACAGAACACCATTAATGACAAGCATGACTCAATACACAAACAAAACACCAACAAGTTCACAGTGGACTTAGAAAACTTACCGAGCCATTTTTCCTTGCAATACCAAGAAGCTGCGAGATTAACAGCAAACGAAATAACAAATATGTCAGATAATAATCTCAAGGAGATGCAGATGATATCACAGAAACAATATGTAGAAGTGATACAAGCTAAAGGGGTGAGCAATAAAAGGCAACAGAGATCAAACAAACACTAAATTAGTTTGTTCTCAATTCTATTTCATGCAACGACACATGATCATCAGGTACAGAGTATCCAGACACAAACGGTTCCACTATTATAAAATTATAAGAGTCCTAAGCAATATCACGGACAAAGAACCCACAAATCCATCAAATCACTATATCCAGACACAAACGGTTCCACTCTGTGTGCTCCAAGAACAGTAAAAATGTGATTTTTGTAGGTAAAACTGGTAAAGATGCCATCCTCACGATCTCATAACAAACCTTCTAGCCATTTCCTTATAGCACAGATTATAAGATTAATCAAACTTACAAATATTTACAGCAGGCTCGTACAAATAATTTCGAGATTCTTGCTCAAATTTTTACGTGGAACACTCCCATCAGCATACAACTTTCAAATCCTAGAACTATTATTAGTATTCTTTGACATGCTTAGTCCAACAATTCATAACTTTGCAACTTCAAAATTTGGAATTTCCCCATTTTAACACCTATTCATACTTGTGACTCCATATCGCATACTTTATAGCCAAGTCCAACAAACAGATGTAGTCCATTACATGTTCCTACCATGACTCACAAAAATTACATGTTCAAGTTCCAACTGCTTAGTTATACTTTCTATCCAAGTCCATGAACAGTCACAGTCTATTACACCTTCCTTCCTACCACAATTCACTAAGGTAAAAGTTGGAGTTCCAACATCTTTACAACTAACAAGCATGTATGAAAACAATAATTACACCTAGCATGTCGTGATTCTTTGAAAGAATATGATGCAAGCAATCTACTTACACTCTTAAACACATACCCTATATAAATTTAAACCACATAAAATAGCCATAATCAATAAAACAATAAAAGGCTGCATCAAACAAAGCAAACAAGAACAGTGAATAGAGAGCTTACTGGGTCGTGCTCTCTGTCAATAATGGAAGCTGCAACTATACACTTGGATGAATCCGGTTCGCCCCATCTCTCCACTATCTTAGCAGAGCCTCTTTTCTCTCCTTCCTCATCACGTGACTCAACAACTGTTCGACGAAATTACCCAACCAAAAACATAAGATTGGATACCAACAATTTAGCTACACAATCTGACATTTAAACTGTGCAACACCGTACCTTTGACCAGGCCGAGAGCGTCAACAGCTAGAGCTCGAATCCGGGGACAGCCGGGGCTCTCCAACGTAGTAGTCCGTGGCATTTTCCCGGCGGCGGGGGTGGCGTTAGATGGTGGCGGAGCTGTTTTGTTGGCGACCTATATTTTGCTAATTTGCGTTGCGGTCAGTAGTGGTCTTATTTTCGGGTTTTTCTCGGTTTAGCCCATTAACGTTTCCTATTGGGCTTTTCTTGGGCCAATTTTCACTGTTCACAATACACTTTTTTTCTATTGTGCTGAGATAGCGGACAGATACAAAATAAATTACTTCGTATTACATAAATTTTAACCGAATCGTCTATGACGGCTAGGCAAAACTATTGACCACGGCAGGTGAAATTTTTGTCAAACTGTCGCGAGTCGGTTGGGTATTGTATGTGGGCGGGTGGCGAATGATTTTTGTGCGGTCTTTTTTTTTAAAAAAACGACTGAGATTTTTGCGGTTTACATGTTAAAATAATACCATGTGAAAATTGAACATGTTATTCCAGCCGTGGATATGGTATCCTTAAACGAAAAATCAGAGTCCAATCTAGAATTACTACCTCAATGGGTATAAGTAGGATTTGGGGAATATCTTTACTTTACATTATAGGTTAAAAATATAGATATGTAGTGGTTTATTTGTATATATGTTGAACCAAGTTAGAGGGTGCAGGTTCCGAACTTCGTTGAAAAAAAAAGGTACAGTGAGGTTGAATTAGTTTATTTGACCGTATAAACTGAGGTTTGATATAGGCAGTGTTGTTTTTGGTCTATGGCCTGTGAAGATGCATGTGAATCCAGAAGGATTGTGGGAACTAGTAGTATCATAACTTCATAGAATCACAGTCAATTAGCTAGCTACCTCTATCTATCCAGTATCCACAAATAATGTAAGACAAATCATGGAATACATCAATTCACTAAATCCGAATGAAAGCATGTTCCAAAACAATCACGAGTAATTTATCTATTTGTCTTATATATGAAAAAAAAAAAGCGAAATGTATCCTTATACCATGTTTCATTACCCCCACTTTACATAGAGTGACATGAAGTGTGTTTGGAATACGTATCGTATTAAGTGATGATGATCATGATTCATGAATATATATATTGGCAACTTATACTACTTCAAGATACTACATTAATCACATTCTTGTTCCAACAATCTCTCCGGCTTGGCTTGTACAGTTCCACCAAACGATTGTTCAATGCCTGAAGAGGTCTTGCGTTCACTTCTGATTCCTGTAAAATCACAATTTTTACAACTTAATTAGGATCCTCACAATTAAACGTAGGTGCTTAAGAGAAGTTACAAAAACACCGATGGAAACAACTTACATCGTGAATGGCCTCACGAATCAGATGGACTTGTTCTCTTGCGACTGTCCTTACCTAAAGAGTCATGTCATGAAATGAAATGCCATTACATAACTTTAATTTCAACTTTGGTGACAAATCTTTAGAAGTTGGATGCTGAATTTTACCTCTGTAACAATAGTCCAGGTGATGTTCTGAGGTACAAGGCGGAGTTGTGAGTGAGCCGATGTATCTGTAATATTCTTCGCTGCTGAATTTTATAACGTTTGGATTCACAAAACCAACTGTTGTTTCTATATCCGGCTTCCTTGCAACTGCTTCCAGATTTGGCCTCAACTATTCCATTTACAAAATAAAATAAAAGATACAAAAACTATGAATGCATAATGTAAACAGTATTATGTCTATATCTTTCGTTCTTTACCATGGACAGGAACGTGTCAGGGCCTCCCATTGTGTACAAGATTCCAACCACAGCAATGCGATTGTCGTTGCTCATATGCACCAGGTGCATTTCCATGTCGAACCTGTAATCAACAACGGTCATTAATGTTTACATGAAGTTTGAGATACTTGAAATAATGTCTCAGGTTCGAGTAATGTGAAGTGAACAATACCTTTTCCCGTTAATGGTATGTTCAGAAGGAGAATGCCAATGACATTGCATCAACTTATACTTGATTCCTTTAATTGTAATATATCCAGCACCATCACCTGTCCACCTTAACTGCACCAAATTAACACATCATTAAATCATAAGAACTGATAAATGCAGATCATTTCATATATGTAACAGCAAGAAATGAAAACATTATATTATATTATATTATGTGGTTATTAGTTATTACCATCATATCATGGCCTCTATTGACAAGAGTGGCATTTTCCGCCTTGTAAGTTTTCTCAAGTCTTCCCAAATTGGACACTATTTTAACCCTCTCATCCAACATATCGATCGGAGACTGCATTTTCCCCGCGTTACATTGTCTCCATTCTGGGTGTACATCCCCCCAATGAGCCGGTCCATGATCGCTCTTCTCGTCGTAACTGAACTCCCTTTCATCATCTGTGCAATTAATTATAAATGTTGACGACGAAATGCAAGATGGAATGAGATCAGAGAGCTTCAAATTGATTAGAAAAACTTACCAACTTCTCCCTCTTTATCGCCTGTAATGGAACTTGCAAAGAAGAGAACCAGAATAAAGAAACATAAAGAACATTTAGAAAGAGTAGTCAATTTCATGCTTAAATTCTTAAATTGGTTTTATTTATTTGCTCAAGGAATGTTTGGACTGGTTGAATATATATAAGTTTATAACAGTAACATACCTATATATACTAGTCAATGATATAGTGATTGACTACATGATAAAGTTGAGGTTATGGAATAAAACTATAGTACGCAGTTGATTATTGTTACTCCATTTAAGTTGGTAATAAATGAAAATTAAACTAGAAATAAATATCGGTACTTCTTCCGTTTCCGTTTTATATGTACTTCCTCCATTTCATTAACAACTTTCTCTTCGGTCAACAGGCTTCATGTTTGACTACACATTACTCTTAAATTGTATGATGCAATTATTTTTTAAAGTTATATAATTAAAGTTCATAAGTTATAGTGTTTGTAATATTTTTTTAAATCTTTTTTATCAATATAATTTAGGTGCAATATATGAGTCAAAGATGATTGCGGTTGACCAAAAAGGAAGTTTGTAATGAAATTGAGGAAGTAATTAAGAAGATTTTTTATTTTTTTGAAAATAATCAATTAGTTAATTTGTGTGAATATTATATTGAAAAAAAGTGGCAAGTGAATGATAAAGTATGAGAAATAGTAGTAGTACAAAAGGAGGGAAAAAAATGTAATATTGATAGATAATGAAAATTTTCTATATTCTGGAGTTATAAAGTTTGTAATATAACATCAAAAAAGTAAAATCTTGAAAGTTAGTATTACTCAGACTGAGCAATTGATACAATTATACCTATAGCAGCTAGTCAGATTTTGGGTCGGATGGGTCCGTCGGTAGAATTCACACCGGTGCCCCAGTGAAAAAAAAGTGCAAAGAGACATTTTTTTAGGCTAAAGAAACACATTGTAGTAGGTCGGTCAGTCGCTCTCTGCACTTATTTGTTCAACTTAATAATGAGGCGAATTTACACGCAAAATTTGTTCAAATTTTGCATTCAAGAGTAAGTCGAATTATCGATGTTCAGCATGCAGAAGAATTATACTCCTACTTTTTCTCTGCCCCTAGCTAGCTAATTCATTAGAGTAGATATATTAAAATATTCTAAATTTGATAAGCACAATTGCTTTAGACAATCGAATTGAAATGAACACTTAAAATATTCTAAATTTGATAAACAAAATTGCTTTAGACAATCGAATTGAAATGAACACCAAAACTAATCTGTCACGCATTATTCATGACTACCTAGTTCGTGGCCAAGAATGCAAGACAAATCGTGGAATCAATTCACTAAATCCGAATTGAAGCATGTTCCAGAACTATATCGAATGAGTTTATCTATTTGTTTATATACGAAAAATGCTAAATGTATCTTTATAGATACCCTATATTTTATCTATCTTTATATATGAAGGGTGTTGGGGATACGTATGTAGGTCCACCAGTCTTTAAACAAAATGAATGAGTAATCATCTTGATCTTGAATTAACAACAACTAGATAGTCCAAGATAGATATTAGAACCTTAATTGATATGCATATATAGTATGTCGTATAGTTCAAGAAACATCTCCAAGTATCAATTAATTATATTTTTGTTCCAACAATCTATCAGCTGGCCTATACATTTCCACCAAACGATCGTTCAATGCCTGAACAGGCCTTGCGTTAACTTCCGATTCCTGTAAAATCCCAAATTTTACAACTTATTAATTAGGATCTTGATGCTTAGAAAAATTACAAAAAGATCGATGATGGAAACAACTTACATCGTGAACAGCCTCACGAATTAGACGGACTTGTTCTCTTGTGACTGTCCTCACCTAAAGAGTCGTGTCATGAAATGCCATTAGATCACTTTCAATACAATTTTCGCGGAAAAAATATTCTTTAGAAGTTGGATGTCGAATATTGTCACCTTTCTAAGGATAGTCCAGGTGATGTTCTGGGTACAGGGCGGAGTTGTAAGTGAGCCAATGTATCTGTAATACTTTCTGCTGCCGAATTTTATGAGTTTCGGATTCACAAAGCCAACCGTTGTTTCTATATTCGACGTGTTCACAACTGCTTCCAGATTTGGCCTCAACTAATCCATTTTAAAAATAAGATCAAGGACACAAAATTGTGAATGCATAATGTAAACAGTGCTATAATATGTATGGGTGAGATCTTTAAATAGTTCTTTACCATGGACAGAAACGAGTCAGGGCGTCCGATTATGTACATGATTCCAATCACAGCAATACGACTGTCGTTGCTAATATGCACCAGGTGCATTTCCATAGCAAACCTGTAATAAACAACAGTTGTTAGTTTCTGCAAGGAGTTTGAGATACGTGAAGTTAAGTCTCAAGTTCGAGTCTTGTGGTGAACATGATCACCTTCTTCCGTTGATGGTATGTTCAGAAGGCGAATGCCAATGGCATTGCATCAAATTGTACCTGACCCCTTTAACTGTAATATACCCTGCACCATCACCTGTCCACCTTAACTGCACCACATTATAAGAACAGCTAGATGATTAAATGCAGATCATTTTCATTATTTCATATATATGTATGGTTACCATCATATCATGGCCTCTATTGACAAGAGTGGAATTTTCTGGCTTGTAAGTTTTCTTAAGTCTTCCCAAATGGGACACTATCTCAACCCTCTCATTCAACATATCGATAGGAGACTGCATCTCCCCCGCGTTACATTCACTCCATTCCGGGTGTATCTCCCCCCAGTGAGCCGGTCCATTATCGCTCCTCTCGTCGTAACTAAACTCCCTTTCATCATCTGTACATACATGAACGATAAAAAAATTAAATATGTAGTATATCAATTTCCTCCATGTTGATCACACAATTAACGAAATGCAAGATGTGCAATGAGATAACTAGAAACTTACCAACTTCTCCAATTATTTGAGCTCCTGTAATGGAACTTGCAAACAAGATGATAACCAAAAGAAAGAAACATGAAGAACAAGTTAAGTTCATGCTTGATTTCTCAATTTGGTTTTTATTTGCTCATGAAATGTACTTGGTGGAGTGGTTAAATATATAATTAAGAGACCGCTCGAGAGTCAATTATACAGTTATGGACTAATAGTATACATAATAACGTTTGGGTGATGGAATAAATAAGAATATAGAGACCGTTGATTATCGTTAATTACTCCATTTAAAAAAAGTTTGTTCATGAAGATCAAGTTGATACATCATTAATTATTGATGACTTTTAGCTAATCTATAGTCAAATACAATTGTTCAGGTTCACAGTCGGATGTTGCATTCGTTACCAGAGCAGTATTCGACGCTTGAATAATTAATGTTTGAAAGAATTATACTTTCCCCGCCCCTAACTAGCTAGCTTACACATATATATATGTCAATAGGTTCTTTTGATCACATGAGAAAAGAGAAGTATAAAAAAATGAAGCTGCTTGCTTGAATGTCCAATTGAAATAGATGTTGCTGGTTCGAAGTTGTTTTGTGACTTTTGTCACTGCTGTTTGGGAAATGGATACCAAAAATTTGTCAAGGGCTGCTTGGGTCTTTGGGAATTGGGAAATGCCGTAATGGATATAAATTTATATTTTTCACATAGATTTTACAAATAATTAATTAATTTTGATCGATGTTGAATAATATTTTTGACAATAGAAGAAACTTAATAACAATTATTAAGTTCTAAACTATAGCCATAGTGCAGATCTAATCTATATCTTCTAACACGTTCAACAACAATCATTGCTCCATTTCCCACGCGAGGTCGATTTTCCGGTGCCGACTAGCATGCTTTCAATTAGCCCATGCACATTATTACAAATGTATGAGCCACAAGCTGTATTTAATACCCAAATATTGAAATCGTATGTAGACATGTTTATTTCAATGACACACATACCTGAGCCTAAAAGCACCATGCGTCAAGGCTCCATCTCCCTTTGCCTTCGGACATTCTTTCTTCCGATGTCCCCTTTGCTTGCAGTAAAGACATTCATCCTTCTGCAATCCTGCTTGCTTGCGAACTCCAACTCTTGACTTGAGAACAAAAGACTTGGACCTAGTCCTCTTCTTTTCCTTGCCTTTGCCTTCGGCTCTTTTGCCTTTCAGGTTAGAGCTAGGTGCTGGTCGAACCAACATTAGACCTACTTATATATAAGAATGGTAAGACATTCAATTTAAGTTATACTTTCTTCATCCTGTCTTAAGTTTAACAATTTGTTAATAGACTTTTTTTAGGATCAATTTAACCTCAAATTATTTTCAAATCATACGATAATAATAATTGAAAAAAAATTATATTATGAAACTTGAATTTTTACATTCTTATAATATAAAATTTATTTTCATTATTTTTCTTATACGATTTGGGAATAATTTGAAGTCAAAATGAATCTCGAAAAATTAAAAAAAAAAAAAAAGTGTTAAATTTAAGTCAGGACAGAGGAAAGATATGATTTGAATTCTGAGAAACTCGTGATATCTTCGGACATAATTAATCCTAGCCGTAGCAGCTGGTAAACCATAGTTCATAGTGGTAATTAAACATTGCAAATTAAACAAGATAATTTAACCACTATCAGCTGGTGAACCAAATCTTCACGATCATCATGATTAAATTACTATGCGAAAAAGGTTGCTAAACCCTCTTTAAAAAAAAAGTTGCTAAACAATGAGACTGGCATGTTCTGGCAATCAATTTGTTACTCCCTCCATTTTTATTTATAAATAGTTTTAGAATTTTGCTCTGATTAAATATAAGTAGTTTAATATTTTTAATTAGTATTATAGTATTAATATTATAGTATTAAATTTTCAAGATAATAATTATGATTGTGACATTTCAATGTTTGACTTTCAATATATCCAAAAAAAATTCATGTTTATGATTGGATGTTAAAAAATTATATTTTTTTATGGGTAATAATAATTATAATGGTAGACTATAATTTACATTTATTTGTGTATCACAATCATTATCTTTATATATATATATATGAAAATTTCTAAAACTACTTATAAGAAAAATGGAGGGAGTACTAGGTTGGCACGGCACTGTCAATAATGGTTACACAAATGTTATGCTCCAAATGATAAATTCAATGTCAACTAATTATTCAAATCTTAAAACAGCTCTATGAAGAGACATCAACAGAAAATTCTTTATTGAGTGGTTTTGATGATTATAGGTGCTTATCACCAATGCAAATTGCAATGCTAGCTGAGGGTACACTAAACATAGAGTTGTACTTCTAGCTTTCTAGCTTCCCCACTTGTAGCTTCCCATTTCATTCTATTCTATTGATTCTTTTTAGTCTCCGTTTGACTCAAAACTAATCTTAATTTATATCGAAAAATAATTTTAAAAATTGTATTACGAAAATATATGATTTTTACTTTCATAATATAAGTTCAAATATTAATTTTTCGGTACGATTTAAGATTAATTTGGAATCAAACGGAGAGTAGAAAAAGTCAACAAAATCAAATGGGAATCTATGCCATTTAAATATATACCGTCTCTATTGTTGTTGAAAACTTGATAATGATATTATGCGGTGTGTGTGTGTGTGTATATATATATATATATATATATATATATATATATATATATATATATATATATAGACACACACACACACACATATATATATATATATCTATAAAATAAATTTAATATTTCACTCACAAATTCCCAAACTAAAAGGTGTTTTTCTTTTCTAAAAAATATATATATAAAATAAAACTGCAGTTCATATAGTTAACCACACTATATAGATTATAAATAGTACTTCGTATTTTTTTACCCGTTTAAAAATATTAACCATACTTCATAGTAATTCATGCATATGATCACATGCATCACAAATCAAAATAACAGGCATTTCACTATGTCCTTTTGACTTTTAGCTTAAATTAATAACTTTTTTTAAATCATGGAATCATCAACTTGTTGATTAGAAATTGTATATTGTAATTTCCTGAACCACAATAATTTGTTGATACTCAAAATGGGGTAAATTATGGGCAACCCACTTAATCTTGCCTCTTTTGGTGGATATTCCATCAACAAATTAATTTCATCTCCAATATTGCGACCTCTATATATACCCTAATTTTGTATCACTCTATTCTCCTACAACATTTTCACTCAAGTCTTAAGACATCTTGATCTGATCCAACTCAGAAGTAAGTTTACATAATGCACCACCTATATATATATGATAAATATAGCTTCTTTTTTTCTTTATCTCTTCGCAATTACTTCTTTAAAGGAAATGAATTAAATACCTTGATTAGAATTTAAAATATGTTATTTTTTATTAATGAAATACGTACTTTATGTAATTAGTGATGTTAGTTTACACTAAATTCAAACTACTTACATTTTCTTTAATGTCACGTCTCCTATAATTGTGCCCCAGCTGATAAATTTTCAGTGTCCGCCATGTCTTTATGTCTTCATTTTCCTTGATCATACTTACCAATTAGTGAATGATGAAATTGCAGGTTATAGTCTATATGCACGTGCAATCGATCAAAATCGTGAAAATGAGAATGGTTTTGTTTCTAATCTTGCTAATATTGGTGACAACTCCTTGCTTGGTGAAAGCAGGGAGGGTGTTAAATGCCGTGAAAGGCAGTGATCACACCCCGGAAAAGGTAATGGGGGAAGAAGGAGGTGAGCAAAGTGGTTTGAATGGAGATAATCACCATTACTATTCCATCCCAGACTTCAACAGGCAAGGTGGTGGTAGTCCAGGCAGAGACTAAAATTAATATGTGCTCCTGCTGTGTGTACCATGCATGTTACTTGATGAATCATGTTATATATTATAAGGTATGTTTAGATCTATGTTTGCTTTTGTTATACTACTTGTGTATATAATACCTTAAGTGTTCTTTTGTTGATATGGTATGCTTGTTGTGCTTACTAATGAAATAAAAGAACAAACCTTTTGGTTTTGTTCAACGTAGTATGCCAGTGCTAGACTTCTACTTGTGTGATTGTGTTAAATGTTGATATAATGCAGCCTGCAGTTTATGGGCATAATGTTTCGAATTATATTCGAGTGTTTTAATTTTTAACATGTTATATATATGGTTGTCATTATTATCACACGGTAGATAATAAAATAAAATCATTTAATAGAGAACTGTTTAGCTCGAGCGAAAAACACACAAATATTGCAATGACAAGTTATCAATAAGCCAAGTTTGGAAGAAACGGACTTGGCATGTGATTAAACAAAATTTGGTTGTTTATTTATTTTTTTCTCTCCGCAACAAAAAGTTACAAACGACAACACGAGGTACATCCAATTGCTCAGCCCACGAACAAGGGTAGAAACGCGAAAAACACAAATGCGACACTAGTGATGACTAATTGATGATTGATTCACCATCATTCATCAGCAGGCAACTGGTACCGACACAAGGGGCAAGCACGACTTTCTCTCAGCCACCTAAAAACACAGCTTCCATGGAAAACATGCAAACACGGCAACTTGGTAACGCGACTTCCATCAACTAACTCCTCCAAACAAACAGAACACGCTTTTTCCTTTTCTACACCCGCTTCATAAACCACGCTTTCAAGCTCCTCAATCGACAAATCACTAGCTGGTTTTCGCGCCATTAACAGAGCAGCTTCCTCAACCACTTCGTTCACACCCCGCGGCCTGCTAATCGCGTCCACGTACTCCGATTCGAACTCCGGATCGACTCGTTTCTGCTCCGAGTACCACTCCATCCACGACCCGAACTCCTGATCCGGTATCATAACCAATTTTCTAATCTCCAAACCCATGGACAGTATCTTCCGCTTCACTGTTGCAACCCGCTGTTTCAAGCTCAATTGATTCACGAAATTGACGATTCTGTCCAGCAACTCTTCATCGGAGGTTAGTTCGATTGGCTTAGGTCGAGTGGAATAGCGGAGATTGTCAAGCCAGTGGAAGGGGATTAGTGGGAAAGGAATTGATTGCTGGGTTAGGACGATTTGCTGGAACGAGGTGGCTAGGGTTTTGGGATTTTGTTTGATTGCTAGGGTTTTGGTGATGGATAGGCCGTGGAAGATGGCGGAGGTGGTTGATTGGGGGTGGAAATCGACGGTGACAATGAGTCGGACGGTGAGAAAGCGTGAGAGTTGAGAGGTGTGGACGTTTGGGGGGAGTCGACTTTCAGAAGCTTCGATTCGGATAGTGTGGTTTGGGTGGGAGTTCAATGGAGGGAGCCATGACGGTGGAGGCATTGTTGTTTATGGAAGTTTTCGAATTGGAAGTGGCGGGCGGGAATTTGGTACTAACAGGTGGTAACTGATTTTGCCGGTGGCCGGGAATAGTATCTAGTATAGTTGATGGGGAAGCAAATTAACCGCCGTCACTTTTTCTTTACTAATCTGCTCACCTAGTTTCTGCTATTGGAGAATTAATATAAATGATTAGATTTCGTTCCTCTCCAACAGCTTAAGCTTTAGGGAGAGTTGGATTTCTATCATGGTATCAGAGCAGATGGCTCACGCCCACCTGGGTTCGAATCTCCTCGGAGATAAATTCCGCCCCATATTAAATTTCCACTCGATTAGCCTCTCCAAAGATGTTGAAAGCGGGGGAGTATTGGAGAATTAATATAAAGTTGGAATTCTATCATGTGAGGTGTTGTATATTTAAAAGTTACAGCGGCTGGTATATTTATATGTTGACTGTTGAGTGTGGAGATCAAATTGGATTAGGAAAAGGAAAAGGAAAAGGGGTTAATTAAGGTAATAATTGAGTGAATTGGAAATAATTACTCGCAGTTTGTTTTTTTATCAATTATTGTAAGTCGAATTCGTATTCCTACAATTCTCTCATTGTTTAGTGGAATACTGAATTGGTAGTGCCCATACGTAATCAAAGTTATTGGCGGACTGGGCAACCATGTGTGTCTTTCCCGTTCCTCCGGTCTATTCCCTAACAGCTGGGGTGGAAAACTCAGGACAGTATTTGACAAATGTGCCATCTAAGCTTCTTCTCTGACTGAAATTAAAGGACCATTTTAGAAGAACGAGTTAATCGGATCGGATGTAAGCTTCAAACGAAGACATGCGAACAGAATTCCTCGTAAAACTCCTTGATAGAACCATTTGGCTCACGCCCACCTGTTTCGAATCTCCTCGGAAACAAACTCCACCCCATATTAAATTTTCACTCCAATGCCCCCCAAAGAGGCGAAATCGGCCATGAGTGTGGGATAGTATTGGATAATTAATATAAATGACTAGATTTCATAACTCTCCAATAGTTTAAACTTTTGGGAGAGTTGGAATTCTATAATGGTATGAGGGACATATGGTTCACCGCCACCTAGGTTTGAATCTTCCCGAAGACAAACTCTGTCCCAAATTAATTCTCCACTCGATTGACCTCCCCAAAGAGGTTGAAATCGATCACGAGTGCGGGGAGTTTAATTAATATAAATGACAAGATTTCGTTTCTCTCCAATAGTTTAAACTTTTGGGAGAGTTGGATTTCTATCACTACTATAGCATCTCTTCTCATATGATTTCGGGACGTGAGATATCCGTTAACGAGGTGATCAGGACGCGTCCTTATTAGTAGGAAAACTAATTTGGATTTGCAGTTTCAGTGGTCCATCTTAAAGGATATGGTAACGGAGTAGGGTAATTGTTATGGATTCTTAGGATGATCCTTGAAGAGTTTTGAACGTTTTACGAGAAATATGACGAGGGACTGGTTGAAGTCGTTCGTCTGTTGCAGGGAGAGTCAAGCCATGAGAGTGCTGATGCATTTGGCAAAGAAATCAATGGAGGTCGATTGTGTGGCAAATATTTTTGTACAGCTTGTACAGTTCCACGAAACACTTGGACCTGTTTCATTTAGTTGGAAAGCTAATGCAGTTTGATGCCAATCATCCAACAAAATCACCTTCTTTTGGCTAGAAAAACCCAACTATTAGGATTGATAGTTACTGATAATAATCAGGATCTGTTAGTAACTAAGACAGGGCTGCTACCTGCTTATCAGTTTGTAACATCACAACAGACCAAAAAGCTGAGAGCTTTTAAATTGTGACTTGTAATTCTATTCTTAGTTGTGAATAGAGTCTCTTTCAATTGTATCTTACAAATTGTAACACGACCAAATCAAATTACTAGTCACATAGGGAAAATGCATACTACAACACTAAGAATTACAGCAAATAGGAGTTCATAGTTTAACTTCATACAAGCAAAAGGACTAAGTACAAGAACACTGCAAATTTACAGCAAAACAAGTTTTCATTGTTAAGCTACTTACTACCTTTTTTTACCTATATTTTAGCTAGATATATGCCGAAATTGCAGTTTTCATTGAACGCAGAGAAGATGCAAGTACATGAAACATGAAATTCCCTCATCTCACCCCATCCAATACGCCTTCTTAATCTATCCGTCTTTTAGCTTCATCTACCTGAAAAGAAAATACCCAAAATATAGAAACATTAGCAGTTCACTAAATCAGTCCAAGAAACTAGCACTCTATTATAGTCTAAAATACAGCAGTTTTAAAACAAAGAAATAACCAACAATATCACCAACGGTTATCTTAGTCTAAGCAATGGACCAGAAAACTAGCGTGGAACTTGGATTAAGCCCTTCCAAAGAGAGTTCACATAGCACACACGCAATCACATGGCAATACATATTTATTTTATTTTATCTAAACATAACTGACAATCGTCAAAAGGATCATTTATCCACTGTTTGGTACTCCAGATCATTACTTTCCAATGCACAAATATATATATATAAGTTTAAATTAATTCCAGTGGACAACATACCAAGCCAATCCTAATGTAGAATTAAAACTGTAACCGTAACATAAGATGTACTACAGACTACAGAGGAAAATATGGTTAAGGAAAGTTCCATACTCTGGAGAAAAGTTATATGAGTCCATCCAATAGAGGCCTGCATTGAAAATGTTGAAACATTGGCATTAGGTTGCTGATTTTCCTATCGAGGTCATCTATTATTAGATCGTCTAAAATCACCATGGACTCCATTTTTTCATCTTCAGGTCCTTTATGCCTTTCCAGCTTTTCCTTCCTTTTTTGAACATGCTCGTTTTTCCCAGCTGTTAGAACCTTTACTGCATCTCTTGATATGATGGCATCTTTAATTTCATCAAGTCTTTTGAGAAGCCATTTCAAGTCGATCTTCAGCTTTTCTGCATCTTCAACCATGTCGTAATAGGGCTTGATTGAAGACAAGTCAAGTTTGTCCAGATTTTTGTTATTTAGCTCGTATAGCATCCTCAGGATACCATAGAGATTCAGCATTTTCATGCACTCTGAGCTGAAAATGCAGTCTTTGTCTATTGCTCCATGCTTTGCTTTCACGGATGCAACACTACGAGTGAAATCTGAATACAAGGATAGAGATGGAGACAGAGTATTAGCAAGTTTAGCACATATTAATTGAGAACCATTAAGCACTTAACTACAAACAGTATTCCCTCAATATAATACTACTACCTTCCTCCATATGTGTTCTCAGTTGCAACGTAAAGGGGACGAAGGGAGTAGGACACAATGAAAAAGGCCACAAACCGAACACATACAAAAACGAATCTTCAAAGAAAACCAGAACCCCTGGCCTATAGACTATATAATGATCTGTGGGCTAATGGTGCAAATTACATCCAGAAGTACTGTCATTCAGATTTCAGGGCATTAAGTTAACAAATCATTTCCGAGTTCCGAAACTACTACTACACCAGCTAATCCTGGCTACATACTAGCTATCCTAGTTTGAACTGAACTTGCATAATGTGCTCAGAGAATTGATAATTCTGTATGAGGATTTGAACAAAAAGAAGAATATATGTAGATGTTAAACTAGAAATCAACAATCATGAATTTTAAGGACATAATTAGATGAAACTCTGAAACAAAAATTTAGTTGTTATTACCGAAATTTGGGGTCTGAGGTGGGTGAATCTGAGTTTGCATGTGTACATCGGCAGCAGAAGAAGAACGAGCGGTGGCGCAGATAATCGGTGGCGTTGTCTTCTCCTTCATTTCCATTCTTCAGTCTCCACCACCAAGTTGCTCATCAATGCTACTTACTCTGTTGCTTGCCTGCCACTAGCTAGGCCCACTACATATAAAGTGCTCTACCGCTCAAATCCCACTATCATTTTCATAGATCAAAGACCACTTTTTTTATGGTATTAATAATACTATACTTGGGACATCATAAGAGGTTATGGGAGAAAGAAGATATCCACGATAAAGATGGACTTGCAAATTAAAAGCTTATGATTCTATCCGGTGGTCTTTGTAGAACAACTTCTGAGATCATTTCAGTTTCCTTTCTAATTTGTCAGATGGTTGATCATAGCTTTAATCAATGTAAATGGATAATTGATTGATCCATTCTCAGGGAAGAAAGGTTTGAGGTAAGGAGATCCGATATTTATCTTATATGTATGGAATATCTTAGTAGGTTGTTACATTTATGCACTCTCACCCTACTCTTTCAGGTATCATCCTACTTGTGCTTCCTTGTTAATTACAGGGCGGGGTCTACCTTCTAATAAGTAGCTTGAAATACCCCTGAATGGGAAGAGACTTTCCATTCTACAATTTCAACCACTTTTGAAAAAGATGACATTGGGCAGCTAGACTCCTTACTAATGGTGGCACCTGGCAAATCACAAGTGTTCTCTATGTTGTGCAACACTGCTAGAGTCAGCTATTTCCCTTCCCAAAAAATGTCATGAATAGTATTAATGCCATATGTAGATAGTTTACTATGGTCTGGGGAACTAGGGGGTGTTGCTTGGGAAAGAAGTCTGCAAGCCCAAATAAAAAGGAGGTTTGGAAATTGTTCATCTAGAAACTTCGGAACAAGGTGTGCATTTTGAAGCTACTTTGGACAGTCCATTCTAAAAGGACTTCTCCAACAGTGTTCTTCTGTTTGGTTTTAAATAACCCATTAAAACCCAACATAGTTTGAATGGGTTTGTTGATCAAACCGGTTCTGTAAATAACCCATTGAAACCCCACGGGCATACGCAATAGTCTGCAAACCACATAAAGCAAGTTAAACCGTAACAAGTTTTGACAGGGTCGACTCAAGAGGCATAAATTCCAGAAATTCGCTCCCCATGATCATTATTGTACCTGTGACCAAGAGAACATAACAATTTTGATTGGGTTTGATTTACATAATTTCTTTTTTCATCTTCTTTATCTTACTTTTTGTGATTTTTTATATTAGGGCCCAAAATACTAGTTTAAATGTAACTTTTGCAGTTTTCGACGACCATTTGTGACCTCCAGTCATCTTCTCCAGTAGCGCTCCTCTTTTTACACTGCCACTTATCCATATCATTGATAATTACATAAGTCCTTCTCTTGTTGGATAGTTTATGTTATTCTTCCCAGTTTACCTATATTTTGAAACTCAAACCCTGGAATTGATTCGATCAAATTTCCGAGCATGGTGAAATCTGATCAAAACAAAAATGTATTGAAACATTTCTATTGTTTTAGCTCATCTAAATAAAATGGACATGTAATTCAATTTTTTTAAACAATTGGTCTTAATAAATTTATCTTTTTTATTTTCAAAATATTACGAGCACAACAAAAATATTGAAATGTTTTCGAAAAATGTCAAAACATTTATCTTTTTTAAAAAATCCTAAATATATTTTGAAATTGAAATTTTAATTCATGTTTTCAAGTCAATTAAATATCAACCCGGTAAGGCTGAGCGCCAACCGGGTGAATCCGGGTCGACCATGCGATTTTTCAACATAAGAATTTATGACCGGGAAGTCTCGCACCTGAGATCCCTAAATCTAGTTGTAAAAGAGAATGAAACGTGACAAATCGTATGCCGCAATTGGCAACAAAAGTGAAGGAGTTGGATGGCCTGCTGAATGAATAAGCAAACCGGGAGTTAGGTGGTCGGGTGTAATATGGAGCTGGAGTTGGGAGGAAGGAGTATAGAGATCGAGTGAAATCGAAGGTAAGAAGTAGGGGTAATGGAGTATTATTAGAGCTCGGATACAGTTGTGAGTACTAAGTAAGTGAAAAAGAAAAATGAATAAGCAAAAACAGATTACGCTGTATCTTGTGATTTTGGGATTTCTTTTGTGACTTGAATAGTAAATTCAGAATTTGAAAGAGAACAATTTTTCATGAGCTATGATTGATGGCTTTCTTCGTCTAATTGACAAAAAGCTATGCTGTGTGGTTGTAGAGAAGAAGAAAAAAAAGAAAGAAAAAAAAGTTTGCTATAAAACCTCTAAGATAACATGACTGTTTATGAATCTTCTAGCTAGTATATCACTCTTTATTCTTTCTGCTGTCTGATTTCTTCTGTGGTCTGCAATGGTAGTCAATATTTGCTGTAGTATACATCTCACTGTTGGCAATTTATTCACCTGCAGTGTTGTTTTGGTACTTCATATGGCCAACAGGTATTGGAACTCAAAGTCATGGGGTATCTTTTCCACACTGGCTGATGATGATGATGATGATTTGCTGGTATGAAGTCCTCTGTAACACTCGACGATAGATTTCCTCAACGTTCCAGAAGTTGGCAACTGGTGGCACACCCACTCCATCAAGGAGTCCTTGTCCTCTGCGAAATCATGCATGCTTCGTAGTAGAAGCTCTGGCAGTGCGATTTTCCTTGTGCTCTTCACTACTATTGCAGCCTGCAGGTACTCTAGTTTCGCCTTTTCTAGTTCAGCTTGCACTCCATCAGCTGTATAGATTTTCACCTGTTTCGTGTGTATAAGAAAAGATTAGTCCTCAAATGTCGAAAATAGTAACTTGTTGAAATGCAAAGAGTTGGTATATGTAATGTAGCAAGAAACTTACGGCTGGAGAGGAACGAGTGCCACAGCATAAGGCGAAAGTGATATTTGGATCAGGGGTCTGAATTCCATACAGTTCACGCGCTATCATCTCCTTCTTGTCCTTGTCACCTTTAGCCAGAATCTGACAACAAACAGTCATGTTATGAATATGTTATGCAGGAAACTGACATTACCTTAATGCTTAACAACTTGTTTGCTAGTGTATATGACGTACCTCTTTGATTAGTGCATCGGCTGGTTTTCTTAAGATGAAATGCTCGATTGCTTGAGCATTAATCGAGTTACCACCAATGTTCAGAGTTGCCTAATTGATTTGCAGAAATGAAGTAAAATGTAAGAACTTTAGGGATCTGATAGTAGTATACTGCTAGTCTAGAGATGAATGGTGAGGTGGTTTACCTTGTTGATTAGTGTTAGCAGGTTCTCAGAGCTGGAAACAGAAGGAACTCCATACTGAAGAAATCCCTAGATTAAGAATGATGTAAAGCGATTGAGTATAAATTAGTACTAGTTAGTAGTTACATCTGGAGAAAGAGTGAAAATGGCATACATGCATGACGCAAGCATTGTACATGTTGATCCAAAACGCTAGCTTTTGCTGGTGACTCAAGAACCTTAAGTCGACCTTTTGCAGACCGTTCATTAAGTTCCTGCATTTGGAAACAAGGAAAAAGATAAAGGTGCTGAAGAGTGATAAGTACGAATTTGTTGATTGATTTATCTTGTTCCCTACTTACTTTAATTTCTGAAACAGAGGAACTGAGCTTGAGTTCTGGATGCATTTGAGATCCATGGAGCTCGATGTGAACCGAACCAAGTTCTTGTAAGGGCCAATATCCCTTGGTATAGACTCTTCGGAATCAAATATACCATATGGATCTTGCTGTCGAGAATCCTTCTGAAACATGAGGTTTGTTTTCAAGCTTGAGCTGCTCTCCTGCCTGAAGCTTAGAGAAAAGTTGCTTGAGCGGGCAATTGGACCAGACCTTTCTAACTCCATTGTCCTAGATGTTCGAAGCAATCTAACATATATAAAGACCAGACACTTCATAATGTTCTCGGATAACTTGTTTGGAGTCCATTTCTGGATGTTCTCTTCTTCTGAATGTAGTGGAGTGGAGAGAACTCTAGGCATGCTATCTGTTGGAGTGTCAAGATAACGATCTCTCTGAAAAATCGACATTTGTCACTGGTAAGTAAATCACACTGCAGTTATAATTTACAAATATGAAATACCTATGGATTACTGACTACTATGTACCCTTGGTGTTGGATTTCGTAGCTCTCTCATAGGCGATGGAGATTTTAACAGACCACTTCGTTTTGAAACTTTCTCTCGAAAGCTTCCCTCTTCAGCGTGAATGGCATTTTCCTTCTGAGGTGAAAACAATTTCAAGTTCTTTCATTCTTGCTGAAGTCACTTAGATTGTAGTCTCCTTTTATGGCCTTGCTGATGAAATGTAAGGCCTTGGTTTCAAAGGCCACCTTATCAGTGAACTTTTTGCCATTTGGAATTGGTGGAAGTTCATGGTAATTCTTCGGAGGTCCACGCTCCCATGCTGTCGATTTGGATTCCGCAGTTCCACGTTCCCATCCCATCGATTTGGATTCCATCTTGATATCCCTTTCCCTTTTCACTTCAGATTGGAGCTGGCTGATCTGACTTTCTAGTCGCATTATCTCGTTCTCTACCATTGCTAACTCTGCCAGGAACTCTTTCACCTGTGGAATTTTACATACCATAACAACAATATTCATGTCAAGTACTTGACATGCTTCAGGTACTTAATCTTTGATTGAAAATTTTCACTGAATTTGTAAGATAGACAGTATTTACTTGTGGTGGCAGGAAGGTGGGAATGCTGAGAACAGAGCCGTCCTTTTGATTCTGCAGGCGCGCAAGGTACTCGTGCATATTCTGTTCATGCTCCAGCATTTTTTGAAGCACAGAGACCTTAGAATGTTCAAAACTCTTTAAGATTAGTTTTTACTGTGAAATTGTGTTGTGATATGAAAGCAAGACAATAGTCCTTACATACCAGTAAAGCCTAAGGCACTCCATGACCTATGCCTGTACTAACCATAACTATGTACCTTTATATACAAACTACCACATATAATTGATGCATAAAATCTTGCCCATACCTCTCTTTCAAGCTCCTCCTTTTGTTGTGCTGTAGCCATTTTCTTCTTCTGAAAATAAAATGACACTGTGAGCATTTTTATTTTTTTTACCAGGAGTAACAAGTAGGAATTTCGACTATAAAAATCAACAAGCTTTATAGAGATGTAAATGCTCATATAAAGTTAATTATAAAAGTATGACTAACCATCTTTTCAAAAATCTCTATCCAAAAGACATAAAAGCTTCATAATCTTTGACTATACATAATATTACAGCAACTTAAAAAAGAAAGACACTCCAAGGTTGCTGAAATTGCAAATTGCAGTCCAATATTAAAAAATCTCTAGATTTTTGTTCCACACGCGTATGAATAATGTACGTGCATTTCATTTAAAAGAACGTACATGACATGACATCGACTAAATCATAAGACATATGGGAACACAAATTAATTTTATATGAAAATCAAATAGAACAAACTTACAGATTGTACAGGGTCATGAACCATTAATTCGTCTTGGGTAGCCATGAGCGAAAATGAACCAAACCAGTACTTCAGCTTGTTCCAGGGCCTTGGAGTGGCACTAGAAACACAAGAATCATAAGAGAAGGATTTTCCTCTTCTACCACGATAGTTATAAGTGTTGTATTGGAAGCAAGACAAGTTATGAACGGGTGAGATCTTTTCGGAAAAGAGCAAGTTTGATATGGAAGAAACAGAAACTGAAGAATTGCAAGCAGTTGGGACAGAGCTTTCATGATCTGAAGTAGTTTGAATTGGTATCTGATGTTGTTGTTGTTGTTGGTGGGACATCATAAAGGAATTATGTGACAAAAGACTCTTCCTTTGGTTTGTTGTGCTTTGGAGTAGCTTGCAATTGTGGTTTGTAACTAAGGTGATGGCTTGTTTCAGAAGTGTTTAAAAAGGCTATTTGCTCTGTAATTATGGTTTAGGGAAGGTGGAGAGAAGAGGATTATATAGAGATGGTAAAAAAATCTTTGCCAGTGTCTGGATATGTTTTTTCCATAAATTCAGTTGCATTTAGTTTCGGGTTTATGGGATAAATTGATGTGTACGATAAAACTTTTATGTTGAAGTTAAATTAATGAAAAAGTTAGTCCCCTCAAAAGGCGAATCACATTACATTCATAATACGCTGAAACTTACACGAGGAAATGAAAATTGAATATGTTACTCCAAGTTATGGGAGAAGTATTTGGACCATTTTATTCAAAACGCACGTGCTAAAATACGCTAAGTACTTGAAAGTTGAAACTATGTATGCTCTATTACACTTTATATATTTTACTTTCAAATTGAGGTAGGAAAAACTATTGCTTCTTCCAAAAATTATTTAGTGGAAATCTCAGAATTTCTATAAAAGTTATTAAACATGCTTTTCCATGAGATTTGACTGAGACTACAAGAAATAGTATTTGACTGAAAATATAAGAAATACTACTGTATTACTCAGTGTGAGTCACAGACACAGTTACCAAACAATATGTTACTACTGTCCAAGTCTATATCAGATTAATGAAAAAATGAAAATCAAGTAACTTAAAACTTAAAAAAGCAAAGAGTAATTATTTTGAGAGCAGTGACATTTCTAAATAATACTAGGAAAATATATATCTCATTAGTATAGAAAGTATGACCAACAATTGAATATGAGAGACACTGAGCTTCCACATAATTAAGTAAATTTTGACTTTTATAAGAATTTCGCAAAAGAAAATGCTACTACTACAAAAGAAGTGAGTCGTACTATTTGTATGTAGATGAAAGTTTAAGGCAGGCATTGTGGACTAGAGTAAAATTTACCTATACTGGTGGAAGCAAATGCAAAATGCCATGTCTTGTAATTAAGACCTTCTGTTGATGATTATGCAAGTGCAACTAACATCATCTTCTTGCAAAGTCACCATATTGTATTTTTCAATGATTGGCACTTGAATGTCACAAATCACAATAGTTATGTGATGAGATGATGCGTGGGTTTATATATTATCATCATCATCTTGTCATTGTGGAGTCTTTGCACTTTTTGAAATTCAAAAATGTAACCAATTTTAGTCATTTTAGGGACTATTATCATTTTGGTAAAATATTTACGTATGGGGCTCTAGCTTTCATGTGTTCTGTAATAGTTTTCCTAGTTTCATCACCACTGTTCTTTTAAAATAAATAAATACATGTACATGTGATATGAGATCATATCAATCAAGAAAGTGAAAGCCAAATACAATTAATAATACCTTTGGAATGGTTGGAATTCCATTCACAGATTTATATTTATGAACTAATAACGAAAAGCAACAAATTAAGAAAATACTAACCTCTAAACGCAATAAAAATCGTGGATTACCTCAAACGGACACGCCGACACAACGAAGAAATAGAGTATCTGGACATGAAAGAAAAGAAAACTTAGAAGAATAATACTTCTTGGGAAGAAGACAACAAAATAAATCCACGCAACTAACTATATATTATTCATAAATTGGTGGATTTTACAATTAAATTGGTCAGCCTTATATATCAACTTAGACATAATACAAAAAATAAAAATTTAACTTAAAAGTAAATACTAACCCATCAATCAGAAAAACTCCCAGTGGCACTACATGTACTTTATTAAAGTATAATAATCAAAATACATTGAGTTTAGAGATCTTATCCGACAGTAATCTTATCTGTACATAAGAAAAGTCTAACTAAATAACCAAATATTGTCAAAATAGTCCATAGCATAGTTCCAGACAACAAGTTAACTAACGAATTTCAACTTAGCAGAAGAACTTCCAACACAAACCCGGATATCATGCCTGGGCAGTGGGCAACCTCATTACGGTCTAGATTGAATAAAAAGTGATTAGCTTAATCGGAATACTATTGCGTATTGAAGGATAGGGACTGGGGTGCATATAGTGCCTTCTCCAGGGTCTTTTAATGTAATTTAGCTAAATTTCCTCAATTTACAATTTCAATTCCAAGAAATGTTACTCCCGCTAAACCCTAAACCCTCAAATATTTCGCAACTCTACGAAGAAGAAGAAGATAGTCAAGAAATTGAAAATGGCTATGGCCAAGATCAGTAGAAGATTATTGAATTCACTCGTCAACCGAAAATCTCTTGTAAACCCGCTTCAAGGTACTGCAACTCATTCTCACAGCTATGAATAAGTTTCTCCCAAGTTTCTTTCCTTATGGAAATTGTTTCAATCTTTTCTTCTTGGCATGAATACTCATTCTGGTGTTGAAATTTGATGGGAAAAAAATGAAATCTCTTTTCTTCTTGGCATGAATACTCATTCTGGTGTTGAATTTTGATGGGTAAAAAATGAAATCTCTGTTATTTTACTGTGTTGGTAAAGTCGCAGGTATGTTGGATTTCGTTTTGCAGTAGTACTAGTAGGGTAGTCACTCACTTGTTTAGCCCTATCGAATTAGACTTGACTTACAGAACGGTATTTGTGTTGAAAAGTTTGTAAGAAATCATAAATTCAAATCTCGAATATCACCACGATGCATTTTTTAGTGTATGATTAGGCACAAGCTGTTTGATAAATGAGTCACCTTTCAAATCTTAGTATGCCTTAACAGTGTACATTTTATAGAAATGATGATTGAATTGGGAATGCAATTGTTAGAAGACTAATGAAGTGGTTGATAGAAAGATATGGCAGAACGTATGAAATAATGATGAAATGATGGATGATTTAAATTGTATGTTGGTTTTGTAGCGAGATGCATCACCACAGACCTGCAACCAATTGCTGGATTTGATCATATGATTTCTGGTGTGCAGCGGAAATATTACATGTTGGGTGGGAAAGGAGGGGTTGGAAAAACAAGCTGTGCTGCATCTCTTGCTGTGAAGTTTGCTAACTCTGGACACTCCACAATTGTGGTTTCTACTGATCCCGCTCATTCACTAAGTGATTCTTTTGATCAGGTAATTTACTTATGTTTCCACTTCCTGTTGTGCTGATGTTATGGGAAAAATTTAGTAAGAACATGTATTTTGTTCAGTGAGTGAAAACATCATTAATACAACCATATGACTATTTCTCCTAGGATCTGACTGGAGGAACACTCATTCCTGTACAAGGTGTTGATTCTCCGCTATATGCACTTGAGGTACTCATTGTGAATTGTGATGGGTCTCCGTCTCTTATTCCATCTGTATGCTGTGACGTGTCATAATTGTGACGTATGTTCTTGTCGTAGATCAACCCTGAAAGGTCTAGGGAAGAATTTCGCTCTGCTAGTAAACAAATTGATGAACGCGGGGTTAAAAACGTCATGGATAGTATGGGCCTTGGAAAGCTTGGTGACCAGGTGAGAACAGGTACTTGTATTTGCTGCTTGTCGTTTGACTATCAGTTGTGTATAGCTCTTTCAAACTCCCTGTGATGTTGTTACTGTACTTTTGTTCTGGATGCTATTATAACTACCTAGGCTTTCCCAGCATTTATAATTTTATAGACCATAGTAGACGAAAATAGATCTTTTGACTGACAAAGGACGTCAGGTTCCTGTTCCATTTGGTGGAAGGCGGAGTTGGCTACTGATATAGGATCAAATTGGATATATTTAATTTTAGATCTAAATTCTTAGTTGGCTCCGAGAAGAGGGTACCACAGTAACACGTAGTTATCTTACTTTGTGATGAGTTGAGCATTTTGCTAATTTAAACTACTATACGCTTCACATGGACCTTAGCTCTGCTTTTGATAACATGCATGGTTTGATTGAATATGAACTGGAATATCGGTTGGTCAATGCTAATCATTTTGTACTATTACGTGTGT
The DNA here is from genome assembly GCA_028274465.1 of Plantago ovata. Taxonomy (NCBI): domain Eukaryota; kingdom Viridiplantae; phylum Streptophyta; class Magnoliopsida; order Lamiales; family Plantaginaceae; genus Plantago; species Plantago ovata. The sequence continues at coordinate 9,010,494 of CM051456.1, read as the reverse complement.
AGTTGGGGGATCTCAAACTTGGAGAGCTGTTGGATACTCCTCCACCTGGTCTTGATGAAGCTCTTGCAATTTCGAAGGCATGTAAATTTTATGATAGTAGTACTGTTTTTGGAGAGGCCCATACAACCCGCCCTAACTGTGCTGAACTTGATCCTGCAGGTCATGCAGTTTGTCGAGTCACAAGAGTATAGTCAGTTTAGTAGGATTGTGTTTGATACTGCTCCCACGGTAGGAATGAAGTGCTCAACTTTCATTCTTTTGGTGGTGGTTAAGAAAATAGTAATCTGCTGTTTGTAACAGGGCCACACTCTTCGGCTACTCTCGTTGCCAGACTTCTTGGATGCTTCTATAGGCAAGATGATGAAGGTAAATACCATGTTTTAAGGATTTTATATATTCATTTACTGTTAGACCTTTACCTAAATGCAATGCCTTTGGGATAATTTGCTTAGCTTCCAAAGTTTTGAATATTAGTAACATGGAGCACTGTTTGAGAGCCACTTTACTTAACTCTATTGTCGTCAAATTGTTCAAAACGTCGATATTCATTTACTGTTAGACCTTTACCTAAATGCAATGCCTTTGGGATAATTTGCTTAGCTTCCAAAGTTTTGAATATTAGTAACATGGAGCACTGTTTTGAGAGCCACTTTACTTAACTCTATTGTCGTCAAATTGTTCAAAACGTCGATATTCATTTACTGTTAGACCTTTACCTAAATGCAATGCCTTTGGGATAATTTGCTTAGCTTCCAAAGTTTTGAATATTAGTAACATGGAGCACTGTTTGAGAGCCACTTTACTTAACTCTATTGTCGTCAAATTGTTCAAAACGTCGATTCCCCACCCCCCCCCCCACACACACACCCCTTCTGCTTCCTTGTATGTGCCCTGTGCTCACTCACACACACACCAAGCATAATTTGTTTCTCAAAGCCTCTGTTCATGTGTGACTTGAGCTGGAAATGTGTGCCTCGATAACAAAGAGTGACGTAAGAGCTAATTCAGACGAGTGGGCAAAAAATGATTTTCTCACCTTTACCGTAATGAACGATAAAAGTTTAAAACTGTTACCTGCCCCATGATTAAAGATTTAATACTCTCCGTAACCTGTTTAATGTCATACTTCTTAGTTCTCACCTCTCAATATGAATTATTTGATTGCTGTAAATTGTAAATATCCCAAAAAAATCCGACTTCCAAATGAACCCGTTCCGATGTCTGAACCACTAGTTTTCTATTGTTTGTCATCGCAATTTATTGATTGACCGCCTGAACTGTAATTTCTTGTGGCATTATCTTATTTTTCAAACTGGAACAGCAAAATACCCCAAAATTTGTTTTGAGTACTGATTGACGGTGACAACTGGAGTATTTCTTGGTAACTGATATATTCGCCCTTTCCCTGCATTTGTAGTGGTAGCGTTGAAAAATTCCAACTTTTTAGGTGTTCTGGGAACTTATTATTCTCTTTTCTATATGTCCAATTCAGGTCAAGAAGAAAATTGCTTCAGCAACTGCAGCACTAAAATCTGCTTTCGGAAAAGGAGAGCCACAACAAGATAATGTAAGCCAAATTAATTCTTATGTATTCATAAACCATTCATTATATCTGTTTTATGTCTACATAAACAAAGAAAACCTTATAAGTCGGCCATGTGTCGTGTCTTTATTTGTCATCAACTCTGCAGAATGACATGCTAGAACAACTTAGAGAAAGGATGGGAAAAGTGAGAGATCTTTTCCGCGATGCAGAAACCACAGAGTTTGTAATTGTAACGATCCCCACGGTAATAAATCTGCTCATATGCCTTTCTCATTGAAACTCTGTTTCCAAGTTCCTTCGTTCATCCTCACATAAGTATATCGATAAGCAATAACCATCACAATTGATGAGGAATGGGGTACAATCTGTGGTAGAGGAATCAAAAACCTGAAAGGTATGATCATCCCAGTTCAATTTCTGGCATCTAATATGTGACGTTGTGTAGGTTATGGCGATCAGTGAATCGTCAAGATTGTGTTCATCGCTTCGAAAGGAAAAGGTTCCAGTACAAAGGCTTATTGTGAATCAAGTTCTACCTCCATCTGCATCTGATTGCAAGTTTTGTTCGATGAGAAGGAAGGTAATACAGGAATAGGAAATCATAACAAATCTTCAGAGATTGTTCAACTTGTGTCCTAGTGGAAAAATTAACATCTTCAGCAATACGCTTTAAGTTGGCATGATGACACATATCTGAAGCAATTCGGAATCACTCATAATTGTTGTTGGTTGCAGGACCAAATGCGTGCCATGGAAACGATCCGGAAAGACCGGGAACTGTCAAACTTGGGCCTGATAGAGTCGCCCTTAATGGATGTAGAAATAAGAGGAGTCCCGGCTCTTAAATTTATGGGCGACATTGTTTGGAGATGAAGGGACTGCAGTACGATTGTTTCTTGATATTATAGAGAAAAAGAGAGATGTGATAGCTTCTGCTTTAGTTCAGTCTTTTTCTGGCGTTGTAATTTGTGAAAGAGTGGAGCTATATGTGAAGAGGTGAAGAAGAGGATCACTAGAAGTCTAGATCCTTGCTTTATTGTGGTGCTTTCTATATTTAGAAGCAAAAAGTAGCTTTCTTTCAATTTTATAGCCCAGTGGAACTTCACTTCCTCTCATTAGGCAACATAATAAAAAATCAGCTTCACATTTAGCAAATATCATTTCAAACTTACACTCAAAATTTTAGCCCATATTCATTCCTATCAATAACTTAAAACTATTTATTTGTAATATTAAGACCACTGGGTGTGTTATTTGGGGTTTAATCTCCAAATAAGCTTAATAAGCCACCCAATAGGGACTTTTTAGTGGCTACATTTGTGTAGCCTATGCAAGTGGGCTACATAACTGTAGGCTCCAAATAAGTCTCAATATTAATAAACATAAACAATGTAGAATTTGAATTTCATAAAAAAAAATTAGGTGGTTAGTATGTACGTGTCATGTGGAGCCCACGAAAAAGTCTCAAATAAGCTCAAACCATTGTAAACTCAATATGGAAAAGACTTATTTGGACCTTATTTATAAGCCGGTGTTTATTTATAAGCCCCTAGATTGAAGCCAATGCTCTAATAAAGTTAAACGAATCTAAATTGAACTAAATACTTAAATTTCAAATACAAATCAAATAATATCTTATATTTATATTTCATTTTTTTAAGATAAGTTGTAAATTCTCGTTATAACTATTCAGTCTATTCTTTTAAATGTCAAAGAGACAGTATGGTCTCTATGTTATACTTACTCAATTTTTCATTAATAAGAGAAATGCCATATTAGTGACCACTAGAAAGGTGATTCTCAAAAACAACCCTCTTAGTTTCATAATTATATTTATTATTACAACTTTGCCACTGGATCTAAGTTTGCAATCCAAACAAGGTCTTAAGTGAAAATAAAATAAAAAATATGTAAATTAAAAAAAAAATCTTACTAAAATAATATCTAAAATGTTTTTTATTAATAATCTTCTTTCTTCTTCCTCAATACTCCGATGAAAAATATTTCTGGTACCGGAGTTTAGCAAGCATCTCCGATTTGGAGATGTTAGCTCCGAATCTGGAGCTAACAACTTCAATTCGGAGTTGTCAGCTCTGGTCGGAGCTGACATCTCCGATCTAGAGCTAACAGCTCCACATCGGAGCTAAGAGCTCCGACGTGGAGCTATGTCTGAGATCCGGTACCGGAGTTTTAGATAATAAGATTAATTGTTTTTTGTAAAATATTTATTTTTATTTTATCATTTTATATAAATTTTTTAAATTCTTAATTTTTTTATTCTATTATTAAAGCCTATGGAGTGTTTGGCGAGTTACAAATCCAATATTGGAACATTGATTTGGTCAACATTTTAGTTTAAAATGTAATTGCTAAACTAAGAAGGTCCTTTTGTAATTAGGTACGCTAATAAAGATCTAATAAAAATGGACCCTCATTAATAATTTCCTCTTCGCTCAACAGTCTTCATATTTGACCGTACATTACTCCTAAATTATACGATGTAATTCCTTTTTAAAGTTCTATAATTAAAGTTTAAAAGTTAGTAGTATTTTTAATATTTTTAATTTTTTTTTTATCAATATAATTTATGTGTAATATACGTGTCAAATATGAATGTCTTTGACAAAAATAAATTTCATAATAAAATTGAGGAAGTATTTCATGAATTCCACATTAACATTAAATCAAGCAATAATTCAACCTGATTGACCGTGCAGTCGGTCCCGTCGAATGAAAAATCTTTTTACTCGTGTAAGTGTAAGTACGAAATTAAGTGCCTTTCAGGCTTTCATGGGCATCAAGAGCGGACTTATATATATTGCAAAAATAGTAACGGACTAATGGTCATCTTCTCATAACCTCCGTGACCTATAGCATTTATAAAATTGTATTGTAAAATTAGAGAAGGTAATCTCTTCGTCCGGGTTAATTTTTTACGTTTATTTTGTTAATTTCTCTTAATCTGGTTTGAGTAATTCTCCGCCCGGGTTAATCTCTCAATTTCTTTTCTTTTCCCTTGGAATTACTCAAACCATACAAGGCCTAAATTCAAAATTTCAATGGAAAAGTAATTGATGAAATTATATAATAAAAGTAGAGAAACTATATTTTCATAATATAGTTTCATAAATTAATGTTTTGTTATAATTTAAAAGTAAAGGAAGGTCAAATGGAGCAAAAAAATATCGACAATTACAAACGTAAATAAATGACGGGGACTAGTTTGTAATTACAAATTTACCACCATATCCATATGGATGAGGAAAGTTTCTAGGAGTCTCCATTTACAAGAAATTTATTTATATTTTGGCCCCATTCTTTGAGATATTAATAATTACACTACATAGAAATTTCGGAATCTTCTGGAAAACCCTCTCACAGAGACTCACACACACTATAAGCCCTAGTAAAGCAAGCCTTATTCACTCACTCTCTGTCTCTCACCAAACAAGCTACAAGAAAAAACTATCCGCCTCGTTTCTTCTCCTTATCCTCACCTAAAACCCAATCTTCCCTTCCCACTCAGATATGGCTTCAGCTAACGCCATCTCCACTGCCTCAATCTTGCCTTCACCTTCTAAACAAGTGAGTAGTAATACTCTTCCTACTTTCTTTCTTTGATGATTTTTTGCTCATCGGTTTTGGTCCTAATCTGTTTTTGGGTTTTTCTTCTAGGGTGGATTGAAGAACAAGAAGGTCAGCCAATTGCAGAGATTGGGCCAGAGGCAATCCAGGAACCGGTATGTGGTGAGGGCTAATGCCAAAGATATTGCCTTTGACCAAAAGTCCAGGTCTGCTATGCAGGCTGGTATTGACAAGCTTGCCGATGCCGTTGGTCTTACTCTTGGCCCTAGAGGTAGTCCTTTCCTCATCTGTCATGGATTTGGCTCTGCATTTGTTTAATTGGTAGGGTCTTTTTGGGTAGTAGATTATGTGTTCCTAGTTTAATTGCTGGTGAATTTGTTAGGCCTGTTATGTTCAGTTGCATACAATTCAATTCAGAACCTGATATGACATTTTCAATCCATTTATGGTGCTACTTATCTGCATTTCAACATAGATTGATTTTAGTTACAATGTGTGTAACTAAGTTGTGAATGATTGTAAAGAAGATGCAGTTTGTTGTGTGAGGTTTGGATTTTGTTAGCTAGATCTTGACCTGCATTATGGATAGTGGATGGTGTTGTAGGATAGTGAAGTAGTAGTATATGTATGTTTACGACTCATTTTCGTTTGTGTGCTGCACCCCTTGTTTAATTAGTATGTATCTTAATGTAGGGAGGAATGTTGTGTTGGATGAGTATGGTTCCCCCAAGGTGGTCAATGATGGAGTGACAATTGCAAGAGCAATTGAGTTGCCTAATGCCATGGAGAATGCTGGTGCTGCTTTGATTAGAGAGGTAGGTTCTGCGCTTTGCTTTCGTTTGTCTATGGTGTGGTGTGTATGAATAAGTTTCGGAGTTCATGTTGTTTATCTTGTAAGATTTCCATTGATTTTATGCGTTTGTGGTGTGATGTTCATTACTGTGTCAAGGTTGCTAGCAAGACCAATGACTCTGCTGGTGACGGGACAACTACTGCCTCTGTTCTTGCTCGCGAAATCATCAAACTTGGCCTTCTTAGTGTAACCTCAGGTGCAAACCCAGTTTCCCTTAAGAGGGGCATTGACAAAACTGTATCGGGTCTAATTGACGAGCTTGAAAGGAAATCAAGGCCCATCAAGGGTCGTGATGATATCAAAGGTATTCCCAGCAGACCTGCTAATCCTTACACTTATGTATTGAACTCTTTTCGAATTGACCTTACATTATCATTGCATTGCAGCCGTCGCAACTATTTCTGCTGGGAATGACGAGGAGATTGGGACGATGATTGCCGATGCTGTTGACAAGGTTGGACCTGATGGTGTTTTATCCATTGAGTCATCATCTTCGTTCGAGACCACTGTTGATGTTGAAGAAGGAATGGAGGTTGGTACTTGTTAGGGTCACTTTCTTTTTGTGCTTCTTATGTGCCTTTCGTTCAAACTTTGAAAATTACACGTTATACATTTACTCTTGAAGATGCATAACGTTTGAATTGTTCCTGGCTTCTACAGATTGACAGAGGATACATCTCACCCCAGTTTGTTACCAACAATGAGAAGTTGATTGTTGAGTTTGAGAATGCACGTATCTTGGTTACAGACCAAAAGATTTCAGCTATCAAGGACATAATTCCATTGTTAGAGAAAACCACTCAGTTGAGAGCACCTTTAGTCATCATTGCTGAGGATGTCACTGGAGAGGCTTTGGCTACTCTTGTTGTGAATAAGCTTCGTGGTATTTTGAATGTGGCTGCCATTAAAGCGCCTGGTTTTGGAGAAAGAAGGAAAGCTCTTCTTCAAGATATTGCTATCTTGACTGGTGAGTTCTTTGTACATTTAGAGCTTCAGCTAATCTCTCCTATCTGATCCATAATTCTATCATGGTGCCATGTTGGTTAAATTATAGTATAACCCAAAAAAAAAAGTTCTCGTAAGTTCTAGTCAGAGCTCAAAATGTGAATTTTTTTTCCGTGGAATTTTCAATTTATTAAGAGGAATATAAATGTACTCAAATTGGCTTTAGCAACCTCATGTTCTGAAAATCATGCAGTCATTGGGCCATGGACACATGTATCAAGGTTTGACAACCGTTAAAACTAGAAAAACAATCCTTTTGTGAACATAATTCTACAATAGATGGTCTTGATACGTTCCTTCATAGACAAATTTCTTCTGTTTTGTTTCGATTATGTTGAATTTGGAAACATTTTGTTGAATTGCCGATGTTTCAGGAGCTGAGTACCAAGCCACCGACTTGGGCTTGCTTGTGGAGAATACTGACGTGGACCAGTTGGGTTTAGCAAGGAAGGTCACCATCACCAAGGACTCTATGACCCTTATTGCTGATGCTGCGTCAAAGGATGAGCTGCAGGCTAGGGTCGCTCAGCTTAAGAAGGAATTATTTGAAACTGATTCAGTGTATGACTCTGAGAAACTGGCTGAAAGAATTGCCAAGTTGTCTGGTGGAGTTGCTGTTATCAAAGTAGGTGCTGCAACAGAGACTGAGCTAGAGGACCGCAAACTTAGAATTGAGGATGCCAAGAATGCCACTTTTGCTGCCATTGAAGAAGGTATTGTCCCTGGCGGTGGTGCCGCTTTGGTACACCTTTCCACTTTTGTTCCTGCTCTCAAGGAAAAGCTTGATGATGCTGATGAGCGACTTGGTGCTGATATTATCCAGAAGGTAAGTAATTCGCTTGGTACTGATTGTAAACTTAGTTGGGTCGTGACTTTTCTATTAGTTGTCCATTCTTAATATCTTACAGAAACTACACTATTTATCTTAAACCAAGTTAAAAATTTACGGAGAAACTTGACCTGTTAAGATACATGCATGGCGAAGATTGCAGCTTATTGAGTAATACTGAATTATATTGTGAGTGCAGGCTCTTCTATCACCAGCATCTTTGATAGCCCAAAACGCTGGAGTTGAAGGTGAGGTGGTTGTAGAGAAAGTGATGTCCAGCGAATGGGAGTTTGGTTACAATGCGATGACAGACTCATATGAGAACCTGGTAGATGCTGGAGTTATTGACCCAGCCAAGGTGACAAGATGTGCCTTGCAAAACGCAGCATCCGTTGCTGGTATGGTGTTGACCACACAAGCCATTGTGGTCGACAAACCGAAGCCAAAGGCCCCTGCTGCGGCTAACCAGCCAGAAATGGGCAGCTACTCGGTGTAAGCAGAAAAGTGAGAAAAATGTAGCTCCTTGTAGGAAATTTTGAGTTTACCTTTGGGGTTATTTGTACTCTTAGATGCTGAGTGAGTAAACATGGTTTATTTGATTAGAGGGATTGATGAGCATCAGTTTTTAAGTGAGTTGTGCAATTAGGAATGATGCTAAGCTTAAAATTTGTAACTTGGAGGTCACATTTGATTATAAAGCAGTGGAAAATAAGTTGTGTTGTCAATTGAGTTATTGGAATTATGGAAGAGTGTAATTTGCAAATGTGCATGGTATGAAGGCAGGCACAATGAAATTTGGCCAAACATGTATTTTTCCCAAATCTTGAAGGTAATTGAGGCTTTAGGGTGTCAATCACCAAGTGCGTTGTGCTTTAGAACGCAATGCTTGACCATCCTTGTACCATTGTAAAAAGTATGTAGTACTAGTATCTCTGATGGAATAAAACGACGGTGTTCAACCAAATACATTCGATAATTCATCATACAAAGATGACAGTAGTATCAAACATTCAAAAATAGTTGCAAAAATAGGCACTAATAAAAAATCCATAGCCCATAGTTTACCTCAGAAAGTTGAAACAACACAATTAAAGCCGTCAAATGAATAAGTGGTATTGAACGAAGAGCCGTGGGTTCTATGTGTGGGGTTCAGTGTTACCAGTGTTACAGTGAGAGGATGAGACCATGAGGGGAGGTATAATATGTACCCGTTTCCTGCCCCACAAATAAAATCTAGGCACATGTAAAATTTATTAACTACAATCAATTCTCCCTCCCATGTGTTGCCCTAGTGACAGGGTGAAACTATGATGGGGTCTAGTGTGTAAAAAAGAATGAATGGAGTGTCGGGATGAAATTATATAGGATGAGTGGAGTGTCCGGGATGAAATTGTTGGAATACTGATATGACATAATTGATGTCCAAATTGGGGTAGACATCCAGCAGCATTAGTTTGATGGGTAACCCCCTTTGTAGCTACCTCATCACTCAGTTGTCACTTCGTTCCATCCCGGCCTACTTAATTTCTTACTACTAATCACCAAAAAAAAAATCTTCAAACTATTGTAAGTCTGTACTGTAGTCTGTAACACAATAATTCAACAATTTGACCGTACAAAGAACACCTACCGCTAGTTTAAGTATTGCTGAAAGGATCATTTTTCTTTATTGTTCAATCACATTACTACGGAAAATAGCACCATCATTTTCTTCCAATGAACAAACCAACCAGGTATAGATGTGTAAAGCCTTCTTCACTAGATGAGATAGTCTCACCATGAGAGGTATACAATACAATCAACATATGTAACGCTTAATTGCTTATGCATGTTCTTAATTAACTTCTTATCTTGTAGTATAATCGTTAGTAGCTAGTTCCTATGCAGGTTCTGGTGGAAGATAGATCTTCTGTGAGAATTTTCACTCTAAACAGGCCTAACAAACTCAATGCACTCACCTATGAAATGGTACGATCAGTTCAAAATTCAGGCGAATCCTTTGTATGTTACTGTCGGATAATTAACAACTGACTTACGCTTTGAAGTTTTTAGTTAGCTCGTTTACTGGAGCTTTTCACTGCTTGTGCCGATGATTCTTCTGTCAAACTAATCATTTTGAAGGTAATATAATACTGCTACTCGATTAATTTGTTTGATGCAACTGTGTAAATATAGATAACTGGTAGTTGGTATCATGCCTGTTCTTTAATCTGGTTTAGTGGTATATATGTACTTATAGGGAAGTGGCCGAGCGTTCTGTGCAGGAGGTGATGTTGCAGCAGATATTCATATTGTTATTCAAGGTAGGAACAATTTGTCATGAACTTGAATGAATCATATCACAAATTAACTAGGACCATGTTAAATTGTTAATCAGTAAATTGATATCTTGGTTTACGCTTGCTAACACCTTACAATATCTGTGGACTACAGGCAGTTGGCAGTCAAGGGCAATTTTTTTTAGAGATCAGTTCACTTTGGACTACATTTTGGCTACTTACAATAAGCCTCAGGTGCTACACACGGAAACCAGATTCAATTCAATTTAATTATTGTCTATTTTAATTCTTTACTGGATATATTATTGTTCAGAAAGGTTTCATTAATTAGCAATCTTTGTTTGTGGACACGTTTAGGTTTCCATTCTCAACGGTATTGTTATAGGAGGAGGTGCAGGTCTTTCTGTGCACGGTAGATTCCGAGTTGCTACAGAAAAAACGGTAATACTGTCCTTACGTTTATGATATTACTTATATGAACTTCTTATGTCAAGAAGGAAGTAGCTAGAGATTTCTATGTTTAATATATTATGTTCTATATTAGAAATCTTAACTACGTTGCATATATATTAGTAATTTAGTAATAAATCTCAGTGTAGTAGGATCAGTTACTCTATCCAGTTTTACCGGATTTTGTTTGTGTTTTAATAGACCTTCTGATCTTAATGCAGCTTTTTGCTATGCCTGAAGCAGCATTAGGACATTTTCCTGATGTAGGTGCTTCTTACTTTCTGTCAAGACTCCCTGGATTCTTTGGTAATTCAACTTAACCGCATCCGGTGCTCTACACGTTATCATGCACTTATTCGTTTAACAGTTACGTACTACTCTTTGAAGAGGACGTCCTCTATATCATGAACACCGAGAAATTTATTGTAACTTGAATTTCTTATGGCAGGAGAATATCTCGGTCTCACAGGTGCCCGTTTGGATGGTGCTGAAATGCTTGCATGTGGGCTTGCAACTCACTATGTTCCGTCAGAGGTATACTCACCATAATCCCAAGCTACAGTTTCGTATAATTGTCATCCCAAGCTGCCATTTCCTGCAGCCTTTCTTCATTCTAGAACAGCACTTGGATGCAAAACTGAGAACATAATAGTACATAAATTTGATCATATTTTGCGTTTGTTATTGTTGGCCAGAGATTGTCGTTGTTAGAAGAAGCACTTGTTAAAGCAGATTTGACCCTGTTGTTATCTCATCTATAATTGGTGAATTCTCTGAGGTGCCAAAGTTGAACGAAAAGAGTGTGTGCCACAGGTAAGTTACACAGTCCATTGTTGTAGCACTGCTAACTTGCGGGTTAAAATTTCACCAAATCAAAAGGTTCATATGTGGACTCATGACTCATGAGGACACATTACAGAATTATGAATTATATCTGAGATGTTCCTCCAGAGCTCTACAATATATATAACGTTCAAATGCAGGATGTCATTTCTATGTTTCACCCTTCCCCATCTATTATTTCACACTTATTACACTCGCAGGTTGGAAATTATAGACATGTGCTTTTCCCGAAGAACAGTTGAGGAGATCATATCTGCCTTAGTAAGAAAACCAGATTCTGTAATGACAATATGTATAATTTTTACAGCTCTGACTACCATGATCTCTCACATTTCCAGAAGTTGGTCCCAATAGGCAACGAAGAATGGATCTCCTCCTCCACCAAGTCACTGCAGAAAGTGTCCCCTACCAGCCTCAAGCTTTCTCTAAGATCGGTATGGATTCGTTGTATGTCATATGCAAATGTGCAACTCTATTTTTCTTGCACAAGTGATTCCATTCCATTATTGAACAACAAATCATATTCACTCATACCAGATTAGAGAAGGCAGGCTCCAGGGTGTTGGTAAATGCTTAGTACGCGAATTCAGAATGGCTTGTCATGTGCTGCGAAAAGAGATTAGCAATGATCACTTTGAGGTGCATTTACACCAACTCAATACATTTTCCATTGACAACATACTCGCTGACTTATGATCAGTATCTCATGTCAATTTGCAATACAGGGCTGCAGGGCTATGCTGCTGGACAAAGATAAAAACCCGAAGGTACGTACGTGCATCTCTTTTCGTTTTGTTTTAACATTGTATATCGCGCATAAGTTTCCTTTGCTGAGAGAATTGAAGGTTTCTTGTTCCTGGCCGGCTGCAGTGGGAACCTGCTAAAGTTGAGCTAGTTACGGATGAAATGGTGGATCGTTGCTTTTCAAGGGTGGAAGATGATGAGTGGGAGGACATGAAACTCCCTGTGAGGTCAAATATGCCTTCATGGGCCATTGCAAAGCTCTAACTATTGAGCAAGAATATTACAAATAGCTATAACAATTAATATCAGCTTTGAATCCGTTGTGGAAGCTACTACTGATTTGAAGCTTGTACTAGAACCTGAATAAAAGTTAAGCTTGGATAGTTTACAGCACTAGCTGCACTGTCTTTCCATGAACATGAAAGCTGCTTTCATTTCATGGAAAGAACTTTAACAGCATCAGAATTGTTATTAAGATACCAAAACTCATTGTGAGAGTAACTCCCCCTAAAACTAGTAAGTGAAAATTTAAGGAACTAATCTGGTACCTACAAAACAAAGTTCATCGAATAATGTTGTTCATTCAATAATGTTCAACTCAAATATATAACGGAACTAATTGACAAAGACACATTTTCTCGTGGGTATATATGAATATTAAGCTGGACTTATGGAAAAAATTATCCACTATCTATAGATACAAAATTTATACCTAATCTTTCACAAGTGAAAACTTAGATGGCAAACACTAATTAAGTTAATCCTAAAATCCTAGCTAGAACAAAAACTTAGAAAGTTAGTTCACAATGATTTCGCGGTTGTAAACCGTGTAATTTTTTGATTGTCTTCTTCTCTTTATATAGTAATGATAATATTAAAATATATCCATTCCATCCTAATCCGCTCACGGCGCACTACAACAACGTCGGTCGTTCAAACTTTATTTGAATAGGCAATTTAGTGAAAATTATAATCCTCACATGTCACATGTGTCCATATTGTGATTGATTCGTAAACTTAATTAGGAAGAAAAACAAACCATTATTATATTTGGTAGCTAAACTTTGAACACGGGACTTTCCGTCTAGTTATATATATACTTATATGCAACTTCACTATTATAGGATTCGAAAAAAGATTTGAAAACAAAAAATATAAATAAATAATTTCAAGTAGTACAATTCCATTTCCAGGTTCTCGTTTAATTGTCATTATAAAATATCTCTCAGTAGCAGAACTGTACTCTGTAACAACTAACAACATATGGTGTGTAATATAATGGAAACATGAATCAACATTTCACAAAATTACTCTTTATGCGTTCAACAACAAATTTATTAGAGTAGATAAGTGATCATCTCACATGGATATGAAAAATAGTTCTGTCATTTCTTATTCCAATGGACAAACCAACCAGGTATAGCATACATGTGTAAACCTTTTTACTAAATGCATGTTTACAATTAACATCATATCTTTTGCAGCTGCTTTTTTTACTTCTTATCTTGTGGAGTTAAGTGTTGATGAGTAGCTAGTTACTATAATACTATGCAGGTTCTAGTAGAAGAGAGATCTTCCGTGAGAATTTTCACTCTAAACAGGCCTAACAAGCTCAATGCACTCTCCTACGAAATGGTACGAACTATCAATTCGAAATTCAAACAAATCCTCTATTGGCGTATAAACCGGCGTTTTCATGTGAATTAAGAAATAGGAGGAGAACTAAGCTTGCCACCTACTATGTATGCTGCCAAATCAGATCCAGTCACCTCCTAATAGGCTCCAAATGGCACAAAAACACACTCAAAACACAAAACCAACACATGCAAGTTTAATCTCTGAAATAAACATTAATCAAGCTCTGAATACAGCTTAATCAAGCTCTAAACAGAGCGTGATTAAGCTCTGAAAAACAGAGCATACTTAAGCTCTGCCAGAGCTTGATGAAGCTCAGTTTCAGAGCTTATCAAGTTCTGAAAAAACAGAGGTTAATCGAGCTCTATTTCAGAGCTGGATTAGCTCTGTTCAGAGCTTGATTAAGCTCTGAAAAACAGAGCTTGATAAAGCTCTGTTTCAGAGCATAATCAAGTTCTGAAAAACAGAGCTTCATCAAGATCTATTTCAGAGCTTGATTATGCTCTGTTTTCGGAGTATTCCCATCGTTCTCATCACTCGTGCCGGAAGAACACGATCTTGGCATCCAAGAGTTTCATGACGAAGAGTTCATCTTTCTTGGCCGGAATTTCTGTGTAATTGGGAGGGATGATTTAGGGTATTTGATTTGGGAATTATATGAATTGGGGAAGAACAATCAGCTGCCAACTCAGCCAACCAAATGATTATTTGAAAAGAGGACCGTATTTACAATGTATATAAAAAAAAGGACTAAATACACGGCGGACGGAGACATGGGACCAAAATTGCAATTTACCCGTTTACTGTCTGATAATTAACAACTGATTTACGCTTCGTATTCTTTAGTTAGCTCGTTTATTGGAGCTTTTCACTGCTTGTGCGGATGATTCTTCTGTCAAACTAATCATTTTAAAGGTATTAATACAACTCTACTTAATTTTTTCTGTGCATGCAAGTACCACGTACTGATACACAAAGTAGTGTCCTTGAGTGTGAATTCTGTACTCAATATAGTTCTCATTCTTGTTTCTTTAATCTGCATAGGGAAGTGACAAAGTGTTCTGTGCAGGGGGTGATGTTCCAACAATTACTCGCAATGTTGTTCAAGGTTGGAACTTTCTTAATCAACTTCTTTCCTGTATTAGTATAAATGTTATGAACTTCAATGAAGCCTGTGTTAATTAAATTGATGATGAGCAATCCTTTTTGTCTCTTGGTTTACACTTGCTAACACTGTATATTGTCTGTGGACTCTAGGCAGTTGGCAATCAGGTGCAAAATATTTTAGAGATCTTTTCACTTTGGCCTACAATGTGGCTACTTACGAGAAACCTCAGGTGCTACTGATAACGCAATTTCATTTCTAATTATTGTCTTTATTGGAAATGTTCAGTAAGTTTTCATAAGCCATCTTTGTTTGTGAACGAGTTTAGGTTTCGATTCTCAATGGGATTGTCATCGGAGGAGGTGCAGTTCTTTCAATGCATAGTAGATTCCGAGTTGTTACAGAAAAAACGGTAATATGTTTGGGATATATGTTATATGACTTGTGTAGCAAGTGATTCAGTAATAATCTTGACTGAGTTTTGCATTACAGAAATAGGTTACTCAATCCATTTTTCACGGATTCTGTGCATCGATTCACATTATGATCATTATGCAGCTTTTTGCTATGCCTGAAGCAGCACTGGGACTCATTGTGGGGGCTTCTTACTTTCTGTCACGACTCCCTGGATTCTTTGGTAACTCCATTGCATCCTTGTCCTCTGGCTACTCATTCCACAAGCAGTTACCACTCGTAACACAAACCCTGATAAAACCATTCTGTGGCAGGAGAATATATCGGTCTCACAGGTGCGCGTTTGGATGGTGCAGATATGCTAGCATGTGGACTTGCAACTCATTTTGTTCCATCAGAGCTGAATTTATAATCAATCCTAAGCTACAGTTTCTGTTATAATGCGCAATTTTGTTTCAAAGCTGAGAATATAAGATAAGTTCGATTCTGTCATTCTGATCAATGTGTTTGCTACTGCTGGACAGAGATTGTTGCTGTTAGAAGAAGCACTTGTTAAGGCAGATTCTAGTGACCCGGTTGTTATTTCTTCTATATTCATGTCAGTAAATTCTCTGAGGTGCTAAAGTTGAAAGAACACAGTGCTTACAACAGGTAATTCATATTTTTTTGCTTTAATAATAAATATAATTTGAACTATCTGTTGCTCTATATTCTGTTCTGTTGTCATGGAACTTGTAACCATTTGATTTAGTTAGTAGTGTTTCGCTCTGGAAACTAGTAACTTAGTTTCGCATTTCTGCAGGTTGGAAATGATAGACGTATGCTTTTCTGGAAGAACAGTTGAAGAGATTATAAATGCCCTAGTAAGAAAAACCAGCATCATTATTCTTCTTCTGTCATGACAGCATATAAATTTTACAGTTCTGACCATCTGGAGCTCTCTCATATCTAGGAGTCGGTCGCCATAAGCAAAGAAGATTGGATCTATTCCGCTATCGAGTCACTGCAGAAAGCATCCCCGACTAGCCTCAAGCTTTCTCTAATATCGGTATGGATTTGTATGTGCTACTTTATGTTCTTGCACAGGTGATTACATTATTTAACACCATGTCATGTTCATACCAGATTAGAGAAGGCCGGGTACATGGCATTGGTAAATGCCTAATCCGCGACTTCAGAATGTTTTGTCATGTGCTGCGAAGAGAGATTAGCAATGACCTATTTGAGGTACGTACATATAGAATAACTCAGTAATTCAATTCCTTTGTATGTTTACATACTCACTTATGAGCATCTCATATCCATTCGCGATACAGGGCTGCAGGGCTATGCTGTTGGACAGAGATAAACATCCTAATGTATGCATTATTATTGGAGTATTAGTTTTTCTCATCTTGTTTACATTGTATATCATGCAGAAATTTCCTTTGCTTAACAGAAATTAGAAAAAAAAAAAACACTTAAGGTTCTAACTTTTGCTGAGAGAATTGTTTCTTGTTCCTGGGCTTGTTAATTTTGAAGTGGGAACCTGCTAAAATTGAGCTGGTTACGGATGAAATGGTAGATCGTTACTTTTCAAGGGTGGAAGATGATGATCAGTGGGAGGACATGAAACTCCCAGTGAGGTCGAATAAGCCTTCATGGACCATCTCTAAGCTCTAACTATTGAGCAAGAATATTACAAAGAGCAAGTATATCATCAGCTCTGAATCCATTGTAAAAGCTACTACTGATTTGAATCTTTTACTAGACCTGAATAAAAGGGTCAAAGCCTGGATAGTTTACAGCACTAGCTACACTGTTCTTTCCATGAACATGAAAACTGTGTCTCATCTGGAACTTTAACACCATCAGAATTGCTATTAGAAGTTAGAAGTTAGTTTCAGATAAAAAAATGTTAGATCATCACCGATAGTGTGAAACCAATTGTTTTTGTTTTCTTTTTCTTCTTCATGATGAGGGGGCAGGTTTTCATTTCATACCCCAAGATTGGTTAAACAAATACTACATGATATAAATCAACAACAAAAAATTGATATTAGAGATCAATTGGGTAGTGCTTAATCTCATACGAACAAGTCACAAAATGGATTGGGCTTTTTTTTTTTTTTTGATACATCAGAAATCGATCTAAACTATTAAGCTAAATCAAAAGCCACAAATGGCTCTAACTCCTCTGGTATTTGGTCCAAGAACCGTTCACCATCATCACCGTGATATCCTAGCTCTGCCATGTTGTCTGCACTCGTGTTGACGTGTCTAGATATGTGACTGGTTGGTGGTCACCTTCAAAGGTCGCTGAAGTAAATCACGACTCACGACAAACTTCAACTTTCTCTCTTAGTTCGTCGGGGACTGGCACCCTTCCATGTATCAAGTTCAAGAATCAAGATGTTTTCTGAATCAACTTCCACTGCCGGCCAAGTGCTGTATTCCTCTATCCCAGGCTAGGATAAGGCCTTGACGTAAGCTCTGAGCTCCATTTCGTCGACTGTGGATGAATAAATTCGTCCATGATAACCTCATACATGTTGGAGAATTAATATAAATGACTACATTCCATTCTTCCCAATAAGTTCGAACTTTTTGGAGAGTTGGATTTCTATCATGGTATCAGAGACATCTGGCTCATGTCCACCTGGGTTCGCATCTCCCCGGAAACAAACTCCGCCCCATATTAAATTTCCACTCGATTGGCCTTCCCAAAGAGGTTGAAATCAGCCACGAGTGCGGGGGAGTGTTGGAGAATTAATATAAATGACTAGATTTCGTTCCTCCCCAACAGCTTAACCTTTTGGGAGAGTTGGAATTATATCAATACCCATACTCTATCGTTCCGTAGCAAGCCACCGTGCATTGGCAACGAAGAAAAATTTGGATTTAATTAATTAATACAAGAAAATATATTTAGGCCAATTGAAATGAGGTCCAAATTAGATAAAAGCCCAAAAGCAAGATAAAAATAATAATACTGTACATGTATGTTGGTTTAACCTCATGCTCATGCATAACAACCCAGGCATCTTCCAGTTAGGTTAGGAGTTAGGACTGAATCGATACAATATTAGCAAAAATAACCTATTGATACATCATTAGCGAAAATGACCAAATTAATATACATGTGATACAGATATGCAATAACGCACGGCACGCACCAGCTTAATGTGTCCTATCAGCGAGTTACGCAATTGAAGTGACGCTGTTAGGCTAAGCATCACGTTCACTTGAATTTTACGTCATCGATTTTATTAATAAATTTCTAGGTATTAAATTTTTTTGTCAACTTTAATCACAATTTTTCTTAAAAAATTATATGAGTAAAATGGATAATCAAACTATATTACTAGGAGATCAATCAAGTAACTTTAACATATAAATATTACTATATATATTTTTATTCCGTAATCTATGAGTAATTTGTTATAAATTCCATAAAAATATTAATTGTATGAAGTTTTCAATTTTAACGTTTTTCTTTCTAGGACTTCAGATTCAGACCACTAGAGCAGTGAAGTAATATCTTCAAGGAGTCATACAATATATTCCACACGTTCAATATTAATTGCCAAATTTGTCATAAAATATCCACACGTAACATTGTTGAAGAATGGCCAAAAGATCCAAAGCACGGTTCCTTTCTGATTCTGACACCTTTTTCACATATGGTCCAATCCATCCAAGCAATAATTTCATTTCTTATCTTTACACACTAAGTACTATATAACACTTGCTAATTCCATTCCATTATAATCTTTTGATTTCTATTTCAAATTAAAAGATAATAATAAAATATTAATTTGTATAAGTTACTAGATATATTGGTAAAATTGTAAATAAAATGATAAAGTATGAGATAAATTGGTGAGTGTGTATTCGAAAATTTGTAATGAATCGCTAAAAATAGAAAGTTAGGAAGATTTAAATGGAATAGTGGGAGTAACAACTACATGGTTGTGTAATGGAAACATGAATCACTGGACCACAAGAACTTAATGCAACAACAAATTGAGCTTTGTGGCTTGTGAGTATCATCAGACCTATTGTTAAGTGAGATGGATATGAAAAATGGCAGTAGTACCATAATTTCTTCTTCCAATGGACAAACCAACCAGGTATAGTATAGATGCATGTGTACAAAGATGTTTATTTCACTAAATGTTTGCAATTTACATGCTCTACGTGCAGCTTCTTAACTTCTAATCTTGTATTGTCTTGATAACTAGTAGCTAGTTGCTATGCAGGTTCTGGTGGAAGAGAGATCTTCTGTGAGAGTTTTCACTCTAAACAGGCCTAACAAACTCAATGCGTATTATGAGATTGAAATTCAGACGAATATATCCTCTGTATGTTTACTCGGCTGATGGTTACTGATTTATAGTTCATAATCTATAGGTAACTCGTCTATTGGAGCTTTTCACTGCTTGTGCCGATGATTCTTCTGTCAAATTAATCATTTTAAAGGTATTATTAATACAACTACTTAGTAATTTGTTCTGTGCAAGTACCATTGATACTCAACAAGTGTCTTTCAGTGTGCTTTATCACCAGTTGTTTCATCCGCACAGGGAAGTGGCAAAGCATTCTGCGCAGGAGGTGATGTTGCAACAATTATTCGCAATGTTATTCAAGGTTGCAACGTTCTTTTACTTCTTGCCTGTTTCACTGATAGCTGTCATGAACTTGAATGAATTCTGACAAATGAATTAATAATCATTCTTTCCATCTCTTTGTTTATGCTAATACCTCCTTTTGTATTTGGACTCTAGGCAGTTGGCGATCAGGTGCGAATTTTTTTAGAAATCATTTCACTTTGGACTACATGGTGGCTACTTACAGTAAACCACAGGTGCTACTCTTATTGTCTATTCTCTCTTTATTGTAAATGTTCAGGATGTTTTCATAAGCAATCTTTGTTTGGGAACGTGTTTAGGTTTCCATTCTCAATGGGATAGTTATGGGAGGAGGTGCAGGTCTTTCTATTCATGGTAGATTCCGAGTTACTACAGAAAAATCGGTAATATGTTTGGGATGTTATATGAACTGTATAGGAAGCGATGCAGTAATACTGTTGACAAAGTTTTGCATTTTAGAAATAGATAATCAATTTTCAGCTGAGTATATTAGCGTTTTGATCCATATTATAATCTTTCTGCAGCTTTTTGCTATGCCTGAAGCAGCAGTGGGACATTTTCCAGATGTAGGCGCTTCTTATTTTCTGTCAAGACTCCCTGGATACTTTGGTAATGTTAGCGCATACTCGTGCTCTGGCTTGACACGCCTAATGCACATTATCGTGGACTCATAGTCATATACTATTCGTTCACAGTTACTACTACTAACACGTACACCAAAGAAACTAATCTGAAATTTGCATTTTTTCTGTGTGGCAGGAGAATATCTCGGTCTCACAGGTGCTCGTTTGGATGGTGCAGAAATGCTAGCATGTGGACTTGCAACTCATTTTGTTCCATCAGAGGTGAACTTATAATCCTAAGCTACAGTTTGCGTTATAAGCATCTGTCGTGGTTTCAGTTTATGAGTTATGAGGTAGTATATCTTTGTTTTGGATTTCGTGATTTGATTGTGCCATTTTGCATCAAAGCTGAGAATATATAAGAAAAATTAGATTCTGATCTGTGTTTGCTACTGCTGGACAGAGATTGTTGCTGTTAGAAGAAGCACTTGTTAAGGCAGATTCTAGTGACCCGGATGTTATTTCTTCTATAATCAGTGAATTCACTGAGGTGCCCATGTTGAAAGAAAAGAGTGCTTACAACAGGTAAGTTCATATATTTTTTGCTTTAATAATAGTTATAATTTGAACAATCTGTTGCTTTATATTCTGTTCTGTTGTTATGGAACTTGTAACTTGTAGATTGAATTAGCAGTGGTTTACAATACATGCCCACCTCTAAAGCTGGGGGAAATCTCAGATATAATCCTATGAGCCACACTAAACGAGCATACATGGACTGAGGCCATATTGCATGATTATTGTTTCTGAAATTTCCTCCATAACAGAACAATAACATGATCAAACACAAGACCTTGTCATTCTGCGTTCCACTCTGGAAACTAGCAAGTACCAACATTATTTCACCCTTAATAGTTAATATCCCGCAGGTTGGAAGTTATAGACGTATGCTTTTCCCAAAGAACAATTGAGGAGATCCTAACTGCCCTAGTAAGAAAAACCAGCATCAGCATTATTCTTTTGACATGACAATATTTTACGGTTCTGAAATTCTGAGCTCTCACATATCCAGGAGTTGGTTGCCATAAGCAAAGAAGATTGGATCTATTCCTCTATCAAGTCACTGCAGAGAGCATCTCCTACAAGCCTCAAGCTTTCTCTTAGATCAGTATGGATTCGTATACGTTACTATGTGCTACTTTATTTTCATGCAGAGGTGATTAATTATTGAATACCAATTCATGTTCATACCAGATTAGAGAAGGCCGGCTACAGGGCATTGGTAAATGCCTAGTTCGCGAATTCAGAATGGCTTGTCATGTGCTGCGAAGAGAGATTAGCAATGACCACTTTGAGGTACATATATACATTTGTTCCATTTAACGACATACTCACTTATGAGCATCTCATATCTATTCACAATACAGGGATGCAGGGCTATTCTGTTTGACAAAGATAAAAATCCTAAGGTACGTGCATTTTTATTTTTGTCCAATATTGTCTGTCATGCATCGTGCAGATGCAGTTATAACAGAAAAAAAAAAAAAAAAAAAGAAACGAGTTTAGCATTCTAACCTTTGCTTAGAAAAACCTTTCTTCTTCCTGGGCTTGTTTCGCAGTGGGGACCTGCCAAGATTGAGCTGGTTACAGATGAAATGGTGGATCGTTGCTTTTTGAGGGTGGAAGATGATGACTGGGAAGACATAAAACTCCCAATGAGGTCGAATATGCCGTCATGGGCCATTGCTAAGCTCTAAATGTCAGAGCAAGAATGAATATTACAAATGACTAATATGTCGAATTGGAAACCATATTAAGCCTGTACTGATTCAAGAGGCACTCGAGCCAAAACATGAATTAACTAATTCAGCTGGGTACTAAAAAAACTTCAGCTCATTTCATTAAAACCCATAATTGCACTTTTCTTTCCATATACATGAAATATATGTCAATAGGTTAAACTTTCATGAGTACAACAGAGATCCTAGATCATAGTAATGCATCCGCAAAGTTGAAAATTTTGAACTCTAGTACGTACTACAGAAAAAGAGCAATAATAGAACTAATCGCCATAGCAAAGTAGTGTATACGAAAGCATATAGAAATTGTGGACTCAATGCACAATCATGGTTGTTTCACAGTCAACGTAGGTAATAGAGCCATAGCTTCGCCACCAATCACAATAACTTCACCATCTTTGAAGCAGGTTGTCAAGAATTTCACCCTGCAATGCAATGATGATCATTTTGTAAGACATGGTATCGTAAGATGAAGCACAAGGTTACCGTAAAAGGATAAGATTAGCATACATGTATGATCCTTTCATTTGTCGAATGCTGCTTGCCTGCACTTGAGCCGCAATCTCATCTCCAACAGAGACAGGCAACCTGAACTCCAGATCTTGCTTCATATAAACAGCTCCAGGCTACACATAGCAAGAAACACACACTATTGTCATTCACTACTACAATCGGTATATAATAGTACACCGTAAGGATACTTACGAAATGGGAAGCAATTATTCGAGGAAACAAGGAGGCAACTAGCATTCCTGGCACAGGAACATCTTTGAGCCCTGCTTGTTTGGCACATTGGAGATCAAAGTGCAATGGGTTAAGGTCATGTGTCAGCTTTGAATACTCAGTGATGTCGGAATTCGTAAAGCTCCTGGTTTGTTTCAGGATATCCCCAGATTTGAGCAGGCTACCAGTTGAAGACGGAGAAGAAGAAGAGTAGTTCAAGGAAGAAATGAGGCTCCACAAGTGTCGCGGCTTCATCTGTGTCGCTTTTAATGTGCTTCGGTTCTATTGAGCAATTAATCGAACAGTTGGTGGGCGACTGTCAAGTTGCATAGAGCACAAGAACATACTGTATTGGGATTGAATTTTGGAAGAGCGAAGAAATGCCAGTCAGCATTCATTCGATCATATTCCATCCACAGTTCATTAGTTTAGTTTATTAGCCGGACTGAGTGAGAAGAAACAAGCAACAACCATTACACAAGAGAAGCAGCTCGATAAAAGAACAAATTTGCAGTTCAGATTTTAGAAGAAAGCGTCTTGCAATACACACGTTTCTCTAAATAATAGTTGCACGACTTGTACTTAGGGTCAGGGACTAATAATTGTACAATAGCACTTGAGAACAGAGTTAGGCTAGCAAAAATAACGACTTAGCTCTTCACACTATCTTGCACTCAAAAGGTCACGGCGGCCGACGGCGACGTACCTGAAATGTGAAATAAAATAAAAAATTATTTGTTTAAAACATAATATACTATTCACTATCTTCCACTCAAAAGGTAATTATTTGTTTAAAACATAATATACTATTTACTATCTTCAACTCAAAAGGTAACCGCGGCAGAAATGAGAAATGATAAAGTAAGATCACTCCTTGTGGTTTGGAGCTTAAATGAGCTATAAACATAAAATTTCAAAAAAAAAAGTTCAAATTAAAGTCTCCAATGGTTTGAGACTTAATTGAGGTTTCACATGTATCACATTATTAATCCATTAACCAATAAAAAAAATAAGAAGTCATAAAATATTAGTATAGGTATCTTAAGTGAGGGCTAGTACTATTTTTTTTTTTAGTAAATAATAGTCGTTTTCCGTGAGCTACTAAATAGTAACCTAAAAAATGACTGGATTAGAGGCATTTTTGGGCTTCATTCGGATTTGAAGGTTTAAATACCAAAGGAACCCTAAAAAAACCTCCATAAGGAAAGAGTGCTCTAACCACCATGGTATTAAATCTCGGCCGATGGTACGAAACGCTGAGGGAATATAATTGGTTTCGGCAAGAATTCGCCGCTTCTCGGTAATATCGGCCGGAAAGCTCGAGAAAATTGAGTTTCGAATTTTCGGTATCGAATCTACTTTGAATTTAGAAATAAATTAAATAATCTTATCCCTTAGAATCGGAATCAGTAAACGTTTTTGAAGAAGAATCACAAGAAGTTAAAAACTTTGCACCGCTTCAATTTATACACCATCACAAGAAGGTTCTGGATGTTTGAGTATTACATTTACTAGTAGTATTATTTATTTTTATTTATAGTTATAAGCAATCAATACTAATAGGATTAGAGTACGTAGCAACTAGAAAAATTGGATTAATTATATTTTTTCGTCTCGGATAATTGTTTTGCAGGGTACCTGTGTTTTATTTTTAAAGGCAGAGTACCTGAGTTGTACTGTTGTTTCAGATGGTTGATGAAAACTGAGAAGTAGATGAGTAATGGGATGCTATCTTTGATTTTTGTTGGTAATACTAATGATGACCAATTTTTTCTTTTTTTCTTAATAAGAGAAGATAAATTTTGTTTTTTATTATTATTATTTTTTATTTTTTTTTCTTTTTTACTTTTCGAGACCGTCGAAACTTTTCCGAAACGTCTAGTTAAATTGAGAAATTTTAATCCATCGAAACGTCTCGAGACCGTCGAAACTTTTCCGAAACGTCTCGAGACCGTCGAAACGTTCCGAAATTTTAATCCATGGCTCTAACAATTATTTGTTTAAACATAAATAATTAATACATCAAATAAAAAAATATACTTTCCTCCATGATTTTTATTTACTATTGTTAACTTTTTTTAGTTGTAAATGACGGATTTTCTTGCAAGTATATATCTCCCGTGCGAACTATAATAATGATGCTTATTATGATGATTTTAATGGACTCAATGGAGACGTGAACAATGGTTTTTTTTAAGCGACAAAGCGAGAAATAATAATAATGCTCCATTTAATTCCGTGGTGACTCGAACCCCGACCTGTTGGTTGGAGGTGAAGAGACGTGAACAATGATCAACGTGATGGACAAAACAACGATGAAAACAATGCAATTGATGATCTTTCAACCTTGGCAAATCAATGACCATGGCAAAAGACAACCGTATAACTAACGTGAATGCAAATATAGTGTGTAATCAATATGTGGGTAATTTGTAAAGGATCCCCAACTTCACTTTTCTACTTTATACTCGTGAAATATGCTCAATCTCAGCAATTTCTAGTGTGTGCACACATCAAGAAGGGCTCGTAAGGAACATGCAATTACTAGACATAGTAGTGGTGCATTTCACGTGTCACCAATTTTCTACTCGTGTCACTCGATATCTTTATGGGAAGCTTGTGGGTAAATGGAGGGGGTATAATATTACTACATATACACACACAATGTTTTTTTTTTTTTTTTAATGAGTATTTGTGTGTTAAAGTCCATAAAGATAATGGTATGAAGTTCTATCAATTTCATATGTTCATCTTTACTTTATTCTAAGACTTCAGAGACCTGCAGTGAAGTAATCATCAAGGAGTAGGACAATTCCAAACGTTCATTACTTGTCAAAAATGGCAAAAACGATAACCATTGTCAAAAAAAGTCTCTCTCTCCAGAAAAAGACAGACAAGGTCTGATGCATGAGTTCCTTTTTCGCTTTTTGACCTAGCTAAGTAGCTATTGTTCCATCCAAGTATATTTCATTTCTTATCTGTACGCGGTACGTAACGTACGTACTCTATAACAAGTAAGTAACAATACATAATGGTAACATGAATCACAGCTCAAAAGAACTTTGAGAGTATATCAGATCAGACTACATTGTTCATCAGTGACATGGATATGAAAAATAGTACTAGTACCATATATAATATCATCTTCCAATGGACAGATCAACCAGGTATATATATAGACTATAGTATAGATGTGTAAAATTGCAGTAACATGCGCAGCTTCAATTAACATCTTATCTTGCAGACTAAATTGTTGATTAGTAGCTAGTTGATATGCAGGTTCTGGTGGAAGAGAGATCTTCTGTGAGAATTTTCACTCTAAACAGGCCTAACAAACTCAATGCACTCACCTACGAAATGGTATTATGAGTTCAAAATTAAGACGAATCCTTTGTATGTTTACTGTCTGATAATTGATAACCAATTTACGCTTCGGTTTGTATGTGATATGATAGTTAGCTTGTTTATTGGAGCTTTTCACTGCTTGTGCCGATGATTCTTCTGTCAAACTGATCACTTTAAAGGTAATATTACGACTTAACTTGTTATGTGCAAGTATACTCAACAGGTATCTTTCAGTGTACATTCTGTACTCGATATAGTTTTCTTGTAATCAATAGATCTCGTTCTTGGTTATTTAATCTGCGTAGGGAAGTGGCAAAGCGTTCTGTGCAGGCGGTGATGTTGCAACAATTACTTGCAATGTTGTTCAAGGTTGGAACGTTCTTTAACATCTTTCCTGTTTCACTGATCGATAGATGTCATGATCGAACTTCAATGAAGTCTACGTTAAATTGATAATGAGTGAAAGTTCAAGGATATTCCAATTTGGTACCTGCAACACAAAGTTAGCAACGACCTTGAGGTCACTGTTGACACAACGGTGATTCAACACAAATATATAAAGCAACAACCTTGAGGTCACTCTTCGTTTACTCTTGCTAACACCTCATATTATCTGTGGACTCTAGGCAGTTGGCAATCAGGCGCGAAATTTTTTAGAGATCTTTTCACTTTGGCCTACAATGTGGCCACTTGCAAGAAACCCCAGGTGCTACTGAGAAAGCGATTTCCTTTCTATTTATTGTCTCTATTGTCTATATACTGGAAATGTTCAGGAAGTTGTCTTAAGCAATCTTTGTCTGTGAACGCATTTAGGTTTCCATTCTCAATGGGATTGTTATGGGAGGAGGTGCAGTTCTTTCTATGCATAGTAGATTCCAAGTTGCTACAGAAAAATCGGTAATATGTTTGGGATATATGTTATATATTTGAACTGTATAGCAAGTGATTCAATAATGATCATGACAGAGTTTTGCATTACAGAAATAGGATACTCGGTCAATTTTTCATAGATTCTGACATTCTGTGCGTTGATTCAATTATGATCTTTATGCAGATTTTTGCTATGCCAGAAGCAGCACTGGGACTCATTGTGGGGGCTTCTTACTTTCTATCAAGACTCCCTGGATTCTTCGGTAACTCCATCGCATCCTTGTCCTCTGGCTAGCTAAATATGCCTTACACACATTGTGGTGGACTCATGCTACTCATTCCACAAGAAGTTCCCGCGAAAATCATTTTGATTTGCTTTTTTTTTTTTCTGAGGCAGGAGAATATCTCAGTCTCACTGGTGCGCATTTGGATGGAGCAGAAATGCTGGCATGTGGACTTGCAACTCACTTTGTTCCATCAGAGGTGAACTTATAATCCTAAGCTACAGTTTCTGTTATAATGCACAATTTTGTTTCAAACCTGAGAATATAAGATAAGTTCGATTCTGTCATTCTAATCAATGTGTTTGCTACTGGTGGACAGAGATTGTTGCTGTTAGAAGAAGCACTTGTTAAGGCAGATTCTGGTGACCCGGTTATCATTTCTTCTGTAATCAATGAATTCTCTGAGGTGCCAAAGTTGAAAGAAAAGAGTGCTTACAACAGGTAGTTCATATTTTTTGCTTTATATTCTGTTCTGTTGTCATGGAACTTGTAACTTGTTGGTTGAATTACTGGAGGTTCACATGCCGCTGGGGAAAATTTCAGATATAATCCTATGATCTACACTAAATCGGGCAATAAGATGATCAGACACAAGATGTTACTTGCTATTCTCTGCGTTTCGCTCCTAATTAATTTCACACTTCATAGTTAATTTAATATGCCACAGGTTGGAAATTATAGACAGATGCTTTTCCCGAAGAACAGTTGAGGAGATCCTAACTGCCTTAGTAAGAAAAACCAGCATCACCCTTCTGCTTTTGACAAGACAATGTTTTTTGGTTCCTGACAATTGTGAGCTCTCACATATCTAGGAGTTGGTCGCCATAAGCAAAGAAGATTGGATCTATTCTTCTATCAAGTCTTCTATCCAGTCAATGCATAAAGCATCCCCTACCAGCCTCAAGCTTTGTCTAAGATCGGTATGGATTTGTTGTATAAGTTACTATGTGCTACTTTATTGAACATGCACCAAATCATATATGTCCATACCAGATTAGAGAAGCCCGGCTACAGGGCATTAATAAATGCCTAGTACGCGAATTCAGAATGGCTTGTCATGTGCTGCGAATAGAGATTAGCAATGACTTATTTGAGGTACGTACATATAGAATAACTCAGTACTTGCATTCCTTTGACGACATACTCATTTATGAGCATCTCATGATATCCATTCGCGATACAGGGCTGCAGGGCTACCCTGTTGGACAGAGATAAAAATCCTAAGGTACATGCGTGCATTTTTTTATTATTTTTTTCGTTTTTCTAACAGAAGTTTGTTAACCCCATCCCCTTGAGTGTAGGGGCTCAATTCAACATATAAGATTGGATAATATTTTCCGCTTACAAGGAGTCTTAAAGGGAAGATGACCCAATTTTAATAAAAATAAAGTTTCCTTTGCAACTATAGCAGAACTAGAAAAGGTTCAAGTACCTTGGGGTCTTACTTTATCTGAATCAATGTTTTCTTGTTCCTGGGCTTCTTTTGCAGTGGGAACCTGCTATAATTGAGCTAGTTACGGATGAAATGGTGGATCGTTGCTTTTCAAGGGTGGAAGATGATGACTGGGAAGACATGAAACTCAAAGTGAGATCGAATATGCCTTTATGGGCCATTGCAAAGCTCTAATATCAACTTTGAATCCATTATATTGTGAAAGCTCCTACTGAGTTAAAGCTTGTACTAGAAGAACCTGAATAAAAAAGTTTACAGCCAGAGCCCGTGCTTATCTGGAAGTCTACGACTATTTATCTACCAAACAATTATGTAGGGAAATCTTGCAGAACAGAGCCATAGGAACACCTGACCCCTTACAGATCAACCGTGGCACCTTTACGTCACTCTTTCAACTCGACAACTCACATACTAAAATGAAGAGTTACAATGGCCTAACTAGCAAATTAAATCTAATGGACTAAGCTCTTCAAAACGATAATAAAAAACAATAAAGCTTCAATCAAAATTTGTAACGTGGACACATTTGATCAAAATGCACAAACTGTAACTCAATGTTGAGCGGCTTGAGCCTACCATTGACCCAATAGTGCACTCCACAGTCTTGTGCGAAATATATATAATTATCAGAGAAACTTGTGAGCAGCATAATTAAATTCAAAGATACAGGTTTTTCCTCATGGGTATATTTAATATTTTCATATCCCGAATCGACCTCTCAAGGCAAAATATCTACTTCGTAGAATAAAAAAACCTAAATCTAAACTTTCACAAACAAACGTTTGGATTGTAAATTCTAAGTGATGATTACAATGTGAGTTGTGTCTCATCTAACTAATCCTACCAAGATCCAGACCACAGAAGGCTAGATCAAATAGCTTTTGAAGAGAAGCCTCTTTTTCTCAGAAAGGATCATTCTTAATTTCCTATATTGAGAGGGATTAATTTTAAGTTTGCACATTAATTTATTCAAATCCTTTGAAACTAGTTTTAAGTACGGCCCTAGTGTGCGGGTGCGGATCTCCTATCCCACTTTTTTGTGTCCCATTTCATGTCCCACTCTCATAGGTGTGACATTTTATTTTTACTTATCTAAATTAATTACTTAATTAACTACAAATAGATTAGTTCAAACATAAAATTCAACATATTTGTGTATTGGTGCTACTGTCCCTAGGTGGCGTTGGTGTTCGAGTCCCTCGCTTCAGCGCTTGTGTTGTTTGATTTAGGTTTTTCTTTGTTGTTGGTTAGCCAGAGTACTACTACCTACTCCAGGTTGCGCTATGTTCCGTAACTCTGTTTTGAAGTTTTTCTTTTTCTTTCTTGTAATCGAACATTTATGATCTTTCTTTTTTAATGAAATTTAGTCGATTAAAAGATGAAGAGCTTTATTTTCTATGTATCTATCTTCATCATTATTTCCCTTTTGTTCATTTTGGTCCATCTCATAGTTCAAAAGATGAAGAGCTTTATTTTCTTTAACATGCGAGTCAAGTACTTCACAATAGTTTTCACTTTTCAAGAGTATCCCAAAAATGTTTATCAATGAGGAAAATTGCATTTAAGGCTTTTTCATTGTATTTGGCAAGATTTATCTCATTATTGGTCTATTGTGCTTTAGCTTTTGGTAGGACATCATTGTCAACATCTGGTGAAAGTATAGACACAATGTATTTGGTGAGAAGAGACCTCAAACATCTTATTTTGATGGCATTGATGTGCACATGAATACTATTGTACGTACCCAATACGCATAGTTAAATTCGTCTAAGCTTTTGATCCATGATGTTAGTACCAACATCAACCTATAGCTAGTTAGGTAACCAGACTCTGATGCCACATGAAAATTTAAGTGGGTTCACATTTGGTACCTGCAAAATAAAAACGTGTAACTTAATGTTGAGCTCATTGTTGACTCAACAGTGTACTCAACAATTGTCTGCGAAATATATATAATTATAAGAGAAACTTGTAAGAAGCAAAACTAAATGCAAAGACACATGTCATGAGTATATATTCATATCCCCGGTCGGCCACAATACAAAATATATAATTCGTAGAATAAAACCCTAGATCTAAACTTTCATAGATGAAAGCTTAGATTGTAAATTGTAAGCAGTGATGATTACATCGTGAGTTGTGTATGTTATAACTAATCCTGCCAAAAGATCCAGATCAAGAAAAGGCTAGATCAAATAGTTAGATAAAACTCAACAAGATATGAAAACTACAAGATCGGTTAAATAAATATGTTCACTACATATGTTCTATTTCTGCTTGTGAGCTTTGTGTTTTCTTGATGGTCTTCTTGTTTATTTATAATGTAACTTTCAATCTTGTTCCACGTCTGTCTTGTATGATTAGGTTAAGATCAATCTTCTATGATTATCCTCATTCTTCTCATCTTGTTCTTCAACCTAATGGCTCGATAAATTCATGTAACTAGGTTACGCGAACTTAGATCCCTATCATAACAATCTTTACCTCTTTTTCTTCATACAAGTCCTTGCATGAATCAAACTCTAAGTCCTTTGGTCTCGCATGTATATTCATTCTAAGAATAACACAACCAACAAAAACGTGAAACTAAGTAAGTTAATCCAACAATAAGTGCAGAAATGATGTTGACAGTTAACTTAAATGTTAACTCAACAGTTACCATAATATCTTAGTCAACATAATTATCAAAACACCTCCACTTCTAGGTTGGTTATTAAGATCCTTTCCTATCATTGTACTTGTCCTTCAGTCCTTCTATGTATCTATCTTCAACTCCATCTCGAATAAGGTTAGCATAAATAATCTTCAACTATTATTTTCTTCTAATTAAGTTTCCTTGATGCTAAATACTTCCAATTAGTGTTGTTATGTGAGTCGAGCCTTATTGAGTACTCGTTCCGGTTCGAGCTCGGCTTGCTCGATAATGTAAACGAGCCAAGCCCTAGCCTAAAACTATGTTCGCTTTGTTAACGAGCCGAGCTCGGCTTGGCTCGATGAATGCTCGACTTGGCTCGTTAGGTTCGAATATTAGTATAATTTTACCTTTTAAGCTATACATAATACTGAATTTTCCCATCTTCCAAGTATAAGTATGTATATTATAATCCTAAAATGTATAGATTGACAACTATCCTCCACATAACTATTTTCCCTTGATAAATTTATGCATTTTGTATCAAGGAGTATTCTTGTATTTGAAGCTAGTTTTTGCAACATGAATTGATCATTTGGGATGTTGATTTGTTATGTGTACTATTAAATTCTTTAATCTCAACATTTTGTTTCATATTTTAACAAATTTTGTTTTTTAAATCACAAGCTCGGTTTGAGCTCGGCTAGGCTCATTTGGGCCAAACGAGCCGAGACCGAGCCTAACTTTTTACTCGTTTCCTTAATGAGCCGAGCCTAGGGGATACTCGGCTTGTATAACAGCACTACTTCCCATATCCGGACTAAGATCAACATAAACAACTAAACAGTGAAACTAATTAAATCGGTGAATAAATATAAAATCAAATAATATATAAGTGCAGAAAAACAATGTTGAGTTAACAATTACCATAAAATCTAAGTCATTTGATACTTTTCTTATTATTTGCTTTCTCTTTGGTCATTATATTCCATCATAGTTTTATCATGTAATACAATGTGGCGTAATAAGCAGGAAAAAATATGGTCTCAAAGAGAAATGGTCCGACTACTGATTCACCCTCATTATATTAAATCATGCACTATTTGAAAGTGTTTGTTGAATTCTTAGGAGGACGTATAGAGATATAACTACCTGGAACATGTGGTATTTAGATATGATGTGTTTCAACTTCAAATGATGATGCTGAGTTGATTGAGCCGCAGCCACTTAGTCTAGAAGACGTAGTAGTATTTAAATATGAGGTTTGAATTCGAAGTTGATTGACCCTTAATCTGAAATAAGGACAGGTGTTACTGGGTGTGGAACGGTCGCCGTCGCCTAAAATTCGAAATATTGTTTTATGTTACATATATATTTTACTCCTGGGTGTGGAGGTTGTAAAATAGTTTTATAATGTACCTTTCTTTTATTTAGACAAAGTAATTCGTTTATTCACACACTAAAAGTCTGTACAATGCTTGTTGGCGAGACTGTCCCACTATCCGAGTGGTTCCCTCTGATATATCATGTAAATTACAAGCTGAAAGCCAAAATGGTTCTAAGTCCCAAACTCGAGAATCCACCCTACGTACGGAGGTGGTTGTCGAGTAGTGGTGGAACTACTTCTGTCTTGAAACTACTACTAGCTAGTTTGCCAGGGAGCATGTGCCTTTCTTTTGAGGCCGAGTGAAAGTCTACCTTGACCGCAAACATTTCAACCGAACAATATCATTGATAGTATAATCCGTTAATTATCAGTTTAGTTTAGTTTAGTTTTAAATAGTTATTTTTTATTATAAAATAAATTCAATTTAATTCATATCAATATCAATTATTTCAATTTAAATTTCTTCTACGAATCAAACATGGCTAATTATAGAAGTTACATATAAGGGTGGCCGAGTGCTAAGAGTGTTGAATTAGTACGAGAGAGGCCGGTGGTTTGAACCCCGACGGGGTTATAAGGTTCGTATATGTGTATTTATAGTTATAAGATAGTAAATTGATAGTATAGGAGTAGGGTAGGGACTTAGATTTGCTTTATTATTTTTTATTATGGCTAATTATGGCAGTTATATATGGTCGTACATTAACCAATAAAAGGGGAAGTTAAAAGTTGTGATATTTTCTCTAGAATGGAATATTATTAATTTTGAATGGAGAACTTTTGTAATCTAGTTGATAGATTAAGGTTTTGTTATTTTTGTATGAGTTCAGTTCGGTTCAAATTTGCCTAATACTAGTATTTTGTACTACAAATAAGTTCAGTTCAGTTCAGATCAGTTTTGTTCTGACGAAGACCCTAATTATATTCTTACAATGTAAACCTTGATATTAATACTTCAAGCTTAAATATACAACTTTTATATATATAATTTTTTGTTATTTTTTTAGCAAGTTCAAATGTCATTAAAACCCAAATATTTACTAATAAGAGGTGTATGTCCCAATATCAATACCACTCACTAACCAATATCAATACCACTCACTTGTCTATGTAGTCTAAATTCTGAAATTTAACTTTTTGAAAAGGTAAAGGATCTGATCTTCTACCTGCAAAACACATTTAATTATAGCACTGTTAAATTAATAGTGTCGTTAACAGTGATCCAACAAAAAAATATATAAAATCGTTAATTAGGAGCCGAATTAAAAGTAACGGCATAGATTATTTAATAACTTTAGCAATAAACTGCAGTATTGTAATGCTTGTGAGTTGTGAGACATGAGACGTGATGTGTGTATATGCGCGCGTGAGCGTAGTTCGAAGGGTATGCATGTTATTTTTCCATGAACCAACGTCCCAACTCGTAGTTAGTAAAGACACCCCACACCACATGTATCAGTATCCTACTCGTTGTCAAATATGATAATGATAAGGGTAAATTATTTAATATATTACCCTTCTTACATATTTTTATTACATCTAAATTCCTGTTAGAGTAACAATTACATTAAAATACCAGAATGTGTATTTCTAATTACATATAAACCTTCGACTGGTTGAAAATGTCTCTTTTACCTCTTTCAAATGATCAGATTTTGGCAGCAACCAAACAACCTCAAGTTATATTTTAAAAAAAATTAAAACTAAATAATTTTTTTTAAAAAAATAATAACTTAATAAAATTAAAAATAAATAGAGCTCCAATGCTGGAGCTATTACAGCTACGTCGGAGCTGCACAACTCCATAACAGAGTTGTAAGGCTCCAAATAAAATCTCCGATTTGGAGCTCAACAGCTCCCATACGAAACTCTTTTTTCTCTCCTTCCTTTTATTTGATAACTAACAACTCCGATTCTGGAGTTGTTAATAAGTCTAATTAATTTAAAATGATTAACATACATTAATATAATATCAGAAATTACAGTTGACAAAATTAATTAACTAAATAATCTACATTATCTAAATTAATATTGCAAAATTAAGTATATTATATTAACAGAATTGAATATAGACATATGATATATTGTAGCTCCCAAAATTAATTATATTAACATAGAAAATTATATAAATCCACAAATTAATTTAAACTAATTTTTTTAACTTGTTTGGGAAGCTTATATTGAATAATGGAATATCAAAAATAAAATGTGATTTTGGACCTCAATATAATTTTTTATCTAAGAGAGATCTAAATGAAAATTCGACATCTAGTAGGGATGGTATATGTAAATTCCCCTAATGATAAATATGGTAGACTCATCTCATATAATACTCATAATTAAGATACGTACATACGAATTATACGCTAAAACTAATTAATAATATATATCACATATAATAAAGAGGGGTTATTATGGTGTAGGATATCCTTAGTGGTACATACCCATTGCATTTGAACCTCCATAGATTAGAAAGTTAGAATAAGACAACTAATAGAAAAATGATTAATTACTCCGTCCATTCCATTAGAAGTGTTTTAGTTTGACTTTTTTTTGTCAACAGCTTTCAACTTTGACTCTCAATTAATTTTAAATTATAATGATAAAGTATTTAACAAATTATATTATGAAAATATAGAACCTGAATTTTCATAATATAATTCCTCCAGCCAACAAGATGTTACTCAACTTTTTTTTTCTTTTTCCTTTTTCTTTTTTTTTCTCTTTTTTTTTTCTTTTTTCTTTCCTCTTAACCAAGGAGCTGCAGCTCCCGATCGAAGTTGCAATCAACGGAGCTTGCTCCAGTTGGAAAAAAGCTTGCTCAGCTTCGAATAGAGCTTGCTTCGGTGTCTCCGATACCGGAGGTTTTGAAGAAGAAGAAGATAAGTAAAAAAAAGAAAAAATTTAAAAATTGGGATTTTTTTGAAATACTAATTTTGTTGGGGTTTAATTTACAATAACTTTTTATGCAAATTTAAAGTTTAGAGAAATGATGTGACTTAATTGTATATTATTTAGTGTCAATTTCGTAAAATAGAAAATAATTATTGGGGCAAATGTATAATAAACAAAAACTGATGTTGTTTGGTCAAAGTAAAATTTTGACTTTTGATCAGGGACAAAAATGTACTTTCGCGTTTTAATTCGTCAAAAATTAAATTCGTGGAGGTAGATGTAATTAAAAATATCTAACATATAGTAATTTTTTGTAATTGAAAATCTAATGGTAAGTCAGTAAAATATAAGGATGATATAGATGTAATGGGCTAATGGCCTAATTTAAATTTTAAAATGTACTAATAAGTACTAACTAATCGGTCTAGGGTTTTTTTTCTAGTAAAGCGTGCATTGATTAATTGAATAAATAATAATAGGAAAAAAATAGCTTGGCAAGGGTTTTGGTCAGAGGATCTGGGTTGAATCCGTCGAATCACACATGGATATGAAGAATAGTTTCATCATTGCTTCTTCCAATGGACAAACCAACCAGGTATATATTTGTATAAACCTGTATTCAATTGAAGTAAACTCATGCAGCTTCTTAAATTCTTATCTTGTGGAGTAAATTGTTGTTAAATAGTAGTTGGTTACTATGCAGGTTCTGGTAGAAGAGAGATCTTCTGTGAGAATTTTCACTCTCAACAGGCCTAACAAACTCAATGCACTCTCCTACGCAATGGTACGTAGTACGTACTATCAGTCCAAATTAAATTCAGACCAATCCTTTGTATGTTTCTGTCTGATAATTAATAACAGATTTACGCTTCGGATTCTTTAGTTAGCTCGTTTATTGGAGCTTTTCGCTGCTTGTGCGGATGATTCTTCTGTCAAGCTAATAATTTTAAAGGTAATATTACTACTGAATTTGTTATGTGCAACGGTGCAAGTACGTACCAATGATTCTCAAGAAGTGTCTTTCAGTTTGCATTCTGTACTCTAGAGTTTTGTTGAATTGTTGTGATTTATAGTTCTCGTTCTTGGTTCTTTAATCTGCGTAGGGGAGTGGCAAAGCGTTCTGTGCAGGTGGTGATGTTCCAACAATTACTTGCAATGTTGTTCAAGGTTGGAACGTTCTTTAACACCTTTCCTGTTTCACTGATCGATAGATGACATGAACTTCAATGAAGCCTATGTTGAATTCATGATATAATGAGTGAAAATTCAAGGATATTCCAATTTGATACCTGCAACACAAAGTTAGCAACGACCTTGAGGTCACTGATGACACAACAGTGATTCAACAAAAATCTATATTATAACTCGATATAAATATAATACAACGGAAATAAACTAGAGGACACAGGTTTTCTCGTGCTTATACATGAATACATCTCCACTTGGTCTTAAGGCAGAATATCTTTTTTTTTCCTTTGAATCGCCCAAATATCTTAATATATCTAATATGTATAAAATCCTAGATTCAATTCTTCAGAAGTGAAAGCTTGACTGCCAAAGTACTAAGAAACGATTACAAACGTTATTGCAACTTAGTCTAACTAATCCTATCAAAATCGAGTTCATGAAAACTATATCAAATAGCTGGATCACAAAACTTAGCAAGCCTATCAATGTATGTTGATTACATATTCTCTATGCTTGTAATTTGTGTAGTTTTCTTCAGACTTCGTCAGTTTATATAGTGATGTCTACGGTTGGGTTATAGGTCTTCATGCCTGTCTTGTTTGGATAGATTTGAACATTGTTGTTATCTTCTCCATGTCTTCTTTCTTGTTACAAGACTAAGGATTCTAAGTCCAAGTAACTAGGTTGTATGCCCTTAGAGACGTTCCGTTGTTTGAAATTTAATGTAACTCTTCAGTATGTAAGAGTCCTATGATTCCATTGTAGTTTCTCCTTCTTCAATTCGAACAAGGTGTTGTTATATATCACGTTTAATATATAGTCAGCTTACTTTCCTTGATGTTTTAGGCTTCTTCTTACTTAATGCTTTAGGCTTCTAGTAACCTGTTTAGACTTTAGACTAACACAACACAAACAACTACCTGCTTAATATTTCTAAAAAACAAGACTGTTTAAATCCAAGTCCATGTAACAGTCTCTTGGTTGGAACTTTAAGCAATCCTAAAAACACCTACACTTTCAATGAGCAATATTTTCGTCTCTTGGGTTACGCTTGCTAATTACAGCTCATATTGTCTGTAATTGTGGACTTCAGGCAGTTGGCAATCAGGCGCGAAATTTTTTAGAGATCTTTTCACTTTGGCCTACAATGTGGTTACTTACAAGAAACCTCAGGTGCCACTGAGAAAGCAATTTCATTTCTATTTATCGTTTATATTCTGTTTATTGGAAATGTTCAGGAAGTTGGCATAAGCAATCTTTGTTTGTGAACGCGTTTAGGTTTCCATTCTCAATGGGATTGTTATGGGAGGAGGTGCAATTCTTTCTCTGCATAGTAGATTCAGAATTGCTACAGAAAAATCGGTAATATGTTTGGTATATGTTATATTCAATAATAAAGTTTTGGTATACGTGTATATGTACGGTAATAGAGTTTTGCACGTATTGCATTTTTTCATGGATTCTGTGTGTTGATTCACATTATGATCTTTATGCAGATTTTTGCTATGCCTGAAGCAGCACTGGGACTCAATGTGGGGGCTTCTTACTTTCTGTCAAGACTCCCTGGATTCTTTGGTAATTCCATTGCATCTCGTCCTCTGGCTAGACATGCCTTATTCACATTACGGTGGACTCATGCTACTCATTCCACATGAAGTTAATTACTACTACTAACACGAACCCCGAGAAAATCATTGTGATTGCATTTTTTGCTGTGGTAGGAGAATATATCAGTCTCACAGGTGCGCGTTTGGATGGTGCAGAAATGCTAGCATGTGGACTTGCAACTCATTTTGTTCCATCAGAGGTGAACTTAAAATCAATCCGAAGATACAGTTTCTGTTATACTGCGCAATTTTGTTTCAAAGCTGAGAATATAAGATAAGTTCGATTCTGTCATTCTGATCAATGTGTTTGCTACTGCTGGACAGAGATTGTTGCTGTTAGAAGAAGCACTTGTTAAGGCAGATTCTAGTGACCCGGTTGTTATTTCTTCTATAATCAGTAAATTTTCTAAGGTGCCAAAGTTCAAAGAAAACCGTGCTTACAACAGGTAGTCCATATTATTATATATATCTATTCTGGTGAACTGGTTGTTATTTGTACATGCCCACCTCCAAAGCTGGATGAAATTCCAGCTATAATCCTATGAGCCACACTAAAGGAGCATACATGGACTGAGGCCATATTGCATGATTACTATATCTGAAATTTCCTCCAGAACTGGACAATAAGATGATCAACTACAAGACGTTTCCTGGTCATTCTGTGTAATTGTATTTCGCTCTGGAAACTAGCAACTTAGTTTCACATTTCCGCAGGTTGGAAATGATAGATGTATGCTTTTCCCCAAGAACAGTTGAAGAGATTGTAACTGCATTAGTAAGAAAAACCAGCATCAGTATTCTGCTAATTCTGTCATGACAACATATAAATTTTACAGTTCTGACTATGTTGAGGTCTCTCATATCTAGGAGTTGGTCGCCATAAGCAAAGAAGATTGGATCTATTCCTCGATCAAGTCAATGCAGAAAGCATCCCCTACCAGCCTCAAGCTTTCTCTAAGATTGGTATGAATTTGTATTTGTTACTATGTTCTATATTTATTTTCCTCCACAGGTGATTACATTATTGAACACAAGTGCTGGTCATACCAGATTAGAGAAGGCCGGCTACAGGGCATTGGTAAGTGCCTAATCCTCGAATTCAGAATGTTTTGTCACGTGCTGCGAAGAGAGATTAGCAATGACCTATTTGAGGTACGTACATATAGAATAACTCAGTACTTAAATTCCTTCGATAACATACTCACTTATGAGTATCTCATATCCATTCGGGATACAGGGCTGCAGGGCTATGCTGTTGGACAAAGATAATAATCCTAAGGTACGTGCATTTTTTTTTTTCGTTTTTTAACATTGTATATCAGGCAGAAGTTTCCTTTGTAACTACATAGAAATTAGAAAAGAATGGGATTCTGCCAACCTTTGCTGAGAGAATATGTTCTTGTTTTGCAGTGGGAACCTGCTAGAATTGAGCTAGTTACGGATGAAATGTTGGATCGTTGCTTTTCGAGGGTGGAAGATGATGAGTGGGAAGACATAAAACTCCCACTGAGGTCGAATATGCCTTCATGGGCCATTGCGAAGCTCTAACTATTGGGCAAGAATATTACAAATAGCTATAACAATTAATATCAGCTTTGAATCCATTGTGAGAGATCCTACTGATTTCAAGCTTGTACTAGCTGCATGTAGTACTGTTCTTTCCATGAACAGGGAAAATGACATATTTACAATATTTAGATGGAAAACTACTGCAGTCTTCAGGCCTAGCTAGCAAATTAAATCTAATGGACTAAGCTCGACCTTCAAAACGATATATAAAACTTTTATCAACTACTTGTCCAATGAGAAACAATTAATAAAGCAACGTGCCAGCTTGACGTGAGTAGTTTTTTTTTTTTTTTTTAAACAGCGTGTTTGCCACTTCCCCCTGTGCGAATGAAAGAACCGGTGATAAATTAAAGCACGCTGAATAGCAATTCTTGAGTATCAATGGTACCAAATCAAGTAGTGAAGAATTACCTTTAAAATGATTAGTTGACAGAAGAATCATCAGCACAAGCCGTGAAAAGCTCCAATAGACAAGCTACCTATAGATTTGAAGTGTAAATCAGTAACCATCAGCTGGTAAACATACAGAAAATTCATCTGATTTCGAACTCATAGTACCATTTCATAGGAGAGTGCATTGAGTTTGTTAGGCCTGTTTACAGAACTTATGGTACTACTACTATTTTTCATATCTATGTCACTGAACAAATGTAGTCTGATGATACTCGTCATATTTCCCCATTATGTATTGTTACTTGTTATAGAGTATGCTACTTACATTGTGCACGCACAGATAAGAAATGAAATATGCTTGGATGGAAGATGGAACGATAGGTGAAAAGGCCAGAAAGGAACTCATCAGACGGAACCTCTGTTTTTTTAAGGAGAGAGAGACTCCCATGGTTTTCTTTTTTGCCATTTTTGACAAGTACTGAACGTCTGGAATTGTACTACTCTTTGAACTTTACTTCACTGCTCTGATGTCTTAGAAAAATATGAACATTTGAAATTGATAGAACTTCATACCACTAATATATTTTATGTACTTTAACACAAATTACTCGTAAATTACATAACAAAATATTATATTTTAAATTTATAATTAATTTGATTTCATAATATAATTTGATTTTCTACTTTACTTATACAAGTCAGGGAAATTTGTGATTAAAGTCCCTAAAAAACGTACAAAGGATTGGCCTGAATTTTGAATTTTGAACTGATAGTATGTGCGTACCCGGAGTGGATCGCCTACCACATTT
Source organism: Plantago ovata (assembly GCA_028274465.1). NCBI lineage: Eukaryota > Viridiplantae > Streptophyta > Magnoliopsida > Lamiales > Plantaginaceae > Plantago > Plantago ovata. The sequence goes on along the minus strand of CM051456.1, from coordinate 8,969,058 downwards.
AATACCCCATAATTTACCCCACTCTTTTTATTGGTTCAAATGTCATAACATTAACTCAACACTAAATTAAGTTCTAAATCTACTATTTTTACCAATTTACTAAGATTAGCATCACAATATTATTCTTGTCCATTTACCAAGTATAAGATCTCGATTTCTTTTTTTAAGTCTTGCCGCATGAATTTTCCCAATCCTTGTTGTCGTAATTTTTTCCTCTCATAAAAAACTCTTCAGAGCAGCAAACTAAATCCTCAAAACCAAACTTGAGCATTTTTAAGTTTCTAAAACATGTTCAAGTTTGGTTTTGAGGATTTAACTTAAAAATGCTCAAGTTTGGTTTTGAGGATTTAGTTTGCTGCTCTGAAGAGTTTTTTATGAGAGGAAAAAATTACGACAACAAGGATTGGGAAAATTCATCCGGCAAGACTTAAAAAAGAAATCGAGATCTTATACTTGGTAAATGGACAAGAATAATATTGTGATGCTAATCTTAGTAAATTGGTAAAAATAATAGATTTAGAACTTAATTTAGTGTTGAGTTAATGTGATGACATTTGAACCAATAAAAAGAGTGGGGTAAATTATGGGGTATTAAATGGGGTAGGCGATCCACTCCGGTGCGCCCCATATGCGTTTCCATGTTTTGGCCACTTTTGAACACCATATATCATTGTGAATAATTGCCTAATTGGTGCAACATCACCCCGACCCCTGCACAGCACTTTACCACTTCCGTGTGCGGATGAAACAACTGGTGATAAAGCACACTTATAATTGTGCATCAATGGTACTTATTGGGTTATAGAGTGGTCTGATGATAAGGTGTTGGAGTAGCAATGATAGATTTGACTGATTCATAAGATTGGTATAGATGTACTTAAAGTTATGTAGATTTACTGTTTAAAAAAAAGTTACTTCTTGTAAACTATGATTCATGTTTAATTCTATTACACAAGTATTTGTTACTCCCACTCTTTCATTTAAATCTTCATAACTCTTCATTTTTAGTGTTCATTACAATCTTTCTAACACATCAAACTAAAAATTGTATCAATGCTCACCAATCTTTTATTGTTTCTATTTCCTAGTTTATTACTTATAATTTTTTCATATTTTAATATAATATCATCTACTTACAAATTTAATAATATAATAACTCAGACAGATTAATATTTTATTATTTAGGAGATAAATTAATTAATTGGAAAATTATAATGTAATGGAGTGGGCAATTGTTATAGAGTACAGTGTACAGATAAGAAATGAAATAATTGACTGAATGAATTGGAACGATAGAGGTAACCAGTGTGGAACCATGCTTTTGGATCTTTTGGCTATTATTAAGCAATGTTAGTCTCTCTTATTAAAATTCATTAATTCCACTCCAGTTAAATTATATTCAAATTCGTTCGATTCAAACCTTTTTAGTGTTTTTCAACTACTTATAATACAATTGAAAAACCATTGTCGGGAGCTATTACTAGACTACTACTTCCTCTCTGTCCACAGTCAAGCTTCCTATTTAGTTTCGTTGACATTTATAGACTCCGTTTGACTTCGAATTAATCCTAAATCACACCAAAAAAAATATTTTGAACTTATATTACGAAGTGGAAATCTTATATTTTCGTAATATAAGTTCAAATATTTTTTTCCGGTACAATTTAGGATTAATTCGGAGTCAAACAAAGGCTAAAAAATATCAAGAAAGTCAAATTGGAAGCTTGATTGTGGACGGAGGAGGAAGTACTGTAGTACTTTAGAATATTGAAGTGGGAAATTTAATTTCAATGAGTAGTGCAATACCATTTCCAGATTTTCAATAATTATCATCATAAAATATCTGTCGCTAACAAAAAGAAAAAGCATGGTCTATTTCCAGAAACAGAGCAGTACTCTGTAACAACGTATGGTGTGTAATAGAAACACATGATCAACATTTCACAAAACTACTTTATGCGTTCAACAACAGATTTAGAGTAGATAATTGATCATCTCCCTATTTTTCAATCACATGGATATGAAAAAGAGTAGCGCAGTTTCTTCTTCCGGTGGACAAACCAACCAGGTCTAGTATTAATTAATGTGTAGACCTGTTTATTTCACTACATCTTCGCAGTTAATATCTTATGCAGCTTCTTAAGTTATCTTGTATTGTTGTTGATGATTAGTAGCTAGTTGCATGCTATGCAGGTTCTGGTGGAAGAGAGATCTTCTGTGAGAATTTTCACTCTAAACAGGCCTAACAAACTCAATGCATTCACTTACGAAATGGTACGTACGATCAGTTCAAAATTCAAACGAATCCTTTGTATGTTTACTGTCTGATAGTTAACAACTGATTTACGCTACCAATTCTTTAGTTAGCTCGTGTATTGGAGTTTTTACTGCTTGTGCCGATGATTCTTCTGTCAAACTAATCATTTTAAAGGTAATACTACTACTTAATTTGTTATGTGCAAGTACCAATGATACTTAAGAGGTGTCTTAATTTCAGTGTACTTGATAGAGTTTTGTTCTGATTTATAATTCTCGTTCTTCGTTCTTTAATCTGCATAGGGAAGTGGCAAAGCGTTCTGTGCAGGGGGTGATGTTGCAACAATTATTCACAATGTTGTTCAAGGTATGTAAGAGTCCTCTTATGATTCCATTGTAGTTTCTCCTTCTTCGATTCGAACAAGGTGTTGTTATATATCACGATTGATAGATAGTCGACTTACTTTCCTTGATGTTTTAGGCTTTTTCTTCCTTAATGCTTTAGGCTTCTAGTAACCTGTTTAGACTAACACAGACAGCGGCGTGCTTAATATTTCTAAAAATAAGACTGTTTAAATCCAAGTCCATGTAACAGTCTCTTGGTTCAGTTTGTTGGAACTTTAAGCAATGCTAAAAACAACTATACTTTCTTGGTTTTTACGCTTGCTAACACCTTATATTGTCTCTGGACTCTAGGCAGTTGGCAATCAGGCGCGAAATTTTTTAGAGATTTTTACACTTTGGCCTACAATGTGGCTACTTACAAGAAACCTCAGGTGCGCGCTACTGAGAACACGATTTCATTTTTATTTTCTTTATTGAAAATGTTCAAGAAGTTCTCATAAGCCATCTTTGTTTGTGAACGCGTTTAGGTTTCCATTCTCAACGGGATTGTTATAGGAGGAGGTGCAATTATTTCTCTACATAGTAGATTCCAAGTTGCTACAGAAAGATCGGTAATATGTTTGGTATATATTTGCATTGCATTACTCATCGAGAAATAGGTTACACAATCCATTTTTTCACGGATTCTGTATTTCTGTGTGTTGATTCACAGTATGATATTTATGCAGCTTTTCGCTATGTCTGAAGCAGCACGCGGGCTCAATGTGGGGGCTTCTTACTTTCTGTCAAGACTCCCTGGATTCTTTGGTAATTCCAACACATCCTCATCCTCTGGCTAGACATGCCTTATACACAATATCATGGACTCATGCTATACATTCCACATGCAGTTACTACTCCTAACACGAACTCCGAGTCCAAGAAAATCATTGTGAATTGCATTTTTTGCTTGTGGCAGGAGAATATATTGGTCTCACTGGTGCGCATTTAGATGGTGCAGAAATGCTTGCATGTGGACTTGCAACTCACTTTGTGCCATCAGAGGTGAACTTATAGTCCTTGAGCTAAAGTTTCTGTTACAAAACATCTGTGATCTTTTCAGATTATGGGGTAGTATATCTTTGTTTTGGATTTCTTGATTTTATTGTGCCATTTTGTTGCAAAACTGAGAACTTATGGTCAGGGGCAAAGCCAGGATTCAACATCCTGTGTGGCTAGTAATAATCGGAGAAAGTTTGTGGCGAAACCATTAACACATTCTGTTATGATGAAAACATGATCCAATGCATAACATGTGCTTGCATAATATTGAAAAATTAAAAAGAAATTATTTGAACTGCTGAATTTTCTCTTAAAATAGATATTAAATCAGGAGTGTGTAGCCACACCCCGTTTAGCTTATGTATTAGCTCTGCCCCTGCATAAGGTAAATTCGATTTTGATCAATGTGTTTGCTACTGCTGGACAGAGATTGTTGTTGTTAGAAGAAGAACTTGTTAAGGCAGATTCTAGTGACCCGGATGCTATTTCTTCTATAATCAGTAAATTCTCTGAGGTACCACAGCTGAAAGAAAAGAGTGCTTACAACAGGTAAGTTCATGGAGGATACATGGGCTGAGGCTATAGTGCATATTATATCTGAAATTTCCTCCAGAACTGGACAATAAGATGATCAGACACAAGATGTTTCCTGGTCATTCTGTGTTTCGCTCTGGAAACTAGCTACTTAGTTTCGCATTTCTGCAGGTTGGAAATGATAGACGTATGCTTTTCCCGAAGAACAGTTGAAGAGATTATAACTGCGTTAGTAAGAAAAACCAGCATCAGTATTCTAATAATTCTGTCATGACAACATATAAATTTTACAGTTCTGACTATGTTGAGGTCTCTCATATCTAGGAGTCGGTCGCCATAAGCAAAGAAGATTGGATCTATTCCTCGATCAAGTCAATGCAGAAAGCATCCCCTACCAGCCTCAAGCTTTCTCTAAGATTGGTATGGATTTTGTATATGTTACTATGTTCTATATTTATTTTCTTCCACAGGTGATTATATTACATTACTGAACACCAAGTCATGCTCAACCAGATTAGAGAACGCCGGCTACAGGGCATTGGTAAGTGCCTAATCCTCGAATTCAGAATGTTTTGTCACCTGCTGCGAAGAGAGATTAGCAATGACCTATTTGAGGTACATATAAAATAACTCAGTACTTACGTCCTCTTGACGACATAATCACTTATGAGCATCTGATATCCATTCGCGATACAGGGCTGCAGGGCTATGCTGTTGGACAAAGATAATAATCCTAAGGTACATACGTGCATTTTTTATTTTTTATTTTACATTGTATATCATGCAGAAGTTTTTGTAACTACAATAGAAATTAGAAAAGAATCGAGTTTAGGATTCTTCCAACATTTGCTTAGAGAAGTGTTTCTTGTTCCTGGGCTTGTTTTGCAGTGGGAACCTGCTAAAATTGAGCTGGTTACAGATGAAATGGTGGATCATTACTTGTCGAGGGTGGAAGATGATGACTGGGAGGACTTGAAACTCCCTGTGAGATCAAATATGCCTTCATGGGCCATTGCGAAGCTTTAACTATTGAGCAAGAATATTACAAATAGCTATAGCTATAACAATTAATATCAGCTCTGAATCCATTGTGAGAGATCCTGCTGATTTCAAGCTTGTACTAGAAGAACCTGAATAAAAAAGTTAATCTTGGATAGTTTACATACAGCACTAGCTGCAAGTAATGTTTTTTGCCATGAACAGGGGAAATGGCATTTTTACAATGAAGAATTACATCAAAGGTTGTAAGAACGTTTTTTATAAACAACATTAGTCGTCATGTGACATGGTTGCTTTAATTCTGTTGCAGTGGTAGTGTATGTAGTATGCCTGATACCATATGGACATGGCGAAGATGATGGGGAACAGAATAGAGACCGACCAGGCAACTTGGGACATGAGAATGATGACGCTTAGTAGGTAAATAAGCACAAAAGCTAGTCCAGCTAATCAGTATGGAATGTCTGTATCTACTCTGTTCTGATCTGTAGAAGACCGATTAAGAATCATACTTGAAGTTGTGGAGTCAAAGAATGACAAAGGCACGCGGGGGATTGATGGGATCATCCTATATATTGAAGAGTTGCTGAGCAGCTTCAATGGCAATTGTAGATAACAACATTGTTCTGGCCAAAATAAAGAGAGAACTTTCACCAGAAAGCAAAGCAATATTCCTAACAAATTCTTTTCAGAAAAACCACTCTCGTCTCCCGAACTGCAAGCAGTCCAGTAATTGCTTGCTATTTGCAAGCCCTGAAAGAGAGTCCTGGCATAATAGGATGACTGGAACAAGAGCTCCTTTGCTCATGAGGAGCACTGGTGCTTATGCTATAGTCAACAAAATTCACTTCAATTGCATCTATTTGCGTATTCTGATTTCTAAACATGGGTAATTAAAATTTGAAAGAAGTGACACCAAATGAAGCATGGGGTTATGAGGTTATAGAACCTTTATAACATTTACTACTCCTTTTGTCCCAATCTCAAACTTCATTTTTTTTTCTAAACATGTGTAATTATAATTGATTCGGAATGTAGATCGATTAATTGGGTAGGAATAGGATGCACACATAACTAATTGTTGTTGCACCAATAAAAATAAAAATAGAGTGTTTAAGGTGATATTAAATTAATTTAGACCAATCGAATTGCTAGTAGAATTTGATAAATGAACATGTTTTAAGGAGAACCAATGAAATAATCTTCTTTTTATATATGTAAAATATAATAATGAAATGAAATCAATTTTTAGAAAGAACATGCTTTAAGGAGACCCAATAAAATATCTTCTTTTTTTTTTTTTTTTTTTTTTTGGCAATGAAAACGGTCATCTATTGATCCAAGAAACAATCAAGAGGTTACATCAGGGTTCTCAAATGGAAGAGATTCAAAACCAAAGCTATCTACGAAAACGTCATGTGCAACCATATGGGCTGCTTTATTACAAGTGCGATTCACAAAACGAAAACTAATAGAAGAAAATAAATAAGACCAACTCATAATCTCTTGAAGTATATGACCTGAGGCACACAAAAAAGGACCTGAACCATGTTGGAGTTGCTGGATAATGAATTGGCAGTCCCCTTCAAATATAAGGTGTTGTAACTGAAGTTCAGCGGCAATACACATAGCCAACCGCAAAGCCAAAGCTTCCCCCACTTCTGGCACCTGTATGAATGGTGTAAAAGCACGACGCCAAATAATAATGCAGCCCAAATGATCTCTACCAACAACTCCCAAACTTACCCCTGCCGGCTCCTTACGGATAGAAGCATCAAAATTGAATTTCACAAATGGTGGAGCAGGAGGAATCCATCTGTCAATCTGCTCAGGCTGTCGTGGTTGCTGCAGCTGCTGTTTTGCAACCTGGAATCGGTGTAAATAATCTGCAACAAAGCTAACTCCATCCAAAGGCTCCCATCGTTCCTGGTTATGAGTAATCCTGTTTCTATTCCCCCAAATATGCCAACAAGAAAGAACAAACACTGCAAACTGTTCCTTAGACACCATTGAACGGACAACCAAGATCCATTCAAGAACAGACATGTGATTTGTAAATAGATGATGAACGCGTACACCTGATAAAGCCCAAAAACATCGTGAGTAATGACACGCAATCATAATATGCACCAAATCCTCTTGACCACATGAACAGACAGGACAAACAGTGGACTCTACTACACGTCGTCGATGTAAATTAACAAGAGTGGGTAGTATATTATGAACCACCCGCCAAAGGAACACCTTAACTTTATTTGGCACAGCAACCTGCCAAATCCAATCAAAATTAACTCCCTGACCTGCAGAACTACCACTACCAACTCTGTTTTGATTCAACTCAAGCTTAAGGCGACGATGTAGATAGTAAGCAGAGCGGACAGAATAAGTACCGAACTTAGAGTAATACCATACTCTTGAATCAGGTATATCAGTGAGAGACAAAGGTATTTTCAAGATCTCAGTCGCATCTTCTGTCCAAAACAAGCTTTGTACCATACAAACATCCCAAGCCCCCCCAGAAGGTTCTATTAACATATCAACAGAAGCATCACCCAAATGTAAAAAATCCGGGGTAAAAGGCTTCAACCCCGCATCTCTTGGGATCCAATTATCATCCCAAATACTAATAGATATACCATTGCCAACACGCCAACGAACCCCATGTTGAACCAGTCCCATGGCCCCATAGATGCTCTTCCAAGTAAAAGATGCATTCTGTTTAAAAGTAGCTTCTATTTATAGATAGAAGATTCCACACGTTCATTAATTGTCATAAAATATCTTAGTAACATTGTATGTCCAAAAGAAAACCATGGGAGTCTTTTCTCCAAAGACCAAGACCCTGATGAGTTCCTTTTTGGCTTTTTCACCTATCGTTCCATCCAAGCATATTTCATTTCTTAACAATACACGGTTGTGTAATGCATATGAAAAATAGTAGTATCATAAGAACTTTGAGAGTTTCATCACAAAAAATTTGAGTGTATCATCAAACTATTATTGTTCAGTGACATGGATATGAAAAATAGTAGTACCAATGGACAAACCAACCAGGTATATATAGTATAGAAGCATGCGTACGAAAATGTTTATTTCACTACATGTATACAATTAACATCTTATGCAGCTTCTTAACTTTTTATCTTGTATAGTAAATTGTTGATTAGTAGCTAGTTACTATGCAGGTTCTGGTGGAAGATAGATCTTCTGTGAGAATTTTCACTCTGAACAGGCCTATCAAACTCAATGCACTCTCCAACGAAATGGTACTATGCGTTTGAAATTCAGATGAATCCTCTGTATGTTTACCGGCTGCTGGTTGCTGATTTACACTTCACATCTATAGGTAGCTCGTCTAATGGATCTTTTCACTGCTTGTGCCAATGATTCTTCTGTCAAACTAATCATTTTGAAGGCAATACTACTTAATTTGTTGGGTGCACATACCGTTGATACTCAAGATTATTTTTTCAGTGTGCTTACCGGTTCTTTCATCCACACAGGGAAGTGGCAAAGCGTTCTGTGCAGGGGGTGATGTTGCAAAAGTTAATCACAATGTTGTTCAAGGTTGCAACGTTCTTTAACTTCTTTCCTGTTTCAATGATAGCTGTCATGAACTTGAATGAATCCTGTCTTAAATTGATGATGAGCGTTCTTTTCATCTTTTTGTTTTCGCCTGCTAAGTGCTAACATTTCCTATTGTACTTGGACTCTAGGCCGTTGGAGAACAGGCGCGGATTTTTTAAAAATAGTTTCACATTGGACTACGTGGTAGCTACTTACAGTAAACCTCAGGTGCTACTGAGAAGAGGATTTCATTTCTGTTTATTGCGCATTCTCTTTATTGGAAATGTTCAGGAAGTTGTCATAAGCAATATTTTCTTGCGAACTTGTTTAGGTTTCCATTCTCAATGGTATTGTTATGGGAGGAGGTGCAGGTGTTTCTATGCATGGTACATTCCGAGTTGCTACAGAAAAATCGGTAATATGTTGATGTATGAACTGTATAGGAAGCGAATCAGTAATATTCTTGACAGAGTTTTGCATTTTAGAAATAGAAAATCCATTTTTCGCTGATTATATTCGCGTTTTGATCCATATTATGATCTTTACGCAGCTTTTTGCTATGCCTGAAGCAGCAATTGGCTTTTTTCCAGATGTAGGCTCTTCTTACTTTCTCTCAAGACTCCCTGGATTCTTTGGTAATTCCATCGCATACTGGCTTGATACACCTTATACACATTATTGTGGACTCATAGTCTCATACTACTATTTGTTCCACAGTTACTACTACTAACATGAACCCCGAGAAACTCATCTGCAATTTGCATTTTTTCTGTGGCAGGAGAATATCTTGGTCTCACAGGTGCTTATTTGGATGGTGCAGAAATGCTAGCATGTGGACTTGCAACTCATTTTGTTCCATCAGAGGTGAACTTATAATCCTAAGCTACAGTTTCAGAGTTTCTGTTATACTTTATAAGCATCTGTCATGTTTTGAGCTTATATATGAGTTATGAGGTATATCTTTGTTTTGGAATTCGTGATATAATGCTCAATTTTGTTGCTAAGCTGAGAATATAAGATAAGTTGGATTCTGTCTTTCTGATCTATGTGTTTGCTACTGCTTGTTGGTGATTTTAGTGTCATCAATTCATTTTAGTAGTAATGTGATTTGCTAGAGACTCATGCGATCTCTCGTTGAGGGTCAGAACAAGTTCGGGTAGTGCGGAGTGCACGCTTGTTGAGCTAACGAGTTATCGGCCACGAATACGAAGCAGGGGTCAAGGGGGTTGCGCCCCCTTGCGGGGTTGCAAGGGGCGGAGCCCCTGTACGGGGTTGCAAGGGGCAGAGCCCCTGGCTGGGGTCCAAGGGGCATAGCCCCTGGCTGGATGCACCCCTTCGTGAACAAACATGTTTGTTCGGATATATGCACCCCTTCATGAACAAACAGGTTTGTTCCGAACATATGCGCCCCTTCCCTCTTCGTTTTGTACTTCTATATATTGAAGGAATCAGTCTCCTGAACAGATACGAAAAATTATTACATCCTCTCTACTTTCTGATCGAAATTCATATTGCCTGAATTACATATTGCCTGAATTAGATTGCCTTCTTGGATTATCCCGGCAAGGAATTCGTGAAACCCAGACAACAAGTTAGGGTCGAATTATCTTGTTTGGAAAGTGACTACACGATCCATTGAAGTTTTCCAAGATTATCACAACCTTCATATATTACTAACACTGCTGGACAGAGATTGTTGCTGTTAGAAGAAGCACTTGTTAAGGCAGATTCTGGTGACCCGGTTATTATTTCTTCTATAATCAGTGAATTCTCTGAGGTGCCAAAGTTGAAAGAAAAGAGTGCTTATAACAGGTGAGAGTTCATATATTTTTTGCTTTAATAATAGTTATAATTTGAACAATCTGTTGCTTTATATTCTGTTATGGGGAACAATCTGTGGTCATGGAACTTGTAACTTGTTGATTGATTTAGTAGAGGTTTACATGTCCACCTCTAAAGCGGGGCCACTGGGGAAAATTTCAGATATTATCCTATGAGCCACAATAAACTGGGCAATAAGATGATCAAACACGCTTGATGTTAACTTCTGATTCTGCGTTTTCTCTGGAACTAGCAACCTAATTTCACACTTCATAGTTAATTTAATATCCTGCAGGTTGGAAATTATAGACAGATGCTTTTCCCGAAGAACAGTTGAGGAGATCCTAACTGCCTTAGTAAGAACAACCAGCATTATCACTCTGTTTTTTACATGACAGCATACAAGTTTTACGGTTCTGACAATTGTGAGCTCTCATATATCTAGGAGTTGGAAGCCATAAGCAAGGAGGATTGGGTCTCTTCCTCTATCAAGTCACTGCAGAGAGCATCTCCTACGAGCCTTAAGCTTTCTCTTAGATCGGTAAGGATTCGTATACGTTACTATGTGCTACTTTATTTTCTTGCACAGGTGATTAATTATTGAACACCAAGTCATATTCATATCAGATTAGAGAAGGCCGGCTACAGGGTATTGGTAAATGCCTAGTCCGTGAATTCAGAATGGTTTGTCACATCCTGCGGGGAGAGATTAGCAATGACCCCATTGAGGTACATTAAGATAACTCCGTACATTTGTTCCTTTGACGATATACTCACTTACGAGCATCTTATATCCATTCACAATACAGGGGTGCAGGGCTATTCTGGTGGACAAAGATAATAATCCTAAGGTACGTGCATTTTTATTTTTGTTTAACATTGTCATGCAGAAGTTACCTTTCGTGCAGATGCAGTTATAACAGTAAAAAGAAACGAGTTTAGCATTCTAACCTTTGCTTAGAAAAACCTTTCTTCTTCCTGGGCTTGTTTCGCAGTGGGAACCTGCCAAGATTGAGCTGGTTACAGATGAAATGGTGGATCGTTGCTTTTTTAGGGTAGAAGATGATGACTGCGAGGACATGAAACTCCCAGTGAGGTCGAATATGCGTTCATGGGCCATTGCTAAACTCTAAATGTCAGAGCAAGAATATTACAGATGACTAATATGTCGAATTCGAAACCATTTGAAGCTTGTACTGTCAAGATGCACTTGAGCCTGAACATGAATTAACTAATTCAGCTGGGTACTAAAATAATTCAGCTCGTTTTATTCGAAACCTAGTTGCACTTTTCTTTCCATAAACATGAAATCTATGTCTCAAATATTTGTCAACACGAACTTTCAAGAGTGCAACAGAGATCCTAGATCATAGAAATAATCAGAAATGCATCCTCAAAGTTGAAATTTTTAACTCTAGTACTACAGAACCAGTCGCCATAGCAAAGTACTAGATACAAAGCATACAGAAAATTGTGGAGTCAAGGCGCAATCACGGCTGTTTCACCGTCAACGTAGGTAATAGAGCCATAGCTTCACCACCAATCACGATAACTTCACCATCTTTGAAGCAGGTTGTCAAGAATTTCACCCTGCAACAATGATCATTTTGTAAGACACGGTATTGTAAGATGAAGCACAAGGTTACCGTGAAAGGATAAGACTAGCATACATGTATGATCCTTTCATTTGCCGAATGCTGCTTGCCTGCACTTGAGCCGCAATCTCATCTCCAACAAAGACAGGCAACCTGAACTCTAGAGTTTGCTTGACATAAACAGCTCCAGGCTACACATAGCAAGAAACACACACTACTGTCATTTACTACTATAATCGGTATTAATAGTACGCCGCAAATGGGAATACTTACGAAATGGGAAGCAATTATTCGAGGAAACAAGGAAGCAACTAACATTCCGGGCACAGGGAGATCTTTGAACCCTGCTTGTTTGGCACATTGGAGATCAAAGTGCAACGGGTTAAGGTCATGTGTCAGCTTTGAATACTCCGTGATGTCGGAATTCGTAAAGCTCCTGGCTTGTTTCAGGATATCCCCAGATTTGAGAAGGCTTCCTGTTGAAGACGGGGAAGAAGAAGAGTAGTTCAAGGAAGAAATGAGGCTCCACAAGTGTCGCGGCTTCATCTGTGTCGCTTTTAGTGTGCTTCGGTTCTATTGAGAAATTAATCGAACAGTTGGTGGGCGACTGTCAAGTTGAATAAAGCACGACAAAATTTCGGAAGAGTGAAGAAATGCCAGTTAGCATTCAGCCATACACACTATTGAATCAAAGTATCTGTAGATGGTGAACTGTGGAAGGCAACACCGAACACTGAGCTCACTCTCAAACCTGAGCCTGAACGGAATTAGCATGCTACTCAATATATATGTCTACAGCTTACCATTATAGTTACGGATCTACAGTTCAGATTTTAGAAGAAAGCGTGTGTTCATTTGTAACTAATAGTTGCGCGACTTGTACCTTAAGGGATGGAGAATTGTATTAGCAGTTGGAACAAGTTAGAGTTCGGAAAAATCATCCAGAATAAGTTTACTACCCGCCTATTTCTTCGGGTAAGTTTTTTACTTTCATATTTTATCTCGTAAGTTTATAAAAATTCTAATTTTAATACTCCCGTAAAATTCTGATCCCACGAATTAATATTACGGCAAATTCGTCTATAATTCATCCCAATTCGCCAAGGTAAATTAGTGGAGGATTATTCGTGAGTTTATGGCGAATTGAGAGTTAATCGGAGGCAAACCCTAATATTAGCTCATCACGCCACAGTTATACGATTAAAATCAATATAAAGAGAACTAGCTCACCTATATCATTACTTTTTTTTTTTGTGCTAATATCATTACTTCTCGTAGACCTCTTTTTAACTCTCTTGTAAACATCTCGTGTATTCTGTAATCTTTACTCAGTCTGAATACAGTTAACTTTTCTTCATTTCTTCAATTTCACACTGCGGTGAAATAGGTGCAAGCATGCATGCCATTGTATTTGACATTGTGCGCCCAAAATGCCGAAGCATCAAGTTATCTACCTCAAGACATGAGTTTCATCTCTGTAATCATTTTTTAAACTCCAATAATTAATGTCAAGCAGACTTTACCTGCACCAAGCATGTTTTTTTATTAAAAAAAGTCAAAATTTAATAATGACATGGAGTATAAGTAATGCTCGAAATAGTTACAAATTACAATGAAATACAACTCTCTACTGGAATACAACAATCTCAACCTTCAAAAACTATACTGAATTTTCCGAACCACCAACTAACCACACTCGAAAAGCTTCCAAGAAAATCCGAAAGACAAAGGCCACCAAAAAAATTTTGTTACAAGCCAAAAGTAACCCAAGAGCACCAAGTGAAGCATGAAAAGAGAACAAAGTAAAGCCACCTGATGTGAAAACAAGGACCGATAACAAGTAAGACCATCAAACCAAGATACCACACCAAACTCTTCCATTAGCGGTCCACTCGTCCACCCTATGCCAATAAATTTTCCGAAGGCGAGATTTAAGTTAGACTTAACGATAGGTATATCAAATGCCAAGTAAATTCTTGATCAACGGGATAGCTACTATCGAAGCCTATCTTGATCCTCCACCGTTAGAGCAATTACCAACAAGTGGCAAATAATTTAAAGTGTAACCAAAAAGTGAGAAAAAGGACCGAAAAAAAAATAGAGCCTCCCACTAATGGTCCACTCCTCCACCCTATGTCAATAAGTGTAACGAAGGCGAGGTTCAAGTTAGGTTTAAAGCGATAGATCTATCAAACGCCAAGTAAATCGTTTTTGATCAACCGGATAGCTACTATCCAAGCATATCTTGATACTCCACCGTTAGAGCAACTCACCGGCAAGTGGCAAGTAATTTAAAGTGTAACCAAAATGTGAGTCAAACCGACATACGGAAGTGGGGACTTGGAGTAAGGAGATTTGGAGTAAATGTGCACCCCTTAAAGTAAACACGTTCATTTGGAAGGCTTTTCAAGATAGAATACCCTCCAAAGAGAATTTGAGAAAGAGATGGGTGTTTCTAAGTGATACGGATGTGAAGTGCAAAAGGTGTGAGGAGGAAGTAGAAACAACTTGGCACATTCTTGGAAGTTGTGAGTTTTCAAAGAAGGTATGAAATCTAATCTTTGATTGATTAAGGGTGGATCATACTAATGAGGCAAGTTTACAAGAAAGCTTAGAAACTTTTAGGAGTAACACACCGAGATGAGGTAGAGAAGTGTGGCAACCCCTACCAACGTCACTATGTTTCTTCACCAATCAGACCACAAGCTAGGCTTCATTTTTTCCTTCAGAATAATTTCCACATTCTCTTTCTATGACATTCTCCATATCGGTGCAAACTTTCTCTCATGCCACCCAAGCCATTTTCTTCATCTCCTTTCCCACCTCACCTCCCCAAATAAAGTTCCGTTATAGCCGGTAATATTACTTTGACCACCCCCACTAGAGACCCTAATTACGTTTCATCCCCTCCTAGAGTAACAATTACATCTAAACCCAATTTTTGCACTCCAGTTGACTGACTTAGGAGTCGGAGTAGAAGGACTTGTGGCCGGAGGAGAAGACGGAGATGGAGGAAAGAAGAAGATGATCAAAAAATTTAAAAAATTAAAGTTGGGACTTGTTTTCAATTTTACTTTTGTGGGAGTTTGTTTTAAAATAATATTTGAGACCTTTTTACAATTTTGATAACTTATGTGGGTTCATTTTATATTAAATAGTGTTAATATTGTATAATAGAAAATATTTGAGGCAAATGTGTAATAAACATAAAATTTAGGTTGTTTGAATTTAATTGAAATCTAATAATCATTCAGGGGCAAAAGTGTACTTTAGAGGCCTTAATTCGGGAAAAGTCAAGATCGTGGGTCTAGATGTAATTATTTGGATCTAACAGGGGAAGTTACATAATTGTTATTCTAATAAGGGAAGAAACGTAATTGATGATGAATCTAACAGGGGATCTGGATATAATTGGCCCCGTTGTAGCCCCTTTTAACTCTTTAAACACTCCTCCCGGTGCTTTAAAGAAAGAAAGTAATACAAAGGGAGAGATTAAGAACCGCCTTGGTAAGAACGACTCGTCCCCCAAGAGATAAGAATTCATTCTCCCAAACACCTAATCTTTTCTCAAACTTCTCCTTTACAACCCTCTAAGTTCATTTATCTTTTGCCACTCCCTCAATCCGCGGGGGGGGGGGGGGGCAATTAAGTAAACAAAGGGAATGGTTCCAACCTCACAATTAAGAACTCTGGCCCACTCCTTGAACACCGTTTCCTCCACCCCTACTCCAACAAAAGAGCTCTTATGAAAATTAATCTTAAGATCGGACGAAGCTAGTTGGAAACATCTCAACACCCCTTTAATTACCAACAATCCAAGCTTGCTTCTCCTATGATGAGAGAGTCATCCGCAAATTGAAGTAGAGGACACGGGATTTTCTTATTTCCTACCTCCATCGGGTTAAATTTATTCTACATACAAGCTTTCTTGATCATCCTACTAAGACATTCCCCTATTATAAGAAATAGGAAAGGGTAAAGTGGATCCTCTTGCCTCAACCCTCTTTGCACATAGAATTCTCTTGTTGGGCTCTCATTCACCAACATTGATGTATAAACCATGTTGACACAATCTTTTATCCAATCCACACAAACTTTTCCAAAGCCTAACATGTCCATCAAGTGGAAAAGAGTTTCCCAACTTATGAAGTTATAAGCTTTATCAAAATCAATCTTCAAAAGAAAAATGTTATTCTTCTTATTTTTTGCTTCATCCAAAATCTCATTAGCCACTAACACCCATCAAGAATGTTCTGATTCCCTACAAAAACTGTTGAATTTCAGAAATGATTTCACCCAACACTCTACTCAACCTTGTAGCTAGCACTTTCACCACAACTTTGTAGATGATTCCTACAAAAGTGATTGGTCTATAATCCCTAAGCCAATTGGATTTGACTTCTTGGGAATGAGCGTTAAGAACGTACTATTGATCCCTCTATACAACTTGACATTCTCATGAAAGTCTAAAAACATCTTACAAATATCCCCCTTCAACACCTCTCAAAAAGCCTTGAGAAAGCTTCTCCCGAAACCATTTGGCCCCGGACTTTTGTCACTGCCACAATCCCAGGTGGCATGATTGCGCCAGTCGGAAGTGCACTCAACACATGACCTTCAAATTTCTTATCAAGTATGGTAGTATCATTCATTTTATTTTAGAGTGTATGTGTGTATGCATAACTGCATATATACTGAAACTATGATAAGAAAATATTCTCCAACCAAAAAAAAGTGTTTGAAAGTAAAAAAGTTTGTAATATGTTCTATATTTTAAAATGTTGCCCCCTCTCGGTTACGAAATAGTCTTATATATATAATTTTTCACCTTCAGCCTTTAATTTTGAATCCACCCATTTAAAGTCTATTAGTCCGTTTACAACTTGTATCTAGATAAACATTTAATTTACAGCATATATATATTCGACACTCATCCATATTTTAATTACAGTGAAATGAGGATGCATGAGGTTAATCATAAATTAACATGCCAGAGTCCAACGACAAATGAATATGAGTACTTATAAGTTAGTATAACATAATTTCTAAAAAACACGGTAGCTACACGTTTAAAGGTGATTTCAGCTATGATGTATTGTACTGATTCATCAGTTCATGGATGGATTCAATGTTGACGATTTTTATTTTATACTACTAATATGGAACCTAGTAACGAACTTCATTTGAAAAGTACATATAGATAATTAGATATATGTACTGGTATGGCGGCACCGAGTAAATCAAGGGGTGGGCCGATGATGGGTTTGGACTTTGGACCACCACCATTCTTTTCTTAATACTATCAGTCTATCACCAACGACATTTTACGCGTCTGAGTGCGTTACATTCAAGCTTTGCCAATTTCATTTTTTTCTTCTCCACAATATCATATTCCTACTACTGTACTATTGTTTTGCACTTTTGTGTTCGTCAACTCATGATCTTGATTAACTCGAACCAAATAAATGTTGCCTTCCCTTTCTTGGGAAATACCTTATTTATTTATCAACACCGGATCGGAATCATTACTTGAAATATGTTCGATTTACTAAAGACGATTTTAAGTGAATTAGGTTGAGCAGAAGGTTAAAAAAAGTTAAGACTCTATGGGGCTGGCACAAGAAGCCACGGAGGCCCCAATCCACGCGAGACATTTTCATTTTAGAATATCATTCGAATAAGGTTCTCATCTTTTCGTCTGAAAATTGATTATTTTAAGTTCAGTTCGGTTCAAATGTATTAAGTTAAGTTCAGTTCAGTTCAGATTTGTCTAATAGTATTTTGTACTAAAAATAAGTTCAGTTCCTCCATTCAGTTCAGATCAGTTCATTTCAGTTCAATTAAGACGAAGAGAACAAAGTTTAAGTGTGGCCGACACCTGATATTTGGGGACTTCATTAATCCAACTTGTAAGCTCTTACGTGAGAGTTCTGTCCCTTGTATTTCAGTTGTAGTGTTGTTAGACCATTTTTTATCCTCCCTTATTAATTAAAAAAAAATTACCGTTATTAAAGACCCATATCTTTTTCTTCTTTTTAAACAATGAAGAAAAATATATTTCTCAACAATATCAAATTGTACACCCAAAATCGATTTAGTTTTGAATCTTGTGAGGACACGTTTCTTTAATGTGACTTGTATTAACACGGTCTAGTACACTTTGCGATCATTTGACAAAGTTTGATTTGCAATAAACATTTGTATACAACATTCATATGTGATGATACATGAGTTCCAAGCCACGAGGATTGCAACTTTGCAAGCATCATTAAAGTAAGAAGATTTCGCATTTTTGAGGACCTACTAGCATGTTTTTAAACTTTTTTTTTTTTTAACACACCAAAATTCATTAATTAAACTAGAGGAGGTACAACTGTGTGGACATCCCCGACATCCACAGTCCTAAGACGCACATTATTCATATCATATTACAAACAATCTCCTAACCAACTAGGACAGAAATCCCGAATCCTACTGCTAGGTAGCTACTGGACTGAGTTTCTATAATCCTATCATGTTTTTAATCTAATCATGAGAAATTAGATTATTATTTTGTTAAATATTTTCTCCAAATTTTTGAGAATTTTCATAATCTAATCTTTTTATTACTCCCTCCATCTATAAGTAATTGTCCCGTTTTGACTGGTCAACTGTGTTCGACTTTGACTACAAATTACTCTTACAATATAATATTAAAATATATAATAAAATTATATTATGAAAATTTAAGGTTTATATTTTATAATATAATTTTGTTAATATTTCTATCATTAAAGTTTAAAATTAATTTATAGTCAAAGTCGAACACAGTTAACATGTCAAAGTCAGAGTGGGACAATTACTCCTAGATCATTAGATTAGATGTAGACATGGGGAGTAGCATTTATGTACTTCGGAGTTTGTCCTTATTAAATATTTTACTAGTAGCATGTTTTTACTCTAATGATTAAAGTTTTTGATCGGTAAAAAAAACAGATAGATTAAATTGATTTTTTAATCAAATAAGACGCAGTCAATTAACCTGAAAAATTAAGCATTGACACAAATACACGCTTAGTCCGTATGTCATGACTCATGGTCATCTAATTCACTATTCATGATTAAGAGACCATACGGCGGTGCTTGACCAACTACTTGATGATAGTAATTTACTTTAATTGTATTCATGATTAAGAAACCATCTGCCGCTCGGAGACCCTTCCCAAAAGTAATGACTTAATGTGATGGGATGATATCTTTTCCTTGAGCTTGCTTAGAGTTAGTTGGAAGAATAGTAGTGCAAACAAAATCTAATGATTTGTCTTATAAATAGCTTAGTTATTTACCTCTATGAATCTACTCCGTATGTTCTTTCTTTCCCATGATTTTAGTCGGTCCTACAGTCCTTTTCCGCTCAAACTACGGTTATCAGATTCCAATCTGACACATCAAGTCACGAATCTCACTTTAGGCAGAATAATAATTTGGTCACTTGTATAAAAAACATTGCTGAATCTTGTGGAACTATGTGCGACAATGAAATTTCATAATCCATGCAAATTTAACTCTTAATTTCCACCCTAAACATTCCATATATACAACTAAAAAGTCTTTTTTTTTTTTTCAGGTATAGTATTGTATAATGAAACTTAATACTACCATATGAAACTTAAAGGGGCTGCTTTTTAAAAATAGGTAGAGTGTCAAATTCTAATAATCTTATATAACAACTTTAAGGAGTTAGTTTTTGGTTGGTGCGATATTAGTTACCTTAATTGTTGATTTCAAATTATTTGACTATAATAAAATAAAGTGATTAAGTATATCAATATTAGTTTTAGTTTCAGTTATGAAACTATGTGCTACGATGGAATTTCATAATCTTGATTTTTATTTTATTAGTTTGTTTTGTTTTAACTATACACTCACGACTATGTTGGATCTAGTTCTTAAATTATGATTGTAGCAGATAGCTAATTTTATAGTTTATTTTTCTTCTAGTCACAATTAACCGCAATCGATTATGACACATACCTAATTTTGTCACTCTATGTTGTTTTGGATTTGAAATATCATAATAACATGAGAATGAGACTGCAATACCATTAGATTCCAAAATGAATGGGTCCTTGGAGAGAATTGAAGATGAACTTCAATGAGAAGTGGGAACTTTTCCTTAACGTTTCAACAAAATTTACCCGTTTCTTACTTAACTATACGACACTCGATCTTGCTATAAATAAAATTTTGCGTATTTTTCTTTTAAAGAAAAAACTGAATAATACGAACACATAGCTACTAAACGGGTCATTCAAATTGAATTGAATTGAATTGTTTGGATTTATCATATATTTAGGTCTATTCCGGATCAGATGGAACTTAATCGATTTCGTTGATATTTGAATGAAGAGTCTTGTTCGAATTCAGATATTTCTTTTATATATTATTATAAACATTGAATTATTTCAAATCGAAGCAATTCGTATTCAATACTTCCTCCGTTTCATTACAAAGTTCCTAAGGGGACTATTCATTGCGACCTTTGACCACGTATAACTTTTAAATTAAACTGTATTAATATAAATTAAAAGTTGATTATGAAAATATACTCCATTTAATTTCATAATATAATTTTATTATATTTTTCTCTAATGTAATTTAGGAGTTATATGTGGTCAAAGGTTGCGATGAAGAGTCTCCTTAGGAACTTTGTAATGAAACGGAGGAAGTATTAATTTAATTTAGTTAATAAATGCAAGTTTATTATTAGCATTAAAAATATTTGCTGCAAGTTAGGGTAGATGAAATATTAGAAATGTTTCATCTAATGTTAATGTTTTGCGGTTTTGATAGTTAATTATGTTCAAATGTTATGTTTGTCTTAAAAATAATTAATTTCACTTCAAAATAGATTTGATTACCTGTTTTTTATATTACAAATAAGTTCAGTTCAGATAAGTCTAGTTTAGTTTAATTTTGTTCAGAAGAAGAGAAACAATGCCTTAACCATTGTATTTCGAATCGGGGTTATGATTTCGGATCAATTGTAATGCCCCAAAAGTTCAAAAAGTTTAAACGCCGTATCAATAAGGTGCATATTTGTTTCCGGAAATTCATCCATAAGAATTATAAAAATCGTAGAGTTAAGCTTACTTTCGTTTGATCAATCTCAAGATGAATGAACTATCGTAAATCTCGATGCGCACACAAATGATGACGATTACAACATGTGAATAACCATGTCGGCCCAAAGGTCAGACCATCGGGCCCATTAGTGGTCGGACGGTCTGGATTGATTTTGGAAGAGGTCTTCTTTTGACAAATTCGGTAAAAGTCCTTGTGAGCTACTAAAAAGTTGTCCAAAATCCAAATCGATCCGTGTAAACCGACTAATTGTCTATTTTTACCACATCTCCATCATCATCCCCTTCCTTTCACCTTCACAAATCGCAGTAATTTATTTCTCTGCAACTGGCCCCAATCCGTCATTCTCACCAACGACTGTCGTTTTGTTCATATATACCTACCGAGCTGAGTCGCTCGACTCGCAGACTTGTGTGATGCGTACAACAAGGTTTCAGTTCCACAACAAATACAACATACAATTATAATAATGGCCAGATCTCCTCCAAAACTGCATCGTTTTCAAACAACTCTCCGTTTCCTCTGTCTATTGAATCGTCACTTTTTCTACTCGTAACCTATAGCCTGATCATCATTCCGATCTCCTTACTCAGGTGTGTGTTTGCCTTCTAATTCACCTGCATTGTTACCGATTTTGTCGATTTTTTCGTTTCAATTCGAATTTGGAGCTGACTTGCATGTAATTGGTAAAGGTGGTGTGAAATGGCGGCGACGGATGCAGTGGTGTCGAAGCTGCTCTATGTGGTGGTGGTGGAAGATGACGCTGAGGTTTCCGTGGACATTTCGCGGTCGTCGTTTAGGTATACGCGGTCTGTTTTGCAGAGTACTCTTCAGCTCATGGGCTGCAAGCCTAGGCATGCCTTCAAGGTTGACTTTCTCTCTTGTTGAAATTATTATCTGAGCTAGGTTTTGTTTGTAATTTGTTTGAATGTACTTTGCATGTGTGAGTTTCTGAAATAATTATTTGATTGAGAAGAGAATTTAGCTGTGAGTGTTTTGATCTGAATTCTGAACACAAGCATCTGTCTATGCCTCGGTGACCGATACGTTTGGTACTTCCTTGTAATGAAGTGATTGAAATAGCATTAAGCAGACACTTTATGTTGCTAGATGTTGAATGAGAGAAGCTTCTTGTGTTGACACCAGTAGTTCAATCACAGTTGGAAATTAAATGGATCAATCATGGTTGAATTGAAGTGATTGGAATAGCATTAAGCAGATATTATATGTTGCTGAATGAGAGAATTTGATGTGCTTCTGTTGTTAGTTCCAGTTTTGATACTATGTTGCTTGTTAAATATGTGTGGATTGTGTAGGCTCTTCAGTAGGCACTCTTGTGTCTTCAATGGCGGAGTACTATATGAATACTCTTCTTCTTCCTACTCATTTTCAGATTAGTCGAAGAGTTTTTGAAATGATGAAACGTGAAAACTTGGCCGACAAGTTGGTTTCAGCATGTCCAGGGGTACCACAACAGGACAGTAAAACATTTCATCAAGGAAAAACTGAGTCCCGTGCTAATGCCTGGATGAACAAAGGATATATGGATGGTTCGGGCTTGGGGGAAGATGAAAGTAAAAGCAAACCATTTGAACTGTACAAAAGACGGACAACCATTGTTGTAAAAAGAAAACTTTTCCTCGGTGTTGTTTGTGAAGCTCTTTCAGAGTACAAGTACGTGGGGCCAAACCAGAGGGCTGATTTAATCTTAGCTTGCAGGTATGGTTATCATTTCTTGCCAATATGGAATTGTTGTGCTGTGCACATTTGTAAGACAATAAACAACTCTGTCTTCATAATTCTTGTACCAGTTGCTTTTGTTTCCCCTTTCCCACTTCAACAGTTGGCTGTGATCATGAAGTCATTTATGTTCTAGATATAGTTTTATCTGTTTATGCTTATGTTAAGTTGTGGAAGGTTCCCTTGTCCTATTTTAGTAATGCTTCTTTTAAGCACCCGAAGAATGCTGATAGTTTTATCTCGTGTCTATATTTCTTGTTTCTTCGCACAACCTCAGTTCTACATTGCAAACCTTTTATTTACAAGAGCTAATTTGGGACAACTTAAGTCCTGTAGTACATGTACTATATGGATTTTCTTTTGATCATTTGTATGTACTTCATTTAAGTTCTATTCCAGATTTATTGGAAAATAAACATTTGAATCAACTCTTAGTGGAGATATTGAGGTACATATTAAAAGCTTCTGCCAAGACATTTAGTTTGTAGAGTTAAGGATGTAAAATAATTATACATGTCAAGGAGAGAGGAATCTAAAGATTCCCAGCTGAAATTTTCTCTGATGAAGTTCCTTGTTCCGAAGTAATAAATAAAGTAATAACTATCATTAGATTTCTCTGATGAGGAATCTAAAGTAATACTAACATTTAGCATGACCTTGGTTGTGGAAAAGTCTACTGTTTTGAAAGTAAGTGAAACTGAAAATGATAGCAGCTGATCCAGAATCACCTATTTCAGTCGCATCTGCTTATGTCCGAAGTTTAAGAAGTACTGTGGTCTCTGATTGGAATTACTTTATATTTCCGATAGAGGCATATTTGTTGTCAAATGAATCATCATTTCATCTATAATTTGAGTGTTGCTGATCATATGCCATCTTTGATTGTCAATTGAAATTTAATCAATACACGACCACAATCTTAAGTGCCTTTAATATACTAGTATGCAAATTTAGTCTCAACACCAAAGTGCACAAGTCTTGAATGTCATAATTATGCAAAAAGGTATTTGGAGTCTTATCAGGTTTATGAGTTATGTCTCTGCAATTATTTACCCAAGTCATGATGGTCAGTTTGTTGAATTTTGCTAGTCTGGAACTTTTACATTCCTTTGACTTGTTTGTCATTTTCTCTTACTCTTGATTTGTTATTTCCAGACTCAGAGAAAGAAAGGAATCTGTGACTGTTTTACTCTGTGGAACTAGTGGCTGTGGGAAATCTACTTTATCTGCATTGCTGGTGAGCATTCATCTTCTTCCCCCCCCCTAGAATTTCACTGTATAAACATTTCTCGTGCAATTATTGTGTGTGTTATTATTTTTCTTTACGGGTTTGCTCTTCTGGTATCATTATATGAAGGAGCCAGGATTTTTAGTTAGTGGGAGCAGAATTTTACTTCTTAGATATTGTAGATGATGAAAAAATCAAGCGGGGTTGAGATGAAGTATTTTCTAATTCCTATGAGTGTACATGCATGAAATCTGCAATATTATGGTTTATGAAGAAAATTTGAGGACTGTACCACATTGAAACGCATGTGGATCCTCCTTTGCTTTACCATGACATCTAAGCTTCATAAGCTTCTTGAACATAAAGGATTTTTTCTGTGTTCTTTTTAAAAACATTTTTCTTATCAAGTGTTTTCTTTGTTTTTGTCTGTTTAACTACCTATTATGCTCTTATTTTGTATGAATGAACTAGTTTCGGATTAGAAAGTAATAGCTAATAGGTATTGGCAACAACTAAGTTTATCAACTTTTCATACAGTTTGATGTCTTTTATTGCTGCAAAAATATAGTGGATTACTATCCTGTTTGAGAGTTTAGTTTCATGGGTTAGAACTATGGCAATGAGGGAAGTTTATGTCATGTATTTCCCGCACTCAGTGTCCTAATATGACAAATAAGTACTTGAGCAATTGATTTACTCGTTTCAAAATGATATCACCGTCATTCCTCTGTGTGTGTTCATGCAGCTTTAACCTTGCAGTCAACGAACTTTTATGCATCTATGAGAGTGCTGTACTCAATTCTAGTTATATGCCTACACCTTATATTGAGTGTTACAAATGCAGGGCAGTAGGTTGGGTATCACAACTGTTGTATCTACTGATTCAATACGGCATATGATGAGAAGTTTTGTTGATGAAAAGGAAAATCCATTGCTTTGGGCCTCAACATACCATGCAGGTGAACACTTAGATCCAGTAGCTGTTGCAGAATCCAAGGCCAAAAAGAAAGCAAAAAAATCTGCAACACCTGCCAAGGATTCTGCACCTAATGGTCCAGCAACAGGACAATCAGAGGGAAATCCCACTGCTGCCGATCTGATTAGTCCAAAGCAGATGGCTGTTGAAGGATTCAAGGCACAGAGTGAGATGGTAATTGACAGCCTCGACCGACTGATTACTGCATGGGAAGAAAGGAAAGAATCTGTGGTCGTGGAGGGGGTTCACTTGAGTCTCAATTTTGTGGTAATTATTTAGTACTCCCTCCTATCCATATTATTTGACGTTATAGGAAAATCACCAATATTAATGCATGCTATGAGGCCTAGGTAATCATGACCATAAAACAAAAGTTGCAGTAGGAATAATTTATTGGGAAGTGATAAGAAGAGAGAGAAAGAGAGAGAAATGCTGGTTTCATACAATAAAGAGAATAAGATATGTGATGGAAATAAAAAAATAGATTGAGGGTATAGGCTTAGGGTCTAAACGACAACTATTTGATTAATAGTACAAATCTCCAAATGTTAAATAATATGGATAGGAGGGAGTAGTATATTAGTTTTTGTGGCTTCTCACTGGTTATCAGTTTTGTTCACATTACTTGTGCTTTGCAGATGGGACTGATGAAGAAGCACCCTTCAATTATACCATTTATGATTTACATAGCAAATGAGGAGAAGCATTTGGAAAGATTTGCTGTTCGCGCCAAATACATGACACTCGATCCTGCTAGAAACAAGTATGTTAAATACATAAGAAATATCAGAACTATCCAAGAGTACCTGTGTAATCGAGCAGATAAGCACTTGGTGCCAAAAATTAACAACACCAATGTCGACAAAAGTGTAGCAGCTATTCATGCAACAGTTTTCAGTTGCTTAAGAAGGCGTGGGGGTGGGGAGCAGCTTTATGACTCAATGACCAACACTGTAACTGTAGTTGATGAAGAATATAGAAATCAATGTGCTGCCAATTCTTTAAGTTCAAAGGGAATGTTTCAGTTGATCCAAAGACAAGGTTCCAGCAGGCATCTGATGGCTCTTCTAAACAATGACGGTTCTGTGGCAAAGGCGTGGCCTCTTGAAACAGTAGATGGCAACGGCAGACCCATTTCAGGTCACCCCACATTAAATGGTATAGGAACGCCCATGTATGGGCCCTTGAGGATAGGAAAAGCCGAACCTGTCAACCTGCAGTTTGGTCACTTCGGGATCAGTGCTTGGCCTAGTGATACTGGGGGTACTAGTCATGCCAGTAGTGTTGATGAATCAAGAGGTGAACTGACGGATAATGGTAGTAAGTACTATTCCTCGTGTTGCAGCACACCGAGGACCTCTGATGGCCATGCAAAGGAGGTACGCATGGACCATTACTAATTGGTGCTGTTGGGGGTGGTTGGGATTGAATTTCATGACGTGCTAAATCCCATTGTGTAATACTATTGTGTGCCAAACTCCCGTGTTATATTGGTCCAGAATTGGGTAGCAGGGAATTTGGTGCAATACATTTACACATCGGGATTTGGCTGATGTTTTATGCAATACAAGGTTTTATGCCATTTACCTCTATGCCAATACTGACACTGACTCGCTTTAAAAGATCTCTATGATAGGGATTTGGCTGATGTGTAATTTGAATTGTAATTTTATCTTGAAAAGATCTCTATGATAGGAAATTTCTTAGTTTCTTCTTCTTTGGCATAATGAGGAAACAAAATAAATTACCTACTTGTCAGACAAGATTCTCTAACTGTGCTCTTCATTAAACTTTTGGCATTTTTCTACTTTTGGCAGCTTAAGGAAGAACATTCTGTGAATGGTAGTGATGAGGAGGTTGATGAAATGCCTGAAGCAGACAGTGATGATGATTTTAATGAGCCCCCGGGAGAGGTATGACATGCAATCACTAAAAGCTTCACTGAAATACAATATTTTGAGTGTGTAAATGTATACCTCATGGAAATTGCTTTCATCATCTTCGGAAATACAGTAATACTTTAGAATATTGCATGTACTATAAGAGCTATGGAGCATACCCCATGCACTAAGGGTTCTGGGCTACGCAGCAGTTTGGGGGGGGGGGGGGGTGGGGCGCTATAGACAGTCATTTCACTGGACTAATTGTTTGCTGGCCCTGAAGGCCTGAACCTATTACCAAGAGTTCACTAGAGACAACCTACTGCTGTGTCAGCTTGTGGTTCTCTAATAAATTGAAAATGTGATACATGTTTGAGCAATCTGCTTGCTAGATAATTGCTCGCCATTGATTCCATTAAATGGCATTTTTCAAAAAAAGAAGAAAAAAAAGAAGGTTGGTCGGAATGCTAATCTATGGTATTCAAAGGATCATTATGGTGCTTGTTTTCTTTTCTAGTATTAAATGAAAATATTCTGAAAAACCATTCCTTATTTCCAACAGGTGGAGGGCTCTGTGGATGAAGGATCTATCAGATCTGATGAAGAGTATGATGATCTTGCTATAGAGGATATAATAGAGAATGGTTACGAAACTGAAGATGAATTCAACGAACTTCATAAGAAAATGGGATCTGACAATTTGTTGTCAATCTCAGGAGAAGAAAGGAATATGAGCAGTGGCGGAGAGAAGTACCGACAAAATCTTGACCACTTTCTAAGAACAAAGAGTGAACCCTTCTCTGAGACTCAGATGCAGGCTTTTGCATCTCCTGTAAGAAACAGACGGTCGGGATCTTTTGGCAGTCGTAGATTGAAAAAGCGTTCTCAGAGCAGCATCCCGGCTTTCGGTAAACAAGGATCACTGGTAGCTGTATCGGTAGGTAATGAAGCTCATCCAAGGTAGTGTTTGCTTGAAGGCCAGCAGTGTTGTTTGTTTGTTTGCTCCCCCTTCCCCTTCAGTGATCTCATGTATAGAACTAATATGGGGGACAAGATGATGTTTTTTTCATGTACCGAGTCAGCATATCCAAATGGTTCTTCTTATCCTTGGGGTACTTGTGCGAGATGTTCTGTTTGGTAAACATGGAAACATGTACCAAGTAAAATTAGAAATAGAAGTTTTTGTACCGGATTATCCCTGCTTCCTGGCCTGTAAGCAGTACTAGTATTGATAAATTTGCTTTTCAGTATTTGTAGGATCAGGTGATGTTGCTTTGCTATTTGATTCGATCTTTTGTGAACTAACGAAAGTTTTATGGCGACCCAAGTTTATAGAGCAAATGACAGAGACTTCAAATAGTTTGTTTAGAACTAAACGTAGTACTGTACTAGATAGTATTACTTGATCTGAATGTGGGCTGGATGCATGTTCTGAGCTTGCTAGTTTAGAACTAAACGTAGTACTTTACTAGATAGTATTACTTGATCTGAATGTGGGCTGGATGCATGTTCTGAGCTTGCTAGTTTAGAACTAAACGTAGTACTTTACTAGATAGTATTACTTGATCTGAATGTGGGCTGGATGCATGTTCTGAGCTTGCTACGTTACAGACAAGTCATTACTTCATCTGAATGTGGGCTGGATGCCTGTTCTGAGCTTGCTACGTTACAGACAAGTCATTACTTCATCTGAATGTGGGGTGAGATGCACATATATTACTTGGGTAGTTGGGTACATTGTCAAGCTAAGATTACAACATATTAAGTAACGTAGGTCAAATATTTCAAATTCTCATCGACTTTGTTGATGCCTCCATATTGGCTGGTGAATTCTCTCCGTCCGGGACTGGGAGTAGTTTTGTATTCATTCAAGGTGTTCTACCATTTCACTGAAGTATGTATATCTGTTATCATACGAAAGCTATTCTCATGTAAAAAAATAAATACTCCATCTGACTATAATTTACCCACTTTGACTTTTTATTTCCTATAATTTTCAATTTTGACTCTCAATTACTTTTAAACTATAATGATAAAATATTTAACGAAATTATATTATCAAAATATAGAACTTAAATTTCATAATATAATTTTATCAAATATTTTATCATTGTAATTTAAGAGTAATCGTGAATCTAAGTTAAAAGTTGTTGATCTAAAAAGTTAAACTGGACAACGGTACAGAAAAGAGGAGGGAGTTTTGTTTTTCACTTACAATATTAGAACTTTCCTATTTCCTATAGTAACACCTAACTTTAACAACAACTAGTTCATTTATTTTATTCGAACTCAAAAAAATCATACTCACATTTTGCACTAGCTATTTTATTACTTCAATTTTCCTGCGATGAGGGAATATAATTGGTGTAGTAAGGAGTTTGAGCAATGCAATGAGATGCGCATCGATCCATGGCGGTGATAGAGTTATAAAGTTGGTATAAATGTGAATACATAAGTTGGTTTAGAATGTTTGTATATAATAGAAGTGTAGAAGTAGTTGGTGTTCTTAAAATAAAACATATCGGTTTGTGGATCCTAGTAATAATGGAATTAATAGGATAAAGTGAGTTTAGATTCAATATTCAAGGATTACTTTAAAATAGAGTACCTTATTAATAGTAGACCCAGATTAATTACTCTCAAGTCTCAATTACCTAAGCTTTTTACAATTCCAACCGTCATCAGTTTTAATGACTTAACATTAAATTAAATAATAAATTAACCAATTTCTAAATATTTGCATTATTTTTTTAAATGTAATTTCTCATTAACTTATAACTGAAATATCTTCTCTCTCCATTATAATCATCGACGTCTAAATCGTTGTACTATGCTTTGGTACTAAAACAAAATTGGTGTAAATTTGATACCAACTAAGGGCACATCTATTTCATTCATGTACCAATTATTATATACAATAGTAATAGTAAAGAATTATTAAAAATAGTAAATATCTATTAATAATTAATAAAATATTACAAATGTTGAGTTGGATAAAAAGCTTAGCAGTTTCGAATCAATACTTAAATATTTTTATGTTGAACTCCATAACATAACATCTTCATTCATGTCCATTAATCTTAAAATTTTATTTTTATATTGAAACAATTAGTTTTAACAGGAAAAGAATAGCAAGATGAATTATTTTTATCAATAATCTTAATGGAAAATGATTTAATTTCATTACCCTAACTTAAATTATTGTTCAATTTGATACATGTACTTATTTATGCTCTTCTCGCAAGTCACACCCATTATTTTAATACTTAATAATATCAAAAATATATATTATCATATATTATATACGCTTCATACGAATTAAGGGTGCAAGATATATTTTATAACTGTTTTGGGTGCAAAAAATCTAAACTAATGGGTGCAATATAAAATTTTGTTAAGGGTTAAAAGAAAAAAAAATCTTGTGGGTGCAGGTGCACCCACATAGCATAGATCCGCCACTGTTTTATATAATACAATAATTTCTATCCTTTTTAGATTGTAGTCTTGTCCCAGACATTCTAAATTGTTTTCATAACCACCACTATGCTATGTAGGTGCAGGTGCACCCACATAGCATAGATCCGCCACTGTTTTATATAATACAGTAATTTCTATCATTTTTAGGATTGTAGTCTTGTCCCAGACATTGTAAATTGTTTCCATAACCACCACTAGCCTGCGCAGCAAAAACTCCACAAAACAGAGAGACGTTATAGTTGGCTCTTTAAGAGACTACTCGAGGTTCGGAATAGTTGGTTTTAGTCCCCCTCTCTCTCTTTCTTTTCTAACATATAACACATAGTCAATTTTTTAGGACCATATCTAACCTTACATAAGACGTTTATTTTTATTTTTATTGATTACTCTAATAAAAGTTAATAGGTAAATATAATTAGCATGATTCTATAAACATTACAATCATTTAAAATTGTACTAATAATATAAATTAGAAGTGCATAAAAGAGATACCACTAAAACATAAATTTTTAAAAAGGTTGATAAGCTATTTATGTACTACATACTATTATTATGCAGCTTAGAAAATTTGCCCAGTACAAGTTACCACCGTGAACGCCCCCCACCCCCCCACACACACACAAGTATCCCAAATTTCCCGCGCAAACTCTGGTTTAGAGATATTGAAAACCTCTCAAATTTTCAATTTTTGGTCTTCTTCACCCCTCTTCTCCGAAACTTGAAAGATTAATTTACCATTTCTCCGATCCTCAGAGACCTACTACTTTCTACAGGTGATTATTCTACGCTACATTGCTTTGTAGTTTCTCATAGTCCAATGCATTATCTTCATAAATTCACCAATCTTACAGTGCCCACTACTTGTTTGATATAATGTTTCTATGAGATTTCAATTGCTCTTGCATTCCTGATCATCGGTGCATATATATCATGCAGTATAAGAATTTTTCTGGAGTGGTTTTACAATTTTAGTAGATCAATCTGCGACTACTATTAGAGTCACTAAGTTCAGGTGACTCTTGTTATCTTGGTTATCTAGTAAGAATCCTTGAAACAATTATATTTTTATACATAGGTGATGCTATGTGGCTGAGCAGCTCTATATGTTGACTAAAATTATTGTCAATATCTGATATTTTCCTGAATATCCATCTGTTGCCATACTCAAGTTCTGATTGTGATGTCCAGCAGAAAGGAAAGGCCCCCCGTGTGCAATTCCATCTCATGTTTCTGAGTTGTAAAATTTTACACTTTTCGCAACTCATTTGTTAAATTAGTTATCATTCAATTTCAACCATTAGCTATGTTTTGGTTATGTTCGTATTATGCTTATTGCATCCCAACATGTTGACAAGACAAAAACTGATATTTTTATGTTTTCCAGATTGCTCTACGTTCTTTCAGGAGTGGGGTATACAGTGCAATTTCAGCATCAACATTCGAACCATTTTCTGGATTTGCTCAAAAGTTCTATAATAGATACTTAACAATGGATGTTGATTCATTTAAGTGCTCCTCTAATAGCACTGCAAGTGATCAGCCAACATTGCGGAGGAATTACCAAGTTGTGGTAGCTGCAACTCCAGAGATGGGCATTGGGAAAGATGGTACGTTGCCTTGGAGATTGCCTGGCGACCTTAAATTTTTCAAAGAGATTACTTGTACCACATCAGATCCTAGCAAGATAAATGCTGTGATGATGGGGAGGAAAACTTGGGAAAGCATTCCCACTAAATTTCGACCATTGCCTGGTCGCCTCAATATTGTTCTGACACAGTCAGGAGTTTTCGAAAATTCTACTGCCGATAATGTTATATCCGCTGGTAGTTTACGATCAGCATTGGATTTATTAGCTGAACCTCCTTATAGCATCTCCATAGACAAGGTTTTCCTCATAGGAGGAGGTCAGATCTTGAGGTACTAATATTGCTTTCTTATCTGGATTCATTTTGTTGACATATACACTCTGCCATGAAGAGGAATATAACATGAGTGTGGATGCAGGGAAGGACTGAATGGCCCAGAATGTGAGGCTATCCACATGACTGAAATTATGAGTCCTGTTCCATGTGACACCTTTATTCCTCCTATTGACATGTCAGTCTTTCAGCCATGGTATTCATCAACGCCTATTGTTGAGAATGAGATTTCCTATTGTTTTGTGACCTATGTGCGTTTGAAGGCCTCCGCCAGTTCTGATGGCAATGCATTATTTTCCAAGAGATCTAAGCTCACAGACTTCTCGTTTTTGCCAAAATTTATTTGCGAGAAGCACGAGGAGTTTCTATACCTGGGACTAGTTCAAGATATTATCTCCGGTGGGAATAACAAAGATGATCGTACAGGGACTGGTACACTCTCAAAATTTGGATGCCAGGTAAAATCTTTGAAGACATTTTTTAACGTTTTGGTTTGAATGCCATACGATCTGTTAATTACATCTGGTGTTGCAAGTCTGATATTTATGTTGTTCATTTTGCAGATGCGCTATAACTTGCGTAAATCTTTTCCACTTCTTACAACTAAGGTACATTTCTTTGTTATTTTGGTAGTTTACCATGCCTATTATAAATAAGAAAGAAAAAGCTTGATGTATGCTCAAACTGGTGTGTAGCAGTTTGCCAAATCTGATAATTGTTTCATTACTCAGAGGGTATTCTGGCGAGGAGTTGTTGAAGAACTTCTGTGGTTCATCAGTGGTTCAACAAATGCCAAGGTTATTTTAGCTATCCTTCTTCTCTAATTATGATAGAAATGCATTCATAATGAGTGTAAGGTCTTCCTGAAAATAAATTTTCTAGTTGCCTGCTAGCTCAGGAAATTAGTTCCATGTTCAACACTCACAAGGTTTATAACTGTTGCTTTGCTCAGCTCAAGTTCTTGTGATCTTACATTGCTATGTTTTTTAATCTTCTGAAATACTGTAGATTTTATAAACCGTCTAGCAATTTTGATGTTATGTAAATCTTGGATTATAAGATCATTATGGAATCTCGTTTGAGCTCACCAACAGTAAAAATGAAGCTGGACTTTTAATCCCACCCTATTCTTTCACGTGGTTCATTCATACTGTTTACTTTTCTTTTTCTGTATCTTAATTTGTTTGCCGAAGTAAAATGATGGTGATGAAAGAGGATTACTCTATTCATCGAGATGCAGTGCGTTTGTGTTTTTTTACAGTAGTGAGTAGCTCCTGTTTGGCTTTAATATTTTTCTGCGTTGGATTGGCAGATAGAGAAGAGGGTGATCTTGGTCCGGTTTATGGATTCCAGTGGAGACATTTTGGTGCAAGGTCTGTAACTAATACATAAGCATGAACTTTTTTCTTCTTTTCTTTTTATTTTTGTTAACAGGCCAAGATTTTGATTAATAAACCCAGAAGTCCATAAAACATATTGCAACATTATAGTCCAAGCACCAAAACGTATGCCTTGCTTCACAACATTTCAAAATTTAAACATTAACACATGTATAGCCTAATGAACCAATCACAACGACAAAAATCGCAACCAATTTGGTTTTATCCAACTTCATGTTGTTATTTGAATGGCTAAATCAGTATGTTAGGTAATTCTGCGCCTTTGTGCATATTTTATGGAAGCTGGAAATTTCTCATGTCAAAAGGTATCTCCTCATTCCTAAATTTATGCTCCACAGATACACCAACATGCATGCTGATTATACTGGACAAGGATTTGATCAGTTGATGGATGTCATTGACAAGATAAAGAACAAACCTGATGATAGGCGTATTATCCTTTCTGCATGGAATCCTTCAGACCTTAAATTGATGGCTTTGCCCCCTTGCCATATGTTTGCACAGGTAGCATGACATTCTCTTTTCTAAGCTTGAGTCATCTTAGCTTCTTCTCTTGTTTAGCCTTAAGTTGTCATAAGACTCATAACTCATAAGTACGTTGTATATGCCAGTTTTACATAGCCAATGGAGAAGTATCCTGCCAGATGTATCAACGGTCCGCTGATATGGGCCTTGGAGTGCCATTCAATATCGCATCTTATGCTTTATTGACATGCATGATTGCTCAAGTTTGTGGTATGTAATTGTCTATTTTGTCAAGTACTCCATACTGTCTCAGCTTCCGAAATACCTCAGGACCTGGTTTATATGTCGTCACATATGTTTCTCATTAGTTTTTACATCTTTTTACTTCAGGTCTTTCTCCTGGTGATTTTGTCCATGCCATTGGGGATGCTCATGTTTATAAAACTCACATAAGCCCTCTGCAGGAGCAACTCAAAAAATTGCCCCGGCCTTTTCCAGTAAGTGCTCCGCACCTACGTTTCGTTGAAGATCCCTTTCGAATTTTACACTAAATCCGCACACTATGTATCTTACACTAGTTTCTTTACGATTCTGATATAATTTGGTTCTATTATTTATCTGCAGATTCTAATAATCAACCCAGATAAACGGGACATCGATTCATTTGTGGCATCCGATTTTGAACTGAAAAATTACGAACCTCATCAGAAGTTGGAAATGAAAATGGCAGTGTAAAACTACTCTTATAGTAGGTTTTTCGTTTTGGTTGATGTACGGTGTACCGTAGCAATTTGATTCTTTGAAGATGGGCCTTGCTTTCTGCGAGTCCCGGATCGTTACATGTACACGCTTTAATTTGCTAAATACTCTTACAAAAAAGTACTCGTATTTGAGTTAGACGACCTGTGAAGGAGACAATGGCGCATGTCATTTTCAGAGATGGACCACCCAAAAGGCCAAAACAAAACAAGAGGAGCGGAAAACTGGTTCCAGATATGCACTAGACAAGACAAGAGTACGTTTACAAATTGCAAAATTTGTTATCAACATTCAACAACAAAATCCAACCCGTGACGAATATATATATATCTCAATTTTAGTTTCTTCTTTTTTTTTTAAGTGCCTTGTTGTGCCTAGCTAGAATTGATTTTGATTTTTGACTCCTCAGTCGTTACCATAGTGTCCAAGTTCACATGTCACAAATAGACAAAACAACCAACCTTAGTATACTATACATCATAGTACAATCTAATCACATCTAATAAAATCTCTATTGGCTGTAGTAACCTAATCAACAACATTAATCTAAGACGCTACTAGTGTAATGTATATGATATTTCCCTGAAATTGTTACGCACATGTGTAAAGTGTAATATTATCTCAATACCACCTTTAAGCGCTGTAATCGAACCGAGTCGAGCCTGCTCGGCTCGGCTCGAACTCGAAATAAAACACTCGGCTCAAGCTCGAGTTCGATCGAGCTTCAGCTCTTGGACTCGAGTTCGAGCTCGACACATATTTTTCTTATTCGAGCTCGGCTCGTGAGCTCGAATAATAAGAAAGAATTTAAAAATTAAAAATAAAAATAAATAAATAAAAATATATATAATATATATAAAATAAATATATAAAATAAATAATACATATATAATAAATAAATAATATATAATAATTAAAATATATAAAATAAATAATATATAAAAAAATTTAAGCGGCTCGTCAAGCTTTCGAGTCGAGCTTTTCAATATTCGAGCTCGACTCAATAAACTAAACGAGCTAGATTTTTTGCTCGAACTCGAACTCGAGCTCAAATAATCGAGTTTCGAGCCGAGCTTTTTTCGAGCCGAACTCGAGCAGCTTGAGAAATGCTCGACTCGGTTACAACCCTATTTACACATTTCATTTTGGTCACAAAAATTATTAAAATTGAAGTATTTTTGGGTTATTGATTTTGAAAAATAAATAAAAGTTGTAAGTGGTGGTGGGAAGTGTGGTGTTGTTAGATTATGTAACCCAATACTATAATTTAGGTTCATGAAGAAATTGCATTCTTTGTAAAAATATAATCATGTGATTATTTTAAATTGTCGACGGATTATTTTTTTTATGTATTCAGATTCTTTACGTTTGATTTTTTCAACAAATTTTTATCTTACATATTTACTCTGAATTATATCACTAAATCAAACATTGAACACATTAAAAACCTTTTACAAAATCATTTTATAATCAAACATAAACAATAAAAAAGATGACGGAGAAAGTATATGGTTGTTTAAGTTGCTAAGACTATTCTAATTTGACTAAGGTTCTATTAATCTCTGTCTCATCAAGTTAGTTGTTTTTCTACTAATAAATTCAGTTAAAACTAATTCAGTTATATTCGGACTTAAACAACAGTTCCTAATAGGTTGAGATTCGTGTCCGTTTCAAATATGCATCTGGGCGATCTATAATTTAAGTTGCAGGTTTCCGTTTGGCGATGCTCCTTTCCTTTCCTTCCCCACTATTAAGTGATGTGTACCAGTCTCTTTTCTTTGGAATAATAACTTTTCCATTTCTTCTTCCTCTGTCACTTTATAGTTTATTCTTTAAAAAAAAAATCTCATTATTCGAACCAATCTTCTAACCCCTAAATAAACCACACACTCGTGACATCACTTGCTTTGGATCATTATTAATGATACTTTGTCTTATACATTTAATTCATTCTTTATCAATTACTGTATATCAATATCATTGTCAAATGGCAAATCACTGGCTTATTTTTACGAATGATGACTCCAAAAAGTTACTCATAAGTCATAAGTGATGGTAAGGATATGGCTTTATACTTCAACCAAGAGATATGTATCCCACAAAGGAATGAAATGGAACTATAGTCAAATTACCAAAAAAATAAAATAATAATAATAAATAAATAAAAATAGAACGAACCTCCTCTTCCCTTACTCCCAACACTACTTCAAGATAGTGTGGAATTTTTTTTCTCAGTCTGAAGAAACTAATCAAACAAAGAGTACTAAACTATCAGGACAAGGTCCTAGGTCCTCTACATCTTTATTCAAAACAGGAAGGAGAGGCGGAGTCGGCAACTCCCAAAGGTGCATGTAACTCGTCCACCTCATGTACTAACTTGGCCAAAGAATCCGTATAAGTATTCCCATCACGTTTGGTATGTCTTAATTCACTCTCCCATGGTCACTGTCGGTGTGGGAAGCTCCGCACATCTTCTAGCAAGTTGTGTAGAGGATGCTATGTCGTATATGTAGCCTTAATAAGCTTGTAAATAACTTCTGAATCCGTGTCCACAATGATTTTTGGAATCCGTTTGGCCCAGGCTAGCATAAGCCCCTGGCGCAATGCTATCAACTCCGATGTGTTAATAGTCACTCCAAATAACTTTTGCGCATAACCAAAAATCCAGAGCCCTGATCATGTCACAACAAGGGACCTGTTGCCAACGCACTCATCGAACTAATTAAACGTGCATCGGTGTGGATATTATGTCCCTGTAATCCACTAATGTGTTGGTATTACAATTTGTTTTGTACGGAGAAAAATAAATGAATGAATAAGTAATTTTCTCTTTAAGTATTGTGATGATCCTTGTTTTAATAATGTGGCATGAATGTTGTTTTGCAATGTTACCGTTACAATTAAGTATACAAACTATCCATTCTCGAACCCCACGATAATTATACTACTATATTATAGAAAAAAGAAATATCCATGACCTATTAATTGTAAATTTGTAATTATAAAGAGTATTAATTAAACAATTACTGTAAAATGATTTTTGTACGAATTCTGAAGAAATATTTAAGAAATAGTGAGAACTGAGAAGCGTTAAAAGAGGAAAATGGGGAAGGGGCAGAAAATGTTTGTCGTCATCATCAATGCTGCACTGATCGGCAGGACCTTCTCTGGCAGTTCCTCACACAGACACACAGCCATCACATACGTATATATATATTATTATTTTTATTTTTTTATTTTTTATTCCTATTAATATAAATATTAAGTACTTCATCCCTCAATTATTTTCATTTACATTTCCAACTACAAGTTCCTTTCTTCTCTCAAACACTACTCGGTTATTGGGCGATACTGCACTTTCAATTTGCCAACTCAAATCCACAACCACCATTAATCTATCTCTCTATCTAGGTAACTCCGTTAACCACAATGCACGCCACTGCTTATCCCTAACGGCTACCTCTCACTCACTCGTCCTCATCAATTTCCATTTCCAATCGGTGCGGTTTCCTTTTTTTTTTTTTTTTTTTTTTCTCGTTTCGGCAATATGGCGGTTAATTCAACTGAAGAGGTCCGTCACTTTCTTCTTCTCCACATTGTCACTGTCTTTTCTAATTTATCAATCTGTTCTAATTGCGGAATGATTTACTACTTTTGTTCCGGTGATTCAATCTCACTGTTTGTTTCTAGTTTGTTAAATTAAGATTGGAGGATGAATTTATTTGTTGACTTCTGTTAACTTTTCATTTTTACCGATCTATTTGGAACAAATCATGTTTAGATGATTAGATTTGTATTAATTTAATGAAGAATAATGATTACAGACAGATTTGGGTATTTTGTAGAGGGAATAGGTTTTGTTCATTGTGATAATCTAATCCTATATTATTATTGTCATTATGAGTATTTTGAGTAGTACTGAATAATGTCAAAAAAGGCTGATAGGTATACATGGTCATTCTAGGAATAGGTGCTTGCTTCAGATGTCATTATCAACCTATTAACTTTTCATGTTTGGATGGATACTCACACGGTACACAGTAGTAAATCCCGTGAGTGATTTACTGCCTACTCCTATTTAGTAAAAATGCCACTTCAAGTACAGTGGTGTATGGTAGTTTGGGAATACTTTTAGCAATTGAACAAGAAGTTGGCAGTTCAGCTATCATTTTCTTCTAAAGTGTTTCATATATCCTTCCCCTTCTTTGTGTAAAATTTTGATTTTAGGAAATTACTCTTATTAATGTGCTTCTTGTGTATGTTAAGACTATCTTGTCAGTTGAAGATTTCTCAACCAAAATTATGTTGTTCCAGGTAATGTCGTGGTTCTAAAGAATTGCATACTCTGTTCATTGATTCCGATTTATGGTTAGATGGTAGTTGCTGTGATTAATGTGGGTTTACCATAATGAAAATCATAAGTACCATTATATATAACTTCTCTATGTACTTCAACCAATGGTAGTTGCTTTGATTAATGTGGACTTAACCATAATTTGGTTAAACCATCTCCCTTTCCCGTTTGAATTCTTGGTGGCTCGTTTACATCTCTTGTCTATTTCGCGTGTAATGTTGTTGTCATGGGGTTTTCTTGTACGCTTGCTTTTGTGCCTTTGCCCGAGTTTATACAAGTATTTGAATGAGCTTGCTTCTCTTTTCTTCAGAGCCCAAATGTTCACTGTGCTGTGGCTTTGCCTGATGGAGGAACTACTAGTCCCCAACACATCAGCCTTCAGAAAGTTCCAAGTCTCATGAAAAGTGAAATGTGCCTGAACGAAGATCCTAACTTACAAAATAATTCCAGTTCAAAGATGGATAAGGCGAGCAATTACGTGCCATGTATATTGGACGGTGATGTTGAGAAAGGAAGTGCAGAAGGTCCTATATCCAAAGAGGACTTGGTTGGCAACCTGAAATCTGATGATCCCCTAGCAGTATGTTAAGTTCATCCTTTTATTATGCTGTCTTGATCAAATTCTCAGATGTTTTTAGTTCTTGAAGTGTGTATGACTATAATTTTCTAATTTAGTTATAGTTGCCTGCTCATATTGAAACTGATTGTTTCTTGGGCATTGCAGAGAGCCCTTTGCTTACAGATAGGAGGTAGATTCATGCAGCTTTTAATGAACCATGGCCCTGAGTTGCCCAAGTTTGCTTCAAGAGGTTGTTATTTGTTCTACAAACCATTCCAACCTAGTTTTTTCGCCGCATCATTATTTTGAGATTATGCATGTTCTCTCTTCTGTTTTTTCCCTCCAGTAGTGTCTTTTGGGTACACCATTGAGGGGGAGGACAACTCAAGTTACAATGAAATAGATTTCACCAAGGACTCGGGAAAAACAATTGAGAGGATTTATGATTTAATGCTTAAAACTAATGCTTATTCAGGGGCAAAATGTCTCTAGCTTGATTATTCTCTACCTTTCATACATAGTGGATTGAATTTCACACTATTTACTAGCTTCTGTTTGCAATCTGGAACAGAGAAGCTTTTACCTGAGAGGATGTATGAGATGCCTTCCAACAGATCAAGGAAATATAAGCGATCTACCTCCTTTAAATCCCTCAATTCGAGAAGAATAGTTGTCCTGTTCTCAGTCTTGTAAGCTCAAACTCTTCATTTGTCGTGTACTCTCACTTTTAACACTATTTATCGACCTTTAAGTTGTTACAAGGTTAAAAGGTGTCACAGCATAACATATTTAAAAAACTTATGTGGCAGAAAATAAGTAATGTGTATCTCTCTGTTTATTATCCCAGTCTTCAAACTTTTTATCAGCACAGAAATGTGCTAGCATAAGATATGATGAACTAGATCTATCCGAAGGCCACCTAAAGCTGCTCTATTTTGATTAAATTTTATGAAGATTTAGCAATTTTGATGGTATAATACTATAATACATTAAATCAACCAAAATGTGGTATTTATCTCCCTTTTCCTTTTTAATTTTTATAATTACAATGTGGCATTTCATCAACCACTGGTATATGTTCAAAAAAATTTTTAAAAAAAATCAACCGCGGTGTATTGTCCATAACTCCATATAGTAACGATCGAACCAACTATGCTGTCAAGTTTGCATTGTATGAACTGATAGAGGACTTTAATGCAATAAAATAAGCTGGAAAACCGACTGGTAAGTTGAAATGTTGAACAGAAATCCATGGTACTGTACTACTGTACACTGTCAACCTTTGGATTATACTATTATAGTCTTATTTACTGATGACCGAAAGTGCTTAGTGAAATAGTATATTGTTAAATTTTTATCATATGTTTTTAATGCTTATGGTATCGGGTTTGTGCAACCCCTGTGAAGCATAGGCATGTACCCCTGTGAAGCATAGGCATGTGGCATGGCATAAAATTCAGATCTACTTGCTGAACTTTGGTGATGTTTGAGGTCCTTCAATAACTTATAACCACCAATTAGGGAACCAATTATGTGCTTGTTTTCTCATTGAAAATGAGTTAATATATAACTTTTCTTCTCAGGTCTAGCATGGGAACTATTATTCTGATATACTTGACACTCAGGGTGAGGCAGATTGCTGATGGGTCCCCTAACGCTTGATGTACCTGGTCTTGTCATCTTGTTTCAATTGCCGATGAAGGATCTGTAGGATAGGTTTTCTTTTACTCTTGCATTATTGGTCACCATGCTTTCTTTCATATGTTGGTCCTGTGCCGTAGGGTTTTTTCTCCAATGTACATAAGTTGAATATCAGAACTACATTTTAGATGCACCTACTGGTACTTGTATACAGATACTCGCTTTTAAGTTTAAGAAATCAATGTAGGATTAATCTTGTGTTAAAGTGAGTGCGTGGAGTTCCCTTATCGTCCTTCATTAGCTAATAGTGCCTTTCTTTTGTACGCCTGTTGAGGTTATCCCTTTACAGACAGAGGATTGCACGTTCCTTTTTCCTTTACAGTAACTTTAAGCATCATCATCTTGATAAGGAATGATTCCTGGCAATGGAGCAGCTATATTCCGAGACAGTGTGCAATGCAAGTGACTTAAAGTCCAAAATATGGGCAAATTCATATTCTAGAAAAATAGTTTCCTTGATGAAACCAAAATAATAAGGGCCCTTGAAACTTGCCTCTGTGCAAATAGTTAACACAGAAGATGATAATTAATTATTATAACACAGTTAGACTAAGCAGCTGAAGGAACTTCAGATACAGTTCCAAATTTAACCGCAATCATCTTTCACAAGGAAAGAGCATAGATCAAGATCACTGAAGTTGCCCGTGGTGAGTGCCTTCAAGAAGAAGCTATCCAGGTTCGTTTACCCTAATTATATCAGGCGAGTCACTTTACCTCCCCTGCCTTTTGTTGCGCCAATAATTATAGCATTGTTACTGTAGTAGATATCTACCAAATCTCAGTTGGTTACCCATGTAAGATTTCCTGCAACCTCAGACACAAGCAAGTGCTAAGGCTTCCACACCCAGAACCTGACAGAGATTCAAGAACTAACAATAACATGAACAACCTAACATCTTCCACCCCGATATGTTGATTAACTTACAAGGAACTAATATAATGCATTCATGTATCTTCTGTTGGTACGCAATAACAGACTGGAGTACAAGTTCACCTGAACGACTTTACTATCTCCATAAGGCATAAAGAGACTTTGGTTTCAATTATGTTAGTTGTTACAGAGTTCCATGTTCCTTGTACATAGGTTGGAGTATAATACTGGGATCCCCATAACACTAACATGCTTGTTTACAAAGCAATTTTCAACACAACTCTACTTATTGCACAATATTTGGAAATGTAAGGGCAAGTTGTAAATGAAGCTCTCCTCACTGGGGATGTCTCCATGTGAGATCCAACGAGGACGTTTCAAGCCTACCTATAAAAAGGAATGGGGAAATGTTGACCGAGTGAAGCAGCTCAACGAAAAATGGTACTCTCTCATAAAACGGGAAGACTAGGCGGGAAATATGCTCATGCAAGAGCAGCAAGAGGAAGAGAAACAAGGCTCGATGCGTTATTCGATCTTGCTACTAAGAGAAACAAGAAAAAGCAATCCAAGATATCTTAGTAAAGCTCATTCTAAGGAGATTTCAAAAATTCTATTTCTGTGTGAACCATCGGAAATTGGTTGAATAAGTTCAGGAACGAGATTTGACGAAACTCTAGGCTTCTAGCAAGATAAAGGTAATGCGAATAAGTTGAGGAACGAGATATGACAACCCAGAACAGTACCAGAAAACTACACTAACCAGTATGAAAGCACACAAATTTTAGATTGCACGATGAAAAGATAATCGATACGATACGATATGATTATTCCATTGAAATGCCAATCTTCTCATATGGTTAAACAATATTCATAATTTAATAACAACATCAAATAGAAAATGGCATCCATAGCATCAGAAAACAGAGAGCTAACATTTCGTCAAACACATGGTGATGAGCTACAATACAAAACATTACCTCCCAAAAGACTTCATGCTACTCCATGGAAACTTGGCATTGGAGCTAGAGCCCGTCTTCTGAGCACCACCTCTCCTCTTACTC
Organism: Plantago ovata; assembly: GCA_028274465.1. Classification (NCBI taxonomy): domain Eukaryota; kingdom Viridiplantae; phylum Streptophyta; class Magnoliopsida; order Lamiales; family Plantaginaceae; genus Plantago; species Plantago ovata. Next base: position 8,925,387 of record CM051456.1, on the reverse strand, counting down.
AGCTCAGCCATCCTGAGTCGCTCAGGCGTCTTAGTCCTGGACTTGGAAGGCAAAGGCTTCTTCTCATCGAGCCAATGCGACTTCTTCACAGCCTCAGGATCCTCCACAATGCTCGACTCCGACTGCTTCTTCATGTTCTTCTTGTCCTCCTCAATCGCCCTGATAGGGTAAAGGTCAGGGTTTATGGACAAGGGATTTCTTAGAGTGACGTAAGCTTTCTTGTAATCAGGCTTGTAAATCAACAGTCCGCCACGCCTCCTCTTCTTCCCCTCCATGTTTAGGGTTTCGACTTTCTCCACCTCGAATCCGTACAGCGATTCCAAAACCCTCTTGATCTCAATCTGCAAAATCAACTCAGTCAGGACGAATTAAACGTGGAATTATTGCTTAAGCAGCTGATTAGTAAGGATGAAGTGTAGAATAAGATGCACCTTTGAAGCAGAGGGTATGGTTTTGAGAGCGATTTCGGTGATGTTGGTGAAGGATGAAGGCATGAGGAGTTTGATGGGAAGGTTTGGCATGTGAACGACTCTTCTAGCAATTCGGTAAGACATGGTGATTAGATTAGGTTGTTTCAGATATGTCTCGGCAATGGCGGATCCAGTTTTTGCGACGATGAAGTGAAGTAGCAGAAGAGAGAAATGCAGTGGAGAAGAAGAACAGGGTTTAAGGCTGGGCCTGGGCTTTTCAGTAGCTGGGAGTCTGGGACGTGTAGATCCAATTATGTTGGCCCAACTTACGTTTTGGATTATGTAGGCAATCCTAACTTATCTAGCTTATCGAGATTCAGTTGAATTTTAATGTAATCTACGTACGTACCTACGTAAGTATATTGTCTTACAAAGTTCAACTAACCATCCTTCTCTTGAACCTAGTGATTTTTCGATTAATTATTAAAAAAGTGTGTATTCAAAGTGACTATAAATGACTGGGGATGTAAATCGTCTTGAAAATTAAAAAAAATCGCCAATCTACTATATTACTTTTATTAAAACGGTTTTTTCTTGGAAAAAAAAGTGTATCTTATCCGATCCGATTGACTGTATAAGTTCAACTTCAGCCATGCCCTTTAAATTTCGATCATGAATTCATGATGTATCATATTTCATGTGAGACGGGATTGGTTTCAGGTAGCGCTGTAAATGAGCCGAGTCGAGTATCTGATTGCCTCATAGAAGTTCAGTCGTACTCGATAATGATATTGCCTAACTTTAAATTATGTTCAAGAGCTCACAATTTTCGAGCTCGTTCACAATTCACGAACATCTAAATCAACATAATAAGTATTTAAAATTATATATTTAGTTTAAGAACTATACATACTATATAATATACTATGTTCGTAAATAAATAAGTTTTTCAATATTATTGTATTATGTTACTTGCATTACAAAAAAACCACAATTACTTATTTACTTTTAGCAACTTACGTGTTCAGAAGGTGTTGATAACGAATCAGACTTTGTTTCTTCAGATTATTCATGACTTGATCTTAATCAAGTTGAGCTTCCCATATTAATCGAGCTTGAGTTCGAACCTAACATGAGTTTTTTTCGCGATTCGGTCAAGGTCAACTTGATTGATGAAGAACCCTCAGACCTTCTCCAGCAAAGACTTAAATGGGCATTTGAGGCTCATAAGGCTCTGCTGGAGAGCCTTGTGTCCATCAAATATTTGATGCTCACCTCAAACATTTGAGGTGAGCATCAACTTGATGCTCAATAGTTTATTATCTTTTTCATCTTTTCATTTTTTTTTTTCATTTCTTTCTTTTTTTCTTTTTTTCTTTTCCACTTCTTTTTTTTCTTTTTCTTTGTTTGCTGGCCCGGTTTTTTTTTCTATTTCATTTCTTTATTTTTGTTTTCTTTTCCACTTATTTTGTTGTAAATTTCTGTTTATTTTATAATATTTGCAAAAAATAAAATACACTTATTCAATAAATCATTTAGTAATTCATATTACAACTAAAAATAATACCCCTGACATAATAATAAAATTACAAATCTTACCTAAAAAAAAAAAAAAAAAAAAAAAACTCATGAAAATGAAAATAGCTAGGCGACGACATTGTTTAACCTCTAAAATGAAAATTCTTGTTTATTATAGTATTTATTTCAAAGTATTGTTATTTTTAAAATTTATATAATGTAATTGCAATTAATTAATAATAATGAAAATGAGATTATAATGAAGTTTTTAAAAAAAAAGAGAAAATGAAAAGTAAAAAATAGGTTGAAGGAGAGTAACTGTTGGAGTGTTGGGGTTTAAATTGAGTGGAATGTTGACGTGGCAGACTTAAGTCTCAAATTGAGTATCAAATGCTGATAAGGGCAGTAGTGAATTTTATTTTTTTATTATTTAAAAAAAAATACCTTGGGGCCTCCCGGTATAGGTATGTAAATACTTACTTCATGTAATCCATTTCCCACGGAGGACGTGACGTCAAGTGAAAGAAAAGCACAAAAAGGGAAAGGAAGAATATTTTATTCATTTATTATGTTCGTTCATTTCAATGCACAAAACAACATCAGTTTCAGTGGGCCGATCAATCTCCAATCACTCTACACCAAAACATCCTCCATCTTCGTTTCACCTCTAAACCGCCCAAAACCGCCAACCAACCCAATTAATTGGCGGGCGGCCATGAAACCCAGACCTCAAAAGCCCGGCCCGAACCCAAATGCGTCCAGCTCAAAGGTCTGGCTCTTCTCTCTGCTTCTCACTCTTCAATACGGTGCTCAGCCTCTCATCTCCAAGCGCTGTACCAGGTCAGAGATGCTCTGCTCTATTCTATTATTCATTTTGGACCTTATTCTGTCTGTGTGGCTTAAATATTTGGGATGAATTGGCTCAAATTCATGTTTATAAGCCACAATTTAGGATGATAAGCTAGGGTTAATTGATTCCTTGTTCTTTTACTTTATGTATTGTCCTGCTTCATAAATTGTAATGAGATGGTTTTGATCGGTTACCTTGATTTGATTGTATTAACAGTTTTATGTGTGAGAGCAACATTAGGATAGAAGCAACAGAGTTTTGAATATGGCTCAAGAATCAATAACTCAGTTGCTGCTTCTCATAAATGAAATATGAAAACATAGATTTCGTTTTGCTGCCTTGACCTTGTTTAGTATGGATGGACTCCTCATATTACATGGCGATCAATAGGAAGTCATTAAATAACTGGAATTTAGCATGCTTTAGGTTTTTCTCTTTATTCGCTCTCTGTATGAGAGGATGTTTGAGCATCAATTGGTAGTCTCTGTTGCCACCTAGTGTACATAATACACTCCAATGGCAGTTGGCCTGGATCACCTGTTAGAATTTCTAATTTACCTCCTTCCAATGTCACCTCTTCTAGTTATTAAAAGGTCTTTCAACACTCATCAATAAGCAACCCTAAAACCTGACTTGTCTTGTATATGTTTGTGTGTTAGTGTGGTTAATTAACTTAAGATATCTCATCCAACAATAGGTAACTTAAGTGTTGTTCTTTGTTCTACAGTTTGTTGGAACCATATCTGTTTGGATTTTTAGTAACATGAAACGGTTTAATTAGAATGTAAAAGTTCATTTCTCTTTCATGATTGTATGTGAAAGTTCACTGCAGATTGACTAAGTTTTACAATGTCTTGTTGCAGCCGGGAAGTTATTGTGACATCTTCTGTTCTAGCATGTGAGGCAATAAAGGTAACTCTTACTTTTACTTCTCTTTGGCACGTCTTATAGTTTGTAATTTTTGTTGGATTTAATTCCCATTTGGGACTTTCTCAGGTTATCTGTGCCCTTGTGCTCTTGGTGAAAGATGGTAGCTTGGGGAAGGTATTTAAGGAGTGGACTTTGGTTGGCTGTCTGACAGCATCAGGACTCCCAGCAGCCATCTATGCCTTGCAAAATAGCTTGTTGCAGATCTCATATCGGAATCTTGATTCACTCACATTTACAATGCTGAACCAGACAAAACTATTCTTCACAGCGTTGTTCACTTATATTATATTGGGGTACTTCCTTTGTGATGTTGCTCAGTAGTTCATTTTGAGCTTCTCTTGTTCATGAATGAAGAGGCATGGTTAACTTATGGCCCGCTGGGGTTGAAATTATATGTGATTGATCTGTTTATGAGTTGGATTGAGATTTTTTACAATGTGATTGTGTTAGAGGGAAGGTCTGTTATAGGTTGTAAAACTAAGAGTGATGTGATGTTTTAGAAGTTTTATAGAGTAAGTAATAATTAGGTGCTTATATTTTGGGTTGAAAAGGAGTAAAAAGTGGTTAGTTTTGGATGTGATTGGGTGATACTCAATCCAAGCAGGGCTTCCTACCATTCGCATGTTTCATAAAGAATTTCCATCATTCGGAAACTTTCGATATTTACTGAATTAATATGTTGCTCAATTTTGGTAGAATTTTGCAACTGCAATCCTAAATCCATAATAAGGGCTGCCACTTGGACTTTTTATCTGTTTATTTTTTTGGTTTGACCTTCTAATTTTGTATTCCTATAATTGGGACTATATACAGACAAAAACAATCAATTCAACAGATCGGGGCTTTGTTCTTGTTGATAATGGCTGCTGTCCTGCTAAGTGTTGGTGAAGGCTCCAGCAATGCATCTAGTTCTAAAAATTCTGATGATATCTTATTCAATGGAATTGTTCCAGTATTGATAGCTTCTGTACTTTCTGGCTTGGCCTCGGCATTGTGTCAGTGGGCATCTCAAGTATGTAAAACATTGTCATGCTTCTTACCTGATTTGAGAGTTTCATCATCTGATCATCCCTTCTTAACTAATTGCATTCTTCACGCTTATAGGTAAAGAAACATACCTCTTACTTGATGACTGTTGAGATGTCCATAATGGGGAGCCTTTGCTTACTGGCCAGTGCTTATAAATCTCCGGATGGTTCCGCAATCAAACAACATGGATTCTTCTATGGATGGACTTCCTGGACATGGGTAAGTAGCTATATTGGTTGAATGAATCACTAAATGTATACAGGGTCAAGAATGTGGTGTGTAATCATCTGAGTCTTGATTATCTCTGCCTGATTAATTATGGACATTGAGATGCTATAGGCCGTCTCAGGTATGATTTACGCGAAGTTATATTCATGTCTGCAATACATATCTGCTTGGTGTCTTTTTTATTGTCAAAGGATTCAAGGAAAACGCTAAATGGGAGGACATGTAGGGTGTACACATTTAATTTGACAAAACCATGTGCACATGCTTATGATATGATGGCATTTGTCATTGGATTTAGCGCTAACTGCTGGATGCATTGTTGAAACTCAGAACACTGTTTAGAATAAAGTTCAGATAAGGATTTCGGGCTGTAAAAGTGAACTTAGTTAGTAGAAGTAATAGTTATTGAGTTTTGTTTTTTTAGTAAATTTGATGCATTATTGTTGTGTGAGAACAGGGAGTAAGGTTTATGTAACAGTTTGCTGTGAATAAATATATAAAATGATGTTTGATATAAGAAGGGAGGCATGTGGCTCCACTTAAATGAGTAGAATTCCTAGTGTTTTCTATGTATCAATTTAGTCCTAAGATTTTGGCCGAATGCCAATGCTAATCCTACTTTAATTTTGATCTGAACATGGTAAATATACACCTTGCATGAACTGTCAAAATGACTAAATGTTTCACCACATTTTACAAATTCAATTAGATTAAACATTATATATGACGTTATTGTACTTTTACATGACTGAATATTGTTTCAGATTCCTGTTATACTCAATGCTGTTGGTGGAATTCTGGTTGGTCTCGTGACAACTTATGCAGGTGGTGTTCGGAAGGTAAGTGACCAAATTTTTACATTTCTGATACACGTATAAACAAGGGAAACACCTGTTGGTTTTAGTTTTATGTATTGATTAGCCAGAAACGAATTCTTGGCTAGTATCTATCCCTAATCATTGTATTAATATAAATTAGAAAGAAAAAAAAATCATCAGGCACCATTCTGAAAATTAACTACTCAAGCATCAATAATCCTTTAATGTATGTCTCTGTCTCTGATACTACAGTTACTTACCCTGATATACCATTTCTGACTAAAATCTGACTCTAGTTTTCAAAGGCTTTGTTACATTTTAGATCTAAAACAAAATAAGCAAAGTTGCAAAATCACTATTAGTGGTTATCTGAAATCTTGGTATGGTTGTTTCATTTCATTGCTTATGTAGGGATTTATTATTGTTTCTGCACTTCTAGTCACGGCGCTCCTCCAATTCATCTTTGATGGGAAGCCTCCTTCCCCATACTGTCTTGTTGCACTGCCGCTGGTTGCCACTAGCATATCCATTTACCAGAAATACCCGTATAGGGTAAAGAAGAAGGAAGCATGAGTTAAAGTATGTAGGGCTGTGGATGATTGTGTCCGGTTGATTGAAATAGTGTGTAATATAGAGCTATTGGAGGAAAATCTCTCTCTCAGAATTTTGAAGGGGCTAATTTTTGCCACTTGAGAAGAAAATAGTAATGCAGAGGCCAATTACACGTCATTTTCTATTGTTGCCATTTCACCCACAGAAACCATAAGCTCAGCATATCCCGTCAAGTGAAATTGTTATAAAAGTCTCAATACCCCTCTTACCTTAACCAAACTTTTGCATGACTACTTGAACAACAGACTGTTACAATATTTTCAGATCAAAGAGTAAAGTCTTAAATGCTCAGCAGCCTCATAATATTTTCTTTTTACAGGATTCTCGAATTGTGCTTTGTTATTTCACACCCACTCCTTGAAATTCCTAAATCTATCCATGATCACCATATATCATGCAACCCAATTCACATGTGAAGTGGCATCCCTAATGTCTTGAAAAAAAAATGAAAAAAGAAAAACAAACATGTTTATTATATTGCATTTACACATGTTTATTATATTGCATTTACACGTGATTTCATTATTAAGTGGAATATAGGCATAGAAGTAAAATAGGCCACATAATTGACTCAACCTGCTCAATCCGGGATGGTCCACTCAAATTAGATCCATATGGATTTGTTGCATCGCAACCTCTATTTTCATTTGGAGATCTAAATCAAATATGGACGAAATCGATTACTTTTCACTTTATATACTCCTAAATTTTAATATTTAATTATTTGCATTTCACCCCTACAATTTAAACATACGTGTGCACGATGCCCCTGAGATTTTAGGGGAAAATCTATGTTGCCTCATTTTGTTTCATTATACCTCAATTTTAATTATTTTCTTTAATTTAAATTATGGTATTAAAATTATTAACAAATTCCATGAAAACAGACAATAATAACGTAACCTCAGGTACTGTGACAACATTGTGACTCTGTGGCCCAATGGATAAGGCGCTGGTCTACGAAACCAGAGATTCTGGGTTCGATCCCCAGCAGAGTTGTTTTTACATATATATTTTATTAAATTCTTTTTGCTTTCTTTTTTCCTTTAATCTTTGTATTTTTCCTTTTGGCTACCCTTATAACTCCTACAAGCTTGAGATTTGCATTTTTTTTATAAAATGACCAGTTTTACTTCATTTTGTGTCTTTTTTACAGAATTTGAAGTCTCTTGTAGAGAGATCAGAAAGAATGGAATAAGGGAAATAAGCTAATGTAAGATATGGTCCATTATTTAGTAATCCATTTTACTTCAATTAGTGTCTTTTTGCAACATCTTCAAATCCAGTATGAACTGAAAATAAATAGAATAAAAGCATTCTACAACAGTTTCTATAAAATAGTTTTTTTAAATATTGGTAAAAAAATTAAAATATGGGTTAAAAGGTTAACAAATTAGATTCCCTAAAATTTCTATGGACCACCTAAAGAAAATAGAGTCCGTTTGGTTTGGACTAAGAAAAGGAAAACCGGCATTTACTAAGAAATCTGGTCCAAACCAAAAACTAGGAAATGCAGACATGACACAAGATATGCTTATTTGTGAAGTTGGCAGACCACACTAGAGACCTAATATTTGATGGTAAAATAGGCATGTCCCCACTCACTTTAGAGATACCAGCCAAGAGGAAGAGTAAGAACAGACCAAGGGGAACATTAAAAACAAAATTCATCACTTTTGTGACTAGAGAGGTCTATAAGTCATGCTTGATCAATGAGCTATCACTTTTGCGTGTGTACATACGTCCTCTCCATTGTTAGAAAACTTGTTTTAGCAAGTTTCACTAATAAATTTAATGTTGGAGGAACAGTGTAGGAGAGGATCTCTCCTACTATATTGAGATACAAGTGTTCAAATCATCGATGAATTGTAGTGTTTCAGATTTTAGTGATTAATGTGATGTACTGTCCAAAGATTCACTGATTTTGAAAACAAACATGACCGCGATGATGAAGTTTTTAAAATAGTGTTTACAAATAATTACCAAAATTCATTTTTAATCAATTTTAATTAAAACCCAAATTAGAATTATCTGATTTTAATCAAAAGAATATGATTTTGGAAATAATATAACCCTAAGCATTTGGGATTAAAACATTACAATGACAAATATCCTTGATGTGTTAAGGGACTTTCCCAATCAAAACTTAAAAAAAATTATTCAAAATCTGCAAGCAACTAATCCAAGATTGATACAACAGATCACTGATCAAAGAAAGAAAACAATAACAAAGAAACAAGTCTAATTCACGAGGACAATTTAGGCTCATGGAGGAAAACTCCCGCGCTGCTCAGCAAAGAATGACTTCCAGAATCAATAAGTCTTGGTTCTCTATGAGATTGTCTGTGTCACTTCTTCAAGTGGTGCTCGAATAGAGATGCCATCTCAATCTGTAACATGACGAGAAAAATGACATCCGTTAGGAACTAAAATCGGTAAAGTTATCAGAATACACGCAGGTGAATGAAGAATGCTGACAGTTAACATTTAATCTACTGAGACTAAAAGTACTAGTGAGACTGCACATATAAACAGAGATTGTGTCGACAAATATAATGTCTGGTTTCGATCCAAGTAAGCTAGTGGGAAGAGAATGGATTATATCTCTGCAGTTCGCAAATTCTTTAAAATCTAGATTCTAGACTAAACATTTGGCAGAATGAAATTTTCATTCGTGAACTTAGTCTACCAAGGCAATGCTATTGGGAACCCCACAGCCCACACTGACACGACTAGGATCCCAGAAGAGAAGATCAAAAGAAAAAAAAAGAGATATAATTAAGCTAAAAATTAGAGGCAACTTACAGCTGTCAAAGCTGCTTCAGCACCCTTATTTCCTGACTTCCCACCAGCTCGGTTTAAAGCCTGAAATCATAGAATTCTTATCCGATCATGTTTAAACATACATATAAATGAAATATAATCGAAACAGAACTGTAGGTCCTAGATACAGTCAGATCAAAAAAATTTATTTATAGACTAAACTCTAAAGCAAACCATGAGATTTATAAAAGTGAGATTTGATGATAAGAAATTAAGAATCATGAAAAGAAGAGGAAATTGCAGGATAGAAAACTATTAATTAACATTAAAAATGTTGACCTGATCCATATCTTCACACGTCAAAACACCAAATATGCAAGGGACACCTGCAAAATGGTCAAAGAAAATTTCAGAACACAAACAATACAATTAGAGGATTAGGTAAGGCCTGTGTTCCCATAAGTATTACACCACAATCAGATCCATATGTTTCACACAACACTACGCCCATGGAGCATTCTAGAGTGAATGGATATACTGAGGAGGGTGGCTCTGAGAGCTATAGGACCCTGACATTCTAGAAATACCTAACATTGAGACTCCTCGTGTTCAATTAGAGTTTTAGTTTCTAGTGTTCTCCCTATTTCCCATAAATACTCACAGTAGACAAAGCCTAAGCTACATTTCGGGAAAAATAATTAACCATGATACACAGGTACATCCACCAAAGTTCACCATCTTCGTATCTACAGAAAAACTTTGATACCATAGTTGACTGCTAAACAGAAACACCTGGGGTACCTTTGGGAAAAAAATTAACCCAGAATGGTTCTTAATCACTTCAAATTTGCCATCTCTATGAGTTGATAAGTTGGACGGTCTCTAATATCTAAGCACACAACTTTGTTTATATAAAAAACAAAAAGAAAGAAACACTGCTTACAAATATATCTACAGTACATTGTTAATTGTTTCAATTCAACCATAAACAACTCAATGGTTCTAATATATCAACTTTGTGCCATGGTATTAATTAATTGAACTTGAATATTGTTCACAATTGTTGCTTTGCATCTTTTATCACAATTTCCTTAATTATATAAGATATAAATGATAAGCTTCTACTTTCAACATATGTGTTAAACCATCTTGATCTATTAGGAGTTTAGAGCATCTGCAGTAGTATTAAGATAAACGTGCATCAACAATCATATGACAGTTGTGACTGCCTTCAAATATAAATAACTTGAAGAATCTGTATTCTGTAAGCTTATTCAACAGCACATCTCACCTGAATTTATACCAGCTGACAGCACTCCGGAGGCAGCTGAGTTAGCCACAGCATCATAGTGGGTTGTATCGCCTCTAACCTATAGGACAAAAAGAGCAAAATCAGAGAGATGTATGTAAAAGCAGCCAACTGCAGAGATAATCAGCATCAGCACCAATGGGGGTTTGGGATGCCATTATGCACCACATATAACATACATAGGACTCATAATCAGATCAGTGGACATGGATAAATACATAATGAACACATTGCAGGACTGGGGCTGAGCAAAAGACCAATAAAGCAAACTGACAATTGAATCTGTGAACAGAGAGCATACCACAGCTCCAATACACACAATTGCTTGATATTTCCGAGACTTCCCAAGCTTCTCAGCAACAATACCAATTTCAAAGCTTCCAGGTACCCAGACAACCTAGTAGATGGTTGAGAAAATGTGAGCATTTCATCAGGAAAAATTTAAAACATTGATGGTGCGTGCTAAAACAAGGTACAAAGTCAATCTGCACATTGATGTCAACAGGACAACAAAATGCACTCTATCTATGTCACAACTGATTGTTTTTTGGCATGCATTTCCTTCTCCCATCAGAAAAAATAAGCAGATGAAGTATAAGCATGTTTCACCTCCCAATGTGTGAGTATAGAAACATAAAATTAGCAATAAAAGAATCACATGGCTCATAAGGATGAAGTTAGCAGTAACCAAAACGGTTTGAAATGCGTTATACATCTGTTGCTGAAATGAAATTATCCAGTATAGAATGTCCACTAGAACCATTAGGTTCTAGCTAGCATGTGCCAAAAAATGATCTGTTAATTCGTATCATCATATATTCATGTTCAGGGGAAAGAATATAGAAACTAGCATGCGCAATCCAATCCACACAAAATAACTAGATGAAGTAATGATGAGGATACTGACATCGATATCTTCTTCTTTAACACCATATCGCTTGAAAGTTTCCAAGGCTCCTTCCAAGAGTGGCCTGGTAACAATCTCATTGAAGCGTGCCACCACCTTCAAACCAAGAGAATTTACGCATTCAAACAATGAAGATCCACATAAAGTTTGCAGTACATACTTTGGACCCACATTTCCAAGTGGATGATAAACAAGGAAGCATAGACTTATAATAAAGCGAGTATAAGCAAAACGAGGCACGAAAGAAGTACTAACTCAAAGATTACTGCATAATGATAGTTTGTTATGTCCATTATAGTTAAGAGCTGGATCTTCCTCAAAAGAGTAGACAATGTAACTAAAGAGACTAGAAAAAAGCTACTAGAAAGAAGTATTACACACAATAGCAAAGGAGAGGCCTTTGGTTGAGGTAAGTGAACCAGTCAAGTGTCGAACAGCGGATATCCTTGTAGACAAAGAATCGTTCTTGGTTGGGTTCTGAATCCACAATCTAGAACCTGCAAACAAACCTATCTAGGCCAATCAACAATACAAACAGAAATGATTGATTACTTGCACATTAATTCTTTCACAAATACAAACAGAAATGATTACAGACTAATATACACGAAAAATAAAATGCACCAACAGAAATAAATAAATCATAGAGAAAACAGAAAAGACTAGTTAGTACACCACCAAGAAAAAATAAATTTAGACATCAATTCACACTATTTATCTTATCTATCTGACTATCTATATTGTCATCATGTCCCAAATACCCAAATATACATACATACATACATAATTATATACACATCACAACAACTATATTCGAAAGCTGAAATTGGAGGCCGTAGCAAGAAAGAAAGAAAGATAACAAACCTTGATGACTGAGCTGAGATGGTGGAAAAGACGATGAAGCAGCTAATTTAACATTAGTATTATTATTATTATTATCCAATGGGGAATGGTGAGTACGAGGAGCAACAATGGAGTAGTTTGCTGCCATCATATTTTTCACCGATTGGAAAATAAATCAGTGAGGAGGGTCGTTTGCTTCTCTGAGGAAAAACAATTGGGGGCGAGAAATGTATGAACATCATCACAGTCCAATTTCCAGTTAAACACTCGGCTTCGACCGGCCGGTTCAACCTCGAAGGGACCGATTCAAACTCGAGGGATTTTCACCCGGGTCATGATAACATTAAAACTTTTATAAAATAGAGCAGGTACAAAATTTAAAGACAGGACTTTGTGGCCCAATGGATAAGGCGCTGGTTTAACACACACAGCGACAGCGACGAAGCGAGCTCTCCGTCACACCGGCGACGCGCGGCCATCTCCCCATTTCTTCATTTCTTGGCCAATTTCAAGCAATATTATAGTCATTTCGAAGCTATTCCATCAAGGAACAAGAATTGCGTGATTATTTCACCATTTCTCTTCCTCTTCCGTAATCAAATCATTTCTCTTCCGGTATTAACTTCTAACCCTAAATTGTCTAAATTTGAGTATTCTTCATCTATTATCTTATTATGTTATGTAGCTCAAATTAGGGGATGCATAAGTTTTGGTTCGTGAATTGATAGATTTGAGATGAATCGTGTATTTTAGGAATTGAGACTTGGGTTGAATTGATATTTGGAGTATTGATACTTTGTTTGGGTTGATTGGATACCTCTAGAATTTAGTTGTAGTATGATTCGACCTAATTAGTTGTAATATAGACATATTGTAATTATAATGCAAAGTAATTAGTTGTAATTTAGAAATATTGTAAGTATAATGCAAAGTAAAAATTGATAATAAAAATGAGTAGGAATTGTGGGTATTTTATCAAAATATGATAATTTATATCAATTTTATTTAATTACACGTATGTTAAATGGCAATTAAAAACATAAAAAATAGCAAATGAAAAAATCCGTTATAGATAATGTACTAAACTTTCATCTTTCATTGGTCAGGTTTAGCATTCAATTATGAATCTTATGAATCCCGATCGTATTTGGATGTATAGTAGGATTGCGTATGGGATAATTTTACCTACGTTTGTAGAGGGGTCAATGCATTTGACAGTAATGAATGACAGAGAAAAAGAGTTATCACTTCGCCAGAGCTCTGAATTGATAATCAGAGGACTAAAGTGCAATTAATAGTACTTACACTATTTTATCCATCTATCTGTCCAGTGTACTGTTTTCTACTTCCAGGTTCCAGCTCCGTTCAAGGTTTAACTAGGAAACCAAGAAATGGCGGTCATGCCGTCAGCCATCTCTCTATCTTCAATCTCAACGAATCTCAAACTCAACCTTTCTTTCAGAACCACAGAACCAAACCATCCATCAAGATTTCAACCTCTCCCTGGTGAGTAACTCTATCTCTATCTCAAGTTTTCCCAATTACTCGTACTTTTAGAATTATGTTCCCAGTAGCTGAATTTTATTCCCAATCAGGTCAAGATAATGGAAGAAAAATGGGATTTTATAGTAAGAAAGTTTATTGTTCAGTAAAAGGTAGTAAAGCAGTTGCTGAGAAAGCTGATAGTTTGAGTAGAAATTCAAGAAAAAGTGATACAGGCCCCCCAATTTTGAGTGAAGGCAGAGATGAGGATGAGTATTATGGGCCTATTTGCCCTGGTTGTGGAGTGTTCATGCAAGATAAAGACCCCAATCGTCTTGGGTTTTATCAGCAAAGAAAAGTGGAAACTGTGAAATCAGTAGATGATACTTTAGAGGACTTGTTGCATGAGGATTTGGATGATATTGAGGATTTAGAGGATGAGGATGAGGATTTTGAAGATGAGGATGAGGGAGAGATGGAGGAAAGTGATGAGGATGAGGAGGGGATTGATTGGGATTCTGACGAATGGGAGTCGTTTTTGGATAATGAGGAAGATGAAGATGACAAATTGAAAGAGTTGGATGGGTTTGCTCCACCTGGTGTTGGGTATGGCAACATTACAGAGGAGGTACTAGAGAAGGAGAAGAGGAAGAAGGTTTCAAAGTCGGAGAGGAAGCAGATGGCGAGAGAGGCTCGGCAAGAGAAGGAGGAGGTGACGGTTTGTGCGAGGTGTCACTCGCTTCGAAACTATGGACAGGTGAAGAATCAAGTTGCTGAGAATTTGATACCCGATTTCGACTTTGATAGGTTGATTAGTACAAGGTTGATGAAGCATACGGGGAAGGCGGATGCTACGGTGGTGGTTATGGTGGTCGATTGTGTTGATTTTGATGGTTCGTTTCCTAAACGTGCATCGAAGTCTTTGTTCAAGGCACTGGAACAAGGGCAAAGTGGTCAGAAGATGAGCAAGAAGTTGCCGAAGCTTGTTCTTGTTGCTACGAAGGCTGATCTTTTGCCTTCCCAGATTTCGCCGGCTAGGTTGGATAAGTGGGTTAGGCATAGGGCTAGGGCGAATGGGGCGCCTAAACTAAGTGGAGTTTATATTGTGAGTGCTAAGAAAGATTTGAATGTGAGGAATTTGTTGGCATATATCAAGGAGTTGGCTGGACCTAGGGGGAATGTTTGGGTTATTGGAGCTCAGAATGCCGGGAAGTCAACACTGATAAATGCATTTTCGAAAAAAGAAGGGGTAAAGGTCACGAAACTTACAGAAGCGGCTATTCCTGGGACTACACTTGGAATATTGAGAATTGGAGGGGTTCTGCCTGCTAAGGCTAAGATGTATGACACTCCGGGGCTTTTGCATCCGTATTTGATGTCGATGAGATTGAATAGGGATGAGCAGAAAATGATTGAGATAAGAAAAGAGCTTCAACCTCGGACTTTTAGGATAAAGGCAAGTACTTCATCTCATCTTAAATTGTCTGCATCTTATGTTTCTTGATTCGAAAAATTAACTATTCATAAATTTGGTTATGCTGTTACCGTTTTTTACTATTTCATGCAATAGTTTTACAACAAGATGGACCTTTTGTTGGCATATGATTTGAAGATTTTGCTGAGTGGAAATGGTGGAGAATCTGTAGTAGAGAAAGATGAAGTTTTGCTTAGATGTATTTGAACAATGCATATGCATCTTCACTCTCTGGTACTTGCCCAAGTTTTCAGTCAGTTTTCAGTCAGTTATCAGCTTTTAAGTGCTGTGGCTTTTCCTTGCTGGTACTATGCAACTTCATACTTATATTCATATTAGATCAGAAGCTCTTCATTGTAGTTGCATAGTGGACATGTTATTTCATTTTCATGCCTATGTAGTATGTAATAGCTATTCTAGTTGCCAGGTCAATTCGACCATAACTTTATCAAGCTTCCTTAGCTAATAGCTTGTGTGCGTTTTAATGACTTGCAGGCTGGTCAAACAATACATGTTGGTGGTTTGGTAAGACTGGATCTGAATCAGGCTTCTGTAGAAACAATCTATGTCACTATATGGGCATCAGCAAATGTTTCTCTACATATGGGGAAGATGGAAAATGCTGACGAGACGAGGAGCAAGCATGCTGGAATCAGGTTGCAGGTAATGCCTTATAATCTATCAAATGATATCTCAAGTCTCATCTATATTTTTCTTCTTCTTCTGTCTAAACTTATTGAAGTGTTTGAAGAGAAGGCATGTGCAATATGAATGTTTTACATTTGAGCATTATTGCTTGATTCGGCGAGATCATAATTAATTAGTTGCAACTGTGTTCTTGGTTTTCTATTTCAGCCACCTGTTGGTGTAGAGAGAGTTTCTGAATTGGGTGAGTGGGAACAACAAGACGTGAAGGCAACGGGAGTAAGCTGGGATGTGAACTGTCTCGATATTGCGGTTGCTGGGCTAGGGTGGCTTTCTTTGGGTCTAAAAGGTGAGGCAAACCTAACTTTGTGGACATATGATGGAATCCAAGTTACGTTGCGTGAACCTTTAGTACTTGACCGTGCACCATTTCTTGAGCGTCCTGGATTTTGGCTGCCAAAGGCTATATCTGAAGCTCTTGGGAATCAAAGTAAACTCGAAGCTCAATCAAGGAAAAAGAGCGGTGATTATTTGCTTTCTGAGATTTCATGATAAGAACGGCGCAGCAACAAGGAATCAGAAACATGTTCCTAAATGTGAAGACTTCATTTGGCTTCTGTTCGTACAGGTTCAAGACTTCAAGTCATAGTAAGCTTGTTCTCATACTTTCAACTGCAATTGATCAGAGACATGTCTGGTAAACGTTCTATCAGAGCTTCTTCATACTTTCTACTGCAATTGATCAGAGGCATGTCTGGTAACGTGCAGTTAGAGCTTCTTCATTGTCATTTTTTACAAGTAACTGCTGGTACGAAGGCTAGGAAAACAAGGGTGGAAACTTTCTCCTTTATGGAAATTTTGTCTGCTTAAGTTAGGAACAAGTATACTGCTAGTAGTATCTTTTTAAATCATTCAGTGTCAGGAATTATTCGAGTTTTGAGTTCTCAACAATATTAGCGTTCTGTATTATTCTCAAGAACAAGAATGGCAGGTAAGGTATTTAATTTATGACATTGTACTGTGTGTTATATATGCAATTACATAACACAACTACACAGCAAGAGTGCAAAAATTTTCCTCTTGACACGTTACATCAATTCTATTATTCTCTTTATAGTCAGACCTGCACAACTCAGTCTCAGACCGAACATATTGAACGATAACTCTTAATCTGCTCTTCTTTAATTTGGTACCTTTATTTCCCTCAAAACTTTGGCCGCCTCCTCTGGGATGACAGGACAGGATTTATGTAACAACCTGTCCCTAACTCGAATCCTCCCACAACTGTTAACTGGGGAACCAGCTGAATAAACCAGTGAGTGAATGGTAAATGTGAGGAGTCGACCTGAACAGGAGCGCTGTGAATCATAAAATTATAAGGCGGGTTGTTGAGTTGCAAAGACATCTTCAAGAGCGTGAGTTTCAAATATCCGCCAAGATCCAAAACCTGTGTGAGATTCAAGAAAGGAAAAATAGAAGTTACTTAGTTTTAATCAGCTGGAGGACATAAAGAGACAAGAATAAGTTCTCATGAGATAACTACTGGAGTTGCAAAATTGCACAAACAAGTCTAGCACCAATAGCTTAAAGTTGGAAAATCCCAATCTTGTCTTGTGATTTGGATCTTGATTGTTTATGAGGTCTATGAAATCAACTATCAAAATCACATACCATTGCCACTAAATACACTTAATTCGGTTCATACGAGTGAAAAATCTATGCATTCGAGACCACTTTCAAATCCATTTAACCAGAAATCCAGTACCTAAAGGCATCATATCAAGAAAACACCATGAAGAACAATGTTACTTACGTTCTCATCATCAACCTCATGAAAATGAGAAGAATGAACACGTGGGACAATCCATATCTCAAAGGAAACGTGGCAGCATACGGCACAACTGACACAAAGTGGCTCGACTCATCAACTACCAAATCATCCGGTCTACTTTCACAGAGGGCACATTTTCCTGTCTGCTCAAAGAACTCCTTCATACTATGCGTTCTTGCTGAGACTGTGGATGGAACAACTGGAAGCGCCAACATCTGGCTATGCGAATGGCTCATAGATGCTCCAGCTGACGCCCCATGATTCTTGAAAACCTATTCATACACTCACCTCATCACCACAACACCACATATTGTTATTTTAAAATTTAAACGCTTCCACCACAAATCTCGAAACACTTCAGTTCTTAAACTCGAATTTCAGTCCATTGCAACAACTAGTACTACTACTACTAAATGTAGATGAAATTAAATCAGTGACAGTGTCATGCGAAATCATGATTTCAGTTCGTAAAATCGAAATTCAATATGGAGCTAATAGATACACGTATTGTTTTTTAGATTGTTTACGTATTTATTTTTAAAACTAAATCAAACATAAACAATTAAAAAAAAAACGGATGAATACAATATTACAGCGAAAAGTAAAAATGTCATGAACAGAAATGATTTGAAACTAACCTGAACATATCTAATGGCTGGATTAGCTCGAAGCTGATTGATCCTCTTTTTATACGCAAGCAAAACATCACCAACTTGAACCGGAGAAAGATCCGTCAAGTGAACCGGGTGATCCGGTGACTCAATTATGACGTCGTGAGACCCGAATCCAGGAACTACAGCCGGTCCACCGCCGCATTCAACGGTGGTGGAATCGAGCTCGCGGCTGAGAGCAGGGTAGAGGTTCTGGATTACCCGGATTCACCAGTCGGAGGTGGAATCGGGCGGAAACACGGAAAATTTCGGGCGCGCACTCGTGCTCGTGACCAGCGCAGAAAGGGCATTCGGTCTGCGTGTTGGATTTCGGGTTCGGATCGGTCTTGGACTTGAAGTCTGACGGACGGCGAGCTCTAGCGGGAGAGAAGATGACCCATCGGTTGTGGATTGCGTCTTTCCGGATCTCGGGGCTCCGGTTTGTCGCCATTGGTGTGGTTAAGCTTTTTTGGTGTCAGTTGCTGCTATATATGTATCCACTTTTGGAGATTATTTGCATATTGCTACTTTAACAGGATTACTTTACCATTTTAGCCCAAACTTTTTTTTTCTTTTTTTATGGCATAAATTCCAGAAATTCGATCCCGGTGCAATTTGAATCTGAAATATTATAGTCTCATGAGAGACCACCCTTAGAAAGAAACCATAGAGACCAATTTATATTAATTATAAAACAACCCCAAAACAACTATTGGCTTCTAAAACACCCACAACCCATCCAAAATCACATGGGATCATCACCATCGCCTGCTCATCATCATCAATCGACCGATTTGACATAGGTCAAGGTTTTTTTTAGTTGTTTGAATTCATGTTTGTTGGTGATAAAAGTTTGTTGGTGATAGATTTATGTTGAATCCACGTTGTTGTTGTTATTTGCATCTAGATTTATATAGATATGTGTTTGAATCGAAGTTTGTTGGTGATAGATGTTAGTTTTTGTATCTAGATGTAGATTTATGCTCATCTCATGACTTTTTAACGTTCAACGATATTTGCCATGTTATGTACAATATTGCCCATGTTTTATCAAATATTGTCCATGTTCTATCCAATATGCTCACTGTTTCTGATGTTCTTTTTTTTTTTATGAGAAATTGACCTATGCGATATGCAATATGTTCTCAACAATATAACCCATGCTCTGAACAATATTGTCCATGTTCTGACCAATATGCTCTGTTTGACAATTATAAAAATTAATCTACTATATATTTATGATTTTGTTTGAGAACATGAGATATATTTTCAGAAACATGGGTTCTATTTGGAGAAACACATAACATGTCACTTATATATAAAAATAAGTTCATGAAAGATATTATGAGAAACAATATGGTTAGTATTCCCATGAAACATGGGAGATATTCTCAGAAACATAAGAGATATTCCCAGAAACATGGGTTCTTTTGGAGAAAGACATATATGGCACTTATATATAAAAACAAGTTCATGCATGAAAGATATTACGAGAAACATGGCAGTATTCCCATAAACATGGGAGATATTCACTGAAACATGGAAGATATTCTCATAAACATGGGTTCTTTTGGAGAAAAACAGATATCACTACAAGAATTCTGCCATATAGCAACTGCTTTTAGCGACGGATCGGTCCGTCGCTATTTTTAGCGACGGATCGGTAACAGATAGCGACGGATGAGATAAATTCGTCGTACGTAGAGCGCGTCCCTAAACCCTTAGGGCGGGTAATGTTTGCGACGGATGAGTCATCGGTCGCTAAATTTGCGACGGATGAGGGTAATGTTTGCGACAGATGAGTCATCGGTCGCTAAATTTGCGACGGATGACTCATCCATCGCAATACTTTGCGAGCAGAGTCGTTATTTTTAATTTGAATTTCTTTTGCACTTTTTAGGCTTTGGACCTTGCATTTTCTATTTCTTTGCTTTTATTTTTTCTGTTTATGTATATGTATGTACAGTTTTACTTAGGAACCAATGATGTTACTTCGTCTAGTGTCTATGTGCAAGATTGAGAGATGCATTTTCTGTTATTCAGTAACCAATTTTACTTCATTTTGTATCTATTTACAAAACTAGAAATCTCTTGTAGAGAGATGAGAAGTAATGGAATAAGGCAAATGAGCAAATGTAGACACATGGTCCATTAATATTTTAGTAACCCACCATTTTACTTCAATTAGTGGCTCTTTGCAAAAACTTGAAATTACTTTTGAACTCATGAAAATAAATAGAATACAGGCAGATGCAGGATAGAAAATAAATAGAATACAAACTTGAAATTACTTGAAATTAGTGGCTCTTTGCTACCACCATTTGTAATTTCAAACTTTGGATTTAAAACGAACAGTGTTGCCTGCCAAAAATCAGAAACCATACCCGAAATAAAAGGAAGAGATACATGCGTCAATTAAAACCCAAAAACACACGGCACTGGGTATATATATATATATATATATATATATATATATATATATATATATATATATATATATATATATATATATATATATATATATATATATATATATATATATATATATATATATATATATATATAATCGAGGAAGAAGCTTGTAATCGGATGCTTGAAATAGATGAAGCTTGAAGAATTGCTGTAGAAAACGGCTAAATATGGGATGAGGGAAAAAAGGAATCGGTCTGTATAATAAGAAGGAAAAGAATTCAACGGCTAATAATAGATAATTAGAAATCTTCCGATGCATGGAAGAATTATCACCTAACTAATTAACTAAAAGTTTGGAAATTAGTCTTATAGATTAAATAGAATTTTAACTAATAAGGTAAGATTAAATTAGTCCACACATGTATAGATACTATTTTGTAGGAAATTTTTCATATATCACTTATTTATTTGATGTAACTATTAGAAATGATACTAATTTGTAATTAACTTAATTAGTTCGACTAACCAACAAGCCATGTTGTTAAGTGGACCAATAGTTATATAATTACATTTGCATATACTTCCATTAAAGGGGTTGTTAGTGAAATAGAAGTGTAGGGTTCGATCTAACGAAAACATGAAACGGTTTAAGTGTGAAAATACAAGGTGAATTAGTGTAAAAGTAGTTATAACTTTTGATCTTAAAATAATCATTTATCACCCATTATAATACTCTAGTTTCTTTATTTATTAAATTTCTTTTGAATAAATAAATAATCTAGTAGTAGTATTTCTTTTGGAAAGAAGCACTTAAATATTTTTAATGGACCTCTTCTCATTTTCTTACCAACGAAGTATTGGGCAAACCCAATGAATTGGTTTTCAATTTTGCCAAGGCCAGCTACACATGAGATTTTATGGGATAATTATAAATATGCTTTGATATAATTTTTTAAAAATGATATCATAAGTCATACGATTAAATTATTAAACAAAATATGTGTGTGATCCAGTTATTATTAAATCTGCCTATATAGTGTTGAGTCATGTTTTGTGGGGCTAAAACGGGCTTTATCTTCAACTTTGCTGTCACAGTTCACCAAATGTGCTGACTAAATAACTTTTATAAAATGTGGACTTGTATGATCTGTATAACCTTGTGATTAAACAAAAGAAACGTTTTGGAAGTCATGCATCCCACACCCGCATATACAATCAGAAAAGAGAATCCGAAAGACTTTTTTATTGCCTTTTTCCTTTCCATTTCATAACGCAAACGAAATAAACGCGTCACTGTCATTAATCATATCTTCTTCTTATTATAATTTCCTAATTTCTTTAATTCAATCTACCACCCCTCAATTCGCCTTCATATACCCCCATCTGTCTCCACCTATACTCGTTCAAACACTCACTCTCACTCTGTAAACACCACCCAATTTAAAAAAAAAAAAAAAAAAAAAAATCAAATTCATGGCGTCTCTCAAGGTCCCTGCCCATGTTCCTGCTCCTGAAGAGGACGCCGAGCAGCTCAGGAAAGCCTTCTCAGGTTTAATTCGACGTCCTTTTCACCATTTCTCTCTGATTTATTATTTTTTTTCTAAATTTTAATCGTTGTTGATCGGTTACTGTTTTGATGTGTGTTTTGAAGGATTAAGTTACGAATGAATAAAATGTGAGCAGTTTCAATTTGTTTCTGTACTGATCTGTCATGTTTGACATTTCATTGGATCAATGATCATCTTTGTGTTTTATTCAATAGATGAAACTTGTTGACTAGGCATTCTAAACTGAATGGATTGTTGTTTGATTGAATCTCAATTATTATCAGATGATCAGTTTATCAGTTCTAGTTGACTCTACTATTAAGGCTAATACTTGTCAATCAAGTAAGTAGGGCTTTAGTTTAGGATTTAACACTTGGATGCTACAATATGTATGTGTTTAACAACGGGGTCCGTTTAACAACCAGATTCATGGTACAAAAAAAAAAAATTGTATCCGATTACCGAAGAAGAAGATGTATGATGAGATGACAAATGTAGAATGTTTTACTTCTATTGTGCTGATGGAATTTGAGCTAAATGAAATGATCTGCAGGATGGGGGACGAATGAGGCCTTGATTATCCAGATCCTGGGACACAGAAATGCACCACAGCGCAAGTTGATTCGTGATGCATACTGTGCTGCTTATGGAGAAGATCTTCTCAAGGACTTGGACAAAGAGCTCTCAAGTGATTTTGAGGTTACTAGTTACTGCATTATACTCCAATTCATTGTTTTGTTCTTTCGGTCTGTGTATTTGTAGGGGTTTCTGTTGATACTCTACGTATTATTGGGTTTATTCGTGTATTTTGTGAATGGTTGTTACTGATGCCTGGACAATTTCATGATAACAGCGTGCTATACTGCTATGGACTTTGGACCCATCAGAGAGAGACGCATACTTGGTTCATGAGGCTACAAAGATGTTGACTGCTAGCAATATTGTCATCATGGAAATTGCTTGCACCAGGTCACCTTATGATCTGTTCAAAGTGAGACAGGCATATCATGCTAAGTATAAGAAGTCTATCGAGGAAGATGTTGCTCATCACACTAAGGGAGAATATCGTAAGGTAAACTGCTAATTCCGTTTCTCAAAATGGTGTACCCTGTTGTTTTATCTGGGTTGCTAATTCGGTTTGGAAGTGAAGGAAGGGTACATGATACTAGTACTACATTGTACTTTCATCATTGTTGTACGAACTTGAGCAGCTCATTGAACTTTACTTTTTCAACAGCTCTTGGTTCCTCTCGTGACTGCTTTCCGTTATGATGGAGATGAGGTGAACATGACGTTGGCGAGATCAGAGGCCAAGGTACTTCACGAGAAGATCTGTGACAAGGCTTACACTGATGAAGAGGTTATTAGAATTATCACCACAAGGAGCAAAGCACAACTGAATGCAACACTCAACCACTATAATGATCAGTTTGGAAATGCTATGAACAAAGTATGTCTTACTGTTTGTTTTTACACAAAAACTGCTAATGAGTTATGTATGTTGTTACCTATTGGTTATCAAAGATAATTTCTCATCTGATGGGCACTTGTTTTTCGTGTAGGACTTGAAAGCTGACATGAACGATGAGTTCCTCACCTTCCTAAGAGCAACAATCAAGTGCTTGGCCTGTCCTGAGAAGTACTTCGAGAAAACTCTTCGCCTGGCAATCAAGAAGATGGGCACTGATGAATGGGCTCTGACTCGTGTTGTAGTCACAAGAGCTGAGGTTGACATGCAGAGGATCAAAGAACAGTACCAGAAGCGAAACAGTGTCACTCTGGAGCATGCAATTGCTGGGGACACTTCTGGAGATTATGAGAAAATGCTCCTTGCCTTGATTGGACATGGAGATGCTTAAGCTTCTTGTGTGTTTCTGTGTGTTAGAAGACCATTTCCTGAATAAATGCAGATCTCTGAACCTGTAATGAGTTGGTTGTTTCGCGGATTTTATGTTACAGTGAGTTGTACTTGTAAACTTATTATGATGTATGCCCTTGTGATTTTGTTGAATTTCTTCAGCTTAATGTGATGGAATTATGAGTTTGAGTAATTGGAAGTCTTTTATCTCTGCAAAAAGTATCTCCTCAGTTTATTATGCAACTATCGGTTTGAGTATTCAAAAATATTCTATCTCAACAAAGAAATCATCACAATTTTAACATTTAAGTAGAGTTGGAGCAGTGGAATGGAATTAGAGTGGGGAAGGATAATTGCAGGTTAGATCCCCTGGTGTTAGTATAGGAGTAAGGTAATCTTTGCCCTTACAATTTTTTTTAAAAAAAAAATCACAATTTAAATTCATGCAGATACAGACTGTTTAGGGTTTCTTCATTGTGAATTCGTTACTCTTTTTTTTCTTGAGGATCGACTCTTGTGATTGAGTGCAGAACTGCAGACTAAGACTCCCAAACTTTCTGGCAAACAAGACACTTTATCAAGCTCATCATTTTATTAAAACCTGAAAAGTTTTCTTGCTCAAATTTGATGAAATGAAGTAAATTCTAGCTCATCATCAACG
The DNA here is from genome assembly GCA_028274465.1 of Plantago ovata. Classification (NCBI taxonomy): domain Eukaryota; kingdom Viridiplantae; phylum Streptophyta; class Magnoliopsida; order Lamiales; family Plantaginaceae; genus Plantago; species Plantago ovata. The sequence goes on along the minus strand of CM051456.1, from coordinate 8,900,610 downwards.
TCCCTGGCTGGGAAATTAGATAACATATAACATCCATGATTTAGTTTAACTTTAACACAGTACGATTTTAACCCCTTGCTACCTAACCCCCGTAGGGATCTTACAAGTCGAGATCACCAAAAGTTAGGCAATGAAAGAACTACACGAGGAGCAGAAACGAAAAAGAAGTCAGAAGTACTAGGCCACTGGGATTATTAAACCAAGGAGATGCTGCTCTCTCCACCAGGGGGTTTGCGGACACCACCAAAGTAATCTCTCGATTGAACCTTTCCATCTGCAAATATGTCATTGCCACTCATCTCTTTCAACTTGGCTGAACTCAGAGCCTTCTCAGCAGATCCTGGAGGGACGTCTCCTTTGAAAATGTTATTGCCTGTAAGCTCCGCAAACTTCTGGTTGTGAATTTTCTTTGCAGTATTATTGACCACTGGTTCATCACCAAACAATATATTGCTCTGTCCTCCGGCAGGCTGCAAAAATAAGATATGACAAGTAAAGAACCATGTCGAATAAAAAATTAGGCCTATTATACAAGGAGTTAAGATTTGAGCTTGTCTTCTTAGTAACTTTCTTTTCCACTACTCTATTAAGAACCAGAAATTGCAAGATAGATTTTGATTTTGAGAAATAAGGAAGAAACTCACATTGGATACTTTCACTGAAGTACGGAGAGTTCGTGGTGCAGGTTCAGGGTTGCTCTCCTTAACTTCCATAGTGCGCACAGCTGCCAATGATCTACGTGGAACTTCGGTTGGACCCCCAAAGATGTCATTCCCGCTGAGTTCCTTAGATTTGGCATCTGAAAGTTGCTTCTTGGTCTTGCTGTCTGGATCACTCTCTAGAGTTCCACTCAATTCACGCTGTTTTGCCACCTCAGGGATAGAGGTTGGTTTCTTGGGAGAAATTTTGTCCTCTGTCCCAAAAGAGATCTGACTTATCCCATTTGCAGCCTGCTAGTAGTGAGTTTAACAAGAAATAATCAGGAAACCTTAAAAAGATTTATGCAACTACTCTTTACACACTAATATTTTCTGTTGTTAGAAGAGCATACACTGGATACCTGCACAATGCGGACTGAAGTTCGGTTATTCACATCAGAAGTTGCAGATTCTGATGTTTCATCTTCAGCATCCCCTGCAAATATTTTGCTACCAGTCATCTCTTTTAACTTGTAACCAGAACACGGCTTCCTGAAAAACATTCAAAGACATCTTCCTTTAAGCCTAATGATATAGCGAATATTTCTGGTCAGTGCCAACACTCAACAACTATATATACTGGATGCAATGTACAAATCACAATCGTTTGATATCAATGCCAATAACAAAACAAAAGTGATCCCCATTTTCCAACTCTGAGTTTGATTTTTCGGTTTATTAGATGTTAGGAGCATAATCACACATGCAACCGCATAGTCTATTAGAGTATGGATCGTAGCAATTACCCCCTAGCATCTAAAAGACGAGATTTTACATATGGTATGGCCGTATGGCTATGGCCTATTCAACTGAATCTATAAATATTATTTTCAGCTGCTATTACCCCAAATTAAAGAATAATAAAAATAAAAAAAAAAGTTTCAGCAGAACATACTCACTACTGAATTTATAATTCAACTTGAAATTTGGGCATGAATTCAACAACATTTCAGATTGTTGGAAAAGTAAAAACAGACAGGTAGAATGTAAGCTTCGAAAATGACAAAAGCTAAACCAATGTGCCTGGGATTTGAGCAGATTGAAGACAAAATACTCTAGACTATCTACGATTCATCATTTATTGAGAGAATCAAACCTTGAATTGAGAATACAGATACACTTAACAGAGGTAGCTAGAGAAATAGTTAATGCAACAGTAGATAGATACAAGTCTAGTGTGGAATAGTAGTACCTTTTATTGAGGCTCTCAGCTTCCTCATCGGTGATCTGACCTCCAAACACCACCTTGCTAATCCCATCTGAAGGCTACTCTCAGAAAAACAAAAAAGATAAGTTTCAATTAGAAAGTAAGCAATGTTTGTTGAAATGGAAGTGATGGGGGTGGGTACCTGGTTGGGACGGGTGGCAGACCGGAAGTTGTCGGAAGCGGCGGAGGAATGAGAGGAGGGTGATTCAGACCAAGTGAGCAGATCTGATGTGTTTGGGTGAGCTTTCCGTACTGGTGTTGCTCTCTCCATCTTTGTCTGTTTTCTCTGCTGCTTTCTCTCTCTAGTTTTCAACTCTTCAGTCTAGTATAGTATGTCAATCAAATATTAGTACTGTATTTGTCTATATAAATTGAAGGAGATCTATATCTATAAAAATATCGAGTCTATCGACTATTTATCCTCCTTGGAGTATGTCATAAATATAAGTCGGAGTCATTATTAATGTTCACCCCATCTATGACACCTTTGGACTTTTGAGCACATTCAAATTTTCAAAATATAAAGTGCCCATCATGTGAAATATTGAATACTACTATCTCTTTTAAATCACACGCAGTCGCAGAGGAGGGTACCACTTGGACACTAAAATGGGACTTCCTCGTCCTTGTCATTAACCCGCTGCCAAATGTATGTTAACGACAGATTTAAAATTTTAACTTGTTAATACTCCTTCAGTTTCATTCCCTTCTATGATAAATTTTCTTTATGCTCTTTACATTTCAAAATAATTAAGGTTGTAGATTTTTGTTTCTTTTCAATAAAGACTATTTTTGAAACTTTTGAAAATAGTTATACGCATAATTAGGAGTTCATATTTCACATGAGATTTGAAACTTTTGAGGCGGAAATTGAGTTAAAAATTAAAAGGCAAAAGGTTAAAACTGCAACTTCGTTCGGGAACTACACAGTAGGAATAAATACATAATGTACATATAACCTCTTTAATTAAATTCTCTAGAATGAAATTGAAGAAAAGACCGTAAAAACTTAAAAGTTACACAAAGTCTTGACGGAGATAAACTAAAACCAAACATATATCCTCATATATTCTTATGGAAAAGCACATGATAGATATCAAGTAAAACTCAACTAAAACATCTTGTTAATAACATGCACTTGTATACTAAAAACACCTATGTTTTCAATTAATTAAATACCCTATGTTGTTACTAATAATCTTTGTATTTATCACTCTATGAAACCGTCAGGTGAGAGTTACTAAAAAAAAGTCAATGGACACCAACTTCAATTTCTATACTAGTACTACGTACTTCTTTTGTTTAATGTCAATGTCTCCCTAGTACAATTCAACAACCAATCTTTCAAAAATCTACTTCAACCATAACTTGATCATTGGATATGTTATTCTAATGAATATTTTCAATAGTGCAATTATCTACCTAGGACACACCTCAACAACCAGTATATAAAAACATGACTTCAACCATAAGTGCATAGTAACCTTTCACCTAATATTATGTTACTCTAATAACCTTTCATTTTCAATAATCATCAGCATAGAGTTTGAGAAAACTAACATGTTATAACTTCATTGAAATATTCAAAGAGCACATGAAAAATGTAGTCTCAATTCTCCACACTTACATTAGGTACTAACAATTCAAAGGCTATATAAAACTAACATTCCAATCCAAAAGTTAACATGCATACAGGTGATGTTACAGCAATGATCACCAGAACAGAGTACCACTGTGGCAATTAGAAAAATTAGAACATGAGAGCTCACAAATCAACTCAGAGCAAGCAAAGCATAACCTAAACTGGTGTCAGCAGAACATATAGAAATCCAATCACCTCAAAAATCTCCTAAGCCTGTCACTAGCTGAAGTTGGTGACAAATCTCCACTTAAACCTTCCATGTGGCATGACGAATACTCCGACTGTTGCTCGTATCCCGTATACACTGCACTCATGACACTCTTAAAGCTTGGACTCTGCAAGTTATGATAATCACTGACCATGCTGCAAGTGTCTGGGACAGGATACGACAGACGCTTTTTTGATCCATTCCTCTCCCTCTCTGGAGTTGCCAACCTCTGCCTAGGCGCGCTTTGTGACCGTGTCCTGGCCTTAGCCGACTCAGTTGGTGTCATATAATTAGGCACTGATGGATTCTCTGCTCTATTGTATTGGGGACGCATGTTACCCGCGTAGTGGTAATTTGACCTTAGGCTTGGAGTTTGGGATGTATGACAGCTTCTATCTTCTCTTGCAAAACGGGGGCTAGCTGAACGAACTTGAACAGGCCTTGTTTTGGATGGAGAAGGTGTCATAGGGGAGCACTGTTGCTGGCTTTGGTTTCGTCTATGAAGGGGAGAGCTCGGACGGTTTTGTTGAGGTGTTTGACTTGAACTTCGAGGGTTTGGAGGCAAATATGGGTAAGGTCCTGAGCAAGTGTCAATCTCAACAGTCTTGATAGGTTCCCTCCGTTGATCAGTTGAAGATCTTCCTCTGCTGCTGTCCCATGGCTTCGTGGCCATCCATTGGTGCTTGTCACCATAAATATCGTGCTCACTGCCTATCGATGAATTACGACCACTCCTCCACATCTATTTACAGTTAATACAGTGTATAACAATTAGCTCAATTAGCCGATTTAAGGAACAAGTTGAGTAAATAGCAAAATATAAAAAACCTGTTCAGAGAAAGCTTGAGACAAGTTTCTTTCACGCTTTACAAAAGCAGCATTTTCTTTTCTGCCTCTGAGCATGGCTTTAACCTCTTGAATAGTGTGTGCGCGTTCATCCCATTCATCCGGGATGCTTCTGCTCCCCTCTTTTGCCTGCCATGTTATATGTCATTGACAATGCTGAAATTTGAAAACATAAATAACGACTAGAAAGAGAGAGTGAAAAATTTGACAGAAACTGTCCTTGTTTACCATTAATTTTCTGTCGTAAATATCTTGCAGATATCTTGAATCAATCATGCTATTGGTGTCACTGAATGTAGATCTCCTAGACCCTTGACTACTACTTTGCCTCATTCTCTGGTCTAATACCTGAGACTGAACCCGAACAAGAGCTTGCATGCATCTGAGAGTCATTTTGGCCTGCTTTCGCACATTGTGACCCCTGACCAAGGCTTGCAACTTCACCAGTCCTTTCAATGCTCGAAGCGCTCTCCTCGCCTTAACATATTTCAACATTGAAAACTATTTAGAACCTTTTGTCCAAGAATCAGAATAACTATGAGATAAATAAGGCAACAACAATCAGGCATGAGGCAACAAGCACTGGCGTTTGGGGCCCCGAATATAAGACTTTGTGGTATAAGCGTTATACCTACGTTATACTACACTAGAAACAATCACCAGTGACCACCCATCCAAGATTTAGGTGCATTCCCCTATCCCCATGAAACACATCATTAGATGCATTCTCCATAAACCGTTAGTACGTCTAATACTAGTTGTTATTCGCGGGTAGTTTGCTGTGTTATATAGAGTGGATGTTTTGTTTCACAATAATTAGGCCACTATGCAAGGGCCAAAAAATGAACAATTCAGTAAATCAACGATTTTTAGATTTTTTAGATGCTAGGGGCGTAACAGCGTAGTGATATAGCAAGCATGTGGGACCCACACACACCCTGGCATTAAAAGAAACTCAAAAAACTGAAAGTACAATTCACATCTCACATTTGCAATGCAATAGATCGATCACCAGCAGCATATGCAGGAAATTAATGAAGAATGAGAGGGTTGAGTTTAATACTGACCAAGTAACCTCTGAAAGCCGTTTGAATGATAACAGCAGCATAATCGTAGGCCGTAGAGTATTTAGGCGATGGGCCGGCAAATCGGGCCATAGCAATTGCATTCTTGTGCGCTTGGGAAACGGCATTGCCATTGGTATTGGTATGTACAGTAGCAGCAGCACTGGTGTTAGTCTGGTGATTTTCCTTGTTTTGCTTGGTCCTGCTGAATAGCCACGTTCCCTTCTTCTCCTTCTTCTGATATAAGTAACAATTAAAAAGGAAAAAAAAAACAAAAATTAAAATTTAACTCAAATAAATAGATATTTTCAGATCCTCTTTGGAAGTGAAAGCATAAAAAGAGAATGTAATTGATTAATTTACCTTTACTTCTTCTTCTTCTTGTTGATCTTGTTGGTGTTGGTGTTCTTGTTTCCGCCTCCTTTGATTTCTGATCTTGTCAGTGTTGTTATCTTTGGTGGGAGATCTGAATGCTCTCTTAACCGCAGTAAGCCAGGATGATGATGAGGATGATGTAGATGAACTTCCCTTCACTCCTCCTCCCATTAGAAGTATTACTCAATGGATCAAAAACTAGAATTAATTAATTAATTAATTCCATCCAAATACATATATACCCACCCAGTTAGCAAGCACCATTTACTACTACTGATGAGATGAGATAGACGCGGTTAAGTTAAGAATTGTAGGAGAAAAAGAGGTTGCCCCATATCCCTTCTTTGTTTGGTAAATGGATGGAAAAAAGCTTCAACTTTTTCGTGTCTTTTTTTTTTCTTTACAATCTAGGGAAGTGGAGAGAAAGGAGCGGGACAGCAATGGTGGGTGATGGATGGATGGGGTGGGGTGTTGTCAGTCAGAGTAGAGTCAAGCTAACTCACATGCTTTTGCACGAACCCACCTAATTAAGTCTCTCTCTCTCTGCCTTGCAATGCTCAAAGTCTCTCAAATTCATTCATGTTGTTGACTCGATATTCGCTAATTAACCCTGTTTTTTTTAACAACAACTATGCGATTATACTAATCTCACTATTGCTAATTACCACACGGAATCTCATATATAATGGCATACACTTTGCTTGAGATACACAATAACAAAAAGATCAATCATTTTTACTAATACTCCTTGCTACTACCACCAATCAAAGAATATTTCACAAATCTAACAAAATCATCACATAAGTTCCGTCTCTTAATTGGCCCATTATGTTTAGGTTTATCTATCACTATCCCTTTGGACCATTTTCAATCACTATATCATTCACCACACTAACTTGAAACTTGTGGAGGAAGGAACATACGGAAACTTTTGTATGATAAAAAAATTAATATTATCACATTAGTATGAAATATAAAAAGTTAGAAATGGAAAACATTGACTAAAATTGAAAAGAAGAAGTACTAGATAAGAGATTTAGTTTACTTTAACATTAGAAATTAGACCCCAAGCGGGACTCAGACCTCGTTTCACGGGTCCTGGGAATGTGGGTTTGCAAATCGTAGGCATCGCTTGGGTTAGCTAATAGCTAGTGGTGGATATATATTTTTTTTGGTCAAATACTAACATTATTCGTGGCCCAATTAGAAAAGTCCAATGTAGCATGTCCAGAGGCTAACGGATTAATTTTCCTATATGGGTCAAGGGATCGAGTTGTCAGTCTAGTCTACAGGTTGTGGGTCTGGGCCAGTGCTTGAGCTAGCTAGTGGTGGATATATTTTTCTAGGTCTAATTTTTAACTTTGTTCGTGGGCCAATTAGAAAATTTCAATGGGGCAATGTCCAGTGGCTAGCGAATTAATTTTCCTACATGGGTCGAGGGTCCCTGTCCATGGGTTTGTGGTAGCTAGTGGTGGATACATTCTTTTTTTGACGAAATACTAACTTTCTATGTGGCTCAATTAGTAAACCCACACGGAGAATGTACAATGGCTAACAAATTAAAATTTTCTATTTGGGTCGAGGGTCCAGGTTCATGGGATAGCAGCGTGAGCCTAGGCTTAGGATAGCTGCTCCATGAGTTCACATGTCGTGGCCCTGGGATAGCTTGTGGTGGATATAAACTTTTTGGGTCAAATACTAATTTTATTGTTGGATCCAATTAGAACAATTCAATGGCAACCTGGGCCTCGAGTAATGGGTCATGGGTTTAGAGTTCGTGGGCTGGTGCCTGAGATTGGGCTAGCTTATGGTCAATATATATTCGTTTTGGGTCAAACACAAACGTTTATCGTGAGCCAATTGTAAAAGACCAACGGGGCATATATAACCAATGACTTACATATTAATTTTCAATTTGGGTCCAAGTCCGTGGGCTCATGGGCCTGGGCTTGAGTTTGGACTAGCAAGTGGTGGATATACTTTTTTTTTTTTCTTTTTGCCAAATAAACTTTAACTTTTATCCAATTAGAAAAGTCTAACAGGGCATGTCCAATGGCTAACGGGTTAGTTTTCCTATATGGGTTGATGGTCCAAGTAAGTGGGTTCGAATGTTGCAGGCCAATGTCTCGGCTAACGTTAGCTAGTGGTGGATCTCCATGAGTTTGTATGTTGTGGGCCCGGGCGCAAGGATCCGGGTCCAAGCCTCAGGTCACGGGTTCGTGGTTCATAGGTCATGGTTTGTTGGCATGGGCTTGGGCTTGTTAGTAGATTGGTGGATATATTCTTTTTTGGACTTTATTTTTTATCCAATTAGAAAAGCCCAATGGGGCATGTCCAATGGCTAATAGATTAATTTTCATTTCTAGATGAGTGTTCAACTATGTGGGCTAGCTAATGGCAGATATATTTCTTTGGGTCAAAACTAACTTTATGTTTTAATCCAATTAGAAAGGCCCAATGAGGCATAGCCAATGGCTAACAGATTAATTTTTGTATTTTAGTTGTCCGAGACCGTGGGTATTCAGGTCATGGGCTAACTAGTGGGGGAGGGGGGGGGGTATATTCATTCAAGATCAAATAGTAACTTTGTTTTTTGATCCAATTAGAAAAGGTCCAATGGGGCCCAATGGCTACCGAATTATTTTCTATATAGGCCGATGGTTTGGGTCTTTGAGTTCGCTGGTTGTGGGCCTGGATCTGGACTAACACTAACTAGTGGTAGATCTTTATGGGTTTGCAAGTCATGGCCATTCATGGGTCTATGGTTGTGGGTTCGTGAACTTGGGCTTGGGATAGCTAGTGTGGACTGCAGGTGTATATCTTTCTATTTTTTATTATCAATTAATTTATTTATTTCTTTATTGTCAAATGAAATGCTAACATTTTTGTTTTTGTTTTTTTGTTTCAATTAGAGAAGCCCAATGAGGCATGTCCAATGGCTAACGAATCAATTTTCATGTCTTGGTCGGGGGTCGAGTCTTAGGTTGTGGGCTTGGGCTAGCTAATGGTGTATATTTTCTTTTTGGGTTAAATACTATCTTTATCTATTGATCCAATTAGAAAATGGGTCAGGTCCGATGGCTAACATATTAATTTACTAAAATGGGTCAAGAGTCCGAGGTTGTGGGTTCTCATCAGGTAGTGGGCTAGTTAGTGGTGGATATATTCTTTTTAGGCCGAATTCTAACTTTGTTTTTAGATCCAATTAAAAAGGTCCAATGGAACATGTAGTACAATGAATAACATAACAGGTTAATTCATCTATGTGAAATTTTATATGTAATGTTTGGAGGAGACCAAAACAAATATGTGCGAGTTTTAAACAAAAAGTTGTGCCTTTGTTTTTGTTGTGTCTATTGGTTCACTCCACTTAGCCACCATAAATTCTCCCTTCTAGCATTGCCAATGACATACAATTCTGCTCTATCCTTCTCGACTATTTTTCGTAAAAAACTTGTCTTTCCATATTAAAGTAGTCTACTCGAATTTTTATATTTCAAGTGATTCCATACGAATTAACTGCAATTGTATCATGGAAACTATTCGCTACCTAATTCTTATCACTGGAGTGGTTCGAATAAAATGTGAAGGGTAGATGTTCATAATTTTCTAGTTTCTGTATACTCAATGTCCAAATTTCTTTTATATTTGCTTCAACCGGATAAGACAATATGGAGATCTGGGTTGCTCATCCAAAAATAGACAGTAGTGAAAGTGAAACTAATAAAGTCAAAATAAGAAAACTGAATTAAGTGACCATCAGAAGAAAAAGAAACAGCAACAAGTTTTCATTTTAATTCGACTACGTACGGCCATTATACACTTGAGTTCTCAATTTTTTACAACAGAGCAGTTCCCCTGTTTTCATCATCAATTATACTTCTACAGTTTGTTGACCAAATAATCAGCTCGACCTTAACGAGACAGCTTGATTCTAAAAGACTCTACATAGCTAGCTGCTTAAAAATCGTAATCTACATGACATAAATTTCTCTGGCAATCCTTGCAGTCACAGTCTTCATGATACTGATCTAGCCTTCTTCCATTAAAAGATTCTCGAATTCTCATGCCTAGTTCAACTGCAGGCAACTTCAAATCATCATTACTAGTCTTTTCAGATTCCATTATAACCCACTTCTTGATCTGTAGGCTTTTCGACTCGAACACGTCTTGCCACGGAATCTCAGCTCTGCCCAACAGCTTCGAGCCGTTTATTCTGCCAATCAACGGTGTGGTGCGTTTTGAACGGAGTTCGAATATGACGAGACCGTGTTTGAGCTGCTTGATGGAGTTTTGGGTGCCTAAGCAGTCTAGGGAAAAGGTTTGGTTCCAAATTACGTTGGAGTTTGATGATGGGATGGTTTTGGTGTCTAATCTTACTCTTGTGTTGTTTCCTGCTGAGAGGTAGCATCTGATGAACAAATCTCTGGTGTAAGTAGTGTCAATGTTTTTGGCTCTTATTATGTGAAGTTCACAGCTCAGAGTAGAAGAATTATAGCACTGAGGATCCATTGAAGTTGGTAGCTAATTCGATTTGATGAGTGTGTGTATATATGAGTGTTTGATACTTGATGAGGAGAAGTATCACTTGGGCAGGTATTTATAGCTGCATCAGCATGTAGTGTAGGGTACAAGTACAACTAATTTAAGAGGAAAAAAAGATAAGCATGTAGTAGTAGATTGTAGGGTATGACAAGTTCTTAAAATTTAGTTTACTTTCTAAACAAAGATTTAATGATACTATAACACAACCTCAATGGCTAATCAACGGAGTATTGAGGGTTTGGATGGATACGGTTACTTGTGGATGATTGTCTAGATGATATGTTGACTCTACAAACAGAATATATGTTATTTCTTTTTCTAATGCACATTGATTTTAATTACTCGTGCACATATATACTATAAAATTCTCTAATGGGTCGCCTATAAAGCACGTTCAACATTGAAGGTTCTATAGATATATAGATTTTCAAAAATCTACCATTGAAGTTTTTCTATATGAATATCATTTTCAATCCATTTGAACTTTAAAAAAATTATTGGTGATTTGGTTTTCAATTATTACTCTTGTGATCATATGCTAACTTCACAAATAAACACATATGTCACCACTCGTTGTGATCTTCCCACCAAACATGCTCCAACATAAATATGTAGATATGGAGCTATTTTAAATGGATTTTCAAAAAACTGTTGCAGTGACCGGTGTACAATTTCACAAGGTATCAATCGGTACGCTTATAAAGATTTAATAACGATACTCATACTCATAGTGTCATACATACAGTACACAATTATACAGTTTTAGTTTCTACTCCAATATAAAAATTATTATAAAGATTAGTAAGTCTGTAAGTGTACTTAACTAAACGTAAACGTGATTGTTTTGAACTTTGAAGACATTAGAATTGTTGATCACTAAAGCTTTAATTTAGCTCTAGTATTATTGATTTACTAACTAGAACGATGCTTTGTTACTCCTTTGAGTAGGACCCATAAAAATCTTTCATTCTTATCTGAAATCCTGGAAGATTAGCGTGTGATGGAGTACAAAGTAACCGGCCAAGTTATGAGAATTTAGATTGGTCCTCAAAGGATTGCAGCTATCCAATTATTAATTATTTATAGTACCATAATGATACAATGAAATATGAGTATGATCACCCTAATGGCTAATGAGTGGGGCTAGGAAGTTTCGAATTGAATTGAACTAGATCTTGTTTGAGATGGTTGATGACGATTTAGATCTCCTGTAAAGCTCTTGGGATCCTTCAAGAGTTCAAGGGCAGATCAATCATGTAAACTAAAGCGACCCTATAATTTGAGTTAATTAATCTCTTGGCTTCAATCCATTTGCCTTTCCACCGATGGTACGATCAAACATGGCCCGATGATTAATTAACTACAAAGAGATCGGAGTAATTGGTCCGCATATATATATATATGCATGTACACCTGACTTGATTATATGCTTACCTTTACTTTTATACTTTAATTTATGTAAACATTATAATTATTTCTGTAGTTGTTGTTAAATGTGGGATCTTGAAATCAACGATAATTAGTCCATCGATAATTCGTCGTCATAGTACACACGAACTAGATGGATGCTCGCACCAAATGATGATTTGATCAAGCGATAAATTTATCAAACAAAATTTGAAGTTGAAGTTGAGACCAATATAATTGAATTTTATAATAAATATATATTTAAATAATGATTCTAATAGCAAAGATAATTTGGGGTTGGACTTTGGGGCCAGGAATTAAGGACCAAAGGATCAAGGTATTGATTTGCTACCTGAAAACTAAAAGGGAAAATCATCTTTCGTTAAAGCTAAGTCCCTTAGATTTGCACTCGAAAGGTATACCCTTTTTTTGGACTTGACTATGAGTTAGTCGTACAACTTGAAATCCCCCCGGATCTTGGACTCTTGCTAGTAAGATGGATATACTAGACGAGGAGGGGCCAAGAATGTGGCGCTCACAACGGTTTTAGGATAGATTATCGTTGATCTCTATAGGTTTCGGTTGTATTGTTCCCCTTTGTGAGGTGCATTGCTTATGCACCTCGTTCTTGTACTTGGTTTCTCTTTTTAGTTTATAAAAAAAAAAAAATTGACCGTTTAAAAAAAAAAGAAAAAATTGCCCCCTCCACTTGTTTCTTTAATTTTAAGCTAACCTATGGTCGACCCATGATGAATTAATCATGGAGTAGCTACTAGCTAGGAGTAGCATTTTTATTCAACTTTTGAAATTGTGTTAAATAAGTGAATTAATGGCCATGATTCCACTAAAATGTTGGCTCAACTCGAACAATATATTCACACTATATCAACATCTTTCTTGATCTCCCAAAGATATTCACTACTCCTACTTTATTAAGTTGTTTATAAGATAATCACCGTGATTATAATATATGTTAAGCGATTCAATAATTCATAAAAGTGCATGCAGTCAAGTCAAGTTAGCATTACTGCTGCTGCAAAATTGACCATCACTAGCATAGAGAAATACCATAATTTTAATAATATTCGGCACGTACACAATAAGTCAAGCTTGCTACCATGGAAATGCATGTAACAACTTTACAAGTCAGTTATAAAAAAAAAAAAAAAAAAAAAAAAACAAACAACTTTACAAGTCATAAAACCAGTGATATATTTGATTGGTCCTTATCCCTGGAAGTAAGTAATTGGCCAGAATATGTTAAATATGACTGCAACTTCTAAATGGATTTGAACGTTCAGGGGTTTTGATGCCCATTGACACTACAACAATTATGACCTTATACCACAATTTCTTTTAACACGCTTTGGAAAGTGTGCTATAAAGCCACATATACCACACTAAGATATTGTCTTACCATATATACCAAAATCCAGTCTACAAGGATTAGATCATATATATTAACAAAATTTAGATTGCTTCGATAATTGCAAGCTCAGGAAGTTCGTTGTATGTGGTGTTTGTGCTAGTAAGTTGTAAAATATTCCACATCACTTGTGAAAGCTATAATTATCACGTATATAATTAAGTTGAATAATTTTTCAACTTAACAAAGATTTTTAAAGTGCTATTAGCACAACTTCAATAAGGATTTATGTCAAGGGTTCAATACTACCTAATATCATTTGTTACTCTCTAATGTTTATGTTCTTTTCATTTTCTGCAGAAAAATTCTTATATTTTTTCAGTTTGTGCAAAAAATCTTATATTATACATTCCTTTTTCATTATTTGACGTTAAATATATATTAGAGAAAATATGTATCCTGGATTCGTCACAGGCTAATAGTGTAATTTTTTACATTTAAGAAATAAAAGGAAAAAAAATCCAAATGATCAGGAAGTACATGTATAATTGAAGAAGGAAATTTCTACAAAATCAACCAGGCAATCCAAATTTGTCCATGACTAATTCTGAGTACCTGGTCCAAATGTACTTAACGTTAATTAGCTTCATCTGGCTAATATACAGTCAAAGTGTGAAACAAATAAAGGCAAAACTAACAAAACTGAATCAGGTGGGGGCATGCCCCTGGGTCAGTAGGCTAGGTGTGGGTTCAAAGTTCAGACCCATTGGGCGCGAATTACTGGGATTTATGACTTCTGAGTCTATGATGTCGCAATTGCGGTTTAACTTGGCTTACGTGGTTCGTAGACTATTACATCGGCTCGTGGAGTTTAGCCGTAGCGGCCGCGGGTTTCCAACATCATCCAGAAAGAAAAAATAATAAAAAAAAATGAATCAGGTGACAGTAAAATTTTGATTTGAATTCGACTATGGCCATTATACATTACACTTGACAATTTTGCTAAAAGGATCCACATAGACAGTTGTTGCTTAAAAATCGTAATCTACATGACATAAATTTCTCTGGCAATCCCTGCAGTCACAGTTTTCATGATACTCTGGCGTTCTTCCATTAAAAGATTCTCGAATTATCATGCCTAGTTCAACTGCAGGCAACTTCAAATCATCATTACTAGTCTTCTCAGATTCCATCATAACCCACTTCTTGATCTGTAGGCTTTTCGACTCGAACACGTCTTGCCACGGAATCTCAGCTCTGCCCAACAGCTTTGAGCCGTTTATTCTGCCAATCAACGGTGTGGTGCGTCTTGAACGGAGTTCGAATACGGCGACTCCGTGTTTGAGCTGCTTGATGGAGTTTTGAGTGCCTAAGCAGTCCAGGGAAAAGGTTTGGTTCCAAAATAAGTTGGAGTTTGATGATGATATGGTTTTGGTATCTAATCTCACTCTTGTGTTGTTTCCTGCTGAGAGATAGCATCTCACGAACAAATCTCTGGTGGAATTACTGTCAATGTTTTTAGCTCTTAGTATGTTAAGTTCACAGTTCAGAGTGGAAGAAGAATTATACTGAGGATCCATTGAAGCTAGCTAGTAAGTTTGATGAGTGTGTAGATAGATAGAAGTGTTTGTGTGATGGAGTATTTGATGAGGAGAAGTATCACTTGGGGGCAGGTATTTATAGCTGCTTCAACATGTAGGGTACAACAACTAATTTAAGAAGAAAAAAGCATGTAGGGTATGATTCTGTTTCTAAACATAGATGTTAATACTGTAGCACCTCAATGGTCAATGGCAAATCAACTGAGCATAGAGTGTTTATCTTATGAAATTTTCTAATGGATTACCTATCAAGCACGCTCAAACACATAAGCTTTTGTGGATAAATTTCTGAAAACTTAACAGTACTGGAGTTGTTATGTATGAATTATCTCAAAGAAAGTTGTACTCCGTATATGACTAATATAAATATCATTTTCAATCCCTTTGAACTCTAAAGTTTAGACCAGGATCACTTGTGCTCATGTAATTATCAATTGTTGTATTGGTGCTATGGTGGTTTGACAATTACTGAATACAGTAGCATTTTCACTCGTGTACATAGTGAAATAATCTATTAGTGTGGCGCCCACCAAACCTTACTCATATACGTACTTATTAACATAAACATATATATAAATTTGAAGCTCCAATAGATGGATTTTCAAAAGATTTGAACTAATGTACAACTTCAGAAGGTGCAATGTAAATGGTTTGTCCTGGTGAGGCGATTTAATAACACTACAGCTCACAGTCTCATACACAGTGCACTTTTCTACTTAAATTATTATATTATACTAAAAATTATTATACTATACTAAACGTGATTGATTCGAAGAGACATTAGAATTATTGGTGATCACTGTAAACTGCTTTTGTGGTGCTAAAAGACTGGAACAATTAAACAAGGCCAAATTGTGAGTCCTCTTTTTTTGTTGGGGCCCATAAAAATCTTTCACTCTTATCTTAAATCCTGGAAGATTATTATTACAAAATAACCGGCCAACTTGAGACAATTTAGATTGGTCCTCAAAGGATTGCAGCAATCCAACTTTTAAGTATCATAATGATACTATGAATATGATAACCCTAAATGAGTGGGAGTTTCGAATTGCATTAGATCTTGTTTGAGATGGTTGATGACGATTTAGAGATCTCCTGTAAGCTCTTGGGATCCTCCAAGGGTCCAGATCATGTAAACTAAAGCGACCCTTTAATTTGAGTTAATTAATCTCTTGGCTTCAATTCATTTGCCTTTCCATTGATTGACAGTACGCTTAAACATGGTCCGATGATTAATTAACTATGCAGTATACACAAAGAGATCAAAGTAATTGGTCCGACGATTAATTAACTCTACAAAAAGATCAAAGTAATTGGTCCAATATTTTAGTATCAAAAAAGTGATTATGTCCACATGTGTGTACACTTGTAATATTAGTATAGTACTTTGTTTTGAAATTGATCCATAGATGCATTCCCTAAAATCTAAAATTTGATGGACCAAAATTAGAGAATATATATGTAATTAGATAAATCAAGATCGTCATAAGATTGGAGTATGTCGTTATAAAATTGAATTAAGCTGAACGGATACCTTCGCTCAAAGCCTTAAGTATCATCATAGATTGAAGCCGCTAATTGAGATCACAAGACGTGGCAAGGTCTGGGCTAATAAAGGATTGAATCCCACCTGCAGTTCTTATAATTAAATACACACAAATATCCGCATGGTAAGTCTCTTTATATATTTGAGATGAACGAATTACACGAAACCCTTCAATTAATTCACCAGCTAAGTTGTCGGAGTCAGGCCAGGCTGGTGAGCGAGGAAGGAACTTTGGATGTATGTATTTTCCTTCCTCCACTCTGCATTATTTTTTGGCATGTCCACTTTATATTGTGCATGTTAAATAATTGACATGATATTTAATATGCACTTGACACTGTCAACTTGATTTGAGTAGCATAACTGCGAAAATGCCCCTCTACTTGTGTCTTCAACTTTAAGCACCTATATATGGTCGACCCATGATGAATTAATAATGGAGTAGTAATAGTATTCTTTTTAATTAACTTTTAAAATTGTGTTAAATAAGTGAATCGCTCAACTCGAATAATATATTATTCACAGTAATCTGCAGTATCATGAAATTAACTATGTCAACATCTTTCTTGATCTCCCAAAGATATTCACTACTTTATTAAGTTGTTTATAAAATAAAACATTGTGATTATATATAATTTAGTATGTGTTACAAAAACAATCCAATAATTCATAAAAGTGCATATATGCAGTCATGTTAGCATTACTAGCTGCTGCTGCAGAATTGACCATCACGAACATAAAAGAATAGTAATTTTAGTAACATTTGGCACGTACGCAACAAGTCTATCAGCTCAATGAGTTTATTTTTTTATAATAAGCTAGCTGAACTAATTTATCAAATCGACTGACTAGTGACTAGTTTATAAACTATCAACTAGCTAGACGTTCACGTATGTATGATGAAACAGGCTTATTAAAAAATAAACTCGTTGAGCTGATAAACTAAGATAGACCAGGTAGTTTTCCTATTTTGGTGATGAAGAAGTTGATTATAATGGAGTTGGAATTCCAGTGTTTTGCTAATTGCATCTAGATGAAATTAGAAACATTCTCTAGCTCCGGCCAATGGACAAGTGGCTGAGTATTTATTTGTGTTCTTAATTACTTCTGATCATCTCTTGTAAAATTATTTTCACTTCCATTTTATTTCCTATCAAGCACCTCGGTTCAGGAATCTCCTTACCTCGCGAAGCGTAGCACCTTCGATAAATTAGTAGCGACATGTTGAATAGAATTAATTCTGTGCATTTGTTTTCAGCTTTTTGTGGTAATGAGATTGATCTTTTTTTCTTTCTCTGTTTGTGTGTTGAATTTTTTACGGGTTGTCCCCAGGTTTCATCTGCGCTATACTCACGCACAACACTGCTTTGGGGCCACCATATCCAGTGGCGGATGTACATATACCCGAGGGGCGGCCCTTCATTTCTGTTTTTAATTAGTTATTATACATTTTTCCAAAGGGAAATAATAAGTATATATATTTATACATTTGTCCGCAAAATAAAGCATAATCTCTTGTTTGTCCAACTGGTAAACTAATTGTTATTGGCATGTCATTTTCCCCACCCAGGTTCAATTGCTGCTCTTCTCTTTTTATTTATTTTTCACTTTTTGACTTTGGATTAATTTGTTGCCTTGTACTATATCTTTCATTATTTTTCTTCTTTGTTATAATAATGTTTTATTTAACTTAACAAACAATATTATACTATATAAGTATTTAATTAGTTGTATGTATTTCTTCTTTATATATTTTTTTCTTTTAACTATCCATTATTTTCACAATTTTGTTGTTTTCTTAATGACGTTTGACCTCATATTAATCTTAAATCATGTCAAAAACGTAATTTATAAAGCTACATTGTAGAACTATAATAACTTCGTAAATTACGTTTCCGGCATGATTTAGGAGTAATAGGACATCAAACGTTGCAAAAAAAAAAATGAAAAAAAATAAATAATGGAAAGCTTTTTACCTCCCTTACTGAAATTTCTGCGTCCGCCACTGACCATATCTTGTTGTTTTGGTTGATACTTAACTTCATCAATTTTTCCATCTAAAATAAAGTGACTGCTTCAAATCGTTTAGCCCTGTTAGCCATAAGCTCTTGGACTTATTCAGTTAGTAGTACTTCTAAGTATGTGACTATTCCATTCTCTTGCTGAAACATGCATGGTGTATTAATTCGTAATATGTTAGTATACCGTTCTCTTTCTGCAGCATACAATTAATATTATCGCCTGTTATTTAATAATTAAGTAGGAATTCTTCCTCCGAATTAGATCTATTAATTTGTCATTTCGAGTAACATGCATCAACTTGAGCAATTGTTCCAGTGGTAGGGTGGTACGAAACTCATCTGAATGTTTCAAATCTTTTACAGCTGGGTTTGGAGAAAGGAATGATGGACTGCTTATATTGCAAATCTATTGGTCTCCTTTTGTTTGATCTTGAGTTGTCTTCCTGATATGTTTATCCGACCACAGGTTAGGAAATAGATCACAGATTCTTCTTTTTTAATCACACATGTGCATTAGACATCTTACCCTCGCGTGCAAATAAAATAGTTCTGTTCTTGTTTTCCTTTGGGTCTGAGGTGCAGTGAGTGTTGTTGCCATCAATATTGTATCTGATTTCTTATCAGGGCCTTAGTATTACTGGATTATTTTGCTTTTTCGCAGGCACTCCTTGTATAAAAGACTGGCTGAGCTTGAGAAGTTGGGTCAGAAGTACCGAGTTGCTCTGAGGCATGATCTTCTATTCTTGATACAACTAGAGTTCCTTTTATCAATTCAAATAAAACAAACATGAGCATCTTATAGAGGAGGATTCTTTTGTAACAAAAATTTCTTTATTGTCTTACTTTGACACGAGATCTGCATTCGTGTATGATGATTGCTTTTAGTACTAATTCATTCTGCCAAGGATTTTATAGTGTTTTACTGATTGCTTCTTTTTCATACATGTAGAACTGCCAAGGATCCGTAAGGCTTCCCTGCTCTCACAAGGTGACCTATGCTGATGAATGTATTGTTAATAGAGTCACAGATATAGCAACTGACCTTCTTTCTTTTCTTTTCTTTTTTTGTTACTTGGTAATTGGAAGTATTTCCATACCATTCGACGCATTCGTTGTGCTTCTGCTTTTCTAGAAGAGCACTAAAATTGTCTTTCTGCTTTTAAACTATTGAATTGGAATTGGCTAGTTGAAGGTTGCTTTCTTGAAATTTTATGATTCAATTTTCAATTGTCTTGTGATGTCATGTGATCACGTACTGATATGCTCTATCACGACCTGTTAAAACAGAACAAGTGCTATATTGTTGCAACATGTGAGCGAGACTTAAAGCGGAGAATAAGGAAGGTATGGTAGCTTGATTTGTAACGTAGATGGCTATGTGACGGTTGATTTATATCCCTGGTGTTCCAATAATGTACATCACTCACTGGAACAATTTATTGGAAACTTAATATAAATGATTAAATTATGTTTCTCCATAACAGTTCATTTTTTACACAATGAATTATGATTAATTTGAGGTCAAACCGGACCTCGAAAAAGTCAATTATATAAATGGTGTTTTTATAAGTTACGGAAGGAAGTAGTATATATTAAGGAGGAACCTATTAATAACTTTTTAGTCAAAATTTATTAATTCTGCACAAAATCCTATTAATAATAATAATAATAATAATAATAATAATAAAATATTATTTTGATAGTAGTGCATATATATATATATCTACAAAAGAGAATTAAACCTAAATTAAAATCGAAAAGTAGTAAAATAATAAAAATCTTAAAACGACTGGTCAAACAATTTTGTCCCAACATTGACACATTGAAGGATGATGACTTGGGGTAAAAAACCTTTGTGTTTAATTAATTATTTTTATTTAAAAGAAAAAATAGAAAAAATAGCGTGAAATTAGTAATTCTAGGGTTTCAAATGATAAAATTTCCCAAATCTTCTGAATACTCGCACAGAGAGACTCGAGATATACAGTGCCGATCAGGTTGTTCGAGTTGTTGATGCGTTCTTTCTCCACCGCATTCCGTTCCTTATTCCAATACTGATCGGTCACTACCTCGTTTCTAACAATTTGGTTAGTAATATTTGATTTTTCTGTAATTTCTATGGTGATTCTGTATCTGAAGGATTTATTGATTTTGTCGATTCCTACTGAAAAATCAAATTGATTAATCTTCTGCATCTGATTAATTTTGACAGAGTAGAGTGTTTTAATGGGATTGACATCTGGGAGCAATGCAAATGAAGTGATGAAATTATGTGTATTTGATCTTAGAAGGGGTCAAACTGAAGGCCAGGAGTTGGAGAAGATTCTCTTCTTCTACCCTACCGATTTGCCCCTCCCCACCCAGCTTTCGGTCATCGGCCTCAGTGAGGGCCTCATCACTTTCACCAGGTAGATAAGATAAGCAGCTTCATTTCTGGAGATTTATCCTACTTGTGGTTCAGTTCTGTTAAGATTAACCATAGTTTTATGAAGAATTTGCCATTATGATGCATCGCAAAAGCAGTAGGTAGTTAGTTTGACTGAATATTTAGCAGATACTACTACACATGGACGAAGGTATTTTTGTTTTTGTTGTTGAGATAAAACTAAGGTTCTTAACTTTGTGTGATCATGATAATTAATGGAGGAAGTGAATAGCAAAAAGATAATTGTTTGTGTTGATGGTTATCCTGAATTCAGGAATGCAATGTATCAGCATCCTTGATATAGAAATAAGACATGCGATTCTTAGTACTTATTATTTGGCTGGCTATAGAAAGTTGGCACCTAATATGCTATAAACGGACCAGACCTATAGGATCTGGAGCTTGGTTCCAAATGAACATCTCAATCTGCTTGTTCCCAATCCTCTGTTGTGTTCCCATGCTTAATTGTTTTAGTGCATGAAATTAAGACCATTAACTATCCACTTTAGCTACCAATGTCTGGTAGGCATGCTCTGGCTGGAGCTGGAATTTCTCTTTGCGTGGTGTGGTTTGACCTATTAATCATCCCAATCAAAAGTAAGAAGAAAATACATGGAGTTGCAGCCCACCATATAACTAAAAAATCATTTTTCTGACTGATAGAAAGCCAGTGTCATCACCATTCAGCTGACAATCCTGCATGTATTTTCATTTTTTGGCTATTAAAAACAGTGTCAACATGCAATATATTACATTTACTAAAAGATATATCACAGACCAATTCTCATGTTCTTGACCATTTTCCACCGACCCAAATCTACGTATACAAGCTTATAAATTTCTATTCATGGTTCTCATCTGAATTTCCTCTTTCATCACAGTTTATAGACATCACACAATACTATCCCTCTGATCTAGTTTTTGCTTCCAAGCTTGAGAGTTTTGTTCCATCTTTATTATCTGCGGAGCACGGCTATTAGCTAATTGGTTGAGTAAGTCTTCAAATTCTTTTCATGCAGAATTTTCTCACCAGAGGCCGCTTGTGAGGTCATTGAAGCAGATATACATTCTCATGTTTTTTACGAGGCAGAGCCAGATATATGGATGGTGTTGGTGCGATTCTTTTCCCTTAAGTTGCCAC
The DNA here is from genome assembly GCA_028274465.1 of Plantago ovata. Taxonomy (NCBI): domain Eukaryota; kingdom Viridiplantae; phylum Streptophyta; class Magnoliopsida; order Lamiales; family Plantaginaceae; genus Plantago; species Plantago ovata. The sequence goes on along the minus strand of CM051456.1, from coordinate 8,878,518 downwards.
TCTCTTTTGTTGTGAACTTGTTACATCAATTGCTGCGAATGAGATAGTTTTGGATTACCTGCATCTGTCAATCCAGTGTTTTCTTCTGATTCATATTATTCAGAAGTTATGCACATATTTAACTTTTTTCATATATTGAAATGTCAAACATCAATTCAAATCAGTTTACCAATGACGGGACTTGCATATTCACGATTCTGCTAAATGACTTGAAAAAACCTTTTAATATAGTTCTCCTGATTCATAAATGATTTATGAATGTTCAATTGGAAATCTGAATGAGACGCCCATGGCTGTTTTAATAAATTGCGTTTAATACCTTATGTTTCAACTGCCGTTGTTTATTTCTAATGCTGGATTATTGTTTCTCATGTACTTGTTATCAGTCGGTTGTTATCATATGAGCCATGAGTTCTCGTGGCTTACAGTGCATATCTCTATGAGTCCGGGCTTCATGAAAATGAACTACTCTGTTTGTTTTGACATGTCTGCCCCCACGATAGCTTTATCTACTGAAGATACCACTGCTTTTTCTGTTCCTAAAATAATACTTTTTCTTGTTTATAGTAGGTTATAGAGAAAAATGAGACAGAAGCTATTTGGCGAGATGATGCTCTGCGGAAAGTTCTAAAAGAGATGCATTCACTTTTTGTAATGTTTAATGGACCTGTGAGAGAGTTGCTGGATAGGGAGCCTACAGGAGGACTCGTCAGAACTCATTTGTACTATTTCATCATGGATTACCTGAGTGGTGAGTGGTTTATGTATGCAATCTAAGCTTCTCATAGATTTACCTCAACTTGCTACTATTTCAACTTAAGTCACTAATTGTCAGCCTATGAAAAGCGGTCTCCATTGGATTATTGCTGCTGGGGTAATGCTGCAGATGCTGTATCAAATGATTCCTGTTTCATTTGTGCACTTGGAGCAATCTGAAGTTGCCATTTTTCATTCGTTGCCTTTTCTTTTGGGCCAGATTTTTTCGTTGGGAAGAAACTTCAGCTGCCAAACTTTCGTGACTCTCTAAAAGAGCGTGGGACAGTGCAAATGTTAACTGTAGGAAGGGAGGCTGCACTTGAAATTCAGGTTGGTCTTTTGCTGACGTATTTCCTGTTAGTTAATGGGATAAACATTTATTCACTAGATAAATAATTAGTTACTATGTAGCTTGTTTCCTGGCCCAGTCTTATAAATATCCTGCAAAGTACATGCTGTTAATTTGAAATATAGAAACAACTGGGCTATTCCCAGTACAATTTCCATCATCGTCTAATTTCCTAAACTAGTTTGAATTTGAAGCAAACAAAGTACACTTCTCGTGGATGTATTTACAAAATCAGAGATAGGACGGTGGAAAAATATCCTGTTGTTTACTTCCCGTTGGCGTTAATGTCATTAAATTTTGAGCCTATATAATTGCTAATCTGCATTAGACCTGTAGATTTCTTGATATATGTAGTTTGTAGATGAGTTCCAAGAATGTGTATCAGCAATGAGCTAAGGGAAATGAGATGATGAACATAAATCCTAATATGTCTGATGCTTAATGACTCATGGTAGTATTATTGCCAAATTTGTTGCTTATAGAATTTGTCTAAGCTCCATGAAATTGGAAACTTAAGCTACTTCTAACATAAATGGGTATTATAGGCACAACAGAAAAGAATGGTGTAAACTCGTAATTCTGCAAAAAAAAAAAGTAGTAGCTAGTACGTAAGATATGCTTATGGCATTGTAAGTTTCAACCCCGAGATGGTTTGAATGTTCATTTTTTATCTCTGAATGTAATAGAAATCATTGTTTGTAAGTGTACTATAAAAAGAAATTTTGAACTGTATATGTTGAAGCGAAAAAATTGTGTCTAAAATTTCAAATTTCTTTTAACTCTGGTGTATTTGAATTGAACCACGCAACATGACATCTCTTTGTTTTGTCCTGAGAATATATGGAAGCTAGTAATATCTACTTACCGATATTCTATTGGTTGTTTTACTTTTGCGTGCTACAAATATGGTTATGACTTGCTGGTTTTTATCAACCTTGGTTCTGTAGGAGCAAGTTAATACAAGTGTGATCCTATGTTTTATACTATCCTTCTGGATTGATAGGACCTGCTGCTGTACAGTAGTAACTAGATATTTCAATTTTTCTTCTTCTTAGGATTCTTTTGTATACCTGTTGTACCTAATTTTTTTATGGTACCTTTCATTACAAGTGTATGCTAGATTAATGTCATAGTGCTACATATCTGAACATTTGCACATCGATTCTCAGCTTATTTCTCTTTTGTGTTAGTCCCTTGTTGCAGTGGTTGAATCATGCGTGGGGAACTCACAGTGCTACTCGCTGACCATGTTCCAGGACCTTCTGGTCTCCACAAGTTTATCTCCTGTATGGTTTCTATTCTCTACTGATTTCATTGCATCCCTCTCTTCCTCTTCCTTTCCGGTTTCTTATTTACTGGAGTATATTTTATAGCCTGCAACAAAAATTAAAAAAGAGGGACAAATTTCTCACCTTTCCTGTGTGTATATTGTGCTTGATGTGTGTGTCAAATTTAAATATAAGCATTGCATTGTCAATTGTTGATTGTGCCTATTCTTTTTCTCCCCCAGATTGACTCCGTGAATCTATTTGCCTATGCTGTCCTAAGGTTGACCCCTCTTGCTCTGTCATCTGGAGCAAGTTCGTGGGCCTATTCACGAAAAGGATATACTGCATGTAATACTTCTGCTGGAGCTCTGCTAGCACATTCTGGTTCTGTTGTGGATCAATACCCTAATTCTCATGACACATCTCCCCTTGGTAATCGGAACTACCGTGTTCTGAGGCCTTTGCAACATGCCAAGTGGTCCAAGGGAAAGGGAGGTTTTCTTGTAACTGATATCTGGGGTGCAGAGGTCAACAGTGTAGTGCCTGCAACCCCAACTATTTTCCTTCATCAAACAGAGGAAAAGATGTATGTTTTGCCTTACCAGCATCGTGGCCTCACTGTGATACTTCTTGTACCAGTTTCATGTGTCAGTGGGGAGCAAGGAATTACTGTGGTGAAACAACAAATTCTTGAAAATGTGAGTCTTATATATATTCTTTTGATTTTTTCTTAAAGTAGGTAAGTAGAGTTCATTGAGTCGATGCTTATCACCGATCCTATACATTTACAATGAATAAGATTCATACTGAGATATAATTAACTTGTATGATTTGAAAATTAAGATGCTAATGTGGATACTAAGCTCTTCCCTGTTTAATTTAATGTTTGTTGTACTTTGCATATATTTCACTAAACAGTGGCACTGTAGCATGTTATTTGAATTTATCGTTGTGATTCTTTCACCTGCATGCTATTGTGTGATGTATTAATGGGTTCTCAAATGTAAACCTGTAAAATTTTCAATAATCAGTTTTTGGGTCTACTTTCACTGATAGAATCACTATGCTAAGTAGATAACACTTTTGGAAGGAGTCTTACTGTCCTATGAAGTTACTTGTGTATTGTTCAATAAGAATTGATTTCAAGATAATTTGCTTAAATTCAAAGTTTTCTGGGTGTTCAGGCATCTCTAAAGACGTCTATAGTTGAAGAGAAGTTATCGAGAGGTTGGGGTGGTGAGAATGCATATCATGTGAGTGGATATCGTTATTTGTTGGTGGATGGTGATAAATACATATCTAGGTCATCTCCCCCTGGAAAAGTAACAACCTTGACAAAGGTTAGGTCTATTCAAGCAATTGTTCTTCACACTTGTTACATTTATCCATGTCCTCGTTACAGTGCAGTTCTGAAAGTCGCAATGCTCTTATATGTAACCTCTATCTTCCTTTTAACATTTTCTCTTACATAAATCTGTGTGCAATACATGTCGATCGACTTTTTTTGTTTATAATTTCTTATTCTTCATGTTAATTTGGTATTGACGCCAATCAGTTTAAAGTGTATTAAACACTTGCGCTCAGAACTTTGAAGTACTGTGCCAATAAATTCTAGTCACTCTTCCCTCTTACCCTTTCTCCATTTTATCGGTTTTTATGACTCCATGTAACAGGAATCATTAATTGGCTTGAGTAAACTTCGTAAGGAGGTTGACTACGAAAAACATGTAGGTAAATGTGATGATTCAGGCTGTGAGAAAGATCTGGAACTATGTATTAGAGCAAAAAACAATGCTTGGCTTATTGCTCGACTTACTAGGGGGAAGGAGCTTTATATGGTTCTTGAAAAAGCTAATGAAACACTTCTTTATGCCGCTGACGCCGTGGAGAAATTCAGTGAGAGGTATTGAAATTTTATGGCTCATATTGAAATTTCTATTTTAAGGTATGGAAACCAAATAAATCCTGTTGTCTACTTTCTAGAAATTGCATCTTTTAGCTTTCTCTAAATTTATGAAAAAAGATAAGATGACGTCCTCAAAGGTTTACTAGTTATTACGTTAACCCATTGTCTGTGGCTGAATATCTCCTCCCAATTTTATCAAACTATAAAAAAAAAACTCGTCACTTATACTCGAACTTGTCAAATTAGTATCAAATATCGGTGTTGATGACCAAGTCTAAGTGCGATGCTCCATGGATTGAGCTCCTTTACCATTGTTCGTTTTGGAAGTGAAATTGCTTGAATTCTGTATATTGGGCAGAAACTCAGTTGATTGTTGAACTGCCATAGGATTCATTCAAGAGCTAATATCAAATTTTCTATTTATAATTTTGACCATCACAAAAGTTGTGTCAGAATAGTATCTGAGAGAAAATGAAAATATTCTCCAGAAGCCCATAAAAATTAGTAAGAAAATGGTTATTTTACATATTTACCAGATAATTACTTTGCTCGAGGGAATTATGTGTTGAACACATGTCAGCTAAACACGGCAACCGCCTTAGTCGCTGTATAAATGAATTGGTGTTTCGGTTGATTGAAAGTGAAATAATTTGGTGCTCTTAATTTTGCAGGTACTGTGATGGGGATTTTTCCTTGGACTAAGGGATGGAAACAACCAACCAACCAACCAACCATTATTTTTGGGTTCATATTCTGCTGAGAGGCAATGCTTGTAGATGTTTGTTATGAAGGCAGTCGAATAAAAGGAAGTTTGATTGAAGATATTATTAAGTTTGTTGTGTCATGTATGTTGAGGATAGGTATAGAAAGTAAGTACGGTTCATTCGCAGATGCATAATGCGAATAGCGACAAATTTCTTGTCCGACTGCATGTACCTATAACTTTATTAACAGCGGAACGTAACTACATGAGGACTTGAGCTTAACTCGGTGTATGAACTTAAAATCCATTTTACTGGCAGAGTTTCCATTAGTGTTGAAATTCACTGTTGAGGGTGTATGTTCAGAATTGTTGTTTGAAGTTCACTGTTGAGGGACAAATGACAATTATATGAAGTACTAGCATCGTCGGTGACTTAAAATGCAGCATGTGTTTGTTTACTAGACTGGTGCGGTTCTCGAGTCCGAAGCAGCGGCACCGACACGTCAGCTCAGGAATTTGTCGGTACCATAAATAAATAAATACAGTATATAAATTCCTACTAATACTACTAGTGCAAGTACAGTACATGGAATAGACTAGGAACTATGCTACGTACAAACACGCTTCAACTCTCCGGATTCCTTTTGTTTTCTCCAAATTTAATTAATGCTGATTGTATTGTTAATACTTTTCATCAGATCTAATCTCACTTACCACCTCAGATGTTTGTGTCGCGTGGTATCCGGTATCCCGTGTCCCCTTTCAACTACTCAAATTTACCAATGTTGATTTATGAATGTGATAGCTTATACTAAGTGGCACTCCTCTGTTATGTTAGGTTGCGATTTTGGCATCAACGATAGATCATTTTCCGTTAGTTTCGTTAGTTTTTCAGAGAGAGAGAGAGATCTTGTTCTCCCGAATTTGCAATAACGACAAAGAAATGTGAGAGTTCATCATCGAATAGAGAGAAAGGTATCATAAATGAAGATTTGAGAAATGAAGATTTGAGAATTCATCATCTTATTTCATCAAAAGGTAAATATGGGATAATGTATTACGACACATATATAGTAATTTACTGAACAACACATAAACATAACTACAACTGCAAATGTACCATGAATCTAATTAAATTAGATAAGATCTACTCGTATTATGTCGAAGAAATCTTCTAGAACTCATAACATATTCATACTATTCTAGATGATTTTCAGTGTGGACGTAATGGACCATGAACTAATCACGTCCCAAGCGTATTGGATTTACTAGACTACCTAAACCACCATATGTCTCCATGCACCTCTCCTTTATCATTCTAACTCCCACCACTCCACCTTATGTTGTACCACCTTATAACTCCATATTCCATATAAATTACTAATATCATAACAAATTTTTTAAATTTAACAACAAATAATATAAAAGACATTTTACTTTGCTGTGCCATTAGCAATTTGTGGTCCCATTATGATTATAATTTCCATTTGTGGATAAAAATATACTTGTAGTGAATTTACAAAAATATAACTTTTTGAAAAAGTTCAATAAGAAGCCGTTGATTTTATACCATAAGTGGACCAAATTCAAAGTTGGCGGTAACGAACCCAATTATTCGCGGGAGTAGAGAACTAAACTGTACGCCATTTATTTATATTCTGCCAAAAGAAAAGAACATCTTAGATGCCCTTAAATAAATCATCATAAATGATTTTTTTCTTTATAGTAAGTACTAGTAGAAGATATGAGAAGCAATTTCGTTGCCGCATTTGGGCATTTATAAAGTAAAATTACACATATATATCACCATAAACAAATAAAATGGTGAAAAAGAAACAAAAATGTAGTAAAAAGTAAAAACAAAATCTCTAACTCTTTTTACCCTCTTCACCTCCATCTTCCAAATAGGCCTTCTTGCTCCTATCCAACTTCCCAAACAAACACACCACCAAAAAACACGCCGCATAAACCGCCTGAACCTTCCAGCTCGTCTTCGGCGGCTGCCTCAGCACCGCCCTATGAAACACCGTCATGTAGTAATGCAACCCCACCGCGAAGCCCACAAAAGTCTGCCCCAGCCCCAGCAGTTTCGTCGCCGCTCCCGTCTCCGTCGAAAAAACCAGCACAAGGTACATCAACAGCAGCAGAAGGTACAGCACGTAGGCCAGCGTCTGCAGGACCTGTATGCACACGTACGTAGACTGGGAAGTGGAGTAGAAGAACTTGAGAGGCTCGAGGCCGGTGAGCAGGGATGATAAGCAGAGGATCGTGAAGTAGATGGCTAAGTAGATCTGGATGAAGATTAGGAGCTTTAGTAAAGAGAAGTAGGCCTTGATCCTGTTGAAGATGAGCGAGACGAGGATGAGTGGGATGATGATGAATGCGAAGGAGACGAATGAGGCGATTGTGGAGGCGTATTTGTTGCCTACGTAGGGTTTGAACCCTTTGGTGAACTCTTTGTTGTACCTTGTTAGGTATGTTCTTGAGGTTTTTGATATTCTTTCTAAATCTGGCATCAATGTTTCTTGGAATTTTGAAGGGAGGTCTCTGAATTCGGAGACTAGGTCTTCATCGTCCTCGTCCTCGTCGATCCAGGATGGTTTCTTTTGTGGTTTCTTCATGACCTGGGTTTTGGTTTCTTTAGTGGGTGTGGGCTTGGTGGTCTTGTTTTGTTTGGTTAGATCTGATGTGGGTTTCTTGGTGAGGAGTGAAGAAGTGGATTTGGATGTTGTTGAGTTGGATGTGGAGTTGAGTTTCTTCATCTGGGGTTTGAGCTTTGTGAGTGATATAGTGGTGGTGTTGGATTTGATGGACTTGGTTTTGTTCTTGGATGAGGTTTCGGATGGTAGTTTGATGAGTTTTGTTCCACTAGTAGTGGTTTTGTTGTTCTTGGTTGAAGATGAAGTTGGTTTGATGAGTTTGGTTGTGTTTTTCTTGGTGGACTTCTTGATAACTGGGTGATCTTCTTCATCATCTTCTTGGGTGTCAAGTAACATTCTTCTCCTCCTGCCATAGTGGCTCTTTTGTTGAGAGTAGGAAGCAGCAGAGACTAGTGTTGAAGTGAGGAAGAGGAGTAGGAGAAAGAGGGGAAGTGGCTTGGCCATGTTTTTAGTTTGGTTTGAAGAATGAAGAAGAAGGGGGAGATCTTGTAATGATTCCCCTTTGTGTGGGATTTAAAAGGAGGGTGAAATGGATCTGGAGTTGAGAAAGGAAAGCATTTAATTTAATTTAATTAAAAGGGAGAGTACAGTAGAGTGAGGAATGCGGATGTTGAAGCTCAGCTAAAGAGGAAAGGCTTTAATGATGCACAAAGCAAAGCAGTAGCAGCTGAGATGGGATGGGATCACTCGCATAGTCACATGGATGGCTCTATAGTCTTCTTTCTTTCTACGCGGTTTTACACACACGACACACGAGTCCAAACTGGATTTTTTTTTAGAATAAAAATAATTAATCATATAATCTTCGTTATTTAATTCTGCATTGTTTGTTACCTTTCAATCTTTTAATCTCTCTCACACTTCATCATTTATTTACAATTTTATTAATATGTATACATACTCATACAAATTAATTCTTTAATATTATTTCTTAAATGTGTAATATAATCTATAATGGAAAAACTTTTAATTTTTATTTTTTTAGCTAAACACGTACTCAAAGAACATGCAATCATATTTGATAGATCCTAGTAGTACTTTATAAAAGTACTTAACCACTGAAGAATTAGTAGTGAATGAGAACGAGAACATGCAAAGTTCACTGAAGAAATGTAATGCTAGTGGTATGATTACATTTCCCCGAAATCTTTAACTTAGTTGAAGCTGAAGTGGAAAAATTCTCCATTTGGTGGTATAACTATAACGCAAGTATTTGTTATTTTAAGTTCTAATGCCACTTTGAAAGCTAAGTGTAGTAGTAGAATATTTTGTTCACAAAGGAGGATTCTTTATAAAGAATATATTACTAATTATAAGTGATGGACAATGACCTGGTCAAAGTCTTCCTAATCAACTACTAGTTTTGGAATTTGTAAAGCATAGTACTTCCTCCGTTTCATTAGTTACTTCCTAAGTAGACTATTCATCGCGACCTTTGACCACGTATAACTTTTAAATTAAATTGTATCAATATAAATTAAAAGTTGATTATGAAAATATACTCCATTCAATTTCATAATATAATTTTATTATATTTTTCTCTAATTTAATTTAGGAGTTATACATGGTCAAAGGTCGCAATGAATAGTCCTCTCAGAAAGTTATAAATGAAATGGAGTAAGTACGAGTCAAACTCTCCTGGTTAACTTAGGTAAACGTCATTAGAAAAATACGTAAACTTTGGCCATATTTTCCCACCGACAACTCAGCCTAGTACTCCCATTGAGAAATTATCGTCCCGTGCACACTCAATGCATAGATTATAGAGGACCATTATTATGTAAACTAGGAGTACTTCACTAATTACATCCTCGTGACTAATTAATGCCCACCCGAGGACCATTATTATGTAAACTAGGAGTACTTCACTAATTACATCCTCGTGACTAATTAATGCCCACCCCAATTCTCTTCTTTCAACTTTTCTCTCAGACGGGGTATTTTCACATAGCAAAATAAAGGAAGAATTACAAATTGACATTAGTGACCTAAAAATATCTTATAAGTAGTAATTTACTCTTATAACAAACATACATCATTTTATAAGCATATATATTAGAACTGAAACATCACAATCAACTCAAACAATATGTATCCAAATCACATATTGCACCGTATTAGAACTCAAGCATCACAATCGAACAAAACAACATGTACACAAATCAAACTCAAACATACAAATTGCGAGTCTCTCAATACAACCATCAACTACCCAATCAAGTGCCACTGCCCCAAGCATCAAAATAAACTGAAACAGCACAGATCCAGATAAAATCAAAACATATGTTATTAGTCTAGCATCAACTAACTAAACATCAGACATTATAATCTTAAGTACAATGAAGCACCATTGCATGCAATTTGATGATTGGATTTCAAATACTACAAGAACAAAAAAGTTTGATATAGGATTTTAATGATTTTCTAATTATCTACTCCCTCCTTAATCAAATGTAAGATGTTTTGTGTTTTTAACATTTGCAAAATATAAGATGTTTAGACTCTATAGCCTACTCCACCACCATTAAAATATTGCTTTACTCCTCTGATTATCTTTTTTTATTGTTATTTTTTTCATTTTTTAATGAGTTGTTTAAATTAATTATGTTTCTTATAGGGTAATCATTACATTTGTTAATCTTTATGATTTTGCCAAAACATATTACATTTGATTATGGAGAGTAGTATGTAATTTAAGCATATTATTACCACTATACAAATAAAAATATAGGATGAATATTATATAGCATTAAAATGTGCCCAAAATAAAACTGCATGTAGGATTTACATAGTATTTGCACTCCAATGATGATCTTATGTGTTATTGGCACTGAAGAATTTGTCGACAGTCTCGGAAACTATCTCAGCCTCAATCATTGGAAGATGTAGGTCCCCCGCTATACTCATTTTCGTCGGATTGAGAAGATGAATCTTCTGCTATTTTTGAATGGTACTAGTATTTTGTCAACATTTGCTTCCAGAATAGTCGCATTTTCATGGCTCAAAAAACTCAGGGAGACCCTCTTCTCTTTCAAGTGAAAACTTATTAAATTCAATTATATTCGGTACAATTATGTTCAAATTTTCAATTTCGTTCAATCATATTTACTGTGTTTATTATAGTACAAATAAGTCCACTCTAGTTATGGTGACGAAGATAACAATGGTTTCTCTCGATGTTACATAACCAATTATGACTTCGTCTGTGATTAACTTGGGTCAGTGTTAAGGACTCTTGAGTTGGGAATAAAAACACTTGCCTGACTCTAGATCTTGTCTTCTGGCCTAGAGGAAAACATGGGTAATGTGAGATGTGGTTACGCTTGTCTTCATGTTTCTTTGTCAAATAATGATGACATACATACATCATCGATCACTTTCCAATCAACAACCATGAATAGCAACAACTAGTTCACTTTTCTATTCCTAATATATATTGGCTGGACCCCCTTCATACCGCTACTGAAAATGATACCCAAAATTCTCACTATCACTTGTTTACTGCTCTGCTACTACATGACATTACATACCAAGGGCAGACCTCAGAGTTCTGTTCCAACCCAGTCCGATACTTCTAGGTCCTCACTCACTTGATCTCACTAGCCCGGGATCAGCAGGAACAATCGACCAGAACTCAGTTGGCTTCACACCGAATCCAGTCTTAATCATCGGGGGCTTTCAAGGAACATAGATACTGAACATCCGACCTTTTACTTACCTTTGGGTATAGAAAGTGAATCTCAGCTGCCAACTTATCCATTGCAGGCTGACTAAACACCACTCCGTCCCTAGCGCACGCAATGAAAGTAAAGTTCAAGAACTAGTGAAGTATCCAACTCTACATTTCATCAAATCTCATAAGTTTTACTTCACACAAGTATGGTGTGAATGTGATGGAGATCCATTTTGTATATTCTACAGACATAGAAAGGGAAAGAAAAGAATATATTGTCCACTGCACATGGAACTGGAAACATTGTAAAGATGAATCACGTTGACATGGGTCATCATAATTCCACAATAAAAGTATATAACCACCAATCAACAGACAAAACACACGTGTCTTTTCAAAGCACACTTTTTTTTGAATCGGCTAAAAATTTTCATAACACACGTGTCTTTTCAAAGCACACTTTTTTTTGAATCGGCTAAAAATTTTCAGAAAAAACAAGCATAAGAAATGCTCGAGAAATACAACAATAAAAACGAAAGCGAAAAGATACAAAGATGTCTAGATGAGGCCGGAGCCATCCACCTAACTAAACCGAGAGGGAACAACAATCTTAATGGCCCAACGCACCACAGACAGCAAGTAAATCAACCAAACAGAGGCCTCCAAAGAAATAGCAAGAAACTGGTCTCACAAACAGAGAGCTCAAGGATCAACCAACAAGCAACGAATGCGAAGATCGAACATAGAACAAGTAGTTTAAAATAATTTCCCTATACTCTCACTCTTTACTAAAGCCAAGTTTAAGTGATTATACTTGCTCTTAGTTGCAAATTCTACTCTCACTCACATTCTCACAGATTCCATCAGTTTCCAATAATTCATTCTTTCCTTTAGAAGGATACTCAGGCTCTGTTCATTTCTAACTTAAATTCAATTTCATTACGTTCAGTTCAGATCATTTCAGTTAAGTTCACAGTTCAGGTTCATGTATCATGTGAGTGATAAAGATGATGTAAAGATTTAATCTGTACTCACAGTGTGACATCAATCCTTATGATTGACAAACAAATTGCACCTCCACTACATAAAACAATCAGCTTAAGGCAAATTCAACTGAGATGAAAAAACAGCATATACAACAATGAGATAACTCACAAAACAATATGCTGGACTTGATTTCATACAACAGTGCTGTCTTGTCTGAATCTACCACGATGTATATGATGCGTAAGTGGGTACACAATGAAATTTAGAAGGAATTTGGCCACGTGTATGTATTCGTTTAGTCTACAACAGGATGTGTCAAAACTAGATGTGCTTTCTGCAGAACTTGGAAGAAGAGCCATCAATTCTATCTGAATCTGTATCTGGATTAATTTTGCAGTTCGATTGCTTGTCAATAGAACTAAAATCGTGCATATGCAGTGAACCTATGACTTATCTGATAATGCCGAGTCTCGTGATAATAGCCTCTGCTCATCGTTCTCATCAAATTCAACACTTCCATCTGCACCATAATCAATATCAATCACACTTCTCTCCTTCCCATCCCCATCAGCAGATACTGATACATGAAGTGGCGAATATTCTTCAATTGCAGTGGATTTTTCTTCCTCAATTTGCTGCATTTCTGATTCTACAAGGGCATCCATTCTTGCTCGATCTCTGTCTCTTGGATATGTACAGTATAGAAATGAATAGATGGTACAGCAGATTGCCATTGGGATACCTATTGCAGTGTAAAGTGCTTTACCAAGTGACGCAGCGTTTTCTCTATCAGTTTCAATCATTTTTGAGTTTGTCGATCCCTCTGCGACAGGTTTATAGCCATAAACATGTTGTGCTAATATCCCAACAACTGGAGGTGCAAACGAAGCTAGTATGGACTCGAAGGACCGATCTAAAGCATAGATGCTTGTACGAGCTCTCTCTGGAACTATCTCCGCAAATATTGGACTGCACAAAAACCAGAAATAGAATGTTAAGATGTGAACTTCATTCTTTCAACACTCAACGTTTAATCAACTGGCTAATTCAGACAGAATGCAAATTATGGCATTCATTAGGTCAATCAGGCAAGCTTAAACCAAATGCTAAGATACTTGGAGTTGTCATCGAAGGAACAAAAAATCAATGAGTTTAGGATACGCACTTGTTAGTGGCAGGACCATTCCAAGAAATAACCAATCCCATGACGAAGATCACTAAACCATGCATTACTGAAGCAGAAGGATCATCAGGCAATCCCAGCAACAAAATCGCTGCTAAAGGTATAGCCGAACCAGAACTTATCTGTGACAAAATAATCCTCCCTGCATTCGGCAGCCGTTTAGCAAGAAAGTCTCCCAGCCAGCCACCAAAGAACCCTCCAAGTGACGTAGCAACATTAAACATAGTCCAAATAACCGCCGTTGTCTTATGAGAGAGCCCCATCAGCTCCAACCACATTGGCGCAAATGACAGTGACGACCAAGGAAATGATCCAGACACACCTTGCGCAACCAAAACTTGGAAGGATGGAACTTTTATAACCGCTTTCGATTCCTTCATCAATTCCTTCACTTGTTCGTTGAAAGATTTGGTCGGAGTTTGATCCTTCATGGTACCGTCACTGTGAAAAAAGCGAGGATCATTGGCAAAGAGGCGAACTAAAACACCAATAACAACACTTAGTAATCCTACTAGGTGAAAAGCGACTCTCCAGCCAGGTATCCCCATGAAAGATGTAGACGCTATCAAGACAGAAATAAATCCACCAATGATGGAACCTAAGCCCCCTGTCAATGCCAGCCACCCGAAAGCAGTGCCCCGGTTACTATCATCTGTTGAGTCGGCTACTAGGGACTGAATTGCTGGGGTAACTATTGCTAGCCCTACACCATTAAGGCCTCTAGAAATGGCTACCTATGCAAAATAAAACCATACAAGTTAGTATACAGAGAAATGTATGCCATAAACTTGAGAATTTTAGCCTAAAATTACACATTGCCTTTCACATGAAGTTAGTTAATGCAACAAGAAATTAGAAATATGAGAAACAGCTAATGAGTAAACAATAATTGTTCACATCTAGTACTGCATTGATGCATTTCTAATTACAGTATGGCATTGTTTTGTAGTAGCATTTGACAATTTAAGAAACTCTCATTTTGACCCACAATTCAAATTTCACCCGAAAAGTAGAGTAAATTAGGGAAAACTAAACCAACTTATATAAAAAACAACTACGCTTAAATGAATGAAGAATCTGAAGTGAAATTAATAATAGAGTACCTGAGTAAAAGTAGAGGAAATGGCGACGAGGAAAGTGGCGGCAGCCCAGAGAAAGGCGCCAAGGGCGATGACGTGGGTGCGGTTGTGACGGACGGCGAGATAGGCGGCGAGTGGGTAGCAGGAGGACTGTACTATGGATCTGTAGAGAGTTAGTGAGCCGAGGCGAGTTGGATCGGCGTGCAAAGCCAAGCCGACTTCCTTATAAACTCCCGGCAAGAGAGATTCATCGGCTCTTTCCATAATACCGGCGAGATTGACCAGAACTAGAGTCAACGTCTCCGATTTCATCTTTAGTCTTCTTCTTTCCTTCAACACTAAGACTAAGACTAAGATGGTGGAGATTCATGGAGTATTCACTCAATTTGTCTTCCGCCGACTTCTTTATTTTTAATTACTACTACTATAAATTAGCCTTTCCGCCAACTTCTTTAATCCAATTAATATTCAATATTCATGTAAGGCAGGAAACTCAGAGGTTGATGTTTAAATGGGTTCAGCCTTTTTTTTTTTTAAATCCATCTAAAAATTCAGGACGTTACAATTTTAATGTGATATGCAAAATTTAATTTATTTATTTGTAATTATATATATTTTTAAAATAAATTGATCGGTTTGTTTTAGAGCTTGTAAGCTTAAAGTTTTGGTTAGTTTTAGGGTGTGAATCAAATTCAACTTTAAGTAGAGTAGGTTTCACCCTCCGTTCACACTCTCTCACGGTAGTTATATGTTTAAATTTAGTTTTGACACACGCTTGTATCGGTCAATTTTTCCTTATTAATTTGAAAAATCATTAAAATTAGTTATCATATTGCATTTAATTATTTAAATTGAACATAACCATACTAGAGTACCTAAACTGGATGCTATCCGGTACTTAAAAATTAGAATGAATTTACCCACGTAAAAATATACAATTGATTTTGTGTATATTAAATTTGGATAGGACCTAAGCGAATAATCAAACCTACTCTTGGAAATATAGTGCTTGTGTAAAACCACGCCAACAAAGAGTTGGGACGAGCACCATGGGTCCTCAATCATGTGCAATTGGTGAAAGATTGACTAAACCACTTTTGATATTTCTATGCTTATTGGGCTTTTGGAGCCTAATGAATCTAGAATGATCACAATCCACATGTCTTCCCGCTTCACTTATAAAAGTTCTTTGAAATTTTTTAACGTTAAAAAAACAAAGTGCACAAATTTTAAATTTATCTATATAAATGAGTAGAGAAATTACATTATAAAAATGGAATACACATCCATTATCATCTCAAATTATTTGAAAATTGACTTCATCTGCATTCTACAATAGACAGAAGTAAAAGTTGTCCAAAATGAGTACGTACCTACTTGCAAACATTTTCCTTATTTTATTTGATTCCTTCCTGCTCACTTCTTGGTGATGGACAAAACCAAATTAACAAGTTTTGTTCCATCAACAGACAAATAATCGTCAAACAACTTAGCAAACCTCGAAAACAACTCATCCATCAAATTTGAACCGAAGTGAGACTGCAACGTAGATTCAATCACTGCACTCATGTTACGAGCCACTTGCTCACCCTTCGAGGGTGTTCTCAACTCATTTTTGCAATCTTGAATCCACTCCACCTCGAAAGAGTCTATGCGAATTATATAGAATGACCCTTCTTCTCTTATGATGCTTCTCACCTCCTCTATTGATGGACAGTAGTATGGGACATTAAATGAATCAATTTTATCCTCATCAACAAGATCCTACGTACATTACAATATTTCAATTTAACAACATAATATAATTATCGGTGTAGTCTGGGGACATGAGTGAGGCCCCACCCAAAAGCATAAAATCAATGTAACTCTCTATATAATTCCCCCTCACCGAGAACTTTAAATTCCGAGTTTGGCCATAAAAATATGTATACACATGCATTAATGTTGTGTTACCTCTGATGCCATACTCATGAGTGCTTGCGTAAGAATCTCCCACTGCGGCGAACAACTAACTTTGGTAGGTATCTCTCCCATGAACGAAAGCACCATACAACCACCTGGCATTACCTCTTCTGCTCGAAACCTTAGGAAAGTCGATAAATCTTCCTGAAACTGGGCCAAGTATGCCCTCTTCACATTTTTCGAACTTGTCTTTGATATGTACACGTTCCCTTTGTTGTTTCCCATTTTTGGTTGTCAAACATGTTGGAACCTAAAGTAGTGTGAGGAGTATCGACTAAAACATTAATAAGAAAGAATAAAAAGATTATGAGTTGACAAGTAGTATGTTGTTTATATATATTTAAATAAATTTAATAAAGTATCATAACTAGTACTATAAAATAGAAAGTAATTGGAGAAAATGTATTAAAAAGTTTTGCGAACTGAAAATTGTAGCTAGTTTGAGTTTTTGGTGGGACGGGGAGGGAGTATTTATGTAAACTAGGTTGTGAAGCCGGTAAGATTTGAAAATTTACTACTACCTCCGTCTCATAACAAATGAAACATTTTATTTTGTTGACTTTTCGATGGTCAGTTTGACCTCGTATTAGTTCCCAATTATACAAGAAAAAAATTAAGAACTTTATATAATGAAAATATAAACATTCTAGTTTTATAATATAATATTTTTAATTATTTTTATCATATGATTGGAGAATAATTTAAGGTCAAAATGACCCTACAAAAGTCAACAAAATAAAGTGTTCCATGTGCTGTGGTGCGGAGGAAGTAGTAGTGTTCTGTTCTTAACACATGCACATGGATAAACACGTGATTTGATATTTGTATCATTTAAAAATTTATGATAATAATATTAAAACAGTATTTATGCTCTCTATTTGACACATCTGTTTATGGCTATTTTGAATAAACTCACGCCGGGGCAAAACTAGAAAATATATGCAACGGAATTAATGACTTAATGTTCTAACAACATTTTTTTTTTCTTTATAGTCTGTTTTTATAGCTAGTATGTAGTTAGTTTATAGGTCCTTTAGAAGTAAATTAAATGGGAAATAAAGATGAATAACTACATAGTTTCGCTCCACTAATTAAGAACTTAGATTTTTCCTAAATAATGTCAACCTCATAAAAGTTTGGTAAAAATAACTCTTAGCTGCTTGTTCTTTGGAAGTCTATCGAATATATTTTTTACTTTATTATACTCCTAACCTTTTCTTTTTTTTAAAGTATTTTGACATTTTTGTATAGTAAAACTTATTAATTAGTTAATGATGTTTCTTTGTGTATGTTGATAAAATTGGTAATATTGTACTTTTAAAAAGAAATAAAATAAAGAATAATTACGTCAGTAAGATGTGGAGTGTGCATCTTCTACCTAAAACCTAAAAGTGACAAAGAAATGACTAATTGAAAAGCATTAAAAATAAAATTCAAGAAACAAAATCATGTTAACAAATACTTGAACTCTACCCCTTATACTTAAAAAAATGATATGAGTTATTATCATGGAAGAGTATCCTTGTGACACCTAATAACAGATTAATACCCTTTAGTTCAACAATAACATTTTAGTACCTTTTTGGGTTGACTACTCAATATTTACAACTTTGTCACCGAGAATTTCATGCCCAAACAAACAAGGCCTTAGCTACAGTAGAAGACAAAATTATTTTCCTTTTTCTTTTTTAATTCTTTTATATTATTTTTATTTTTCTTTTTATCTCCCTTTCTTCTTCAGAACTGCGGTCACCGGAATAATTCGGAGCTCTGCTCCACCGTCCACCGGAATAATGCAAGCTCCGATCTGGGAGCACTTAAGCTCCCAGATCGGGAGTTGCAAAGCTCCGATCTGGGAGCATTAATGCTCCCAGATCGGAGCTTTGCTGCTCCCGATCTGGGAGTTGTACAAGCTCCGATCTGTGAGCACTTAAGCTCCCAGACCGGAGCTTGCAAGCTCCCTGACCGGAGCTTAAAAAAAGCTCCGACCAGGGAGCTTGTGCATATCCCGATTTGGGAGCTGCAAGCTCCCAGATCGGGAGCTGCAAAGCTCCGATCTGGGAGTCCCAGATCGGAGCTTCTCCGATCTGGCCGGATTCCGGTGGCAGGATTCCGGTACCGAAATCCAGTAGTAGACTTGAAGAATGAAGAAGAAGAAGAAGAGAAGAAAAATAAAAAGAAAAAAGTAAAAAATAAAAGAAAAATAAAGAAAAGACTAAAAAAAGATAAAATTCAATTACATTTTAGTCCTCCCACACAACCTTGTTTGGCTGTTCCAAAATCAGATTTTGGTTGGTCAAATTTGGCACTAAAATGTTATTGTTTGTCTAATGAGTACTAACCTGTTATTAGATACGCTAATGATACCCTAAAAAGATACTGGCCCAAATGATATTTGTTGGTGGATGAAGGGAGTAAATTTCAATTAAACGAATGTACCCTTAATGTCTTTGCCGATTTTGATCAATTTAATTATTTCTCGATGACATATGTATAGGTAATAACTTGTAGTACAGCAAAGCAACATTTGCTTCTGAGGTGGTTTAGGCCGAATCCATCATAGTCGCAACTCGAAAGTTGATCCTCAAGTTGCGACTTCAACAGAGTCGCATTGGTATCTAACAGTTGAGTTTGTTGAGCTCAAGCTCAACTGTTTTTTGTTTTTTCCTTTTTTTTTTTTTTGTCTTATATTGTGATTTTCTTTTCTTTTTTTTAACTTTTCTCCCTTTGTGGTGATGAATCGATGATCATATATATACTACAGTAGTATACTAGTCTCCGTCTTATTATTTTTTGTTTTTTATGTTTATTATTCTATTTTATTTTTTTCTTTCTTTTCTATGTTCATTATTTTATTTTCATATTTAATAATTCATAAATAAAAATAATAAAATAAAAAATTTATTTTTTTATTTGAGAATCTATTGTACTATTTTTTTATTTAGGAATTTCATATAATATTTATTGCATTCCGAAGTATTTTATAATTTATATGATATTTTAAAATGAAATGAATAATGAACTTAAAAAAATGGAAAAAAAAGGATGAAATAAAATAATAATAATAAAAAAAAGGGATCAATGGGAACCAACTATTGGAGTATATTAGGCCGTCTCCAACGGGGATGCAATTGCGTCCGAAGTTGCGTCTCCATCAGAGACGAGCTCAACTGTTGAGCTCAAGCTCAACTTTATTATATTATTATTATTTTTTTTTGTCTTTTTCTATTTTAATCTTTTTCTTTTTCTTCCCATATGAATAGTAGTATATATTGCAAGATGTATAGTACTGTAGCATATATCAACTTCGTATCGACTCCTGTGTGATCAATAATACTAAGCTTTGAAAAAAATTAATAATAATAATATTAATAATGTTCAAATATTATTTATAATTCACGAGTTTATTTTTTTAATTTGATAGTCTATTGTACTATTTTTGTTTAATAATTTTTTCTAATATTCATTGCATTTCGAAATATCATATAATGTTTTAAGATGAAATGAATAATTGATTAAAAAACTTAATGGAAAAAAAAAGAGGATGAAATAAAAAAACAATAAAATAAATGAAAAATAGGGGATCAATGGGATCAACTATCGGAGCATGTTGGAAGAGTTGGAGATTAAGTTAGTGGAATGCTGACGTGGCGCAGTTGAGCTTCACTTTTGGGATCAACTGTTGGAGAAGTCATTAGAAGAGGTGAGGATTAAGTTAGTGGAATGCTGACGTGGCGCAGTTGAGTTCCAATTTTGAGCTCACATGTTGGAAAGGAGTTAGGTATGGAGGTTTAAGTTGGTGTAGAATATTTGTATAAAATTAATTCGTATAGGGTTACTGGTAATATTTACGGTTAAAAAAAAATAGTTACTACTACTTTCTAACATACTTTATTCTCACCCGTATTCACATATGAAATTACAAAATTATAAATATGATTTATTAGTTTCAGCTTCAGTTCTAAATTCTAAAGAGTAATTAAACCAACATATCAAAAGAGGAAAAATAAAAAATATAGAAAACCAACCTGAGATAGCCAGTGCAGGCTTGAAGAAGAGTGAACTAAGTGCAAGCTGTTCTTTGGGAAAAGCCTTTCATAAAACGAACCCGCAACCACTGAGACGCTGCAGCACTCTCGCCCGATGCCTTTCTCCTTTAGGAGCTTGTCGTAAAACTTTGGCAGTGACGTAAAAAAATGACTGAAATCATTATGTGGAACATCGTTCAGCGAGACACGTAGCTCTGGCAATGGCAAGTTCTTGATGTTAGAGCAGATCGTGTTTATGATCTGGAAGATAACCATGGAAGAATTAGGACCTGTCCCACAACCTAAATCAGCTATTCCCATACTTTTTGGCACTGTTTTGAGCAAACACTCTATTACTGCTTCTTCCAAGATATCCTGTCCCTGTGATATCATTTCACTCTGCAGCATATAGTCTGGGTTAAGTTTTTTTTTTTCTTTCTTGAAATAGCAAAATATATTGAGATGAATAATTAAAGTACAGGAATAGCGCGCATAGGACATCTGGACATGCGCTTTAAGATAGTACATAGATTTTACAAAGAGGTTCTCTAACTTGTAAAAGTTGTAACCAAATACTTCTTTCTCTCGTTAAATTTCCTCAATTATGATGATTTGTTTTCTCCATTTAACCTTATATTAATTCTAAATCATGTCGAAAACCAAAATCACCACTTACAAAGTTATATTGTGAAAATATAATCACAATATTATATATTTATTTTAAACGGCAAATATTACAATTACTCACACTACTACAGTAATATACAAACATTGTAAACTACATAATTTCTCCACACCTATACCAAGCTCATGACTCCGTCACCGGTATGAATCGAACCATTCATCTCTCCTTTCAATGCTCCACAATATAATCACAATATAACTTTGAAAATTACACGTAGTTAGCATATATATTGACAATAATTTTCTTGACAATATAAGTACTATACTTAATTAATGTAACTTTGCGATTATAATATAGTTAATTTGTACGTAATACTCCCACTTCTTCATGATTTTTATTTTATTTTTATCCATCGGTTACCGATGGATCATTATATAACTTGATTCTGTTAAGTTAATAATAAGATGATTAAACAAAATGATAAGTGGAAATGTGAAATTTGTAACGTTTGTTCAAACCTGCATGGTGGAATTCTTGGCATAGCTTGTTGTCCCTGTTCCTTTATTCATGTGAAGAGTTTGCATAATCTTTAATTTGTGGTGAAAACAAAGAGAAAGAACGAAAATTAATTTGCACCCTCTTAATTTGTTGAAATTGTGAATTTAGTTAGTAATGTCTTTACTATTTATAGAATACAGAAAAGGTATTACTATTAGTAGTACCGTACTAGGTTACCTATTACCAGGCCAGTCGGCACACTGGACCGCTGTGTATGTGAAAATATCCCAACAAAATTCAAAATTGCAAGTATAAATTCTGTTTCCTTCTTTAATTACCGTGGGGACCTGGATTGGAAATTTGGAATACACAGTTTTAATGAAAAAAATGTGAGAAATGTGACAATATGTTGTGCTATTTGCGCCGCCTCAAGGAAATAAAAATTAAATTCATAGCTAGTTAGTGTGGGGGCATTCCGAATCTATCTATATTATTATACTAGGAATCGCGTCACACGCTACGCGTGTGAAGCGTAATCTTGTAAAACATTATTGTTTTACTAAATAATATATTGAAATGAATGGAGTAAATATATATTCTTCACATAATGACTTCAAACTTAACATAAATGGTGTCCTATAAATGTATATAGTTTTTGTAGTTATGCAATTAATGGTTTTGAATTGAACTATATTATACATACGAAAAGTATTCTTCCGATGAGTTAAGAACCATTAGATACATCTCTAGACTTTAAAAACATTCAACTTCAAAATCTGCAATGCATCTTTCGCATGTTAATTGGTGTTCTTCATCAATTGAATATATTGTCATGTGTGTCATTATCTCTTGCTATTTTTATTTCGTCGATGTCTTTTGTTATGTTTATGCCGCAATATGGACGATATTCAAATTTCAAATGGCTTAGCTAGTATCCTCAGGTTCTCTATCATCAGAGTTAAATTGAAGTTTTGGTAAATAAAATACTTCCTTCGTCCAATAACAAGTGTAACATTTGGTTTTAATGACTTTTTCGAGGATTAGTTTGACCTCAAAATTAATTGTAAATCATTCAAGTAAGTAAAATAATTAAAAAATTATATTATGAAAACATAAACATTCTAGTTTCATAATATGAGGTTTTTGATTATTTTTATCGTATGATTTAAGAATAATTTAAGGTCAAAATGACCATCGAAAAAGTCAACAAAATCAAGTGTTACATTTATTATTGGACGGTAGAAGTATGTCTTTTTTTATAAGAATATATTTTTTAAATTAAGTATAATACACCATACAATTTTATGTTAAAAAAATAAAAATTTAAGAAGAGAATAAATAAAACAGAAAAAAATTACGTCAATAAGATTCGAACTAACACCTTCAACTAAAATAATGATACAAATAATAGAGAAAAATCACGCCACAGGATTCGAACCCTACACCTTATAATTAAATAATGACACATGTACGCACCAAATTGAAATTGGATAAGCAAGATCAACGGATTAAAATTGATTGGTAGGTCAATCAATTGGGTAAATCAACAGGCTTATTATATTACTTTAATTTAATTACTTTAATACAGTACATCTAATTTTCGATTTTAAACTATATATATGCACCCTTCCGGAAATACAACAGCTACTTAATTTCTAAGCTACCATGTGATATATACAGTCTAATGTTACATATTGTAGACTATTAATCCTAATCTGTGTATAATTACAAAAATTAAATCGTATATTTCCTCATTCAGAATAAATTATCTCTGCATACATATATATTTTTTTTTGAAACGCCTAAAAATTTTATTCAATAATCTGAGCATAAGAAATACTCGTGAAAAAACGACAACCTACACCGAATACAACATCCAAACCGGAAAAAAAGAGAACAAATACACATCCTCAAGGGAGCAAGGAGGGTAAATTGATTTACAAACCGACATATAAACATTTTGTAATTTTTTTTTCTCCATAGTAGAATGAAAAAGTGAGCGTATATAATTATAATGTAAAAGACAATTGATAAATTCAAAACAACTGCATATACTCCATAAAAGATCAATTTATTTGGAACAATCTAATAATAATGATTACAGATAATTTGTTTGGTTAGGAGGAAGTAACAATTACACGCATGTCATCAATGTTTTATCATGTTTAGAAACTTTGGTTTGGACTTTGGAGGTGATATTTGGTATATATTGAATGTTGGAAGACGTTGTGTGAAGGGGAAAAAGACGGTAGAGGATAGAGAAGATCAATGATGAAAATATATTAAAAAAGAAAAAGGTAAATTAAAATAAAAATAAAATAAATAATGACACATGTACGCACCAGATTGAAACTGAATAAGTAAGATCAACGGTTTAAAATTGATTGGTAGGTCAATCAATTGATTGAATCAACATGCAGTGCAGAATCAAGAAATAATTGTTTAATTAAATAGATGGAGAAAAAATGGGAAAGAAGATAGAGAAGAGATAATGATGAAAAGATATTAAACAAATAATTATAATAAGAAAACAATTTAAAATAAAGAATGACACATGTACGCATCAGATTGAAACTGAATAAGTAAGATCAACGGTTTAAAATTGATTGGTAGGTCAATCAATTGATTGAATCAACAGGCTTAGTATATTACTTTAATAAAATAGAGTCATTCATGCCTACCTAACTTATTCAATGACCAATCATAATCATTTATTCTATCCAAATCTAATCCAATCCTAGGTGTCAATTTAATACTCCCTTCTTAATCAAATGTAAGATGTTTTGGCAAAATCACAAAGATTAATAAATGTAATGATTATCCTATAAGAAACATAATTAATTCAAACAACTCATTAAAAAATTTTTGAAAAAAATAGACTCATGAAAAAAAGTAACAATAAAAAAAGATGATCAGAGAAGTAAAGCAATATTTTAATGGTGGTGGAGTAGGCTATAGGGTCTAAACATCTTATATTTTGCAAATGTTCAAAAACACAAAACATCTTACATTTGATTCAGGAGGGAGTAGAATTTTGAATTATTCTAATTTGATTCCAAACCTAGCTCCAAGTCTCTTTTTTTCCAAACCACCAGCATTTATTTACTACACAGAAGCAAACAGTTTGTAAAATTATTTCACCAAAAAGCCTAAAAAAATTTCAGCTCTTTAAAGCGTCCTAAATCGATCTATGAATAATCGACCCTGATCTTTATCCATTACATATTATATTATTATCGAGCGTCCATGTTGACGATCGATTTGAAGAGAAATTTATTTAATGGAGATTAATGTTGTGATTGATAAACCTATCTTCAAATTCAATCGTTGTTGATGATCGAGCTAAACACATTTGGGTTTAGAATTTAGATCAAGGAAGAAGCCGGCTTCTTACGCAGGTTAGAAATCGTCATAAATCTTTCTTTTTTAATCCCATCGATATTGATGGTCGATCTGAAGAGAAATTTATTTCATGGAGATTGATTCGTATAAAACTTCCATGGTGGTTGTCTTGAACACGAACATGTTACATGTGGGCATTGATAGATCGATGAACAAGATCGTTTGAGACACTCGGAATTGACGAAGTAATGAAGAAATGACCTCTACATCGTTCCACTGCGCTGCAGGTTAGAGTCTGATTATTTTATACTTCCTAATCTGATTCAATGTTAAATCGATTAAAAAATAATCTGAATTTCATTAATCATTAAAACTGGTGAAATATCTCTAACATTACAGAGCAAATGGTGATTTTAGTACTTTGGAATTGTCTACACGAAGTTATTACATTGGGAATGATAAAAAATTTAAATTTGGTTATTTGTTGGAAACACTATTTTATCGAAATAATACTTCAATTTCCTATGCACATAGTGACATAGAGTATTGACGCTTCAAATTCGTATTCTTCCCATCGTCACGGTATATATATCACGGTATATATATTCCTGAGCCTAATCCACTTTCTTTAAGCTTACTTTGCACAAACGTCCATACTTATTGAGCTGATTGAGATATTTCAAGTTCAGTACTTTTGAAATTGATTTTCCGTCTCTTTATTTTGCAGGTTATCAAAATTTTCTTCCCCCTGTTTTGATATTTGCAATAACAAGCAATCTTCATTCTTTGAAAGCTTTTTTTTGTTTTTCAAAATTTTCGCAACTCCCATGCCTAGACATATCTCCATTGCCCATATAAAATAAGACGTTGTGATTTACTTAGACCATCTTCAACCATGAGATGATAAGACCCCATGTCATTATTTTAATTATTAAAAGACTATAAGACCCAAATCTATTTTCAACTCCAATTATAAGACTCCAAAGCACACTTTTTTAATCTTTCTTTTTTCATTAACAAACAAGTAACAAACAAACAAAGTGGTAAGAAAGAGAAAATGAAAAAACAATAATAATAAAAAATTACATTAAACCTCATTAAATGGGTCTTATGTGGAAAGACTCATCTTATGTATAAGATAATAAGACTCAACTTTTTACTTCTCCAACCATAGTTTTATAGGAGTCTTATACATAATACCATCATTAGACTCATGGTTGGAGATGGTATTATAAGAAATATAGATTCATTAACCAAAAAAGGTAAAGTTTCCAATTTAATCTTATGATTAAGAGTTTAACCTTTATGACAAATGGTTCTAGCCCTTTCATGAATGGAATGTCGGATACGAGTCATGTTTGGTATTTTAAAATACAGTGTGCTTCATAATTTAATTTAATTTGCCTAAAATTGTATGTGTTTGATGTGGAACCGATAACACCGTATTATTTACATTAATAAAAAAAATCATGAATAAAGAATTGATTTACCGCAAGGATGGCTGATTTGGTTGAAATAGATGATTTTCATCATTTATGTCATGTATATATCCGGCCGAAAACACATCTGTTATCTACTATTTTTGTGTTTGAGCGACTGTTGAACTAGGTACCTCCACAGAGGTCTGCAGCAAGCGGACGTTCGACGGAGGAGCAAATTCACGATCTATTACTTTTGAACTTGAGCGCATTGGACGGTTTTTAGTTTAAGCCAAATAGATAATTATCATCGTCCCCTGTCACAAGGATAGTAGCCCAAACATGTTGGACCAAGTGCCCCGTGGGAGATCGATTTTTTTAACCCTACGTGGAGCGAAAATGTGATCTACAATTTTTTAGTACTCAAGGATTGTGGGCACATATGTGTGAAAGAGAACAACAACCTATGGGGGGGGGGGGGAGAAAATTTGTGACCTAACTTTTGAGTGCACAAGAATTGTGATTATGCCTCACGTGATCGAATTTGTACTCTATGACTTCTTTGTGAGTAAGGGTAGTGAATTGGTAAATGCTACTAATTGTTAGGCATGTACGTGAAAGGAAATAATAAATCATCTTCTTTAATTTCAAAATGTGTCTGTAAAGTTGATTCTTATGGTCATAAAATACAATGTTTACGGTTTTAATTTTAATAAGATATTATATTTTGTCAATTAAAACTCACACATACACATATATATACCCGTCGATTTTCGACGGGTTGTAAACTAGTTTGGGACAAAAGAGGAGGAGACTAAAAAAATACTCCATAAAATTACGTTTTACGTTCCGTTTATACAGAACGTAATCAACGTATTGTATAGCACCAGTGCACCACCATTTGTGCGTGTCCTAAATATCCGTCGTTGGTATACACTACATGCATTATGCGTCATTGTGTCCTAGGACCAATTGCCATAAAATATCACTTGGAAAGCTGGAAACATACACACATCACACACTTTGGTAAGTAACAATCAACCTAGGTAGTGAAAGAGTACTGAAGTACATATTTAAATTAAGTTTCATTTGACAATTTGGAAAGCATAGCTAGGTTAAAAGGGTTAGGCCAAACTAAATGACAATTTGACAATATTTAATCTACTATGTCCTAGGATATACAAATACCTTGGTTCTTCATCTAACTTTAACTGTAATAAAATCACATATGAAATTCTCATAAACATGTATATCAGTATATATATATGGAGACTAACAAAATTACAGAAATAGCAAAATTAATTATAGAATGATCAGAACATACACGACCTGAATCCGATGAGTGCTTTAAAGTGAATTGAACATTTGATAGCCAAAAAGAGTCCTTTAACTACATGTGAATATACTGAAACGGATCGGAGAAAACGAAACGGCAAACTAATGCATGATTGTACACCATAAACTAAGGATGAAACAAACATGAAACATTGCTTCGAGAAAATTAAGAAATGTAAAACCATCTACTTTCGTTCCTGAATGATCGTTGAGCGGTGGTCTATACATACATACTACATAAGTCCTAATTTTGTGGTTGTCCGGTTCGATTGCTTTAAATATTGGATGGTTCGACTCACTGCATATAATTGGTTTTTCACGCAACTATTCAGTTCTCAGAATATTTCACACCGATCCTTCTATTCATGATAGGATTTCGTCAATCAATAGACATCATCTTGTTCAACTTGTCATTTCTCCTTGTACAAGAACCATCGAGAAATGCATGCACAACTTGGAGATTATCTGCAATCAAACTTGTGTTTTCTCCGTTGTCTCTCCATCTTCTCCGGCAGCAGTGCCTATGGTCTCTCATCACCCCAAGCCTGTCCGGGTTTGCTCAATTCGACAATACAATGGGCAGTGATGTTTGGACTCTTTCCACAACTACTTGAGGATCTTTATCAGCCCCATGGTACGTATGTAATCTCTTGTAATTACTAGAGATGTTTATTAATTCCAATGGTCGATTTTCTCTTAAAGTTCGCGTACTCGAATTATCATTACAAGGCTGGAAATCAGAAAATTAATTCCAAGTAGTATAGGGGTTATGATGATTTATACGGTGTGTGTTTGAAGTAATTCGGACATGTAGTGATTGTGAAATTACAGATTATGCACAGATTATCCAGATAATCCAAGGATGATGGTTCCTACAAATCAACTAATTTTAATTTTATGCTATTCTTATGCTTTTGTAGTGTCCATTTATCCATCCACGTTGGCCCAGATGTTATTCTTCTTGTTCAAAGATAGTTGTTCTTAATCTTCCAAATTGTAAATGCTTGTTTCAGGAAGAGGAGTTGCTAGCTCTTCTCCGTGACAATGAGGATGATGAGGACAAATGGATCCAAACAAACATCAATGACGAAAAGCTGATGGAGATTTGATTGCTGATTTTTCTGAGTAAATTGA
Organism: Plantago ovata; assembly: GCA_028274465.1. NCBI lineage: Eukaryota > Viridiplantae > Streptophyta > Magnoliopsida > Lamiales > Plantaginaceae > Plantago > Plantago ovata. The sequence continues at coordinate 8,849,612 of CM051456.1, read as the reverse complement.
CAAGGCTCAAACCATGTCAGGCACCATTTCTAGAGGTGGTTATTTCAACAGCAACTCGGTGCTTGCCATTTGCCACTCTCAAACCGCTAACTTTTGTAACAGACTAATTAACCGTTGGCCCTGTTGTACGGTTGCATGGTCATGGACATCGCGCTTAGCGCGCTGCACCAATTCTAGTAAGATGATTGATTTGGGTATTTAATTATATATATCCTATTTAATTTATAAAGAAAAAGCGATTGATCAGTTATTAGTCACCTTATCAGTTTCTAATCACCTTATCAACTATTAGTCATCTTATCAATTTGTTTTACCAAATAAACGCTAACAGGGTAACAGTGACAATTAGTCTACTCAATTTTCCCATCCTTTTATTCTCTAATTTGCGATTTAAGTCGTTCAGGAATTCAAATCATCACTTGTTATCAATACTAATTATAAAAAAGAATGATATTCCTCTCTCATAAGAGATACAGTAATTGTGATACCAAAAGTTCATTTCATTTGTAACCATTACGGATCATCTAATCCAAATCTTCTGCCCGACTTGTTACAAAGTTTACAGCGCTGAATGCTTTGAGTTCACTTTTATAACTTCGAATACACCTATAATTATAACTCCAATTATGCCCTAGAGTTCTAACTCTCCCACCCCCATATTATATAACTACACTGGAAAAAAAAGAAATATTAATTTAACAAACAAAATTGGCACGGTACATGCGCACGTGAGCTAACTCTGTGTTTTTGTACTGGGTTTTGGAGGATGGGTTTTGGAGGATGATTTTTTATTTTGAAGATCAAAATTTTATTTTGAAGATCAAAATAAAAAAATCCTCCAAAACCCAGTATCAAACACAAGGTAAATATATGTTGTTGGTGTACAATACATGCGTAGGACTAATTGCAATCACACTTTGAACCGTATTAGACTCACTCCATCAAGTTCTAATGGAGGAGCCTTATGGATCTGATCAGACACGATTGTTTTGCATCCGTGTCTGATCAAGCAGGTCTGATGATCTGATCAGATCTGTCTTATAGTAAAAGACAAGTCTGATTTTTAAAATTTTTTTTATCTTTCTTAATTTGTAGTTCGGAAAAAATAAGAAAATAAAATAAAATTTAAGTTTGATGGATCTGAACGGATGTAGTGTAGAATATGGTAGATTTTTATGGCTAATAAAATAATTCATAATTGATGTTGCAAAGTTCGATGGGTTTGATGGACGTAAGTGAACGAAGATAGTCTTCGGTTTTAAATTAGGCCCATATTTTTTCGTGATCATGGTATGAATAAATCAAAGATACACAAATTTTGATTTTATCTATATAAATAAGTGGAGTAATTATTACATTATAAAATGGAATATACATCCATTTGCATTTCAAATTATTTGAAAATTGAGTTCATCTGCATTCTGCAATACATACACAAATAAACTTGTCCAAAATGAATACCTACTTGCAAACCTTTTCCATTTTTGATTGTTATGTGATTCCTTCTCATTTTTTGGTGATGGACAATACCAAATTAACAAGTTTTGTTCCATCAATAGCCAAATAATTGTCAAACAACTTAGCATACCTTGAAAACAACTCATCGAGCAAATTTGCACCAAAATGAGACTCCAACATAGATTCAATCACTGCTCTCATGTTACGAGCCACTTGCTCACCCTTCGGCAATGTTCTAAACCCATTTTTGCAATCTTTAATCCACTCCACCTCGAAAGAGTCTATGCGAGTTATATAGAATGACCCTTCTTCTCTTATGATGCTTCTAACCTCCCCTATTGACGGAGTATAGTACGGCGCATTAAATGAATCGATTTTCTCCCTATCAACAAGACCCTACGTACATATTGCAATTTAATAACAAAACAAAATATAACCATGAGAACAAGAGTGGATCCCCACCAAAATAAATAAATAGGCAAATTCAAAATGTAATTCTTTATATAATTCCAACCGCTCCCCTACCCCCCCCCCCCCCCACTCTTTTAACCTCCTCTATTGACGGAGTGTACTACGGCACATTAAATGAATCGATTTTCTCCCCATCAACAAGACCCTAAGTACATATTGCAATTTAATAACAAAATATAACCATGAGAACAAGAGTGGATCCCCACCAAAATAAATAAATAAATAGATAAATTCAAAATGTAATTTTTATGTATATAATTCCAACCGCTCTAACCCCCCAATTATAAGTATGTCCCTGATAATACGTATATGCATTAATGTTGTATTACCTCTGATACCATACTCATGAGTGCTTGCCCAAGAAGCTCCCAATGCGGACAACCTATTTTGGTAGGTATCTTTCCCATGAATGAAAGTACCATACAACCACCTGGCACTACCTCCTCTGCCCGAAACCTTAGGAAAGATGATAAATCCTCTTGAAACTGGGCCAAATATTCCTTTGCCACAGTTTTCGAACTTGTCTTTGATATGTACACGTTCCCTTTGTTAACATGTTCCCCCGTTTTGATTCTCAAACATGTTGGAGCCTAAAACACAAATATGATTAAATAGTGGAAAAAAAAACAGTAAAATAACAATTAGTAAAAATGGGAGGGAGTAGGATTACTAAGTAGTAGGGAATATTAGTAGATGTGATAATTATGTTTTGGAAAATATTAGAAGAAATTGTTAGTGGAATTATGAGTTGTTGATTATTAATTGAAGAAGAGAGAAAGTGAAAAATAGATAGAGAGAAAAACTTTGGGCTCGTAGAGAGAGAACCGAAATGGGAGTCCTCTTAAAGTAAATATTGGGTTTGTCTTTGTTTTTTTTTCATTTTTTAAAAACCACAAATATTACAACTACTTCTACACTAATGTTATACAAACTTCCTAAACCACCTTATTTATCCACATACGAAGAGCACAGAGCCTAACTCTGCCACCGCTGGGGATCGATCATCGCACCTCTGCATCACAACCCCAACTCCTTACTGTTGCACCACCTTATGGATTAGGTCATTGTACCGGTATGTGAGGTTCCTCTATAATTGAGACCCAAATCCAATTGCTCAATTAGGGGGGCAAAGATACTGAAGTAGTTTCAGTTTCTGGTGGAGCGAGGTGGAGGAGTATATATGTAAGGTTTGATCGGGTCGGTCCGGTTGGGAATCCAATCAGAATTGAAGAATTATGTTGATATTAAAATACTTGGATAAATTTTGCTTTTTGGTTGCTAGATGGTGCTGGCTGTTTCTAATTCATGCTAGGTGGAAATTAACAAATCTTAGCGACTTAACCCATGGGATAATAATAAGTACAACAAAATCTCAGTCTCAGATACTAGAATTTCAACTCTTTCCACGATCTGATGGAGAAACCGGTACTTCTCATAAATCGATCGATCTATTCCGAGATTTAGATTTTCTGATAAATCTGTGGTGCTCTAGGTTCCACGTAAGGTTTTCTTAGCTAACTACTTCTACCCACGGACTTATGAAAATAACGATATATATAGACGCAGACACATAAACATATACTCCCTCCGTCCCAAAAACATTTGCACCATTTTGACTTTTTGCAGTCAACAGAGCTGAAGTTTGACTACAAATTACTCTTAAACTATAATAGTAAAATATTTATCAAAATTATATTATGAAACTTTCCATCCTAAATTTTCAATATGTAATTTTGTTAAATATTTTAACATTATAGTTTAAGAGTAATTTGGAGTTAAACTTCAATTCTGTTGACTGTAAAAAGTCAAAACAGTGCAACTGTTTTGGTACGGAGGTGATTATATATATATTGTATATATATATGGGGTCACATCACCATGTTCAGTGGAGACAATGATTTTTTTACATTGTGATGGCCTGTGACAGCAATGGTTGAGACGTTGAGTACCTCTGATCGAATCATAATTATTGTGGAAACTTTAAAGATATTTACTTCCTATTTACTTTGTTTATTGAATTTTTCATGTTTAGATCTCAAAGTACGTAACCGCAAATAATAGTAGAAATATAATTTTCAAATTAATATTATGAAAATATAAAAATTATATTTTCATTATATGGTAGTTAAAATTGATTTTCCATAACATAAGAAAGCGGGACTATTTCAAGTTCATGACGGAGCTATTAAATAACGTGAATTACTCTTCTGTGTCTACCTTCTTGAAAAAATCTATGGTACAACTATGAAGCTAGCATGTGAAAAACATGCAGGAGTAGAGTTGAGTGCAATTAGGCAGGTACTGTGCAGTCCATAGGGTTATGTAATTATGTAACTTATATCTTTATATCTTTAATATAATTTAGAATTAATTTGAGGTCAAAAGTAACAAAACAAATCAACAGAATGAAATGGAAAGCTTGATAAGAGATAGATGAAGTATTTTTTTCTTTTATAACCAGCAAAAAGATATTTTATTAATAAAAGAGCATAAAACATGCTTCAAAACCTTTACAACTCAAATATATACGGAACAACCTCCGGTTTATCATCGTAAGTAACCCAGCATTCGGAACCTCTACCAGATTTCTTCTCTAAACCTTGTTATTGATTTCATTCCAATTCTGAAACTTAATTATTATACGTAACTTTAGAAGACTCATAATGTCTCGTTTTGACTTGTAACTTAAATTATGTCATGACTATATTTATGCTTTGAATATAATTTGTGATTAAAAAAAAAGGACAAGGAAGTAGGAACGGAACTCCATCTGATCATATGCACCAAGCAAAAGAGTGGACCATTTGTCTGCATATCTTTAGGACCATGTAGTACATTGAATTATTATCCTGGGGCCTCGTAGGTTTATGGCACGTAGCTACCAACGTTCTCACTGTGGGGTGAACTTTCTTTTTTGGGAGAAAACGGGTTGGCCTAGAAGAGCATTTCTTTTTAATTAGTAGTAGTAAGTTTTTACCAAAAACGTACTTTTTTATTAATTTCTTTCACATTTAATTGTCTTGTTATTTTCAGAAACTATCAATCCATTAAGAAAAATGGACGGCACCCGTGATCGTGATCGAAGAAACCAATATTATCATCGAGTGGCACTACTTGATTGGTGGAATAGTTCTAGTCTATGAACGGATGATTCATACCTAGCTAGCTAGCTTCATTTTTATAAATTATAAATAAGGCGTCGGGTTTAGATACACCCATTAATACAATTACTGCAGAAAGTTATAGGATATAAACCTTTGTGTTTCCACGGTTATTATTGTATTCTATTTTCCCGATTAAATTGGATTATTCATGGGATTTGGCTTAAATTGGAAGTCTTGGTAGGCTGCTAAGCCATACTTCCAGATTTTTTTAAGCAAACTTGTATAGCTTTAGCGTATGGGTAGTTATAATATTTACCGTTTAAAAAAAAAAAAAAAAATACTTCCAGATTTTTAATAGAGGTGTGGTATATTATAGTGCATATGAAATTACAAATAGAATCGAATGTCTTTTTTGATACGTGTAATATGTTAAATCGGTATTAAATACTATTCTCTCTCTCAAAATCTTCCCATTGATTTTAAGGAGAAGCCATATAATCGAGTATTATTTAAGTAAATTTAAATAAATTATTATGACTTATGTATATTTTGAATAAATAATGCAAAGAGTATATATGTCAGATAAAGTATCATTGGAATAACTAATAAATAATGGTAAAATTATAAATATAATTGTAAGGTGGAGTACGTAATGCTGATATTAAATATTTTATTTTTGAAATAGCAAGATTCTGATTGCGCTCAAAATGAAAACATCGATAAGGTAAAATTCTAATACTCATATATTTTAAAATGTTTCTCATTTACTCTGGTTGACAATACCATAATATGTACTCCAATAAAGAAAGTTCAGAAAGATTATATTAATTATAGTATTCTAATATAATTTTTCAATTGTTTTCTTTTTCTGGAATTACCATATGTTTTCGATCCCAAAGGTAAATCAGTTTTTTAAGTCAGTATGTAGCTAGTATGTACTATGTATCATAAATTATACACCCCGAGACACACCATGATCATATGTTTTCTCAAGGTACACATTTTCGGTCACCGGTTACTTTCATCCAATTTATCTCCGGAAGAAGCCAACGTAACTAAAGTATTTTCCTTTTTTTTTCCTATCAAATATATGTGGGCTAGCTCGAAAGTGAAGTGCACTTCAAATGATCAGATTTCTAAGTATCCCATAATATTCCTCGAATTCATAGTATGTTATCATTAAAATAAAATATATCTTGGTCATTTATAATAACACCTACGTTATGAAAATTCATAATTTAATTATACTCACATATAATATGATATCTTTCTAATTATAGATAGATAAAATCACAAAAATATGTGACATAGAAAAATAAATTAAAAACAATTTCATGAAACACCCTACTATTAAATTAAATTGTAGGTTAAATCCCGATAGTGTAAATCAGGTCCATAATATTACATATAGAGAGTAATCAAGATATCAACATGTTTTCATTAAAATATTACGTTCCATGTTTCATGTTTGAATCAAATCGATTATTAATGAGTACTGCTTCGTGGGATTTATAAGTGCGTATTTATCAGGTGGTCCAGTGAAAGGGAGTTGAGATGGTGAAAGTAGAAGTGCAAGGTTCGATCCCTAACGAAAATATAAGACTATTTAGGTGTGGAGATATAATGTGATTTAGAATATTGTATAGTAATAGTGTAAGAATAATCGTAATATTTTTCGTTTAAAAAAATAGTACTGCTTCGTAATCCGAGTACTCTAGATCAAATCTTTTGAGTTTCAACTAAATGAGTGTTACCACAACGTTCTGGCCATGAGTCAATTCATTTATCACTATTACTATACAATATTTACTCTCTCCGTCCCGATAATAAGCCTAGGTTTGACTTTTGTACGGTTTTTTATAAATGGTTTTGTTTGGTAGTGTTATATTAATATTGTATGTAAATGTGTGGTAGTGGATTAAAATAGTGTGAGAGATGAGTAGAGATAAAGAAATGTAAAAGTGGAGTTCATATTTAAAATAATATAGATGGGATGTGGGGTACTTTCCAAAAATATAAACGTAAAAAATTGATTGGGACGTCCAAAAAAAGAATACGTAAAGAATTGATTGAGACAGATGAGTACTTTTTAACGTACTTTATTGTCATCCGTATTCACCTGTAAAAATACAAGATAATAAATATTGTTAATTAGAAAAAATCGCAAATATAGCAAACCAACCTGAGATAGCCAGTGCAGGCTTGAAGAAGAGTGAACAAAGTGCAAACTTTTCTTTGGGAAAAGCCTTCCATAAAACGAACCCGAAACCACTGAAACGAAGCAACACTCTCGCCCGATGCCTTTCTCCTTTTGGAGCTTGTCGTAAAATTCTGGCAGTGACGTAAACAAATGATTGAAATCATTCTGTGGAAGATCGTTCAGTGAAACACGTAGCTCTGGCAATGGTGAGCTTCCGATATTAGAGCAGACTGTATTTATGATCTGGAAGATAACCATGGAAGAATTAGGACCTGTCCCACAACCTAAATCAGCTATTCCCATACTTTTTGGCACTGTTTTGAGCAAACAATCTATTACTGCTTCTTCCAAGATATCCTGTCCATGCGATATTATGTCACTCTGCAGCATATATATATGTTCATCAGTTCATCAGATGTGTAAAAGTACAAAAATAGCGCACATATGTAGGACATGCACTCTAACAAAGAAGTTTTCCGACTTCTAACCAGATAACACTTAAAATCTAGCTTAATTCGGTTAAGTTAAAAGGAAGATGCGTAATGGTTCACAAAATGAGAAGTGAAATTTGTAATGTTTCTCTAAACCTGCACGGTGGAATTCTGGGCGTAGCTGGCTGGCCCTGTTCCTTTGTTCATGTGGAGAGTTTGCATGATTTCCATTAATCTATCTAAGGATCTTTGTGGTGAAAATAAAGAGAGAAACAAAATGAATTTGAAGGAAACTTTTGAATGTGTTTTAGTGTCGATACTCCTGATATGTATTTATAGAGCGAAATGGGGTACTAGCTTACTAGGGGCAGGTCGGTACACTGGACCGCTAATGTGTGTATTTGAAAATATTGCAACAAAATTCAAAATTAATGAACAAAACATTATTTGTTACAAACGCAAATTTATTTACAAATTTGTCACACTTCATCAGTTCTTACCATCCCCCATTTGTATATACCTATATTTTATTAGATTTTTTTATAATTTGTGAAAAATATCAACCGATGGAATTTTAAGAGGACGTAAGATAACATACTATATTCATTCTTTTCACAACTACTGTTTTACTTGAGAACATTACTCATATATATTTTCTAAACTTGAAAGATAGATGATATTTCGCAAAATTTTGTCACTATTAAAATGAGGAACATGTGTCCAAATTTGATTTTTGGCACAAACAAAATTTTATTGTTGACACATTATTAAAATGAGGACCATCCTATTTTTGGAACATGTGTCAAAATCCGAAAAAAAGATAACATATTTGTCATAGTTTATTTCATGCTAAATTTAGGTGTAATGCACCATCAAGACACATGTAGATTCCACATACATATAAGATTCACCAATAAGTATATTATTGGTGCATTAAACTTGTAACCCTCTTTTTATAGTATAGATAGACCCGAAGCTTCACATCAGTGGTACATGGGTACCAAGAGTACTGAATTGAAAATATTGAAACACGAACTGGCGAGTATTCTTCAATGGCACTAGCTAGAACAAAAATCGCACGTATATATCATCCAATGAAGCTTATGACTTATCTGATAATGCCGAGTCTTGTGAACCAGTACAGCCTGAAGAATCTACGGATTAAGCGTAGAATTAATGAGCCGACTTTACACAGTTTAGGGATTAGAGTTGTACGTTAAGCTAAATTAGTTGTACATAGAAGTTACCTTGAGTTGGCATTCTGTTCTAAACTAATTAGGCTAGTTTGTTCATTATCTTCTGTAATCATTCAGTTACAATCTTTCAATAATCAATATTCTGTTCACCATTGAAGGTGAAATTACAAGTCTGGTGATAATAGCCTCTGCTCATCGTTCTCATCAAAATCAAAACTACCATATGCACAATAATGAATATCCGCGATACTTCTCTCCTTACCACTTTCATCATCAGCACGTACAGATACATGAAGTGGTGCATATTCGTCAATGGCAGTGAAATTTCCTTCTTTTATTTGCTGCATTTCTGATTCTATCAGGGCATCCATTCTTGCTCGATCTCTGTCCCTTGGATAAGTACAATATAAAAACGAATAGATGGTGCAGCAAATTGCTATTGGGATGGCTATTGTAGTGTAAAGTGCTTTACCAAGTGATGCAGCGTTTTCTCTATCAGTTTCAATCCTTTTTGAGCTTGTGGATCCCTCTGCGATAGGTTTATAGCCATAAACTTGTTGTGCTAATATCCCAACAATTGGGGGTGCGAATGAAGCTAGTATGGACTCAAAGAATAGATCCATAGCATAGATGATTGTACGAGCTCTCTCTGGAACTATCTCTGCAAATATGGACTGCACGCACGAAATATACAAGTAGACTGTTAAAATAGTTAAATGATCAACTTCTTTCTTTCAAACATGCGATATTTAATCAAATGGCCAACTCATTTGGAATTTAAGATCTGGCATCTGCTTAATCAGGCAAGTTTAGATAAGTTCAGTTCAAGTAAGTTCAGTTGATTATACTAGATGGAAAAAAAATCAATGGGTTTAGGATACACACTTGTTAGTAGCAGGACCATTCCAAGAAGTAACCAATCCCATGACGAAGATCACTAAACCATGCATTAGCGAAGCAGAAGGATCATCAGGCAATCGTAGCAAGAGAATAGCGGCTAAAGGTATAGAAGAACCAGCACTTATCTGAGACAAAATAATCCTACCCACGTTTGGCAGCCGTTTAGCAAAAAAATCTCCCAGGCAACCACTAAGTAATGCTCCAAGCGACGTAGCAACAATATACATAGTCCAAATAACTGCTGTTGTCTTATGAGAGAGCCCCATCAGCTCCAACCACAGTCCAAATAACTGCTGTTGTCTTATGAGAGAGCCCCATCAGCTCCAACCACATTGGCGCAAATGACAGTGACTTCCCACGAAATGATCCAAACACACCCTGCGCAGCCAAAACTTGGAAGGATGGAACTTTTATAACTGCTTTTGATTCCTTCCACAATTCCTTCACTTCTTCCTTGAAAGATTTACTTGGAGTTGGATCCTTCATGGTAACGTCACTGTAAAAAAAGCGAGGATCTTTGGCGAAGAGGCGAACTAAAATACCGATAATAACACTTAGCATTCCTACCAGGTGTAAAGCGACTCTCCAACCAGGTATCCCCATGAATGCTGTAGAAGCCATCAGGACAGAAATAAATCCGCCAAGGATGGAACCTAAGCCCCCTGTGAATGACAGCCATCCGAAAGCACTGCCCCGGTTACTATCATCTGTTGAGTCCGCAATTAGGGACTTAATTGCTGGCGCAAATATTGCTAAACCAATCCCATTCAGGCCTCTAGCAATCGCTAGCTATGTAAAATGAAACCACCAAAAGATATTTATTAGTATTCGGGTTACCTTTTCTTCAGGTTTTTTAGATAACCTTTAAATTTTTTGTCACAATTTTATCTCACAAATTTATTGTCGTAATACCACTAAATCAAACAACACACCGTACCAACCTCCGATCCTAAAACTCAACGTAAACCACCTAAAAAATCGGATGATTACTAGATATGTGGAAAATATGATAGCACTGCAGTGGAGTAAGTAGATCATTGGAGTACCTGAGTAAAAGTAGAGGAAATGGCGACGAGGAAAGTAGCGGCAGCCCAGAGAAATGCTCCAAGAGCGATGACGTGGGTGCGGTTGTGACGGACGGCAAGATAAGCAGCGAGTGGGTAACAGGAAGACTGTACTATTGATCTGTAGAGAGTTAGTGAGCCGAGGCGAGTTGGATCGGCATGCAAAGCCAAGCCTACTTCTCTATAAACCCCTGGCGGCTGGCAAGAGAGATTCATCAGCACTTTCCAAAACATTGGCGAGATTGATCAGAACTAGAGTTAACGTCTCCGATTTCATCCCTGTCACTGCTAATACGTACAGTTAGCAGTAAAGAGGATACATGGTGTTTTATGGAGTATACTATTATGCATTGCATCTCCTCATGTTGACTTCACTGGAAGTCCTTCCTTTTTCTCTATTTTTCTGTGGCTAATATACCTTCTCCCCAGTTTCCTCCTTTTTTTTAATTAAATATTTTTTAATTTTTTTTTATGGCTTAAAAAGGAAGATGACCAACCAACAAGCTCCACAGCAATAACTTCTTCTATACATGGGATATTGAAGACTTTATGGGATTTTTTTAAGTCTTCTAGAGAGGAGGAACGGTCAACATATAATTTGGAAACTTGGGTGGCCAAGTTGTGTTTAGCTATAGACAAAATTGCAAGTGGTTAAACTGAATGTAGCAGTTACTAACAATCACTCAAGTACTCAATTGATCAACTTGATCCTTACTGGTTAATTACAAACATCTCCAACATGTTTGGCTCTAAAGTAAACTTATGGTTTTTGCAAGATAGTTATCCCAAAAGCATCTCAAAAGTCTCAAAACCCACAAGTCAAGTTTACAGCCAAACATGTTGCTCTTGTATCTGTTTATTCAGTCATAAATTCAGTTAATATCTCTGCTGCTTTTTCCGTGGTGGATGTGGATCATTTACGATTGAACCAACCACGTAAATTCCTTATTATTCTTTGTTAGTGCTAGTAATTTTGTGTCAAGACTAAGTGTCTTGAATGGTAGTGTCCTTAATTGACAGGAAAGAGCCTTAAACACAAAAGGAACCTGAAGAAGACCAGCTATATGGGAAAGAAATTACTGTTCGTTTCGTGGTCTTGAAAGTGAGAAACTCAGCTTCAGATTGTTTGGTTTAATAGATCTAATCTATTCTTGTCCCAACAATGTTGGAGATCTTTACAAGAGAAAAGTGAGATTAAAATGATTTGGTTAGATATGGTTATAAACAATTAGGCAGACTTTCTCTTTATTTAATTTTCCTCCAAGTTTTGGTATGTTTCCAATTCCACATTTAGCAAATCTTACTAATCTTTGCAAATAAATTTAAATTGTGAAATTACAATTCCTTATATATACAGGCAGAGAGACGGAAAGGAATACATGCTGTATTAATAATTTTCTTGTGCAAACATACATAGCCTGAAACTTATGACTTTATGTTATCACCTCTCATGAGACAATAATCCTTGTTCATAATCCCCATCACCGTGTTGAGTAAATGCAGGAGCATGAACTGGTGAGTATTCTTCAATGGCACTAGAAATTTTGCCCTCCTCAGGTTGCACGTCTGATTCAACTAGAGCATCCATTCTGGCTCGATCCCTGTCCCTCGGATATGTACAATACAAAAGCTAATAGAACACACAGCAGATTACTGTTGGGATACCTACAGCTGTATAAAGTGCTTTACCAAGTGCTGCTGCATTTTCTCTGTCTGTTGCAGCTCCGTCGTCAACAGGTTTATAGCCATAGACTTGTTCTGCTAAGATCCCAACTATTGGTGCTGCAAATGACGATAGGATGGACTCGAAAAACCTGTCCAATGCATAGGTATTTGTTCGAGATTTTTCTGGAACTATTTCTGCAAAGATTGGACTGCACGAAAGGCAAATAAAACTCAGGAAAACAAAAACATACTTGTTAATGTTGTACAAATGGTTTAGGGATATGTAAGTACTTGATAGCACCAGCAACGCTTCATGAGATCATCAATCCACTGATAACAAACACCAAACCGTATGCTACTCCTACCGGAGGATCATTAGGCAATCCCAACAGCAGAATCGCGGTTAAAGGTATACCTGAACCCGAACTTATCTGTGCCAGAATAATCCTCCCAGAATCAGGTAACCGTTTAGCAACAAAATCACCCATGATCCCACCAACCAATCCTCCAACAGATAAAGAAACATTAAACATTGTCCCAAGAAACGCTGTTGTCTGGTTAGAGAATCCCATCAACTCCAGCCACATTGTCGCGAATGAAAGAGCTGACAAAGGGAATGATCCTGCAATACCTTGTGCTACCAGTATCTGAAACGAGGGCACTTGTAAAACTGCTTTTGCGTCCTCGACCAAGTCGTGCACTTCTTGTTTAAATGATTTTGGTTCTGCTCTATCCTTAGTGGTACCGTCTTTCTCAAAATAGTGAGGATCTTTAGCAAAGAACCAAACTAATATACCAATAACAACACTCAATAGTCCAACTAAGTGGAAAGCAACCCTCCAGCCAGGGATTCCCATGTACGAGGAGGATGCTAAGAGAACAGTAACAAATCCACCGATGATTGAACCTAAGCTGCCAGTTAATTGTAGCAATCCAAATGCAGTGCCACGGTTACTGGTATCGGTTGAATCAGCAACAAGGGATTGCATTGCTGGGATGACTATTGCAAGGCCTATACCGTTCAGGCCTCTACATACTGCCACCTATAAAGAAGATGAAACAGTTAAATGCAGCATAACTTAATAGGCCTTTTTCTAAGGCAATGACACCCTATATATCACCCTGTCTCGCAACGAACAACCACTCTAAAATCAGAAAATGCAATACATCTATCTTCCGTGCACAGTTCGGATAACAAATTGGAGTTTTATGCTTGTTACTATAAGAACATGGCATGTGATCATTGAAACTTTAGACAGAACAAAAGTTGAGTAAAGAAACCGAGATGCAAATAGTACCTGGAGATAAGTGGATGAAAGAGCAACAAGAAAAGTTGCCGTGGCCCACATGAAGGAGCCAAGGGATATGATGTGTGCACGGTTGTGGCGCACAGCAAGGTAAGTAGCTAGTGGGTAACACGCTGTCTGCACAATGGAGCAGAACAGATTCAAGGAGCCGAGGGCGGTAGGATCCACGTGCAGATCGTCGCCAACTTCCTTGTACACAGCGGGCAACAAAGCTTCATCAGCTCGTTCCATTACCCCTGCTAAATTCACAAGAACTAAGGTCAATATCTCAGATTTCATCTCTGGATGCATGTTGGGAAGGATTGTGATGTTCTGTCTGCAAATGAACTGTCTTTTCTGTGATTTTGTAAGCCTATAATACTCATACGTGAGATACATGATCATATAAACCAGCAGCATGTCATGTATTTTATTCAGTTTAATTTAATCATGTCAAGATAACTACAAGTCTACAATGTCATTTGAATTAGAATACAATAAAGTTCACTTAGAACTGCATAAGTCTCTTAACATGAGAGGAGCTAGTGAGCTACCATTAAAAAAAAAAAAGTATACCTCATTTTATCATGTAATTGAAATATATTCTGTAAATCATTGTAATATTATAGTACAAGATTACAAAGAACCAACAATTATATTTGGGTTGAGATTACAATTCCTTGTATAAATATCCTAAGACATTCTTGGCATTTTTAGTAGCCATCCCTTTCTCTTTTTCTTTTATTTTTCACTAATTATTACGATGAGTATTATACTGTACATGCTTTATTAAGAATTATCTGGTGCAGCATGGCTTAACTTATTTTACATATGTATATGTCACCTCTCTTGAGACAATAATCCCTGCTCAAAATCAGCATCACCACGTTGAGTAAATACAGAAACGCGAACAGGTGAGTATTCTTCAGTGGCACCAGAATTTTCGTCTTCCACAGATTGCACGTCTGATTCGACTAGGGCATCCATTCTCGCTTGATCCCTGTCCCGTGGATATGTACAATACAGAAACGAATAGATGGTGCAGCAGATTGCCATTGGGATAGCTATGGATGTATAAAGCGCTTTCCCAAGTGCTGCTGCGTTTTCTCTATCTGTTTCAGCTCCCTCTTCGACAGGTTTATAGCCAAAGACGCGTTGTGCTAATATTCCAACAGTTGGTGCTGCAAACGAAGCTAGTATGTTCTCAAACGACCTGTCCAGAGCGTAGATGCTTGTTCTAGATTTTTCTGGAACAATTTCTGCAAATATTGGACTGCACGAACAGAAAATGAAATATCAGAAATGTAAATAGATAGACTTGATTAACAAACAGGTAACAGTTTGTGGATGAGTACTTGTTAGTAGCAGGAGCGTTCCATGAGATGATCAGTCCCATGATAACGAATGCCAAACCGTAGGTTACTGCTACGGGAGGGTCATTAGGCAATCCCAGCATTAGAATCGCGGCTAAAGGTATAGCCGACCCAGAGCTTATCTGTGACAACATAATCCTCCCAGTACTTGGCAAACGTTTGGCAACGAAATCACCCATCTTCCCACCAAACAAGCCTCCAAGTGCTTGAGAAACTTGGAACATAGTCCAAATAAACGCTGTTGTCTGATGTGAGAATCCCATTAACTCCAACCACATAGTCGTAAATGAAAGAGCCGACCAAGGGAACGACCCTGAAACACCCTGCGCTACCAATATTTGGAAAGATGGCACTTTCAAAACCGCTTTTGATACCTTGAGCAATTCCTCCACTTCTTCCTTCAAGGATTTGGGCGGTGAGCCATCCTTGATCGTACCATCTCTGTCAGAAAAACGAGGATCATTGGCGAAAAAACGAACTAATAGGCCAACCACAACACTTAGTAGTCCTACTATGTGGAAAGCAACTCTCCAGCCGGGAATTCCCATGAAAGACGAGGATGCTAGGAGGACGGTAACTAATCCACCAATGATGGAACCTAAGCTCCCTGTCAACTGTAGCCACCCGAATGCAGTCCCCCGGTTACTATCATTTGTTGAATCTGCAACTAGGGACTGAATTGCTGGGACAACTATTGCTAGCCCAATGCCGTTCAGACCTCTGGATATTGCCACCTATGTAGAACATCAAACAGCAATCCTAGACACTGAATATGCAACTATTTATAACCGCCAAGAAAAAAAAGCTAGCAACGAAACTTGTATTCATACCTCAAGATAAGTGGAAGAAATAGCTACAAGAAAAGTGGCAGCAGCCCACAGGAACGCCCCCAGCGCAATAACGTGTGCTCGGTTGTGGCGCACGGCAAGGTAGGCAGCTATCGGGTAACAAACTGCCTGCACAATGGACCGGAACAGTGTTAACGAGCCGAGGGCTGTGGGATCAACATGCAGCTCCTCACCAACTTCCTTATAAACAGCCGGCAACAGAGATTCGTCGGCCCGTTCCATAATCCCGGCAAAATTCACAAGGACTAAAGTCAATGTCTCTGGCTTCATCTCTGCAGACAAGTGGGATGCTTGTTGGAAGTTGACTACAGGAGGGATATATTGTGAATGAATTGTGTCTTCAGTTGATTTATAAAGGGGGCAATCAGTTTCGATACTATATTACAAGCAAAGCCTGGAACACATTGCATTAGAATACTACTTCATGTTGATTAGGCTAATATTTTTCTTGGTCAATTAATTACAACAGTGATTATTACTTTAATGGTGAGAGGAGAATTGAAGATGAGGATGACGATCAATATTCAGGAAGTAACAGCAACAGGTTATGGACGTTGATAGCAGTTGACTATATACTGTATACACATATAGGAGTAGTATTTATTTTGAATCAATTTGAAAAAATCAAAGATAAATGTACTTCCAAGTTCCAAATTCATTGGTCCTACAAATATATCCTGATGTTGATTGGCAGCTGGTACCACTTCTTGTCAAAAGTCATATCTAAGAAGTAAGAACCAACAGAAAGAATCACAGGTTTGCTACAGATTGGGGGTATTGGACAAATTTTACAGATTTTATTGTCCTGAGTTCCAACAATGTAGGACTTCACATGAATTCTATTTCTCATATAATTGTTGTTACTGAGATAATGTTATGAATCTATGATTATGTAAATCTCTGGTTTCAGTTCCAAAACCGCTGGTTTTCGATTCCATATGATTGTGGAACTGTCAGTTCCATATGGTTCTAGAACCGAAGGTTCCAGGCCGACTGCTCAGTATGACCAAATTGGCCCATGTTCTGATGATGATGCAGAGCAGTAGGCAACCGGGGAAGAATCTGTACACTACAATTACAGTATATCAGAATAGAACTACGAAACTCTACTACATATATAGATGAACAGAAGGCCGAGAATTTGAGATAAGATGTAAGATAACTGGTGCTTCTGTGTACATTTGTCAAGTCTTTCAGTCATATAATTAACCTGCTTAGAAATGTCTTCCTGATCATGAAAAATCACATTGAAAAAGGCCGATGATTTGAGATACTGTCACCTCATGTATGATTTGATAATAGCCTTTGCGAGTATTCTTCAACAGCCCCAGAATTTTCTTCATCTACATGCTGCACTTCTGATACGATTAGAGCATTCATTCTTGCTCGATACCTGTCCCTCGGATATGTACAATATAGAAATGAATAGATGAGGCAGCAGATTGCCATCGGGATACCTATTGCGGTGTAGAGTGCTTTACCAAGTGATGCTGCGTTTTCTCTGTCTGCTGATGCCTCTTCAACAGGTTTATAGCCATAGACATGTTGAGCTAATATCCCAACTAGTGGAGATGCAAATGAAGCTAGTATCGACTCAAAGGACCGATCCAAAGCATAGATGCTCGTTCGAGCTTTCTCTGGAACTATTTCTGCAAATATTGGACTGTATTGAAAGTTATACGGTATTCAGCAGTCAAGTTATGAAATATTCGGATCAATTCCACACAACATTTTAGATAAGAGATACGAGTACATACTTGTTAGTTGCTGGACAATTCCAGGAGATGAACAATCCCATGGAAACGAACACCAGACTGTGTATTGCTGCAGTAGAAGCATCATCCGGTAACCCCAACAGCAGAATCGCAGCTAAAGGTATGGCTGAAGCAGAGCTTATCTGGGACAAGATAATTCGCCCAGAATCTGGCAACCATTTAGCAACAAAATCACCCATCATCCCACCAAAAAATCCTCCAACCGAAGTAGAAATATTAAACATAGTCCAAATATACGCGGTGGTTGTATTAGAGAACCCCATGAGTTCCAACCACATTGGTGCAAATGAAAGAGCCGACCAAGGGAACGATCCTGAAACACCCTGTGCTACCAGTATCTGGAACGAGGGCACTTGTATAACCGATTTTGCTTCCTCGATCAATTCACTCACTTCTTCTTTGTAAGATTTGCCAGGAGCTTTGACCTTCACGGTACCATCTTTATTGAAATAGCGTGGATCTTTGGCAAAGAACCGGACTAAAATGCCAATAACGATGCTCAATAGTCCAACTAGGTGGAAAGCGACCCTCCAACCAGGGATTCCCATGTATGAGGATGATGCTAGGAGGACCGTAAAAAATCCTCCAATAATGGAGCCTAAGCTTCCGGTTAGTTGCAGCAACCCAAATGCTGTGCCCCGGTTACTGTCATCCGTGGAGTCTGCAACAAGGGACTGCATTGCCGGAATGACTATTGCAAGGCCAATACCGTTCAGGCCTCTAGATATTGCTACCTATTATACATATAGTACATGGATTAACTAAAATAGCACATGTAAATAGGCCTTAAGGAGTCTAAACTAACCCGACTAGTTTGCTAAACGAGCATTAAACACAGCTGGAACTCGAGAACTTTATGATGAATCAAGTTGAGCTCAAGCATTAACGAGTCTGAGTGGTACTAATTAGGCTAGATTCTCATAACATCTAAGTACCTCAAGGTAAGTTGATGACATGGCGACAAGGATAGTGGCAGCAGCCCAGAGGAAGGCACCAAGGGCGATGACATGGGTGCGGTTATGGCGAACAGCAAGGTATGCAGCAAGCGGAAAGCACAAGGACTTAACTATAGATGTGTAGAGGGTGAGCGAACCGAGCTGCGTGGGGTCCGCGTTGAGCGCCTCTCCGACTTCCTTGTAAACTGCAGGCAACAAGGACTCGTCCGCACGTTCCATTATACCGGCAAGATTTACAAGAACCAAAGTTAACATCTCCGACTTCATCTTCTTCTTCATCTCCGATGTTGCAAGCGTCATCCGGATATATGATGGTACACCTCTACACGTCTCAAAAACTAAGCATGTTTTATATGATGGTACACGTCTACAATATACAATATATAATGCTACTACTACTAATTATTGTCTATAAACTAAGCATGTTTTATGTACATGCTTACACTGGAAGTACTAGTTAAACTATTGTACTGTGTTGTGTTCCAACTTCCAAGATGGAACTTAATTTGTTTTAAGGACACATGTAATGGTTGAGTTCCGTGAAATGAGTTAATCTTGCATTGAAGTTAGGTATAAGATTTGAACTTTACCGATAAGGTTGTCAAATGTTGCTTTTATTCAGTTGGTAAATTATTATTCCTTTCACATTAAAAAAATAAATAAAGAATTATTAAGGACTAAGGGCAAAAGATTACAACATGAATACTGATTGTTATTTATTTTAATTTGAAAATCCATTCAATTCAATTTAAAAAAAATATAAATAAATTTAGTTTTGTTCAGTTTTCGGTTCAGGTGAAAAGAACATATTCTAATTAATGTAATGAGTCTCAGTGGTTTAAATTTCAGAATGATTACAATTTATACCATCTCCAACGATGGAACCCTCTGAAACTATCTCTCTTATGTCACTTTTCCACTCATTAGAATCCAAATAATATGAAAACCTTAAAGCCTACATTTTTCACTTATTTATCATTTAGTTTTAACAAAAGTTTCCTCCCAACGTCAAAGGAAAGCATATGATAAGTGAAATGGACACTAGGAATTAAAAGATGAGTTAAAGGAAATCATATGATAAGTGAATTGGACACTAGGAAAGCAAAAGTTTCCTCCCAACATTAAAGTGATGTAATTGTGGCGTGACGTTTCATCTCAAAATTTAAAATTAAAAAGAGCTCGATCGCGTGTGATAACCATTATCGTCTAATTAAAGGAAATAATTACATTCGATTGTCTATATAAGTTCAATAATTATATTTTTGTTGAGCGTAGTATTCGCATTTCATTTATGTTTGTAAGACTTTAAGAAGATGCTCCCATCACATAATTAATTAACTTCTCATCTCATCGCATCATAATTCATACATCTACTCTAGCATAGAAAATTAAGAAATGCGAATGAGGAGTAGAAGAAAGGAAACACGTTCCTGAGTCCTCAAGGATGATTGAGTACTAGTGGTCCGAGACATAAAGTAATGATAGATACATTTTTGCTGAAAAGGTAAACGCATAGAAGTATTAAAATAAATGAAAAAAAGAAATAATCAAGTGAAACTGACATAATACAAAAGTATTTGACCTACCTTTTTAGCTTTTGACGTTTTCAAGTATCCATGTTGTATTCGTATTCAAATCCGTTTTCTCATCCACATGTTAGACTAAAATCGGTTTGGTACTTGTGTTGCCACCAAAAAAACTACTCATTTTTCGTTGTGTAAATTTAAGTTGTAGCTCATTTTTGTTGGGTTTAATAAAAGGATCATTTTCTCAAATTCCTTTTCAAAAAAATGTGCCACATGATATAAAACGATTTTAGTTGATCAAAAACAACTTTATTGTGGTGTAAGGTACAATTTTATAAGAAACGTAGCCCAATTATGGGCTTTGTTCTTTCCATTGAAAAATATTTCAATTAATTTCATACTTCATGTCATATTTGATTTGATGTGTTTTATAATTTACTATAACACTTTAATTCTATTTTGGCAAAAAGAAAGAGTGTAACTAGTAACTACACCTACATTATACTTCCAAACCAAATTATAAATGTTCCCACACCTAACTTTAAAGTCTGAGCAATTGTGCACGTTGATTTCCGAAATTTTAATTTGTTAATGTTATGTGCACTTTACTCCGGGAAACCTTGATCTCCTCTCCTCTTAGGCCATCTTCAGCAGCGTATGAGCTGCTGGGATGAGCTCATCTCATCCCCTCTCACACGCTGCTTGACGTGTGAGAGGGGATGAGAGACTCACCCCTGCCTCACCCTCATTGGGTGAGGCGGGGGTGAGCCATAATTTTTTTAAATTTTCTTTTTGTTTCTTTATTTGTTATTACTACTTTATTATTACCATTTTCTTTGTTTTTGTTCTTTTATTTCATTTAATCTCATCGTTTCTTATTTCTTTTCTTCCTTTTTTTCTTTTTTTCATAATTAATTCTTATATAATTAATTTTTATATGTGTTAAAAAAATTTATACATAGGAGTAGTATTATCTAGTATGCCCTTATCTAGTATTCTAAAAAAACAAGTTATGCATAGTAGTATTATGTAATATTTTAATTCATGCAAGTATGTTATAATCTTTAATTATCAAGTGTTGTAATTTCCTAAATTAATGCGATGTTATTATAATCAATTAATGATATTATATTTATGTAATTCTAGGGTTTTTTTATAATTTTTAATTACCAAGTATTGTAATTTTATTAACTTTTAGTAATTTTTATATAATAAGTTATGCCATTTTTAAAATTAATATGATATTAATAAATTAATAAATGATACTATAATAAAATAAGAATGAAGTTTAAAAGAAATGTGAAATAAAATGAAAAAAGGTAGGATGAAAGGGGATGACTATTGGAGCGGTTTGAAGTAGTTTGGGATGAGTAACGTGAAACGGTGACGTGGCGGAATGAGAGGGGATGACTGCTGAATAAGACCTTATGTGTGAGTGTGAGTTACTTATATGTCTTCGTCATTCCGGAAAAAAGGAAAAGAATATGAAAATTAAATAATTAAAAGTTCATGAAGAATTGGGCAGGTTTCCGAAAACTTCGAGCGTGGATAACTTAGGGTTAAATTGCAATATAGACAAACTTGAGGGTGAAAATGATATTATATTTCCATTTTTATTGTTAATGTGTTTTTATCGAGTTTTATTCGAAGAGAGCTAAAATCTTGGTAAAACCTTAAAACGTAAAGGCTGCCGTCCGTCGGAGAGAGCACCACCGTGAGAAGTGGAGGAAAATGGAAGAGAGGTCGAAATATTTGGCGTTGGTTGGAGCTGGAGCTCTAATTGGTTCAGCTGCTACCATTGCTCTTCTCAAGCTTTTGCCGCCCAGGTCTGTCTTATTTTACTCCCCCTTTTCCCTAATAATAAATAATCAATATCTTGTTAAGTAAGTGTTTAAATCTGCCTTTTATGCAGTGGAAATGGAAAGCAGCAGTATACTCAAAATACTATTGTGGACTCAAACTCAAACGGATTAGATTTGAACAGTAAGCCAATTAATTATTCACAGTAAGCCAAATTGCTCCAAGAAATCATTCTTTATCTGTTGGTTCCTGTTGTTATTGCAGAAAATCACCTTCAGCCTAATGCTGACCTTTTGCTTGATGAGATTGTTTCTGAACAGCTTACACGGTAATCTCGATTTTCTTTAGTGATGATTATTGTGTTGTGTGTATGAAAATGAAGAATCAATAGTTAGTGATTATTGTGTTTCCCATTATCATTGTGGTTGTTGGAAATACAGCCTTTAAAGTTTAATCCAGGTGTTGAAAAGTTTGCAACAAGACTTGTTTGCTCTTTAGTTTCTTGTGATGGGGATATAATAGGACAATCTACTTTAGGAGATACTGACTGATAATGTATTTGAAATTAAAGAAATTAACCATGGACTTATCTTTCATTCTTTCCTCAGGAATATTCAGTTCTTTGGCTTGGAACAGCAGAAGAAAGTAACGTCTTCGTATGTTGTGGTCATTGGTCTCGGAGGAGTTGGGAGCCATGCTGCATCTATGCTTTTGAGATCAGGCGTAGGCAAGCTCCTCCTCGTGGATTTTGATCAGGTATCTTTCCTAATTTCCAACCATACTCGAATTCACAATTTCATGCTGTTTATTTTATTTGTCATCTATCTTTCAAGTTATCCTCACCATGGTAGTTTGTAGATAGAGTAAAAAAATTATTTATCATGAACCTTTTTTTTTTTTTTTTTGCTTATTTTCTTTTTATAACCTTCAAGATTTTGTTTTGTTCATTGTTTAATTGTGAAGGTCTCAGTTTCATCATTAAATAGACATGCTGTTGCAACGAGAGAGGATGTCGGTACCCCCAAGGCACTCTGTCTGAAGAATCATTTCTCAAAGATTTTCCCAGAATGCCACATTGATGCCAAAGTGCTGCTATATGATTCTTCATCCGAAGATGAAATTCTGTCGGGGCACCCTGACTTTGTCCTAGACTGCATTGATAACATTGACACAAAGGTACACCTACATGGTTCATATCTCCTGGTACCTTAATTCTTTATGGGATGTATAAAAAAATTAAAGCTATTAAATTACTAATGAATATCCAGTTTCCCGGTTAAAGTAAAATCTCCTTCCAGCATGCTATCGGTTGAGTATCTACCACTTTTTGAAGTAATTCATCATTCAATTTAAGATTATTTTAGTAGAGATTGTGGTGCTGTGTGGATTTCCAATGCCTGAGTTGTTCGGCTCATTATGCCTTGTAGGTGGCACTTCTTGCTGCATGTGTCCGAAGGGGGCTGAAAGTTCTGTCTGCAACAGGAGCCGGGGCAAGAGCTGATCCAACAAGAATCCGTGTGGCTGACTTGAGAGAATCAACTAATGATCCACTATCTCGGACAGTAATGCTTTCATTCTCTTAACATCTGATGTTCCTAATCTTCTCCATTTTTGGTCTTCTGTGAACATGTAGAGCATGGAATAGTCATTTACCTGGTTCACAAACTTGAGTTTAGTTGGAATTATGCTTTTATTAGGAAGTTGAGTTGTAATGTTAGCAGGGACCTTGGATTTTGGTATGCATGGTATTAGGTTCAAAATCCCATTGTGAGCACTCGTGTTGGGCTTTTTGTTGGGTATGTGAGTAATAAAGAAGGGAACTTATCTGGTGGAACCCAAGTCATATTAGGAATTTTGTCTACTGCGTTAATGTCAGATATTTACATTTTGGGTATATCACGTTGTCATATTTCAATCGCAAGCTTGATTTTTGGGCCCTGCGGTATGCATAATAAAGTTAGGTCATCCCTGAAACTCCCTTTTCAATTCACGTTGTGGTGTTTTAGGTGAGTGATGATGTAACAACCTAATTAACTTTGCATTTTACATCTTAATTGGAACTGTGGGTTTTGCACTTGATTGAATATTTCCTCCCCATAATCCAGTATTCAGTAAATATGGATTCAGTATTAGTCTGGGAAGAACACCGTGGTTAATAAATAGAAACATTTTTGGGTTCTGCAAACTCATTCATGAACTTATTTTATCTAGTTTCATACACTAGAAAGCAATTCACATATTTCGTGATTTGCCGATAGCATGAAGAGTGTGAAGTTGTCTCAAGAATTATCATCATGTCCTTGCTCATCATTTTGTACTCTTTCTATTTACAGTTAATTTATTCTGCAAGAATCTCTTGGCCTCTTTGGGCTGTCGTTGTTATGCACTATGTTATAATGTTTCCTGACTGATTGAAACTTCTTGAATCGTACTTTTTTCAGGTCAGATACCGTTTAAGGAAAGATTACGGCATTGAAGGTGGTATTCCAGTTGTATTCTCGCTTGAGAAACCCAAGGCCAAACTGCTTCCATTTAAAGGACCAACTGGAGAGGAAGAAAATCCTTCTGATTACCAAGTATGAGCTCTTACATGTAACTTATCAAAGACTATCCGTATTTCTCATGCCTTTTCCTGCTGCAGTTTTGCATTTCTGTCGGTGACTATCCACTTAGTTCTGTTTCCAATTATCTCAACTTCTTATGTGCCTTTTGAAACTGAGACAGACTGCCCCTAAGATTAATGGGCATCAGTTAAGTCATTAAGCTTTCATGTATAATCCCAATTGGAATATGTCCTTGAACACCAGCCAAGTAAATTTGCCATTACTTTATTCATTCCTCATAAAATAATACTCACCAAAATTTCTTGATGGTTTTTTTCTTATTAATCTAATAGGAACATATTTCCATAAACAAACTCCTTCAAATAGTAAACAGGTAGTAGTAGAAATTGGGAAAGATGGAGTATTTCATACGGCACTAGTGTCATTTTACTTTCCTAGCCACTTAAGATTTTCAAGAAAACACCAATTTCTTTTTGTAAGTGCTGGCAAGTGCATTATTAATCATTTGGGGACTGTCCATTTGTGACATTAGATCAAATCTCTGGGTGGGTGCGGAGCATTATATTGAATAATCTAATCAAAGTGTGTCATCAGGTAGTGCCAGGATTCCGAGTGCGCATCATTCCTGTACTAGGAACTGTACCTGCAATTTTTGGACAAGTTATGGCCTCCTATGTTGTGACCCAGTTGGCTGGTGTGCAAGTCCACATGGAGCCAGTTGTGAATTTTGATGTAGATCATTACCGTGTGTTCCATCAACGTCTTCTTGAGCACGAAGAGTTACAATACGGTACCACATTGGAAGTTCAGGTACTCCAATACGTCAGAATCTCAGTGCTGATTTATTTATTTATTTATTTATTTTATGACCTATACACTGTGAGTCCTTGTTCCAGCTGAACATACTCCATTCATCATCTATTCTGTAGAGTGACCATGCTGGATATGCTTTGCATGAGTTATTGTGCTGATGTCTGGTGTAACGTGTCATTTAACTTGTCTAGGTGGATGTTCAAGAGGTGATGTACATAGCCAAAGAATTATGGCACGGTCGAAGTGCAAGAGACCAATCGCCTAAAGATGTTGGTCGTGGAATGTGGCGTTCTGTGAATGAGTTAATGCTTGTCAGGTAAGTATGCAGTATGCCCGTGAATATTTTATTAGGACTTTATGATGAAAAAATGTTTGATCAAAGTACTTGAGATGGACACCTGTTATGAATCACCTAGGAAAAAAGTCCCATACTACCACAAGTGTCACAATAGGTCAGCAGCGAGGAAATTCCGTTCCACCAATTATGATACAACATAGTACTAGAATTCATCGCTGGTTACTTTCTTAGCATTAAAAAAGGATTGTTTCCTGTATTACCTTAACATCCACCTCTAATTTGATAATATCATTACACACCTGACCCATGTTTATGTCGGTCAAATTTGACTATGATTACATGATGTTGGCAGTGTAGATTATGCAAATGTCATGCATTCACATGATAATGTGAAAGATCTGTGGCTACGTAGATTATGCAATTCTCATCGACCTCGTCTAAGTAAGACTTTGCAATTTTTCCACCATCCTTTTGGAGGATAATGATTTTTATTTCTTCAGTAGCCATATATTAAATAACTCTGGTAAACAGGAAGTGATATCTTTTCTTATCGAGCAGTGTAGTTTTGCATTTTGTCCTTGTATAAGTAAAGCCTATTTAAAGAGAGAGAAAGGACACCAGACCTGTTCAAACTGACCTACAATAAAATTCATTTACTAATTACCATCAATATCCTGGGTCTATAAAAAATCTGCAACTTTACCATGTTATGTTCTGTTTTATGATAAAGTACCATGGAGCCATGGAGGGACCTTATGTCTATGAAGTCCTTTAATATACTAAGTGATCAAAGTGCAGGCCAGTTATGAAGAATCATATCCCTTATACTTGTCTTGCTGCCATGTGGTTACTATTTGGCTGGCAACCGCACAACATGCTTGCACAAAGCCACAAACATCCAATCTTTGTTTCTTTCTATTTGTCAATTTCATTTACTCAAATATTGTACAACTAGGGCTACTATGGCACGTTAAATTCATGAAAGCTGTATCACACATTACAGTAAATGTGTCTCAGACATTGATTCTTTAATATATCACCTCAGATGGGATCATACGAAACCGGCTTCAGTGTCAAATCTAGTTCTTCTGAGATTTAAAGAGGTATGCATTTAACTTGGCTGCTTTCCTGTGGCTTATAAACACACCATTTTACGGCATTTTTGCTATGACAGGATATTATTTCTAGCATCAGATTCCTGTGGAAAACATTGAGCAATTTATCAAAATTTGGATGCCAATACTTAATTTTTGCCCTTTAATATAATAAATGTATTCATTTGAATTTGCGTTCAAGTTCTATATTAACTGTGAGTTTCCAAACTCCGTTCTTTTTTTCCTGACAAATCTTGACTATTTCAACTCTGACTGACATTTAGTTCTTTTAACAAGCCAATAAACTATTTTAATCTTTCTGAAGGTTTTTAACCACTTTATAAGCTAGTGATTGGTCAGCACATGTATCACTAGTTTGGAAATAGATTTTTGGGAGATGCAACTTTAACACGCATGTGAAATTGCGTATCACTATGCTATATGCACCTTCTGGAGAAGCTCGAGTTTTCTTTTTCAGTGATTTTAATCTTATACAGTAACTTCTTTTAAAAGGTGTTATTTCAAAAACAGATTTAAAGTAATAATTGTACTAATAGAATGCCTGTAATGTTAGAATAGAGTTTCATGACTTGAAATTTTCTTGTCCGATTCATTATGGAAAAGGTATTTACTTGTGAACATGACGTTGACTTGCGAAGTTTTGGTAAGTGATAGCATATTTGTGGCCTGCTACAGCATTTGCAGGCAGTGGAAGTGAAAATTCTGTCTGTTCTATCTAACATATCTAGCCATATGCTTAAAGGTTTATGCTGATTGCTGATTGTTGGCCAAGGATGGCCTTAAGTATGCAGCTTGTGTAACCTACATAGCCTTGTGTGATGCAGGCTGATGAACATGAATCGACCTCACTGGAAGATATAAGAGAACGGGAACCAGAATATTTTGCAAGGGTGACATCAGTTTTGAAGCGTGCAGAGTTTGAATTTGGTTTGTGACTCACAAGTCACAATCCTCGATGCATGAACCCTTTTCAGTGAGACTTCATGATTTACCGTCCCATGGAGTAGCAGTACTGGTGTTTGTTGCATTGACATATGAATATCATGGTTAAGACTTGAAGACTTTGAAGAGTACATCAGCTACGTACAAGCATTACATGGGAAATTGGCAATGTGAGTCAGACGTGGCATCAGCTATAGGAAATAGATTGATTATCTTGTGAGATTTTGGATCCAATGTAGTATCATGTTGTAGTGGTTCAGTTTTGCTAGGGAGATCAGAGAGGCTTAGCTTGGAGAACTAGGAAAATTTCCAATATGTAGTTTGGCAGATTATTCTAACCGATGAGTCAAATGAACTAAGTATTTCTAGTTTAAAGTTAGTTAGGCGCTCCATATTTGTTAATACTATTTGATGCTTATAGAAATAGATTTTTCAGAAAGTTTCTAAATTCATTCTAGGGGGGCTAGTGTGCCCCCCTCTCACTCACTGTTGCATGTGGGTCCATCAGCAGATTGAGAGGGGTTACATTAGGCCCCAGGATCGAATAAAACGTTCGTATGATCCAGATGTATTTATCAGACGTCTAAATTCGAAAGATATTAATTTCCTCCGTTAATTTGTGCTATTTCTCTGGGTTGGATGACCTGATTCCCCTGAACTTTGTGACGAAACTGGTGAAGATTTTCTCCACTTATAATTGGAAAACTTGATTCGTAATCGGCACCTATCTTTGCGGGTAAGCAATGTATAAACTGTTTGGCTTGTTATTATTAAAAGGTGTTTAATGGAGTAGTACTAGGTCTAGACAATGACTGGTCCAATTAAAAATGAAAGACAAACGGGTGAAGCAGTACATATTAAAAAAAAAATGATGTGCTAGTAAGTTTAATTAATTAATGAATGTTGCGGCGCTATTTCCAGAAATCTTGCCACTGATTGCTCATTTCATTTGTGATTGAGTCATAATCAATCTATGCCATCTGTATCTGTATGGATAACCTCAACTGTTTGCAGCTGACTGCTCACACGCTTTTTTTTTAATTTTTTAGTTTATTTTTTCGGTTTTTCATACTAATATTTTTCTTTTCATTCCACTAAAACGTTAAATCTTAAAACTCAGTCAACAATTTGTTTCCAATACCCTCAACGGCTAAAACCATAGTTTAGTAGTCAAACTACTGTTTAAAAGAGAAGAAGTTACTATCGAAGTAGTACAATATTGCACCCCCATATTTAGGTTTCATATATTGATCAATAGTTTACATGTCCATCAATATAAAGTCTGGTTGACATTAAAACACGGTACAAATCTGTATTTGCTCACTCCACCTCATCTCATTATACTATAATACTATAATGTATTTTATCATTTTGATCTTCCCGTCTCATTAAATTTTATATCAATTTCATATTTTCACCTATGATATTTGGTAGTGGGTTTGAAGAATGAATTTTTAATTTTATAGTGTAAATTTACACTTCAAAATTAAAATCCAGATCCAAAACCCACTTCCAAACAATAATATTGTATTATACTTAATTAGGGATAGAGATCCGTTATAGTTATCTCTTTATTTGTTTGTGTAAAAATCAAATGTAACTGTAACGGGAACGGATGGAATATACATGTGCACAGATTTTCAGCTCAGTACCCCAACCTCAATTATTGGGTTCGCCAGTGTCAGTTCATGTTTATGAGAATGAGATAATGCATCATTTACGTGAGAGTGAATAGAAAGAAAACGTGAGGGTGAATAGAAAGAAAGGATAATTAAATAAGGAATAACTTTTAATTTAGATGAGAATAAAGAAAAAATTATTGAATGAAAAGGTACGTGTATTGTATATGAAAAAAAGAATTGCATGGGAATATTTTAATACTTCCATTAGTTTATTGTGTAGTGTGTATAGTTAGGAACTTATATGCATTGCACAGCTCGCGGCAGTTGCAACTTATTTGAATGTTCCGAATTCCGATTCTCTCTCTTTAACCTGAACATACGATTTCCACCCAGATTAATTAATTAATCACATCACTAGCTATGATCAATTAAGTACAGAAATATATACTCAAAACCTCGATTTAAATATAAAAGACGCAGTTTTTGTATATTTCCTCAATGCAGATTAATGTTAATTACTACAAGGTATTAGGTACTCATTCCATTTTTTTATTTTTTTTGTGTGTGTGTGTTTTCAAAATAAGTGAAGCTTAAGGTTCTTTAATAATATAACATTTCAACTTAACAACTTTAAGGTGCAATATTAATATAATATTTCACTTTATTTTATTTTTTTATGTTGAAATAATGAATTTAAACTCTTTTTTTTTTTATCAATATAAGATAATGACTATAGCTAATAAATAACTGAAATTAAATCATTCCTTAATACGTGTGTAAATATCTTAATTTCAATTATTTTGAGATGGAGGGGTATAAAGCTTCCCATGTTTAATGCTGAAATTGTTTTGTGTAGAACTGGGAGCAAGGACTAATTATTGTTCTGTGTAGAACTGGGAGCAAGGACTAATTGTAGTGAATCACCTTTCAACACGTACATATTGAATCATTAGTAAGCCATATCAAAGTAGGAAGAAAAAAATCATAATCAGCCCATCACACTAAAGTAAATCAAAATTGTACGTTGATGAAACTCTATTTGTTTTTCTTTTTAATTTGGTGAGTGATGGATGTAATTAACATGCAGCAGTTAGACTACATTTATACTAGACTGAATAGATGTATACCAACTTGACAATATATATATCACCTAATATAATTAACTCTAACAAAATTTGAACATCTCATGATAAATGTACTGAAACTTTTTTTTTTTTTTCTATGAACATCTAGCTAGCTCCAGAAAGTCATATATACTCCCCGAGAACAAAGACATCAGAATTAATTGGTACCATCTTGTCATAGCTAGCTAGCTAGCTAGGAAGTTGAATCTTTACTATTTAGACCCTAAAAATATTATAATTTCATTAAGAATGATGAAACAAACATGAGTACTATCATTAATTAAGGGTGAAAAAATGTGAACCCTCTATGATTCATGAACATGGACTTGAAAGAGGGTTTTAATTACAAACAAAAATAAATCTGGTAGTAACAAAATAGAACTAGTAGTATATATACTGCATGTTATACTATATGAGTATATATACTAGCCAGAGGCACCTTGTAATCACATGATCAACACAATGCAGCAAAATAATTTACATTCTAATTTATAACTTGTTTAATGTTACTTGAAATCCTAACCATGAACTTTAACCATGACAAAGCAATTTTTATTCTTTTTCATTTTTCTTCATTGAGTATTTGAGTTAGCTTGCATCTTAATTTCATAGGAGTATTAACTAATTTGTTGCACCTCAAATGTTCATGATCATAATTCATATATAGTTGTGACATATAATTCACATGAAACTTTAAACTTGAAATTAGAAATCAAATCTTAGTGGCATATATATCATAATTTCCCACTTCTTGTACCCAAAATATAAGATTCCAATCCAGTACTCTCTGAAATATGAATGAGTAAGAGAATAAGAATAATTTGAAAACCTGTCACATTCGAAATGACTGGCTTGTAATCCAAGCGATGCAACAGCTTTGTTCAGTAATTTGAATGCATGTTATACAAATGGCTTCATGTATCTTTAAAGTCATCAGGCAAATTGAATCATACTGAATCTGCTGCCATATTATATACTCCTCCTACTAAGTTCCATGCTATAAACATGATGATGAGAATTAAAAAAAAAAAAAAATCTCAGAATAAAAACATGATGATTAATTATGCAAGAACTTGATTGAAACTGAAGCAATTATTTACACAAAATTCAAGCATATATGATAGGCTAGCTAGCTAGCGCAGATTTGAGATTACACTATAATGCTAGGTAGGAGTAGTAACTTTTCTGAAAAAGTCTAAGGTTAAGATGATGAAAGCTGACACAACTAGTGAAAATTAACCTCACTTTCAACGTACTAATCATAACCTTCATCATTACACCCATACTACTACCACCACAAAGAAATCAAATTTCTACAGTAAATTAAACTCACTTCATTAATTTCATCTCTTCTCAAGAAGAATCACTAGCAAACCATGATGATTCTAAGTTTCTAACATACCTTCGAGTTGCTAGCTAGCTTTTCTTTGCCTCCTCTTCTCCCTTCTTTTCCTCCCCCATCGTTGTCGAAAACCCGTAGTTGCCACCACTGCTGTTACGATGATCACAATACTCGCTGTTTCCGTCTTTCCGTCCAATTTGATCAGTAGAAATAAGGTTCGGGAGGCCTGTCATGCTCACATTCTCACTTCCATGGCCGAAAGGATCATTCGATTCTACATTCCCGAACGACAAAGAACCCTGATGATGCTGATGATCAGGTTTTGATGAGTTCACGAGAAAATTGGAAGTGTTAGACAAGGGAAATGTGGTGGGACTGTTGTGTAAGAGTGAGTTAATAAGTGGGTTCTGAATGTTGAACAGATTTGCTGAACTAAAGTTCCCTCCTGCAGTATTATTGCTATTAGTACTAGTACCAGATACAGAATTTAGTAAAGACTGATGATGATCATTGTTAGCACCACTACTAGTAGTAGTGTTTGAGCCTTGGTAACCAAGAAATGTCTGGTTGAGAGGAAGCTTCTGAGGGAACGGACGGTGGAGCAGGTCGAACGAGGTAGGTGATGATCTGGTCCCGAACAGATCGAGCCTGCTCGTTTTCGAGAAATGGGAACTCATCAAGTTGTTGTTAAAAGGCGGAGCTGGTATCCCAGTAAATTCCTGAACCAAAGCTCTGAAGTTCGAGGTGTCCGTGGTCATCACGGTTGTTGGGGCCCGCCGGGACGCTCTTGTTCTTTTCTTCGGGTTCCGTTGGCCTCCTCCTGCTGCTGTCTGGCTGTTTTGGTTCTGGTGGCCTTGCTGCTGCGATCTGCTGAGATTAAGACTGTTACCGTTCTCCACGAAGTTGGAGAACAAGTTAGCATGAGCATGAGTATTCGGATTCAGGTCCGATCTTGGCAGGGACCAGTTGGGATTAAGGAGAGGAGACTGCAAGTAGTTTTGGAACGGATCAAACTGTGACTGGTTGGGAAGAGACATGAAGGGTGGTGGTGGTGGTACGGAGGCGCGTGAGTTGTACTCCTCATCACCACCACTGGAGGACTGGAGGCTTCCACTGGCAGAATCCATTAAATCTGTTTTCCTATTTTCTTCAGAGGAAAAAGATGAACTCTGCTACTACTGCAACAAGTTAAGATAAGGAGACAAAGATTTAGCTCCTCTGTGAGATTTTGTTCAGATTGTAATTTATGACAACACAAACATTAAAGAGAAGCTGCTACACAACAAAAGTAGCACTGGACTGGTACTGGTAGTAGTAATAAATAATGAAGAAGAAGAAGAAGAAAGAAACAGAGTAAAATTAAAGTAGATAGATAGAGAGTTCTTGAACTATACATACCCATGATGTTGAATTTATTGCTGGGATCTGCAAAAAGGAAAGTGGGTAGATAGATATTAATATACTACTACTAGAACTACTATTGTCCTTCCTCTTTTGATAATCAAATCTTTTTACAGATGAAATGAATTTTTTTCTCTGTTTTAAGGATTAGGGTTTGATGATCAAGAAAGTGATTCTGCTTCTAGAGAGAGGGAGGGGGGCCTGGAACTGGAAGAAATTGTGAAAAGGATGAAAGTGGGGTAGCTAGGTAGCCATTAAAGATGGAGGAGAAGGCAGGGGGAATAGAGGTCAAATTGAGCTTTTATCATCACTTGCTATAAATCTATCCATCTTTTTTTGTGGATTGTGAGATTTACAGTGTGGATGGTGGGAAAAGGATATAGGAGTTGTAGTGTAGTACTACTATATTGTATGGGGTACAATAAAGTTGTGTAGCAGTTGATAGTGATATATGTGAATTTCAAGTGGAAGATCAAATGAAAGTTCCCAATGTTGCCATGTAAACTTAATTGGTGGGTTGGTTGGTCCATGATACCTATTGAATTCTTGTCCATTTTCAACTATAGTTTGTACTACTATGTCATTGCCCGGTATATGTAATATGTATGCTCTTACCGACCGAAAACGCTATCGATATTAACAAGTATATATTTCTTTTCATAAATTCATTCATAATCATAAGAACTCTAGAGTTGAATGTGCTTAGTTCTTGAACAATCTTAAAATGAGTGATCTATAGGAAAGTTTTTGATGCAGTCCAAGAGCAATCTTAAAATGGGTGACCTATCAGGACAAATTGAACGGGAAAGAACATTATTTGACTGAGACTTTACAAGCATTAGTTTCATGTTAAAACGATAGGTGAAATATAAAACGATAATAGTAATTTATACATAAAAAGGTTGGTTTCGCTACGTATAAGTATTAGTTTTATGTTAAAAACGATAGGTGAAATGTTTTTACATTAAATCTAACCCCTCTCCGCCTCACTAAGTGATGATCATGATTTAAATCCGGCAAAACAGACTAGAAAATTCTAAATAATCTCGACCAAAAGTTTCACGCATGAACATTAGGATCAATTCATACACATATATGACGAACACTTATATTGGAAAAATCATTTGTATTAGGTTGAGGCTACCTAGCTTTTTAAACATTGTTGCTAGTGGAATATATGTGTATTACAATATTTTTTTTAACGCCTAAAAATTTATTGAACTTGAAAAAGGAGCACAAGTTTAGTGAACGACAGAAAGGACCCGAACAATTCCAATCATAGGATTGTTAATTAAGGTTAATTACTTGCCCTCCAATTCCTCGAGTAATTCTTTAAAAAGATAGTACTCCACTAAAGATCTGAATACCACCCTAACATGCTAGAAACAGTTCCATCCGCTAATATGTGCCTTGTACATTTTCATGCAAATTTTGTTCAACTCATGTCATTTCATGGGCTTAGACCACTTACTAGCTGGCGTCTCACTCTCATAGTTAAATATTTCAAGTATTTTTATTATGAACTATTTCAAGGTGTTTGTAACTTGTAATAAGGGATGTTCAAACTTTCAAAAGAATAAGATGATTTTTTTTACTGAAACTTGCAATATGTACATGTCACGATGATTTTTATCTTTGTCACTGAAATATAATTAAAAGTTTTATATTCCCAGTGTGTCTACTCGTGAATCTAGTTATTATATTATATCTAGCCACAGTTTGTTGACCAAGTCAAAGCATTCACCCATAGCTTCTGCAAAAGAATAGCTAGGGTTAATCATGAATGTACCAAACATAAGTTGCAGTTGCAGTAAGAACCGCACGGTTACTATTTCTACAAATTTCCCTTGTACTTATCTTCTTTATTTTTCTTGAAAAAATAATGATTTCTGTTTTGGATTCATATAGTTTTGGTAGATCCTATGTTAGCTTAATCAAGAAGTTAATTATCAGCTTTATGCTAGTAGATGGATCATAGATAGAACAGTTCAACAACACACAAAAGTTCGCTGCAACAATCTGAACCATCCTAACTTTTTTGATAGTGTTCCTTCATTCAGATCAATCTAATTCTTCACAACTTGCATAAGATGGACCGATGAACTACAAGCTCATTAATCTTTCTCATTCTATCCATTAGATTTAAGTGGTTTCAGTTGTATTATAGTAGTATTAAAGGTATTTTTTTTCTCTATCACGCTTTAAGTTTAGTACTTGATTTTATTGGTTTTTTAGAGCCTATATGATCTCAATTACTTCCAAATTAAACCTGAAAGGGTCAATAAAACAAAATGTTAAAAGTTAAAATTTCGGCACGGAAAAAAAAAGAACCCCTCCCTCCCGTTAATCCTTTATACGGAGTATTTATTTTATTGACTTTTTAAAATTCTGTTTGACCACTTATTATCATGAAAAGTTATGATTAGAGAATTTAAGAAGCAATTGAAAGAGTCAGGTCAAGTACATGAGATGAGAAACAACAGCTCAAGTACTTTGAAGGAGGAGCTGAAACATGGCTTTGAGAGTGTAGAGATGTGGCAGTGAGAATGAATAATGGCCAGGAAAAGAATGAGAGAGTTCGACTCTCCATAATACGAATGCATATTCATATTGCAATAGTAAATGGATTGGTCCAGCAATCCAGTTCAGTCTGGTTCAATTCATAATAGGTCCACAAAGTAGATCAACAGTAGATCTGGTTCATAAACCAAATTGAAACAGCTTTGCTTTTCTAACCCCACTATTGCAGATCTCACTTACACTCTCATTTTCCACAAATCATCCACTCACATACTCCAGAGTCCAGACTACAGTGCTCCCCCTACCCCCTAAATCACCCTCCACTTTACTTGTGGAAATCAATGTGGGACTATGTAGCCATGGAAGCCACCTCCTTCACCACGCCAATGCTTGTCTTAATGGATGCTATGAATTCTTAACCATTTAGTTTCAGAAAATCAAATTTCCTAGACTAGCATGGCACAAGGACATGCCAGTCAAAAGAGGCGTCAAGGTAAGTGGGAGTAGCCATCATACCCCAGTGCTCCCACGACAGTTAACAACATGAAAACATTAACAGAGTATGTGACTTGTACAATACGAAATTGTTTTAGTCCATCCCATCATGTAAGGAATCTACCATCAGTGCTGTCTTTCGCAAAACAAAATTACAGACATTTCACTTCTGTATTTAAATCCCTAGAAATCATGCATGAAAATTTGAATAATTTCACTACCACTATTAGTATAAAAGAATATTTACCAACCAATTACCATTGAAATCGTCATCACTAAACTAAAATAATCATATTCATAGATACATTACATCATAGCTGTAGAAATGATTCTATCTTTAAATAGACTAAATTTCAAGAAAAAATACAACAGAATAAGAAAGCTTTATGAACAATTTTAGAAGACAGAAATAAGTGGAACTCATACTTGGCTATAGTGCCAATCTCTAATACTGAACTGCATAACCTTTACTTTTAGACCAAGGAGTGACAAAATAAATGTAAAAACCCCAAAAGAAACGCATAGATATATGAAAGCATAATCTATATAACAAGGGCTGAACATCGGTCCAAAAGTGGACCGGACCGGACCGACCCAAAACGGACCGAATTATTATGGGTATCCTTTTTTTAACCCGAAGACCGGACCGAATATAATCGGATCTGACTCGGACCGAACCGAAGTTTTCGGTTCGATCCGGATCAGACCCGATTAAGACCGGATCTGTCATATATAAAAAAAAAAAAAAAAAAGAAGAAGGCAAGAAGATATGAAGGACGAGAATGGGAGGATGATAATGGGGCAAACGAAAAAAGTGAGAAGTCTTAATCGACTTTAAACTTGACTACCCAAGTCACTCTTTTCTTCATTTCTTCTTCAAAGTGCAACTCCAATTCCATCCCCTTTGATCTTTCAAAAAAAAAAAATGATTTAGCAGCATCCAGAAAGTAGATCTGGGCACGCGAATCCATGACAAAGAGGTTGTTGTGATGAAGATTGAAGGGGCAGCGAAGTGGAGAGGTGGAGGCGCGACGGTAGTGCGGTGGACTGGTGGCGGCTCGGCTTGGGGTTGAGACTGAGAATTTGAGATAGAGACGTGGGTTTCTGATTTAGTTTTGACTTTTGGGAGTTGGACTGTATTTTTTATTTTTTTAGAGAGGAGTTGGAAAGTGCAGAGAGTAGAGAGTTTAGAATGTCATATTGAAAAATAAAATTTAAGGAAAAAAAATATATTTCCGGGTCAGTTCGGTCCAGCCCGAAAATTTTCGGGTTTGAACCGGAACCGGACCGAACCCGAAAAATTAGAAATACCAGGACCGAAGACCGGACCATATGCGGTCCGGACTGGACCGAACCCGAAAATTCGGTCCGGTTCAGATCCGGTTTTCGGTCCGGGCTGTTTTGTGCTCAGCCCTACTGCAGGCAAATACAAGCCATAATCATTTAACTCCAGTTATATAAACTTTAGCAATTCCAGACGCAACAGACTATAGTGCCACCAATTTGCTATAGGAAACATAGTATGGATCATTATTACATAAACTGAAGAAACATGACCCTCCAGAATGTCATTCTTATTTTGAAATTATAAGAGAAACTCTTGCACAACCGAATATAGAAGAGTAGTAGAATTTCACCTACAACTCAATAATCGGATTGTTCAGAGGATAAGCGAATATTTCATATTCTTCAGCATTCATTGTGTGACCACTAGTAAAATCCTTCACCTCTTGTTTTGCACATATTTCTGCAACAAGAGAGAAAGATGACATAAATTGAAATGAAATAGCATCAACACAAATGGAACTCAGGAAGTAATGTAATCCTAATTTTCAATATTCAGAAACTCTCACCACACTCATTTCACCAAATTATGGTGTTGTATATAGGATTAGAACTTGTACCTTTCTTGGGAGCTAAAATAACTGGCACAACATTTGAATACACTTTTTGTCTCTTTTCTGGACTTTCCTACAAAACAAATATAACATCAAGAAAGTCAAATTTAGTTGAATAACGCACACACATGTACAAGACCATACATTCAGTGCAGTTCAATTAAGATTTCTTCGAACTCATCAAACAGGGCCAAACACACACACAGAAACACACAAATTTTCACACAAAGATGTGTGAGCATTTCTTTGTGACGATACACTGCTCTTTGTTGCAAGACCATATATGTGTACCACAGGCTCAATTCCTGAGATGTGACATCTTGATAGATAAATCTTCTACAACAAAATAACAATTATATGTCATAATAAGCCATTAATATACAATAATTTGTTATAATAACTATTAATGGATAAAATATAGGTATAATGTCGTAACATGTACATTTCAAATGAACGGAGAGATTTATAAATTAAGAACAAATTTTCATTTATCACAAAACAAATGAAACAAACTAGAGCAAAATCACTAGATTTGCAAGCGATATACCTGCAGGGAGCCTGCTAGATTTTTCCCAGAAACACATGAGATACGCTTTACCAATTTTGCATCTGGAGTGCGACCTTTCGAAACCTTGTTTTGGTGAGAATTCACTGAGGCCATGCTTTTTGTATCCTTCTGGTTCATTAATTTTAGAAATCGGTGTTCCAGAGAGTGACTGAGAAAATATATGTTAGAATTAAATCAAGAAAACCCAATGGGCGTTGAGGAGACAGAAAAATGAAACGTAAATTACATCGAACTTGTCATATTTATATTGTTGTTACCAGAGACAAACCGTGTTCACCTTTATGCAAAATTTCCTTTTTTAAGATTCTCTATTGTTTTCTTCGTCATTGAATGTTACTTTAATTTCAGTAGGCTGATTCCTCAGATTGCCATGAACCTTTTTATGAGAATCTTCACCAACAGTTGAATGTGGATATAAGGAAAAAAAATAAAAAGCAAACATAAAAGTATAGCATTAGCAACATTACACAGTTCTACGAAGAAAGTTCTAACAAACTACCAATGGTATTACAATTACCCATAGAAAAGAAGCAGGAGAAAAAATAACACAACTATCTTATTTATCATTGTGAAAAGAAATTCGTATACCTCTTCTTTTATATGAGTTCCTGGAGTTGAAATGCTTGTGTCATCACTGAAGAGAAATTGGAAGTACTTCCATTTCCCCCGAGGAAGGTTAACCTATTTTCCGACATTATATAGGAGTATCTGTTTTTCGATGAATTATTTGTGATACGATGTAAATGAGCCATTGTTAATAAAATACATTTGACCTCAATGAATATATGGAAGCATATTTAATGCAATTCATCGTGCTAATCCAGAAATTTAAGAAATTGCAATTTAACAAACTCAAACTTTGTGATTTTCAAATTGATTATAAATTTTTTGTTATCGGCAAGTCAATACAAATGTTCTATAAGTAAAATTTATTAATACCAAATAAACACAACTACCAGTGCATATTGAAGAATTGCATTTTGTCAAACTACATCAATATTACATATGGGATCTGTACCTAAGACAGTATTGTGTGCAACGTTGTAGAATTTGTGTGTATTGGCCATAAGATGGAACAAGTGATAGAGCATAAGTTTGTATTTCGCCACCTTTTTCAAATATGAATTAATATTTCGTTCATACAAGTTTAACCTCCAAAGCATGAACCTGCCCACCCACATTATATCACAATGAACATAAACTTTGGATACTAGACAACTGGCTGGAGTATGTCAAATTGTATGAAAAGAAGCATCAAAATACTCATGTGTTGACATTTTCATGAAATACTTGCGCCAATGTAGCATGAAAAAGGCAATGTCATAACAATTTGCCTTGTTATAACCGATAATCATACAACAAACATACACAAATTGCTCTCTCATATGACAATTTTTACTCCGGCATTATTGCTACCCTTTTAATAACTCAATAATCATGTTACATTGCCAATTTTCATGTTCAAACTGCCATGTTAAACTTAAGAATGTCACAAACTTTTACTCCCTCCCTCCCACTATTGAAGGCTCATTGTTCTTGTGGGTGTATTCTAAGAAATATGAATACATAGTAATGAAATAAATGAAATGAAATTGGTTAGTGGTTGTTAAAGTAAAAGAGAAATGAATAATTATGGGAAAAAGTGTGCGAGAGAAACAATAAAATAGGAAGATGAGTGAATGTTTGTAACTAAATGAGGATGGGAAGGGTGTTTAGGGAGGTGGGGTCGAACTATTCCCATGTTTACCAAGTCTTTATTAATTAGACGTCCAAAAAAAAGGAAACTGGGTATTTAATAGCAGGACGGGGATTAGTAATTTAGAAATTTTTACAGTTTCACGTTACGTTATATGTAGAGAAGTACTCTGCCACAGGACCGTCTTGGAGATTTAGGTAGCCCTGTGCAAACTTTCAAATGAGGCATGAAGTAGGAAACAACTAAATTCTATATAGAAACAAGAAATTTTTTAAAAAGCATATCCTACAAGTTATTAAAATTATTTTCTAATAAAATAGTACAAACAACTAAAAAAACTACTACTTAAAAGTGCAACTCTTCTATAGCTCTTTGACGCAGAATAATCAATGTTCATAGCTAACTTTCTCCAATACATAATTCTCAATAAGCTCACACAGGGACAAATAATTAACAACAGTGAGAAAGTTTAAAGAAACACGTGTTTAAGTAAGTAATGGAAACTTCCCTTTCGGCAATTGGCAGTCAAGTTTCTCTTTCGAATTTCCCCTAGTAGGCAGTAGCTAATCTCAGCAAACCTTCACACTAAGACATGAAAATAATGACATAAATTATCATACCAACAGGTGTGATGTGGTGTTGCTATAGGTGTGGTTTCGTATTTAAATGTAAATCAACTAACCCGCCCAAAACGAAAAACCAGTAACATTGGATTATAGCAGCACATATGTATAATACATTTGTTACACTTGTAGCACATATTCATTTCATGCACAGTTTGAGACATTTGCAGAGTCAAGTTCAAAATTTTCGATATAATACCTGTGAAACATATTCAACACACTCCGGCAATGATTTGAATCAACTAGCTGCCTGAAAATTTACATTCAAGAACAATTAGCTTATCTTCAGACTTCCATTCTCAAATTTAAAGAAAAACACTAACAAAATCCATAAATTACCTTCAAAATTCGAAGAATCCCACGGCTGAGCGAGAGAGATGGAAATTACCAAATCGTCTTTGGAATTGGGTAAAAATAGATTGCAATACACCTTGAATACATACATTAAAATCAAATACGAAGCCAGAACCGATGAACAACGACATTTTTCTTATAAAACTACAGAAATTGAAGGAAAGAGAGACTAATGATGAATGTGGACAAGAAATTAGGAATTGGGTTATTAGGGATTTGGAAGGGAGAATCATAAATTGCAGGAGACAAGAGTTAAACGAATTGCGCTTTGTTTCAAGTTAACGAATTAATGTAGTACTAATATTTACCTAATTACTCTTTTGATTTTATTTTAAAACAAATTTAAATTACTATTATTATAATGATAAAACATATAACAAAATTATATTATGAAACTGGAGACCTTTAGTAATACTATAATTTTGTTAAAAATATTTAATCATTATAATTCAAAAGTAATTTGTGGTCAAAGTCGAAATCTGCTGATGGAAAAGAGTCAAAATAGGTAAATATTATTTAAGGGTCCATTGATTTTTTATACCCTCTTAGCGTCCCTAATAACGAAATGAACCACCTTAATTTATCAATTACATTTTAGTCCAAAGTTAACAAAAAATCACTATTCTAAAATTGAATTTTGATTAAACCAAACAAACCTTAGTGTTTTCAAATAAAAAAGATAAATAATTAAAAGAAAAACACTAAAATAATAAAATAAATTTTAAAGAAAAAAAACTTAACTAAAATAAAAATAAAAAAATTATCTTCATCATCCCCAAAGTTTCAGTACCGTAATTTTTTCCGATACCGGAGCTCCAGCGCCGAAAACGGTGGAGCAAGCTGCTCCACCACCATTAACGGTGCAGCAAGCAGCTTGCTCCACCACCAGATCGGTGGAGCAGCAGCTCCACCATTGCTCCACCGTTATCGGTACCGGAGCTCCAATGCCGGAATTTTCCAGTACCGAAACTTTAGCGAAGAAGAAGATGGATGGATCTTGTTAAATATTTAATTTTTATTTTATTTTATAATTCAATTTAGATTTTTTAAATCTTTAAATTAATTTTTTGATTGAAAATATTTATTTTTCTTAAGTCATGTTTGGTTGGAAGGTGTTTAAAGTGTTGGTCAACTCAAATGGACTAAAATGTAATTGAGTTTGGACTAAAATGTAATTGATAACACAAGAGGGAGGGTCATTTATGAGAAAGTCCTTCATAGTGAGCCCTTATAATCAATTTTCTCTATTATTTAATTTTGTTAAATATTTTATCATTATAATTTGGGTTAATTTAAAAATAAATTGTGGTCAAAGTCGTTACTTGTTTACCGAACAAAATCGAAATGGGTAAGATATTACTGGGACAAAGGAAGTATTTTTTTGTTTTGTTTTGATGATTTATTTAATGCATATTTTTAGGCATGGGCCTCCAAGTCCAGCTCTAAGTCCATGTTGTATGTTTATCCGCATAGAATCCGATAATTTTAGGACCTTTGAGGTTTTATACAATAATTTAATAAATAGTTGCATAAATAGTTAAATACAAATATCGAATTAGAAATTTATATGGATTTTGAACAAGAAAATAGCTCGAAAATCGAACTAGAAATTAGCACGGATTTTATATAAGAAAATAATTAAAATATCGGATTAAAATTATACTAAATTATTTAGGGCAAATTACATTTGGTACCCCTGCTATTTTCCGCTATTACAGATTAGTCCATCTATATTTTTTATTACGTAATCCTCCCCTGCTATATAAACGTAATTACAGATTAACCCACGACTTTGACTTTCGGCGCTCTAAGCCTTGAAAATGACATTTTCGCCCTTGCCGGAATTTCTAATTCTGAATTAATCCAAACAACATGAAGTTTCATTTATTACACATTTACCCAAATGTTTTAATATTTATAATATTGACACAAAATATTTAGAAATTAACACACATAATTTAACTATAATTCAAAAATAGTCCACAAAACTATTTGTAAACAAGCCCTTAGAAAAAGTGAAATCAAATTTAGTCCCAAATTATTATGAATAAAAAAAATGAGAAAACAATAAAACAAAATGAAAAAAAAAACTAAAAATAAATTAATTAATTAATAAAAAAATACAGGTGCTCCGATTTGCTGAGATCGGAGCAGAGCAATCGGAAAATCGGAGTAGCTTTGCTCTCTCCGATTCTCCGATCAAAATTGGAGCAAAGCTCTGCTCCGATTTGCAGATCGGAACAGAGCTGCTCCGATCAAAATCGGAGTAGATGTCTGCTCCGATCTACCTATCGGAGCAGACACTCTGCTCCGATCCTAGCGGAGCAAAGCTCTGCTCCGATCTGCAAATCGGAGCAGCAAGCCCTGCTCCGATCAGAGCGGAGCAGAGCTCTGCTCCGATTAGAGCGGAGCAGAGCTATGCTCCGATCTGCAGATCGGAGCCTGCAAATCGGAGCAGCACGGAGCCGAGCTCTGCTTCGCTCCGATTTGCAGATCGGAGAAGCTCAGATTGAAATTGAAAAGAGAAAGAGTAAAATAGAAAATAGAAAAAAGAAAAAAGATGTTGATGGTAAAAAGGAAAAAAAAAATAGAAAAAATAAAAATAGAAAAAAGAAAGTGAAAAAGACAGTAATTTAGAGATAAGGGCGTGTTTGGTTGTTAAGTTTTGAGGAGAGAGAGGGCGCCGGAGTCAATGCCGGACGGTGACTTGGGTTTATTTGTAATTTTCCGTGATAGTTGGGTTAGGATGCAAAGTCGTTGTTTAGTGGGGGTACCAAAAGTAATTATGTCAATTATTTATGATATTTTTAAAAATAATATCTTAATTTTCATTTTAATTAAAGTAAAGCAGCAAATATACGAACGGTGGATTACTAGTACTATTTTTTTACATTGAAACTACTACATGCACACAGAGAGCAACAACTAAAAGCAAACGTCATAGAATACTACCCAAAAATATAAAACCTCTAGAACGAAGAGATGGGATGACAACTCTAATATGCATGTCCCTAACTCCATGAGTGGCACTGAATATATGAATGTAGCAGAGTGTCAGATATATTTATATTTGAGCGTCCATGTCAACGAGCACTCTATCATATGGAGCTCTACTCCCATTGGATGATCCCGAGCTGAAGTACATGTACTCCCTGAAATATAGATCGTGATAGGATGCATTTATTTAAGTACCAGTTGTTAATATATAATGAAAAAAATGACGTACAAATCTCAGTCACTTGCTCACCTGTCAAAGCTCGGCTCTGAATACCATCCATCCGGCCTGACCACATCGGTCAACTTAGAGTATGCAAATACTACCATGTCAAATGGTCTCCAAGTACGTCTGTGGTAAGCACCTCTGGCCCTGTCAATATATTGAAAATACAAATTAAAAACAAATATGGATAAGATAATTGTATTATACCATAATTGTATATATCGTATGAAAAAATATTTAATGTATTGGATTCTTACCAATT
Source organism: Plantago ovata (assembly GCA_028274465.1). Classification (NCBI taxonomy): domain Eukaryota; kingdom Viridiplantae; phylum Streptophyta; class Magnoliopsida; order Lamiales; family Plantaginaceae; genus Plantago; species Plantago ovata. The sequence continues at coordinate 8,804,702 of CM051456.1, read as the reverse complement.
AAATGGACGCGCCATCTCCAACTATGAAATCTATCGTGCCATCAACATAGTAGTTCATGAAAAAGTGATGACCATAGTCATCATACAAAGTATTCTAGAATCCTATGAAGTGGCATCCATAAAATAACTCCATGTTGTCATGTATGGTCAGTGCAACTGCTTGATTCTCATCCCTCTCGCCATGGTACATTATTCTGCTCAATTTGTATAAGATATTTTAGTATTTTAATTAAGCAAATCGTTAATGTAAAAAATAATCTGAATACAAAAAATTAATCCAAACATAGAATGTATAAAAATTGTAATGTTAAATATAATTTTATATGAATTTTAATTCCCAATTATATGTACATTTGTACTTAAAAAAATAAAATAAAATCAAGCAAGTATATTACTTAGAAAAGGAAAATGTCCAAATTTATAATAATCAATCTTCTGCAAGTCCATGACCATGTCACCTTAAATCCTACTCCCATTCTGCGAATACTATTGCTGGTATAAATTGACCATATACAAGTTAGATGTCTAAAATGCTACTACCCCTAATTTTCATCATATTCATCACTTGTCGCAATCCTATTATAGTAATTAGGTGTTACCTAGCCCTTGAGACTCAACATAATTAGCTAGGAGATAAAATACTCCATATAGTATTGAAGGAATAATTACAAATTTAAAGTTTAAACATACGCGCAAAGTTACGTATATACAGTAAACATACCAACTAAACAAGTTAGACAACATATAAATAAATAAAAACATGAAAATGTTACCAAGAAAATGACGTGCGATACTGTAAAATAATTAGAATTAAATAACCAGGACGGTAGCACTCTTCTTGGTGATATTAACAAATAGTTAAACACACCATATGAATATTAAATTTGGAACTTCATCGGATACTAAAAAGAAAATAGTATGAATATAGAATTATAAATTTGCAGGAAATTTTGGATAAGAAAGAAGTTCGAATATTGGATTAAAAATTTGTACAAAATTCGCATTTGAGGTTAACCCCATCATTTTTTTCTTTTCGATATTAAATATCTAGTTCAATTTGAAATTTTGACATATGACCTTATAAAATTTAAGATGGCTTTGGGAGCCCGTGGGTTCTACTGGAAAATTATTGTTTATACATATATCGAGTTTCAATACTTTGTCTTTTCAAATATGGTGACATTTTATATAAATACCTTTTAAGATGACTTTTAACAATTGAGTCCTAATATTTCAAATACAACGAAAAACAAACTTCTATATGGCCTTCGATTATTTGAATAAAACATTTCTTACCCACCCGTTTGCATATGTCAAAGAAACTATCTCATTGAGGATAAATATTTGAGGAGTTATTTGATTTTTAGTGACAACTAACGGTCCCTTTCTAAAAAAAGACCTCCATGTGCACACAATTACATTTTAGTTCAAAGTCAACACAATTTCATTATTCCAAAATTTAATTTTGATGAATCCAAACAACCCTTAGTGTTTTAAAATAAAAAAAGGAAAATTTGCCTAACTCTTATTTTATATTTTTATTATTCTTTTTTTTTTTTTGCATTTTCCTTTTACTTTTTATTTTCCTTTTTTCTTTTTTTTTCACTCTTCTTCTTCTTCACAAATTCCGGCACCGGAATCCGGTGCCAGAGTGCTCCAGATCGGAGCAAACATGACAGCTTCGGTACCGAAGCTTGCTCCCGTACCGGAGCAACCTCCGGTACCGAAATGGTACGGAAGACGAAGAAGAACTGAAAAAGAAAGAGAAAAGGAAAAAGAAAAAGAGAAAAGGAAAAAATAAACATTTTTATCATTTTTTTTATTTTAAAACACTTGGATTCAACAAAATCAAAGTTTGGAATAATAAATTTGTATTGACTTTGAGTTAAAATATAATTATGTGTATAAAAAAGTTATTTTTGTTATTAAGTTCAGCGTATTATTTTCTCCATCACTTTTTCTATTAGTGAGCGAGATATCTTAACTTAATATTCTTATGTGTAATCTTATTAAAATTAATTAATACGGAGTAATAATCATAAGAATTTAGTGCTCTACTGCTTTGGCATAATCTTTTCCCTTTTGGATTTTACCCGGTAAACCTCTCATGATCTCAGTTCTCGGCCAATCTCATCAGCATACAGATGGATACCGATTTCATCCAATTCAATTCAATTAGTGTGATTTAGCCGAATTGGAAGTAAATGGAAGGGAAACAGGCAAACAGCTCTTACATGAATCATTCACCTCTTATCTGTTACTGGTAATTCAGTTCAAACAAAATTTTCCATTTGCAATTTCATTTGCTTGTTGTGTTTAATTAATATTCCTGTAAATCCAGGTACATATCGGATCAGCTCTTGCCTACATGTTAATGGTAAACTGAATGTGAATTTTCCATTTCTGAATTTCCGGTTGTTGGTTACTTTGAATTGAATGCTAATTGCCATGACTTTGATTCCTTTGTCTTCTTTTGTAATTGCCTTAGCTTTTGGTATATATATATTGTATGTTTAATTAATTATGCACTCCTGTAATTGATAGTCTCTTACTGGAAGTTGAAAATGAATTTTCCTTTATGAAATTTGGGTAAATTGAATGCCAAGTACCATTGCTGTGATTCCCTTTTTGTTTGCTTTTGTAATTTTCATTGTCTGTTGTGTTTAATTATATGTATGTATTCCTGTAATCTACATTGGGATTTTGCTAGTATTTTGTGCAGATTGTTGTAATCCATTCAATGCCTTGCTTTTCTTACCTCTATAGTCTTTGTATGCTTGTCTCTACTTCTCATTTTCACCAAATAATCATTGTTTTCTTTTTCTCAACTTTGTGAGTTTGAGTAGAGGTTTTATTCCTGTGATTCATTTCCGTTCATTCTCGCAGAAAATCTTTTGTTTGCTAAGTTTGTTTCAGGGCTTAGCACAGTTATAGTTTTTTTTTTCTTCTCTCTTGAGCTTTAATTTGGTTAAGATGGGATGCGGTCTGTCTAAGATAGATACAGAGTTGACGAGATTGTGTAGGGAGAGGAGAGATTTGATTAAGGCTTCCAGGGATTCGTTGTATTTCTTAGCTCATGCTCACCTGGAATACTTCCAAACCCTGGAAAGTGTTGAACATGGGATTAGGGATTTTTTAGGGGAAGCGCTTGTAATTTGTTTCAATTCCCCCTCTGATACAGGTCCTAGTCATCAGCCTGTCGAGGAAAAAGACTCCTCTTTGGAGTCCGATGATGAGAGTGATGTCCCCACATTGATGGATTATGTTTTAGACCATCATCCACCTACATATGGCTCACCTAGTTGTTCTTCTGAGAGTTTCAGCTTTCAGCCTGAAATTGCAGAATTTTCCCAATCTGGTAATCTTTCTCCAGGTAGTTTTAATTTTCCTCAGTCCAACAGTGGGCAATTGTTTGGATCTGGTGATTTTGATTCCCCATGGAATCAGATTTCTAATAATAATTTAGCAGATAGTGTAACTAGAACTTCTGCTTTTACTAATAATGGAGCTAGGGAGGTTTCTATTCCTAACATAAACAAAACTAGATCTCTGCCAGATGTTAGGTACAATTCTGATGCCAACAAGTCTCTATATGATATCGGTGATTTTCCATCAAATAATGTGATGCCCTACCAGACATACAGTCATGTTGGTTGTTCATCAAATCCTCCATCTTCCAATATCTCAGATTTTGTGAATCCTCTAAGAAACACAGTGCAAGATAGCTTCCCTAGTTCCTATCCTCAGAGTAGTTACTCTACCAATTTTGTGATCGATGATAATACCGATTTAAGGGAGGTTAGAAAGATGGAGGGAATACCTGACTTAGAGTATGAAGATGATGATCTGGTCATGGGGGTTTCTTCGGGCGAGGAATGGTCAACCATAGATTTGGAGAAATGTTGCATTGATGAGCAAGCTGTGAAGACTGAAGTTGATGTTCGTCAACATGAGGAAGCTGATATCAGAGGCTCTGACAATGGCCAAAATAAGCTTGAACATGGACTTGAAAATAAAGATCAGGAGACAAGGTCCAGTTTGCATGGATCAGGTGGTGTGAAACTGGAAGGTAACAAAACAGTTGTGACTCATGAGGTGCAAATAGAGTCTATCGAAGGGGAGAAGTTAGAAACGGTCGACAGGCAACCACTATTTTCTCAAATAGATGGAACCACTTCTGTTTCAATGCCTGACGCACTTGTCCATAATGCAGGGCATCTACGTGAACTTTTATGTGAAATTAAAGATGCCTCTGACATCATTAGAATTCATGCTGTAGATGTCTCAGAGCTACTCAGGCAGTATGAACCTAGTATTACCTTGGTCAAGGGTAAGGAAGCTACTAAATTATGGGTGCTTCTTATCTCTTTGCAGCATGATAGTAAGCCTGTGTGTTGCATGAGTTGACTGTTTAAATTTAAAACTTATAAAGTTCCAGCTGATCCTGAAGAGCATCATTGAAACTTTTTGTTGTTTCAGTCTTTATATATTCTTTTCAGATGGTTGTATGGTGTTTATAGTGGAGATTTTTTAGTTGCCAATACAGATGGTTGACTCGCATATAAGTTACCTCTCTTCGCATATAAGTTACCATCTTTGCCTGTTCTGTTATATAGCACAGTATGGTTGTTCATGTGCAGCACGTGTCTTGATATCGTTAGTGAACATTGTCTTCATAATTGGTGTCACTGTTGTATTTTCCTGCATTATTGTCATGTAGAGTGCACTTGATACCGTTACTGAACACTATTATCATAACTTCTATCCTTGATGAAATTTCATCCTTCAGGTACCTAATAAAATTTGTTATAGAATCCCTGGACATAATTTACTTGTAACCTATGAACGAACCTTTTCCTTCATATAGAACAATTTTCTTTCTTTATTTCACATATAGTAAATCTTTTCTTTATTTCATTCATTCATTCATTCCTCTCTTTTCTTTTCTTTTCTTTTTTATTTTTTAATTTTTATTTAAAAAAAAAATTGTTGTTGTTGTTTCTTTATCAATTTCAATTTTGATGCATACTAAATTGTCCATGACGAACAGCTGAATCTTGAGTTATTCAACATTTTTTGCTAGATCATTTCTTGGACTAGGTTGTCTACCGGAAATGAGTAACAGAATACCAATAAGATGTAGAAGAATTTTTTGTGCTACAAGCTATCAGCAATCATGACCACAAATTATTTCTCAGTCACCATCCTAATGCATCACAACGGTGTTCGTTTGATTTCTTATTTCTTCTGCATATTAAGAGTGATAATCAGGAATCAGGAATCAAATATTGAATGACATTGACGTCATAAATATGTCTTGACTAAATATGGTCACTTTTGGTTCTTTACTATAGGGGGGCAACTGGTCTCTGATGTAGAAATTGGTGAGACTCCAAAATATGGCAGTATAAGTGATCCATCATATGATTTCCCAGTACTTAAGATATATATGGACTATAGTTTAAAACGCTACAAGTTGCGTTGCTTATCTAGAGAGTGTTATTGGTATTCCATCAGATACAGATAATAATTACTCTATGCATGTTTCCATATATTTATGGGCTAAGGATCTACTTCAAATTCACATTACTTAAACTTCTGGTCTTTTATGAACTAGAACTTGCTAGAAGTTGCACTGTAACGTTTGTTTACCTCACTATATATTAGTTTTATGAGTTGATAAATTAGATATTATGCTCTATATGTTATATCATATATACTATGTTGTGGAGCAGTCTGCAATTGTAGATGCATAAAAATATCTTCATTTGAGCACATCAAATGGATTTGGAATTGAATTCGTGATCAACAGTTGTTGGCTTAAGTTGTAAAGGCCTGAAGCTTAAATCTTGAGCATGGGGAAAGTAAGCCAAGTATCCCCTTGATAAGCCCTAATATTGGAAAAGAAAATTTTATTTAGTACCAATTGACCACTCATTAAAGCTGAACGGAAATATTTTGTCGCAACTCTAGCATTCATTGCTAGTCCTCTTTTAAGTATTTGACTCTTTGTCCTATAATTTTATGTATGTGATATCTTATATCTCTATGAGCCTCAAGCTCAAGTCTTAAGCATTGGTAAAGCACTGTTGGTAGAGCCGAGTAACCCCCCTGATAGGCTCTAATTCAGAATTCGGATATTGGGAAAAAGCTCTATTTTACTATGACCAGTAATCAAAGTTCAGAGGAAATATTTTGTCGCTGCACTAGAACTAAAAAAGATCTATTTAATTTTGATTAGTCATTCAAGATCTATAATTATGTGATATTTTATATTTCTATGAGCTAATATATAATTCCATTTTATTAAGAACATAATTCACTTGGCTTCATTTGACCAGTGTATTTTTGTGCAATTGATGTCTTGCTTTGCATTTCCATTGATGTTGCTTCTTTCTTTGATAATTCAGGACCCTCACCTAAATGGAAGTCAGTACTGGAACTTGGAATGGTCAGAAGGCGAGGTTATAGAAAGCTGAAGATGGGAAACAGTGGCCTTATGGAATGTGAGAATGAAACCAGCAGGCCATCACGCAACCTATCATTGACACTACAGAAGTTATATATTTGGGAGAAGAAACTTTACGAGGAGGTTAAGGTAATTTATTGACATGAGTGATAAATTTATAATTCAAATCATTTTTCTGGAATGTTGATCAGAATCATAATTGATAGTAAATCTAGTTATCTATTTGGTGTTATGTAAGTTGCATGTAATTTAATTTCCCCTAGCCGATTTTTTTTTTTTTTAATCGGTGGGATATTGGGGGGCACCACACTCCCCAACCCCCCCCCCCCCCCCATCCCCCTGGTCGACCTTGGGCAATGTAATATAGTAGAAGTACACGATTAACAGCTGTACACGACCTCCCAGAAACATTTATGAAATTCTAGTAGGATATAATTGGTTTTTATCATTTCTGTAGTTACTAGCTATAGTCGAGTAAGTTCTGATATTTGTCTACTCTTACCTACAGCTCAGAAAAAGGTTGTTATAACATCTGTATCATACAAAGACATTTACTGTGGGGGAAAACAATAGTATCATATTACAAGTTCTGATATTTGTCTCTTTTTTTTTTCTTTTTCTTTTTTCCCCTTCTTTTCCCCCAAATAAACACTTTTTCCCCTCTTCCTAGGATGCTTAGAGTAACTTATTCACACACGAACATAAGTACTACTTCCCTGAATATTTAAGATAGTGATCACCTGTCTTCCACCTGAAATTTTTGTTTTGTTGGCTAATCAGTCTACAGAAGATGAAGCGATGCGCTAATTACTGTGCCTTTTATGTTTTATTTGCTACCAATTATAACATCTATCTGGAACAAACAAGTCCGAATCTTTTCAGTGAGTGTTTTGGATAAGCTATGAAAACTTTCAATCTCATCGATCACCCAGTGTTTGCTTGTAAGTGGTGCACCAACAATATTATCTGTATCTATCACTTCCTTTTTTTTCCCAACTTTACTCTATAGTTCTGGACAGTCTGGACTAAGATAGTTGTTACTCACGAAATTAGTACATTCATTGGCTTTTTTCAAATTACTAAACTGGTAAGAAAAATAGTAATTGCAAGAGACATAGGCAAACTGCAGAGCCTCCTTCATCAAGACCCAATATCTCACATAGAATCTATTTGGGGGTATAAACTAACTTTGCAGTTTTATAGCACGGGAAAATAATTATTAAATGCCCAATTATTTGGTGTCTTAGGTCTAAAACATAAGATGCTTGCTTTCAACTATTTAGTATAAATACATACTGTATATTTTACATGGTATCCACAACACTGAGGAAGTGTTTTACAATTATCAGGGTGAAGAAAAACTTAGGGTAAATTTTGACAGAGAGTGGCTGAAGTTGAAGAAGCTGGATGATAGAGGAGCAGAGTCATTCAAGATAGATGCTAGTCAATTATCACTCCAAAATCTGACTCCGAGGATTGATGTTGCTATTTTGAAGGTAAAGGGTATAGCGACGAGGTCATACAACATCATGAATGATGATTTGCAGCCACAGTTGTGTAAATTCATCTTCAGGTACGTAAACTTTTGTTTACACATGTTATTCTCTTCCACCTCTTTACTAGCACTATACTTTAGATTTTCACCCATGGTTTATATAATGAAAGTAAATGGTGATGTTTCTATAAATATGATCAACCTGTAGCATTTCTAGAATTTGTAAGACACGAGAGGAGTGACTGTTGCTGTGTGAAATATTAACTTAGTATTTCAATTAAGCTGCATATGGATATGGTATATTTAAAAAAGGGTATTTTTCGCTTTTCAGCAAGTTGTGCATTTGAAAGTTTGATTTATGTGATACTTTGAGCATTCATGTTACCTTTGTTAACTGCGATATTATGTCTGTGATCACATTGATCTTGAATTGCGCAATCGTCAATGAACTTTAACAGAGTAAACAACATGTATGATGGGAACACGTTTTTCAGTTTTTAATTACATTACAGCTTACCCATGATTTCGCTTGGATTTAATGTTCTGGGTGTTGATTTAATGTACAGGTTGCATAAGCTTTGGAAATTCTCATCTGAGTCCTACAAAAAACATGCGCAAGCAATTATAATAGCCCAAGCAAATGCAGACATAACTTTGACGACTTCTGATGCAAGTCTGAAGGCCACGGAGAATTTGGAAACTGTGATGTTGAAGCTTGGAACAGTCTGCTCTAACTGGGTGAGAAGCCAGGAAGACTTTGTATCATCACTGAGAAAGTGGCTAATGAAATGCCAACTCCAAGAACAAAAAGTTGCGAATGTGTCTTGCGCTTCAAGCAGCAGTTTCTACATGCCACCTGTTTTAGCCATCTGCCACAGTTGGCAGGATGCAGTTGAAAACGTGAAAAATGTTGATCTGATGCAGTCAATTAACAATTTCATTTCAGTCCTGCGTCGGTTAAGGCAGAACTTAAATGAGGAGAAGTGCCACAGGCTCAGATTTGAGTACTTGTTGAGTAATCATGAGAGGCAAATGAAGAAGTATTGTCTAAAGAATGGCGTGAACTGGGATCAGTATGCATCTTTGCTTAGAGAAGCTGATTCAGTTCACAGTATTCAGAAAGATTCACCACTTGGTACTCTGTATGCGAGCTTGAGGCCAACTAGAAGCAAGTTCCATGAAGCACGGAGAAACCATGAGGAAGTGCTAAAACACCTCAATGATAATGTTACTTCAGGGGTTCTGCAAAATGGTTTTGTTCTAGTTCTTGAAGCTTTTGAGAAGTTCAATGTGGAGATGCTTAAAGCTTACGAGGGAGTTAAAATAACGATTGAAGGTAGCATTCGTTGAATTCCTACTTGTGATTTTGACTTCATGTAGCGTTTCGCAAGTCTCTTATGTTTGCAATCCTAGTGCCCGTGGTGAGTTGGTTGAGCTCAACTAGATTACTCTTTTGAGTGTTTCCCCTTTTTGAATTTTGGAATTTGAAAATGAAGTTGGATGATAATTTTCTATATATTTCAGATTTCAGCATGCTTGTCCTTATCTTTTGCGATTTGAATGGGGATGATAGCTATTTTGCAGTACTATATTATGAATCGACTAAAATATCAGAATAAATAAAACTCTATAGCACTAGTAGTACTACATTAATGAACATATGGAGTACAAACTACAAATCAATCACGCATGCCAAATCTATTTGATAGTGGCTGAAGTTGCAGAAGCTGTGATTCAAGATGGATGCTAGTAAGTTATCACTTATATATCAGAGTAATTACATAATATTTAAATGGTTATTTTTATGTTAACTAAGTACTAGAATATTGCGTAACTTTGATATTTCCGTTCAAAAAGTTATATAGTTTTGATTAAAATCAGATCATTCTAATTTGAGCTTTATGTAAAATGAATTAAAAATTAATTTTGATAAGGGGTTTTTACGTCTACCACCCCTACTAGACGACTCAATTACATATACACCCCTCTTAGTCAAACTATTACATCTAGGTCCAAAATCCCAAAATTGTTTTGACCAACTTAATGTTTAATGTTCAATATCTTCATACCAAACATGGCCTTAACATTTTTTTTTTATTCTTCTTCTTTCTTTTTCTTCTTCTTAATTGGAATCGGAGCGGAGCTAATAGCTCCAATCTCCGATCAGAACGGAGCTGTGTAGCTCCGTTCAAATCGGAGTTGTACAGCTCCGATCTAGTCGGAGCTGACAACTCCGATCAGAACGGAGCTGTGTAGCTCCGTTCAGAGCGGAGCTGTAAAGCTCCGTTCAGGTTGGAGCTTTACAGGTCTCGCCTGAACGGAGCTTTACAGCTCCGGCCTGTCTTTTTTTTTTTTTTTTTTTTTTTAAATCCTTTTAGGTTAATTTTAAGATTTAAATTATTAGGGTTCACTTTGCAATAATATTTGAGACAATTTTGAAATTTAAAAAAGTTATATGCCTTATGTTGAATTAATAAATGTCACATTGGTGAAATTAAAAAGATTTGAGGCTTATGTGTAATTAATGAAAATTGGAGTTGTTTGGTCAAAGTCAGAATTCAATATTTGACCAAAGGTAAAAATGTCTTTACATTGATTTAATTCGCCAAAAGTCAAATTCGTGGATTTAGGTGTAATTAAATCTATCTAACAAGGGTGCTGGATGTAATTGTTTGGCTAACAAGAGTCTATCTGTAATAAAATGAACTAATAAGGGTAGTATATGTAAGAAGCCCTTTTGACATTATATGTAAACACTAGTTTTAGAACTTTATCATCGCGGTCATGTTTGTTTTCAAAATCTGTTAATCTCCAGAGTCCAGACGTAAGAAATGGATCATCACATTAATCACCGAAACACTACAATTCATCGATGATAAAAATTATGAATCGAACACTTGTATTGTGTCCAACGGTTAGCCTTCTAATGTACTTGTATTGGCGTGACTAAGTATCATGTTTAATCGCGATCAGTAGGACCAGTAGTACACAGTACTTGTCTTTGACAAATTACATCAACTAGGATCGAAATTCTTTTACAAATCATAACCACTTGTTCATTGAGATTTCTTGCTAATCAAAATGGCAAAAGACAGAATGCATGTAGCTTTGTTTCCATGGCTAGCTTTTGGTCACATGATTCCTTACCTTAACCTTTCTAAATTCATAGCTCAAAGAGGTCATAGAGTCTCCTTCATCTCCAGTCGAAGAAACATCGACCGCCTCCCGAAATTGCCTCTAGAATTCGCTTCTTCGATTTCTTTTGTTAAGATTCGACTGCCACGAGTTGAACATCTCCCAGAGAATGCAGAAGCTACTATGGACATCCGCAATGAGGAGACGGATTATCTCAAGAAAGCATATGATGGACTCGAACCCGAGTTGACTCGTTTCTTGGAACACTCCGCTCTAGATTGGATCATTTATGATTTCGCACCATATTGGTTGCCTCCCATCGCAGCGAGGCTTGGTATGTTGGAAATCATAATTATGCTCTCTTTTCTAGTATGTTGTAATGGTATAAATAGGTTTCACACCCCTTTACAAGTTCGATGATATGGAATCCATTCATGGATTATTTTTTGTGAGTTAAGAGATATTTTTTAGTGACATATAGTAGAAGTATATCCTATATATGATGTTGGTACACTTGTTTTGCGAAAATATTGAGGGACACATACATTTGTCAGAAATGTTATGCAAAAATATTCAAATTGCTTCTGAAATACATCCTTAATATGAATGATTTAGTTTTGAATGGTCTGCAGGTATCTCCAGGGCCTTCTTTCACATAATGAACTCATGGTTTTTATCATTCTTTGGCCCAGTGGATGCCTTGATTAGTGGCTCAGATGGCCGTACCAAAATCGAGGATTATATGGTACCACCTGAATGGGTAAAGTTCAATCCCAATGTGGCTTTTCGACGTTTTGAAGCGGATTGGGTGATGAACTCACGTCGAAACACTGAATCTGGTACCTCAGATTTCCTCCGTGTTGGCAAAGTTATTGAGGGGAGTGAAGCAATACTCATGAGAGATTGTCGTGAGCTTAGCCCCGAATGGTTGGGTTTACTCGAAGAGATCTACAAAATTCCAATAGTTCCGGTGGGATTAATGCAAATACTAGAGCAACAAGATGTTGGCAAAAATGATGGAGTGTGGGGTTCCATAAAACATTGGCTAGATGGTCATAGTAAGGGCTCTGTGGTATACGTGGCGCTTGGAAGTGAGGTCAATTCGAGTCAAGATCAACTCAATGAGTTGGCACTAGGGCTTGATTTATCTGGAGTCACTTTCTTTTGGGTGTTACGGTCTGAGGAGTATGAACTTCCAAGTGGGTTCAAAGATAGAGTAAGAGGTAGAGGAATAGTTTGGAGGGATTGGGTGCCTCAGTCGACTATATTAAGTCATGACTCTGTGGGAGGGTTCTTGACTCATTGTGGTTGGGGTTCTGTTGTGGAGGGCCTTACGGTTGGTCACCCATTGATCACATTGCCATTTTTTGTGGATCAAGGTTTGAATTCTAGGGTTATTGTTGAAAAGAAATTGGGAATAGAAATCCCTAGGAATGAGGGAGACGGGTCATATACTAGTGATTCGGTGGCAAAGTCAATCAAAGTTGTTATGCTTGAAAGGGAAGGAAAAATAATTCGGGAGAAAGCCAAAGATGCAAGTCTTCTATTTGGAGATAAACAACTGCAAGACCGCTATGCAGACACTTTTGTTACATTTCTTCAAAATCACAAAAGTGTGTATCGAATGTCAGCAATTAAATTAGGTTATCCAAAGAACGTAAAGTGATGAGAAACAAGATCTATATGTTGTGGAAGAATAAATTTCATTATTATCATTGTTTCACACTTAAATTATTAGATATTGAACTCTAGTGTAATTTCTTGTCATTATCGAATACGAGTACTTCCTTTCCTTAGAACCCTAATCATTCTTTCAATTTTAGCCATTTGATTACATATGATATCATTCATTTTTATAATTAAATTACCTTTTAAAATAATCATTAAACAACTGGGTTTATAATGTTATGTTTTTGAACAACTGAGTTCCGGTGATACTATGTGACCACATCGCTCTTGACTTGCAATCCTTATGAACTTTAACAGAGTAAATTAACAAAATGTATTTTTTGAAACAAGTAAACAACATGTATGATGGACATACTTTTTCAGTTGTTACTAATTACATTAGAACCCATGATTTCACTTGGATTTAATGTTTCGTGTGTTGATTGGATTAATTTATAGGTTACATCATAATTCTCATCCGAGTCTTACAAAAAACATGCGCAAGCAATTATAATAGCGCAAGCAAAAAAACATGCGCAAGAAAATGCAGACATAACTTGATGGCTTCTTTTTCAGGTCTTAGGGCAACGGAGAATTTGGAAGCTGTGATGTTAAAGCTTGGAACAGTCTGCTCTAACTGGGTGTGAAGCCAGGAAGAATTTGTATAATCACTGGGAAAGTGGCTAATGAAATGGCACGTAACTCCAAGAACAAAAAGTTGCGAATGTGTCTTGCGCTTCAAGCAGCATTGTCTCCATGCCACCTGTTTTAGTCATCTGCCACAGTTAGCATGATGCAGTTGAAAACATGAGAAATGTTGATGTAATGCAGGCAATTAACAATTTCACTTCAGTGCTGCGTCGGTTAAGGCAGGACTTAAATGAGGAGAAGCACCGTAGGCTCAGATTTGAGTACTTGTTGAGTAATCATGTGAGGCAAATGAAGATGTATTGTGTAAAGAATGGCGTGCAAACTGGGATTAGTATGCATCTTTGCTTAGGGAAGCTGATTCGATTCACGGTATTCAGAAAGATTCGCCACTTGGTACTCTGTATGCGAGCTTGAGGCCAACTAGAACCAAGTTCCATGAAGCACGTAGAAACCATGAGGAAGTGCTAAAACACCTACATGTGATGCTACTTCAGGCGTTCTGTGCAATATGGTTTTGTTCTAGTTCTTGAAGCTTTTGAGATGTTCAATGTGGAGATGCTTAAAGCTTACGAGGGAGTTAAAATAACGATTGAAGGTAGCATTCGTTGAATTCCTACTTGTGATATTGACTTCATGTAGCGTTTCGCAAGTCTCTTATGTTTCGCAATCCTAGTGCCTGTGGTGAGTTGGTTGAGCTCAACTAGATTACTCTCTTGAGTTTTTCCCCTTTCTGATTTTTGGAATTTGAAAATGAAGTTGGATGATAATTTTCTATATATTTCAAATTTGAACATGCTTATCCTCAAGTGTAGTTGTATTATCAGGTTTCTTATCTTTTGCGATTTGTTTTGCGATTTGAATGGGGATGAATCGGATGATAGTTATTTTGGAGATCATGAATCGACTAAAATATCACAATAAATAAAACTCTATAGCACTAGCAGTACTACATTAATGAACATATGGAGTACAAAACAATCACGCATGGCAATCAACTTAGATACTGTGGTGATATAAGGTGGCGGTCGAGGTTTCAAAATTTTTAGCATCTCATAATTTGCTTTTGAACTTTAAAAAATATATCATGGCATGTCATAAAAATAGAAAAAAAATAACATTTTCATATCCTCAAAATTTTGTTCGAGGCTCCATCTCAAGAGTTAAATTTACATACATAAGTATTAGAAAGTTGATTTATTCATGCCAGGCGATTTAAGTTGTTAGTCGACATGAGATATAATTTTTTAGTAAAATTTCATCTCACACATATACTTACCACTCCTCCCATTTTATTTAATTATCGTTTTATAATTTTCGAATGATTTAGAATTTTTGTTTGATTTGACTTAATTGCGTGGACATGAAGCTTGGCAATTCAGTTGGTAATAAAATTAGAAAAACATTTATTTAATTTCTTAAAGTATAAAATAATAAATAAATGTGGCGCCGACTATTGGTCACCGACTTGAGTTGGGCTAATATTTCCTTTTTTTTTTTTTTTTTTTTTTTAGAAAGGGCTAATATTTCCTTACCCAACACGAATTTGATTTCCTTTCTTATTCCCCACTCCCCCAACCTCCAATACTATAAATAGGTCTTGAATTGAGCCCCCCTCCATATTTTTCTTCATCCCTGATTCCTTTATCATCGAATTCCTCTGTGTTTCTGTTTTGTTCTTCCTTCCTTGTCTGTTCCGGTAATGGTTACTGCTCGATTGATCACACGAATAAAGGGTCGTAAGCCGATGATTTAACTGAATGAATACTTGGATCGAAGATAAGATTGATTTCGATTGTTTCTCCTCTCTGAAATTGCAGTCGTCTATTTTATTTCTTTATTTATTACTAAGTATATTATATTAATAATAAATAAATATGGAGCCGACTATCGGTCACCGACTTGACTTGGCCGAAATATCCTTTGTTATTATCCAGCACGAATTGATCCCTATACTAAAAAATAAATAGGGCTTGAATTGAGCCCCCTCCCCTCCATATTATTTTTCTTCATCCTCTGGCTATCATCGAATTCATCTGTTTTCCGGTCATGATTATGTACATACGATCATGGTTTTGTTAATTGTTATCTGTAGGGAGGAAATTAACCGATGCTTCTTGATTGATTGCTCACGTTATTAAAGCCGGTGATTTAACTGAATAGTTTGGGTTCTCGGATTCAGGATAAGATTGATTTCGACTGTTTTCTTTCTTCTCTCTCTCAAATTATTATTCTAGGTTTACTAAAAAGATTCTTCTGTTTTCTAATTCAGTCTGTTAAACTAGATTTGGAGCAAACCTGGAGTACTCTATTCACTAGCTAAAATAGTAGATGCAAATCAATCTTTTCCAAGTTAACTAGCTAACTAATACATGCTTGCTTTACTACTGTGTTCTAGATATATTGGGGACACCGGGACGAATTACCCTGGTGATGAAAAAGCTGGTTTCCTAATTTTTTTTTTTTTTTTTTTTTTTAACACTTCTTTTCTTTTACCTATTCCATTCTTGCTTGCCGCTGTGATTTGGTTACCTCCTATACCTTTGCCTGTTTGGTGCAGACATGAGACATCTGATGCTCTTTTGGTATGTTGCAAAATAAGAGGATGATTGTCAGCTGGTTTTGTATTCGCCTTTCTTTGCTTTCCCCATTTTCTTTTTTATTAGCCCCTTGCACCTGAAACACTTGTTTATGTGCCCATATTGTAGGGTTGATTTCCTTGGTTTCTCCTGCCTTTATCTTCTTAGCAGATAAATAAATGGCAGCTCTTAGACGAAACACGGAGATTAACTCGTTTGTGTATAGAGAACAACGATTCTAGTTTTGTCTTTGCTGTTTTATCATATGGTTTCTTTTTTATTTGTTGTATGACACAAAGGGTAATGGTATCTGTTTTTGTTTGGAGAAGCAAGAAACAACCTGAAGATCTGATGATTAACAAGAAACAAAATGACAGTGGCTAAAGTGTTCTTGTTTCTCTGTTTGTTTTCTCTCTATCTCCATGTTTTGACCTTCCCTCATATCTGGCCTTGGTTTCTTATCGCTACTTGTTGGTTTTTGCTTCTCATTGCTTAGGCTATCATGCCGGAGGTGTGGATCTGTGCTACCACCTGTGTGAATTGATGAGGAGACAAAGGGGATTGTTGTTACTTGCTGTGTCCTTTTCCTTAAATCTATTTGTAATTCTGTACATTCCCGTTTTCTTGTTTGCCATGTTACCGATGCAGTTCTCATTGTTTCTGAGGTTAAAGCGTCTTTCATCTCCTGCTAACTGAAGGGTCCTGCTTAAATTTTTGTGCAAGCGAATTGTATCAAGTATACATCCCTACCACTTGGATTTCTTTCCTAGTCTTTTTTTTTTTTTTAAATCAAATTTGTCTGTCCTTGCTTGTTTTCCTTTTTGTTTTTCTGTTTTGTTCTTCCTTGTCGTTCCGATCATGGTTACTGTTTGTTCATTTTGTTATAAGGGAGGAAAAAATTAACTCATGTTTCTTGATTGATTGCTCACATGAACAAAGGGGATTCAAGATAAGAAGATTTTGTTTCTCGATTTCGATTGTTTCTTCTCTCTCAAATTTTTATTGTTTGGAGAAATATTTTTAAGATTGGAAATCTTTTTCAGGGTAATGGTTTTCAAGATTTAGTAGTAGTTAGTTCATTCTTGTTAACTTTACCCCTCTTTTTTCTTTTTCTGTTTTGTCTTATGAATCTGTAGGTAATCTTATCAAATGATACTCCAGGTGACAATCTGGTTTTGTTGTTTTATTTGCTTGCTTGTAGGTTTAAAGGGTATTTTTATATTTACTAAGATTGTTCTGTGTTTTAATCGAGTTAAAGTAGATTTGGAGCAGACATGGAGTACTTTGTTGGCCAAGAAACTTAAATGGAGCATGTTTGCCTTCTCCGATTATATCAACTCCCATATATTATCAATGTTAGTACTCCAAGTAACTAATAGATGCTTGCTTGCCTGTTCTAGTCTTCTAGATTTATTGGGACGACAGAAGGAATTACTCTGGTTATTTAGACCCCATGAAAGAGCTGGTTTTCTACTTCTTTTTTTCTTTCTCTTTTTCTTTTTCCCACACTATTCTTTGCCTGTTTGGTGCAGACATGAGACATCTGATGCTCTCTTGGTATGATGCAAAATGAGAGGGTGATAGTCAACTGGTTTTGTATTCGGATTAAGTTTCCTCTCTTTGCTTTCCCGATTCTCTTTTTTATTAAACCATTGCAGCTGCAGCAGTTGTTTATGTGATTTCTTAGGTCTGTCCATGCCTTTGTCTTCTTATCAGATAAATGGCAGCTCTTGGAAACGGAAATTAACTCGTTCGTGTATAGAGAACGATAGGTACAGAATATGGTTTTGTCCTTGTTTTGTTAATTGCGATACAAAGGGTATATGGTATTAGTTCTCTGTCTGTGTAGATATTCTGTTTTTGTTTGGACATGCAAGAAAGAAACCAAAGATCTGATGACTAAGACGAATAAAAACACTGTGGCCAAAGCTTTCTTGTTTCTCTATCTTTTCTCTCACTCTCTGCCGCCATCTCCATGGTTTGACCTTTCCTCCTATCTAGCCTTGGTTTCTTATCACTACTTGTTGGCTTTTGTTTGTCTTCTTTTCTATGTCAGAGGCCTCTATAATGTGAACAGATGAGAAGACAAAGGGGGTTGTTTGCTATCTCTGTTATATGCTGTGTCCTTTTTCTTAATCTATTTGTAATTCTATACATTCCTGTTGTCTTGTTTTCCATGTTACCTATGCAGTTTTCTTCTCCTCTGGATAATCAAGGTTAAATGGCGTCTTTCATCTCCTGCTAATTGAAGGGCCTAGCTTATCTGTTTGTGCACACGAATTGTATCAAGACAAGTTTTACATCCCCTATCTCTAGTAGATTTTTTTCTTAGTCTTTTTTTATCACATTTATCTGTCTGCTTTTTTTTCTTGTTGATATGCTCCAGATGGAAGATTTTTTCTAGTGATTGACCACATAAACAAGCTGGTTTTTGGTATCCTCCCATAGTTTTAAAGAGTCTTTATTCGTAGACTTCTTTTTCTTTTTGATTCTTGCCACTGATCGCGCTTACATGGTTACATATGGTAGCTTGCTTTTCTACCACAGAGTACAGACTACAGACATGCGACATCTAAATTCTGATGATTTTGTAAAGGGCGCAAAAATGAGAGGCTGTTTGTCAACTTGTTTTGCATTCGGATCAAATTACCTATCTTTGATTTTTCAATTTACTTCTCTTTATTGCAGCTGCAACAGTCATGTTATATATGTGGTTTCCTCGATCTTTCCTTGCCTTTGTATTATTAGCAGATAAATGGCACATCAGGTCTAAAGGAGGGTTTTTCATCATGCAAATGGTCCTGCTTATCTGTTTGTGCACGCGAATTGTATCAAGACAAGTTTTACATCTCTCTTATATTTCTTTCCTTTAGTCTTTTTTTCCCATAAAATTTGGCTGTCTGCTTTTATCACTCACATGCTCCAGATGGAAGATTTTCTCTAGTGATTCACACCTCATAAAAGAGCTGGTTTTCGGTCTTCTCCCATAGTTTTCAAGAGTCTTTATTCATTTAGACTTCTTTTTCTTTTCCAATTCTTGCTGTTTTGATTGTACTTACATGGTTACATAGGGGTATCTTGCTTTTCTGGCACAGAGTATACCTGAGACATCTGATGATTTGTTGGTAGATAAAGGGCGCAAAAATGGGAGGGTGTTTGCCAACTGGGTTGAATTCTGATCAAATTAACTTTCTTTGGTTTTTTGAATTACTTAACTTCCATTATAGCTGCTACAGTCATGTTATGTGGTTTCCTCGATCTTTCCTTGCTTTTGTGTTCGTAGCATATAAATGGCACATCTGTTAGAGGAAATCAGAATTATTCACATTATCAGATCTACAGTGTGGTTTGTTATGATGCAAATCGGAAGTGTATAAATCCATTTTTTTCATGTTTTTCCCCTTTTCAGTTGCATGTGTTGATGGACCATACGAGCTGCATAAGTTAATAACATCAGTTTGAGATCATCAGCATGCAAGGTTGCTTAAGGTGTGTACAACTCCACTCTTACCACGGTTTCCCTTTTGGTTGCATGTCTGGGTAGACGAGTGGTACATTAGAATGGGTAAAGTGTGACTGGTGTGAGCTGTCTAAGTTCTTTACGACAATTCAGGATTATCAGCTTGCGAGGTTCTTCTGTCTTCACTGCTTTGTTGTTTTTGGACTTATAAGATATTCTTCCCTGTTAGATTACAAGTGCAGTTGTTGAATTTTAATGCCACCAACATTCAGTATCTGTTTAGTTTCTATGTCCTTGCTCATGGTGACATGTATGTATATACACGTTGGATTAATTTGCCCTCCGTCTTTGCCTGCCTTGTTTCCTAGGTTTGTGTGACAGAGTTTAGTTTGGCAGCTGTTTGTTGTCATCGTCAGTGCTTCTATACTTCTTACAATCTCTTTACAAGGATAATGAGGTGCATCGGAACTTTGTAAGGATCACCATTGCGTTTGTCAGAAATATACAGGCACACACAAATCGGTTGGAACATAATGACTGATTTGGTAAAATAATAGAACACTCTGCTAAAATTCAATCTGGATCTGTATATTCTACTGATATGACAATTTTTCTAGAAGAATGAACCATTCCTCTACTAAGGCCTAATACAAGCTAATACTGATCCGAGGTTTAATTTTAGGTAGATAGATGAACGAACTTTCTCTACTATGTCAGTCCTTGTTCGTGTGTGTAATTGGACCACTGAAAGAGTAAAATGGTGAGATGTTCAATAGTTCTCCAGGTTTTATCACGCCAGTTTGAGATTATCAGCATACGCATTTGGTTGGATCTTGTGTGAATAGATTAGAAGACAAAGTGGATTGTTTGCCATCTCTGTGTTATTTGTTGTATCCTTTTTCTTAATCTGTTTTTAATACTATGCTTTCCATGTTACCTATGCAGTTCTCTTCTCCTCTGGATAGTCAAGGTTAAACGGTGTCTTTCGTCTCCTGCTAATTGAAGGGCCCTGCTTATCTTTTTTTGCACATGATTGTATCACGACAAGTTTTACATCGTATCTCTTAGTCTTTTTTATCAAATTTGTCTCTCTGCTTGTTTTTTGTTGTTGATATGCTCCAGATGAAGACATTCTAGCTCTAGTGATTCAGACCTCATAAACAAGCTGTTTTTTTTGTCTTCTCCCCAGTTTTAAAGTGTCTTCATAGACTTCTGTTTCTTTTTTATTCTTGCCACTGTGATCGCGCTTACATTGTTTCTGTCACATAGTACAGACATATGCGACATCTAAATTCTGATGATTTTGTGAAGGGCGCAAAAATGAGAGTCTGTTTGTCTAGTGGTTTTGAATTTGGATCAAATTACCTTTGTTTGCTTCTTCGATTTACTTCTCTTAAATCATTGCAGCTGCAATAGTCATGTTATGTTGTTTCCTCTATCTTTCTTTGCCTTTGTATTCTTAGCAGATAAATGGCACATCAGGTCTAAAGGAGGGTTTTCATGATGCAAATGGTCCTGCTTATCTGTTGGTGCACGTGTCTTGTATGAAGACAAGTTTTACATCCCTCTTAGATTTGGTTCCTTTAGTCTTTTTTTTCCCCCAAATTTTGCTGTCTGCTCGTTTTTCTTGCTAACATGCTCCAGATGGACGATTTTCTCGAGTGATTCAGACCTCATAAACGAGCTGGTTTTTCCCCCATAGTTCTGAAAATTCTTTGTTCATAGAGACTTCTATTTCTTTTCCGATTCTTGCTGTTATGATCGTACTTGCACGATTAAGTATGGGTATCTTGCTTTTTTGGCACAGAGTACAGAGATGAGGCATCTGATGATTTGTTGGTAGATAAAAGGCACAAAAATGAGAGGATGTTTGTCAACTGGTTGAATTCGGATCAAATTACCTTTCTTTTCTTTTTCGAATTACTTATCTTCAATCATTATAGCTGCAACAGTCGTGTTATGTGGTATCTTCGATCATTCCTTGCTTCTGTGTTCTTAGCAGATAAATGGCACATCTGTTAGAGGAGATCAGAATGATTCACACTATCAGATCCAGTCCTTTTTTTTTTTTTTACACAAATAGAAAGTGTACAAATCCATTTTTATCATGCTTTTTCCCTTTTCTTGAATGTGTTGATGGACCATTTGGGACGACAGAACGAAATACTCTTGTGATTCAGTCCTCATGAAAAAGCTGGCTTTCTAATCTTGTTTATACCTTCTTTTGAAGACTGTTTTGTTTGTTAAGATTTAAGACTTCTCTTCTCTTTTTTCCTTCCTTACATTCTTGCCTCTGTGGCTTTGCCTGTTTGGTGCAGACATGAGACATCTGATGCTCTCTCGGTATATGAAGGATGCAAAATGAGAAGGCGGCTTTGCAACTGGTTTTGTATTTGGATTAAGTTTCCTTTCTTTGCTTTCCCGATTTTCTTTTTAATTAAACCCTTGCACCTGCAGCAGTTGTTTATGTAATTTGTTCAGTCTGTTCATGCCTTTGAAGAGTCTTTATTCATAGACTTCTTTTCTTTTTGATTCTTGCACTGTGATCATGCTTACATGGTTACATATATATGGGGTATCTTTGTTTTCTGGCACAGAATACAGAGAATTCTGAAGATTCGGTAAAGGGTGCAAAAATGAGAGGCTGTTTATCGACTGGTTTTGGATTCGGATCAAATTACCTTTCTTTGCTTTTTCGATTTATTTGTCTTCAATCATTGCAGCTGCAACACTCATATTATGCTGTCTCCTCAATCTTTCCTTGCCTTTTGTACTCAGCAGATAAATGGCACATCAGGTCTAAAGGAGATGAAAATGGAAGGTGTACAAATCCATTTTAATCATACTTTTTCCATTTTCAGTTGCATGTGTAGATGGACCATGTGAGCTGCATAAGTTAATCACATCAGTTTGAGATAGTACTTTCGGTTGCATGTCTAGGTGGACCAGTGGAAGATTAGAATGGCTAGATGTGTGACTGGTGTGAGCTGTTTAAGCATTTCACAGCAATTCAGGATTGTCAGCATAGGAGGAGGTTTCTCCTTTTGCTTGTGTCATTTTTGGACAGACTTATGCAACATCAGTGTTTCATGGTTTTGTTCCATCTTGGATTATAAGTGCGCGCAGTTATATTTGTGGAAGTTTAAGGTCATTTCATTAGCATTCAATAATGTTTTTTTTCGTGCTGATGAGGTGCCATCTTTGGATATACGTGTCGAACTGATTTGCCTGCCTTGATTTCTGCGTTTGCTTGATGGAGTTTGGCTTGAACAGCAGTCTCTGTGGTCATCTTCGGTGCTTCTTTACTTGTCACAAATCGTTATGGTGTTGTATCTTTTCGTTATGATGATATCTAGTAACTCCTGGTTGGTGTCTTCCTTTGGAGTCCGACAAGTCAAGTTGCAAGTGGTGTCGTGTCGGGATGCAAGCCATGTTTGTCTTTGTAGTTGGTATGTTTTCCGATAGGAGCTGCCAGAATTTATGTTTTTTGTTGGATATGGTTCTTCCCTCATAAGGTGAAAAAGAGAAGTTCAACTGATAGCTGCCATGAGAGTGATCTTTTTTATTGTATAAAAACACTGTAACTCATACCAAGAAAGTTAGAGTTTTATATATAACCACTCATCCATGACTTTGCTTTCTGATTAAATTGTGTTGTTGTTGCATCTCTCTGGTCTGAATATGAAGTTGTGATTGTGTAGTCAAATCTCTTCAATATAACCACAATGTGAATATTAAAAAGAGTTGCAATGGATCTTTGTAAGAATCAACATTGCGTTTTGCATACGAGTACACGCAAATCAGATGTGGTAAACTCATGACTGTTGGAAATCTTAGCTTCCGTGTTGATGAGGGGCGATATTAAGAATGCAATTTTCTGTGCAAGTTGTTGATGATCTTTGGTACGCGCTATTGAGGTTGTGGGTTTGCTTGTTAGTATTTTGAATGTGTTTAATTGGTTTGTGACTTTGTGGTCTCTCTTTTGTGTGCTCGTGTTTGATTGAGTTATGCTTCCTAGTGTGCTTGTGTGTGAATGTGCAGAAAAATCAGATTAACTTCACAAAGTCATATTGTTGTCATCTTCTGACTCTCGAGTCAACAAGATGGCCATCAGCAGCTCTCATCAAAACTAGTGAAACAAGACACGTTTCAGCCATGCAAATATGCAACCAGGTGTACAGTAATTTAAATCCACAACCAATCGAACAAGCAGAGCAAAATCTGGACATACAAAACAGAGAACGGAAAGTGTTCTTGCAGAAGCTTTTGATCAGATCAGGAAAAAGAAACATAGAGAGAGAGATGTCCAAGAGTTGGATTAAGCAAGGATACAAAAAAGTTGCAGATGTTCTAAGCAAAATAGACCCAAAAAACAGACACTTTCCTATTCTAAAAGATCACCGTGTTGCTCAGGAACATGCAGAACAAGTTGTTGATTTGCACCATACCATCAAAGACAACACCAAAAAGCAACTCATCAAGGAGTTCAAGATTTACAGATGGAGCCCTGATCATCCCAACCAGAAGCCTTTTCTTCAATCATACTTCGTAGACCTTACTAAATGTGGACCCATGGTAATTATATCTCTCTGGGCTTCTTCTTTTAAGCTACTTATTCTTCTTTATGGTATTTGATGATCTTGATGTAGTTTATACTAGTATGCTTCTGTGTACTCTTGTGTAACTCGTGAGCTGAAACTTGTTAGGTACTAGATGCATTGCAGAAGATCAAAGGAGAAGAGGATTCAACTTTAAGTTACAGGAGGTCATGCAGAGAAGGTATATGTGGTTCGTGTTCGATGAACATCGATGGGACTAATACAGTGGCATGCCTCAAGCCGATTGACAACGATACTAAGTCGGCTACCGTAATCACGCCCCTGCCCCATATGTATGTGATCAAAGATTTAGTTGTTGACCTCACCAATTTCTACCAGCAGTACAAGTAAGATGACATCCTTCAGTTTGCTTCAACATGATAAATTGCTTTAAATTTCTCCATCCAGGCATCATGTAAAATTGTTCTTGAGCTTCTTTGGTCTTATATTTTAGAACATGCATATGAAAGTTAAGATCTGGATGCATGTCTTATGTGTACAAATATGCTTGAAGTGTGCTGTGTTATTTCTCTGACTTAGGTTAATTGAGCCTTGGCTCAAGACAAAGAAGCCAGCACCAGATGGGAGAGAATACAGGCAGAGCCCTGGTGAAAGGAAGAGACTAGATGGACTGTACGAGTGCATATTATGTGCTTGTTGCAGCACTTCATGCCCTTCCTACTGGTGGAATCCCGAGGAGTTCCTTGGACCAGCAGCGCTGCTTCATGCTTATCGATGGATCGCTGACAGGTTAATCTCTACAAATTTAGCCGTTTCCAGCTAATCATGTTTTCTAAGTAGCTAAGCTTGCATACACTGTAGCAGTTTTATATACCTAGTGGCAGATCTTGTAAGTAGTGCACATAAAGAAATCAGCTTTACTAGTTGGTTCTCTCTTAATCTGACTATGTTGCCTTGGAATATATATATCTGTCAACAGCCGAGATGATTTTACGGAGGAGAGGTTGCAGGCATTAACAGAAAATGATGCACGCTTGTACCGATGCAGGACAATCAAGAATTGCATGGCTACATGCCCTAAAAGCCTGAATCCAGCCAATGCCATCAACAAGATGAAAACTAAACATCTACTCTCTGTCCCAGTTGAGAAGGAAGAACTACCAGAGGCACTTGTTGTCCAATAAGTGAGCAACATCAAAAGTCAAAACTCAAGCAAGAATCAAAATGGCATTAGGCCAACTCCTTTATCTACTCTGTTTTTTCAATCCAATAAGTGAGCATCTATGACTACTGATGGTGATGCATGATGTACTGGTATTTGCTAGGAACAAACTAAATACAGCTATATGTTCTTTCTTGGATAATGATGTTTATCATTAAAAAGTGTATGCATAATTGCGTCTTTACAAACACATAGACAATTATCTCTTCTTGTCCACACTATCATTAAAAGTGGAAAGCAACAGAGGCAATTATCTCATCTTGTCCACACACTATCATGAAAAGGAAAACCAAATGGGTGGTCATTGTCCACACTATCATCAAAAGATATGGCATGCAGTCAAAAGACTCGAGACTTTATGTTCCAACGTTATAACAACAGGTCTCTTGACTTACATAGCTACTCTCGCTTACGGTGTCGGGTAATCTCAACACCCAAGTAGTCAACAGAGCCAAGCACAGCAACGTGTGGCTTCCCTACATGCACTCGAACGGCAGAGACCTGTGGATACTTGCTCAAGACTTTGGATGCTATGAGTTGAGCTACAGATTCAAGAAGGTTTTGTGGGGTTCCTTCAACAACTTCTCTAACTATGCTGCAAGTTCAGGACAATCATCACACACAAACGAATTTAATTAGCAATTCCATGAATCGGAAACAGCACTATATCTAAAAAAAGATTGTGAAAGAGTAATGCAAAAATAATAGCATCATCTAGATGTTAAAGAAAGAGAAAAAAAGTTCATTCTATAGATGTTAAAGAAACCCTTCACTTACGCGTATATAGCAGTATAACTGATTGTATCTAATAAGTTATCAGATTTGCCGGCAGGTTCAAGATCCATCCATGCATCTACATCAATCACGAACTTCTGACCCAATGTCCTTTCCTCTGGCTTCACTCCATGGTACCCATGGAATTTGAGACCCCTTAATACCAATTTGTCTCCCTTGATCATTTCTTCTGCCATATCCTCCCCTGGAAATGTAAGGTACATATGCGTCATGCACTTTCATTAAATAATTTGTAGCTTATACGTTTACAAATGCAACATATGTTTCCTATGCCGTTTCCACTTTATTAGTCTAAGATTCACTAAACGTTGAAAGAAATGGAGCTAAAATTGTAGGACGATGAATTTCTTATTGAACAGTTAATCTGCAAAACCACACAGTACACTTCTCAATGCCAGACTGCGTTTCAAGAGCTAGAAAAAGGTTCAAATACAGAGTTTTGCAGGTCTAAAACAAGCATGAATACAAGTAAACTGATACAAAGTTCCAGTAGGGGGATCCTGAAGAGTCGAGCAAGACACATGTTTTTCTAGATAACACATTGAAACCCTACATTCACAGCAAAACTCAGCCACAGAAAAGAAATCATGTCACCAAAGAACCAAGTTTTACCAAGAAAAAAAAGAACTACTTAACTAGCAAGAACATAAATGCGAGTAAACATGTCGAATTCAAGTCTTCCAAAACAAAAATCACTTCATAAAGCTCAAGCTTTTATGTCCATACAGATAATTTGTTTACGAAAAAAAACATTCATTTCCTATGAAAGAGCCAAAATTAGATAAAAATGTAAATTTGATTATTTGATAAATTTACCTATCAAACAAGGCTATATTGTTTCATCATCAGCTATTGTTCTAAGTATGCAAACGGTTTCAATAGTAGTTTGAAAGCTATAGAGTTAAAAATCAGAAATTTGGTGTTCCCCCAAGTTACAATCTACAGGCAGATCTCATTAGCGACATTGATGAGCTTCTCAATCTATAGTTAAGAATCTAAGAGCGAAAACTGAAGCCGGAGACAGAGCTTGGGAACCTAAGTACAAGCGAAATACCCACAAACTGTGAAGAAAAAGGACATAGGAGACATGGTGTGAAGATGATTGCAAGCACAGAAAATCAAGAAGAATGAAGATTAAGGTTCTAAACCTGAGAATTTAGCAACAAGGAAGAAAATTTCAAACCTTCCCAAATCTGAATATTCGAAGTTGAAGATAAAATTTTATACCTAAATTCGAAATGAAGAAATTGGATGAGTTCATCTCATCGCCAAGAGAAAAGATTAAAGTAGAAGAATACGTATTATTATTTTGCAGACAACAAATACTTCCAGCTTGTTAAATTCCGTAAAGGAGGAAGAAGCACTATAATAGTACTAGCAGAGCCGGTAAAGGACCTGGTATGGAGCAGAGAAGAAGGTGATGGACTGAGAAGACGGAGGATGTAGATGAAGTCGGTGATGATGAATTAAGGTGGAGGCACAATGAAGTCGACGTTGAGGAGGAGAAAGGATTTTGGGGTTTTCAATAATTATGGCAACTATGTGAATTGGGAGTAACAATTCACATCTGGGCGATGAAGCAAGCATCATTGGGGGTGCTAAATTGCATATGCTCCTTTGACATTCCAACAAAACTACTTGGGTATGCTTCCTCATCAAATTTCTTTTTCTCAACCTTATACCTATGATTGTGTGGTACTTTTGAAAAAAAAAAAAGTTAGAGGTCCGACATCTTCAACTTGGAGGGAAAAGTTTAAAGACGGACTAAGAAGCTATGTTCTTGAAGAACTACGCGAAGAAAGAATTGTTTGGCTATTTTTCATATCTCTGCCGCATTAACTTTAATCGTTTGCACCTTGATGTTATTACGGAAGATGAAGACCTGGGATAAGGTGAGGATGAAGACCGAGAAAACTGAAGGCTCTACCCATATCTGTAGCAAAAGCCCCGAAAATATAATGATAAAAACATACAAACATACGCATACACATAGGCACATAAAATGTTAGATACGCGCGTTCAACACACTAGCATATATATAGACATGGATAGATTTGCATTACATTCATCATTTACATTTTAAAAGTAACGGGTGACTAAAGCTAGAGATATGGGACAGAGAGAAAGATAGGGAGAGAACAGCGGAAGATTTTTAAAGACCTGAAAATAGGAAAGGATGAATGCTGACGAGCATAAATCCATTTAGGACCTGGCACAACATCGGATACTTACGTCCTCGCACGGAATGATCTAGGCAAAGATTACTTAAGACCCACTGAATACATTCAACGGCCAGGCAATAATCGAGTAAGTCCTATCCAAGATGCGGAATGGTGCAAGCCCTTACAAAGGGTGACAGGTTGCTAACCCACAGACATAACATCTAGTGGACTAAACCCACGGACATGACACCCAGTGGTCTATAGTGCAAGATGCGCACAAGCAAGATACGGACAAAATCACCTTTTCAAGCATAACTACTCCAAGTAGTTATACTACAAAAAGAGGGTAGAGGAGTTATATACAGAAGATACGAGAGGAGTTATATACAGAAGATACGGACGAAAAGAGAAAATCCCAAAATTTTCACCCGTGACTTCAAGACCAATAGTTCCAAACTATCTTCTGCTAAGATACTTCGAAACTACGGGGACATATGTTGATATTGAAATATGTCTAATCCCTATATCGCGAATCACAACGAACTAATTAGGAGTGTGGTCACGATCTAGTTATCATGAAGTTCCCCTGCTTGCGTGTGTACGAACCTCGATTTGTACGTGTCTCTTGAGCAAAATATGAAAAGGTCCCAGATTGTTATTATAAGGCATTTGGGGAGATCAAGATGTTTTTACTTGAGGAGCACAGGATACTTCGAGATGCGGATGGTTTCCTTTGCCTGCGTGTATACGAATCTCGCATGTGTACGAACCTCGATTTGTGCGTGTCTCCTGAGCAAAATATGAAAAGGTCCCAGATTATTATAATTATAAGGCATTTGGAGAGATCAAGATATTTTTACTCGAGGAGCTCAAGATACTTCGAGATGCGGATGGTTTCGTGACTTTTACCAAAGTCAGGTTAGACGTTCCATATCTCTTTTATTCCTTAACTTTACTATTTGACCCTTATGTTGAAGTGTTTCAGGAACTAGTTTTCAAGTAAATATTACGGATGGAACATCTTATCTAGGGATTGAACCAGGTTACGCCTTACGAGTCTTGTTTTTACTAACCTTTAATATGTATCTACTTGGCTATAAGATTGAAACTAGGAAGAGACTTACCAAGAGCTGCGGAGGATTCAAGCCACGGAGGAAGCTTAAAGTTTCTAGAATATACAAGGAGATTCACCCTAGTTGGGCCTGGGCCAAGCCCATGAAGGTCAATGTTGGGCCTGAGCACATGTGGAAGAAGGAGAAGGTGACAAATGGTGGACTTAATAACAGTGTGATTTAATGGTGAAATCACAGAAGAATACAAACAAATTGAAAAACAATAGGATATGAAGAAACTGGAATGAAATCTGAAAGGAAAAGGCATGGAGGTTTACCTGAGACGAGCAACTGAGATTTAAGGGAGGAGGATGATAAAGTTGGAGATGTATGTGCTCTGCTCACCGATTAGTTGGTGTTCGGATGTTGTCTCGCTGGCTAGGCTTTTCAAGGTTTTCAATTTTTATGGCTTTGGGTAAAAGGTAACACTAAAAGTAAAAAAAACTACTTTCTTAGGTCACTTATTATATTATGACTAATTAGAGGTACAATCGAATTTCAAAAAAGTCAACAAAATTAAATGGGGTTCTTATAAGTTACCGGAGGAAGTAAAAGTAAAGACAATCCAACCCGGTATAATCCCGATCCAAAAAGCCAACATCCAACAAAATCCGACTCGTCTATTGACTAACCATGATAGTTTAAAGATCGGATTTAACAAATAACAAAGACCGGTAAATATATCATTCTTAATACAATCAACATCCAATACTCGTAAGCTAATAATGTTTTGTGTCCGGCTCTCTCACCCCCATATTCTATGGAATGGGAGCCCTCTGGAGCCGATTACGCCCATGTGTGGCCTACGACAAGGCGATCCGCTACCCCATATCTTTTTGTTCTTTGCATAGAGAGGTTGGGGTATTTGATACAAGAACAGGTGACGAAACGCAAGTGGAAGCCGATCACGGTCTGTAGAGGGGGTCCGCATCTCTCACATGTCTTTTTTGCGGATGACTTGATCTTACTTGGGAAAGCTACAACGAGGAATGCTACAATTATTAAACAAGTTCTTCAGACCTTCTGCGAGGCGTCTGGTTTGAAGATACGTGAAGCTAAGTCCAGGGTATTCTTCTCTAAAACCGGCGGGATGAGCCTGAAACGTTCTATCAGCGATATGTTAGGCTTCGGCATCACTACTAATCTGGGGAAGTATTTAGGCGTCCCACTCATACATGAAAGGGTGACATCCCGAACCTTTCGGGATGTGGTGGATCGAGTGAGTGCACGACTGGCTACATGGAAAGCCAAGCTCCTTGCACTAGCCGGTCGAACAAGTTTAATCAAATCAGTAACCTCTTCGATTCCAATCCATGTTATGCAAGCTCAGTGGCTACCAAAAGGGACTTGTGAACAGTTAGATAAGCTGAACGCAGCTTCCTTTGGTCTCCCGATGCGACTAAGAAAAAGCTACACCTCGTGGGATGGGGTAAAGTGACTAAACCCAGAGCTCAAGGGGGTCTGGGAATTAGAACAACTCGACAAGCTAATATGGCTCTATTGGCGAAAGAAGGATGGAAATTGTTCAAGGGTCAGTCGAATTTATGGAATGATAGCTGCTACAAAAAGTACCTCAATGAGGGTGGGATCCTCGGTTATACCCTGAACGGTTTGGATTCAAATACATTTAAGGGAGTTGTCAGAAGCTGTCAGGAGGTGAAACAATTATTTGGTTGGCGCATTGGCAACGGCGAGAGAATTTCCTTTTGGTTCGATCGTTGGATGGGAGCATACACGGTCGCTGAGAGGTTTGGAGAGGAGATTGAGGACCAAGACTTGCAACTCAGAATCTCGGACTACATAGAGGACGGGTGGATTTTGTACGAGCTTGCTTCCACTATTCCTCAAGAGCTCCGTCAAGAAATCTACGATTTCCCTATGCCACTTGCGGTGCACGGCGTTGACAGGCAGTTTTTCTTGGGGGATGGCAATGGTAATTTCTCATGTAAGAAAGCTTACCATTTCATTGCGGATCAGATATCCGTTGAGTCCACAATTAACAGCGTGTGGGGGAAGATTTGGAGCATCTAAGTGTCCTGCCAAGCTCCAATACTTTATTTGGTTAAGTGTGCATGGTCGTCTTGCGACTAAATCGCTTCTAAAAGAGAGAAACATAATTGAGTCAGAGGAGTGTTCGAGATGTGGAGTCGTTGCAGAGACTGTGGAGCACACACTACGATCTTGCAGCGCAACTAGGGAGGTATGGGAGCACTGTATTAATCCCACCCAGTGGTATGAGTTCATGGCAATTTCCCCAGCGGACTGGATTGCGGTGAATTTGTTCCAGAAATTGCTAGACAACATCTTGGTACCTGGCGCACCATGGCAGCTAGTATTCCTAGCAATCATGTGGCATGTCTGGAAGGCTCGTAACGATTTTGTTTTTCGGAATAAGAGGATCCCGGTCCGAGTAGTGGCGTATAGAATCAAGATACTGGTGTTGGATATGGTGGCCGTTTTTGGTGATAATCTTCACTCGCCAAGGCCTGCACTTGGAGAGAAGGTTGTCTAGAACGCACCTCCTGCGGGTTGGTGTAAGATGAATACTGACGCCAGTCTATTCACCACGTCGAACACAGCTGCAGCGCACTACAAGATATACCGATTTTAGCGACGGATAAAATCGGCCGATCGGTCGCTAAATATCGCTAGCGACCGATCGGTGTTTTTAGCGACGGATAAATTCGTCGTCGCTAAATCGTTGGTCGCTAGCGAATTAGCGACCGATGAGTAATCCGTCGCGACCTATGTTTACACTATAATTACCTATATTTATCTATATATTTCCATTATACTTATGGAATTTTCATTATAATAAAAACTTGCAATACACTATAATTACCTATATTTATCTATATTTTCATTATATTTATACAATTCCTATTATAATAACTAATTACAATACACTATAATTACTCATATTTCCATTATAATTATAATTATGCAATTTTCAAATCTAATTAGTATATCCCAAACAAACTACACTAATTGAACAATACTAACTACGTAGATAATCCCAAACATATTCGAACCAAATTCAAATCCCAAACATAATCGAACCCAATTCAAATCCCAAACATAATCGAACTAAACTATAAAATACCCAATTCATACCAAATCTATCAATTCACCAACTAAAACTTGTTCATCCCCCCTAATTTGAGCTACACAACATGATAGATACTAGTAGAATGCATACAATTCAATGAATTGAAAAAAAAATGAAGAATACTAAAATTTAGACAAGTTAGGTTCGAAATATATACCTTTGATTGCGGAAGAAATGAGGAAATAATCACGCAATTGAATAGCTACACTTGTTCCTTGATCGAATAGCTTCGAAATGACTATAATATTATTGATTGAAATGGTGAAGAAACGAAGAAAATAGGGGAGGAGAGATTGGAGCCGAGCGGAGAAGACGAAGTGTGTGTTGTGTGTTGTGTTCTGTCGATGAGTAAAGATGATGGAGAACTTAGCAACGGATGGTGATCCGTCGCTAATATAGCGATCGGTTGCTATATTAGTGACGGACCACCATCCGTTGCTAAGTTATTATTTTTTTTTTAAAAAATATATTTTAGTGACGGATGAAACATTGACCGGCAAAAAAAAAAAAAGAAAATCCTTGGAAATATTGCTATTTAGCGACGGATCTGCCATCCGTCGCTAAATTCCGGGCGCTCTAAGGGCACTTTATCCCTTCCGTTGCTAAAGCCTCCCATCCGTTGCTAAAAGACCGATCGGTCGCTAATTTTAGCAACGGATCGATCGGTTGCTAAAATGCTGTTTTCTTGTAGTGGCGGGTGGCTTGCTCCGAGACGAGCATGGTAGATGGATGTTGGGCTTCTCAAAGAAGCTCTCTGGAGTTACGATAAATACAGCTGAGCTACTGGCTTTGAGACAAGGCCTTCAGTTAGCTTGGGATAGGAGGCCGCCGAATATTGTGGTGGAAACCGATTCGGATGTCATATTCAAGCTAGTCAAATCCACGGACACAAGGGAGCACCCTTTACACAATCTACTTGAGGATGTTCGGAGCTATCTTCGCCGACCATGGGAAAGTGTTTTACAACACACTAAACGGGAAGGGAATGCATGTGTCGATTCCTTGGCCTTAGGACATGAAGTGGATGGGTTCCACCTTTGGGTGGCGCCACCTCCGTCTCTCCTTTTGTTTTTAGATAAAGATGTAGAGGACCTCGTCCTCGTAGCTTAGTACTCTTCTTTTGAGTAGTTTAGTTTTCTATTGGTGAAAAAAAAACATCCATTACATATTCAAATCCAAAATTAAAATATAATTATTCTGATTTCTAATGTTAGTGTTTTGACATTATCACCAAAATGGGGCTACATCTATCACGTGATTCAGACCACAAATTGGTACTTCACTATTGTTTGGCAAGTTCGATTTGAGTTCCTCATGGCTCCTCATCCACATTTGTCACGACAAAATTATCATCCCTAAACATAGAAGATAAAACACAAAATTTTCATCAATCACGCAAACCAGACGAACCTTTCACGCCCCCAAATAATCATTACAAACATCAAATTGCTTTTCTCATTTCTTATTTCATCCGTCAATATTACACAACAAGATCCACAAAAACAACAACTTATTTCAGTGACACTCAACCAAGTGGCACATGAACAAAAATGATAATACGACACCAATCGGATGCCGAATTTTCATACAGTAGCATCAATTAACGCGATACTTGACTATTAGAGGATGCTGCCGAAGTAGAAATAATACACCTAGCATCAACTCACAAAGTCAGATCCCAATCAACGACTCTCACATAACAGACAAGACCGACGAATCCGCACGACGAATCAAACGCTTCTCCTGATCAGACGAAGTACACTCATTCCTGATCGCCGTCAGCTCGTAGGGAGACGTATCTGTCGCCAGCCACTGCTCAACTTCAAACTGCCTACTAGCACACTGCATATGCGCTCCAGTACTGGTCACTTCCACGTAGTTAACGTACCATCCGTGTCCGTGTCCGGTCCCATCGGATGTCAGGTTCATCTCACAAACTGGGCCGGTCAAACATGGGCCTCGACCGCTGAAAATGTCGAGGTTGCCTCTCTCAAAGTAGTTGTATCCGGGGCCCATAAGGCCACCCCAGGACTCGATGTTCTTGATGTAGATGCCGTAGCCTTTGTTGTCGTACAAGGTTAAGCTGATGTTGGAATCTGTTCCTCCTTTGATGATTGAACCTGTTCGTATGTATGCTGTGTACACACAGTCATCCTGCATTTATCGATTTTATGATGATCACAAGTTATATATATGATGACATTTTCGATCCGTTCATTGATTGGAACTAGAAATGTAATTACAAACGTACATAATACATATTGTGAATAATATTATATACACGTACTACATTGATTGTGATGAAGAGAAGAACTTACAGATCTGGAGATGGTGATGATGGAGGAGAGGATGAGGATAGAGAGGAGTAGGTGGTTCATTGCCATAGCTGAATCTGATTGATCGGATTTGAGATGTGGAAAGTCGAAACGAGAACACAAATAATGTATAAGCAGTACTATTAATTATATGATGTGGGGGGCACGTCCATTATTAAGTGCTAATGTGAGCTGGATCTGATCTGCTTTTTTCTATTAGTACTATCTATCAGTCTTTATGTTTTTTGTCATCATAGTGTTATACTATTTGGTTTCGGGGTGTATTTAGATTATATTTATAATGTGGTAACGTAGTTAAATTTATTATTTATAAAGAAGAATTTGCTAAGTGAGCTAGCTTTTTTTTTCTTTCTATTATTACTATCTTTGTTTTCTGTCATCATAGTCATCATAGTCTCATACCAGAGTAGATCATTTTAAATTAAATCACGTGAGTAATACAATTATGTGTTTCATTAGAACAATCTTTATCATTGAGACTCAATTAGGAGTAGAAGTACGATAGTTTAATTTGTCATTTGAAAAAAGAATTTACTAAGTGAGCTAAATTTGATCTGATTTTTTTTTCTATTACTTACTATCTCTGTTTTATGTCATCATAGTCTCATACTAGAGTACGACTTTGTTCTCTTCGTATGAAAAATCATTATTTTCAGTTCAGTTCAATTCTGTTCAGGTTCACTCAGTTCAGTTCTGTTCAGGTTTGCATAGTTGTATTTTATAATACAAATAAATTCAGTTCTGTTCAATTCAGTTCAATTATGTTCAATTCAGTTATGTTCTGTTCAGACAAAAAGAACAGTTTCTACATCATTTTAAATTAAATCAAGTGAGTAATATAATGATATACCATTACAGTACTCTTTATGGTTGGGGCATATTAGAATACTCTTAATATACAAACATAAAAAAGATTCTTTCAAATGAAGTCTCCAATGGTTTGAGGCTTATATGAGATTCTTTTTGTGGATCTTATATGTCACATATTACTCCATAATATTTG
This sequence comes from Plantago ovata, assembly GCA_028274465.1. Classification (NCBI taxonomy): domain Eukaryota; kingdom Viridiplantae; phylum Streptophyta; class Magnoliopsida; order Lamiales; family Plantaginaceae; genus Plantago; species Plantago ovata. The sequence goes on along the minus strand of CM051456.1, from coordinate 8,768,950 downwards.
TGTATTCTATGGTGGGTCCCATATTTGGGGCTTAATTTGGGACTAATAATTAGAGCATTTCTTATGGAGACTTTTTTGGGCTTAAATGGGGCTAAAATTCCCAATTAAGCCTAAAAATGTCTCCAATTGGGACTTTATTCGGGCTACTATTTAGTAGCCCATGAAAAAGAACTACTAAATAGTACCCTCTATTTAAGCCCCCAAATTATATAAAAAAAAAATTATTTAATTACAAAATGGATTAATGAAGTAGTATGTGTTACATGGGTCCCACATAGAAGCCTCTATTAAAGCACCAAAACTATTGGAGGATTCAATTTGGGAGGAGATTTTTTTAGGCTTACATGTTTACAGCCTCAATTGAGCCCCAAACCATAAGCAATGCTCTTAGTAGCCCATTGTCATGGGATACTAATTAGTATCCCTTTACGGACTCCATTAGAATCTATTTGAGACTTTTAGCCTGAAATAAGCCTATTTGTAGACTCCATAAGGAGTGCTCTTAAAGCTGTGCATTTTAACTTTTTGTGGTAAACAATTTTCAATTTTATCTATCTATCAACTTAAATTTATGAACACAAAATATTTGATTGAACTATATTATAGTAATAAATTACGTTTTAAAGTTTTATAATATATTTATTAGATATTTTACAATTATAGTTTAAGATAATTGACGGTTAAAATTAAAATTTGTTGATGGTGAAATGTTAATATGTATCAACCGTAATGGGACGATACGGAGTGAGTAGATAGATAAAAAGAATGGAGTAATCAAATGTGTTCCAAAAGAAACTGTCTACCGGTCACACCATGTAATGAGTCGGTTTGTTTTTAAAGTCACATTCACTAATAATTTTGGTATAACATTATCGACTGACAAAATCATTGTATTTGTATTTGAATGGTGAGCTTCGACTGACAAAATCATTGTATTTGTATTTGAATGGTGAGCTGAGACACCATATAAAAAACAAAAGTTCATTGGTATATTTCTCTTTACGTCATTGGTTCAATTCTTTGAAACATATCACACCACATTTTAGTGCCAATGCTATATATACTATACTCTTGTCAATGAACGACTAACTTTAGCTAGGTTGCGTCTTTTGGAATTTTGTACGTTGGCTGAATGTTGCATTCGTATTCTACTACAGTATTCGTAAAGATTTTAAAATTAAGTTAATCGCAGTCGCAGCTAGCCCCGATCGAGGTTCTTGAATGCGTTTTAAGTTTCATTTACATCTCAAACTGTTTCTTTTAATAGGACATATGATGAGCAACTTGTCTTATCTAATCTAAACTTCTTGTACTACTAATCACCATTGCTTTTTCTCAAGTCAAATTGCTGCTTTCCTATTCCCTTAACCACCCTCCAATCCCTCCTTACTATTATTATCCCTCGAGGAAAACAAACCAACGCTCAATCGACCTTCATTGATTCTAATCTACCTTCCTCCCTCCACAAAAAAGTTCACCGCTCCTCATCTTTTCAATGGAGGAGCGGCCGGTTGCTCCACCTCCCGGCCCTACGAAGAGTGACTCTCCTCTGCTCCTGGCAGAACCACAAGAAACCTACGTTGTTCGGGTTCCCCGCGATCAAGTCTATCGTGTACCCCCTCCTGAAAACGCCCTCATTGTGGAACTTCATGCCCAAAACGCCGCCCCAAACAAGAAAAAGAACAACCGCACCTTCTCCAGCCCCCTCTGCTGGATCATCACCGCAATCGCCATCCTATCCATCATCATTGTTGCATTCATTTTCACAATCCGTGCGTCCCTCTACGAACCCAGATACCCTTTGTTCAATGTAGCCAAAATCACGTCCAAGAATCTGAACCATATATTCGCACAATCATCCATGTATCCTCCAGAATATGAGATAACGCTACGCGTAAAGAATCCCAACCCGCGATTGTCTGCTACTTATAAGGGGTCTGGACAAGCAGTCCTGGTTTATGAAAGTCGTAGAATTGGGACGGGAGAGATCCATCCAGCAACCATCGATGGTGACAGGCCGGTTGATATGGGTGTGAGCCTGTCAGGGAAAGGAATCCGACTTTCGCCTGCATTAAAGTTGGGCCTGATTCAGAAAGGCGGAAAGAATATGCAATTGAACATGACTGTGTCGATGGAGGTGAACAGCTGGTTGATGAACATGGCTATGGAAGTCACTGTTACCTGTGATTTCAGGGTGACAAAATCGCTCATCAACAGTACGGTCATCTCGTTCGAACAATGCGACGCCGTGTTCTAGACGAAGAAACTCGTTAATGTTGATCAATCAATATGCTAGCCTGGTATTGACTAAGATGATCATTTGTTTTCTTGAACCGGGGGGGGGGGGGGGGGGGGTAAACAAAAAAACAAAAAAAGAAAAAAAAAGAGAAAAGAAAAAGAGAGCCTAGTTTTAGTACTGTCTTGATTCGAGTTCCTTGGCCTCTAATCATGTTTTTAACAATTTATAATAGTCAAAATATATGATAAAAATGAAAATTATAGGAACTCGATCTAGAGCCTATTTTTTGTTGGTTCTATTGCATTGATAACTTTCTCCTTTATAGTTACTCCCAAGAGTCGCCCACAATAATCCTTCAGTGCTGCTTCAAGATGCACTACATCACGGCCAAGATAGCTTCCGATGTTCTACGAAAACAATGGCGGAAACTGGAAAGTTATGAAGGTTGAGATGGAGTGCATCATGGTGAGGTAACATATAAGGATTAAACAACCGAGTATGCACCTTTGGGAAGACAAACCTCTGTTGTAATTTGATTTCGCATTGTTGAAAACTTAAAATGTGTTTTGATCTATGATTTCAGTTCTGTATTTTAATCAAGCTCCAACAGAATAGTATTATTGTCTCCCAGTAATCCTAGGTACCCTCTACTGTTGCTGCTGCAATAGCTTTGCATTATTTATAATTAAGTTTTGAGAACATGATCAAATTCATTTTACTGTTGAAGACTTCATCAATCCATGTTAGGCACGCCCTTTAAACCTCGGAAAACACATGAAAATGCACTGAAAGAAATTGCCAGTGGGGAACCAGGATCTAACATTCTATCAAGAAAAATGTTGAAATAGAACTGCAATTATTTGAGTAGAGAAGGATGAGCTGCATTAATCGAATTAAAAGTCGGATTTAAACTGTAAAGCAAAACAAGTACCTGCAACAATACAACAACTACTAAACACCACCTACTCACGATCAGCCTCTTCTATTTCTTCATCCTCTGACACGCCACGGAGATAGAGAACATTGTTGCATCTGCAAATGAGTGCCAAATCTTGGTTAATGTGACTCCAGGAGAATTAAAGTTGAGGAGTATATCGCAGGATATAGCTTTCATTAAATAATACACAATGTTTGGAGGAAGCAATGAAGCATTTTACTTTGAAACTGGACTGTTCTTGCCTTCTCATGCACAAATAAGATGGAATTTACATACAACAGGGGCGTGTTCTAAAGTTTGCCGTAGAAAAGTTAATACACAAAATTTCGTTTTACGGGTACTTTTCATAAAGGAATGACTACAGGGTTTAACCAATCTATGGTAAAAATGAATCACCTAAGAGCTGAACAAAATGTTGCCCTTCCATAATATTCCAAGCTAGATGCAATGATGCCATCTTTAAGGTCATGAACATATTTAAAGTTAGCATCTATTTTAGAGGAAATACTCACGCTCTCTGTGAACTCAATATGAGTTCATAAGCAGTGTTTCCCCCCAGTACATATTGCAGGCCAAACATTGTTGACTTCTGCTCCATTTTGCGATAAAAACTAATTGTTTAACTTGGATGTGCATCATTAATACTGAATGAGGTTAGTTTACAGTATTTCTCCAGATATAGAACAGGAAAAACAGAATAACATCAGGGAACTCGATGACAGATACTGCTGGGCAGCGTCATGCACACCCTAAAAGCAAATAAATCCATTGCCACCATTCACAAGAGGGCATGGCACACATCAAAGGCATTAAGCCTAAGACAAAATGCACAGTAGCTTTGTCAGCATAAACCACACAGATAAAATACTTAATAGAGGACGCGGTTTAAAATAACCCTTGGACTTGATTATTTCAAACAACAGACTTTACCAAGGTGGGACACAGTTCTGTATGGGAACAGAATCATAAAGAAAAAATTAAAAGAAAAACAATGGACGGAGAATCTCCAAAGATTGTGAACCCTTTAGTACTGTAAAATGCATCTGTTGCTGTTGAATTGACCAAAAATTCTGAAGCACAGATACATTGATAGGACCGGTGTATCCATAGTTTATGTTTCTGTGGATATGCCAAGATGAACTGCCAACACATATTTTTCTTTTCATAGTTTGTGTTGGAACATTGACATATCGCTGTGTCATGAATCATTTTATGTATCCATGCTTCCTAGATAAGCAGAACGCAAAAGTGTGTTGGCAACAAGTTATTGAACTTCAGTGAATGCCTTTTCTTTGAAAGAATAAAAACGGGAGAAGTAATATTGACACATAATCAGTGGGACCATTTTCAGGTATAACAAAGAGTGCAAAGCCCTCAGTTCTTGTCTTTTGGCCTTAGAATGGAAAAGGTTCAAACCACACTTAAACATGGTATATAAAGGCAAGTTTCATATACCATCTCCGAAGCATCAGGATAGACCTTTCACATATACACATGGAAATAAATTCATTAGAATCACAACTTTTTTACTAACCATTTTTTAAGTCGTTGGCATTAAACCAATTAATGGCTCACAAAATTGCATGTCAACTAACGAAAAAGGGCCAACGACGCTTGCTTAATAACCACTAGAAAATATTTACTAATTCTACAGGATTGTTTACCTATACCACTCTCAATCTCTGCCAACATTATTGCACAGTTACAGCATGGATCAGAGAGCTGGAATACACTAAAATGGAACACATACTTTCTGAGTGATAAATGCAAGACTCTAGGCTTGGGAAAGCATTGACCAGTTTCTGTAAGCACGCATGTCGAATGTATAGTTAAAAAAATAGCTCCATATTCAAATAATACAGTTACATGAGCAAATCATCAATTGAATCGATGAACTAATTGAGATTTCCTAAGATACATGTCTTTGAGAATACCTACAGCATAACTACTAGTAAGACAACCATGGAGAATTAAAAGTATTTAATGAATATCGGTACCTTATCAGAATCTCTCCAAGACTACCCGTGCATTGGCCATCAATATATTCTTCAGCATTTGCAAGCTGACAAATACACATATCAGTAACTTATATGGCCAACTAAAGCAGCATAGTACTAGTTTTAAGGGAGCCCTGCAACAGATAAGTTTAAAGTTCACTCTCTTGTTAGTTTCCACTTTCCATCTTTCCATGGTTTTGAATTAGCCTTTATATGAAATGCTTTTGTGAAAGAAGCACAAATTGATTATTGATATCTTTAGTCATCATTCAATCTATGTTGCAATATATTTGCAAAACATGATTCAGTTGTTCGTCCGTATCAGCACCATAAAACTTCACAACTAAGTACTCCCAAAATTTTGAATACTTATATCATAGCAAAAAATAGTTCAGATGTAGAAATGAGTAATGGCCATACCTGCAAGTTCATGTACGAATCCACTGAGACCAAAAAACCTGAAAAAAGCATCGAAGTAGAGGATCAATGTGAAGATTGGTTGATACAAGGAATGCCATGTGAAAGGAAGAAAACCACAGAATTGCGATAATGCATATCAATAAAATATCACAACCTTTGTATTCCATTCCCCACTTGAGTTTCACCATTACAGACTTCCCGGTCAAATTGTTTAAGAAAGGCTTCGGGTTCACTGGCACAGTCTGTAACCAAAATAGATCAAACAAATTATCAGATACCTAGCAAATTCCGATAAGCCAAACTAAATCAAACAAATTATCGGATACCTAGCCATTTTTATAGGGCTAATCAGCTAAAACCATAAATGGATGAAACTAAATGTGAGCAGAGCTATAAGGAAGCCACAGTAGAAAATTCTACATCAATCAAAACCACCGAAACAATTTTAACCAAAGTTCTTAATATTGCCAAAATAACCAATCACAAAATCAGGAAGACTAAAATATCTGCATTTGATTTGATGTAAACTAAAGAACGAGATATAGCTCAAACGAAATCAAACTGTAACTCAAATGAACAGGTATAGAGCATGGAAAGAGGGATAATGATAGCAAAAGGATCATCTAACGGCGAAGGAATTATTAATCTATAGGTTCAAGTATGGACGGTACACTTGCAAGTATAGATAAGAGAATTGAAAATGATAACTAAAAACGATTACAGTGTGAAGAAATTGAACTCACAGCCATTGCAGCGGTCTACGGAGTACGAACGGGGAAAATTTGTATTCAATCAGCAGCGTAAGGTTTTAGGTTTTGCAAAGGTGAAACTTGGAGGTGCGACCTGGCAGCGGTGACTGATGAGTGATAAATGATTAAGTAATTATATATTTATTTATTTTCTGATTTTATTCACATTATCATTTGGATGGCCGACCCGACCCGCTCTGATGTTCCAAACTTCCAAGTTCCAATGATCCAACATTCCAACACCTGAACACCATGGAACTGTATTCATTTTAAAATATCAGGTTTTTATTTCATACCATTACAATTTACAGAGATTTATTAAATTCATTTAAGTTTAAATTTATTTAATTTATTTTAGTTACTGTAATTTATTTTATGTAACAAATACATTTAATTTAGTTAATTCAGACTCAACTTACACTCACTAAATATAATTCATTTCAAATCGATCAATACAGAGTTTAAGTTGTTATAATAAAGAATAGTTAAATATTTTTTTTTAAAACAAAAGTACTCTAATATATTACTCTCTCCGTCCCAGTCATTTATGTGCGTTTGTTTTGTTGACTTTCTCGTAACTCGTTTGACCTCTAATAAATTCCGAGTCTTAACAAAAAAATAATTAATGAAATAATATAATGAAAGTAGAGATATTATATTTTCATAATATACTTTCATAAATAAATTTTTGGTTATAGTTTAGGAGTAAACGGAGGTCAAACGGGGCACAGAAAAGTCAACAAAAACAAATGTAAATAAATGACTGGGCCAAATGAGTAAATAATAAAAGGAGGGTGCAACTTGGCATGCGTTCGTAGATGACACTAGGAGAGATGGTGTTCGAACTATGTCATTAACCATATTTCATGCTAGACTAGTCTATTACACCACCAAGACACATGATAGTGGACCCCACACATGTGAGATCCACATGTATGTGTCTTGGTGGTGTAATAGACTAAGTCTAGCATCTCATAAACCGTCATTAGCTACATCATTTTCTAACCACAACGAACAAGTATCCCAAATACATAAAGTAGGATCTGATAGTCGTGCTCTCTAAATATTGGGATCACTATTGCTAACACAAGTACTTTCACGTTTGGCCAAAATATTTGCGATTTGATTCATATCCTGATAGATAAAATTGAGTTGTACCTCATTAAACTGCTTGATAATATTGTGAACCTAAGTGATTAGGACCTGGTGGCGCCATGTTGGAACCTAAACATGGAAAGCATAGAGTGAGTCTGACTGTATCATAAGCATATTAGTATTCTGTTGTGGCGCTAATTTAAGTTCCATTCTAATTGCCCAAAGCTCGGCCATATTAAATCGGTGATGCCGATGAAGACTGCAACAACCTGTTGAAAGGAGCCGTTGCTATCTCTAAGAATTAGGCCAATGCCTGCAAGCCAGTGTTAGTGATCACAGATGCGCCAGTATTAAGTGCAATGAAACGAGGTGGGAGCCTTTTTTCCATTTACAATTATAAGCAATTTTATAACTGTTTCTAGATTATTCAAGTCCTTTTTTACATTTAATATATATTGCATGTAATTCGTAGAAGGTGATTGGTTATTTAGAGTTGTAAGGTGATTAAAAATTAGTGTAGTTGTAGTTCAGATAGCCCTAAAAAAAAAAGAAAAAAATAACGAATATAATTGAGTCATTATTTAGTCAAAACAAGCCGCAAGAATATAATCCGGCCATCGGTGAGTTTTTTCCCTCGGGAAATAGTGTGTTTCAGCTTTATGGTTTAAAATAACAAATAAGCTTATGTCATGCTAAAAGGGAGATAACATATTCAAATGGAAGGAAATAATGTAAGCCACGAGGCGAAACTGGTAACTTAAATTTTAAGAAAAGATGAAATGTGCGTGTATGCAATTTGCATAAATTTGTTTTTTCTGGAAAATTTGCATAAATTTGTTACTATAATAGTATGTATTTAATTCAGTATATTGTATCTGTTTTGCTGTTTAACATTCTTGCCGATCTATTTTAATTTACCTGTAAAACTGATATGTATGCAATACGGATATGTTGATATGTATTCTTATCTAGTATTTTTCTATATGTATATTTTGTTTATACACAATGTAGTAAATAAATTTTTATCATTTCCAAAATATAAAAACAAAAATATTGGCATTATTGTAAAATTTAAGGTTTTGATTCCGGAACAGAATCACAAATTCCTGAATTTCATGAATTCTATATATCCCCATGTCACCTTCTCAACAAATATCCCATTTTTTCAGACCGACCAACACATAGGCATTTCAAGAATAGTATTCTATATATTGCCATGACATACAGTATCATCATTTCCAAAATATTGAAGTACCAAATTCATATTAGCATATATATAAAAAAAGTAAAGATTTATAATCAAATACTTAACTAAAAAGTAATTCAATATTTTCTTAAAAACTAAAAGTTCACGAAAATATCTTTCTACTACGATAAAATAACATAAAACTTTATACAATAAGAAAGATACCATATATGGTTACTACTCCTTGGAAGTTGGAACTCTCTCCTTGAAGATTGTGGAACCTTCCAACGTCTCCTTTAGAATGAAAGCGCGAATTTAGTAATATCTTTAGTTTCCAAGGGAACTACTACAACATAAAACATAAAGAAAGAGCATTCTTTATATAGACAATCTTTTATATGTAAATCAAATACAAAAGTAAAACCGTGTGTGTTCAGGTTTAATGTTTACAATATCATAACATTGAGATGTGTATGGGTTAGTCATGATTAACCTCTCAGGTCCAATGGTCTGATTCGTTACATGTGACGTGTACCAGTTTAACACATGATTGCTTAATTTGAGTAGTAACTTGTAAAAAAGATCAATCCTTCCATTCCATTTCAGTTGATACGTTTTATCATTTCGGACATCACTTTAAAATTAATACATTTAATTTTTTAAAATTCATTTTAATTTTTTGACCTCCTTACAATTTAACACCCACTACCTCATAAAGTTACCTTTTTAACACCCAGTACATTATAACACAATATTATTCTTATATCCTTAGAATTTGTGGGAAAAAAAACGTATGAAATTAATTGGGGCAGAGGGTAAGCTTGTACTACTCTTATTGTTATTAGTAATATAAGTATGTTTTCTTTAAAAAAAAAAAAACAATTTGGGGCAGAGGGTATAGTCAAATCAAACCTAAGTAGATATATATGGTCAAGAACATGAAAATAAACAGACATGTGATGCAAACAGCAATTTGATGTGGCGCAGTGATATATTCACAGGTAGAGCTCACCATTCAACCTCGTAAATTGTTTCCTTAATTGATCAAATAAGACCTTTCCACTCAAGTAGCAACTAGTTTCCATTTTTAAAATCCCCAAGTCATGCTCATGCATGACATGGCTATCTAGCTCCACATATAGTGCGAGACTAGGACTAGTATATATACACCACATTCCTCCTTCAATCTACACTCATTGATTTTTCCAAACAACAATACGTATCATAATAATATTAACATATCTCACAATGGTATTAATTGATGGCGAGATAGAGCAGGTGGATAGCCCCCGCAGCAGGGCTGATGATCAGCTTGAATCCGAAACTGAGGACGAAACCATCAGCTACAACGAGTTGAAGCGACGCATGTGGAAGGACCGGATGCGCATGCAAAAGATGGAAGCCCAGCGCGACTCTGGTTCAGAGGTCGAGACGCCTGACGATTTGGAGCTCAAGCTTCAACAATCGCGCCGAAAGAAAATGTCTAGGGCTCAAGATGCCATTCTCAAGTACATGGTTAAGATCATGGAAGTCTGCAAGGGTCGGGGTTTCGTCTATGGCATTGTCCCAGAAAAGGGTAACGTTATGCTCGCACTTTCTTTCTTTCTATTTAAATATTTAATCATACTCAACTATTCAAATTGTGTTACATAAGGTCATGATGATGGTACGTACGTAATTGCGTAAAAACATTATACTTGATACTAAAATTTTGATTAAACACAGTTATAATTAACATTCCAATCTAGGTTTCATTCTGAAACTGGAAATTTGGTTGTAGTGTTTATTTTTTAAAGTTTAAAAAAACTATGAAGTATTTTGGTTTACAGGCTTAAAATGAAGGGAATTTGTGACAAATATGAAATAGAATAAGCTTTCAATTTAATTCAGAGTTAAAGATAAGAATATATAGATCTATTTTCACAATTCACAAATTCCATGGAGGTGATCGTCTGACGGAATGTTACAATCCCAGTGCCTTGCCTTATGAGATACAATTTGAATATTTGAACTCGTGATAAAAATAAAATGAATATCATATGTATAAAAGTGAAATGGTTTGGTATCATTTGTAAAATTTCTGTATTTAATCTCAGAAGTTGAGATTTTCGCCCTTCGCTAGGTTCTCTGTTTTTGATTCAGAGTTTCAGACACAGTGTTTTCCCCCCTACATATTAGGCTTGTTATATTGTGAACACAGATATGTTATTCTTGGTTTTGTATCTCTTGAAGGCAAGCCAGTGACAGGTTCATCTGAAAGCCTCCGTAGGTGGTGGAAAGAAGACGTCAAGTTCGACCAAAGTGCCCCCATAGCAATAGCTGATTTCTTGCCCCAGATGGTGGATAATTTTAACCTGGACCCGGCCTCGTGTATGCATATGCTACAAGAACTGCAAGATACTACTCTAGGTTCACTCCTTTCGGCCTTGATGCAACATTGCGTTCCTCCACAGCGTAGGTTCCCTCTAGAGAGGGGTTTGCCACCACCCTGGTGGCCTAAAGGGGACGAGTTGTGGTGGGGTGATCAAGGACAGGCACGCGAACAGGGCCCACCGCCTTACAAGAAGCCTCATGACTTGAAAAAGGATTGGAAGATCACAGTTTTGGCTGCTGTTATTAAGCACATGTCTCCGAATCTTGATAGAATGAGGAGGCTTGTGAATCAGAGCAAGTCTTTGCAGGATAAGATGACAGCTAAAGAGACTGCCACTTGGTCTAAAGTTGTTAATCAAGAAGAAGCTCTGTTGAAGCTAACAGAGAAATCGCTTAGAATTTCATCACCGGAGGATGAAGGTGATCAGGAGATTGACAAAAGGGACAGTGGCAAGTGGAAGTGTGATTTCAAGGAGAAGGGAGTGATGGAAATGGATACTGATACGGATACGGATACATTCTTTGCTTGCCAGAACTCAAAGTGCCCACAGAGTGGATTTGGATTTGGATTTGGTAATAAGAATTCGAGGACTGATCATGAGAGGGGGTGTGATTTTAGGGGTGATGATGGCGAGATTGTGAGCGAAGATCTGGAAAATGCAGAAAGTATGAACCTTACAGAGTGGATGCAAATAGCACTCGAAAAGGCTCAGGAACAGGTATTCAGTGAAACTACAGAATGGAGTGGCGGTTCGTCGTCCCTTGATGATTGTGGAAACTACTGGGGCGAAAATGTGATGGGTCAGTTTCTGTTGGAGCAAGGAAACGGAAGCAATATGGATTTGAATGCTAAACCATTTGAAGAGATGTTGGATGGAGAATCTTCAGCTTCTATCTGGGACTTGGCTTATAGAGACATTAGTGGAGATCAGGAGCAATAACACTTTCAATGAGTTAGATTGTTTTCCTTTTGTATGCCATGTTAGTTGTTACACAACACAAGAGTTGTTATATCAATTCAAGTGAATGATATGCAATTCAGTAGTATCAAGAAAGACGTGTTTTGCTTCGGAAATAGGCATTATATATAGGCCTAATTTGAAGGCAAAATAATCAATAAGATATGCTATACAACAACTTACATCATGTTTTTCCGCAAACAAAACGATATATATTACTCATCTAAGCCTGTCCGGCTTGAACCTTCCATAGCAGTACCAATGTGATCATCATGTAGTCGGCCTGAGGAAGGCTACTCTATCATCAAATCCGCTCACTACACCTGACTTCACATTTATTGATAACTTACAAACCAAACAGATCTTAGAATTGAACCACAGGTTGGCCTTATGGGGTGACCTGGTCAAGCAAACTTTACCAACGTCACAAAACTATGGATGCATTTTATGCCATTATTACTTATACGTATTGGTAAAATTCTGCAGATTGATAATACTGGTTCATGCAAAACAGTATTCAGACTGTATTTCTTTCTTCAGGATGCTATCTCTTTGAGTCAAGATGGCAACTTATTAATAGTAATAATAGAATGTATTTCTTTCTTCAGGATGAGATCATGAGAGCTAACTCAGAACAAGTTGGGCGGAACAACCCAGTTTCGCGTGTTCAAATTCTTGCCCAGGTACAACAATCAATTGCGAACATATCAGGATTTGGTGAATACTGAATAATGCCTCTGCTGTTCCAGGCTGTAAGCCTAATCATGTGTATTTCCGTTATGATGATCGTATTGGAGTTTTTTACTTGGAGAATTAAAAACTGATGATTCAACATTATAGATCATTATACTACTCAGCAACAGAAAGGCCTAATTGAAGGCCAAAACCGAAAATAAGATACAGCAACTCTACTGCTAGACAAGCACTTTAAAAGAGTAGATGAAGAAACTTTGAAGACTTACAGTATATGCTCAATCGACAAACAACATGACAAAGCAAGGAAGAAAACACAGGTCTATTGCAACAATCTAATATTCGAAAAAGTCACAACGACGTGACTTAGTAGTTCCACATTCAACTAATATTGATGATGAGCTAACAACTCATAGCAGCATCATCGATTCAGAAACATATGGTAGGGAAAAAGAAAGAAAAAAAAAGGCTTACTATAAAGTTCCAACACAAATAATTGTAAAGAACAAGTTTGATCAACAAGTGATATGATAACTAATTAATTAAATACGCCAGATCTCTTGGCTGAGCTGGTACTTCTGGAGGACCTGTTGGCAGTTAGGCAATTTCTGTTCCGAGTCATATCCCAACGGATTCACATGGCGGTCCCTGGAGATCAGACCGTTGTTTCGTGTAAGGACGACAAGAGCACTGTCACGGCCTTTGCTCTTCTTGCTGCATTGAGGCTTCGAGCTATCTCCGAGCACCACATTACAGTTGTCATCGCCACGGTCACTCTCAACAATGATTTCGTAGCATCCATTAGGTCCAGTCTTTCCAGGTTTGGTGTAGGTAATATTGTTCGTCTTCCTGTCTCTGCATTCGATGGTGACTTCACAATCTGCGAGATGTAAACGTAGTTCGTGTTAGATAACTAATATAAATGACTTAATTCTACACATCGCTTTGCAAGTTCGAGTTTGAATAGAGGAGATTGTTGGAGAAATAACGTACCGGGCATGTCGTAGCGGGTAGCATCGGTCTCGAAGCCGCAGTTGCAAGTGTCGCAGTACAAGCATCCGGTGACTCTGAAGCCGTCGTTGGCGAACCTGGCGGTGGCGATGGCGGCGAGTGAACACACTACGGCTAACACCAAAAATGAACCTTTCGCCATTTCTTTCTTTCTTGAATCTTCCTCTTTCCTACCACGTAGTATTGTATAAGGAAATATATATGGAGTGACAGTAGTGTAGTGATTGATGAGGGGTGGGTCTATCTGGATTTATATGGCAATGGCTGCCGCACTGTAAGGGCCTCACATCACATGCATTCTATTTCTATCAATTATTATTATTATTATTCGTTTTTGTCAGTAACAATAAATAAATAAATATACTACGCTACGGTGGGAATTTAACTCCAAGTACCGATGCACACTCCTCACGGGTCTATAAGTTCTACACTTCTACTCCATGCTTCATTAATTAATTTGGGTCCGTTTTTTCTCTGTTCTCTTTTTGTTTTCCTAGCTTGAGCCAATTAAAAATATATTACTATTTAAATATATTAGTGATATTTTTTTCTTTTAAATTTAATATATTAGGATGAAAAATCTATACAACGGGAAGTAACGGACGGAGTCAAATATATTAAAATCGATAGTTTAAGTATTAATTAAAATCTATGAGTATTCTCAAAATTACCATGAATCCTTAAATATTGTAAAAATAGAAGAAATTGGATAGTGGATATAATTATATAGACATAAAATGTTTCTTTTCGTATGGTTCTTCAAATAAGTAACATGGTACGTACTATATTAATATGGCAAAATCTGGAAATAGTGATGTATCATCATGTGGCATGTGCAATTAGGCTGACTTAACGTACGGGCGTGGGTACGCGATCTGCGGTGCATGCGAGTTATGGCGTTTTGAGAAGGATCGACTAGCTAGTTCCCAGGTTAGTTTAGATCCAATACGCGCGTACATTAATTACAGATCATGTCGTATAGCCTCAAATCTCACCGACCGATTTAGGATCAATCGATCATTCCTATAACACACTATAGCTAGCTATAGTGTAGCATAGACAATTTCATCGTAATTAGCGAAAGTCATTAATTACGAGTTGTGATTTAATTAATTATGCTTGCACTTCGGACAATTGACTTAATTAAATAATTATATTTAAATAATGAATAACATGCATCAATCACCTTCACGTGCATGCCACATGCTGCGATTCATTCCGCGCGTCTATGCACCATGCATGATGTTTCCTAGCTAGCTCTCAAATATTGTCACGATCATATTCCCGCTTTTAGTCTTTTGATGTGTATAAAGCTCACTTGAAAAAAAATGAAAATACTTACATATATATGTAATTTCAATTTAATTACAACTTATTAATTTTGAGTGCAGAGTTTTTTTTCAGTTTAAATCTAAGTATAAGGAAAATTTAAATATTCTTTTTGAAAAATAATATGAAATTGTTTTCTTTTCTGAAACAAAAGTTCATGGAAGGAAAATCAAACAGTTGAAGTCTCGTTGCAATATGTATGGCATTGGAATGAATTCATCTGGTAACTTTAGCATTACTTTTGTGTAAAAGTCTTACGGTCCAAACATACTCGCATAATAACATCAACACTATTGTTTTTCAAGAAATATAGAGTTTCGATCCTCCCTGGCGTTTCAATGGTTTCTACGGTGATCCCGATCTTTCAAAGCGAACTAGAACTTGTGAGCTTCTTAAGCATTTGAGTATTGGTTTTTTTCATTCCATGGCTGTGTTGGAGACTATATATAATGAGATATTGGCAAACTCTGAGATACAAGGAGGGATTCCTACACTACCATGGTCCATGGCGGCTTCGTAAATTTCATGACGCTATTATGTCGACATCCGGTCACACAGGTTTTCCTTTTACTTGGTATGATCAGCACTTAGCTCCTCATACTACATTACTACTATTGGAGACGTTTGGATATAGGGCGCTTGCGACAGTTTCCAGAAGCCGCCGTATTTCAAGTTGACTCTGGGCTTTGCATCATAACTGAGTAAGGAAGATTGGGATCAGTTTGTTTTGGTTCTTTTGGTTTAATAGAAATTGTTTGATGCATGGAGAAGAGGTCCGTCCGTAGGCGGAGCCACTCTTGAGCAGGGTAGTGCTGCTGCACTACCCAATTTTGTTTTTCTTTCTTTTTAGTACTACTTTTTCAAAACAATATTGATATTGTCAATGTTATTTTTTTATATTATTTTACCCTATATTTTAAAATTCAATTAGGTTTTATTATGATTTAAGTAGTTATTTTTTTCTAATTTTGTACCAACATTAATAAAAAGATCAATATAAATATTTCAAATGTTTCAATCATGCCGCACCAGGTGATTTACGATCCGCCCTCGTCGGTACTGCACCTGTCATTATTGCGACTGCGAATACCTATCTCCAGGAGTAGTAGTATAAACTATAAAGTCAGTAACTTGAGCCCATCTAATACACGCTCAACATTATCTATTATGGATTGGTCTGCTTCAACAATTAATAATATACCATGCACTAAGCCTATTTTCTTTCAGCTTTTGATCAGAACCTCGTACTTATCCTAATGATCTCTTCAGGTACAATATTTTGGGCCTCTACACCAGTCCAAAGCCCAAACCAAATATATTAATAACATCGGTGTAGATTTCGGCTTATCAGTTTATAAACCAATCACCTAGGCCAACTAGATTTTAAGGTCGGTAAATTAAAGTATATTTTTCAGCTCCAAGAAATTATTATTTGTCCAACCCACTAAATAAAATAAATTACATGCATAGCCCCCATATTAATATGTGTCATTTGTGTCAGAGCAATTTGTGCAAATAATTAGTGTTTATAAAAAGTAAATTATTCTGACATTAATAATTTCTGCTCTAGTTATATCATCACTAGCAATAAGGCTCTACCTTTCAACTTGTGGCCATATATAAATATATAATAAAAAGACCCAATCCACTACATATGCAGTGTCACAGGAATTCATCCAACTAGTGACGAATCGCGCATCGGAATGAATCATATCGAAGAGCGATACGATTTTTCCGGATTCGCGGCCAGAATTCTTCTCGCTTGCAAATTGGAAACAAGATGGGGAAGCAACGGATTCGCGGTCGGAATTCCTACTTTTTCTACCAACATGATGAGTCATGGTTTTTCTTGGAAAAAAAACATATGAATCATGATTTTTCTCAAAAAAGAAAAGAGAAAAAAAAAACATCATGAGTCATGATAAAAATATAACATCTATGATAAAGGTGGTGTATCGATTATTATCGAATCACATTCCCAAAATTTGGAAATCGATACTCTGCGCTTCTTGAGGATCGATTCTTTAAGAATTGGATTCTTCAAAGGTGGCAAATCGCGTATCGCTCAGACATATTGACATATCGCAAATCCTGTGACATTGCATATATGTACGGTTATTACATTCTATGCACCCTCCTTAAAATGAGTTTCTTTTTCGAAAATTGACTCTGGTACGTTTCCGTGGCACTTAATAAACCTATAAGACACCGACGCTTCTAAAATAATACGGGTCTTCACACCGCGCGTATACTCTAAAAATGAGGCCAAGTGAAGACGAACCAAGGAAGACCGGCAGTTCACAGGCTATCTCGGATCTGTATTGTTCCCGAAGTTTCTCCAGTGATGGCGTTGGGCCTGGGCGCCTATTTTCATGGTGGAGTACCACTGTTCTATATATGTCTTATGGCCATTGTGGTGGTGGTGGAAGTGGATGGAGAAGTAGGAGAAATATATAGCTCATGATATGATTATATATGATTGGGAGACAGTGCAAGAAGAGAAACGGTGGAAGAACAGAGATGGTGGCCAGTGGGTGAAGGAAGATCTAAGATACAAGTTGGTTTTACCTTAATCTCTTACTCCATGTCCATATAAATATTGTTTGGAGATTTGAATGAGAATGGATTGTTTAAACAAGGAAAGACGACTTAGACTTAAACCATGTCCATATATATTATCACTCCATCACAAAATATCTAGATTCCTCACTTGTTCATAACAAGCTCAACTGGTCAACTCCATTCTATTCATTATTTCAATCTCTGCAATTCACCACCGCTTTCATTTGGCGTACGATCGATCGACAAGAAGCTAGCTAGGTCTCATTTGCAGATCACTCATCACTCACCCTCCAGAAGTCATTATTGATATCGATCGATCATAATTAAGGTCAGTCTGCTTAAATTTTAATGAACTATATACTATGTGTGTATAAGAGGGGTGTGTGCACTTATGTAACGACCCAGCCCTTATGGGTCGAGATCTGAACCTTTAGACCGGCGCGGTTACTTATGGACTAGTACATGCACACACGTCTCACCGTTTTGGATCTGAACCCGTACCGAATTGCTTTTGGAATCACACAAAATGTCATATCGTATGAGAGTGGTGGTCTACTTATATATCCTTTATACCACCCTCTCTTGATTGATGTGCGATGCGGAATATTACAATTTCCCTTTTCTTTTTAGATACATTACAAATTACAATGTTTTGTCTGTAAATTTGTCATCAATAAACCTCTAATGATTCACATTTCAACAAATCTCTATACATAGCAAATAATCACTTATTTTGACGATCTAACCCGTGACCTCTTGAATACGGGACGGGGTGTCCTAACTTGCCACTCAACTACAAACAAACGCTTTTACTCCATATTCTATACAATTGAAAATACGGACATATCCTCTACTAAGTTTGTTGAAATAAACTCTTTCCATGGACGGTTAGAAAATTACTTTGACATCCATTCCATTAAGTCAAACCGGTAAAAATTACGTGTCCAATGTGGATAATGTGAGTAATACTAATGATGAACCTTTCATAACCACTCTTAATACACTATTCATGTGTGCAGCTATGTTCCTGTCGTGCGGCTCATTATATGGTCATTCGTTCTAATATTGTCGATGTTTTCGAGCCTTGGTGTTAACGCAACAATTAAATTCCACGCGACCGCATCATAAGATCACAGCAAAACATGGAGTTGTGGCAACTGACCATGGTTTGTGTTCTGTGATTGGAAGAGACGTGTTGCGAGAGGGTGGTCATGTTGTTGATGCAGCAGTGGCTTCATCCCTGTGCCTGGGTGTTGTTAGCCCTGCATCAAGTGGCATTGGTGGTGCTTTTATGCTGATCAGGTCAGGGCTTGGAGAGGCTGAAGTGTAGGACATAAGGGAGACTGCTCCTAAACTAGCTTCTCATGTAATCTTCTAGTCATGTGACAGGTTCAAAAATATACCCTCTCGAAAAATCTTCTAGTCATGGAAGCAAAATTTTCATAATACCTACTCCTAACAACTTTTGATTTTTTCAGAACATGTACAATGGAAACAATACTCTAAAAGCAAATGGTGTCTTATCCATAGCAGTTCCGGGAGAAGTTGAAGGCCTTATGACTGCCTGGAAAAAGTACGAAAAGATTCCATGGAAAAGAGTAGTGAAACCAGCTGCTCAACTTGCCGAAAACGGGTTTAAGATTAATCCCTACCTCTACATGCAAATGAGACAGACACAATCATCCATCGAAATAATTTGTTGCACAATTGAGAATGACCATTTTTTATAATATGAAATTCAATGCCAGTCACTATGGTGGAAGGTAACAACCATTAGTCATACTTTATGAATTATGTTAGCATAATTCTGCAAAGATCATAAGTTCATAACAGTGGAAAATTTCTTATAGGTGGAACCAGATTAATGACCATGGGACGAGCCACATAACCATTGTGGACAACCAGCAGAATTCAGTCTCTATGACCACAACAATTAATTCATATTTCGGCTCCAAGTTCCTTTCGCCAACCACATGGATAATTCTCAACAATGAAATGTACGATTTTTCCATGCCTGCGCGCTGCAAACACCTCAAGAAACACGCGACCTCCAGCACCACCAAACTTTATCCACCCAGAAAAAAACCATTGTCATCAATGTCACCCACCATTGTTCTTAAGGTATCAAGTATCTTAAATTATTTTTCTTTTTACTTTCTTACCAATTCTGTTGAAATTTCTCACATGTGGCACATAACAAATGACTGAAATCTGTTGTTGGTGCTAATGGAGAATTCAATGGACAATTCTTTTTACTCCTTTCTTTTCTTTTTTCTTATCATTTTTCTCACCAATTCCATTTTCTCCTCTTTTATTTTGTGTTTGTGTTTCTTTCATAAATGTTAATTTTAATTTTATGGGTTTTGATCAGAGTATGGTGATATGATTTGGCAACCCCTACTTAGAGCGACAAGCCGACAAGACAACAGAGTGGCATTTCTCCTCGAGTGGTGTTACGTAGTACGTACACTAATGACCCGTGTAACATATCATTTCGAGTTGATTTATATATGGGGATGAGAAGGTGAATTTGACCATTTGAGTTATAATTCAATGTTATTCTAGGGCCTCTCTAAATCAGATTCACACATACTAAGTTATTTAAAAACGAAATACATCTCACCAAATTAGAACCAATCGTTCCGTTCCACAAGAATCTGAAGCATTTATTCACCGAGGCTTTAACTTTGGCTTTCATATCAGGTTCTGAACATGAAAAACCATCCCAATGCATTCTCAATTCCAAGGTAGTCGGGCTCTTTCATAAAGTTCTGGGTTCATGTTAAGATTCTTGAACTAAAAAAATAAAGAATTTAATAATAATACTAATAGTAGGTAGTACCAACAATATCTTAAAAATTCAATACCCGACATGATCATATCAACTAATTTACCCCCCTACACATAATTTTTTTCTTTTCACTAGGCCTAGAGTAAATGCTCACAGCTGGAGAAATAGTACTACATCACCAGAATAGTACTCCACTAGTCATAAATTTCAAATTTATACTGTTCCTAACTAGAAGCATTCAAATTACAACCGTTGCATGCATGAAATGGATGAAAACTCCAGGCTCCCCATACATAATTCAGATCAGAACATGATCCTTGGAATGCATTTCCCTTTTGCTCCCTTATCCTTTTTCACTTCCTTCTCTACTGCTTCCTCTATCCCCGCCTGCCCGCTCCTGATCGAACGAACAAAAATTTACGCAGGTTATTATCAGGAACCAACGTACCCCACATTCGCAAACCTCATCTTATTTTGAACCACATAAAGAGATGACTTGCTGCCACCGAAGGCCCGCCACCGAAGTCTATATTGTTTTCTCTTGGATTAAGGGGTGTAAATCTTGAAAAAGTAAAAGTTAATTTCTGCATTGTAGTGAATTTGATTCCATTCTTGGAACTAAGACAAAAATCAAGCCTTACAAAGTCAGGCCGAAAGAATGAACCTTTTCCTTGTTGACAAAATAAGAATAGCCTTCTTTCTGATCTTCACTTTTGTTCTCATCTCCTTGTCATGTTATAATTCTCTTATTCTCCTGTTTTAATTTCCCAATGGGACACCTGAAACTTTAAGTTGACTTCAGAATATTTGACCTATTTTATATATTACCTCCTTTTTGTTATCTTTTTGTCCTTCATACTTGTCCACCACTACTTCTACTGTGATATTTTCAGAAATGTAATTACAAATTCAATCTACTCTAGGGCAGTGTTCAGAACTTCAAATGTCATTTTTTATAAGCTTTATAGAGTTACCTTAAAGACTAACAAGGTTTACCTTGATAGTTTAAAGAATTACACCAGAGAATCACTGCCATTGCTACCCAAGTGTCTTAAGTTTTGAAGCACAGTAAGTAATCCTAAAGGCAAATAATGAAAGGAGCATAGGCGATTAATCAAAATCAAGACTTGAGAACAATAAAGGAGAAAGAAAATATTTACCTTTCTTCATTGTAGGAATTTGATTTCTTCAATCCTGGTTGTTCAGTCATGGCAAGCCTTTCATCATTGGTCATAGACTCCACAATGCTCCCACTGAAATACTCCTTTTCCTCTGCTTGCGAGTTCCCAAACCGGGGATTCTCAGACATGTAGCCGATCATCATCTCATCCTCTTCCACTGCAACCTTAGCTGCCGCCTTGCACACCACACCTTTGTGTAGGCTGCCTCCACTACTGCTCTTCCTAGGCGCCACGTTCTGCGATTGAGGTGAAGGTGGCACAGTCGTTGAAGGAGGCTGTGGCACCGTCTTCCTAAACGACCCTGAGCCACCACAAGCGATGAGACTCAGCAGCATAGAGTTTCTGCTCAGTAAAGGCTCACTGCCAACAGGATCACCATCTTCACATCGTTTTGAAACGTTATCGCTTGGCGTTTCATTATTGGCCTTGTCAGAGAGGCTAGTGGACGACGTAGCTGATGGTGGGGAGGAATACGAGTTGAACTCAGTAGGACTGTTTTTCGGTGTTTCATGTTGTTTGAACTCTTCGATTTCGTCAGTGGATACACCCCTAGAACGTCTAGACCGGGGTGTGTTGCTGCCCAAGTAGCCAGTTTTCTCTTCAAATCCAAAGTCATGTTCCTCCTCTGCTTTGCGTTCATCTTCGTGGAACCGGTTTACCATTTCTTCAGGGACGGGGTGTCTTTTTGAGGTTATAGGGCTGCGCTTGGACTGGAATGTCGCATCAGGGCCTGACTGCCGGTTGCTTACTAGTGGAACATGTGAACCAATGCTAACATGAAGGTGGTCCAAGTTCTCTACAGTTTCAAAACATGTACAATCTCTTAGTTCAATTCCAATCAAGATATGCCTTCAATATATCGTATGATAAGTGTGTATACATGACATTATGAGGACAGGTATTCAAAACAAAGGGTAAGATTACCAGTGCAACTGTCAATGAGTTCAGATCCTTTGAGTACATACTCAGCTCCTTCTGATGGATAAATGACATCATTTTCGCCAACATCATTCCAAACGTACCCGTTCTTGTAGTTCCTATACCAACATAAACAAAACAATTTCATACTTTACCAGTCTAATAGTCCTTTCAAGATGATCCTTCCAAATTAACATGTGCATATCTTTTTCATACACTGTTTTACAAGTGTAGAAAGTTACGTGGGAATCGAAGTACCCGGTCCACTTAATAAGGTTACATTACAACCATTATTTTCCTAAACTACATCTAGGTATAGTGAATCACAGTGATAATACAATTGTGGTCCTTCGCAGTTCACAATAAACCAGTCTGATCATTAAGTACTAGTATTACTACAATATGTTTGGAAGCATAATGAAAAGTGAAAACAGAGTAAAAGTTTTGATAAGTAGCTATCTATCTGTCATACCTTTTGCAAGACCATGAATAGAGTGAAGGCATTCCTTTACCTCTCAGCATTGTCAGCTTCTCCATAACATCTGCAATTTAGTAATCAGACAGCAGTTTGGTAAGAAAAAGCTTACATTTTTCATAATCCTCTCCTCAAAACAAATTGTCCAGTTCAATCAGACTCTAACCAGAATTTCACTGTCCAAACACAACATAATGTTCTTTTTTGCCTTAACTACTGTAGTACTTTAGACACTCAAGAAACTAGTTCAAGCTGGATGCATAGTGTAAAAACCTTGGAACTTTAATGAAGTGTTTAAAGTGATTGGTCTAATGTGTCATGTGTGACATGTAGCCCAAAAATACAATCCAAAACTAAAATTGTGTAACATTTAGACATGCATTTTCATACGGTATAAGGTAAAACTAACTAAACAGCCTTAAAATGACACCAAAAAATGAAAAAATGGAAGGTACTAGTCAAGAAAAAGCACTACTACTAACCTTTCAGGCGAAGAGGCTGATGAGCAAGATGAGTAACTTCAAGATAATGTGGGTGCTCAAGATGACCATTTCTAGAAAGATAATACACAACTTGAACTTTCTTGAAAGTGGCTTGTGCAGGTGGTCTAATGATTCTTCCTTGTTGGAGCTGTTGTGCATTAGAGTACCTCTGGCTTTTGCCCCTTTCAGGACTGCAACTCATTTCTCTGGAAATTCTTCTCCCTTGGTGATGGCGCTGATGATTAACAACATCCATTTCTTTCTTTGTTGGTGAATTTCTTTTGTTAAGACAAAATGATGCAATCTCCTTGAGTCATGTTATAGTAGTAGTATTATAAAGACAGAGGAAAAATCAGAGAGACACACGAGTAAAGTGGAAAAGGGGGTACAAGGAAAATGACAAGGCAAAGGAAATAGGGTGACCTCGTTGAGTGTATCTACAGAGAATTCTACAACTGCTAATATCAATCTACCTCTAGAGCGATGATGAGATAAGAGTGAAAGAGAGAGAGAAAGAAGAATGGAGACAGAATCTATCACGAGTGATAGGTCAAACTGATTTAAGATGGTTACTACCTATTTCTTCCATCAATTACATTCGATTTTTTACCCAAAGTTTTAGTATAAGGTTGTATATAAACCCTATAATTTGTTATTATGAAAAAAAAAAAAAAAAAAGTACTAATAATAATAATTTAGTACTCTTTCCCTTTCATAATAATGATCTTTCTGATTATTTACTTTCTATGAAATTAAAAAATAATAATAAAATATTAATTTATGAGAGACTATAAAAACTTTCATTTTTTGAGTTAGTATGATGTAAATAAATAAAAATTAGTAAAATTAAAATGGAACAAATTGAGTATTATAAATTCTATTGAGTCTAAGAAGGTGTGAATGTTTGGCATATCACGAGTATTGTCGAACTTAAAAAGTATCACTTGGTAAGACAAGTTAAAAAATAGCTTTGTATCCAACTCGAAATACTTATTGAACGAGAACTCGAGCATTACCGAACTGAGCCGAGTACTAATTAAGTACATCTAATAAATCATGTTGATGATTTGTTTAATAGTGTGATCCCAAAATAAAATTATTATGTCATTTATAAAATTTTACAATGAAATATACATACAAAATTCAAAGTGATTGAGGTTGACGAATACGTATTAATTGAAACATATAAATTCTTTTGCATTCAATCAAAAAATTCGGGGTTACAAGCTACATGATGATCAGCCATCACTAACCTGTACATGCTGAACTGATCTCGACCAACAACATCAACTAACCAAACCCGACATACATCGCACACGACCAAAGTTTGATACTTTGATTACAAGCCGAGATACTTCCCGGAGCCGGAATATTGACATACTGTTCCAAACGACTTCCTAGTCCTAGTTTAGTCAAAGTTTGATCGAAACATATCGATATCGATTGTAAGAAAACATATTTTAGAGTAGTCTGACTTTAGAGATATTTTGGAAGAAAAATTAGTTTAGTTTAAGACATACAGTTCGTGTAGCCTGCAAAATGCATACAGAGCCTAGTACTACATACATGTACTTGTTGCATAGTACAGGACAATACTAGTGATGATAATTTAATGAAAATAAAAAATACTACTGCCCTGGCCTGGCCTGGCATGGGTAATTTAATTACTTTAGGTCGGATAGGACTTGCTTTTATCCTTATGACAATACGTACGCTTTTATTTCACCAAGTCTTCGTCAAACGGCCCCCCTCAGATTTCCTTGTCCATGTATAATCCATTTAATGTTAGCCCAGAAAATTTAATCCAACAACAACATTAAAGCCGCTCTGTTTTTTTTCTTACTAACTTTATTTTTCAAGTTCATTGTAAATAATAATGATTCAAGTGTCACATGATTAAACTATCAAAGCTTTTTTCATCGTTTGGCATTTCTTGCTGTGGATTCTAATGCTCATATATGTTCCACATTTTTGGCTCTTTACTGGAAAAGTCTAGATTTAACGAGTGGACATTGTTTGACAGGAAAAAGGTTTCCTAATCTATTTCTTTTCGTTTTACTAGTACAAAATTAGCATTGGCATTATCTTTGCATGTCTTAAATGGTTTATTTCAGAAATCAGAATCCGTTCGCAATCAATCAATTGGAGCCTAAAATCTGTACTAATTCTGTCAATGACTTTCTTAATGTAGTTTAAGAAAAACTAATTGTTTACTTTTTCTTTAATGGTCCACATACTAGTTGGGAAAAAAATGAATTAGTTGGGTACTCTACAAATTAAGCTATAAAGATGTTGTTGATATGGTAGAATCTAGAAAGTGTATAGATTTGAAGTGGGATTTGCATACGTATGTATGAATGTACTATATGAGATGAGTTACTAGTTTTGATGAAAATAAGGTAATCATGTCATGTCAAAAATTTAAAGAAAGAGAAGTTACTAGTAGTGAAGAGATTTTCCCGTGACTGGCACTCGTACAGTGAGTGTAGGATAGAAAATGGAGAAAATGGAACGGTAAAATGCATAGTATCTGACTGGGCGACTGTTTCTTGGGTTCCCTCGACAGTGGCCCAGTGGTTAAAGCCTATATCCATCGGTAAATAAGGAGGTTAAATCTAACTAACACATTATATTATCACAGCCTGTGCCAGTGCCACCCAGGCCCATATACTATACTCGCTCAAATTCTCGTTACCATTGCAGTTACCATGCAGAGTTTTCAAATTGAATTTTGAATTATATAAGTGCGATTCGAGTTTTTTCTTAGAGAAGTTTCAGATAGTTTTCTTTTTCCTTTTTTTTAAAAAAATTCACAATGTCTGAGTTGCGACTAATTCAGACGAGCATGGTTGGGCGCCTTTTTTTAGAGGGGTAATTCCTCCGACATTGTTTTATTATTCAAAATATTGCTCAAATAAACTCAAGGTATTTACTATTTAATCTAACTGCCCGTTGGTTCTCGCGGTTATACTTTAACGTACTAAAACAACTCCTCTCTCTCCACTTATTTTTAAGAGCCGTTTTGAAAAATTCTATCTTTTACAAATAATTGTTGTTCTACAATCCCAAAATTATTTATTACTACCTATTATTAGGTTTTTTACTCCTATTGTCCCCTAATACTTTCAAAACGCTTTTTATACTATTAATAGAATATTTTATACTATGAGATTATTACAGAATAGTACCCTACTAGACACCCATTTATCAAAATTGTACCCAATAGATCAACAATTACGTTCTAGTACATGAAACTGATTTTTTAAGTTGACTTAACTCTAATTACAGAATTGTCATTGGGTGATCGAAACAAGTCCTTCACTTTCTTTTTCGTTTTTCTTTGTTTTTTTTAATTACATAATTTCCTCTTTTTTTTTTAATTCATCTTCTTCTTCACAGCTCCTATTGGAATCCGGTCGGATTCCGGTACCGGAGCTGTGCTCCTTGATCGGAGCAGCAAGCTCCCAGATCGGACAACTTGCAGCTCCTTGATCGGAGCAACAAACTCCGATTTGTGGAGCTTGCTGCTCCGATCTGGAGCTTAAACGATCCAGTCGGAGTTTCCTCCGGTGCTGGAGTTTATAAGAAGAAGAGAGGAAAAAAATAAAAGGAAAATAAAAAAGGAAAAAGAAAAAGATTTTTTTTCTAATTTTTAATTTTTTTTTCACTAAGGCTGTTCTGATCAGTCAAAATCCAATAATTGAAAAATCCTTAGAACGCCAAAAAGTCAAATTCAAATAATAGAATGTAATTATTTATGTAGTGGGTACAATTATTATGATATTAGGGTTTCTAGTAGGGCACTTATAAAAGATATGGACCCTTATACTATTAATAGGTTTTATTGTATATAGAATTGATAAGTAATAATTATCTCCCTTAATTAATATTAATATGTATTTTTCTAAAACAACACTTAATATTTTTTTTAGGGAGTACCTATTCTAATTTTTAATGTTTTGATTGTTGCAGGAGTGTCACTCTGTGAGGACAGGTCGCAATGCTTGGTGTAATTGGCCAAATCTAGGCAAGGGAGAGAATTGAAGTCGGTATTTAATACGCAGTAAAAGCTATTCGGTAAGAGCACTAGCAATTGGTTGGGTCCAAAGTTGGGGCTTAAGCCCCTTCAATTTATTGATACAATGGTTTAGTCTTATTAAGAGCTCCTTTGTGGGTTCCACATGACATATACATTCCACATGCACCACACAATTGATGAAAGAGAGAGAGTGAAATTTAAAAAAAAAATATTTGGGGCTTCTTTGGGGCTACCAATTGCTAGCCCCCAAGCATGGGCTCCAATAATGGAGCCCCAAAGAAGCCCCTATTTTGGCTTATTTGGGGATTGAGCCACAAATAAGCCCCAAATAAACCTTATATTGCTAGCTAAGTGTTAGAATATACGTCGTATATCTTTTGTAATATTAGTAAATATCTTGTGATATATCTCATCCTAGAATAGAGGATCCGATTGGTATTTATATTGTCTTTCTGTGAATAAGAAATTCAGTCAGTTAAATATTCTTTCATGGTATCATACTAGGTTACGTTCCTAGCTTCCGCCCCTCTTTCTTTTCCGTCATCTTCCTCCCCTTCCCTACTGCCGCCTAGCGGCTATTCTCAATCCCCACCACCATGACTGGATCCTCTACCCCAGAACCTAAAGAATCCTCATCCTCCTCTTCCTTTCACCCGGCACTTGCCGTCTCCAACATCAAAACACATGTTCCGATCATCTTGGAAACCGAAACCGTCCACTATGCAACCTGGGCTGAACTGTTTAAGGTTCATTGCCGCTCCCACAAGGTGCTTGATCATATTCTTCCTCCTAAACCCAAAACTGGCAGTGATGGAAAAACAATTCCTTCTACTCCATTGACAGCCGATGAACAGGATGTATGGGATACTCTTGATGCCACCGTTGTTCAGTGGATCTATTCCACGATTTCTACGGATCTTCTCCACACTGTTCTTGAACCTGATACCTCTGCCATGACCCTTTGGAACCGTGTTCGGGATTTTTTTCAAGACAATGAAAACTTCCGGGCCGTTGGTCTTGAGCACGAATTCAATAACCTCTTTTTGAAGGATTTTCCGGATGTGACTCTATATTGCCAGAAACTCAAGTCTCTTTCGGATCAATTGGCTAACGTTGGTGCTCCTGTTTCTAACAATCGTTTGGTTCTTCGCATGATTGCAGGTCTCCCTCCGGCGTATCATGATGTTGCCTCCGTTATTCGCCATAAGAAAGTTCTTCCTCCATACTATGAGGCTCGTTCCATGCTCACTCTTGAGGAGAAGAGCCTACGGGAAGCTGCTTCCCATGACGATGCTTTGGTCGTTTCTGACCGAGATCTTGCTGGCTCTTCGTCTACTCCTGGCCGTGGCAAATCGCCCAAACCTCGGTTGTCTACCAAGCCCCGCAACAACCGCAACTTTTCTGGCAATTCTGGAAATTCATATGGCCGTGGCAGAGGTGGATATCAGCAGCCTCCCTATCCGCCGTTTGCTCCTCCAGCCGGCTCCCAGGCCTGGTCCGGTGCCCCTTGGTGGATGTATGCTCCGCCCCCATGGGCAACACCTCCCTGCCCATACCCAAGCCAGCCTGCGGCTCCTCCATCCCGCCAGCAACAGCACGCTCAGCCTGGGCTCTTAGGCCCTCGTCCTGGTTCTCCGGCTCCACAAGCCTATACTGCTCAACATTGGACTCCAACGGATATTGAATCCGCCATGAACACGATGTCTTTGGCTCCTCCAGCCTCTAACTGGTATATGGACACCGGTGCCACATCCCACATGACAAATTCCCGAGGTACACTCTCATCTTATTTTAATACGAGCAAAAATAATACTGTTACTGTTGGAAGTGGTCAGTCTATTCCTATTTATGGTTACGGTAATGCTTCTATTAGTACTCCTTCCCAGCCTTTATCTCTTCAACACGTTCTCCATACACCCCACCTTGTCAAAAACTTAGTTTCTGTTAGAAAGTTTACTACTGATAATCATGTTTCCGTGGTTTTTGACTCTAGTGGTTTTTTTGTGCATGATTTACAGACCGGGAATCGTATCATGAGATGTGAGAGTTCGAGTCCATTGTATCCCGTCACTCCGCCTAGATCAGCTCCTACTCCTACTTCACACACCGCCTGCCTCACTTCTTCTTCTTGGCACGATCGTTTGGGTCATCCAGGAGCTCCAGTTTTATCTTTTCTTCAGAAAAATAAGTTTATTGATTGTCTTAGTTTTTCGAATTTTAGTCCATGTCATTCTTGTATTCTTGGTAAACATAAAATTGCCATTTATGCCATCTAATTCGAATACTAGTATGCCTTTTGATATAATACATAGCGATCTCTGGACATCTCCAACTTTAAGTTCTTCTGGCCATAAATACTATGTCTTATTTTTGGATGATTATACAAACTATGTCTGGATCTTTCCTCTTGCTCATAAATCCCAAGTTTTCTCCATCTTTACCAAATTTCAAGCTCACATCCAAACCCAATTTGAACGCACTATTAAAACTTTGCAATGTGATAATGGAGGTGAGTTTGATAATACTGCTTTTCGCCAATTTTGTGCCAACAAAGGCATTTCTTTTCGTTTTTCTTGTCCTCATACTTCCTCCCAAAACGGCAAAGCCGAACGCAAACTTCGTTCCATAAATAATATTATTCGGACCCTTCTCATCCATGCTTCTCTACCTCCTTCATTCTGGCACCATGCCTTACATATGGCCACTTATCTTCTTAATATCCTACCTAGCAAAGTCCTCGCTTATAAATCCCCAGTTCAAGTCCTCTATAACCGTATTCCCACATACTCCCATCTTCGAACCTTTGGTTGCTTGTGCTTTCCTCTTTTTCCATCCACCACTATTCGCAAACTCCAACCACGGTCCACTCCGTGTGTTTTTTTGGGATATCCTGATAATCATCGCGGGTATAAGTGTTTTGATCTCTCTACTCGTAAACTCATTGTATGTCGCCATGTGCAATTCGATGAGTCTATTTT
Organism: Plantago ovata; assembly: GCA_028274465.1. Lineage (NCBI taxonomy): Eukaryota > Viridiplantae > Streptophyta > Magnoliopsida > Lamiales > Plantaginaceae > Plantago > Plantago ovata. The sequence goes on along the minus strand of CM051456.1, from coordinate 8,738,536 downwards.
TCCCATGGCAAAAACTGATGCTTCTCCATCTAATGCTTATGACTTTCTTGGGGATGGACTCCCGGCTCACCTCATACCTCTTTTATCTCCCGGCTATGCCCCCTCTTCGCCTCCCACACGGCCTGTTTCTCCACCACCTGCTCACTTGGCCGTGTCTGATATGGTCCCCACTTCCCCGGCCCCATCTCCTTCCACGGCAACTTTGCCTATTTCCAGCCCCGTCCCTTCCCCGGCTCTTCAGTCTGCCGTGTCTTCCCCCCCCCTCCACCTCCACCCCCACCACCTCCTCGAGCCACCCGATACACCACATATCCACCTAGTCGCCCTGTGACTAGAAGTCAACATGGCATCCACCGTCCCTTCACTATTTTTGACCCGTCCGAAGCTCATACAGTTGCGGTAATCCGCTCTCCTCTTCCTCGTACTCCTTTAGATGCTCTCCGTGATCCTAATTGGAAGCTGGCCATGACTGATGAGTTTAATGCTCTTATTAAAAATAAGACGTGGGATTTGGTACCTCGACCTTCAGGGGTTAATGTTATTCGATCCATGTGGATTTTTACCCATAAAGTTAAGTCTGACGGTTCATTTCAGAGGCATAAAGCCCGTCTTGTAGGTGATGGCAAAACTCAACAGGTTGGCATTGATTGTGGGGAGACGTTTAGTCCGGTGGTCAAACCGGCTACTATTCGTCTTGTTCTTAGTATTGCTCTTTCCCGTGGATGGACTATTCGCCAACTTGATGTTAGCAATGCTTTTCTTCATGGCACATTACAGGAAACGGTCTACATGCATCAACCTATGGGTTTCCGCGACCCGGCTCATCCTGACTATGTTTGTCTCTTACGGAAATCTTTATATGGTCTTAAGCAGGCTCCCCGGGCGTGGTATCAACGGTTTGCTGATTTTGTGGCTACCATTGGTTTCTCCAATAGTAAGTGTGATACGTGTGTATTCTTGTGGCTCTGACGTTGCTTATTTGCTCTTGTATGTGGACGACATTATCTTGACTGCTTCTTCCGATGAGCTCCGGTGCACTATTATGGCTCAACTCAACTCTGAGTTTGCTATGAAAGACTTGGGTTTCCTCAATGATTTCCTTGGCATTCGCGTCACACGTCACAAGGCTGGTCTCTTTCTTTCTCAAGCCAAATATGCTGCTGAAATCCTTGAGCGCGCTGGGATGCGGTCTTGCAACCCCAGTGCCACCCCCATCGACACTAAGCCTAAGCTGGGTGCCTCGAAGACTAGTCCTCCTGTGGACCCCAAGGTGTATCGCAGTTTGGCTGGAGCACTTCAGTATCTTACTTTCACTCGCCCAGATTTGTCTTATGCGGTTCAGCAAGTTTGCCTCCACATGCATGATCCCCGGGCTGAACACATGGAGGCTCTTAAACGTATACTTCGCTATGTCCAAGGTACTCTCTCCCTTGGCTTGCATCTTACGCCTACTTCTCTTCAGAATTTGGTTGCATATACTGATGCCGACTGGGCTGGGTGTCCGGATACTCGCCGTTCCACCTCTGGTTATTGTGTGTTTTTCGGTGATAATTTGATCTCCTGGTCCGCGAAGAGGCAACCTACTTTGTCCCGGTCTAGTGCAGAGGCGGAATACCGCGGTGTGGCCAACGTTGTGGCTGAAACTTGTTGGCTACGCAATTTGCTCCTTGAGCTTCTTTGTCCTGTTCGAAAGGCCACCTTGGTGTATTGTGATAATGTGAGTGCTATTTATCTCACGGGAAATCCAGTCCAACATCAACGTACTAAGCATATTGAGTTGGATATTCATTTTGTTCGAGAGAAGGTTGCCCGTGGAGAGGTGCGTGTTCACCATGTTCCATCTCGTTATCAAATTGCTGATATTTTCACCAAGGGTCTTCCGTTGTTTCTGTTTGACGAGTTTCGTTCCAGTCTCAACATTCGTAATCCTCCCGTTTCGACTGAGGGGGAGTGTTAGAATATACGTCGTATATCTTTTGTAATATTAGTAAATATCTTGTGATATATCTCATCCTAGAATAGAGGATCCGATTGGTATTTATATTGTCTTTCTGTGAATAAGAAATTCAGTCAGTTAAATATTCTTTCACTAAGAAGCACGGGAACGTGGGCGGGGACGGATACGGGTACGATACCGATACGTGGAAATGTCAAAATTTAAATAATTAGGATACGGGAATGTGTAGGATACGTTTAATTTTATATGTATTTTTAACATATTTAATATGTAACTTAAAATTTCTAAAATTTAAATAACACAAAATAACCAAATTAGGAGAAGTATACAAAATATACAAATAGTTCAAACCATAAACAACATTAATTTATTTTTATACCCAAAAGAGAGACCCGACCCAAGTCCAAGAAATGAGTCTTCTAAATTCTAATGATGATGGTCTAATCTGCCAAATCGAGAAAGGATTTATAGTTATCGTTAATACATCATGACCAAACCAAACCAAACCAAAATTCATTCACAGCATCCTATCAATAATTCAACAATAAGGCTCTAACTTCATCAGCATCACACATAGTTACACGCACGGCAAGAGTTGCTCCAACTCAACATTAATGGAGAAAAAAGGAAACAGAGTGGGCAAAGTGTATCCAGCGGCGGCGAGCTGTGCCAGTGGAGTAGAGAAAGGGTGCGGCTCCTATGTAAGTCTAATTTGACTTTGATCTGATCTGAGTTTACTGATTTTTGGGCTTCCATTTCAAATTAGGATCTTGGCTGGTCAAATTTATTTCATAAAAAAAAAAAAAAAAAGAAAAAAAAAGGCAAAAAACAGGGAGGATACGTATCTTCCACGTATACGTATCCGTCCCCGGTACGTTTCCGCGGAGAAACTTTGACCATATCCACGTCCCCGTGCTACCTAGATTAGATTGCTAGTGCTCTAAGTACTAATTTACTTTCTTGGTAAAAAAAAGTAAAAAATATTATTTTATTTTGTTAACTTTTTGGAGGGTCACTTTTTTGAACTCAAATTAATTCTAAAATAATTTAAAACTTTATATTATGAAAAAAATATAAATATTCTAGTTAGTTTCAGAATCTAATGTTTTTAATGATTTTTATCATATGATTTAGGATTAAATGTTTTTAATGATTTTTATCACATAAGATTAATTTAATGTCATACCGATCTTAAAAAGACATTAACAAAACAAAGTGTGTGACGATGAAGGAAGTACTTAGTTTCATAGTATGACCCTATTTGACTACTTCAAATTCGATGTAACACCATTGCTTATAGCTATAAAAACTGTGCACTACGAATTGGATTTCGCTTGAAACGACATTGGATGAGATCATAGTAGGATATAATTAAAGGTGCAGAATGTGCGATCGAGTTGAAAAATAACTTTACTAGTACTAGTATGTGCAAAATATGCTTTGGATGCTATTTACATGATCTTTCCTAGAATTATGTGGTGGAATGGATATGATTTCCCAATTTCGCCAACTTTTGTCAATCAATTTAATTAGTGTAACAATGATGAATGTTAATGCAGTTTCTTTCATCTAATCATAATTTCCCCTGGAGAAGCTTTTACAATTGAGTGAATTGACTTTGGTGCTTACTTGACATTTCCCCGTCGGCAATAATTGGATATTTTATGAATCAAGAATTCAGAGGATTGCAGATTTAATCGTCTAGCTCGGGTTGGAGTGATGTTTGATTTCTTTCCAGCCACTTTTTATTCTTGCAAATACAGTATGGTGGTGTATTTGGAGCTAACAAACAAACAGATCGTTCAGGTGACAACGAAGCCTAGCTCAGTTGGTAAGCTACTTCACCTCCAACTAATAGGTTGGGGGTTCGAGTCACCACGGGGTAAATGAAGACAATTAGTGATCCTCGCTTTGCCGAATTAAAAAAAGAAGATCGTTCAGATCGGCTTACTTTTACTGAACTTGGTTTCCATAATCTTGGTAGTGGTTGTACTTAATAAGTCTATTGACGCTAAGGTTAAGGTCAGTGTGTTCCACACGGACCATACGCAACTGGGTATTCAATTCTACCAAATTAAAATTTTGTTCTCTTCGTCTGAGTGAAAGAATTGATGTGAATTGAACTCATGTTGAATACGTAAGAAAAGGGAGTGAATAATTAAAACGCTATGCAAATAAGTATAATAACCCGGATGGACTTTGGAGTTTGGACTTAGTTAGCAGCCCGCCGACTTAATCTAGCAGCCCATCGACAACATCAAAGAATACTTGACAAACTTTTAATTAGCACACACCCACTTGCAAATTGCAATTAAGCTCTGTCTATCTATAGTAGTATAATATATTTTTTGTTTTATACACTAACTTATATTCTGCGTATGATATGACCCAGTCCCTGTTAGTTGCTTACTCCAATCCACAATTGACTAATAGTATAATCCACCGTGAATGTCCGTGGTCACGCACAATTACAAGTTTACAACTAACAAGCACTACATACAAATAGTAGTCGTAATACGATATATAAAATCAAATTAATTAACAATATAGGTCAAGCTAATACATTGAATCCTAATGGCCTTTGGCAAATCTACGCTCTTTGTTGATTAAAAAATAAAAATATAATACTAGTACTGGTCATTTTCATACTTTATTACTGTATTTATTATTATGATTCATCAAGGAAATTAATTGAACTGGAGTTTAATTAGTTCTTACAACCTCTAATTACTCACGATCTACTAGTGTTACATTTTCATAAATTAAAGTCTACTCTCCCATACAAACTACTTCGTACTAGATTAATTGAAATATCCGTGCATGACGCGATCAAATCTATCCGGATAGGGTATATGTTGGGTTAATTTAACCATCCATGATTAATGTCAATTACATAATCTTTCCATAGAATAAAAGACAACTGTAACAAAGGGACGTACACTAAGAGGTGGCTTAATTTGCAATTACACATTTTTTAATAAATGAAAGGCTGATGTGATGTATTTATACACGTACATGTATATCATGATCCATGAGGTAAATTCTCTTAAACAACACATAAACATTAAAACAAGTATGGAATATCTGTTCATACATAAGTTGAACAGAAGAGCTGTAAGAACTTTGGCAAAAACCAAGTTTAACAAGAAGTACGACAAGTATTTTGACGCCAAAATTACATTCAACAAAGGAACATACCCCGCGTTTCTGCACATAATTAAAACGCACGTACAAGAGTACATTCATAAATCATCTATACAAATTTGGCTATAACAAAGACAAAACATCAAACAACCTTGAAATTACAATAATCAGTGCATGGTATATTGGTAATTTGTTATTGATCAAATTAAATTCAAATTCTATCTTAACTTTGAATATGAATTGCTAACTAATACTGTATAATTCATGTATAGTTATAAAGGTGACCGAGTAATAAGAGTGTTGGGTACTAACTAACTAATTTCATTGTTGATTTCAACTTTGTAATAAAGTTTGGACATACTATTAATTATAATAGAGTTTGCAATCTCATCATTTAAAATTCTAACCCCTTCCCCCTTCTCCCAGTGTATTCGTGGCTGAAGTTAACATTTTTTGGAGTTCATTCGAGTGAAATTTTATATGGATAGAATTTATCTCAAAAGAGATTTGAACAATGTCTGGCTGCTTAGTAAAGTCCACTTTGATAAAATTTCAACTCTCCCTTAAACTCGAACTTATGATTAGAGGTGAATACTAGTTATTTTATATATAGTAATTCTCTCCTATAGTTATCGTATTGGTCCATACAAGTTGATTGTAACAAAACAAAACATCCTCGGCATTAATAATTAGTGGAAAGATTGACTGACTTTAATTTCATTAAAAAGGTATTATCTTTACAAGTATGATTAAGTAGTAACTACAAAGAACCTTCCTTAATCAAACTGCCCTATATAGCAACTTCCATTACCATATTCTTCACATTCACAACTTCATCAACACAAGAGCAATCATATCCTTGACCACAAAGTCATCTCCAATGGAACTTTCTATGCAATTTGCCAATCCCAAGCCACAAATTCAATCCCAAAAGCTAAGAAATGGAGTATTCTCCAAGAAGCCTAAACCAACAATTATCTCTTGCCAATTAGGAACCATGCAAAGTAACAAAACCAATTTCTATGAACTTCTTTCCCTCAACTCTCAAAATGCATGTTTTGATGACATAAAAAAGGCTTACAAAGCTATGACACTTCAATATCATCCTGATGTGTGCACACAACCTCTTTCGAAAGAGGAGTGCACGAAACGATTTGTCGAGCTGAGGAAGGCGTACGAGACGCTTTCCGACCCGAGTTCACGGGAAGTGTATGATTATGAGTTGAATTTTGGGGGTTCGTTCATGGGATCCGGCTTGGGAGAGAGTACTAGAAGGGAGGTTTGTCCTAGAGATGTGTGGGAGAGACAGCTCGCTGGATTGAAGAGACGCTCTAGCGAAAGATTAATAATGCGCAAAGAACGGATGTCTACGAATTAATTAAAAGACTTTTGTTTCTATGTTGCCTTAGTACGTACTCGTCTTGAACAAACAGTGTCATATGTGTGATGTGTCAATATTGTTTGGTATACATTTCATTTAGGTTTTTATCCTATTATATATGCAGAACCAATCGTTTGGTTTGGCAAATATTAAACGTCGGAACATAAATTTACTAAATGTTGGAAATTTATTGTAAATTACATAAAGTATCTATGAATTTATAATTTTACAAATTAACCCAATACTTTTAAAATCATCACAATTCCACCTTAAATAAATCAAGCCCCTAAATCAATAACCTAATCAACATATTTCAATTCAATTTGAAGAACACACCAAGAGATATCATCAAACTCATTTCACACCTTGATTTGTAAATTTGTAATAAAGTATCTATAAATTTATAAATCTCTTGTAAATTTAGGGGCTTTATAAAACTCATTTCACACCTTGATTTGTAAATTTATAATAAAGTATCATCAAACTCATTTCAAACCTTGATTTGTAAATTTGTAATAAAGTATCTATAAATTTATAAATCTACCAAAAAATTTTTATAAATTTATAATAAAATATCTATAAATTTACAAATGTTTTTTTGCGATTTTTTTTATTTTCTTTATATATATATATATGTGTGTGTGTGTGTGCGCGCGCGCGCGCATAATTAAATAAAATTTATATAAAAAGTTTTAAAAAAAAAAAAACTTTTTTATTTAAAAAAAAGAAGCAGCAGGCTGCTGCTAGTTAGAAGCAGCTGCTTCTATTCACTAGAAGCAGCCCATTGGGCTGCTGTTAGTGATGAGAAGCAGCCCGCTGGGCTGCTTCTAATCACTACTCTCATTTTTTTTATTTTTTTTATGAGTTTGAATTTAAATGTTAATTTTTGGAACACTTGAATTTAGTATCAAATTTATCAATTTTGGAAGTTCGGAAGTATCATTTGATCATTTTTGTTAAAGTGATCATTTCATGTTAATAATTTATATTTATGAGTGTATTTGTTTTAGGGAGTGTTTGTGGTAAAGTAGAATTGATGAATTTATTATACTTGCAATTGTTTATGATAATTTGTATGAATTTAGTAAGTTTGGGATTTATTTGTAATACTTATAAAATAAGAGTCATTCTGTAAATTACAAATAAATTTCCAACGTTTAGTAAAATTGCTACTACGTTTAATAACCCCCTTTGGTTTTTGTCACTTAGAAACAAAATAAAGGAAAAGTGTTACTCATTGAGCTCAGGTACATGATCTTAAGTTATTGTTAAACTGTGTTTCGTTTACATTTTATCAATAATTTGCCTAACGAAATATTGACGGTTTTTAATAATGTCATCAATATTTTTTTTATTTTTAGCTAGTTAAATATTCATGAAATGAGTTTAATAATTATCGATTCAATTCCATTATAAACTTTCTGAATATGTACCGCATACATACTAGGAAATATACGTTTTTAAATCTTTCAATAACATATCGTTTCAAGAGATGTAAATAATATAATGACAATATTAGATTTCTACTAATAAGTTCATAATATTATTTGATTACTCAAATCTAATCTATTTAATTAGTTAATTAGATGTGATAATAAAAATAATTGATCGTCGTTGTTATTATTTACCAGGAAAATTTATAGTCAAATGAAAAACTTTAATAGGTATATTTACTAGATTGTTGAACATTACAAAAAAATAAAATAAAATAAAATATATATATATATATATATATATATATATATATATATATATATATATATATATATATATATATATATATATATATATATATATATATATATATATATATATATAACTTTGAGAGATAATCAACATGTTAATCTTCCTGTTAATATGTTATAAAATATATGTCTATGGATGTTTTTATACGGATGAACAACAACAGCTCCTGCATCTACTACACACTAGATTAGTTGAAATTGATATGCTTAAGTAGAACCTATAAGATACCTATAGAGCAGAGAAGAACCTACTGCTTAGGTAGAACCTATAAAGCAAAGAAGAACCTACTGCTTAGGTACTGGTTAGGTAGAATAGAACCTACTGCTTAGGTAGAACCTATAGAAACCTATAGAAGGTATAGTAGAATTGAAGTTTTTCTATCTCTCTCGAACCTAACTATTTTTTCCCTTAGAAAATTTTTATTTTTTATTAAATCATAATTAATTAATTATTTAATCTTCACAATTATTTATAAATAAATTTCAATATGGTAATAGTAGTTATTAAAATGTACATGAGTGGGATTCAAATCCACGACGTTTGGTAGATTAACAACATCTACCACTAGACCACCAATTACTTGTTGTACACATTGCAATTATATTTATTTCACTAGACGAAACTTAAATTTTAACAATCATCTTAGCCTAAGTCTCTTAATGTTTTGTTCGAATTTCAAACACTCAACCTCACTCTCTTTTTGTTCGCATTTCAAATTTATCTTTAGCAACAAACAATGTCAATCTATCTCTATTGTGACCTAGCATCTTTGAAAACAAACCACCGCACTAATATAAGGCGTTTTCCTTTTCTTTTGGAAAATGTCCAGCTATGCACAAAGCTCTTAATCATTTCTGGTGCAAAGCTTGTGCCTTCTTGTATTTTGTTTGTTAATAGGTATTGAATTTCAATATACTCTAATAATTTCATAGTTGTTCATAAATTATTGTTTCTAAAGATGAAAGTGCCAGATTCATTCTAAATAAAAGAACAAGTTTCAATCATTTAAATGTTTGCAAATGCCTATCAAAAACATATTTACATTGATTTTGATTATGGTTGATAAAGGATGATTTTAAGTATATTGGTATGTGCAAGAAAAATCACATTTGAGCAACTTAAAATGATATTTTAGTATCTAGTTAAATTTAATATTAATAACTTAAATGCAATATAAATAGAAGATAAATATTAGACCATCTCCAACCATAAGACTCAAGACTCAATTTTTTATTCTTTCTTTCATAATACCATAAGACTCAAACTCCTCTCCATCTCCAACCATAAGACTCAACTATACATTTTTTATAGAAGACAAAAAACAAATAAAAGAAACAAATAAAGTGGAAATAAAAAGAAAAAAGGTAAAAAGAATAAGATAATAATAAAATATTGCATAATACTCATCTTATGTGGGAAGACTCATCTTTTGCATAAGATGATAAGACCCACTTTTTACCATCTCCAACCATGAGTCTTATGAGGGTCTTATGCATAATACTCTCATAAGACTCATGGTTGGAGATGGTATTAGGAGTGATAGAAGAGAGACACAATTAGGCATGTATATTTGAATTTCCCAAGATCGGAGCTTCCAGAGTGAGTGAAGAAGAGAAGAAGATGTAGTGTGTGTGTAAAGGGGTAAAAAAGAAATAAAAATAATGTAAACGTGTGTTTGTTTGTTCAAATTTCAGACAATGGCAAATTTGTAATTATGTAATGGTCAATGTCAAAATCACCTAAAATGGACTAAAATGTAATTGTTGGCAACAAATGGATTCTTTTGAGAATGCTCTTCATAACGGGGCCTAAGAATCAATTTTTTGATACATATATTATTAGAAGAAAATATTTCCTTATGTGTTCACGAGCTGCTCGCGAGTAATAGAGTTTTTTTTTTTCCAAAGTGATTGTTACTCGATCGAAACCAAGTCGAACTTGCTCGTTTGATCGAGCTCGAGCCGAGCTTTGACCAAATTTTCTCGTGAATTACTCACGATCAATTTTGATTCGTTAACACCCTTAGGTATGTGCATGAGGTAAACCATATCCTCAACACAATGAGCAAATCACACACATTTAGACTGGAAAGGCATAGATTACGAGTACGAATAGGGTTCCATTTGAATCTCGGACGCATAATGTGGTGGGATCGGAGATTGTGCTGGTATATTTAGATCGCATATATTTTACAATTTCAAATGTTATAGTCCGCCACACAGATAAACCCAATATTTGGGAAACTATTCCATAATAGAGAGAAGAATATGGCGTTGATTTTGGGTTTATGAACCTGTAGAGGGAAGAATTTTCCCAAAACTGAACTATGAGCACATTAAATTCGTGGTGTTTTTGTTTCGGAAAAACTTAAACTTCTTAAACATGGACATCAGGACATGATGAAAAAAATAGATCTTAAAGTTGATTGATAAAATTGCAATTTGAACACTTTGTTTAGTTTGCAGTAGAAGTTAAAGGGAGTTGAAAACAGAGCTGTACACTGTCCAAACTCCAAACATGTAAAACGGAGCACTCCTATGTATTTTCCACCTTGTGTGAGATACAAACAAATGCACCATAGATATCATCACCATTCACCAATAACACTATTAAAACCATCGAAAATGATGTAATTCGTCGTATCATTCTTGAAATTCCCTTTATATACGTTGCAACCTATGGTGGCTCATGTGGAATGTGATCTCAGATACAACAAACAAGCAAACATAAACCAGTTCTCAGAGAACAAATGTGTTTTAATTTGCCATACAGGTTCAAGTCTGGAAAATGGGTCATTCTAAGGAAAAACAATGGCGATGACAGTGAAGAAGATGTGGGGTTATTGTCCAAGGAAATTGAGAAATGGAACCAGAAACAATCTTCTCATATAAAGGTTGTTCAAGAAAGTGAAGCTGATATTCCTCACTTGACTGCCCACAATAAGAAGTGATTTGTCTTCTCTCTAACCGGTGCGGTTTTTATTTTTTTTATCACTTCACTTCGTTACATGTTTATTACAGTTCAAATCATGATCCTGTATGATGTAAGTTTATTAATCTGAGAAAAAATTTAGAGACAGGGGACTCTGTTTAGTATTCAAGTACATGTAAACTGCTTGTCTGCATAGAGAAAGGATCATCATTATATATATATATTGAACATGAAATACATGTTTATTACATTTAAAGAATGTAATGAATCTGTATGGACAGATTGAATAGGAATGAATCACTATCTTGTATATCAACTACAGTCTACACATGTACATGTAAAGAATGAACTGAATCTGCATAACAGGCTGACATAGTCCCTTTGGACTGGTGTGTTTCTAGTAAAGAGTCGAACTATTCATCATGTCAATTCTAGCGTAATCTCAGCATCCACAGCGATTTCCTGTCAAACTTGTAAGCTGAAAACTGCTTACGAGCTCGAAATATGGAAATTGTCCGGTGAAAATATTGAATCCCAAACTAGCTTATCGGAGAAAAGATTTCGAATGCTTCAGCATATTGTTTAGATGTTGGCCATTTGCACTGCATAACAAGCTCGTCATTCTAGTTGTCATCTGTCACATTCAATCCATAACAACTAAGTAATCCCAACATTTCAAGATCGAGGAATCATGCTCATGCACATCCTTGAACAAAACAGTAGCTAAGAAAAGTTGATTCATACCTTTCCTAGACTCGCTCTAGGATAAGGTACGGCCCTCTGATGCGTAGCAGATGTTGATGGGGGAGATTTTCGGCTTGATTCTTCCCTGACGCTTGATTTTCCTCGTGTCATTATTTGCATGCCCCATTTATTGTTCGTTGGATGAATTTCATTCGAGTTTGGTTCTTCCCTGACGCTTGAATTCCCTCGTGTCGGTATTTGCATGCCCCATTTATTGTTCGTCGGATGATGAATTTCATTCGAGTTTGGTTGCTGAAACAGTTTATGACGTCTAGTTAATGGCTGAAAAATCCTAAGAATATCATGGCATGTTTTTATGTGCGTACCTGAAGAGCTCTGCTTCGTGTCGTGATATTGTAGTCTGTGTATCTTTGCTCGTTTAATACACTTGGAGGTAGACTTGACTCCTGAAGTTAAATCAATAGTTCAAATAGTTAGAACAAGGATGAAACGGCGCATGATTGCGAATTCACGTAATCAAGCAATTAAATACCAGAAACAATACGGTTGCGCAGTGCTTTAGGACTTCCAAGTTCATTCTCACATCCTCCAAGCTCCTAAAAACCGTTCAAAGAAATTCAATCAGTTTCACACTACTACATCATATGAGTTTGATGAGAGCATTATGAACAACAACTTGAATAACAGACAAACTTGAAGTACCTGTGCTTCTGTTGTCCAAGGCCAAAGTAAGTAGCTAGGGAAGCCATCTAGTCAAATGAAAAGAAAAATGGAAATCAAAATCCTCAATAGGCCATGAAAATAACAGATTTGCAGCAGTGCATCAAAGTTTCAAAAACGCGGATGATAATCTTCAGCAAGTACTTAGGTATGATCATGTAGTCGAATGTAAGAATTTTCTCCTTATCAGGCATGTTAAGATGAAGAAAGCAAACAAACCTTCATATTTCCAGCTCTTTTGCCAAATTTCTCGGAAAGAACTCCCAACGAATCGATGACCCCTGCTGGGACCGGTGCAGGCCTATTGATCTCAGCAAACGCTTCTCTAATATGTACATTATCAAATCTTTGAATATTGTGACCTGCCCATATTCTTCCATCAAGAATGCTAAATATCTTATCTGCAACTTCTTCAAATGTTGGCGCCCTGGCCACCGCACCTCGTGTTATCCCACCGACACGCCCTGATTTCACCCCTACGACAGATAAGTCCCTTGGCCTAATCAGGGTGCAGTAGCTCTCGAGTTCCATTAGCTTTCGTGGGCAAACTACAATAGCACCAAACTCCAGTACCCATATCTTTTGACCTGGTTTACTTGGAAATGTCGTTTCTAAATCAAAGAAAACAATCTCTGGGGCAGCGTTCTTCACAGGAATCGAACTCGGAATAGCCATTTCTTATGTCGGAATTGAGAGTAAAGATGTCTTAGTTTTTCAGGGGTGGAAATGTTGTGGGATGGTTTGGCAATTTGTGGTGGTTGACAAATGACAATAGATATATAAAGGATGGATTTTTGCATGGAGAGACATAAGAATATTCTTTAACAGGGGTATGAACTATGAGATTGATTGTCTTGTAATTCAAGTTATAGTTAGTTTGGGTGTTTGTACAAACACAACGGTGGCGTAGCTTCTTGATGAGGACATTGTTCATAAGCAACCTCTACATGCAAGGAAACCAAAGCAAGTTGTTTACTATTTTTGCCGCAGGTTCCAATTCTGTGATTTGTTGGTGACTTGTAGTTTGAGATATACAACTAAATTTAGAAGTCTTTTGGCTCTAAATTTAGAAATCTTTTGACTCTACAATTGACCTCGTGGTTATTATTAGTGGTAACACCTTTAAATAAGAAGTAACAATACTTCCAATTGGATGAACTTTATCAGTCTTCCAATGCAATATTTTGTACTTAGAACTTTTCAACATTATTAGGTTACATCTCTGTATAATTTTACTGTTTTTCTTTTTTAAATAAGAATATCAAATCAGAGAAGAGGAATATGTATAAAGGAATGAAGGAAGTTAATCGCAAGTTGTGTTCTCTTCGCCTGAAGAGGATTGATTTGAACTAAATTTAGTTGTAATATACAATAAACAACTAAATAACATTAAACTATTTGGAAAGAAAAAAAAAATGTCTTAGGAGATTTTATATTTTTATGTCAGTAGTAGTAGCAAAGATGGATTTTAAGAGAAATCATAAAATGAAAGACGAAGTCATATAAGAATATTCCGCCATAATAAATTTTAGGGATCGGAGTACTCTTAAAGCAGGAATGTGATCTTATATTATGCTTATATTGTCAAGTTGGACCTTAAATTAGCTGGGTTACGTGAAGCAATACGTAAATAACAATACTACTAAAGTGGGGCACCTAGGCATACACAAATAGTGGCATCTGGTACACGTTAACTCAGCCATTCTTGACCTGTCAATTAGTAGTACTAAACCATATCTCCATCTTCGTGTTTGTTGGAAAATTAGTATATAAGCAAACCATAAAAATACTCTCTTCAAGTGCTGAACCATGCATGCTTTCCTCACATACATTAAACTATAAAAACCAATGAAATGGGACAGTTCACAGTTGCATGAAGACACATACTACAGGCATCTGGAGCACCATAGACACAATATAACATGAACCTGTCATTGCTCAACCTAGCACGAAATTGATTGCTCAAACTTATCTACAATGCAGCAGCAACCTGACTCATCCAAAACAGCCCAATATGCATGGCATTTTGCTTTACAAGCAGTATATACTGAAAGCAAACAAACACACAGCAAAATCGAAGACACTGATACATATGCCCACATCAATGATGCAAATACATGTTATAGTGCTCAAAACATGTTATAACTGTATATTATAAGCTATAATCGATTGTGTTTCAAGTACAGTTCCATTATTCTGAAGTTCCGTTATTCTGAAGCTAAGATATCTGCTTACTAATTGTGATCTGAGTTTAATTCCCCACGTGAAAACACAGATGATAGTGTACAAGTTATGGGGATAGAACTTAGAAGATAAATACTTGACGATGACCGTTAAAATACAAGTAGAACAGTACAACTTCCTGAGGTCTTAATCACTGAATTCTAAGTTCCAAGTCTAACTGCATCATGGAGTCTAACTAAAATAATTCTACAGGTTGTCATTTTGGCTGATTATCTTTACCATCAGCGTAAGCATGTGGAGACATATATCTCTTTGAATAAGGGTTTCCACGGCACAGAAATGGTGATTATAAGAAGCTAAAATAAATTAACCACACAAAAATATGCAACTAAATTTATATGCATGCAAATAAGAACTTATCTCATAAAATGTATATGCCAATACCACCTTAAACCCTTCCAAAACTGGCATGCATACTTTTAAACCACCACCAGGAGCTCCTAAACAGAATTAACCGGGACTCAGTAGAGAAAATATAAGGACATCCAGCAATTCAATACTAAACCTGCTTTCCGCAAAACTTCTAGGTTATAGTATGAAGAACCCAAAACAATTTGCAAGATGCCAGGCCGAAGAATGCACGCTCTCTTAAACTTGTTGAACTTGTATGCAAACAGAATTCAAAATACTTGTTACTGTTACTTAACAATACTATTCATGCTTCAGCGTTATCCAGTCTAGTTCAGGCACTTCATAATCAGAAATAATAATTGTACACTTTACTCCCAAATATGCTAACAAAGGTCACATGATCGAAATCTTGGACTAAGGAGTAGTGTCAAATCTTTAAAAAGGATGCAGTATGTAGACAATCCATATAGCTCAAGTCTATGCACGAGTAATGCAGAATAGCATGTATCCTCAATATGACAAACAATCCCACCAGACCTCAATAATAAAGTCAGAATTTTCTAAAGCTGCAAAACCGACGAAATTTAATTCCTGAGAGCATTTTGCACATTGCATCAGATTTTGGAGTTACTGAGACAGCTAAACACACTAGCGAAAACACTTAAGATCATACAGAAACATTAAACGGTTGCAATAACAAGCATAATGCAAATCAGCAGCAGCTTAAAAAATGAAAACCATCAATTGACCAATTATGACAGAAAAGAAGTTTGGTGTACATTTTTCATCAAGATTCCACATTACAACAGAAAGAATAATCAAAGCAACCAAAACTCCATGAGTTATTCGAATACATATGAAGAATACCTCATATCCTAGTACACGATGTATCAAAATCATCAGGAGCTACTCTAGCAATCCAAGTACTAAGAGTCTTCTTCGCATCCGCATGGTTCACATACGCCAACTCGTACATACTACACAAATTTACAACGAGAGTCTCATTCAATGCCATAGTCGGAACCCTCTCCAACGCACTCTCCAACACCTTGATTGAATCCGACAAGTCCCTCAAGTACATCAAACACAACGCCTTATTATTAATCGCCACCACATCCGATGCATCCCTCTCCATACACTCGTCGTACTCCCTCACTGCAGAGACATAATCCTTTCCTACCAAATACAACAACGCCTTATTCCGACTAACCAAATTCCTCATCCCAACATCTTGTTTACCATCACTCCCCTCCACAATTTTCTCAACGGACTCAAAGCTCCACTTAGCTCCATCTAAATCCCCATACTGCATCTGAACATAACCTAATTTCGAAATCATAATCGGATCCTCAGTGTCACCAATTTGCTCCTTCAACAAACACAAACAAACTTTGAACTCCTTATTGGTCAGATGATGACTCACAATCGTGTTCAACACATGTGCCTCACGTTTTTTCCAGAGATCTCGTGAAACCTCACTGATTTCACCAGACGATTTCAATTTCCGATCACGAATTAAATGCAACAGAGAGTAAAGGCGATCGAGAGATAATTGGCGATTACCTAGAGTATACGGAAGGTGAGCGTGGAGCCAGCGGAGGGCGAATGGCACCATCGATCCACCGGGTTTATGGTTCGGGTAGCGATCCGGATAGGTTTGGTAGAGGTACTGCTTCGCATCGAGATCGTCGTCTAGGGTTTGGAGCTCCTGGTGCGCGTCGTTGAAGCGGCGAAGCTTGAGGAGAGAGAGGAGGTTGAAGGTGAGGTAGATGAGGTGCTCGTGGGGCTTGGAGAGGAGGGAGAGTGATCGAGCACGCGCAACCTTGTCGATGATGGTACGCCACGCGCCGCGGCAGGCGAGATCCTGGATTGTTGAGAGTTCGTAGCAGTAGGAATTGAGGGAAGCGTAGGAGCTCGATAGAGGATCATCGATCACTTCGGAGGCTGCGCTGGTGGTGGTGGTTGCTGTTGCGGCGGAGTCAGCTGGATCGGGTGGTGGCGCGTCATTGTTCTCCATTTCGAATTGTCCAGTGACTGATTAATCAATCAATCTTTCAGCATTTCTCCACAAAGCTAAACTCTGCGATTTTTTTCTTGGATAATTACAAAGTAAAATCTGCCATTGAGCATTTCATAATGTGATTGGGCCTGTAGCTAAATTGGAAATACCTATACGATTAAGATCCAGTAACATAATTTTCGGACCTTTTCCAGACCAGTATTTGCTTGGGCTGAAATTGTTAAAATAGCCGGCTGCCCGTTTCTACTTTGAAATTTAATGTCGTTTTCTTGGATGAAAGAACAAGACCTAAGCGACTATTCGTCCCCTTAAGTTTTCGTTTTTCATTTTAGACGTTCCGTTAAAAAAATTCATTCCAAAAATGAAAATAATTGTGTAGGGGTGTTTTTGTAGTAGGTCAGTAAACGCTTTTAAGTAGGTGACTAGTCCTCCTTAGTACGTTGACAAGGACGTCCTCCTTAAGTCACTTCCATTTCCATAAGCATAGGTTTTCTTCTCCAAGTACAATGATCTTCTTAAGTACCTGTAAAGAGCTTAGGCAAGTGTCGGTGTATATGCCGGTTTGTCGTATGGTTAAATCGGATATAGACTCTACTTGAAAGAGGTTCGTAGCCTTCCTTGTATAAGGTGTAGTAGGTAGATAATAGTTAATACCTCATATATAGGCATTGATTCTTCTTAAGTCGGACCAATCTCCTTCGGACATTTGTCGTCTTGTTTCCTCCAAGTGTCCCTAGTAGACCCAATGTTGACATTAATGGGCCTAGCCCAAGCCCAACTAGGTGTGTATCTTAGTGCATTCCAGAACATTCTTCTAGACTCCCTTCCTCCGTGGCTTTCTTCTAGGTCCTCTCTTTAATATACTAATGTAGATAGTGCTTGACTGCTTGGAAGATAAAGATCTTGAGGCTCTGAACATTGAGGTACGAAGAGTTCAACCTCTGATATATAGATTCTTCTTCATGTTCCTTATTCCTTCATCCGGTGCTCACCAAGCTCTCCTTCTCTGGACCTTTCTATGTCCTTTGGAGGTGATTTTGGGGCCTCATTGAAGGTAATGACTAAATAAGCCCTCACTGTGTAATTCTTCAATAGTAGAGCTACTTAGTTCGTCTTAGAGCTTGTAGTACAGATTAGACATATTTTCATATCAACAAATTGTCATAAGGCGGAATTACAACCAACTACCTTTTAATTAATAAGATGATCACAAAACAATCGGGACTTTTATGTTTACAAAATTACAAGGACAAATTTATATTTGGGTGCTAAATTGTGTTATAAGGACTAAAATACCCCTTTATTTACTCGATTTTTTAAAATGCAAATTTAATCTTATTACACATTTCACTCAAATATTTTGTAATTTGTCATAATCACTTTTTCTTCATTTCTTCTTCACACACTTCTTCTTCATTTCTTCTCTCTTTCACCACTACCACTATTCAACCGTCACTAATCTGGAGCTTCAGGACCGTTCTGGTTCATCTTCAAACACATCTTCTCTTTCATCTTCATTTCTTCCTTCCTTCTCTATTTTTTTTTTCCAAAATTCAGAGCTCTTATTGGCGCCCTTGATCAAAGCTCCGTAGCTCCAAAATCAAAGCTAAGAAGCTCCGATATGGGAGCTCCAAATCGGAGCTCCGATACTGGAGCTCCATATCGGAGCTAAGGAGCACCGGTCTAGAGCTCCCAAACCGGAGCACCTTAGCTCCGATCTTGACACATGGTATAATGTATTCCTTTTTTATATTATACGTTTTTGGAATGATCAATGACTCTTTTTTATTCATTTTGAAACGGCAGATATTACTATTACATTACGGTAGTAAATGACAATTGCAAAAGACCCAATAATTGAGTCACATGCTTAATAACTGTCAAAATATAGAGTTGTTGATTGATCAAGATTCAAGTTGGTCTCCAACGAGGCATGACTTATTTTGGACTTTGGAGATCATCAATCTGTAAAGCTAACCTGCTCGCCCCTGACATGATCCGTCACCTTTTGTGTTTTGCATGAACACTTTAACGCGGTTTGCACCAGGAGAGTGAGTAGATCCCCTTCTTTTCCTAATTTATCTTTATCATTAATTTAATTAATTAAATAAATTATCGCGTTAATTTGTACCAACCATGCAACGCGCTGGATGGTCGGAAACGGATAGTAGGATATCATATTATAAACAATTTATAATACTTTTGGTCATCAAGTCATCATGGAAAAGTTTGATTGGTTGTGCTTGTGCACCCACGTTTTCTGGTTTGCGAAATCAATGGATTTGGTACCTAGATTGATTCCAGTTGAACAAAAATTATGCTCTGAACAATGTTGTAGTAGAAAATTAGTAGAATACTGTGGTCTTTGATTTCCTTAGAAAACATCAAAACATTGAATTTTCTTGTTTTGTAGTGTACATTATTTCTCACGGTAGCTCTTATTAATGTGCATTTGTGCTAAAAGTCAGATGTTATGTACCTAATGTACCTCTCAGTGAAATAATACAACTATAATGTACTACATCTGTGTGGTACAATCTACCAAACTACAAAAGACTTACAAATCGGACGACAATATAATTGACCATATTTCCCTCAGGTAGCCTTTGCTTAAGCTGAAATTTGACTTATTCTTTGCAATATCCTCTCGTTTTTAAAAGTCATCATCATCGTTATCACATATCAACTTGTTCAACTAGTTAAATGTCACACCTCATACCAACACTTCGCAAATGGGAAACCACTGAGAAACTTTGGTACTCCAGTGGCCAGTCTAGTGTAATAATGTTGACCATGTGCTGTCTTAATATTCTATATTACTTTAAACAGGCCAAAAGATCTTTGTTGACTAAAGCTACGTATATTCAGAACCCAGTCATATATATAATGTCCTAATACTTCAGCAAAACTAAAGCTCAATACTTCAGTGATCATGGGATCTAGTAGTACACAAAACTTGTTGCTTCTCATCTGTGTTTCATTTGTTTACTGTATCATCACTGTTCCATTAGTTGATGCAAGAATCAGACACTACAGATGGGAAGTCAGATACGAATACAAGTCACCCGACTGTTACCGGAAACTGGCCATAACTATCAACGGCAGAACGCCCGGTCCCACGATCATTGCTGCACGTGGTGACACTGTAGTCGTCGAGCTTACTAACAGTTTGTTGACTGAAAATGTTGCCATCCACTGGCATGGAATCCGCCAGGTAAATATTTAGCTAGCCAGTTCATTTCTAATGCAGTTAGATGTGTAGTGAATGTACTCTTTCACTAACGAACTGCGTATTATGTTGTCGATTTTCTGCAGATTGGAACGCCCTGGATGGATGGAACCGAAGGCGTGACCCAGTGCCCCATTTTGCCCGGTGACACTTTTGTCTACAAGTTTGTTGTTGACAGGGTAAGTAGAAATAATATTACTGTGCTCATCATAGATAGTGAAACTAATTTAGATATACTCTGTCAGACCAGGGTGGACCCAGGATTTATATAGAAGTATTTCGGAATTTTCGGGGCCAAATTCTTATACTCTACCTCTGAGACACTAAAAATCACAAAGTTGATTTATTTCTTGAATCTTTTGTGCAGCCTGGAACATATATGTATCACGCGCATTACGGTATGCAGAGAGAAGCCGGTCTATACGGATCACTCCGTGTATTACTGCCTGAAGGAGAATCGGAGCCTTTTGCGTACGATTACGACAGGAGTATCATCCTCAATGACTGGTATCACAGGAGCACATATGAACAAGCTGCTCGCCTATCTTCTATTCCCTTTGTTTGGGTTGGAGAGCCCCAGGTAACTTACCAAATCTATTGTTTTAACATAAACTTCATTAGTCCTTTTGTGCCACTCGAGTTGCTGATGCTGCTATTCGTGTTATTTCAGTCGCTTTTGATCCAAGGCAGGGGAAGGTTCGATTGCAACACACCAGGCCTTGCTGCTGGACTATGTAATGCAACCAGTCCGGAATGCTCGCCTTATACAATGACAGTTGTCCCTGGCAAGACATATCGGCTTCGGATTGGAAGCATGACGGCTCTATCCGCTTTGAGCTTTGAAATCGAAGGGCACAACATGACTGTAGTTGAAGCTGATGGTCACTATGTAGAGCCGTTTGTAGTTCAAAACTTGTTCATTTACTCCGGTGAGAGCTACTCCGTTCTAGTTAAAGCAGATCAAGACTCGACGAGGAACTACTGGGTTAGTACGAAAGTTGTGAGCCGTAACAGCACCACTCCAAATGGCCGAGGCATCTTCAATTACTACCCCAACCACCCTCGAAGGAACCCGCCAACGACGCCCCCTGTTGGCCCGCGTTGGGATGATGTAGTTCCTAGAATAGCCCAAAGTGTAGCGACACGAGCACACCCTGGATTCATCCACCCTCCACCCCAAACATCCGACCGGGTCATCGTCATGCTCAATACGCAAAACCGGATCAACGGAAACGTCAGGTGGTCAATAAACAACGTGTCATTCACACTCCCGCACACGCCTTACTTGATCGCGTACAAGCACAACTTATTACACGCGATTGATCAGGTTTCACCCCCTGACAACTACGATTTTGAGAACTACGACATCAACAGCATCGCGCCAAATGTGAACGCAACGACTAGCAACGGCGCATACAGGCTGAAGTTCAACACAACGGTCGATATCATCTTGCAGAATGCAAACACTATGAACCCGAACAACAGTGAGACGCACCCCTGGCACTTACACGGCCACGACTTCTGGGTCGTGGGGTATGGCAGGGGCAAGTTTAATGCCTCTAGTGACCCAGAGAGATACAATTTGGTGAATCCAATAATGAAGAACACAGTGGCTGTTCATCCATTCGGGTGGACGGCATTGCGGTTCCGGGCGGATAATCCCGGTGTTTGGGCTTTCCATTGCCATATAGAGTCACATTTCTATATGGGCATGGGAGTAGTTTTTGAAAGTGGTGTTGAGAGAGTTGGACGATTGCCTACATCTATTATGGGCTGTGGTGCCTCAAGGGAATACAACAGGCCTTAGGAGTACATTGGATTTGTTTGCTCTGACATGTACCAAATCAATTTTTTTTCATACACCGGATCTACCCAATTATTTCGTACATTAAAGTGTGAGTGACATGTTGACAAGTATGTACAGTTAGTCGGGCGATTTTACTGGCCACCCCCCGCACCCCTAAACTAGAGCCTCAAGGTGTGCTCTTGGGTTTATTGTATTCATTAAATGGTAAGGGATTGTTCAATTAGATTTAATGTTAGAAGATTATTTCTTTTTCGTATGAGGTGGAACAAGTGTGGTTCCTTAGAGCTAGGCCAAGACTAATTTCATCCCCTTTTTATTGCTCACGTACCCCACATATGTTGTCATTTAATCACATTAATTAAGTTTAATTAACAAACCTACTAGAAAGTAGAAACACATATTATGCATGGAGAAATAACATGTTATATTAATTTCATCTTGCTTGCTTCAATATCAAACTTGTCTTTGATGCCATGCAATATCAACTATATAAATTAAACAAGATCGTAATTCAAAGTTTTAAAACATACTATGCATGTAGAAATTACATGTTATATTGATTAATTTGGCATTGCTTGTTTCAATATGGAGTTGTCGTTGATACCACACAACTATCAACTATATGAATTAAGAACATTTCTTATGGTTGAGACTTAAATATAGGGCTTTTAACATGTAAGTCCCAAAAAAATCCCTTCCAAATGAAGTCTCCAATGGTTTAGGGCTTAATTTGAGTTTTTTTTGTTTATGGGACCCACATAATGTAGTTGTTTTTTCCTTGTGGGTCCCATATTTTGGGCTTAAATTGGGGCTACTAATTAGTAGCCCTTTTATAGCCCCCATTGGAGGCATTTTTAGGTTTAATTGGGGCTTTAAAACTCAATTAAGCAAAAAAAAAAGCCCCCATAAGGAATGTTCTAAACAAGGTTGTTGTTGTGTTTTTGGGTAAGTTCGTGCTTCCAAGAATTTGCATAAGTAAATGTCCAAAAGCGTCCTTCCAATCAAGTAATTTTCATAGGTTGCTAGGACCCGAAAACTTGAGGGGGGAGGGGGGATTAGTACTTCAAACCCGGTTTGCTTAAAGGTCAAATCGAGTTGACGGATTTACGTTTAGGGAATTGTATGTTGAGTGCCCTAATTAGTGGAGTAATGATCTTAATTGTGTTATGCCTATAATATGGTGCCTATTTTTATACCTTTTCACAAAAGTAGACCTCTTTCCCTGGATTGTGCAGATTGTACGCCTTATATTGAGGCACATGAGTGTTTGAGTCCCATACATAATTTCATGATCTTGGCCCACTTTCCAATTTGGGCTAAGTAATATTACTTTGGTCTTTCTACTGCCTCCACGAACTTTTCCAGAACTTTCGTGCTCTTTGGATTGAGTTACGGTCTGACCTATCGGCTCGACCAACTCTTATATGGAATATGCTACTTGGTTCTCTGGCCGATTTTGTCTTCAGGAGTAGTTTGGATGACAGGAGACTTGGCCCTGCCCGTTCTACTTTTTATCCGGTGCACAAAACTTGGCTCTGCCTGTTGTACCATTATGGTTCAACCCTTTGTAAAGTTCAGATGACTTAGTCGTAGCATTGATTTTTGTTGGGCTTCACGCTAAAAAAAAAAAGGCCATTAGTCACACTTTTTATGATGGCAGTGCATGAGAAATGTGGGAAAAATATAAACTAATGACATGTTGTTCAATGTAAGATGAAGTGACACTTATAATTGAGTATTATAATAATGATTTTTAAAGATTAATTCTTATAGTAGCAAAATGAGATAATTAGTGGCCAGAGCAATAATCCCTATTAAGAATTTAGAAGTAATCTCATTGGCCCATTTAGTCTGGCCCAAAATACTTCCTTCAAACCTAATTAAAAAAGATTGCTGACTTGTAATTTTCTGTAAAACTAAAACCTCAGCAGATCCCGCCTAATTTCATCTGTACCCCCAAAACATTTCTACGGAGAAGATTTCAACCACGGGAGAAGAATTTATCAACCACTCAGTAAGTACCATTGTTTTATGTATTGAAATCTCTCTTTATCAAATCATGTTCATCTAGTTGATCAACTTTTTATTCTTATGAGTCCTGGATTGTAGGTAATATTCAGGGATCAATTCAACAAGCATAAAAAAGAATTTGAGGCCTAAAGGGAAAATATGGATTTGGGTAAGAATTTCCCGTTCTTGTATTCAACCAACAGTCTTTATGCCTTATTTCATGTTTTCAGTGCAGTGGGCACACCAGGTGTTCGATAAAAGCCTTATGATAGACGCTTAGAATTATTGTGAGTAATGCATCCAGCTTCCTTTAGGAGGAGTTCTATTATCTTGTTAAGAAGCAGCTCAAGTGTTAATGGATAGGCTGAAAGATGTTGCAATTAGAAATGTCTTCACTACAACTCTCCACCTCTGCCCCTAGACTCTGTAACCTGCATTTCATGAGAAATTCATATATATAATTAACACTTTCCATAAATTGATAAGAGTCAAGATAAAGGCTGTGTGCCTATTGGGGGTGTTCTAAATGCTTTGATGGTACCCAAAAGTTTGCCACTAACTAGATACTGACTCTCACAATATACTTAGATTTTTACCGGTTCCTTCTTTGAACTGCAACACTGAGTTCTTCAACGAACTTTCATGCTTTCAATTTCAGAAATATGTACACCTCATTGATTAAGTACTCTAAGTCTATCATGAGTTCTTTAGATTTTTTTTTTCTTTTTCTTTTGTTGGTACAGGAATAAAGAATAGGTGAGTTCATTTTGATATTATATTAGGATAAATGGAGCTCAGCTCAAGCCTGTTTGCTTGTTGTCTTAGTATTTCTAATTCACCGAATTACCTATTAATGCATGCATCAACTGAGTTAGTTTTATTATAATGGTTCATCAGGTATTATAGAGAAGGATCCTATTGAGTTGGACATGGATTAATGGAACTATGGAAGAACAGTATATAAGAAGATGATTGATGGAGCATAGAGAAGAGAATGAAGATAAACTTGGTAAGTGCAGGGAGATTTTTGCCTTGTGGGTACAGAGGGTATTTCATTTGTGGTCTACTATGATTCTAAGTTCTAACTTGTTGCATGTGCTAAGCTCTAATCCGAACTCCACGTGGCTAAATGATTATACACAGGAGACTTTTACATTTTTATGCACAACAATACTATAGATTTCTCTTGCAGTCGCTCCACATGGAAAGACTGCACCTGATATCTGGGTAATGCAAGTATTCATCACAAAGGGATGTAAAGTTTGAACCCGGTATGATCCTAATGAGCTTGTTTTTTGTCTGGTGCTTGGTTCACACCGGACTTCTGTTTATTTGGTTAAGAGCATTCCTTATGGAGGTTATAAAGTGGCTTATTTGGGGCTATGCCCCAATTAAGCCTCAAATAGCCTCCAATGGAGGTAGTAGCCCATGGCAATGAGCTACTAATTAGTAGACCAAGCTTAATCCCCAAATATGGGATCCACAAAAAAAGACAACGAGTATGGAGTAATATATGACAATATGAAGTAATATGGGACCCACAAAAAGCCCCAAACCATTGGAGACTTCATTTGGGAGGTGCTTTTATGTTAAAAGCCCACTAATTGAGCCCCACCGAGTGCTCTAAGAACTCTCTTTTTTTAAACTTCATCCATGTATTAACATACTCCATTTCAAAGTTTCAATTGGGATTTGTCAAAATAGAGTGCTAAGTTAGCATGCTCTAGAGTTCACATTCTAGATTCATTCTTAAAGTGAGCAAGTATTTAATTTTTTTTGGTGTGCAACTTCACTTGTTGCAACCCTTTAAGAGATTTGTTAAGCTTTATGGAGAAGCTTGGATACTCTTTGGAGATGCTCCTGTCCTTTTTTATTCTTTGATTAGCTGACAGGAAAGTAGTAGGCGTAGCATCTCATATGCTTGACGCAAAATATTGATTATACAATTTCAAACAATTTATTGAAGAATTATTTAATGAATTTTGGATAATTCATGTTTTATTGATCTACAAAGTATAAATTTTGGATACATTCCCAATATGATTATTTAAATGTCGGGAATTTTGTGAAGTAAGTAATAAATAAAATACAAATTTATTTTTGTATTACTGCTATTATGAAAGACTGCATTTATAAATGATACTGCTTTAAAATTTAATGGCATTCAAAAGTGCCACTAAATAATTCATTGGTTACACATAAGAATGCCACTATTTTGAAAGTGTGCCATTTGTAAAATGTCAGTGAACAAAAGTCTAGCATGACATTTCAAATGGTTGCTAGTTTCTCAAAGATTGGCGGTTGGAAATGCCACAATATTGATTGACAGTTTTCTAGTGCAATAATATTGAGTTGTAGTGACATCTATAAATGCAGTAAAACTATTTACAGTGTCACTCACAATTGCCACTGTTAACGATTGCTCTAACACTTAATAGTGTGGGGCTAGATAGCTAATGCAACGTTGGGAAAGATGTCATTGTACAATAGATTGGTGACATTATAGAATTAGCCACACAGCTAGAAGTGGCACTTCTTACAAATTGCCATTGAAGCCTAATATGTCACTGAAAATAACAATGAGCAACACTTTCTATTGTCATTAAAGCCAGGGTTTGTTGTACTGTCACTATTCTTTGGGCTTACTTAGTCTGTCTTTTGCTAGGCTATCTTGATCAGCCCATAGTGTTGAGCAGCCTATGTATTTTCCAGATATCGCCCTTTAGAACATCCAAATTCGTAGTTCGCAGACTTGACATATTGCAACATCATCAGTTATAATTCACATTAAGTTAGCAAAGCATACAAGAAACGCATACCATGATGCATGGAGACATTGATTGTTATATTAATTACATGTTATTATCGAAGTTGTCGTTGATGTCACACATTTATCACTTATGAAATAAACGAGGTCATAAATCACTTTAGTTTTGAAAAACATACAAGAAACACTAATCTATGCATGTAGAATTGTGTTTTATATTCATTTGATTTTGCTTATTTTAATAGTGAGCTTGACGTTATTTTGACGCAATTATCATTATTAACCATTATATAAACAAGGCCGTAGATCAAATGAAGCAAGAACAAACACATTACATTATAAAAATGGTTATAGAGCTGCTTATGGAACACAGTGTCCATTTATACCAAGGAAGGTCATTAGCAAGTTACCAGCAACAGATTCACATAAAAAATGTATTTTTTTTTCTTGTTTTCCACTGGTATTTGCTACGTGCAACCAATCCCATCCAGCATTGTCTTTTTCAGGGAAGACTTTCCCAACAGTGTTTTTTACATCCACCAGACTCAGACCACAGACCTCGGTGCACTTACATCCCCTGCCAGACAGCAACAGTTGGTTGCCCAGAAAATGGATTTTGCATTAAATTTTAGGGCATTTCTGGTTCCTCAGGTAAAAAATTTAGATTAATCAAATGCAAATTATGTAGAGATGCAGTCCTTGTCATTGTAGAGTCCTGACGAAGAGTATAATGGCAGCATCAATCTACTCTAAACCATTCGTCTTCTTGGGCAACATACCAATGGAAACAGGGGCTATTCCTTGATTTGTTTGCACGGGCGAATTGCGGTTCTACACGAACACTGGGGTAATTTCTTCACATTTAAGTTTATTTACATTTTCGTTTGCATTCTATATTTGAGCCTTTTATTCATGTAGTTTCGACTGATGTCCTAAGGCACTTCATAGTGCAAGTGTTTGATCTTCCTCAAAATGTGAAACCTCTTACGAATTAGCAGAGTATTTGTTACTAAGTATTTTAGTAGAATATGGCTTTATCAACGGGGGGAAAATAGAACATATATATATATATATATATATATATATATATATATATATATATAGATATATATATATATATATATATATATATATATATATATATATATATATATATATATATATATATATATATATATATATATATATATATATATATATATATATATATATATATATATATATATATATATATATATATATATATATATATATATGTATGTATGTATATATATATATGTATGTATGTATGTATATATGTATGTATATATATATATATATAGTAGAATATGTCTTTGGAAGACTATAGTAGAGTGCATGTATGTATGCATTAAATCCTGACTTCCAGCTAGATACCGGTAAATGTATTATTTGTAAATGTGAAAAGAGACCAGGAGGCTATACCAATGCTTTTAGAGAACTCATGCACCTGTGTTTGGTTATTTACTTTCATTGTACCCAAATATATAGCTACTGAGGATTTTAGTTAATAACCACTTTTTTTTTAACACATAATCATGTAAAGCTACATTTTTGTGTGAAAGAAAGTCTATGTCAATATCTATGCCAATTTAGTCCTCCCTAATTATCTCTACATGTTTCCCTTACTTGAGATACATTTCTAAAGGAAAAAAACTTTAATTAAAAAAAAAAACTAAAAAAATTCATACCCTAATAAAGCAATTGTAACAAAAAACAATTATGATAATTTTCTATTTCACAAGTTTCATAATCATAAGCTCTAGATGTTGCAAAAGTGCCTTATTGATTTCCTCTTTGACTCAGTTCAAAGCCCGGTTTGTCCCATATAAAAGAATCACAATTTAGAATTCTTTTTTAAAGTCAAGTAGTTTCTATTTAATTTACTTTTCTAACTGAACATACAAGTATACTAAACATTTATATGAAAGGTATTTGTGTTGACAAGAAAATTATCAAAGAAGTTTCTATTTAATTAAATTTTCTATCCGCACATACAAGTATACTGAAAAAGTATATGAAAGGTATTCGTGTTGACAAGAAAATTATCAAAGAGAATTTCTTGTTTACTTACATTTAGAAGTTGTTTTATTTCAGTAGTCAATTAGATGTCCATATATATGATGATGCAATCTTTACTAAACATGGCCATGAGGTCGTGGTTTTACTCCCTGGCGTGGTTTTAAAAGTGGCAATTACAGTTATTGCCCTTTATGAATTGGTTAATGGTCTTCAGATTCACAATAATGTGCCAATCAATGAGTGGGCCCTACCGCTCTTGGCACGCAACACTCATGTGTTCTTTTGGACCCCCAGAGTTTTCAATGGCCTATAAATAGGCCTTTGGTTTTCCAAAAGGGCTCACCATATTCTGCATCCACCCCAAATATCTCCTGCCTTTTCTATATCATTTATCTTCACCGAGTTCATCAAGCACCTAAAATGGGCCGAAAAATTGAGATGAAAAAGATTGACCATGTAACGAAGTGTCAAGTCACATTTTCAAAGCGTCGAAGTAGCTTGATAAACATGGCCAAAGACATTTCAATTTTTTGTGACATTGATGTTGCTCTCGTTGCATTTGCGCCTTCTGGCCGTGTTAGCCAGTACTGTAACAAAACAAGGTTTTGTTTATTCTTTTTTCGTATCTTTTTTTCCTTTTTTTTTTTTTTTTGTTGTTGTTTAAAATTATTATTTACATTGTTTTTTAAAAACATGATTTTATGTATGGAACATTCAATTCGAAAGGAGTGAATCAAATCTCAACTACTTCTGATTTTTTGTGGCCTCAACAGTATTGAAGATGTGCTCAATCGATATGCCGATCTGCCAGCTGACAAGAGATTGATGTAATTATTGATTTTACTTTCAACAATTTC
This sequence comes from Plantago ovata, assembly GCA_028274465.1. Lineage (NCBI taxonomy): Eukaryota > Viridiplantae > Streptophyta > Magnoliopsida > Lamiales > Plantaginaceae > Plantago > Plantago ovata. The sequence continues at coordinate 8,708,627 of CM051456.1, read as the reverse complement.
TTTGAATTGGTCTCCAGTATTTTAATTTTAATTTTTATTGTTTATCATTGAATTGTTAACTTATGTTTATCTTGAATTCTGATGGTGGAACAGTCAGATGGAAAATATTGAGGTATATATTAATCTACCATGCTATAGTTTTTTATTGTGTATATAAGTAGATTTATTTACCTTTTTCTTCTTTTAGCAATTGTATGAAAAGATGAACTAATTATTACTTTATATGAAGGATAAAGTGGAAATGTTGAAGCAACTGAGCCACATCAAGGGTGAGACAAGCAAGCTGCATTTCCTTGACAAGCAGTTAGTATCTCTCACTTTCTCTCTCAGCACATACATGTATTTATGTGCATACACACGCATATTTTCTATATATCATTGAATTATCAAGATAGGACACACATGTTCAAATTACATGTATTGATTTGGTTTCATTGTTTACCTGCAAGCCAAATGTAAGAAGGTTTTAGCATTAGTTATTATAATCTTTAAGCATTATTACGTTAAAATATGCATAACTTTTTTTTTCGTTTTTTTTTCTTTGCTTTGTGCTGTTAATTGTAGTAGATTTTTTTTTGTTTTTCCTTTTCAAATATGACGCTGTTCTAATAAATTTGTCGTGATTTTTTTTTTGCATGTTATTATCATATTAAATACTATGTCAAAAGCCATTTATTAGATTACTTACCTTTTCCAATTTACTTGGCAAATAGATATGTTCCGTCCTTCACGAACATTTCAGAATTTAGTTTCCTTGTCCAGATATAATTTTATTTCTCATTTGGTATATATTCTCTAGTCCGTATCTAACTAAATTGTTCATCATGGTGCATGTGAATTGTACTGATTGTCTTGGGTGCTGGACTATTAGTGTTGAGGTACATTTCTTTCTTTCTTACTTTGTTTTGTTTTGTTTCCTCTCCTTTGACATTTTTTTCTTCACTTTTAACTCACAATTTGTTTCTTTGTTTATTTTTAACCCTGGATGGTTACTGTTGTTTCTGACAGAATCTTCAACTGCAAATCGAAAAGTGTAGCCTGGAGTCCCAAATTTTAGAAGCCAATCTAAGGTAAAGTTGTACGCTTCTATGAAATAGTCGCGCTTCATTTTCAACTTGGTAACCTTTCATTTATAGTTTTATTATGAGATTCTTCCATGTTGTGTAGGGATTATGAAATCCCAGAAAAGGAGCCTGCTTCCTTGCATCAGTCATCGTGGTGCGAGAGAAACCTGAGAGAGTCTCTTGCAGAAGTCATGGCTAGAAAAGTATGTCCTATGTTTAACTTTGAATGGGTTAATTTTTGTCATTTTTCGGTCATTTTAACTCTCTAATGCTTTTCTGTTATATAGAGCGCACTGGCACATGGAATGATGCTTGTGTTGCCTCATCGACCGATTCAGGTATAAACATGTTTATGCAAGATTTCGAATCATAGTTAGCAGTAATTTACCTATCACTGTCTAAGTACTTTAAAATAGCATACTTTGGGTTTTGGTCAGCTGGAGAGAGAGAACCTCGGTGGAATGTTGTATTCCTCTAATCTCACTGAAAATCAACTTGCCGCCATGGAACCAAATCCCCCTACAGGAGAACATTTGATGAAATTTGATCCGTGGACAAATATATATAGGTAATCATACTATCTAGTAACTGCTGTTTCAACTGAACAAAGAAAAGATACTATTGCTTGCATGTTTTCTCTCATATAAATCATACTTGGTTTTTTGATATATGTTATTTGATTTTTTTCATAGAGCAAAACTTAGTGATCGTTTTCAATATCGTATGTGAATAGGTATGGGTCAAGCTCAGGGGTAGCAGCCAATGCCAACATTTCAGGAATACCTCAATCCCGCTACAATGAGATAATGGGATTGGGAGGTTACTTGCAATTTCCGGATTCAAATTGCAACCACTCCAACAACTCCGCAGCAGATGAGATTATAGGCCAGTCTGGTATAAATTTGGCTAATAACTTGAGTAACGCCAATGCTGGAAATGCATCTTTGCATATTGATGGCTTCTTCGGCATGAATAGTAGCCAAGTTCAAAGAAACGGTCAACTACATGCCCTGCCATATCAATTTCAACCAGCTGTTACCAATACCTATACGGATACTTCATTTGGCAGTATGCCATTTCAGGTAAAATTAGGATATTATTTTTTTAAAATCCTTTTTCTGGAATAATTTTGCTGAGTGAAACTATAGAATAACAAATACTTGACCATAGTTTTCTGAATTCTGATATAAAAATTGGTGGGGTGTGGGGGAGAATTCCCTTTACTTGTTGATATGTATTTATGCAGATCTTGCAAGATTAGAATTCCCAACTATAAGTATATTAGTATATGATCTTTTCCTTGTTGATATCAGGATTAGAGTTTAGGTATATTAGTATATGATCTTTTCCTTGTTGATATCAGGATTAGAGTTTAGGTACTTTTGTATGTCGTTGTGAAGGTGCTCCTCTTTAATTGTTCGTTTAATAGTACTTCAAATTTAAACTTCATTGTGATTTATCTTATCATGCTAGGATGCTCTGGGGGTAAACATGCCCTTCCAATCAGGAGCTCAGAGCAACTCATGGAATTGGGAGGACTTGTTGGATGTGAACGACAACCACGTGGACTATCCTCCCAGGCAGTGATTCTTAAAGTGAAAGTCCTATCAGCCTCTAGTTTGAGGGTAGTATCATACTACATTTACAATTTTCTTTTAAACGAGACATTACTTATGGCAACATAATATCGTCCTAGCAAGATGTTGCTACGACTTTTTCATTTTCATTTCTGAGTTTTTACAGACATCATGCTTTTAGATGACATCTGGGGCATCTACTATATATTTAAGACTATATTTGGTTTTCTGTTACTATGAGTATAGTAGGTTGCCTGTGATATAATCTCTATATCTAATATATACATCTGTGCACCTGTGGCCATAATGTTTATTAAATCCAATAGATGGAAATTTGCCTAAATTTTTTGATTCATTATTTTTCTTAAAACTGCCAATACATAGACTGCCAAATTATTTGCAAAACATAGCATGTTGTGCAGGAGCCTAAGTATGAACTCTTGGGCTTCAGTTGATTCTTATCTTGGAGCAACTACAAAATGGTTAGATTCCATTTTGCATATACCTTACATAGAAAATCAAATAAAATAAACAAAAATCTTCAAACCAAAACGAGCTGAAACTCGAACAACTGATTATATTTTTCAAAGACAATCCTTTCTCTTATTTAAAATGATTGACCATTAGTTACTAGTTACTACATTACAGAGCATGCATTTGGATTGTCATCACTGAACATGTCAATGTAAGGGTCCTGATCATATCTGTTAACACTATATGCTGTTTGGTTTTCGACTTTCCTAACAAAACCAGCAGGTGCCTTCTTGTCATAAACCTGAGGGGCGTATGGCTGAGCCACCAAGTTGTAGGGTACATATGGCCATATCTCCGCCTTCTTCCCTGTAGCTTTTGCCTTCTTTAACACCTTGCTCTGTTCAGCATACCCTGTTACTGTCACCTTCTGTTGTTTCCTGTTTATCTCCACAGATTTCACTCCTACACAACCAATTAAATACATAAAAAAGAATTTCATCAGTTTCATAGATTATATATTTAATCTAACAGTTGCTATCTAGGATCTAGCTACAATATTGCATATACATACCACTTAAAGAAGACAAGGCTTTGTAGACTTTGAGCTCACAGCCATCACAGTCCATTCTGACTTTAAGGTTAACAGTTTGGAACTGCTTTCTTTTCTTCTTGTGTTTATGATTACTGCTCATCATATCAGATATGTACTCCAATGTTCCTGAAACTCCCATATTTCAATTCTGCTTCTTCTTGAGATGTTTGAAAGTATAAAAGATTAGTGGGAATGATTTGTTTGCCTCTTGAGAATGCATGCTAGCTGCTTATATAGGCAAAGAATTTTATCTGAAAATTTTCAAAGCACCAGCAGATTATTGGTTGTACTGTAGCTGTGGGGTCCCATGTCAAGGTACAGCAACAATACTTCTAATTAAAGGGTGTTTAGTTTAATTTTGAGGTTTGAACCTAATTCTTTTTTTTAATTTTGATTGAAAGATTTTGTATTGTTGAAATGTCTAGTGGAAAGTGAGAGGAAACAGAAAACAAATGAATTGCACAGTGAAATATTTTTTGGACTCATCATGCAGTTCTATATAGCAAAAGTAGGTAACCAAGAAATTGAAGGACCATATATTTTGTTGCGTCCTGAATTAATATAAGCAATTATGCAATACTTAATATTAATTAAATGGAATGGTTATTTGTTTTATGTGCATTGTTGTTCTATTTGAGTAGATCTTTGAGGTCAGAGTACAATGTGTTTTTCTTCTTTTTCAATGTGTAAGTTAAAGTGGTATATTTGTCAGCTTGATAGAATTAACAGTAACATATTGACTACTAATTAACTACATTACACAACCTTAAACTTAATGGAGCTAGCATCCGGTTCTGTACCAATAGTTGTTTGGAAAGGACATGGCGGAGGCTCGGGAATTATACATCTATCTATCTATTTGAGTATTGGTGCGCACTGGTGTGTATTTTATAAAAATAAAAATAATAAACCCAACCTAGGCAAATCGCACAAGGTAGAGTTTCCTGTCTTGCCAAATCACGCAGAGTCAAGTATTAAGCGAGCGATAGGTGGGTCTAACAAATAGTTGGTCATTGACACATCTATGATCTATTCGAGTATTGGTGCACACTGACAAGTATTTAGTATTTACAGAAAAATAACCCAACCTACAAACCTCACCAGGTAGATTTCTCCCCAAAACACGGATAGTTCAGTAGCAGTACTAACGTGGGTGATGGGTGGGTCCAAGGACAAAATTTCACTAACTCTTCTTGTCAAAAGTTCACAATAAATAACAAAATTTATATTTATGATTAGAGACACGGTAAATACACGAAAAATAACCACACTAAGACACCCAATCTACACACATTATAGAATGTTACAAATAAATAAATAATCACATCACCGTTCACTGTGTATAATTCCGGGTGTTGTGTGTTAAAGGTAAAACAAAGTAAGATTTCAAACGAAAAGTTATTAATGATTGAAGAAGCTAGCTTTGTTGGAAGGAAAGGGACTCGAATTCTATTTGTGGACCAATGACCCTACAAATTAACAGATAAACTATACAGTAGTATAATATATGAACATGTAGTGTCATGTCGTTGGGTAGATTCGTTTTTCGTTCGTATCGTACATACATACATATATCCAGACGTGCTTTCATAATAAGCTGAATGAATACGCGCATCTGTTGACCCTTCCTGATCACCATTATTTTAGTGAAAGAAATGAATCCATTGTTGCGTTGTGGATCGAAGGATTAGCACTCATCATGATTAGCAAAGAAGTAGCAAGTACGAGTAGTAATTAAAAACCAAAAATAAGAACCATAGCATAAACAAAAGATGAATGCAGTAGGTATATTTTAATTCCTTTCTTTGTTTTTTGATATACTATAGTAGTAGTAGTAGTATTAGTTATAATAAATATACTCAAAACTTGAAAGCTTCGAATAATCTGTGTGAATGGCCAGCCATCGTAATTGACCCTACTCAAAGGAGAAATTCCATGGACTGGACCAGAGTCACCAAACCAGTCTCTTTGCCACAAAATATATGAACCTTATTATATAAGGAGTAGCTTTTTTTCAAATTTCATTTTTACTCGAACCAATTTAATAGGTTCAAAAAGTAATGTTATTCATACACAATTAATAAACATGTTTAAGAAACAATACTCAGATGGGTGACAAACATAAAAACTTATCGGTATATATGTAATGACTATTGAAGGACAAACTGTGATGGAAATTAAAATTAGGCATTTTTTTTTTCAAAACAATCAAATTTTTTTAATTGAATAACGAAATTACAATTACAAAGGCAGAGTACAGGTACACGCCTTACAGGCTTACATAGAAACTATACACATCAACACCAAACCTATACAGTTTGTGGGACGAGTAATATATTCAACTTCAAATGTGAATTTGATGAATCTGTCTAATTTAATATCCATTCTTTTATCTTGTACAAAATTTTGTTCAAATTTCTAATTCATGATTTGTACTAGTTTTGTCAAAATTTCATGCAAATGTCAAATTCAATTTGTATTGTATTTAGCTATCTGTTAACTTTCTTTTTATCTTATAAAGTTTGAGACCTCATATTTTATGGGGCCGCTATGTGGATGAAATTACCGTTTGCAAGAAGTTCAAAGCCGGCCTGGACCGATCGAGTGACTCAAATTATTGGACCAAAGCAAAACGTTCGATCCAAATGCTATTATTCGGTGGTCAATTCCAACGTCACTGGATGAATATTTTCACTAATTTCAGGGCCATAACAATAATATAACTAAAAATAGGAAAATGCGTGACATTCGCTCGAGCAATATTAAATTAACTACAATATTCATTAATCTGGCAAATTAATGTTTCAGTTACAACCTACATCATACGATTCTTTGATTGATTAAAATTGTTGTTCTGTATCCTATGTACTTATATTGATTTCAATTTAACAACAAAGACAAGATATTAATTAAACTAAAACATATTCCTGTATGAATGCTTACTTAAGTTGAAAAAACACCAACTTAATTTAAATAAAGTTTCTCACAATGAATGCCCCTATGATTAAGGAATTACATCGCCTTGACTTTGTTGATGGGTGTATTTTTTAAAGTCATTCAAGTATAGGACCTGTCAAACTTAGAGTGGGAAGTTAGTACGATAAATCTGATTTGCTCAGGTCAAATCTGATGATGAAATTTACGAGTATGGAGTTGGAAGCTGCCATAATATATAAGAGGTGTATAACTGTGTAGTATGACTTGAGATTATGCCTACAACAAATTGCATATTTATACCTCTCATCAAAGTAGCATTCCTTTTTCATATTACGACAATTATGACAAGTGTACGTTTACAATTTAGACTGGACGAACTGGAATTCGAAATGGGAGCGGTGAACGAATTTTAGAACCTCACTATACGAAGCACTAGGTGACTTCATGGTGATGATCAATTCACCATGAAATTATACAAAGAACTAGGCTACCAAAATATGAACTTTCTCGAAAAACCCTTGAGTTCAGTTCAGTTTAATTCAGTTCAATTCAAATTAAATTTACTTAGTTGTTTTTTTTTTATCTTACAATGAAGTTCAAATCAATTCGGTCCAGTTCTGTTCGGACTAAGATAACATAGCCAAAATCCAATTTAATTAGTCTTTTCCACCACTTTTATGTAGATTTTTGTAGAATGTAAGATGTCTAGGCTTCATGTTCATGTTCCACTAATAAGAGGAAATTGAATTATTATAAAAATTGAATTAAATATATAGAGAGAAACAGTAAAAGCAAACCGTCTTTAATCAAACATAAAAGCGAGACATGTGCTTGCACTTTTTTTTTTTAAACAATCACGTCCCCTTGAGGTATCGTTGAACGCTTGTTTCCCAAGATATAATGGTTAAACCTAAAAACCTAGCTGCACTCTTTAGTTGATCCTGGTGAACTAAACAGGAGCCTGGATTATACGAAAGGGGAAATAGGAGAAGAAAAAGAACAAATATAGAATAGAAAGAGGGTGGGTTTCTTCTACTCTTTTCCGATGCAAATGACTGAAATGAGAGCTTTTATAGGTGAGGAATGGAGAATGTAACTCCATCCCCATTAAGTGCATTTTCTCCATAAGTGCATTTCATTACGAATTATAATTGTAATTAACTTGTAAATACAACAAATATCATGTTAAATATTTGTAATTTCCACGAGTTACAAGTATATGAACTTGAAGCAAAACCTTTTAGAAGGTTTGAGAGTATGAACTAGCAAAACCTTAACTTTGAAGGTCTAACCCATTAAAGGTTAATTAAGTAAATTTTATTTTTGGTCCTCCACACACCACAAATGACAATTGTACCTTGCCAATTTAGGTACCCTAGAATGTCATTGTCCAATTTAGGTACTCCACAATAACACTCTATCCAATTTAAGTATTCCGATCAATTTTCCAACAAGTTAAATCGGAAAAATCTATTTTGACTTTGAAAAATAAATGTAAATTAAATTCAGAACACGTGGCATGTTTTTATTAGTTCGGACTTAATTTTAAAAATAAATAAAATTATGTAAAAAATTTTCAAAAAAAAAACTTAATTCATTTTAAAATTATTAATAAATTTTAAAAAATTTAAAATTATAAAAATAATAAGAATGGAAAATAAATATATTAAATATAAAATATAGTAATAATATATAATTGGAAAAATATTTATATTTATTAATAAATATTAAAAAATTTAAATGAACAAAAATAAAAATTGAAAGAAAAATTAATCATTTTTTTATTTGGAAAACGAAAGTTAGCATATAAAGAAGAATGTAAAAAAAAAGAAAAACAGTTATTTATAGTAATTTTTCTAAATTTTTAAATATTTTTCTAATTATTTCAATATTTTTTAAATTAATACCTTTTTTCCAATTTTTATGTAATTAATAACTTCAAACAAATTTATATTTTTTTTATATTTTTCTTACAACTTAAAACATAATTTAAAGTTTTTTTAAAACTAACTAAATTAGAACTAATTAAAACACGCGATATAGTTTTGACTCACCGGAAATCAAACTAATACCTGAAATTGTACGGCTAATTCCATTCAATATTCATGATCAAGGGTCACACAAGAGTCTTTCATGTTCAAATTTAACTAGGATTTGCACTCAACTTATCTACCTACATAACACTAATATTAAATACTACTATAGACTAGTAAATTATAAACTAAAGTCTTTAAAAAATATATATATATATTATAAACTAGAGACTATATTTGCTCTCAATGTGAAATAAATGCACCTTCTAAGTCTAATAAGTTATTCCTCATTAGCACAATATACATTTTGGGCATATACAATATATCGATCTGTTACGAAGTAGCTCAGGAATGTATATTTTATTCTCTTAATTTACAAATAACTAAGATACAGTCATCACATATTTATGAATACACCTCAACACATTATTTACTTCCCGTTTTCTTCATTATTTCCAACAGTTCACTCACTCAATGTTTCGACTTTCGATTTTATGATTTTCCAAGTATCTTGATGAGAAACTGAACGGGAGGATGTTGTTCTATTATTAGTGGGCTAGAAAAAGGATACTGATCATCATCATTTAAAGTACTAGTAGCATTATTACATGATAGAGCAAGCATTTGGATTGTCATCACTGAACATTTCAACATAAGGGTCCTGATCATATCTCATAACACTCGATGCGGTTTGGTTTTCGACTTTCCTCACAAAACCAGCAGGTGCCTTCTTGTCATACACCTGAGGTGCATATGGCTGAGCCACCAAGTTATAGGGTACATACGGCCATATCTCTGCCTTTTTCCCTGTAGATTTCGCCTTCTTTAACACCTTGCTCTGTTCCGCGTACCCTGTTACTGTCACCTTCTGTTGTTTCCTGTTTATCTCCACAGATTTCACTCCTACACAACCAAATAGTAACAAAAAAAAACTTAGCTATACATATACTCATTTTAAGGTATGAAAACAAATTTGAGGCTGGATGTTACTACAATATTGCATACACTACAATAGTACTACATAATTACCATACCACTTAAAGAAGAGAGTGCTTTGTAAACTTTGAGCTCACAACCATCACAATCCATTCTGACTTTGAGATTGACTGTTTGGAACTGCTTTCTCTTCTTGGACTTCTTGTGATTGTGGCTACTGCTCATTAGATCAGAGATGTACTCTAATGTTCCTGAAACACCCATATTGATTGATTATTATTCAAGATTGTTGTAAGATTGGGAAGGAAAGGAAAGTTCGTTTAGATATTTGTTTGCCTAGCTACCCATGGCATGCTGCTACTTATATAGGCAAAAAGTTTATGATCATAAATTACTATACTACTACTAGTTTCTAAGCACCAGCAGAAAATTTGTTGTACTATAGCTGCGGTGGCCCACGTCAAGGTATAACGACAACAACAGTGTTAATCAAACGGTGTTTAATATAATTGTGAGGTTTAATTTGGACCTAATCCATTTAGAAATGGTTGATGAGTATGATTGACAGTGGTTTTTTTATTATTAAAATTTCAAGTGGAAAATGAGAGTAAGGCAAATAAAGGAGCGTGTGCGGGGTACACCCAGATGGGAGCATTGGTAATATTTTCAATTTGTCAAGTTATGTAATTTCAGCGTCCAATTCATGGGCTTGTAGTGGGAAATATTTTGGACATGTACAACCCAAATGCAGCTGGCCGTAGCTACGCTAGTAGGTAGCCATGAAATAAAGGGAATCAGTATATGCAGCAACCATCCATATAGCTATTGCTATAGGTAGGTAATCCATGCATGGAATCGGTTGTTATATTTTTATGTATAGCGTTTAAACCCTAAGAGCTAAGAGGGTACTAAACAATATCACATACTACATGTATTTCATACTTAAACAAAACAAGATCGACTCTAAACCCATGCAATATGTTTACCCGTTTTCTACAATGTTAAGTGCATCAAGTTTTATGTCGTAATTTAACAAGGCAAATAATTGAATATCGAATGAGAATTTTGGATTTTAAAAAATAGTATGAATATCGAATTAAAATTTTACAATTTCGTATTTAAAGTTGATTGTATATTTTTTTAGTATGTTAAGTACCAAGTATATTTGTAATTAAATATCATATATGTTCACGGTAATAAAATAAATGTTTATCTATATATTTTATTTTATGCGTAAACCCTATATTCCAAGATAAATTACTCAAAATTAAGTTGAAAATTAGTCCGTAATTAATTAAACAAATAATCGGAAACATGGATATGTAACTAGTGTACAAGAACGCGTATACGGCTACGGAGACACAGCTTGCGGAAAACTGGCACCCTATGAACAACTCACACACACGAATAGTTTTAGGGTCTCATAATTCTACCAACATTATGACTTGACCATTATAATTTTTTTTAAACCAAAATAAATTTAGGTTCTAATTCAGGTTGAAAACTTTATTGATCGAGTCGACATCGAGTCTTAACAAGTAAGCCGAGTACTTGATAACATAACATCAATCACCAAGTATAGTATAACTATGGGCAAGCTAGTTGCATCTAGTCCTTATTAGGGAATAGGTATTTATGTTTGTTTTACCCCCTAATTTCCCGATAGTTTGTGTACACTTACAGTCTACATCTACAAAAATATCTCAACCACAAATGTCGCCCATACTTGACATTCATGGTTTCTTTCGCCCATACGTGGACAAAGAAATAAAGAAATAATGGTGAGTTTTCGAAATGGAGATCTTGGTGAACCCAAAAAAGCTAAAGTTGATTAATAACCATACATTCTTTATAATTTTTGGTCTTGTCGCATGCTTACTTTAAGAATGCACACTACTAATCACTTATCACTATCAGCCAAAATTAAGTAAAGAATATCCTCATGTATGGATATACAAAGAGCTCATGCATGTGCCATTACATTTTTCACAAGAAACGTTTATAAGTATGTATTACAAAATTAGTACAGTACAATTTACAAGTACAGAAATTGAATTTGTGAAGCTTTTTGTTTAATTAGTAGTTGGGAAATGGATTCCAAAAGCTAGCTAATATGAAACGTTCTAACAGATAATTAGTAATTCACACATAGAATGTAGATTTCATAGTTCACCACTTGAATCAAAATCATTGGTAGACTTGATGCAAAACTGATCCAACTATGTACCGAGTGCTACGCTTAGATTTGGTTGTCAAATTCTATGGTGATGATAGATTGATTGTTCAAGTGGATATATTAATAATATCATTAAGGGCCAAATTAATAAGTACACCTTAAAAATAGAATTATGCATGACTACTTAACAATCATGCAAACTAATTATGTTTAAGTTGCAACATACAACATCTAATCAAAGAGACCAGCCTGTCACCTTTGATTAGAGAATAGAGATATGCTGTTGTACACTGGGGACATGACATAACCTAATAGTTTTGGTATGCCATTACAAAATTAATCAAGCATAATAATAATAAGACAAAAGCGTAAATATTTGATTTAATTAATGCTTCCTTAAGCTGAGAATAACACTTGCTTTAGTTAGGCAAAGTTTTTTGTTATGTGATGTAGAAGAAACTTCCCGTAAGGACTAAGGAATGAACAAGACATCGGCTATATTTACGTTTTAACCCTTGTCAAATGTCAATAGGACTTGCTAACTACCAAAATGATATTGTCATCAGGACAATTTATGAATTTTCATCCGAGACCAATCATTTTCTAAACAAGTAGAATAAGATTACTCATGCTGTCATACACTTGAGACATCGGACATCATTCACTCAGTTGACGAACTATCTTAATTTGGGGAAAAGGGACGCCAAAATGATATAAAAAAAAAAAACGAAATTTCAAGCCCTAGGATGCGCTGAACTGGGGGTGGGGGGGGGGGGGGGGTCAAGGAAAGAGTGGTGATCCAGCAAAGCTTATGTAGCAGTGCATTACCGTTTATTATGATGTTTTGTGTTATGCATACAAATTATTGACACTGATCTTACGCATGGATTGGTTTGGAATTTCAGACCTTGTGATTTCTCTCCGGGTATACCCCTAGTATCTCTGTAACTCTCTTTTGGACTTCAATCTATTTTAATTTCTCGCAGAAAAAAAAATGGAATAAGTTTATTATAATTTGTATGCATAAAACACAACATCATATAAAAAGAGATGGAGGGAGTACTCGAAGTCTAGGGCCAATTAAAAAAGCCCTATTGGGCGATCAGCCCACATGCCGTTCACATTTTGGGTCCTAACCAAGCCCATGCAAAGATAAGTAGAACATGGACTGTGAAAATTGTTCAGGTATCAAATGACAAATGGTATACTGTCATAGACTCATTACTGGTTACAAGACTCTTTAATTTGCATCAGTTTCCCCGCCATCGATTTTCCTAGGTTGGTTCTTCAGCAGGAATTATTCTTAATGGTGCCTTACATAGTTACATTGGATAACGACAGACCAGGATAAAAAACGCAGCATCTTTGTTCTTGATTCGTATTCAAGTATACTACTTGGAAACTGCATTTGCACTTATTTCCTGCAATCCCTTGCCACCGGCATGACTTAGGTAGTGGACCAAACTGATAAGTGCATAAATAACGAATCTGAGGCTTCTAGCCTATAGAAAGAGCAAAGAGCAGGTTATTGTGCACCATGCTGACGAGCTTTTGTGCTTTGATGTAGAAAAGATGGAACGGAAGATATTTACAGTCGAAGTTAATACTATCTGATGTAGTTTTTCTTGCATAATGCAAGTAACTTTCTACGTGATCGTCCTCACACTAGGGTCAACTACAGGCCATCACAGCATAACTTTCGGATCACTCAGCCGAATGGATGGCTATGTAATTGACTAATTAGTGGTTTTATAATGAACTAGTAGTAACTAGTAGTCTAGTAGTGCTCTTGATGTGTTTGACTATGAGCTACCAATTGCCTACCATCATCATTTCCTACCTAAGCTAATGTTAAATGCACACTGCACAGTTTATTCTTCTCGCAAGCCACATTCTGTGATGACAGAATTGCTAGATCAGATGTGTAGAAAAGCATAGAACTGACTTCTTAAACATAGTATAGATGGATACAGAGTTGGTAAGAGTGGAACGACCCTATACAAACTGCGTTAGTACACAAAACACTAGTAGCCTGCTCAAAAGCCAGAAACCGGGAAGGAAGATGAATAATTAGAGAACAGCAAAAAGAATGACCTAGAACACACTATCAAGTGCAGAGGGCAGAATATACAGCTAAGACCCATGGATGGTACAGAAACAGGCATACACCAGTTCTCTTCAAGTGATACAAAATTGTGAGCCGTGCACAAAAAGCAGTAACATGGCGAGTAACATTGGCACAACTGATGCACACGTTGCTGATGATGTAGAAGGTGTCCTTCCAGCAAGAGCAGGAGCAACTGCTTGGCCATTAGGCGGATTCTGGTGTGCTGTAGCTGGTAGTGTACTAGGAGAATTGCTATCACCGGATGGAGTGAGTGGCATTCTCTCATCGTTAGTAGGATCCTCACCTGAAAATTATCAGTATTCAATTCAACCATGGGGACAAGAGAAATCACTGATAGTTAAGGCATTTTGGCGACAACAGCTTAGACACTCACAATTGGAACGCATCCAGCCAAGCTTGAAATTTTCCCTATCAAATACAATCCTGTATCCAGTCATGAAGTTCTCTGCATGAGAGGATACGGTTCAGAAAGATAACCAGGATATCAATTTATACTCTATTTCAAACAGCCAAAGTTTCTCAAATATTCTGAAGATAAAGTTAGAAATGCTCTTACGTCCAATTGTCCCTATCTTTTCCTCAGTTGGCTGAATTGCTAAACAGACTCCAACTGCACCCTGTATCAGAAAGCCATCTTTCAGAGGTTTGCATTCATAAGAACTTGCATGCACATTAATTGAGACAACTGATTAGCAGCTAACTGAATGAGTTCAACATGTTAAAAGATTGGAATCCTCAGTAACGTCCATTCAACTTCATATGCATGCCAAATGAGCTTAGAAGCTCTTTTGCCTAATTGAGAGAAACCACAGTTTTGTTATCTATGTTAGTGACAATGGTACTTTGTGTTGCAGAATTTAAACCTACTACTTGCAATTCAATGCCAAACAGGTCTACCTTTTTTTTTCCTTCCATTTTTTAGAAAGTTTCAAGTTTCTTTTATATGCATTTTGTTTTCCTGTAGAGGAGTTATACTTGTTTCATGTGCATGTACAAATAATCAAGAGCAAAATTAAGGCATTCTATGATTCTATTTCTATCCTTTTAAAAACTGGAGTACTTTTTGCTATCGTAATCAATCACGGATGAGACTGGCTGAAAATTATATGACGGGAAAAACAAGTAGGGTCACAAGCAACAACCTGAGTACCATAAATTATGATAACCGGATTGCTGACCACAAAGCTATTGTTTGTTGCGAACTTCAAAGTCAATGAAGGAACCTTGGGAACCCCGTCAGAACTGTAAATAGTGTTTTTTAATATAATAAGTAATGATTGCCAAACTAATAAAAAGTGTTCAATACAGTCAGCATAAGACATACCTGGACTTGTAGCAATATTGCCATGGGTATCCTTCAAAGCTAGATTTTGAAGCATTCATTTGTCTGTCGAACTATGGACAAGAAAACATCAAATCAATATTCAATAGTAGTGTTGAATAGTGAACTGAACTAAAATGAACAAGAAAACAACGGAAAGGATATACCTCGCCCACAACTCTTTCATAGACTTGATTTGGAAGAAAGGTGAAGGATGTTCCACTATCAACAAGCATATCAAACTCCGTATCCTCAAGACACGAATTCTGAATACAGCATGCATCCACTCCAACAATATATGTTAAACTGCCCAGGAAAAGAAACTACAGCATGAGCTTAAAGCACAGAAAATTCAGAAATAGTGTACAAAAGTTACAGTTATACTTTTTCCCATCCAAAGGAAGCAACTGAGTAGTTTTCTGGCCAGCAATTCCCTGATCCCCAAATAATAGCCTTCCTGAATTATCTTCACTGAAACATAGGGAAAACGAGTTGCGTACGTATCCAGCTTTTGCAAGGAAACTTGGAACAGAAATTTCTCCAAGTCCGAGACCTAAAAGACCATCCGGTGCGACTCCTTCAAGGTAACCACCCGTTTGTTTGCTGCCACAACTAAAAATAAATAACAAAGACAATCTTGAATCAGCCTAGAAATGATATTTTATGATAATTGTGACACAAATTGTTTATACAAAAATAGAACACACCCTAGAATGACTGGAGCCTGAACAGATTTATTGGATGCATCAGTTTGACCTGCCACGAGATGCAACACATCTTCAACTAGAAATCCAGAAGTTGAAGTATGGTCTGAATAATAATTGATGGTATATGGGCATTGCTGCTTAAGGTCAGGACAATTAGTTCCCATTTCACATAGCTGATGGCTGCAAGAGACAGGTCTGCTTGTGCTAGAGACAGATGGATTGTACTCACTAAGATCCCTATCCTGCACAATAGATGCCCCAAAAACCAGGGAGCACCTGCCAATCAATCATTTGAAATAAGTGATAAAAATATACCGAGTCACAGCTCATGCAAAGAGGCTTCTGAAACCAACACATTAAAAATACAGTTTCACTATATACAATCATCCTTCACATGTTTCCATGTTCAAAAATCATGGACACAGATTTAGTGTGGTTTGTCATCATATCTAAATATCCTAAAACATCAGTACATTAAACCGCACTTTTCCAGGCATGTCACAGTGGGGTGGCCAACAAATACTTCTACAATGTAAATACAACATCAAACTGACTTTCTGCCCAGTTGGAAGTTCAATTCTCCTTACCAAAATACTACCAGTACTTAATCGATAAGACATCAATAACACACAGACACAAGCAAACAGACTTAGTAAAAGAACGAAGTGTACCAGACTGCCATAATGACTAGCTGACAGGGGAGCACATTGTACACAATGGCATGGAACCCAGAACAGGTCACTCCCGGCATCCAACGCCACGAGAAAGGAAACACTCGGCGTGCCTATGTCAATCCACATATAATGTAACCTGTTCCAATTGACGCGAAACGAAACGCAGATGAGATCAACAATTTGCATATTTTGAATCCATATAAAGTACTATACACTACTCCAAACTAACTGAAATCGAGTTTTACTCATTTAATCTAAATCTTAACAGAAGCACAATTAGAGAAAATAGAGAAGGGGAATTTCAATTGATTACCATCCAAAGTCATTTCCAAGGGGTAATGTGGCACTGCCCTCAGCAGGGTAGACAAATTGGAACTTATGGTTGAGCTTAAGCGTCTGGCGCTGCAAATCGCTGCTCAGCAATCTCCGGTAGTAATCCGAACTCCTCCATTGCGGCGGAGCTTCACCTCCATTTCCAGGAACCCTAATTCGACGATACGACGTCGCTTCATCAGAAAACCTATGCACCAGCCTAGCCGAGAACACGATGTTTGGGTCAGCTAATTGACACTTAAGACTGCTTAGAAGTAAGCAGAGAAGGAGTAATCGAATCTCCATTAAAGGAGGGGAAGGAGATCCGAGAGTAGGCTCTTTAGTTTGTTGGTTGGTGGAGTTGAGTGCTTGGCGTTTACGGTAGATATTTATGAGAAGTGAAAGTGTGGGAGGGTCAAATGACTGTTAGCGCATGTTAGTGGTTGTGAAGATGAACGGACTAATTTGCGCCGGAGAGAGTGAGTAACTGAGTGAGTGAGGAAGAAGGAGAAGAAGAAGATGGTGATTATTACAGGCCGTGGCGCATTGTAAGCAAAAAGACGCTGCGCCAAAAAGTCGAAATAATAATTGGTAATTCTAATAATAATAATAATAATATAAGCAAAATTCCAAAATACTTTTTGTATGTATGGCTGTGTTCCATCATCCATGTTTGAGACCAGTGAGGCAGTGATGTTATGCGAAACGATGTTAAGGTTCGATGATTCAGCTCGGTTGATAAACTTCAGAATTCGAATACTCCGTATAAATTTATACTTTTTTGTTAACGAGCTGAGCTCGATTCCATCAAATAAATATTTGGCTCGGCTCGTTAAACTCGTCATACCTCCACTATTTCATTATATAGTCTACATTTTCATGTTCTACAATCCATCTTGAAATTTTTTGATTGATTTTTGTTAGTCTTTGATAACTTTTATCATTTCGGATGTTGATCTGTAACGTGGAATCTTGAATTTCTTCATTTTAGAATCTTATTTCAAATTTTAACTTTTTAAAAAAAAATTATCACGAGTTCGAACCTGATTTTTTGCTTGTTCTATTAACGAGTAGGATTTAGGCTCGACCTAAATGTTACTCAAGCTTGACAATATTCGGCCAACTCATTTAACAACACTATCTAAGACAATCTCCATTTCCGGCAGTAAAGTAGTCTTAAATTTTCAGACCCGTTATACGTCAACATTCCACTAATTTAAATCCAAATTAAATTATTCACCTCCAACAGTAAAGCTCCCTTAAATTCAAATATATTTTTTGTTTTCTCATTTTTTCAATTCACAATATTAATTTTTTTCATTTATTTTAAAACTTATTATCTTATCTTCTTGGAGTTATAAGGGTGGCCGAGTGGTAAATGTGCTGGAGTAGCAAGGAGAGGTCAGGGGCTCGGTTGAGACGTAAGGGTGGTTTAGGATACTCGGAGTTATAAGGTGGTTAAGGATCAGTGTAGAAGTAGAAGTAGACTAGGATAAATTTGGCCGTTTAAAAAAAAAAAAACTTATCTTCTTTCTAATGTTGTTATTAATTAAAAAATATTTCCTTCATTTCATTAATAAGTTCCTAGGGTTGACTTTGTAACGAATTTTGACCATCAATTACTCCAAAATTATACAAGATAAATATATAATAAAACTATAATATAAAATTTTACTTCATTTACTTTTATAATATAATTTTATTAAATTTTTATCTCGTTTAGTTTATGAGTATTTTATGGTCAAAGTTTATTAGAAATTAAACCTTATGAAGTTATAATTAAAACAATTGCACTTTTGTATTTTAAACTTTTTTAATATGCAGTGCCTTCTAATTTTATTTTTTTCTAAGTGTATTTTATTATTGAATTGAATATTTCTTTTATCATCCAAATAGTGGTTTATATTTAATATATAAATATATTAAAATAAACTAATCAATCCAACTTATCACTTATTTTAGGGAGAATTATCTTTTTTTAGTGTTTATAATAGTTCATAAGTTGACAAATTCTATTAAATTAAACTGAATAAGAAACTGTTCTTTTCGTATGAACAGAACCGAACATAATTGAACCGAACTGAACAAAATTGAACTGTCATATAAAATACAACTAGGCAAATCTGAACAGAACTGAATGAACCTGAACATAATTGAACTGAATTGAACTGAATGAAAATAATAAATTTTCATACGAAGAGAACAAAGCCTAAGTTGAAGTTGGAAAAGTTAGTTTATACCTCCGATCCTTAAGCAACTTCTCTTTAAATTAAGTTGTATTTAGTTATTTTTGTCCAAAAATATGAATTTGCAAACACTACTCTAGCAACTTATCCAACTTTTAAATAATTGTTTTTAAAAACCATCAAATTGTATAATAAATCAACTTTATCAAAAAAAATTAAACAAAATTAATCCAATTATACTAAGAGCACTAGTAATAATGAGCTTCAAACTTGGGGCTTATTTCATTATTTACATGTAATAAGCTTAAAAATGCCTCTTCTATTTTGAGTTTACAATGATTTTACTTATAGACTTTTTTGTGGGCCCCATATGACACATGCACCCTAAACCATCTAATTATTCTTTATTTTTAAATTCAAATTCTATATTTGTCTATTAATATTGGGTCACTTGAGCGACTTCAAAGAAGTTTTTCACTTCTTGAAATTTGGACCTCATATTGTTGTGAATGAATTTATTTACAAGTTCAAAGGTGAAAAGAAGCAGTGTAGAGATCTCAATCCCAATTGCCGTCGATTGGCTTCTAAAGGTGGGGAAAAGGGGCCAAAGAGGACACAAGATGAGGGTTTCAAAAAGGGAAAAAAGGAGTCAAAGAAGACGCAACATGAAGCTTCTAAAAGGGGAAAAATGGATAAGTCTAGGAGGATTTATTCTCAGGGGTTTGATTTTCCAGAAGTGTCCAAGAGTGTAAGGGTAATTGGTCGTAGTCTTAGAACCGCTAACACTCATAATTTTGAGCATATATGTGTTCTTCAAGAAGGTCAAGCTTTAGACACTTATATTTGTTTACTATGCATATATTTATATATATTTTTTATATTTTTTGTGCAACTGCTATAAAAGATCCATATTAGCTAGTATACTTTTTAAATATGTGGTAACTACTAAGGGATGAACCTTTTTATAAAGATTTGAATAGATTGTTGATATTTTCAAATTTTATTATTTATTATTTTGTTTAGGATGTATCCGTTATAGTCATGATGGTGATGATGGAGTGCAGTGGTCATGATGCAAAGTGTGACCATTAGGGTCCCTTACATTGTTTTCATTTTCATGTCCGAACTTAGTTTAT
This sequence comes from Plantago ovata, assembly GCA_028274465.1. Taxonomy (NCBI): domain Eukaryota; kingdom Viridiplantae; phylum Streptophyta; class Magnoliopsida; order Lamiales; family Plantaginaceae; genus Plantago; species Plantago ovata. Next base: position 8,688,374 of record CM051456.1, on the reverse strand, counting down.
GATTGTAATAATAAAAATTGTTGACATTTTAGTACGGTGATCCGTAATCTTAAATTTATTCATTTTCTGTAATAGTTTAATTCTTAACATTTTAGTATGGTGATCCGTAATCTTGAATTTATTTATTTTCCTGTAATAATTTAATTCTTGAAGGATATATCCATTATAGTCATGATGGTGATGATGGAGTATCCTGGTCATGATGCAAAGCTTGTTCCTTGGGGTCCCTTACCTTATTTTTATTTTCATGCTCGAACTTATTTTATGATTGTAATAATAAAAATTGTTGACATTTTAGTACGATGATCTGTAATATTGATTTTTTTTATTTTTCTGTAATAATTTAATTCTTAACATTTTAGCACGGTGATCCCTAATCTTGAATTTATTTATTTTTCTGTAATAATTTAATTCTTGGCATTACCACGATGAGGTCATATAGAGTGTCACATATTACTTTGTATATTTGTTTAGTTGTTTGTAATTCAAATAATGTATTACTTTTTGTTACATATAACATACATGTACGTACAATTTTAATTACTTGTTTACATTTTAGTTTTTCATATGCAATTGTAACATTATCATAGGTCTAAAAGATAAAAATTTAATTGCTAAAAACTAACGACAGTGGGTCACAAAGTAGAGGTATCGGTGAACTCATGTACGACTGAAAGATTGCAGGCAACAAATTAACTTCAAGTACATATAGAAAAAACATGACCAACATAAATACCATAAATATGAATCTATTTAATCAATGAAAGTTGTGACTTTTTATTATTTCCAGGCTCAATTTGTTTTTTGTTTTTTTGTTTTTTTTGTTTTTATAGTATATTGTATTTATTAATTTATTTTTTGTTGCATGAACATGATAAAATAAAATTGCATTAAAAGAAAAGAATTAAAAACAAAAAATCAAGAACTAAAACATAGCCTTCTCATTATTTATTATTAAAGCACAAGAGAAATTAGTCTAATAGTTTTGACTAAAATCTGGATAATAGAAAGGCATACCACAAGACTAGTCTAGAAATTCCAAAAGACATAAACTAAAAAGATCTAAACTTGAAATTGACCAATTGAAGTTAAACATTAGAGAATGGCCTAGACCATGCCATACTCCACCATACAGATCTTGGCACACTTTCAGCATGAACTCAGCATGGGAAACCACACTCATCTCCATCAGATCAGTTATATATGAGATCAATAGCATATTATTAGCTAACTTCAGGGTGCTTAAACCCCACAAATGCAAGTCTTGATGCCAGGTATGCAGCTTGCCAAAATAGCCATCTCTCATCACATTTTCTCTCCTGAGCCTTGAACACCAAGATTCTCAACTTTGTCATCAGAGAAGGGTAGGGAAAAAAACACCCAAGTTGAGGTGTGGTACCTGTATAAATTCAAGAAAGAAACAAGATTAGAGAAGTACAATAACATGCAAGATAAAAAAAACAAAAAAAAAATTGATACCCTAAGTCCAAACCTGACCCCCTTTTGGAGATTAAGCCGGTTGCGTTCAGCAATAGTCCAAGCCATTCTAGCAGAGTAGTTCTCCCTTGTAGGCTGTGGATGGACATGGCCATTGGCGAGTGGCTGGTCGTGAACTGAGGACTGTGAGTTCGAAGCCAAAGGATATGAATGTAATTGGCCCTAAATATAATGACTTTAACACCATATTAATTGATGAATCTAACAGGGGATATGGATGTAATTGACCCTGAATATAATGACTTTAACACCATATTAATTTAGGGTCCATTATATACAACCCCATGTTAGTGCACGAAATTACATCTAGGTGACGGCGGTTTATTGCATATACTTACAAGTTAGATAACTTCAATTACATCCAACCCCACGAATTTGACTTTCGACGAACTTATTCCTGAAAATTACCTTTTTGTCCCGCCGTAAAATCTAATTTTTTAACAAAACAAACAACTCCAATTTCTGTTTATTATACATTGACCCCCAATATTTTATATTTTATAAATTGACACAAAATAATTTACAATTAAGTAACATATATATATATTCTCAAAATATCAAAGTGGCCTAAAAAAATTATTGTATATGAAACCCCAATAAAATTAATATTTCACAAAAGTCCCAAACATTTTTTTTACAATTTTTTTTAATAATCTCTTCTTCTTCCAAACTCCGGTACTGGAGCAGCTCTGATCAAGGAGCTTTTGCAGCTCCCAAATCGGAGCTGCACGTAAGTAGAATCTAGAGCTTTCATTGGCCAGGGAAAAACGAAAGATACAATTTCGTATAGAAAGAGAAGTGTGTTATGTTGTCCCATCCCAAGAAGAAGTGCTATCGTTGTTGCCTCATTTGATGCCCTATCTCCGAAGTCAATCTTTTCAATTCAATAGGGTAATTGCACATACTCTCTTGAGATTCTCTAAGTGGAAATATCACTACGATTTGCATTAGCCCCCGTGTGCATGTGGTAGAATGTAGCGAAAGTTTAAATGTGAGCATGCATAAATAGTCTTAAGGATGAATGTCTAAAACTCAGGACTTTCTAGTCGTTGATTTGGCTTTCTTTAAGAGCCTCGATTTCACAAAGCATTGTCACTTTTTTCTACTTTATTGGATTTTTTTAGAAGTATCAAATGAGTCAATAAGAAGGGAATCCAGATAAAAAGAGGAAGAAATGGTAGATCAACGGTCGCTTCCATCCCCCACTCTTCGAATTTGTCTAATTTACTTTAGCCAAAGTTCTTCTATTTATCCGAAAGACTTTATTGGATTTTTGGAATGGATCTATAAAGAGCCTATGAACCCTATGTTGAAGTCGAATCTATGCTTGCATTCCTGCTTCGAAATGAAAAAGCTAATGCAAAGGATTGAACTGTTGTTGTTCAGTACTCTCATTACGATATTTTGAAGCTACACCTATTGCACAGAAAGAGGTCTTTAATGTGAACCACCCTATTCTATTTCTGTTATGATAAAATAAATTTTTTTGTCCAAACTTGCAAGTTGCCATGAACCATGATGATCATCACCTTTAATCTTCAGCCAAGTTCCACTTCAGACTCAACAAGTTGCTAGGTTCAGTTTAGTACTAAGTGTCCTGAATGGTTTATTGCTGTAATATCTAATGACTTAGTAGCTACTTTTAATCGTACTGTTAAAACTCCGGTAACCTCTGATGTAACTAATTAGTAAGTAATGCAAATGGTTAAAAGTAGCCCACACGGGTTCAAAAGCCAAATAAACTAAGGACCATTTCTTGTTTCCTCTCTCACACTCTTAACTCAGTAACAGGGAAGCTAATAAGTTCCAGTATTTCTGGATCTGCTTTGAGTTTCATATGTTGTATAAGTACACTCAAAATGAAGTAAATCCCATTTGATTCACGATGAACCTTGTCATGAGCGATAAATCTGTGAAACTCTCCAGAAACCTCCAAGTCACTGAATCCAGGAACCTTCTTAACACCTCTAGACTCCATCGATTCCCTTGTGTTTCTTACTTTGTCCCAGTGCCTAGAAACAGCATAAGCGTTCGATAAGCCAACATATCTACCGTCATGATAAGGATCCAATTCTATTAGCCTTCTTCCGACTATTTCCGCAAGAACTAATTTCCCATGGTTTATACACCCATTTAACAGTGCACCCAGCATGGAAGCAGTGGGTTCTACAGGCATGTCACACACAAACCGGTAGGCATCCACTAAACAACCTGCACGAGCTAAAACGTCAATCATACAGGCGTAATGCTCTACTTTTGGGACCAGGCCCTTACAAGAGATAGCATTGAAATATTCCCACGCCTCCTTCACGAGTCCGGCATGGGCACAAGCGCTTAACAGGCACAAATAAGTTATCTCGTCAGGTTTAACCCCAGAATCTTGCATTCCACCGTACATCTTAAACGCGTCCAAGGTGAATCCATGTGTAGCCAACCCACCAATCATTGCATTCCATATGAGTACATCTGTTCTTTTCACTGAAACTCCACGAAACACAACCAACGCCTCCTCTATCGCGCCACATTTCGCATACATGTCCACAAGTGACGTCCTCAAGACAAGAGTTAAAGGCAACGCATTATCGGAGATATAACTGTGCATCTCTTTCCCTCGCTCGAGGGCGCCCAAGTGAGAACAGGCACATAAAAGACTAACCATAGTCACCTCATTCGCCTTTGGTCCCACTTGTTTCATTTTCTCGAAAACCTCCAACGCCTCCATGAAATCGCCACCCTTCACATAGCCATCCACCAACGAACTCCACGACACCACATCTCTGTCAGGCATAACGTCAAACACTTCCTGCATGGACCTCACATCACCACATTTGGCATACCCATCCAACATCGAATTCCACGAAACAGAATTCCTCATAGGCATTTCATCAAACATCTTCCTCGCACAACCAATTTTACTGAAACTACCATACATATGAATCAAAGAATTCGCAATGAACAAGTCCGACAGAAACCCATTTCTCAATACATGACCATGAACGCATCTCCCGAGTTTCCAGTCCAAAAGCCTGGCGGAAGCTTTCGCAAGAAAAGGGTATGTAAGATGATCAGGCACCACGCAGTTCCGAAGCATTTGAACGAATAAACGAATGGAAGTAACTGGGTTTTTGCTGCTGGCGAAACCCCTGATAACAGCATTATAGTGGAACATAGTGGGATTTGGGATTTGGTGGAAAAATTGGTGAGCATAGTTGATGTTGCCGGAAGAAGAAGTTGCAGTAAAAGATAGAATTTTCCAGGCAAATGGGTCATTGGTGGAGAGGCCTAAGGTTGCTAGCAGGGCATGGATTTGCTTCAGCTGAGGCAAGGAACTACAATTGTCTAGAAAAGTTATACAGTGATGAGACAGGTTCTGTTGAACTCCCATAATATACAACCCAAAGAAAAGAACAGGGTGAGGAGAAGAAGCAATAAGGTAGCCCGTTAATCAATCCGTTATGACCTTACGGATTATGTTTTGACCCGATGACCTCTCCAGGTTAGATTGAAATATATTCTTTGTGGTTAAACGAGTCGAATCGAGTCAACTATTATCGAATTTGACTCGAGCTTAACATTCAAGCTTATTTCCAACTGGTTAAAAAAACGAACATAAAATAAGGCTCAAGTTCAAATTCAGTCCTTAATATTTATACTTGAACTCGGCTAGTTTGTCTCGAAACAATTACTACCCCATAGAATTAAAAATTTGTGAAATTCCATCTATAGTCAAAAAGTAGAATTAAAATATACTCGTAATTTTTTTAGGTTTGACTTTTGACCCGGTGTTGCTATGATAGTCAAGAAATGGTACAGAATTTTGACTTGTTAGTTATTAGCCCAAATGCCAAGTGCCAAAGTTGATATGTACTCGTCTCTTCTCCAAAGCAGCATCAGAGCAAGAGACCCTGTTGCCATCAGAACAGTTCATGCTCGCCTAATCAAGACCGGGCTTCATTTAGGAAGCGTCTTCTTGATGAACAATCTCATGAACGCCTACGCTAAAACCACGCATATTCCTGATGCACGCCGCCTGTTTGATGAAATGCCTGTTAAGAACATATCCTCTCATAACACACTCTTGTCTGCGTATGCGAAACAGGGGATGCTAGGCGAAGCTCTTTCTATCTTTAACAACATTCCTCATCCTGATTCTGTTTCTTGGACAGTGATGATTGTGGGGTACAATCAAATGGGTCGGTTTGAGGTGGCCTTTAAAATGTTTTTGGCGATGATAAAGCGTGGAATTGTGCCGTCTGAATACACTTTTACTAACATTATTGCTTCCTGTGCTTCAATCGGATCGCTGGATTTAGGAAGGAAGGTCCATTCACTTGTTGTTAAACTTGGCCTTGCTAGCTATGTGTCGATAGCGAATTCTTTGGTGAATATGTATGCGAAGTCGGGTGATGTCAAGACATCGTTTATCGTACTTGATAGGATTCAGTTGAAGAATACTTCTTCCTTGAATGCTTTGATATCTCTACATATGCAAAAAGGTCAGGTTGATCAAGCATTATCCCAGTTTGAGGAGATGAAAGATCGCGATATTGTTTCTTGGAACTCGATGATTGCAGGTTATAATCAGCACGGTTATGATGCTGAAGCTCTAGTTATGTTTTCAGAGATGCTCAAAGAGTCTAGACAAAGGCCTGATAAGTACACTCTGGCTAGTGTGTTGTCGGCATGTGCAAATCTCGGGGAATTAAGGATTGGGAAACAGGTACATGCATTTCTAGTTAGGACAGAGTTCAATACCTTTGGCGCAGTTGGGAATGCATTGATTTCCATGTACTCAAAAAGTGGTGGTGTTGAAATAGCACAAAAGCTTCTGAGAAAATGTGGCGCGTCTAACCTTAATGTCATAGCATTTACGGCTTTGTTAGATGGATATGTCAAGCTTGGAGATATAAATCCAGCTAGGCAGATTTTCAATTCATTGAAGGAACGTGATGTTGTTACATGGACAGCTATGATTGTAGGCTATGCGCAGAATGGCCTCAGCAATGATGCAATGGAGCTCTTTAGATTCATGCTAAAAGAAGGCCCAATGCCCAATAACTACACCCTTGCAACTATGTTAAGTGTCAGTTCAAATTTGGCTTCTCAGAATAATGGCGAACAAATCCATGCAACTGCCTTAAAGTTGGGGCAAGCATCATCTGCTTCTGTGAGCAACGCATTGATTAACATGTATGCAAAGGCTGGTAATATTAATTCTGCAAGGCAATCATTCATTTCCATACAGTGGAGAAAAGACCCTGTCTCTTGGACTTCTATGATCATGGCTTTTGCTCAACACGGACACGGAGAGGATGCACTGAAATTATTTGAGGAGATGTTAGCACTTAAAATCAAGCCTGATCATATAACTTATGTAGGTGTCTTATCAGCCTGTACTCATGTGGGATTGGTAGAAAAGGGTCGGAATTATTACAAAATGATGACAGATGTGCATGGAATCAAACCCACCTCAAGCAACTGCGCTTGCATGATTGATCTGTTTGGCCGTGCAGGGTTGCTAGATGAAGCACGAGATTTTATCGAGACCATGCCAGTTGAACCTGATGTTATCGCTTGGGGCTCACTTTTGGCTTCCTGTGCAGTTCGGAAAAATGTTGAACTAGCTGAATTGGCTGCAAACAGGTTGCTTTCCATTCAACCAGACAATTGTGGGGCTTATTCGGCACTTGCAAATGTCTATTCATCTTGTGGAAAATGGGAAGAAGCTGCTAAAATCAGAAAGTCAATGAAGGATAGACAGGTGAAGAAAGAGCAAGGAATCAGTTGGGTTCAAATAAAGAGCAAGGTCCATATCTTTGGTGCTGAGGATGCACTTCATCCTATGAGAGATGCAATCTATCAGAAGATGGCCAAAATCTGGGAGGAGATTAAAAAAATGGGCTTTGTGCCTGATTTTGCTTCAGTATTGCATGACCTCGATCAAGAACTTAAAGAACAGATTCTGAAGCATCACAGCGAAAGCTTGCAATTGCATTTGCGTTGATGAGTACTCCGGACGGATCTACTATAACGATCATGAAGAATCTCAGAGTTTGCAATGACTGTCATTCTGCAATCAAATTTATCTCCAAACTGGTAAACAGAGAAATTATTGTCAGGGACGTAACACGGTTCCACCATTTCAAGAGTGGTTCATGTTCTTGCCGAGATTATTGGTAAATATTGAAGTCAATGTATGAATGTACTCCTTATTCACCTGGTTGGCTGACTTGATTGGAGAACTACTAACATGAGAAAGAAAGAGCTAACAGGGTTACAGAATACAGCCTACAGGCTACATGTACAAGAATTTGAATAGAAGCTTCTGCAAAGTGAGGGTTCTACTTGCTGCTTGATCAGCTATGAAAGTGTGGTTGAAGAATTCGGGACGAGCTATTCTGCTATATTTCCGAGAGATCAGTCACTCCGGTCTACGTAATCAAATTGATCATTTGAATAGCTTCTCTGAAACCCGTGGTGCTGGTACTTGATTGGAAGTCACCTCAAGCAAAAGCCTGTCACACAGAACAGACATCAGGGCACTATCAGATCATCTGTTAGTATTTCGTTGCTGCATGCACTATTCTCTATCTTTTAGCCTGCAAAGGGTTACTCATATATTTTAACACAGTGGTTGGAAGGCATGAGGCATCTCTGTGTTTTGTTGTTGCCTCTACTTATATCTGGTAATTGTTGCTAAGCTAGCTATAGACGAGCATTATAAACTACTCTGTAAAATCAACTTTGGTTTGATATTTGCTCGAAGCAATCTCGACTGATTATTATATTGATACTTTTGTTCAAGTTCAATTTTGAGTTTTTCTTCTAATTTTTCTTGAAGTGATTTGGGAGCAGCAGCTGGTTTCACTCTTTCCCTGGCTAACTCCTGGACATATTACAAAAGGGAATGGCTTAAGTTTGAACTGACTACAACCACAATATTGCATTGTCTGACAAATTATTATTCTGTGCTTATGGAGTTGCTGATGATGCTATTCGTGTTGTGTAGAGCCATTTGTAGTTCAAACCTTGTTCATTTACTCCGGTGAGAGCTAGAGCTACTCCGTTCTAGCTAATTAAAGCAGATCAAGACCCGGCGAGGAATAACAACTGGGTTAGTAAGAAAATCGTGAGCCGTAACATCACAACTCCAAATGGACTAGGCATCTTCAATTACTACCCCAACCACCCTCGAAAGAACCCACCACCGACACCCCCTGTTGGCCCGCATTGGAACGCTCAAAAGAAATGAAATGCAGTCCATAGTAAAATGAATGATAGAATGGAATGAGTTACAATGACTGAGGCCTTCTATTTATAGCAAAAGAAAGACTAATCTATCGGTAAAATAAAAATAAAATAAAATAAAAATTATAATGATACAGTCAACTTGTTATCTTATCTTCTAAATAATTGACATACCAAGTTGACTTTTATTGTGTTCGGCATTAGTATTTATAGACCATTGAATCTGATCAACTTGTTCAATAATGAAAAATTAGTGTACTGTTGCAGGTGGTTAGCTTGATAAACTAATGAGTTGTTTATGTTACTCTTATCTAAGTATTTGTGTACGCGATTATTTACTAAATGGTTAGTTGTATGGTTGTATTTTTTTCCCAGGTACAACAAGTTGTACTTTTAAATTAGAATAGCCCAAAGTGTAGCAACACAAGCACCCTGGATTCATCCACCCTCCACCCCAAACATACCGGGTCATTGTCATGCTCAATAAGCAAAACCGGATCAACGGAAACATCAAGTGGCCAATACACTAAATTCCATCTCTGTTTCCGTAAACTCTGGTAGTGAACTATAGTATGAACTAAGCAAGGCCATAACTCACATTAAAATTTAAAAACGTCTAAGAAATGCATACTATGCATGTAGAAATCGCATTTTATATTAACTAATTTGGTATTGCTTGTTCCAATATTTGACTTGTCCTTGATGCCACACAACTATCAATTATCAACTATCAACTATATATGTGTACTAAACAAGGTTGTAACTCACATTACGGTGGGAACGTGTACCAAAAACGCATACCATGCATGGAGACATTGCCTGTTATATTTATCATATCTTGTTGTTATCGAACTTGTCATTGATGCTACACAACTATCAATGATGAACTAAACGATGTCGTAAATCACTTTTATTTTTTGATAACGTATAAGCTAAGAAACGCATTACTATATTGTAAGTAGAAATGCGTTTTATATTGATTTGATTTTGCTTATTTTAATATTGAGCTTGGCGTTATTTCTACGCAATTATCCACCATTACCCATTATAAAAACAAGGTCATAGCTCGAATGAAGCAAACACAAACACATTACGATATAAAATTTGTTTATAGATCTAGTTATGGAGCACATAGTTACCATTTACCCAAGAAAGGTAATAGTAATATAGCAGCAATAGATCCACATATTAGAAACATTGAAATAAGCCCAATAAAATGCCTTCTTTTTTCTTGTTTTCCACCAATATTCGCTATATGCGACCAATCCGATCAAGCACGGTCGGACCCTTTTTCAGGGACGACTCTGCCAACAGTGTTTTTTACATCCACCAGACTCAGATCCCAACCCTCGATTTGTTTACACAAGTGAATTGTGGTTCATCACGAGCATTGAGGTAATTTTCTTCGCATTTAAGTTTATTTACATTTTTCGTTTGCATTCTATATTTTAATCCTCTATTCATGTGGTTTCGATTGGTGTTCCTAAATCCTAAGGCACTTCCTAATGTAGGCGTTTGATCTTCCTCAAAATGTGCAACCTCTTAGAAATTTGTAGAGTATATATTTTTACATAGTATTTCAGTATAGAAAAAAAGTTGAAAATATTAATATCAATAAATAAAAATTAATGAAAAATAGCTAGCTGGGTAATTAAAAGATGAATATGGATTTTTCAAATTGAAAAATAGAACAAATAATAGTAGAATATGTCTTTGTACGTAAGACTATGCATTAAATCCAGACTTCCAACTAGATACCGGTAAACTTAATGTAAAATGATGAAAATAAAATATATGTATTATTTGAAAGTATGAACTGAGAATATAACTTTGCGAAAGCATTTATTGTACTCATTAATCAAAATATCTAGTTATTGAGGCCTTTACTCAATAGCCACTTTTTTTTTTTTTTTTAAATACATAAACATTTAAAGCTATATTTTTGTGTGAAAGAATTAAACAAGAAATTAAAAGGAATGAGAGAAAGTCAATGTCAATATCTATTAGCCCCGCCTTATCTCTACTTTTTTTACTTCACTTAGCATTTGTAAAGGAAAAAAGCTATAATTAAAAAAACTAAAAAGTCATTTCCTAATAAACCAGTTGCAACAAAAAAAATAATGATAATTTTCCATCTTATAAGTTTCTGAATCAAAAGGTCTAGATTTTGCAAAAGTGCGTTATTGATTGCTCTATGACTTAGTTCAAAGTCTTGTTTGTCACATATAAAAAGAAAGGAAAAAAAAACACAGTTTAGATTTTTTTTTTTTAAGTCAAGTAATTTCTATTTAATTAAATTTTCCAGTTGAACTTACAAGTGTCTTGAAAAGGTATATGAAAGATATTCATATTGACAAGAAAATTATTAAAGATAATTGCTTGTTTAATTATTTACACTTAGAAGATGATTTATTTGAGTAGTCAATTAGATGTCTATATTGTGTGGCCATGCAATCTTTGCCAAACATGGCCATGAGGTGATGGTTTTACTTCTTGGCTTGGTTGTAAAAGTGACAATTGTAGTGATTGCCCTATTTGAATTGGTTAATTGTCTTCAGATTCTCAATAATTTGCCAATTAATGAGTGGGCCCTACCGTTCATCAATCGTAGGCAACTCACGTATGCTTTTGGGCCCCACTGAGTTTTCAGTGGCCTATAAATAGCCCCTTGGTGATCCACAAGGCCTCACCCTCTGCTTCCATTCTCTCCTGCTGTTTCTATATCATTTTTCTTCACCAAACAAGTTCATCAAGCTCCTAAAATGGGACGAAAAATTGAGATGAAAAAGATTGAGCATGTAACAAAGTGTCAAGTCACATTTTCAAAGCGTCGAAGTAGTTTGATAAACAAGGGCGATGAGCTCTCAACTTGTTGTGACGTAGATGTTGCACTCATTGCATTTTCGCCTTCTGGCCGTGTTAGCCAGTACTGTAACAGGACCAGGTTTTGTTTATTCTTTTTTCTTATTTTATATTCCTTTTTTCAGGTGTTTTTATTTTATTTTTATTATTTACACTGTTTTGTAAATTAAGACATGCTATTAATGTATGGAGCATTAAAATTGAAAGGATTGAATCGAATCTCCTTTGTGGCCTCAACAGGATTGAAGATGTGCTCAATCGCTATGCCGATCTGCCAGCTGAGAAGAGATTGACGTAATTCTTAATTTTACTTTTACCAGTTTCTTAATTCTCAAGTATTCTAATTTCATTTTTATTTTATCTTTGAATTGTCAACTTATGTTTATCTTGGATTTTGTTGGTGGAACAGTCAGCTGGAAAATGTTGAGGTATATATTAATCTACAATGCTATAGTATTTGATTGTCTATATGAGTAGATATATTGACCTTTTGTTCTTGTAGCAACCGATAGCATTTATATTTACAATAATATTAAATTGTATGAAAAGATCTAAAACTAATCCTTACTTTATATGAAGGATAAAGTGGACAAATTGAAGCAACTGAGCCACATCAAGGGTGAGGCAAGCAAGTTGCAGTTTCTTGACACGCAGTTAGTATCTCTCACTTTTTCTCTCAACACATACATATAGACATATATTTATGTGCATACACATTCTTTTGTATAAGATTGAATTACATCAAGATAGGCCATAAATGTTCAAATTTACATGAATTAATTTGGTTTCATTATTTATGTGCAAGCAAAATGTAAAAAACTTTTAGCATTAGTAAGCTTTTAGGATTTGTACGTCATTATATGCATAACATTTTCCTCCTTTTTTTTTTTTTTTTTTTTGTGTAAATTTTGGTAGATCCGTTTTTATTTTCCCTTTTTAAATATGATATTGTTCTAATAAATGTGTCTAGATATTTTATTTGTCATGTTATTGTCATATTAAATACCATGTCAAAAGCCATGTGGCTGAGATTTCTTCATTTTCCAATTTACTTGGCACATATATATATGTCCACTTTAGATTTTAATTTATTTATCCATATGTAATATTATTTATCATTTGGTATTCGCTAATCTGTATCTAATTAACTACATTTTGTTATCGTGGTGCATGTGAATTTGTACTCTCCGTCTTGGTTGCTGAACTATATTAGAGTCAAGGTATATTTTCTTTCTTTCTTTTTTCCTTTTCCTTTTTGTTCCTCTCCTCTTACAAATTCTTTTTTTTTTTTACTCACAATTCGTTTCTTTAGTTTATTTAAACTCTGATTGGTTCTTGTTAATTGTTCCTTACAGAATCTTCAACTGCAAATCGAAAAGTGTGACTTGGAGTCACAAATGTTAGAAGCCAATATGCGGTAAATTAAATTGTATACTTCTATGAAATAGCCGTGCGTTATTTCAACTTGGTAACATTTCATTTATAGTTTTATTATGCGATTCTTCCATGTTGTGTAGGGATTATGAAATCCTAGACGAGGAGCCTGCTTACCTGCACCATTTATCGTGGTGCGAGAGAAATTTGGACGAGTCTCGCTCAAAAGTCATAGCTAAAAAAGTATGTCATATGTTTAATTTTGAATGGCTTAGTTTTTGTTGTTTCTCGACCAATTAATTAACTCTCTAATGCTTTTTTGTTACATAGAGTGCACTGGCATCTGGAAGCATGTTTATGTCGCCTCATCAACCGATTCAGGTAACACATGTTTATGTAAGATGCGGAATCATAGTTAACATTACTTTTCTTATCAGTATCTAAGTACTTTGAAATATTAACATACTTTGGGTTCCAGTCATATGATGTCTAAGAATTAATCTTAAACTGTTTGTAGGCAGCATATTCAGATGCGGTCCAAATGGCAACCCATTTTCAGGCTCCAAGGTAACTTTATAACTTTATATGACATGGAATTAAATCTAATGACATGATCCACTAAACCAAACTACAATCTTCTCTCTCCCTCCCTCCCTCTCTCTCATTTGTTGACTAAATATTGTTTATGAATAGGTATGGGTCAAGCTCAAGGGAAGCAGCCAATGCCTACACTTTGGGAATGCCTCAATCCAGCTACAATGGCATGATGGGAGGTTACTTGCAATTTCCTAGTTCAAATTGCATCCAATTCAACAACTCCCCAGCGGATGAGATTATAGGCCAGTCTGGTATAAATTTGGCTAATAACTTGAGCAACGCCAATGCTGGAAATGCAACTTTGCATATTGATGGTTCCTTCGGCATGAACTGTAGCCAAATCCAGAGAAATGATCAACTACAGGCCCCGCCATATCAATTCCAACCGGTTAACAATACCTACCCGGACACCCTATATGACAATTTGCCATCTCAGGTAAAATTATAAGATTCCCTCGCCGTGAAATGTTGTTAGGTGCTCCCCTTAATTGTTCGTTTAGTAGTACTTCATATTTAAACTTCACTGTGATCTATCTTATATCATGCTAGGATGCTCAGGGGCAAAACATGCCCTTCCAATCAGGAGCTCAGAGCAACTCATGGAATTGGGAGGACTTATTGGATATCAACGACAACAACGTGGACTATCCTCCCGAGCACTGATTCTTATAGTGAAAGTCCTATCAACCTCTAGTTTGAGGGCAACGTCATACTACATTTACATTTTTCTTTCAAACGAGAAATTACTTGTGGCAACGTAATATCGTCCTAGCAAGATGTTGCTACAAATTTTTCATTTTTATTTTTGAGTTTTTACAGACATCATTCTGTTAGATGACATCATTCTGTTAGATGACATCTGGGGCATCTACTATGTAAGACTATACTTGGTTTTGGTTTTCTTTTGCTATGAGAATAAGTTGTCTATGTTATACTATATCTAATATATACATATGTGCACCTGTGTGGCCATAATGTTTTTTAATTAAATCCAAAAGATGGATTTTGCTAAAAATTGGTATTGACTAAATTTAACAATCAGTCTGATTCATTATTTTTCTTGACTGCCTTGTGATTTATCATCCCAAAACATAGCTTGGATAATTAGTTGTGCATGAACCTAAATGTGAACTACCTTAGGCTTCAATTGATTCTTATCTTGGAGTTGGAGAAAATGATTAGATTCCATTTTATATACACATTACATCATCCATTCTGACTATAAGGTTAACTGCTTTCTTTTCTTCTTGTGTTTATAACTACTGCTAATCATCTTGTGGAAAATGGGAAGAAGCTGCTAAAATCAGAAAGTGAATGAAAGTGTAATTGAAGAATTCAAGGCGCGCGAGCTATTCTGCTATATTCCCCTTCCAAGAAACCAGTCACTTCTGTCGACGACTCACGTAATCCAAATGAACATTTAAATAGTAGCTTCTCTGAAACCCATGGCCGGCGCTGGTACTTGATTACGTCAGGGAACTATATCTGATCGACTGTTAGTATTTTCTTCCTGCATGCACTGTTCTTCTATCTTCTGGCCTGCAAGGGGTTATATTTCTTAATGGTGTTCTATCTTAAAGTACACTGAATCTTGTTGGTTCTGCACTCTCGACTGGGTGTTTGCTACAGCTTAACTTACCAACTTATCACTTATTTTAAACAGACGTAGTTTTTTTATTGTTTTCAACAGCTTATAAGCTGTTTAATTATTTTAAATTAAGCTGGATAAGTTGAAATTAGAGAAGCTGGGTTGTACCTCCTTCAACAGCTTCTCCATAATCCATAAATGAAACTGAATTTTAGTTGTTTTTGTCCAAAAAGTTAGGTTTGCAAACACTAATCCTACAACTTATCTAAATTTTTTAAGTAATTTTTTGAAAACACTCATCAAATTCTCTAATAAGCCAACTTTACCAGCTTCTCCTTAAATTAAGCCACTTATTTTAAGTTTAAGTTATTGCAAACACCCCCTGAATAGTACTCATCAGTCCCCGTAATTTCTTTACATTTGTTTTTATTGACTTTTTTATGTCCCATTTGACCTCCATTTATTCCTAAACTATAACGAAAAATTAATTTATGAAAATATAGTGTCTTTACTTTCATTATATAATTTCATTGATTATTTTTTCGTTAAAATTTAGTATTTATTAGAGGTCAAAAGGGACTACAAAAAAGTCAACAAAACAAACGTAAAAAAGTAACTGGGACGGAGGGAGGGAGTCTCAAGAGTTAACATTTCAGGGGATGGTGGGCCTCGTAGATAACTGGACAAAATATCAAAATGTAATATAACAAACAGAGAACCGATGCATCAACGTTCAACATTGTGATGGAAAATATAGCTCCATATCATACAAAAAGTGCTCATCCAAACTTTTTAAGAGTCATCCATTTGGAGGAAAAAAAGAAACAATGCATGTTGTAGTTGTATATATCTGTGTTTCATTAGCATACAACCACGCAGCTTAAGCTTGTCATATTATCAGTAATCTCTGGTGGAGGAAAAAAAAATACCTAGCTTCTGGAACACAGCCATAATTTATTTCGCATGTACTACAATCTACAGGTATAATGACAGGCGACAACCTGCAACAATTGGTTTGAGAAACCACGCCAAATTCTTTTAAGCCGAATTATGCCCATGGAGTAGGCAACTCAGGGTAATGTAAACAAAAATTAGACTTCTCAATATTTGACACTGGCTTATGTTAGACTGATAGAAGTGGCATAGGATTGCAGAACTGTCAAAGCCTGCTCGGTAATAGCTCTATTCCTAGCTCGCTTAACCCAGTCATCGACAACCTCGGCTGCTTGGCTGCCTTTCACTCCAGTCTCAAGAGCATCTGCAGCTTCAATAAGCTTCCCTTGAACTAACAGGTTCTCTACTTTATTGATGAGAGATTCAGTTCCATCACCTGATTGGTCTGCCTCTTTAATCTGAACATAGTATTAAGAAATCAGGTATTACTATTTCACATGTAAAATCCTTGGGTTTGTGAGTTAATTGACTCGTTCCCCAAAACCCAAAAAATTTAGAAATGGATGACAAGTTTGTGACAATGAGAGGAAATATCTAACCCAACTGCAAAGCTCAGTAGATATTCCAGTAATATTGCAAGTTTCAGGTGTGTGTGGGTGTGCTTGTGCTTGACAAGTTTGTGACAACGAGTGAAAATATCTAACCCAACTGCAAAGCTCCGTAGATATTCCAGTGATATTGCAAGTTTCAGGTGTGTGTGTGTGTGTGCTTGTGCTTGACAAGTTTGTGACAACGAGTGAAAATATCTAACCCACTGCAAAGCTCCGTAGATATTCCAGTGATATTGCAAGTTTCAGGTGTGTGTGCGCGTGTGCTTGACTTCGGAATGAGAAACTACAATACTAATCATTGATAATTCCGTTATGAAGTTTTACTGCTGCAGTGAAGAAATCATACCTTTAACATGGAGGCAATATGGGCGAGTGAATGTGTCAATATTCCACCACCGCCTGGGGGAATTAGGCTGAAGTGCCTCAGTGTTCCCTTCAATTCATCAAACTGTAACACCATGCAACACTCCCTTCTTGAGTAACTTGCTTATTTCAATTAACACACACACACAAACAAAATCACGCCTTGGCCTAAATATACGCTTCTCACAAATAGATTAATCACAAGTTAAAATGCTGTCAAATTATCATGGAACCATTTTAGTGAAAGCTTATTTTCATGAAGTATATTGCCTTAAGAGGTTCCTACTTATCCTTCTTAGACAATACACATTGGTCTAGTTCTGAATATTTTGTCAATGAGAAAGATAACTTGCCTTGTGATTCAACTGGGGCAAAGTATCCGTGCCATACTTTTGTGTGTCCTCGGGAAGGGAAGAGATAACAAGAGTAATCAGTGAGTCTTTATCAGCACCTTCGAGATGGGCGTGAAGGGCCTCCATTTCCTTTTGAATTGGCAGCCCTTTAGTCAATGCATCTTCCAGTGCAAGTGTTCCCTGCAATGCACAAATTGTTAAGATCAACTCCCAGCCAAATTTACCGGACAGTATGTACACGCATTCATTCAGTTCAATTTCGAAATGGTTCATGACATAACACAATGAGTTAAAAATACATTTACTTTGGATTATAAATGTGCAAAAACCCAAAAACAACTAATCTTTCAAACCTCGAGTGATCCAGGGGGTGTCAGGGCATTAGAAAATGAGAGGGAAGCCACTCTCTGAAGGTAGTCACCTAACCTACGACCATTTAGTGCGTCGATAATCAAACCCTCCAACCTCCCCCCCCCCCCCCCCCCCGCTCCAAAAAAGATGGAAAAAAAAAAAGAAAAAATAATCATATGTCCCCTGAAGCCATACTTCTGTGCACTGAACTAGGAATTCATCCAAGACATAATGACGTCATGCACTTTGAGAAAATCAGCTAATCAATTAATGTGTCTCAAAAGAAAGGCAAGAACACGTTAAATATTCTACCACATGACACATTTAACAGACAGCATATCTAAAGAACATACTCCATATATTATCCTATTTGTAGGAATGAAAAGAATTACAGCAATTGCCAACATACCGAAGTTCACAAATTTACAAGTAATGCAAATCAGCGGGACCGATACATACTTCAATAAAAAAATACACCAGAGCTACTTTGGCAAAAAAAAAAAAAGAACATAAATTCCTTTTGTATCTTGATCGATGAACATCTAAGCCACACCAAAGCTAGAACCATTCCTAAATCCATGATGTACAAATTACTATTGCATGAAAAAGCATGCAAACTTAAACCAAGATCGGAGAACAAAAATGGACTTATTAAGAGCCATTTTCAAAGTCATATATATTGGACAATACAAACAGTTATCTGAGGCAAAGAAGAAAGGCGTTACTATGGCAAGCTTGTGAATGGAATGACTCTGGCGAGCTTCTTCTGAACGTGCATAAAATGCCATGCACAAGGCGTTAATCTGCAAAGTTTGACAGATATTTTTAAGTACACAAGCCACATCATGGAAAAGTTGAATAAAGTAAACCATCAACATTACAGCTGTCTTTAAGTATGCCATGGAAATAGAGAAATAAATCTTAAGATGCTGAGATATCTTCTCAAAATGGTAACATGGGGAGCCAATGGCTAAATTTTAACTTCAAATATCCATGTAAAACAAAAAAAATACAAAGAAGGATAAACTTTTATAAATATTTTGAAAACAATCAAATGTTTAAGCTCCTTAGGGTGCACTATCCTTGTTATCAGATTGCCAAACTTCTACCCCACAGCCCATTAGCATAGAAGACAAAATTTCGTTTCTGCTCAGCAGGCCAACACCTAATAAGAATCTTAAATGCAACGAATGAGACCATGCAGCCATGACAACTGAAATAAGTGGACCTGATCAGGTAAGCCCACACAAATAGGTTGTTAATGCTGCGGTACATCATGGCATGATATTGCATAGAAAGCTACAGCTTAATACGACTTTAACACGCATAATAATAATTTATATGATCTAGAGATAAAATATCTTAATATTTGTCTTTGAACTTTTCCGTAACACTATTTCCTGCACACTTGAGTGAAACCACAAGGCCGGTTAACATTGCTCTGAATACACAAGTTTTCAAGTAAATAATTTCATCAGCCTTCATTATGCTGAAGTTGTATGTATTGAATTCCTTTCTAAATGAGACTAGGATTTTTATTTTTTTTTTTTGAAACGGCAAATATTACAACTACTTCTACACTACTACTATACAATATCCTAAACCACCTTATATCTCCACACCGAAACCGCTTTATGTCTCCGCTGGGGATCGAACCCTGCACCTCTCTTTCATTAACCCGACTCCCTTCCGCTAGACCACCTTATAACTCCCAAATGAGACTAGGATAATATACATGAGAGATCCCTATACAGACTTCGTATAAAACCGAAGATCCAAATTTCGCATTGACTGGGATACTTGCATCTTGGAAGTTCACTGTATTCTTATATCCATAATCATCCACTTACAAATAGCTTGATTTTGAGCTTATGTAACAAAATTTCAGCTGAAATAATGGCTGAACACTACTGTTATAATGGAAGTAGTTATCCACTACACGGGTTACTGAAGGATCCAGATTAATTTGATAGACTTGACACAGTTTTACCAATAAGTTATAATGTTAATATATACCAAAAGAGCAAACAGTAAACAGCAGAAAGATATATTACATGAAGGTTTGCTTCGGCCATTTTTTCGATCTGGGAAGCCTTCTCACTTGCAATTGCTGCAGCAAGTTCAGCTTTGGCTATATCTTGCATCTTCTTTAGTGCCTGTTCGACTTCAATCTCCTGCACAGTCAAGTTCCAGACATTGCAGCAGAATGAACACATAAGAGTTATTATTCCACTCAGAGACGGAAAGGAAATGTAACATTATATTGATACCTTTTGCCCAAGTTCAGTTTTGAGTTTTTCTTCTAATTTTTCTTGAAGTGATTTGAGAGCAGCAGCTGCTTTCACTCTTTCCTTGGTTAACTCCTGGAAATATTAGAAAAAGAAATGGCCTAAGTGACGATATATATCTAATCCTTTTTTTGCAATTCTGGAGTTTGAACTGACTGCAACCACAATACTGCATTGTCTGGCAAATTATTATGTCCCCATCCCCAGACCTAAGTTTACTTGTTGCTCTCTGGACAGCCCAAAGAACTATCTCCCATTCAAAACTTAGCAAGTTTCCCAACCACAGGCAATTTAGATTTCCACTATTTCATTCTTAACACTCACCAGACTTTTTGAGCTTCTTATCATTTTTTAAGAACATCTCATGAATAGTGACTGGAAACATAGAGCTGGGACAGATAGAGCATAATACTACTTTACTAGGTCTATAAGAAGCTTACAGACTAGGATTCCAACCATACTTTAACAAAATCTGTAATTATTAAGGTTAACAACTCCTAACATTTACCTGAACTCCACTCCATTCAGACTATGCTACCCCCCCCCCCCAATCCCCACCCCTGGGGATGGGGCCAATATAAAGAAGAGTATGCGTATGTAACACAGAGAACCACGGAAATAAAAACAAAGTTGTTTCTAGCCAGATTGTTGATGGCAAATAAAATAATACTTCATGCAAAATCTTAATAAGAAACCATAAGCAAAAGAGAGAATTTAAGTGGGACCTTATCCAGAATGGCTTCCCTTTCAGCATACATGAGTTCCCTGACTCTTGCATCCTTGATTTCTTTTTCATACTTTTCCTGCATGATTTAATACTCACGTAAGCAGAAACTACAAGATATACAACTGCACATCTTGGTATATTGAGAGTATTCCATGCTAAACATGGAAAACAAAAGGTAGACTTCAACTGCTTTTATTTTTGGCTTTGTTTCTTTTGTTCAAATATATTAAAAAGATGTGTGCCAACACCTTCATGGCTCTCTTTTCTTCAGCGAAAGAACGCGCATCTATCTCTGCCTGTCTTTCCTCAGCAGCATGTATGGCTTGCAAGAAGTCAAGAACCAACACCCCATCCTTAGATGTATGGCCATCAGATGGATCCTCCCTTTTGGAAATTACATCCTTCAGTTCAAAACCACATATAAAAATACATGTTATCAAGTTGCCTATCGTCAAATTTAATTGATTATAACAAAATCAGATGAAAAGTGTGCAGGTTAATAATAATATGCATAATAAGACCGTCACCAACCTTTTCCTTGCTGGAGGAATCTGTAGAGATGTCTTCAGAGCTATCTTTTAAAAGGTAATCACCCAGGAGAGAACTAGATTGTGCTCCATCATCCTGAACAGCCTAGCAAAAGTCGTTTCACAGGGAATCATGAATGTTTTGCTCGTGAAAATAACATAATGCAAGCAAGATTAAGATAGAAAGCTTATAGGACTAAAAAAAACACGTTTTCACCTCTTGCGCGTCTTTGGTTGTGATTTCCTCACTCGGTACAGAGTGTATCGCAACTTCGTCAGGCATTGTGCCAGTTGTTTTAGTCATTGGTGCAGCTTCAATAACCTTATCTTGCTCCTCGTCAAGTTTCACTTCTGGGCTCTTCAGGTCAAGACTTTCCTCAGCAGGTTTAATAATTGTATCGTCTGATGGCATGCTGGTTTCATGAACATCAGGTAAGTTTCTTTCTTCAACTTGGTCAATATTTTCTTGAGAAGGAGCCGTTGAATCGGTTATTTGCGAGTCGCTAACTGCTTCAACTGTAACTGAACCTTCGGGCAGGCTTTTCTCTGAATGTGATTCAACATTCCTTTCAACAGGGTCCGAGCTGGAGCTTGATGTCTCAGACGCCTCCAAGCGATTTGTGGCAGCCATTTTCTGTAACTCACCTTCTTGTGGGAATGTGCTTTTTTCTGATAAGTCCTGAATATTCTTTTCTGGAATCTGAGCTTTGTTGTATTCATCAACGCTTTGATGCTCTTTGCTAATATATTTATCGAGATATCCATAATAGTAAGTTGCAAGTAAAGCAGATCCCACCACAAGACCTCCAGTAATAACTTTTGGGAGATTACTTTTTGGCTCAGGATTACTGATGCCCGGTTGAGGGTTATGTGGCACATTTTTCTGAGACACAGAAAACGCCCTGGCAGAAAGATATGAAGGTACCTGCACATAATATATTTGTTGGAGTAGAATGGAAGATGAACTTTTCGATTAATCAAAGTCCGCATTACATGCACACAAAGGCCAAGCTGCTAGAGTTATCAAGAAACTTGTTGAGGTTAAATTTAGCACACTACAAGTAGTGTAATTTATATTACTAAAAAATTTCAACACAACTACCTTAATAGAAATTGGATGGAATAATAATTTCTTTTATAAACGTGCAGGAGGGACAAATAGTGAGCCACCTGGCATATGATAGCTCCACCATCCTGAGCTCTCCCCCACACAACTACACTTCCTTCCAGCAAATAATAGAAAACTAAACTGAAACAAGTACCCTGGCCTCTGTTTTTGACCAATTTTAACTTATCAAATCATGCAACCCAGTGACAAAGGAACATAGTCAACATACACACACATCGTTGCAGAATTAGATTCTCAGAGTTGTTATATTGACCATCATCTTTATATACTCTTTTAGAAGAACAATCTAATCATATTTCTTCATATTAAAACCCTTGGGCATATATCTATTCTATCTCTCTTTGTATATTTGTATTTCACTACATGTGATCTAATCGTGCTTCAGCCTAAAAAAATATAAGCAAAAGCAAAACCAATGCATATTTGCAATTGCATTAAACTAAACCAGTCACTTCTTTCAGTACACTGAGAAAACAATTTTGATGAGACATATTGAATATTGCAGCAAATAAAAACTTCAACCAAGGCCAAGGCACAAATCATTATTAAACTTCTAATAGATCGAGGCAATGATATTTAATCAGCTTCTATGGAAACTTGTAGTCCGTATACTAAGAAGAAACACCTAAAAACCATCATAGATAAAATATTTTTTCATTTCGAGCAAACAAAATTCATTCATTCAGCAAAAAAAAAAACTGGAGAACATGAAAAACATATCTCGCAACTTCAAACAATTACCTGAGTTGAAGCTCTCAACTGAACATTCCTAAACTGCAAAACAGACCTGGAAAACAAAATCGAAAGGACATTAAAGGTTAAAACCCTACAGTGAGTAAGCAAGTAATTCGATGCACAATGGAAAATCGTGTTTACCTGCGAAACATTGCGGAGTTAGAATCGGAAATCGGACAGGAGAGTTAGATTTTGGTTCTAGAGGGATTTATATCATTGTGTGTGTGTGTTTGTTATTTTCTTCCGGCAGTGGCAGAAAAATGGTGGAATTGAAAGGGAAATTGCAATGGTTGAGCGATGAAAGAAATCGCGTTTACAGCTACTTTCGGCTTTGACGATTTATGTACCTTACGAAGAAAAAAATGGCGTTTTCTGGGACCACGTGTAATGTGGCTAATGGGGTGAAAAACGTACCGGGTCTTCCTACCCAAATCCGAAATGTATACAAAATTGTATGACCCGGGAAGGGGATCGGAAAATCGACCTGCTCTACTTTCCGGCCCAAACCTAATTATAGGCCTTCTCCAACAATAATCCCCTCTCTCTTATGCCATAGCGTCTCACTTACTCATCCCAAACTACTCCAACAGTCATCCCCTCTTATCCCACCTTTTTTCATTTATTTTATTAAATAAATACAAAAACAAGTCAATTGAAAAGGTAAAAGTAAGAAAATAAAATGGAAAAGAAAATTAAAATAAGTTCATCCCGGGATGAGACTCTCATCTCCACTCACACACCCAGCAGCGTGTAAGAGGGGATGAGCTCACTCATCTTCAGCAGCTCATACGCTACTGGAGAAGGTCTTAGTCCTAAGTCTAATGATAGTATGATACAGTACTGTCAAATCAGTTCTAATACCAAAGCATTTTTTTCTATTACAAAAAGTCATTTAAACCTATTTCTGCTCGGTGACCTCAATCCTAAGAAACTTAACATGCACCGAATTTGTTGAGCACATTCTCGTTGGTTCCTGAGAGCTCTAAATTTGATTTTGAGGACCCGTAATGGCTTAAATTAAACATGTGAATTTTTCTACTTCAAGAGGTCATATGGAGGGTAGAAAGTGTTTAATCCCACGAGAGACATACATTCTTCTTAGTGCATATCGACATACATGGATGCACACTTTGTTTTCGAAAAGGAAACCGTTAAAAAAAAGTATCAAATATGTGAACATAGTCCATGAAAATGGACTCTGAAAACTTCACATGAACATAGTCCATATAATAGAAAAAGAAGATCATCAACAAATGCCATGCCATGTGACATGGATCAATCAGACTATAATGAGGGTAGTGCGAAACAACATGTTTTTTCTTATTTCTTTCTTTAAGAAGTTTCAGAAGATAATCCATGCTTAAAACAAACAGATGAGGAACACAAGGGTCGTCTTGTAGAAAACAAACTATCTTGCATTATACTATTTGTTGCTGCCATACGTGATGTGCCAACTGAGTGGTGAATTCCTTGTCTTTTGCCTAAACATTCTTAAATCGAAAAATGAATGTTTCTTTTCCTATTATCTTGTCCCAACCGAACTAGGCTAACAAAATGATCTGAAATTGTACACTAGACTCCATTTTTGCCATCAACAAAACCTCATTCACCACCACTTTGTCCAGTAGGGGCCACAATATTGATGAACTTTACTTGCTCGAACAAATGTTGTAACTCATCAACAACTGGAGCATACCCTCTAACTTCATTCCATTTCTCATCTTGCATAAAATAATACCATAGTCCGATCCCCTAGTAACAACCATGGAGAATTTAATCCATGTGTTCAATTGGACCAAGTATATTTTTTTTTTTCTTTTATAAAGAAAATATTTATTTATTTTGGTATATAGTACAATATAAGTTTTTAATGATACTTAGCTAGTAGCTAGTAGCATTAAGTTTTATCATGTAGATAGTGCTAGTAAAAAGAGACAAAAAGACAAGAATTGATAGATTAGCATCATCCAAGACAAGTATAAACTTGAGAGTGTATAAAATGAGGATTTCTATATATCTATTTGGTTTCGACACAAAAGAAATCCACAATGCTACACCACTTGTGCTGGCCCGCATCAATTCCTCTGAGTTTCATTCTAGTGAACGTACTCCCTAAGCGAGATACCTAATGCGTTAGCTACAACACTGCACGGGTCGATAAGCTCAACACCCAGTATTCATCGTTTACGACTAGACATACCAGGATATCTAATCCCATTCGCTCCCCTAGATTTCGTACCTGAGTGTCAGTGTCGGCCCACCGTGGGTGTTCTTTCTGATCTTATCTCATTTCGCCGCTCCACAGAAAATTCCCTCTACCCAAACCGTACTCCAGCTTGGTAGATTCCACTCAACCCTGGGATTTGACGTCGGATTTAAAAAGCCACCTACAGACTCTTTAATCTTGACACTAATAAAAGAAAATACTATCCAAATTTTTCTTCAGCATAGACTTTTTTCTGGGAAGGATTAGAACATCATGTATTTAACACATGGAAAACCACAATAACTTTATAAAAATCGACGATGATTAAAAATAAATTCGAACGCACGTAGAGTATAAAATTAGGTAAAAAACCGTAGAGTAATTTCTTATTTGAGTTGTTCCTTTGGTATCTATAGAAATTAGAAAACCGTAGAGGACCAAAATTAAAATTTTCCCAGTTGCCCCAAAGAAAACTCTATAGTTGTAGTCTTGTTCTAGGAGGTTGCTGCTAGTTCTGATTCTGAATCATGGCAGGTGGTGGCCACAACAATAAGCAGAAGCAGCGCCGTTTCAAGAAAGACAATCACCACACCCACAAACAACAGCAAGCGGATCATCATCTCCAAAGGTAACACAATCACTTCACTGTTCCATGTATGTATAGACTATTAGTTTTGATTCCTGAACTTTGAGCTTTTGTATCGGTACCAGGGGCGCAGAAGACAATGATGAGTCCTTACCGATCAACCCAGGTACTCTAATTATGCGTCGTTGCCTCTGTTAATTTCTATTCTGCAACTGCAGCCCAGGTGTTTGATGAATTGTGCCAAAGAAACTTACCTAATTTGAATTATTATATTTGCTTTTGTAGAAGTTGAGGAAGAGGGAAGTTGTTCCGTGCCTGCGGTGCAGCTTGCTATGTGGGTATGTATGCGGCCACTTCCTATTTGCTTCATTGAACTTACCAATGTTTACTGTGTTAAAGCTGTGTACTTTTTGACATATGTGTGAAAAACTGCCTTCTTTAATTAGATAAAATGGATGTTTTCGTATACTTGGCAGTGTGACGCTATACATGAAGAAATAACTGTGTAGATATGTTATGTATGTATGTATTACCTGGAAGCTGGAATCGTATTGTTTACACTTTAGACATGTTTGTTGTTATTCCGTTTGGAAGGTGGTATCATTCTACTTCTGTAATTTCAGGATTTTGGCCAGTGTGATGCAAAGAGGTGCACAGGACGCAAGCTTGCAAGATTTGGATTGTTGAAAGTAAGTACTTGTATGAACCTTAATAAGTTATTTCAGGCTCTGTTTGGTGTCATTTTATCAGCCAACTTATAAGCTAAATTAACGTTTTTTACTGTCTGGCCAAGATAATTATGTTAGCTGAATCCCTAGCTACCGATTCATTTGATTGATTTGAAAAGCCAGTCCAACTAGCTGGTTAAAACTAAAATTACATTCCACTTGACAAAATATATGCTAGTTTGCTAAGAGCCTCTATTGGATCAGCTACCAAACTTCTAATCAGCCTGTTTTGCTAAAGAGAGCCTTGTTGTCTAAGATAAGGGACTGTTGTGCTTATTGTTTATAGGATGAAATGATAGAACTTCTGTCATAAAAAAGTTACTGGTTGTTTTTGTTGAATTTCATTTGTTTTGTTTTTCATAAAACTGCAGGAATTACGCGTTGGTACTGGATTTGGGGGCGTTTGTCTGAGGTAACTACATAAATTTTCTTTTTCTTTTTTGTCATGAGGTAGTCACAACTTTTCTCTTGCTTAAATTTTCTTACACGGTTGTCCTATTGCTTAATTTTGTTCTCCTGTTGTGTAAATTGTAATGAAGAAAGCCTGAATGTTATACTTCTCTATTTACACTGTATTGTGTCCCATATGGTTTATACCATTTTAAGTCTAGAAATCAGATACCCCTTTCTGTCTATAATGTCTCTGAATGACTGGTACATGCTTCTAGTGCTTTAAACAACCAAAAAAATGAAACTTGTTAACTGTGAGCTAGATAGTCACTGTAGTGGTTCTAGCATTTAGTAATCCAAGAAGCTACAGCTTTGGGAAATACTGTTTATGTGATGCTGCTGTTTTAGTTAAAGTGTTTCAGTGAGAACCCATCTGTTATCGTGGTCTATACTGCACACTAAAAGGAGAATAAGTTAAATAAGCAGGTCATGATGTAGTTTTTTTATTAAATGTTGTTTCTGATTAAAGCATGATGTAGTTTTTTTATTAAATGTCGTTATCTGATTTAAAAGCAACAGACCTTATTCTTAATTACTAGTCAATTTGTCATTCCATTTTTGTACTATTTCTAGTCTGATCTGCAAAGACAGGCCTTTAACTGATTACATGCATACTGCCTACAGTTATGATATGAAATAAATGGTGTAGATTAGTTTGTTTATTTCGGCCCACATCTGATAATCCTTCTAGTCCGTTGTGTTTTCTAGTATTTTCTGTTTGGCTGTGGTAAACATTCTTCTGCACCATTCTTAAAATGTTTGACGTCATACTTTGTTTAGGTTTTTATGTATCTCAAGTTTGTTTCAGACTGTTTGTTTATTGACATTTTAAACATGTTTCAGTCCTACGGGAACACAATGTGTCTCACATGAGGATCTTGAGTTGATAAAAAGGAGAGGTCTCGCAGTAGTCGATTGCTCATGGGCACGTTTGCAGGACGTACCTTTCGCAAAGCTGCGATGTGCTGCTCCCCGTCTTTGTATGGGTTGCTTTCTCTTGTTGTTTATTAAAAACATTTCAAGTTTGCAACATTTATTTTATGCTTATGAAGCTGATGCGCTAGAAAACTGTGTTGAAATTAGTACCGCTCATACACGTGTGTGAATTTTGCAGTACCTTGGCTGGTCGCGGCAAACCCTGTAAATTATGGTCGACCCTGTGAGCTTTCTTGTGTAGAGGCACTAGCTGCAGCTCTAATAATCTGGTATGTAAAATGAAGCCATTCCATGCTGTAAAGCTATTGTACTTTGGTTATGGTTAAATGACTCGGAGTTAATAATTGGACCACGAAGAAGTATACCATCAGTGTTAGTTCAAGCTGTAAGGGCTTGAGTTCCTTTAAGCTAGATCTCGAGTTTGAAAGTTGTGAACAGGACAAGACAATTCTGTGAGAGCCACTACTATTAAAGTTTAATGATGTTTCTGGAGCCCATTGGGGTTCTCTAAAACACTAGATACAGGGTTTGGAATTAAACTGGCAAAAGTTCAAGTTAATTGACCAAAAGTGCCAGAGAGTTGGGTATAAAAGGTCTTAAATTGGAAAAATAAAAAGAAGAATCAAATTAGTCCTTTTGGCATGCACTAAAATAAACAGCTGGTAAGGACAAAATGCCAAGCTTTTAATTTTGTGCTTGTAGAGGACATTGGCAGTTGGTGTACATTTTGAAGGACATGCATGGTACACGAAACTGAAAGTTCGACATATGACCTATAAAGTGGTGGACAACTGGACATACACACTGCATAGACATGTGCCCATCATCATATTTCAAGTTTGCAGAAATTAAACATTCGAAAATTTCTCTGTTTCTTATCCTGCTGTTTTCACAAACTACCAAATCCAAAAGATATTTCAATTTTTTCTAGTTTTGAATGAGGTCTGACACCATTACTAGCGCTGATATCTTTCTGCCCTGCTTGTATATTCTTCATCTATTCCCAGTATTTCGACATACTAGCAACTCCAAATACTTGTGCGAAGAGAGAATGCATATACATGTCTTTTGAGTATGCATCAATAACAGCTCAAGCAGCATTTTAGACTTCAATTTTCAGGGAAAAAAAATCTGAGCATTTTTGGCCTTTTGAGAATTGGGTTTGAGTAACTATTCACCTGTAGTCCAATTTATATATAAAAACTTTATCATCATCAGATTTTGGAAGTTTTTGCTTGCAATCTGCCACCACCTAAGCCAAAAGCCATTGTCCTATTGGTGATATGATATCTTTCTTGGGGAAAAGCTCGCGTGTATATAATACAATCACCATAAAATTAAATCTTGGTTGGTATTTCTACGATGTTTCTTCATACTATATCTGGATTTATCTAGTCTTGATGACAGCAACTTTTTTCATCAAGCTTGCAATTAGACATGTGTTCTGTGACTGCATGATATGCTTGCAACAGTTTTTATGAACGGACACTGATCTTTCTATCTCTTTCTCTCAACAGCGGAGAGGAAGAAACCGGGAATCTATTGCTTAGCAAATTTAAGTGGGGTCACGCATTCTTGTCCCTTAATAGGTATTTCTGTTCTCTGCACTGTGACTTATGTGCCATTACTGAGATGCTCTTTGATCCTTTATTGTCTGTATGCACCTTGTCAGAGAAACAGATCACGGTGGATTTTTCATATATTCGTTCTTTTCTGTTGTTTATGTGAAATTGCCAGCTTTCCAGGTTGCACCATAATCTATTGTCTAAGCAAGCACCAAGCATTACAGACTCAATTTGATGTGATTGCACCTCATGTTTGTGTGCGTGTTTGTGTTATTTGTGCGTTTATAAGGATATCTGTAATACACTAAGTATTGCTTGTGAGATGTTCTTACATTTAGCTAATTTATGTGACTTTTGAAACTAGGATGTGGCTAAGGCTGCTTGATTTTTAAAAATGAGGGTCAATAAATCTGCATTTGAATCCATTTCCGATGATAAGCGATGTTCAGCTGATTGGATGGTTTGAATTGCAACAACATTCTAAACTTGAATATTAAACGGATGCAGGGAACTCCTCAAGGCATACTCTGAATGTCAAAATGGTGCGGACATGATCGCTGTCCAAAATGAGTGGCTTGCACAGCAACGCTCACAATCTTCAGATGACCTCAGTAGTCAAACAGGTACTTACTACTATTACGATGACCTCAGCTGTCTACTTACTGCTTTCCATTGTTGTCAATGTTGATTCAAAGATTAAATTTTCACTTCTTTGGAATGAGTTGAGCTTTTGTTTATGCCGCTTGTCTGATGGCAATGTCTTAAGAGCCGGAATACAATACCTTGTGTTGTGCATGACAAGAAATTGATGTTTAGCTTTCGCATTTCAGGAGAACATTCTGCATCCAAGAATGACGATGACGGATCTTGCAGTGATTCTGAAGATGGTCTTCCTCCTCTTGAGAGAAATATGAATCATTTAGACTTGGAGGAAAGTGAAGAAGAAAGCGAAGAAGAAAGTGAATGATGAATCTTAAACTTCGCGAACAGGAGCACATTATAACCAATACTCGTAGCAATTATCTATTCTGATCTGCTACGGTAGATGTCAACGGACGAATTCTTGACTAGTTTCCTCACTTGGCCGCCTGCCATGTTCCTGTTCTTGGCTGATCAGATGGATAATGTTTTTGATCACATGTAGTTTTCTTCTAAAATTTGCAAGATTTTTGCATCTTCTCCAGGAGATTTTCTGCAATTGGAAAAATGTAGCAAAATTTCTGTTTGAAACCAGAAAGGATAGAATGCTAGTAACACATTGTAAGAGGCAGTGCTTGATATGATTGAAAGGATTTGTAACCAGCATGAAGTGTTCAGTTGCCTAGTATGTGATTGAGTTGAACCAAAATGTTTTATGGCATGATGAAGTATATTGTGCCTAAGATGTTCCATTGCTCATGAAATAGAGCAAAAACAAAACTAAAAATGGGGTTTGTGTAAGCGCAATTTGCAATGCATCTTGGGGAAATTTTCATGTCTGTTTATTTTGCCTTTTTATTTAGGCATCACATCCCTCTCTTATCTAAGTTACTCACTTGGATCTTTCATTGCTAAGTGCAAACCCATAGTGATGGAACTGTCCCGACTTCACAATAACATAATATCTTTGGTCATTGATAAATTGAGACACCTTGGATATTGTTAAAAAATTTTGGGAACCATGATGAACACATGATGGTTGTGTTTGGAAATACTATTTGAAATAAACTACTTATTCAAACAAAAATGGATCTTAAAGCCATGGAGAAGTGTATGTTAATTGACATTCACATTAAATTCTCTGGGTACAAAATTATCTTAGAAGTGACGAGATTCCAAAACCTCCATTTCCACTGCATCTTTAAATAGTACTTACTCCGTCCACACATAAGCTTCCCATTTGGTTTTGTTGACTTTTTTTAGTCTCCGTTTGATTCCGAATTAATCCTAAATCATATATGGAAAAAAAATTTGAACTTATATTATCAAAATATAAGATTTTCACTTTCTAATATAAATTCAAAATATTTTTTTTCCAGTGCGATTTATGATTAATTCGGAGTTAAATGAAGCCTATAAATAGTAAACGAAACTAAATGAGAATATTGATTGATTGTGGACGGAGAAAGTAGTAATGAATTGTATTTCATCCATGATTTTTTAATTTCATAACATAACTTTCTCAACCATTCTCAACAAAAGAAAATGTATAACTAATGTACTAATGGACTGTCACGCTCACGATTTTGGGTTTATAATGGGCCTGATGTGTTTATGGGCTTACCAAATGGACTAAAGCGAGTACTATACGTTCGACCCTAATCCACACTCTCATCGATATTTAGGTCTAGGAGTTCTAGGTTTTCAGAGAAGATCACTTGTCACTTCCAGCTGCCGCAAAACCTAGCAACTTGAAGGCGAGGCGACGAAGGAGAACCAATGGCGCCGACGAAGAAGACCGTAATATTTCTCATCTCCTCTCCTTCCGATTCGATATGTACTTCGATTCGATTAACCGAACACCGATTTTGATGATTTTGTTCTGTTCGTGTCTATTTTTTGCAGAAGAAGACTCATGAGAGCATCAACAACAGGCTGGCTCTCGTCATGAAGAGTGGCAAGTACACTCTTGGTTACAAGACTGTGCTCAAGTCTCTCCGCAGCTCAAAAGGTTTTAATCTATCTCATCTGTTATTTTTTCTGCCATTTTCGCTTGGATTTACGATTGTGGTTATTAATTAGGGTTTTATGTTTCAGGAAAATTGATCCTGATCTCGAACAATTGTCCACCTTTGAGGAAATCGGAAATCGAGTATTATGCAATGCTCGCCAAAATTGGTGTCCACCATTATTCTGGAAGTAAGTGCCTGTAACCAGCTCATTTGCTTCTGTTCGTTAGATTATCATCTAGGAGAATATTGTAATAGTATGCAATGATGTGATTATTTATTTTATTCCGCTTTTAAATGGTCTTTTGAGCTTCCTTGTTGAGTGGAGCTGTATATTTCAAGTATTGGATTATGATTCTCAATGCTGAATGTTATACCGTAGTTACTTTAAATTGCTGCTGTTTGATTTGCCAAGGATATATGCTAGTAGTTTCATCCGCACCAGACTGCGTAACAATGTATTGAATTAATTGGTTTTTCCAAGGCAGCCTAAGGTTATTTTATTTACCCTTCAAATGTATCTCTCACTGCCGAAACTGTTTTTGAACTGTCTGAGTACACGGTCGTATTCTCGTTAGTTTTCTCTGCTTTGTGCAATGGATTGCATCCTTGGAGTATTTAGCTATGTTGGTCCTAAGTAGAAATTCTCTCCTGAGAATCGAATCCTTTTGATCCAGTTGGGACTTTATATGTCCTCCAACAGTTGGACAACCATGTTTGAATATGTACTTATGAGACATTTGATTACATCCTAATGCTCCAATTTCTATTTGTATGTTTAAATAGACTGGTCACTTGTGATTATATATACTACCAATACCTTCAAACTTGTCTGAAATCTAAAATACTTGAGCAAGCCTCCTGCCTCGGAGTAGCTATTTTTATCTTTCTTTTTTTCCTACCACTCATGTACTTGTGATTCGTTCAGATAATGTGGATTTGGGAACTGCCTGCGGTAAGTTTCACCGCGTCTCATGCCTCAGCATCATCGACCCAGGTACTTGAATACACATTGTTTTTGTGCTTCATGTTTATAGACGTTTGTTGCATACTAAACACTTGTCTGTTTTGTAGGTGACTCGGACATTATCAAGACATTGCCTGGCGATAACTAGACCTGATAGTTTTGTTATCTGTGGCATTTTGAATTCTTCAATGTTTTCCTATTTTCAGATGTAGTACTTTGTGAGAGTGATTAAAGTTTTGATCTTTAATGTTTGTGTTAGACATATTAACTCTCAATCTGAATACATTTTATCTCGCAATTCTATAGATCTAATCTCAAAATGTGTCTGGTTGCTCGGTGCACTATTGCCAAATCCATAGCACCTTATAATTCTGAGCTTTCAATTGCTAGATTCATTTCATATGTGGAAAAATACATACCTGTAGTCTAAAGTCCGAAATCACCATTTGTCTATCTCTTATTCTTTATGTTCTTTTGCTAAATTTATGTTAGCCCTGTCCTGGTGGTTCAACAATGTTCTTGCTGTCTATAAACATAGTTTAGCATCGGCGTGTTTGCATTTAAACTCCGAGGAGAGTTTCTCTTGTGTAGTCGTTAGTAATTTTGAATTGAAGTTGAACCATGGTAATGCATCCGCTGGAAAGTTTTTACACTTGCAACCTGCTGTATCAAGTACTTTAAACTGACACTCATAAAATTTGAGCGTCAGTCACATGCCTATACGCTGCACCAAGTGCTTTGAATTTGCATTGTGAGTGGGGTTATTGGCCTCCACCCTGCCCTTCCTCTGAAAGAGTCTGGTGGATGGTAAGCAATGATAAGACTGCAAATTCTGTGAGAGACGTGATGTTTGGTTGATTTTCAGAGAAATGAAAGAAAGATAAACAAAATGGGTTATAAAGCAACGAAATGAAACCCAAACCAAACACGAAGTTTAACATGTTATTCTAGGCACATGTAGCAATCTAATATACACTCCATAACCATTACTAGTTCTCCGAGTAGTCTGCTGTTCTGTGATGACTGACCGAAAGCAAATTGCGTATGCCTGCTCCCAAATCAGTGCTGTTTTGCTAAGGGAGTAATGGTTCGATTCTCACTTCTCAAGTAGTTCTACCACAATTGGCCTCTTTTGGAGTTGGAAGGAAGAGTTTCCATGGAAAAGAATTGATGACAATACCATCAACTGGGTAATGTCCATCCATACAATCAACAAGGATAAAGTATACTTGTACATGGAACAATGCCTGTATCAACATTTGAATCTCCACCGCAGAAGCAAATCTTTAACAAAAATGGGCAGATGGTACAATACTGCCATCACCGTAGACATATGGCCCAATGATAGCCAAGCGGGTGTGTTCTTTTGTAGCACTGCATCAACCGTCTTCTTAGCAAACACTTCTGAAGGAGTAGATTTGGGACTCTGAGAGAAGATTGCTCGTGCTCGAATTGCTTCTGTGAATGGCTTGTACAGCTTCCACTCTGGCATGCTGTTATAAGTTGTTAAAGCAGAATTTCCTATGTTTGACTTCACAGCTCCAGGCACAAGATTGATAACATCAATCCCAAAGGGTCGCAGTTCTAACCTGTGAAAGTAAACATCAATGTCTATGAACGAGTGTTTTTTGAAGAACACATACACCAAGTTTTGCGAAGGCAATGATCTTGAAACTCCACATTTATTATGAATGTGAATTTAGTAAGACATGATCTTAAAATCCTTTAGGAAGGTTCCAAAACTTCCAACCCAGTATGAAGTTTAAAGCAGGGACACAGTTAGTAAGACCCACCATATTCTGAGCTTTGCCCTGGC
Source organism: Plantago ovata (assembly GCA_028274465.1). Taxonomy (NCBI): domain Eukaryota; kingdom Viridiplantae; phylum Streptophyta; class Magnoliopsida; order Lamiales; family Plantaginaceae; genus Plantago; species Plantago ovata. The sequence goes on along the minus strand of CM051456.1, from coordinate 8,653,328 downwards.
AGTTCTGCTCTTTGAAATTTACAATAGTACTCCTGCATACACTCGCCATGATTTATCATTACTTCCGGCATACACTCGCCATAAGAAGTCTATACAGATTTTTTCTAGGCCACTCAGCTATAGACATACAACAACGAGCACTGTTGTTCTTTAACACCAACTATATCCCCTTTAACTATGGGCTCATAGGGAGAACCTTCTCAATGTAGCTTGAAAACCTAAAATCTCATTAGAATGGCGGACACTTTGAATATCACCATACTTTATTGCTTAATATCACAGGACAGCTATTATGAGTTCCACAACAAACGAGCACTACGTTAGTTAGCTAGTAGACTGCCCTAGTATAATAAACCTCACCACATACGTGGCTGTTCAGTTATGTTCTATTTTCTCACTTTATGCCAACGTCTTGTAGTAGGAAATTAATCCCACGTATTCGTTGATAGAAATAGAATCTATTAGATCAAGCATCAGGATATATTGGAAACGTAAGGATCAAATTAAATACAGATTCCACTGTAATAAAATGCAGCTGAGCTGAGCATACAGTGAGTTGAATATGATATTATGGATGTTCAGTGTTAACTATTATGGTTCTGACTTCTGAGTACACAGTAAGTAAAAGTCAGTTTTATGGATGGCACGGAAGGGCAAAAAAGTTTCACACACCTCAGACAATCGGTGAAAGCATGCAAAGCAGCTTTTGAAGCAGTGTAAGTTCCTGCCCAGGGCAGTGGAGCCAAGACTGTGACACTTCCAACATTAACAATTTTACCCTTCTTCCTAGATGCCATGTGTGGAACTACTGCTTGAATCAATCTCAAGGAACCTACAAACGATAAACATAGGTAAGAACAACAGGAAGTTTATGTAGGATCAAGCACTTACATATAGGCAGACAATCTTGCAATCACATAGGCCCAATTTCCTATAGAAGAAGCAAGAAAGAAAAAACAAGAACGGATGAAAAACTAATTTAAACTGGATATCATTGATAGGCACTTAGTGTGTTGATTGCAAATGCACGTATCAAATAACCATCAGGATGCACATATCTCAAATGTAAGGAGTACTAGCATATTGTTAACATCAACAGCCTTTTACTAATGTTAACAGATGATCTTGATGCCACTCTCTATCTTGTAGCAACACATACAATGATAAGCATTTCTTGTAGTTAATCAACCCCTTGACTTGTATAGAGCAGTAACTTCAAGTAACTCAAGCTGAAAGTAGCCGATCAAATGCCAGATGACCTTAACTAATTAGCATAAGGCTTTAGATACAGTCACAAGTCAGTTGCCTCATCATGTTCTTCAAAAACACCAATCAGATCTTAGAACAACATTGAAGTCTGCAATTCATTGACTCAAAAGTGATCTAAACTACAAAATTCACAAGAGTTTTACAAAATTTCATCTAAATTGCAGCAGCAAGTAGTCAATGCTAAGCACACCAGAGTCCTCACGATAAGATTGATCACCAATAACAGGAATTTACATAGAAAGCTAATGTTAAAAAAAATCACGGAAATGAACAAATTAAGCAAGGATGATGAAATCATATCGAATTACCATAAACATTAGTATTGAAGGTTTTCTCAATGGCGGATAACGGCACCTCAGCCACGGGTCCCACGCACTGCATCCCAGCATTATTGACCAGGATATCAACCCGACCGAACTTCTCGAGAACAGTGGAGAGCGCGTGGCGCACGCTCTCATTGGAAGAGATGTCGAGTTCCTGTAGGAAGAAGCTGTTCGGATCGGACTGAAGATCGGCCATGGAATCGAGTCTGCGAGCGGTTGCCACCACGAAGCAGCCGCGGGAAGCAAACTCCAGGGCTAGCGCGTGGCCTATTCCGCCAGTTGTGCAACCGGTTATCATCACAACCTCCTTCTCGTATGAGGTGGAAGATGCCATTGATTGATGATGCCTCGATTGTTCAGAGGAAATGAAGCTTACGCCTCACAGTTTGTTGATCGATTGATGTAAACGATGAACTGAATGATGCTTCTTTCTTCTAGGTTTGTTGTGCCTAATCTTCACTGAGTAACCAAAGCTGGGTTAAAGAGACGCATATTTATTCATCTTCCGTACATACACGCTACTGAAAACAAAATTTGCGTAGGGTGGGTAAATTGAATTCCAACTACCTTTATTGGTTTTTTTTTTGGCTTCATTGGCATTTTAAACTTTGCAATTTCCACCCCAAATTTACCAGGTGGAACTTCTAATTTTTATCCGCTAAACTTTTAAATTGCTTCAAGTACACTTTGAACTTTCATGCAATCATGCCTAAGCATCATCGAGCCAGGTAATTTGATAGTTCTGTTCTTATTGATTATCACTGTGTTTTTATGTTTACAGAACAGACGCTTCTAAATATTTCTCTGTTTTGTAGGTGACTCGGACGATAAGTGATACCTGACAATTTTGTTATCTATGGCCTTTTGAATTCTTCAACATTTTCCTATTTTCAGATGTAGACTTTGTTTTTTTTTGAATCGGCAATGTAGACTTTTGTGAGTCATTAAAGTTTTGATCGTTAACGTTTTGTTAGATATTACATTAACTCTGAGTTGGAATACTTCTGAATTCTGATTGCCAATTCTATACATCTAGGTGGAAACGAGTGGCGAGTGCCAAGTGTTACTCTGTTTACTGCTGCCAAATTATCTGCTCTAGCGCCTGCTAATCCAGATATTTTAAACCATAGTGCCTTTTCATGCGTAGATGATTGGATTCATACAATCCTTTTGCGTAAAAGCCAACATCAGATGCCACTTAAATCCTACTATTATCATATCAGTTCATATCCTAACAAATGAGGGAAAGTTGTAAGTCATTACTTTGGTACTTTTATATATCTAAAGCAACCGTCAGCCTTCACCATTTCCGTACTGAGAGTCAGATGGTGTAACCAAGTAGAACTTGTGATGGAGGTTACAATATTGTGTCTATAAAAATAGGTGTGCATAGTGCATAGGTATGTATGTTGCATTTAAAATTATATCCGGGGGGGGGGGGATTGGTGTCACTAGAACTGAAGTTGAATCATATGGATAGTGCCATCTGATGGATAGGTACTGTGTTGCATATGCAATCCGCTGGAGGAGTGCTTTGACTTTGCATTGCGTGTGGAGGAATCCGCATGAAAAGTGCTTTGAATTTTCATTGTGTTTGGGGTTTGTGCGTGTAAGAAAAGAAAAAGATGAACAGAATGGGTAATAAAGCAGCAATGAAATGAATCCAAACAGAAGATCAAGTATAACATGTTATTCTATGACACATATGCACACCCTAGCTAATATACTACATCTGACTTCTTGCTCAAGGTGCAGTTCTGTGATGACTGATTGAAAGCAATGGTGTCCTAAAATTTACGGTCCTATTTTGGCAATGGGGAATGAAGCGTTTCCACGGAACAGAATTGATGATAATACCATCAAGCTGATAATGTCCATTGATACCATCAAAGACAAAGTATACTTGAAGTTTGGATTGGGAAGCATGCCTGCATCATAACTTCAATTTCCACCTCAGAACCAAATCTCTAAGAAAAATGGGCAGATGGTACAGTATTGCCATAAACATAGACATATGGCCCAATGATAGCCAAGCGGGAGGGTTCTTTTTTAACACCGCATCAACTGTCTTCTTAGCAAACTTTTCCGAAGGAGTAGACTTGGGACCCTGAGATATGGTTGCCCGTGCTCGAATTGCTTCTGTAAACGGCTTGAACAACTTCCACTCCGGCATGGTGTTATAAGTTATTAAAGCCGAATTTCCTATGTTTGACTTCACAGCTCCAGGTACAAGAGTGATAACATCAATCCCAAAGGGTCGCAATTCTAGCCTGAGAATGTAAACATAATATGTCTATGAGAGTGCTTTTAAAGAACAACTATGCCAAGTTTTGTGAAGGCAATAAGAAATAAAGAAGCAAAACAAATCTTTTCAGGATGACAAGTTCATAAAGTCAACTTTCTTGGACACTTGTTCAGATTAATAGATTGTGATATTAAAATCTGAGGAAGGTCCAAACACTTCCAAACCATTTTGAAGTTTAAAGCAGGGATTAGACACATATTCTGAACTTTGCCCTGGCTCTTTGAAATTCACAGAAGTCATACTTCCTCCTAGCAATGTATCATTACTTTCTGCATAAACTCACCACAACAAGTATATATACAGATTTTTCTAGGTCAATAAGCCATGGACATACAACTACAAGCACCATTGTTCTTTAAAACCAACTATAGTTTAACTATGTGCTCTCATAGGTACAAACAACCTTATCAATGTAGCTTGAAACAGTCACCTTCTAGCATGTATCTAAAATATAAGGAGCTAATTAAATGGATCTTCTACTGCAATAAAATGCAGCTGCACTGAGCGTATAATGAGTTGAATATTATATTATCTATGTTAACTACACAGTATGTCAAGTCGCTTAACTATAGATGGAAAGGAAGGGCAAAATCACGCACCTCAGACAATCGGTGAAAGCATGCAAAGCAGCTTTTGATGCAGTGTAAGTTCCTGCCCAGGGCAGTGGAGCCAAGACTGTGACACTTCCAACATTAACAATTTTACCATTTTTACCCTTCTTCCTAGATGCCATGTGTGGAACTACTGCTTGAATCAATCTCAAGGAACCTACAAACAATAAACATAGGTGAGACCAACACAGTTTATGCAGGATCAATCAATTACATATAGACAGACTAGCTTGCAATCATATAGGCCCAATTTCCCAGACAAGAAACAAGAGAAAAAACAGATGGTAAACTAATGTACACCGGATAGTAATTGATAGGCAGATTGTTGTGGGTAAGCAAAAGTATTGTTACTATCAACAGCCTTTTACTAACTTAACAGAAACAGACTCTATCTTGTAACAACACACACAATGATAAACATATCTTAAAGTTAACCATGACTTGTATAGTTGTATAGAGCAGCAACTTCAAGTAAATCAAACTGAGAATAGCAGATCAAATGTGTGATGACCGGAACTAATTAGCATAAGGTTAAGATACAGTAACAAGTCAGTTGCTCCATCATCTTCTTCAAAAACATTAATCAGATCTTAGAACACACTGAAGTTACCAAACTTCAAAATCCACATAAGCATATAATATTCTGCTCTACATTTCAGCTAATCAGCTAAGCACACATCAGAGTCCTCACAATAAGATCATCACCAATAATAGGAATTTACATACAAAGCTCATGTTCAAAATCAAAATTCACAAAATGAACAAATTAAGCAAGGATGAAATCATATAGTATTATACCATAAACATTAGTATTAAAGGTTTTCTCAATGGCGGATAACGGCACCTCTGCCACAGGTCCCACGCACTGCATCCCAGCGTTATTGACCAGGATATCAATCCGACCGAACTTCTCGAGAACAGTGGAGAGCGCGTGGCGCACACTGTCGTCGGAAGAGACGTCGAGTTCCTGGAGGAAGAAGCTGTTCGGATCGGACTGAAGATCGGACATGGAATCGAGTCTGCGAGCGGTTGCCACCACGAAGCAGCCGCGGGAAGCGAACTCCAGGGCTAGCGCGTGGCCTATTCCGCCAGTTGTGCAACCTGTTATGACCACAACCTGCTTCTCGTATGAGGTGGAAGATGCCATTGCTGATGATCTGGAGAATAGAATATTCACAGTTAATTAGCTTCTGTGCCTAAATGGTGAATTCAAATGTTAGCTTCTGTGCCTAATGGAGATAGACAAATTATCTTCAATGCAAACGCACGCTTCTGACGAAACAAAATATTCCCGTGCAGTGCAGTCGTGCAGAGTGGGTAAATTGAAAGCCAATCACTGTTGGAATACAACTTAATGGTCAATGCTAAAGCTTGCCATTTTTGCCCCAAATTTTATCATGTGCGTGCAACTCATCCATTATAATACCCTTTTAAAGCTATGTTCTCTTATCTTCGTCTGAAAATTGATTATTCAGATGTATTAGTTCAGTTCAGATCAGTTAAGATGCATTAAGTTCAGTCCAGTTCAGATTCACCTATTAGTTTTTATACTCAAAATAAGTTCAGTTCAGATTCACCTATTAGTTTTTTATACTACAAATAAGTTCAGTTCAGATACATTAAGTTCAGTTCAGTTCAGATGCATTAAGTTCAGTTAAGTTCAGATGCACAAGTTCAGTTCAGTTCAGATCAGTTCTGTTCAGTTCAGATGAAGAGAACAGAGCTTAATTAGTGTAAATTTCACTCCCTTCACCTTTTTTTGAAGTAAGATACTATTAAACGCGTGACACCCTTTTAATATATAAGAGGATGTCGAGTCGAGGGTAAAATCCATTTTTGGTACTCCAGAGTGAGACACGTCCAATTTATGTACTTTATTGTAACATGTTGTCCAATTTTGATACTTTCTCAATTTAATCTTGAAAAATTGAACAATAAGAGCGCATGACAAACACACAACGGCCTAACTCGAAAATGGCGAAAAAATCAAAAAATCGAAAATTATGAAAAATATAGAAAAATGGGTGTGTAATCTATACTTTTTGGTATTTTAAAGTATGAAATGCGCTTATAATGCGTGTATATTTTTCCTATTCCTTTGAAATTTTTGGCATGTCTAGCGATTGGTTGTCATGCGTTCATATTGTTTACTTTTTTACGATTAAATTGAGAAAATATCAAAATTGGACAATATGTTACAATAAAGTACCATAGCCACTCTAGAGTAAATAAATTGGACGTGTATCACTTTGGAGTACCAAAAATGAATTTTACCCTCGAGTCGACAGTTACGCTGATTACCCTTTAATTTTAATTTAAAGCACGATAGGAGTTGTCTCAAACATACATCCATCACTGACATTTCCTCTTTCATCTCCACCGGTTTGGTTTCCATAGCTTTTTTGGCATGTCGACCCGCAATTTGGTTCGACATTCGCAGAGCCCAGCTCAAACGCGTTATCCAAGGCTTTCGGAGGTCTATGCACCGGAGCACCAATGCTTCCAGATCTCATGGGTAATATTTTCCCCCCAAAATCACTTTCCACACATTGCAAAGAACCCCTACCGACTTCCAAGAGTTAGATTCTCCATTCCCAGGCAGCATTAAGGCCTTCTCGGAGTGCTTGGAGCTCAATATCACTGTGGAGGCGCGTCCTCAGATATGTTCCCAACTCCCAAGAAAAACACACAAGCAGGAAATAAACAAGCTAAATTAACTATCTCATGAAATGCCTCAGTCTATTAATCAGGCACCAAACAATAGACTAGAACTCTAGAAGTAACATATCAAGTAGTATCAACTACTCCCTCCAAATCCTCCACCAAATGCCCAATGTTTAACCAGTTATTACATTACACAGAATGTCTTACAAATTGAACAAAAGGATGGTCATACTCACAATCACACCCAATGTCTTCTTCCTTAGGCTGCTCTCCCAAATTCTCCCAGCTCCACTGTAGAATGGCCTGATCATCACATCAAACCTGCAACTCCCCGTCGACGGATCTTCTCTCGTGGTTGTAGCTAGTCCGTCGAATCTACAAGACTCATCCAGCTGATTGTTCTGCTGGTAATAGCTGTTGAAAGCGTAGGAGATATTCATCCTGGCATCCAAACCACCACACGACGTCTGATACCCAAGGGATGTGCAGTCTGCTAGACCACAAGCGTAACTCACGCTAGCAGCAAGCTGCCCATTATCGAGCCCTGCATTGGGCCTCAAAATGCACCATCTTTGCTCAAAATAGCTCACGTTTCTTGCCCCGACTAGGTTTCCAGCACTTGTGGTCCCAAGGTTGAGTGCGTACTTTGGTTGGCCATCGTATCTGAAAATTCCCCAATGCCGCTCGAAGTTTCCAGGCTGGATGCTCTTTTGGTCTTCGTCTATCAAGCTGAAGAGATATGCATTAATAGGTCCAGGCCTCAATGGGGTTCCCCTTCCGCCTGATATGTGCCCCATGAAACCCTGGTTGAATCGTTGTGCCAAGAGTATATTGGCATTGCGATCACCATCAGTTGGCCAACCTATTTCGCCTATTATGATAGGCAAATTTCCATATCCATTCCTCTGTAAGGCCCACACGAGTGTATCATGATTCGCGTCAAACATGTTGGTATATGAGGTTCCACCATCGTTAACAGGAGTAGCATTTCCATCAAAGAAGGCATATTCAACAGGGAAGTTAGAATCTGTGTAGAGACTTATAAACGGATAGATGTTGACCGTAAATGGGGATCCGTTCCGGTTGAGTAAATCCACGATAGGCATTATGTAGTTGTGGATATCAGCTCGGAAATCACCACCAGAGGGTAGGCCACCTGAGCTTGTTGTGTAGACATCAGCGTTTTGGGGACACGTGACCTTTACACTGCCATGGTTTGCTTTTGACAGTGCAGCTTGGATATTTCGGAGAGCAGGGAAAGTCGTTCCGAGAAAGCTACCGTTATATGTTGCCAAGAAAGGTTCATTTCCAACAGCCACATATCTGCAAAAACAATTGATCACATTTCATTAGTGAATGCAGAGTCTCAAAATCTATAAAAATACAACAATTTGATTTCCATCAAGTTTGATTCAAATGTAACGGGGACTGTGCTCGCATCCAAAGAGTAGATTTAAGAGTCCAATCAAAAGTCTACCAGGCACTCATGTTGCGTTCAACATGTATTACCTTATATGTACGACTTGATGAATTCTAGGTTTCCTATTGAGCACTTAATGCATACCGCTCGCAGAGCCACATCACTTAGCGCAATGCATTTGCTAATATCTCGAGTAGGCATATAGGTTTTATATGACGGAGATTAAAAAAAAATTAAACTATTCTGAAGAACTAATTTCTGTGAAGTTTGTTTCTCATTTGTTCATTCATTAGAAGAACTACAATAGCAATGGGGGACGCCTAATAACTTAAAGGACACCCTATGGTTTGGTTGGCCTTTACAAACCATAACCGATGATTTTCAATGAACATCTCTCTGTCTACGAATTTAAGCATGGATGTACTTGTTTCTACTGAAAGAAACTTAGCAGCAAATAGAAGGACCTCAAAAAGATCTAACAGTCAAAAGTGAAAATTACAACTACGATCATATATATGCAAAATTTCAAAGAGATTTGAAGTTTCAAACAGCCATCTTAAACAATCAAAGTTATTTTGACAGCTCAAGACAAATAAACTTTTTTCTTGTTGGTAAAGGAAGAAAGTAAACAATCTGAAGCAAAATATCATAACTACGATCACGTGCGAAATTAGGATATTTCGAGTTAGCAAGTTTAAGCATCATTTAATGCATAAAAAGTCAGTAGTAGGGGCAAAATTATTTTAACAGCCTATCGATGCTTCATAAATACAGAAGAATATGACACATACAATCTTTGGCAACCATGACGTTTGATGTTATTTTATGTACAAAGGCCCAGGCTCCATATGATCAAGTACAATCAAACAAAACATTTAAATCAGTTGATCTACAAGTCTGCAATTCAAACGGGAAAGCCAGGATAACAATAGTTTAAATACTATAGCAATTCATGTAAACATCAAGCATTTAACATGTGAAGTTGTGTACCACGTGACTAGTATAAGTTGAGACTCACTTGATGTTGACATTTTCTCTAAGATGTCGGGTGACATTTTCTGCAACCCAGTGCTCGGCAGCCTTGGAGCTACGGGCTAGATTAGATAGCATGTCATTGGGAATTCCAACCATAACCTCAATATTAGTCCTTGCCAGAGCTCTTAGAGCATCATAATCAGAATCGAAAAGCTTGACTCTCTGTATTCCGTTTTCTCTAAGCATCCTCACCATTGTACTTGGTGGCAAGCGGTGAGATGTTTGAAAGCCCCAGTTGGCACCGATACCACTAGCTGAATATATTAGCAAATATGGTAAATGCAAATTCATGCAAACATCTAAAAAAGGACTACAACGTGGAATACTGGAACCGCGAAATTATAAATTTAACTAATTTATTATATTTTTCCCTTTCTGATTCTTCTCACTTTTCCTTTGTTCATGTAAAAAGAACTACCTGCCACAGCCTGATGGCTGACACTTCGGAAAGAGGTAGATGACTGCAATCTCCTGACATCTGCATGTATTAAAAGTCAAATAAGAATGGATCATAAACTAGTGCTGGATCACAAACACCTTACGAAACTATTGGGTATACGTTATATGCATGCAGAAGAATGACCATGAAACAATGTGATGAAAGATTAAAATTTTAACTTCAAAGCAACCAAACATACTGTTGTGAGCGACAGAACCACTCCAGAACTGACTGAAGCGCGAAAAAATTGAATGATTCCCATTTCCATGATTTCCGAATGTGAACCCATTTGAGCTAGCACCTAACAGCTGATAAGACAGCAATATTTCACAGCAAAAAATCAGCTAACAGGAAACCTCAACCTCAAAAAATGATGAAAGACAACGAAAACAGACATTATTCCCAATCCCAATCATAAAATCATAAACAGTGGCTGTAAAACGACGGAGACGTTGAGAAAGAAACAGAAATTACTTCCGACCGCAACAATATAGAATGAAAATCATCCATTAACTCAGGTAAATCATAAATTCCTATAAAAGAGCGGGCTTTTGATTTCCACAGTAAACTTGAGAAACTATTTTGAATTGGAAAAGAGTGCCCAAGTAATGACTAATTACTCACTAAACACAGAAAACAGACAAAAAAGCAAATTAATCTAGAGCCAAAATGCTGTATAGGCAACATAAACAGTAGTATAAACTCTTCCTACTTTAAGTCCATTGGAGATATTTTTGCATAAAAATCCCATATAAAGTCACAAAAGAAACGTAGATGACTAAATTACTAAACCCAAATAGCAAATGAACAGACAAGAAGCATCCAAATTTGCCAAGAACTGAAAAAAAGGGATTTCAGAATGTCACAAAACAATTGTCCTGCTTACTTGCTACTTATAGAAAGAAAAAAAATCCCCTTATTTCTTTGAAGTAATTGAAATGAACCAATAAACACCATTCTAATAGTAAAGTAAGCTAAACCCTTAAACTTGCAAAGATTCTAAATCCACAAAAAAACACAAAGCTAATTCTCTGCAATAAGCTCAACGGAAGCTCCGGAAAGTAAAAGAGCTTAGAAATGGAAAGTGAAAGAGCTTTACCAAGAAGAAGAGGACGAAGAACAGAAGACGAAACATTGTGCGCAGATCTTTATTGGACTTTTTGGGAAAAGATGGAGTGAAATGATGAACAGATCTTGTAAAGCTAGCTGGATTTCACTTTACTTGAGTTTCCTTCTAAGTTTTGGTGCAAGGAATAAGAAATTAGCTGTGTGGTTTGTACTAGTTTGTACTCTACTAGTGAATGTTTTGGTTCAATCAATTCAAATACATACTTCGAGAGTTGCAGAGTTTAGAGAGAGGAGAGAGAGAGGGGCCGACCAGTGAGTTTGAGGGAGAGAGAGAATGAGATTGGTAGATTCTGCTCTGGTAATAAAGGCGGTACTTGGTCTGGTTGATGGGGATTAGTACAGGTGTTTTAATTTTCATGGCTACCAGCAATATTATTGTAACATGTGTTCAACATTTATTGATCTGCTATTTTGTCTTAATCATTTTAGGTCTTATTCACGTTCTCATACCATTAACTTGCACTAATCTCGTATTTGATCTTCATTAGGAAATATAAAAGGGAAACCTATTTCAGAAAAAATAAGTAAATAAATTAAATAATCATGGTATATGATTTCTTTTTAATGATTTGTGATTGATGTGGTCAATAAGACCAAAAACATTCAGAAATATAAATCTAGTTTATATACCGGTTTAATTGACTCATTATTGATTATGCACGGAAATTAATAAATGGTCAAACATTTCAAGTACTAGAGACAAACATACGGAGTATTGTATATCATTCGTCATGTTGGTTGCCTGTTTTGTATACCTTACGTATTTTGCAGATAGATTATCGTTAAATAAATTATCGATCGGATAACCTACTCATACTTTTATCAAATTCGTTAAATACTACTAGAACTTGTATATGTAATATGAGTATACTGCATTGAAAGATATAAAGCACTATAACATAGTGTTAGATAATAACCTCATATATTTACCTCTTAGGTTTCTTTTTTTTTTTTTTTTTTTTTTTTTTTTTTCTTTTTTATCAAACTTAACTTAAAAGTTCACATGACTAGTATATGGTGCTTCTGCATAACTTCTATCCTCATATACTCAATCTTAATTAAACTCAGAATCTCAATTAACTAATGCAGCTCATCGTCATGGAAAAGATTTAATCCACTTGGATTATATAATGCTGATTTTCAGAGTGCCTCTTTCTTTTCCTTTTTGGGCTTTATCAAAGTGTCTTTTATTCATTTGAGAGAGCCAAAGTACAATTTAAATAGTAATGAAAATACACCAAATAGTCCAATTTCATTACTTGCTCGATCGGTTTTCTGTTAATTATAATTTTGTGAGCAAAAATTGGTCTACACATGAAAGAGATGTCGAATTAACAATTATGCTGTGTATCTTAGTTAAAGTGTATAAGTACGACTAAATTCTATCCTGGAGAATAGTATTGTCGATCAGTTCCACTTAAACCGACTTTTGACAACAAAAGAATTCATATTTTGCTTACTCTTATTTATCATCTATAATTAAAAATAAAATGTCACTATCCTTTATGTGGATGGATGGATATATGAGCTGAGATAGATGCCTTGGAATATTTTGCAAGGCCGACGCCACTTTTCTGCTATTTGCTGTTATTTTTAAAAAAGTCCACAATAAACGTAAAATAGTAAAATAGGGGTGTTCAGATTCCGAACTGGAATATTCTGTTTGGCTTGGACGTACGGCTGGACCATATAAATGTCATCGGTTCGGTTTTAGATCTTCATGTGTTATTTCAGTTTTCGGCTTGATTCCCAGTAAAACTTAAAATTGATTGAGGCCTAGACCAAAAATTCAATTAGTGGATGTGAATTGCAAACCCTTTTGTGCTCAACGGGACTGCATATCAACGGGAAGGTTTATCAACTTCAATACGAAAATCTCCCCTCTTTGTGCTATGCGTGTGGCCGAGTAGGACATGACAAAATGCGTTGTCAGGTGCATAATCCTAATCCTGAGAATATGGGTCACCATGATTTACAGAATCCAACTGACACCATGATTGAGGAGATTGTCAATGATCCTAAGGGGCTTACGAAGAAGGCATTAAACAACGAATTTGGTGATTGGATGATTGTGGAACACTGGAAGAAAAAATCTACCACTACACCGACAGCCACTCGTCCAGTAAGGACACCAAATCCTCCATCACAGCAGAGGCAGCAGCCACGTTCACGTCCAAATCGCCAACCAGAACCTGTCGAGACAAGAACACCACAGGTTCAGAATAACATGGTCTTTCAGGCACAAACTCCATGCCAAACTGCAGGGCCTACTCAAAGAAGAGGTGGTAGAATCTTGCCACAAAGCATAGTTGGTAGAAACATGGCCAATCAAACTCGTACTAGACAAGCATCAACCCATCCCACAAGATCTTCTAGTTCGAATGATTTGGGCAGGAGAGACTCAACTACAACAACAACATCATCTCCTAACACCACTACTTTGCACAATCAGTTTGCAGTAATGGGAGAGGAAAATCTAGTTGAAGCCGACATAACAAATGAAACTAATGGAGCAAATCCAAGTCAACATGAGATCCGTACCAGGAGAGAAAGTATATCACAACCACTCGCAGATATTACGAATAGTACAGGAGAAGCAAACAGATTGGGGAATAGAGATGTATGCTTACTTGGTAGTGAGAGACAACAATCTCAGAGTATGTTGGCAGCAGAAAACTGTGAGTCAGTGGGTTTGGAAATGGCAAGAGACTCGGACGCAAATCTCATTGAGTCAGACGCTTGCGCTATGGACGGGACTGGTTATTGATAACCCCGTCCTGCCACAACAATTTCATATTTTTTATAATGAAGATCATCTCCTGGAATTGTCAAGGGGCGGCGAATGAAAATTTTCGTAGGAATTTTCGGGATTTAGTGAGGTCTCATAGACCAACTGTTGTGTTTCTTTTAGAAACACGAGTGGGGGAAGCACAAGCAAGGGCTATTGCTCCATCACTTGGTTTTTCTAGATTTGATTTTTCTCCTGCTGCTGGTTTGTCGGGAGGCTTATGGATGCTATGGAACGAAGAAGATGTGGACGTGGATGTATTTGACATTGACGACCAAGGTATTCATGCGTTAATTGGATCTCGACGACAAGAGCATTGGGTCATTTCCGGTACGTATGCAAAACCAAATAAAGTAGACAAAATCCGTTGTTTTAATAAACTTGAAGACATCTCCAAACTGTCTGATCGCCCGTGGCTTGTTATGGGAGATTTCAATGAGATTTGTTACTCGCATGAGAAGAGAGGAGGGAGAGTTGCCAATACTAACAGGTTGATGTCGTTTCGAAATAAGATGGAAAGATGTGGTTTGGTTGACTTGAGTTTTAAGGGACCAAGCTTCACATGGACAAATAAGCGGGATGGCGGTAGCCTAATCAAAGAACGGATCGATAGAGCCATGGCCACTACCACTTGGATGGATAAATTTCCGGAGCACTGTGTTCTTCATCTCCCAAGAACCCACGGTGATCATCACCCCATAATGACAAATTGTTTTGGCATGGATCATCCACCGGAATCAAAGCCGTTTCGCTTTGAAGCCATATGGTTCTCACACGCAGATTGTGAACCTATTTTGCGTAATATATGGAAAAATAGTCCTGACATTCTTCATGCTATATCAACCGTACCAGAAGTTATGATTCCATGGAATCGGGAACACTTTGGTAATATTTTTCGGAGGAAGAAAGTCTTGAAAGCACGTCTGGATGGTATACAACGTTCTTTGTCAAATAATCACAATAGTTTCTTGGCAAATCTTGAAAGGGAGCTCATTGATGATTATAATGTGGTCCTTAAGCAAGAAGAGTTGTTTTGGTTTCAGAAGTCTCGTGTGAAATGGCTTGTTGACGGAGAAAAGAATACCAGATTCTTCCATCAATCTACACTAACGAGAAGGAGAAGAAACAAAATTCTTACTTTGAGAATTGATGGGGAGTGGATAAGAAATGATGAGCAGCTGAGAAATCATGCCTTCAGTTATTTTCATGGCTTGTTCACAGGAGCTGGTGATAACAGCTCTAATTATGGAAATGAGCTTGGCGTGTCCAGGCTTCAACTGGGACTCCAGGAACAAGACGTTATGTCACTTAGCAGGCCAGTCTCTTTGGAGGAGCTCAAGAAAGTCGTTTGGGCCACCCATCCCTTAAAGGCTCCTGGCCCAGATGGCATTCAGGCCATCTTCTATCAGAAAGGGTGGCAATGGATTTCGAGTTCTCTCCTTGAATTTTTCCAGCAAACTTTCACCTCTTGTAAGTTTGATCCAAATCTAAGTGTGGCACACCTCTGCTTGATCCCAAAGGTACCAAACCCAACTGTGATCTCTCAATTTCGCCCTATATCTCTTTGTAATGTCTTATATAAGCTCATCACTAAGTGCATTACAATGAGATTGAAAGATCTGATGCCTAATTTGATTGCTCCTACTCAATCAAGCTTTATTCAAGGAAGAAGTACCCAAGATAACATTTTTCTACTACAAGAAACTTTACATTCCTTGCGTTCAAAGAAGAAAAATAAAGTGGGATGTATGGTGATGAAGTTAGATCTTGAGAAAGCATATGATAAAGTGAATTGGGATTTTTTGGAAGAAACTTTACATGCTTTCAAATTTCCTGCTCCTTTAGTAAAGCTTATTATGTACTGTGTACGACATGCATCTACTAAGATTTTGTGGAATGGTGAGCCTATGGAAGTTTTTGAACATTCTTGTGGGTTGCGTCAAGGAGACCCGCTATCACCATATCTGTTTGTTCTATGTATTGAAAGACTTTCGTATCTGATTTTAGAAGAAGTGGAGAAAAAGAAGTGGAGCCCTATAGTTCCTTGTCGAAATGGACCATCTATTTCACATCTTTTCTTTGCAGATGATTTGATACTTATGGGGAAAGCCACAACTTCCACAGCTCGTGTTATTAAAAATACTTTGGACAGATTTTGTGGAGCCTCAGGTTTAAAGCTTAGTCATTCGAAGTCCAAAGTATATTTCTCCAAAGTTGGTGGTGCTAGTCTGAAACGAAGTATAAGTGATATTTTGGGCTTTGGCCAGACCACGAATCTTGGCAAGTATCTGGGCATACACTTGGTGCATGGAAGAGTTGATCGTAGGAGATATTCTGA
Source organism: Plantago ovata (assembly GCA_028274465.1). NCBI lineage: Eukaryota > Viridiplantae > Streptophyta > Magnoliopsida > Lamiales > Plantaginaceae > Plantago > Plantago ovata. The sequence continues at coordinate 8,637,008 of CM051456.1, read as the reverse complement.
AATCTTTGACAGAATAAACACCCGCTTGAAGGGTTGGAAGAGTAAGTATCTTTCTTTAGCCGGAAGATCAACACTTATTCAATCTGTAGCTTCTGCCATCCCCATCTATTCCATGCAAGCGGAATGGTTACCTGAAGGAGTTTGCAATAAAATAGATAAGTTGAATCGTGATTTCCTCTGGTCCTCAGATGCTTCTGTGAAGAAACTGCATTTGGTTGGTTGGCCAAAGATTCTAAAGCCTAAATCGGAAGGGGGTCTAGGCCTTAGAAGTGCTAGAGCAAATAACGAAGCACTACTTTCAAAACTTTCTTGGAGAATTTTAAGAAAGGAGAATAGTGTATGGTTTAGCCTTGTCCAAGCAAAATATCTAAAGGGACGCAGGCTACTTGAAATCAGTCCTAAACCAGGAGATAGTCCAACATGGAAAGGAGTTTTAAAGTGTTCTAACAGCCTGAGACCATTTTTACGTTGGCAAATTGGTAATGGACAACAAATCTCGTTCTGGTTTGATAACTGGCTCGGGAAAGGTTCGTTAGCAAGTCTTAATTCCACTATACATCATACTGAGTCACATTTGAAACTATGTGATGTGTTGGATTATGATGGCACTTGGAAGTTGGATACTTTGCACTCGAATATTCCACCGGAGATTCAACAGGTGATTATGCAATTTCCAATCTTTCTAACTGACCATGAGGATGTTGTTCTCTGGAGCAGATCTGCTAGTGGTAACTTCACGTGCCAATCTGCATATTGGGCATTGCAGGAATCTCAAGACAACACAACCACTTTTATACCCAAGTCGAATTGGATATGGAAAAGTGAACTCAGTAACAAACTCCGACATTTTATTTGGTTGGCAAGTCAGGGACGTTTAGCTACTAATTACCTGAGGAAGGAACGACATATTACAGACTCTGCAGTTTGTCCCCAATGTCACTGTGATGAAGAGACGGTGTCACATACACTCCGACATTGCCCTTTTGCTCAACGCATTTGGAAGAAGATCATACCCCCGACAGACCTCCTACCTTTCAACACAATTACTGATGATGTTTGGCTCCAGCAAAATATTTCATCACTCCGTTTACCAAACCTTTTGCTTCCAGAAGTGAGCTGGAAATGGATTTTTGTTGCTGCGTGCTGGGAGATTTGGAAGTCACGTAATTCACTGGTCTTTAGAGGTAAGCCGGAAACTATAGATTCAATCATTTTCTGTATTAAGCAGATGGCTGTGGACTTGCATAAGAACATGGGTAAACAGAGGGGGTCTAATACAATATCTAGATGGCAGAAACCGACACCGGGATGGATCAAATTAAATGTTGACGGAAGTGTTTCACCTACTGCAAACAGAGGATCTGTTGGAGGTTTGGTTCGAGATGATGAAGGTTCCTGGTTATGGGGATTTCATAAACATCTTCAATCACCAACAATCAATGCGGCAGAGACAGAGGCTTTACTCTTGGGCTTGCAATTAGCTTGGGAACGCAGATATCCAAAGGTAGTAATTGAAGTTGATTCCTTACTTCTTTACAAGATGGTTACCGGAGAAATTGCTTGTGATAATGATAACGTGTTGAAGGAGAAGATCCAGCAATGCAAAGATCTTATCCATCAGCCATGGCAGACTGAGTTCAGATGGGTGAATAGATCAGCAAACTCTTGTGCTGATAAAATGTCTAGATTAGACGATGTTTTTAGTGGAGAAAGTTTTCTTAGGGAAACTATACCTCCTTCACTAGTACCCTTCGTGGAGTTTGAGAGAGTCTAAATGATTGTATGTCTTACTTTACCAAAAAAAAAAAAAAAACCCTTTTGCGCCTCCATCTTATATACAAATGAGTGCTTCTTTATTCTCTCTTTTTTTCTTGCAATCACCCTTCAACCACTATGTGTTGTTTCCGATAACAATTATTCATGTGAAAATTAACAAACAAGGTGTATAGAAAGAAGCATAAAGGTAATAAACAAAGTAAAGGAAAGGTGCTACTATAGAATATCAAAGACCGAATAAGAAAAAAAATACAATAAAAGTAGAGAACACGTATATGAAGTATACTCGGTAGAAGCTTTTGGGAAGATGGGATGCTTCCTCTTGCCACTAGCTCGAGAGCCTTGAGCAATAGAGCTTTGAGCCTCAATAACATTCACCTTGAAATCGGCACCAAGCCTTTTGCCAGTAACCTTTCTCACATCATTTTCATTCCTCAATTTGAGAATCAAGTCTTCAAAGGTTATCTACTTCTTATGTTTCAGACAGTGCTTGAAATCATCCCCAAATTAAAGGAGGTAATTTCTCTATCATCAACGCCATTTGTAGCTGATCAATGATCGTCATGCCTTAACGGCCAAGCCATGATAAATTCTTTGAAGTTCTTCAACCTGATCAAGGACATACTTACCATTCACCATCCTAAAGTCATGGAACCGTGCAACAACAAATTTATTGGACTCAGCATCGTCCAAGCCTCCAAGGTACACAAGAGATTCCCAAAAAATGTTCGCAATTTTTTTCTCATAAAATGTTTGGTATAGGGAATCATCAAGACAAATAAGTATAATGTTGCGACACATATAGTCACCACTGTCTCATCATGCCTAGCACGTTGCAACAAAGGTAAGATCAGCGATTTAAAGAGTAGTATATATAACATTGCAATAAAGGGACACAATGATATATATAATAGATACCCGGAATGTAGAGATAGAACGGGCTTAATTAAGATTGTTATTGTTGCACGACTTTAGGATGGTGGATGGTAAGTCTGTCCTTAAAGATCAGGTTGAAGAATTTCAAATGATCTATCATATCTTGGCTGCTGTGGGCACGCCGATCACTTATGGATCAGCTACAAGTTGCGTTGATGATAGAGAAGTCACTACCTTGGAATGAATTCAAGCACTATCTGAAACATAAAAAAAATGATTGATGGTGCTTCCAAGGTGAATGTGGAAATGATGTAGAAATGAGAAAAGTAGAAAAGTGATGCATATAACAAATGGGGAATTGGCCTTATATATTCAGATATCTTAAGGGGCTCAAGTTAATGAATTTCATTAGCTCAATTAATGATTTTCAATAGCACACACTAAATGATTCAAAACTGACTAGAGTTATATCAGTAACTCTTCCCATTAGTTAGCCATCATTAATTAATAAGTAGTAATTCCTCCATTTGTTAATAACTTCCTCTTCGTTCATTAGAGCTTCATGTTTGACCGCACATTACTTCTAAATTGTACGATGCAATTCTTTTTTAAAATCATATAATTAAGTTATATTGTAATGAAATTGAGTAAATATTAAGTAAAATAAAGTATATTGTACTAAATGTTTATTTTATCTAAATTGTACGATGTAATATACAAGTCAAACATGACTCCGTTGACCAAAGATAAAGTTTGTAATGAAATTGAGTAAATATTAAGTAAAATAAAGTATATTGTACTAAAGGCCAAAAGATATGAAATGGACCTGAACCAAAACTCTTGCTCCATGCAAGCCATGATTTCGGTTGAGCCAACATGTGTTCTATCCCAACCATATTTCAACCACATATCATTTATATTGAGAATTGATTTACTCAGAATATCTTAAATCGTTATGAAATTTGTGAAACCCTCTTAACAATTAGTTAAAGAATATGAAAAATCGTGTTGTATAATCCACTCTAATTAACGCTCAAAATACTCCACCTAACACTAATAATTTTAGCCAGTACTATTGGTTTTATAAACCAATTTCTCACTCTGCTCCGTGTGTAGATTATTTATGTAGTAGATTATAAACATAATTTTCTTGCTTCTTTCCTTCTGAATTTTTTCTTCATAAAGATAAATCTTCAGTTTATCTCCAGAAGCAATATTGCAATTTGCATCTCTTTTGTGAGAGTGAATTTTTATGATGGTATCATATCCATTTGCTCATGTCCAGACACATCGGAGTATATGTAATCCCTTATTCCAGTAGGGTGGGTGAACTTTAACACGACAGATGGTAGTGTTAAACCCGAACAAAATGAGTTGCGGGATGATAGGGATCTGGCAGTCGATGTACTGAACTGTGCGCTCTCTTGTTAATTAGGCCTAAAGTATGCCTGGGACAAAAGAATCTTAAATTGAAGTAGAAATTGATTCCATGGAAGTTTTTGATATGGTTCAAGGCAACAAAGAGATACCACAATCTGTCCTTCCTTTGGTGACAGATAGAGTGCCAATCCCTGCTGCAGAAGTCTATCATTTCCACATAGGAATGCACCGATTTGTTCAAACATGTAAATTTATGATACACATTATTATTACAGTGACAGTGAGTAATTGACCCCTACATAGAAAAATGTAATTTCTAAATACAAGCTCGACTGAATACTCGTATGAATCCACAATCACAACAAAGAAGCTGTCTCTGGTTTGATGGCTTCTTGAATAGCCTTGAGGAGAGCAGGCATCAGTTTCTGATTCGTGACGATGATACCAATGTACAGATCAAGGTACCTCCCTGTCGAGAAGTCCAGAGCTTTACCAGCAGCGTCTGTGGCAACACCTCCTGCTTCTGTTACAACAATGTAACCGGCTGCATGGTCCCAGATCTTTTCTCTGTAGCCTTCCTTAGCAAATCTCATGTATATTGCTCCATCGCCTCTGGACAAAGCACCGTACTTTGCTTGGCTGTCTATTCTCACCGGTGGTACTTTAACACCAAGTTTACTTGCTATCAAGCTGTGTGAAGAACGTGCCACTTCAAAAGACTCGAAAAAGGATGCTACTTCAGCATTTTCGATGTTACTTACATGCACCTGCAAGTCAAGATATCAGAAGTTAATCTTAGACGCAAGAATAAAGAGTTTATTATACATGTATAGAAAGTGAGACTAGATTTTTTATGAGCTACTCTAACATTAAGTCTCTACTCAACAAGGACACATGAAAGACTATCTAGTATATATGCACTGCAAGTCTTGGTCTGAGAATAGAATAGTCTATACAGAATATCTGAGGCATGAATAATGCTAGCTCTATCATATCCTTGTAATTTCAGAGAAGAAGATGCATAATCTGATTAGTCAGTTCAGTTGAGCATATTTATATATGTAGATGTGATGTTTGTCTAACATTCCTAGACTATGTTCGAGGTCCCCCCTGCTAGTAACGATGCTATAAGCCTATAATTGATATAAACCGAATTGCTTTGAAATTCATGTTGGATGTGACCTTATGTACGATTACCTTTGCTGGTGAAGAGCCGTCTAGACACTGCATATACGTTCCACTACCAAGTTGTGCGTAAAAAAGGCAACCAATTCTGTCCTCACGAGGTTGCGTATGACACGTGGCATAGGCAATAGATGCTAAGGGAAGATTAGGACAAGCCAAAACTCCCAGCACAACCTTCCCTTCGTCTAGCAGGGCTAAGGCAATAGCATACTGACCATCTCGTCTCAAGTATCCTTTCGTGCCATCAATGGGATCCAAAACCCAGTGCTGCCCGCATGGACCCCCTTCAGACTTGCCCTTGTCAATTGTCACAAGCACATCTGCTTCAGAAAGAGGCAGTACTGCATTTTTATCATGATCACTCTTTTCATCTTCATGACTTGATAGTAAGGTTTCATTCACGAGTTCTGTTATGCGACGTATTGTTTCTCCAGACTGTTCACTGCGAAGTTCATGTGAGTCCTCTTCTGCAACTAGTGAGAATGGCATTGATGGAAGTTCTTTCTCCAAAATAATGGTAACAAGTGCTTGAGAGCCATAATCAGCCACTGTGACTAGGCTCTTGTCGGACTTAGCCTGGACTTCACCTTGCGATAACTCCCTTCGCGCTTTCTGACATAGGCGAGCAGCCATGGATACGGCTTTTTTGGCAGCGGCTAGTTGTTTGTTGTATGGCATGATGGGGGGCGCAGTGGTTATTAATCTCTGCATGAAATTTAAGAGAATACAGATCTATAGATATATATATATTTATATAGATGTCCTGTATTCTAGAGCAATTCAAGCCCGGTCGAGACGTGCCCAGGTCCTCCTCCGGTCAACAACGTTCTGACTTCTGCCCCCATTGACACGTTAATGCTTCAATAGTTCAATTCATTCTGAGTTTTAGATACGCCCATAGACTAGACCTCATTCTAAGTCAATTACTTTTGTCTCCACTATTGTGTTTAATTATCTATACATTATAGTAGTTGTTTAAGTCTCTTCTGAAATGATTATTGTTGCATTTGTAGATCTCATTCTAAATATTTTAACGTTTCAATTTCAACTACAAAAGTGGCGAGGTAGGAGGGTAGGAGCAAATCGATAATGGAATTTGGATGTTAAATACTAATCCTATAGCTAGAAAAGTGGTGGCCTATGGGGTAAGAGTTGTTACGGTGGGAAAACTATTCCATTCATAACAATAACATAATTATAAGAGGAGTCACACTCTCAACAAAAAAAACACGAAACTATTACTCACATTCTTACTTAGTATTTCGCTCTATCTGTGATGCATCTAACAAGCAAAAAAGACTTCTTTATATAGGCAGATGATCAGGTTATATTGGGTAGTAATGAGTTTGTTGGAGTATGTTGTAGATGGTGGTTAAGCCACCTTCTTTGATCGCGAGAATTGATTAGCTGCCAAAGTAGTTGAGCAAGCGGGAAAATTGAAAACTTTATAACTAGGAGTAATGGTTAATGGAAATCTAGAATGATGAATTTGTTTGACGGTAAGAAAACGCCTATAACAAAATGTCCAATTCTTATGCTTTTTGTACAATTTATCACGAGCCAAATTCTCAAGTCCGATCACGGGGATAGTCCTCTACTATCCTGTATTGCACAAGTATTTGTCACAAAAAATACTACATTTGCTCATATTTGATTCCCCAAAATAAAAGGGTCATAACTGTAAAATGTGGAAGATAAAAGGACCACATTTGCAAAGATACAACAAACAGGTTTGAGAAAAGCCTCGGATCTAAATTGATTCATTCTATCAAACTTCACAAAAATAAGTTTCCACGTAAAACAAATTGGAAACATCAGCTTGATCCTCACCCAAAATGTAAGAATCACAAAACGGACTGTTTGCCGCGGAGACAGAGAGGGTCGGTGTAAAGATTAGGGCTTTCGTGGGGAAAAGTAAAGGTAAATTTGTCATTCATTCTTGACTTGGTTTAAGTTCAATTTGGGTATGTTTTAGTAAAGAATTATATTTTTATACCAATATTTTATGGTTGTTGCCTGTTGGATTTTGGTTCCTTGAAGTGTTTTGATTAAGTGGATAGCTTAAAATCTTAGGAGTAAAAGGTTTGAAACTTTTGTTTTTAGCCATTAGGCTGGTTTAAGATTTTAGATTGTCAACAAGTTTGGTAGATAGCACTTGTCATATTAACCATTCGAAACATGAGCAAGATTAAAGTAAGACTGTAAGATTTATTCCTGACTCATGAGCAAGATTATGTGATTCAAGGTCAGTCTAGGCCTCTAGGGGTTCTCATTTGTAAGTTTGAGGAAAGTTGGAATTTGGCTTCATTACAAAAGTCTATGATTCTTGGTTGTAACTCCAATGGAATTAACTGAATCCCCTATGCGGTGTATTTGTAATGTGGAGAAGCTGAAAGTACATGCATGTCTACATGAACTCTAGTGCATCTATGTTGTGTCTTGAGCGAAAATGATAATAGATCACAAGTAACATTATGCTCCCGCCTTGGTGCTACTTTCATTGGAAGTTTTAAAGATGTCACGTCTGTCTTGCTTGTTAATTAACGGGAAATATTGTTGACGAGTATGGATCTTGCTTTGTAGTCGTACTTACATGCTGTCATGCTGATCTGTTACTGATCTAGTGTGCTGATAGTGCTATATGGCAAATACTGCTTAGGTGTACAAACGACTTAGGCTTGTGGCAACATAGGTTTTGTTGATAGACCGAAGATAGATAGGCAGAGTTTTGTTCTTAACTCTTTTGATGAGCATGACAAAAGAATAAGTATTCCTGTTAACATTGTGAGCCATCGGATGTCCAATTTTTACGACCTGGCTTGTTTGTTACCTAGTTAAGGCACCAACAGATGATATACAAACATTTCCAGTTAAATGTAGGTGGTGGCAATCTTGGCATAGAGTGCGGCCTGGATGGGATTGGAAATATGCGTACAAGTATTCTTTCGATTGAAATGGTTTCTTTTGTCCTTCCTTTAACTAGACATGAGTTTCTTTGACTCTTTTTATTTTATTTTGTAAACTGTCCCAAAACCTATATTTGTTTTGTGAATTATTATTACCATTATTATTTTTTTAATTTTTTTTTTTGTGGAATTGGATTGGATAGCAATCGCTGTTTTAATTGAGGAGTGTTGTCTGTTTGTTTATCTCCGTGGTGTCTTAAGTAGGTAATAAATGAGCACGGTCGCAAAAAAAGGGACCTCCCATGACCCGCAATTTCAAACATGATATTACTGGAATTCACATGTAGCATCCCTGACAAAGAACATGCTATGAGTGCATGGATATTGAGAGTAGCAAGAGGGCTAAATAAGACAAAACATGGAGGGTTAGTTTTCCTTTGCAACTAGGGCTTTATTTTTCATATGTGCATATAAAATGTGTAATGACTTAATTACTCTTTCCCAAATTGTAAAATATTGACCTCATAATGCAAACGGTCCTGCACTCCTGCTCCATATCCTTTCAAGCCTTTCTGTGGCATAGTAATCAATGGAAAATTCAGAACCAAATCTCACCCCGGTAAAATGATGTGGAGTTGAACTGTTTTTATTAGGGAGGTCACAATTTCACAACTTGTGAAAGGGTAGTTTTGTCATTACAGATTTATTTGTACACCTGAAAAATAAGACTAGTTGTAAATCAAAACAGCAGCACCATGTTTTTTGAATTTAATCCTCTAACTACTCTGAGTATCCATTCAACCATAAGATCTTTGTTGATGATTCTCTATCTGGAATCCAGTAATGTTCTGTTAATAATTGTGATCCATCGTATGTACAATTTTTATGGCCAGGCTTGTTTGTACCTGGTTAAGGCACCATGGCCATATACAAAATTTTCCAGTTAAATGTAGATGGTGGCAATCTTGGCATAGAATGCGGCAGGGATGGAATTGGAAAAATACGCACAAGTATTCTTTCAGTTCAAACGGTTTCTTTTCTTTTTCTCCTTCCTCTAACTAGAAATGAGTTTCTTCGAATCTTGAATTTCATGAGTTACTATCTGCATGTATCCTTTAGCACCATTATGATCCTTGGTGGTCTTTCCTGGTTCCATTAAAAACCCAAATCTCAAATTCTCCATCAAAATAATTTAACATGTGCTTAACTCCTCATATCCATGTTCGACGTGTTTCAAATGTTTATGTACCAGAATGTTAAATTTGAGAATGCATTCTTCAAAACATGAGCATACGAAGAGTGAAATAAATGCAAAATATTTCCGAACTTGATGTGCTTTTAAAGTGGATAAGAATGGAAAATGTGGGGATTGTTTTTTGCACCATGAAAAGTCTAGGAACACAAAAGAGCAACTGATATTGATCTTGAAAGATTGCAGCCAATATCACAAGAGAATTTCCTGAAACACACTTGAAGCTTTTCCTATTGATGCAAATAACCATTTAAGATTGCAGTCAACAGGATTTATTCGCCAAAGTGCACCTTTAGGTTTTTCCCATTAATTGAAACATCAAAGCTGTCCACATTGTATAACACATTTTGTGGCAAGAAAAAGTCACAATCTTGTGCTTGATTCGCACTATGTATACTGTTTCTCATTCTCATTATAAGGAATGCACGCTCAGATTTTTAATTTATTTAATGTTATTCAACTAGGTTCATAAAATGGCTGGTAATTGTGAAGATTGGTTGCTTTAGGGATGGACAGTTGAGGTGAAAACCGGAGGTGGTGAAAGGGAAAAAAAAGAAGGTATGAAATCAGAACTTGTCTGGTATATATGGGTTTGATTTTTCTGGTGTATCATCTTGTTGTCTTGTTTGTTTATGTTACAAAAGTACTTTCTAATATTGAAGATTTGTGCCTTTAGTGGTTTGATTAAGGTGATAGGGTAGAAAAGTGAATGATGTGTCTTTAATTTCTTGGGATTGTAAGGCCTGGAAGTTTGGGTCCGATCCGTGGACTTTATCCTAGTCCAAACTTGAGATGAGATGAGTGTCTTACCTTATGTTCTTAAGTTCTTATTTCCGGCCCTTAGAACACTGTTCCTCACCACTTTCTTGTTGTGGGTAGTGCATGGTGCTTTTATAGAGCTCAAGTCATGACCTCCCAACACTCTCAAATACTAACTCGAGATGATGTGGCAACAACTCTCCAATCCCCAATAATCACCAATATAACTTTTCTCCATTAATCCACATCATAATGTTCTATAAACAAATTATAAGTTGGATTCACAAGTAATTGGGTAATGCCAACGATAGGTATCTCTAAAGGCTAAAGCTAATGTCTTTAATACAATTTGCAATGTTGGCCTTCTCTTCCAAAAACCGAAGACCTTGGAGTGTAAGATCATAGGGATGATTGGAGTATCTGCAATTACTCCCACCTCAACCTCCTGACTAAGTCTTCTTCGCAGATAACATATTGTATGTGTCTATTTTCTTCTCTGTATCTTTTTTTCACAAGCTAGTGGCTTGGGTTTAGGGTGCGGTTAGTGAATGGATTAGGACTGGTTTTGGTGGTTCAGTGGAGGAGCAGGATGAGCTCTTTCCATGGCCCCAGGGTGTTATGATGATGCTTGGGTTCAGGGTGCGGGTAAAAACCACACATGTAATTTCCCAAAATTTGTGAATTAGGACAGTATTTGCAGTTACTGAGCCCTTAATAGTCATCTTATCAATTGAGAGAAACCCGCGATACTTTGGGGGAAATGGCCAACAGAACCTTCATTCGCAGTTTCAGAGAACTTGCATTCTCAGTACACATCTCACTCACCCAACAATGTACGCCTAAGTTGGGTCGTGAGTCACAGTAAGCAGAGGACAATTACCTTAGTTCATCACAGTTGCTGCAACATACTGTAATTCAGTATTTATCGTATAAAGCAGCATAACACAGGCGGAATTCGCGTATGTTATTACATGGAACATGGACAACACTGTACTCTGTTAGTTCTGCTTGATTAGGACATTGTTCTTACTTCTTATACATTTAAAGAATTTGGTATTTGGCTACTCGTTCACTTCACAGCATTGTTATATTATACATAAGCTCTTGTCATTCGGCTTAATATTCTGAAGTATATATATGTACTTACTATTTCTTCTGTCAGAGGACCCTCTCCGATAGAAAATGGCATTTCTCTTGTGAGTTTAGTTTCCAAGTTCCCACTTTTTTTTTTCCTTCACCTTTAGGTCATGAAGTTGTAAATTTTAAAAACTGGTCCACAGGTGTGGTACTGAGGATGACAAAGTTCTCATTGATGGATTCCATCATGTTTCGGCTGCTGCTCGGGAGCTGCGAAGCAGGCAACTAGACATAACTTATTCCCGCAGATATGCATCCGATATAATATATAATTAATATTGGAACGGTGTTGTAGTTCTCAGGAGGCAATTGAGGATGTTATTATGAGAATGGGAGTTGCAATGGCAAGATTTATATGCAATGAGGTTAGTTCAAATCAAGTTTTCTTTAATCTTTCAGCGCTTTGTCAAGTAAATGAAGCAAGAATCATGCAGATAAATTTGTTAAGACGAAGAACACTTTTCTACACAGTAATCGTCTCTCTAATCCACGAGGATTAGGAATGACAGAAGAAACACATCTATCGCACCATATACACAGATCAAAATAAATTTCAAGGAGCAAACTACATGACTCAAAACAGACTAACAAAAATTCAGCAAAATATAGGCCAGATCTACCAACAAAACCTCAAAAGACCCATCAAAACACGTAGACAAGAGTCTTACTAAATTAGGTGACACTTTTCACCAGAATCCAACCGGAGTTGCAAATTATTACACCACACAGGTAGCGCAATGCATGGAGTAATAATAATATTCGAAATAACATGAAAATAAGAGAAATGTTAACAGCCAGCAAATTCAGTAGCAAATTCATTTTAACAGAAGAACATAGAATTCTTCACATTGCCCACCAGCTGAGGGAGTGGACTCACAGCGACATTGGTTCTTGTGTTATTGGGAGGTCCACCACCAGCACCGCCACGACCAGTAGAGGCACTGTCCGAGTCACCAGGCCCCATGTAGAAGCGAGCACGGAATGCAGCGAGATGAGCATAGTATGCAGGCGGTGCTGTAATATGGAAGAGTATGTCAGGCAAAGATCCCAAACAAGGGCAATCGAAATTAAATACTAAAGAATTCAGAGTACGTACCAATAGAAACAGAACGAGTGCAACGTGCAAACCTGGAAATAAATTTGAAACATATATAAGCTGTTAGCAGTAAGCACCAATACATCTGTATAGTCTAGAAAGGACATATTCATGTTTAACATCAGACGGAGCCAACATAGAAGAAAAATAAAAACTACTGTAGTATAGTTTTTAGCTTCACTTGAAAAAAAATATTAATTTCGAAAATTTGCAGACGTATCAAATACATCAAGCATTGACATCTAAAAGACTTACGTGTAGCATAGGTCATTTGTGAAGGACTGAAGATCATCGGCTGTGAACTTGTTGTCGTCCCAAAGCACATGGTAATGAGCTGGGCGACTAGTCCCCTGAGATTACATCAATGAGATACATAATGTACCAATGCAACCAGGAAAATTTTTATATGAAGGGTTGTATTGCTGGGGGTATACCTGTATCCCAGAATGGCTGCAGAGATAGAAGTCGAACTCGGTGGGATGACAGATCTTTGAATCAACAACAGTACCTGCATACAATTGTAGACATGTAAATATAACTTCATGGAGAATCTTAAGGAAGAACTAAAAACCAGATGAAATAAGTAAAAATCTCCCCCACCAGGTAGAATGTTTCCACTTCTATCAGTTGCACTTTTATCACGATGGTCATTTGGAAACAGCCTTGTATGATGACGTTTCTGGACCACAACAAATGTGATATCTGGGCGATAATTTGGACTTAGACTTGTACATGCCTGGTAGAAAAAATAATAAAATACAGAACAAGCGGGAGTCAGATACAAATGATTTCAGCAACACTTGGAACAGATGCCAAAACTCCAAAAGAAACTTTACCTTCCGTATTGCATGGAGCTCGTTCTGTAGAACCTTAGAGAATTGGCCTTCACTAACGCCATCCCTAAACACAAAAATATAAATTAGCAAAATTGAAATCAAGAAAAATGAGAAAATGAAACTAGAATTTGGTCAATCACTTGATCATAATCTCACCTATAGAAAACAATCTTTCCTGGGGATAGCTCGGTAGCATCTCTGAATGAAATGAGCAATTCCCTGAATACAGAAGAAATAATTCAATGCCAACAAAGAATAAAACAAAATTGCAAAACTTGAATCTGGAAAATATGTTGGACATTCTATCTGATAGAAGTCATACCTGACCATGGCACCTAAATCTTGGATTATCTCCTCTCGATGGGTTTGAGCACTAACCCGAGCAGCATATTTTGTCATATAAGCATCCTGAGATGCAACAACCTGATACAAATAATAACCAGATATAAATACAAAACTCACTAGAGCAACAAACAATATAACATAAGGATCTTGAAAAATAAAAATGAATTAGGTGCCCTTACGGCAGCGATGGATGGACTTGAATCCTCTCCTGGGCTGGGATGTGTCACATCAGCCCCAAATATGATAGTAGGCTTCGTACTAACAATAGGAATACGCCGGTCGAATGCATCACTCAGCACATTATTACTTCCACCAACTTTAACATTAATCTTCAGAGAAACATTTGCAAAATACTGCCTGTTCATTTTGAAGACATTCTTCGCAAGACAGCATTGGGAGACAATGCCAAGCTCCGTTTCACAGATCCTCTTAAAATTACCTAATAAACATTAACAAATATAAAACCAAAAATTCTACAGCAAGCATTCGATCAACAATCATAGAAATGGCAGAACAATATTTGGATATGCAGAGCCTTGTTACCATAAAGATGGCCATTGTTGTCCGGTAATATAGCAATTAACAAGTTGAGCTCCTTCCCACGAAGCTTCTCCAGAGTTTGTTTTGCGGAATCTGGCCGACTAGTGAGGAACGGCAACACAGGATGGGGATTGAAAGGCTACAGCAAAACAACAAATTCATATATTGTAGTCACGTGTAGATGCTCCACAGAGTAAATTCAGACGAGGTGATGACCAATCGAAGAAGGAAATATGTACAATTACATACCACACCAGAAGCGTTGCACATATTAGCAAGTTCTTGGCAAAAGCGTTGAGCCGTATCTCCATGTACATTCTGCGCAAAGTTAATGCATGTCCAGTTGTCCACTCTGCCTCCTTCATACATTTTCTGCACAATGGAAATCAAATTAGAAACAGACCTACTAAAATATAAGCAGTCATCATCAGTGTTTTGGTGGTTTGTTACCTTGTTTATCATGTTCCATTGCCCAACTTGAGGAATACAATCCCGCTCCCGGCCCGAAGAATTATACTTGAGCTGCAGATTGTAGAAGTTATAGGATTAACTAGCAAGGAACCAAGTAAATTACATACTAGTATATGGCATTTCATTACCCTAGGAGGCTGCAGAACCCGAGCATCAACCGTTACTGGTTTAGTCTCAATTTCAATGCCAAATTCCTTGGCGTATTTATCATCCCCGTATGCATTATCTTGAACAATCTAAAGAAGGAAAAAAAATATTATATTTCGTGAGGAACATTACAAAATAACTGGAAATCAGAAAAAAGCTGGCAACACGCTAACGGGATCAACAATTGAAGATTTTCATGAAAGATAAAAACAAACCTTAATAATATCCCCCTCCCGGACTACGGGCCTTTGGCATGTGACTTTAAGAAGTGCAGAAGTTTGTTGTTCATTCAATTTTTTCGGGTACCTCTGGCCTTCCACAATCTTACATACCTAAAGAACACACAAAAACTTCACCTAAGAGTCCGCTATTGTTTCCAGTCAAAACGAGCTAACTGATCAGGAAGTAAACAAACCTCCATTGGCAAATAATTTAGCTTCTGATTTCCAACTTGCAGACAAGGCAACTGAGTATGTTGAATAACAATCCCATATTTCTCTCGGAAGTATTCAATAACAGACTTCGTTGTGCCAAGTTTATCAACCGGAAATCTGAGAAAAAACATGACACAGACAGTAGTAAATTTAGATATGGAATACGATCAGATGACAAATTCAGAAAATTGCATTTGGCCCTTACGTCAAATCTCTGATGGGTTCAGATGTCAAACCAACAATACGATATTTCCTACGCATGTTTCCTCGATGTGTTACCTCCACTCTAACTCCTTTCAATGCTCTCTTTAGCTATAAGAATCCAAATCATGGTAAAGAATATTAGCACAACATAGATAAGTCCCTCTGCATGAAAAGCTAATTGTAACTTCATCAACTTGAAATGTGTAAACAGACATTCTAGCATCATAAGGGCATCAAGGTTAGAAACCTAGCTCAATTGTTCGACCCTGACAATCAAAATCATTAACAAAAGCTGATGAACTGCGAAAAGAGAACAATGAAGAATCTTGCCTTCAAATGGTCATTTGGACTGGGTCTAGCTGGGATTCCACGTAGCAGCTCTCCAACAAAATCAATAATTGGAACCGGCTTAAAGAAAGCTGTAGCTGACTTATCTGCTCATCGGAAAAAAATAAATATATATATATCAAATATAAATCGCTGCCATTAACGTGAAAATGCAAAGACTAGCGAAAACTTAATTGATAACTCTCAGAGTGTACTTAAGATCCTTGATCCTGATCATCTTAGTGATAATTAAAACACTTCAAACCAATAAAATGTCAAAACGAAAACCAAAAAGAGGCCCTCACCAATATTCAATGACAATCCACTCTGTGTGGGGCGTACGCTCTGGAAATAGCCATTCCAACTTACCAGACCATGGCCCAGTAGAGCGGTGCCAAATTTATCGGAGTAGAAAGAGCGACCGAATGGAACGTACCTAGGAAGAGTAAACACAAAGTCAGATACTAAGTATAATGGACATTAAAAATGACAATAATATGAAAGATTGGACACCAGCACATACTTAAAAGTTGGGAGTTGTTGTAGAACGATATCCAAAACTTGAATAGCTTCTTGGGGTCCATCAGGTCGTTTTCCTTCTAAAAACAGTTGCAGCTGATGCAAATCAGTCCGTGCTGCAAACTTGATCTGTACCTTGAACTTTCTCTCTCGCCTAAACAGTATTGAAGTTATGACATCCAGGTTTAAAATGCAGAACCAAGTATATAAAAGAATACGAACAGACATCTATCCCTGAAAAGCATATGAGAATAACCTGGAGCCACCAGCACCGCCTTCATCACCCAGGTTTATATCAAAGAACTCGGTCTCAAAAGGTAATGGTCCAGCAGTGTAAAGACTCTTTCTCCCATCGTAGGCAGGGAGCCTCATTCCAAGATGAGATTCCTTATATAGCTTCACCAATTGCTCCATAACAGCACGATTAACCCCTCGAGATGGGACTTCAGGAGTGATTGAAACCTGTGCTCGAAAGAAAAAAGATGTCAAATGAGATCTCAAACAATAATATGCAGGAAATCAACTATGAAAAGAAGAGAACCATTAGATACAAGACTTGAGAAAAAAAAAAAAAAACTTACATCATAATGATGTAGGTCTTTATTGGGAAGAGTAACCAAGAAGTGATTTGCTTTTACAAGACACCTTCTGCCCCGGGTACCCTTTCCTGGCCTTGGTGGAAATCTCACCGACTTGCTTGAAGCAGGTTGCATCACCTGACTCGGAACCACTTCTGTGGAGACAGAGAGCTGCTGAGTCTGCTCAATAACATATGGTATTGATGGCTCCATTGGTTGGGCAGAAGAGCCAGGCCCTGCATCAACCTTTCCAGGTCCACTGTATGAACTTGGCTGAGACCCCACTTGAGCTTGGTACGGGTTCAGGGTTTGCCCTGATGGCCCACCAGCAGCAGATATCCCACGACCACCACCGTAAGTACCATCAGGCCTCTGAGGGGGCAGTGGCCCTCCTTGTTGATACTGCAGACCACCACGACCCTGCTGACACCCTGGTGGTCCACCGTACTGTTGAGTAGGCATCCTTCCACCTGGACCACCTCGGCCACCATAGCCTCCACGCTGGGGTGCCAAACCCCTTCCTCGCTGCTGTGGCTGTAATCCATGACTTCCAGGACCAATTTCTCGAGTCTCAGAACTCTGACCAGCATAACCTCCTGGTTGGGGTGCACAGCCTCTTCCACCTTGCTGCTGTGGCCACACAGGTTGTTGAGGAAGCTGCAGTTGTGCTGATGGATGCTGCACACCACCACCACCACTTCCTACAGCAATTTCTCGAGCCACAGTACTCTGACCAGCATAACCTCCACGTTGAGGTGCACCTCTTCCTGCTCCTTCATATCGGCCTTGCTGCTGCAGCTGTTGTGTTGGTGGATGCTGCACGCCACCAATTTCTCCAGCCTCACTCTGACTAGTGCCAGGTAGTTCAGTTCGCCTCTTTCTCACCATTGTTCAAACCTATACAAAATCAAGACAGATATAGATGCATTCAGTGATGTGCAAACAACATTGCCACTGACAATAAACGAAGATCATTGCTAATTCACGAAGATTACATGGACTAAAAACAGCAACATATAGTATGCACCAAAAAATCATATAGCTTGTCAAAAAGCTTAGGCTAAAAACATACAGCCTTGAAAGCTTTCTACTTAAACCAAATAGAAAAAGGCATATAACACACAAGAATAGGCTAAACCAAGTAGAAAAAGGCATATTATACACAAGAATAGGCTAAACCAATATCAAATTGACGAATAAAACCTCAACAGCAACCATAAACCAAGCTTTTTTCCACAAAAAGACGAAAAACACTTTTCTACACAGTAATCGTCACTCTAATCCACGAGGATTAAGAATGACAAAAATCGACAAATCTATCGCACCGTATACAGATCAAAATAAAATCCAAGGAGCAACTACATTACTCACCAACAATTCACCAAAATATAGGCCAAATCTACCAATAAAACCTGAAAAGACACATTAACCCTCGATTTTTCTTGAAATTTTTGAAAAATGTTTTTCTAGATGATAACCATCATTCATCCACACAAGTTTAGCAACCAACATTGCTGAAAATCACAAGACAACACCATAGACGAACCGAATAAAATCTATGGAGCAAACATGGACTCAAAACAGAATCAGAACTCATAAAAGATAGGCTAAAATTATACAGACACTTTCTGATGAACACCAAATTCAGATATAAACCTCAAAAACCACCATAAACATAGCTTTTCCCCACAAAAGAATGAAAAACATGTCTCCTCTCTACACGATGACGGATGATCATATCTAAGCTATGAGAATTAGAAATGACAGAAGATAAACATATATCACACCGTATATAAACCCAATAAAATCCAAGGAGCAAAAACAGGACTCAGAGAGAAAAAAAAAAAAAAAAGAAAAAGAAACTCAACTATGTTTTTTGCTTTTGCAGATGTATTTTAAATGTTTTTTGCTTTTGCAGATTATTTTGAAGGAGATGATGTGTTGGTGAGGGAGGGAGTGGAGTATTTATCAGGGTCATCTCAAAGATTTTGGAGGCCTGTGCGGCTGTGCCAAATTTATGTAAGAGGCGTCAATAAAAAAAATAAACAATTGCCCCTTAGGGTGTGAAAAACATGTAGAAAAGGGGTCAACCTGGCCAGGGCGGGGTGTGGCTCTGTTGAGTTGGGTATGAGGACGAAATGGAAATGGCTTAAATCGCGATAGCCTTGATTGTGTGTGAATGGAATACGGATTGTGAAGAGTTTTAAGATCACTGTGGCCTTGATTTGTATGACCGAGAAATGGAAACGACTTAAATTGATACAGATTTCCTGATGCGGATATTGGATTTGTTATGGTGTGAACGGAAGAGGGTTTTATGATATTACTATCGCGAGCTTGATTTTGTACAACGAATAATTGGTGACAGCTTAAATTGCTACATATTTATTGGTTTAGGTATTGGGTTTGGTAACAGGTTCGAATGGTAGAGGGTTTCATGATGTTAATATCACCGGGGAATTCTGTATGAAGAAGAAATGGGAAAGAAATATATTGCAGCTGATTTTCTGATGTAGGTTTTGGCACGGGTGCGAATCGTAGAGATTTTAAGACGATACTATCATAGGGCGAATGGTGAGTGTTTTATGACGTTAGGTATAAGGCGAACACGCCAAAAATTTAAACTGCTGCAGTTGATTTTCTGGCGTTAGGTACGAGAAGAAAAAAACAATAATTTGTGCGGGTTTTCAGATATTTTATTCGGTACTGAGAAAAAGTAGGAGCTCAAGTGATAGAAAATGAAAAGAAAAAAGCCCTAGTATCACAAACCGAGATTGAACCGAGCTCGTAATAATAAAATTTAAAAAATAAATAACTAATCTAATATCACGAACCTTATCGAGTATAGAAAGTATCACTGAGCAGAGCTGCTCGGCTCATTAGTAAACCAAGGTTGAAAAAAGTCTCAATCACAGCTAGAACACGGTATTGAGCAAGTCGATCTCCATTCTCCAGCCAACAAACCTTCTCAAGCAGTATCACTGAGCAGAGCCGCATTTTAAATAAGTTGAAAAAAGTCTCGAACACAGCTCGGTAAGTAATTTCTCTTAAACTAAGTTGCATTGTTATCATCCAAAAAATTCAATTTACAAATGACATTTTCACAACATTTTTTAAATTTTAAATGGAATCACCCATAACA
Organism: Plantago ovata; assembly: GCA_028274465.1. Lineage (NCBI taxonomy): Eukaryota > Viridiplantae > Streptophyta > Magnoliopsida > Lamiales > Plantaginaceae > Plantago > Plantago ovata. Next base: position 8,617,098 of record CM051456.1, on the reverse strand, counting down.
GCCCAATTCTACCAACTTTATTATTACAAATAATAAAATTAAGAGTTCAATTCTTCTTGGAGACCATAGTGTAGAAAGAAAGAAAAAAACCATCGAATATATTTTACAATATGATGTTTTACTTCCGTTCCATGTTAAAGATTCTAAGAAAATTTATGTTTCGAACTTTGACCACAAATTACTTTTAAATAAAATTATCAAAATAAATAATAAAATTATAATATGAAAAAATTCAAGTATCATTTTCTAATACTTCTATATATAACTTTATTATATATTAATAATATATAATTTAAAAGTAATTTCTGATCAAAGTTCGAAAAAATAATTTACTTAGGAAGCTTAAAATGAAACTGAGGGAGTAACACCTAGTATATTTTTGTTAAAACAATACCACGATCTATTTCTTTGTGCATATCTATTTCTTTGTGCATATATTATGAAATTTAAGGCAGAACAAACTCATAAACAATGAATAAAACAAAATATTTCTTATTTCAAATTGATTTTAAATCATATAAAAAATAATTTTAAAAAATTATTAATATAAAATTCAAGGTCAAACAAACTCTTAAAAACCTCAATATCACAAACTGTTAGTCTCTCAACCCGGGACGGAGAAGGTAAATCTCAGCATGATGAATGATCACTTGCCGCAGTCATCCATGCAAAAACTTATAAATCTAAATATATCAAGATTCAATTTCCATGCTACACGGCTGTAGAACATTTGCTGCTATAAGTAATCCAAACGTGCAATGATCAATTTGCAGTCTGAATTACTAAAGTAATCCAAACGTGCAATGATCAATATTTTATAATTATTTTAAACGGTAAGGCACCCTTACCATTCATTTATCCTTATAACTCCATTGCGCACGGGTACAATAGTAAAACATCATATACAAACTGCAAGTCGTTTTTTCTAGTCTGTGCAACAGGTAATTAAGCAAGTTTTTGAAGTATGCGACCTCGCGTTGGAATAATTGCGTGAACAAAGAGTACAAGAGTTAGCAAATTACCTTGGGTTTTGGCGTTTCGTTCTTCTTCTTTATCCCCCTTCAGCTTTGATTTGTGCAGGAGGGCTTGAAGAAAATTAGATGGCCATGGCCTTGCTTATATACTGCAACCATCGTGCAGAGAAAGGGGTCTATTTTAGTTAAAAGAATAAGAAAAAAAGATCTTTCATGATTATCAGAAGAAGGTTTCCATAATCTATATTACTCTTCCTAATAATTAAATTAAGAGCATAGCAATATTATACACTTGGGTCCTTATATTTTATTAAATTAATTAAAACATAAACTAACTTTAATTTTGCTAGTCAAACCTCTAAATTCATATTTTTCATCTCTTGTTTTCGAGAGATGCACATTTTTTTAGATTAAACATTTGTGCAAATGTACGTTTGTCCAAACTAATTAAATTTCATTATTGGCCGATGGGCTAAAAAGTGAAAAACCCAACTTATCCATCACCTTATTTTTCAATATATTTTTCGTATTAAGTAAAGAAAACATAAGCAATATATATGTTTCCATCCCATATTTTGTCAAATCTCTTCGGGGCCCCAATCTCTTCTTATTTATCTTTCTCTAAATTATAGAAGTCAAGATTTTGTCAAATATTTCCTCAGTTTATCTTTTATACTAAATTATAGGAGTCAAGATTTTGTCAAATCTTTGATACATTTGGTTAATTTATAGGATGTCTCATGATTTTATTTCAGATTACGCGTGTCACATTGTACACAGCTTATTTAATATTTGACTGAAATCAGTTACAAACTCTTACATATAAATACCAACTAAGTCTTTGTTCTCTTGCTGTGAAAACTTATTATTTTCCAATTCAGTTCAGTTCTGTTTATATTTGTTTAGTTGTATTTTATATTACAAATAAATTCAGTTCAGTTCATTCAGCTCCATTCAATTCTGTCCAGTTCTATTCAGGCGAAAATAATAGTTTCTAACTAGCTTTTGGGTCAAATCTCGCGGATCTAACCATTGACAACTCGCGGGTCATCCATTGAGTCCGGGTTTTCCATGATTGCTCAACAAGCCATGTAGTTCCTCGAGCTTCGTGGCACTGATGCTCCCTCTATGGTATAATATTTGACGTGTCCCTCTTAAGACACTTAAAGTGGGGAGGGGGGGTTGGGACAATATATCGGGTTTACCATATGGTCGATTTTGTGTCTGTTTGGCAAAATGAACCGATAAGCTGATTGATAGCTAATAAGGTGACCGGTTGCTGATGAGTTATCTTATTTTTAATAAGCTATAGTATAAAGTAATTTCTCAAATCAATCATCTTATTGACATTTACTAAACAAACTTATTTAGTCAAACGGTCAAATAAGGTGACTTCACCTTATAGGTGACTGATAAGGTGATGCCAAACATACACTTCATGTTCTTTCCAAAATGTACGTGTACAATCACTATCAGAGTGCTTGTATTGTATCCGTTCGTGGTATGTCTCCCGTAGTAGGATTCAGCCTTGGGGAAGTAAACTTGTAACAACCCATACTTCTTGTATACCACCTTTATATAGTGGACTGGACCTTGATAGAATTTTTATTAGAGTTAAAAGAAAAAAAAAAAAGTCGAATGGTGGACTTTGTTAGTCATTATTATTATGGACAAGCTTATTGACATGGGTTTAAGTGATTTTTTATTTTATGGACCGATACTGAAATTTATAATTATTTTGAACATAGGGTGGTCAATAGGCAGTTCGACATACCTTATTTAAGGTTAGGTGGTTAAGTTAGAAATTTTAACTTTGCCGTCAGATCGATGGGAATTTGGAAACGAAACCATAAGTAAGTTTGCTTTGCCGTCAGATGGGAATTTGGAAACGAAACCATAAGTAAGTTTGCTTTGCCGTCAGATGGGAATTTGGAAACGAACCATGATGAGTTTGTACGTGAAGGGAATTTTTTTTTAAACGATACGTGAAGGGAGTTATGGTATCGGACCTTCTATCTTTCAATTTTTTTAAATTTTTTTTATGCATGGGTTTGCCAAATCAGGTACGTACGTACCGTTAGAATTTAGTAATATTGGTGATGATCCGGCTATACTAATTACGTGATAGTTTATCGGCAAGTTTTTGAGAGAAGATTATTTGATTTGAAGGCGAGTTCGTGGACATTACGGTCCGGGTATTTGGTTAATGGACACGAGTATGATATTTGGCGGTAAATCCGGTTTATATCGGTTGGATTGAATGTAAGAGGATCTTTTGACATTCTTCCTTTTCTTTTATATATTATTTTAATGTTTAATAACAAATATATGACTATTATATTAAGCTATACGTCTTATATAATACTAGAAAATGTAAGAAGCGTAATATTGTAAAATATTATTTTTTTATTAAATAATGTATTGAAATGAATGGAGTAAATGTATCATTTTCACATAATAACTTCAAACGTAATAAAAAATAACTGATTGAGTAATTAAACTTAACATAATTGGTGTCCTTTAAATGTATATATGGTTTTTGTAGTTATGCAATTAATAGTTTTGAATTGAACGATATTAGACGTGCAAAAAGTATTATTCCGATGAGTTAAGAACCATAATATACATATGTACGCACCAGATCCTCAGAGAATGAATTGGCAATGGTTTTGGAAAGGCTTGGGATATATCCATCACATTTGCTTGATTCGAAAAGCGACAACCCTTGTTGGTAGTAACACAACTTTTGAAGGAAAATATGTTCATTCCTAGTCCTAGCCTTCCATATATGCCATACTGTTGCTAGAAATTAAAACATGCGCCATGGGGAAAGGGAACAATTATATTATCAAAAGACTTCTGGTGACATTTTCTTTTAGCCACGTACGTACCTTGTGGAATGGATTTGAACGAGAACCATTGTGTGGGTTTGATGCAAAATTCCCAAATTACAGCCGTCTCTTTGCAGTCCCCAAGCGTGTGACAAACCGTCACTGAATCTGTACCATAATGCACGCAAATATCTGATAGAATTATCTGTATTTGTGCTAATAAAGCACATGTAGAAACTTGGCATAACCAGGTAAAGAACAACAAATTTTCAGGTGCTTTCATGCGCCAGATCCAAGACCAATTGGAATTCACAGTCTGTTCACTTCACCACTCCTCTCAATGTCCCCTGTATCACCTAACGCCTTATACACAACTTTGCAGGAAAAGAGAGACCGTTCCCCGTGCCTATAAAAATGCATCTATCAGACTCACCTGAGTGCGGCATTGGAAACCCATGATTAAATCTTTCAGCTCCTCCTTTACCGGCTCGCTAGGTTATCCAATTTCCATCCTTCTTTGGCTGACCAAAATATCACAGATTCTGATATTTGTGTCCCGACTTTCAGTCACTTTGTTTGTTTAAAAGGTAATTTGATTTTAACGAATTGTTAAATAAGTACTTAAAATATCATAGGGAATGAGTTACAATTTTTTTAGTAAATTGTTGTGAATACTTTAAGAAACACACATGACCATACCTTATGGGTTGCTTTTATAGTCTTATTTGTATAATTAAACTTGTTTACTTTGATTTGAACGTGATAATATATGTTCTGATCGTGAAAATCACCAATCCGCCCCGCCTAATTAATGTAGCCAACTGATCGACGATGGTTGGGAGAAAGTCTCACTTCATGGTTACAAGGGCGGATCCAGAAATATTTGTTAGCGGGGCAAATGAACGCAATATATATTAACTATTATTAAAAATAATAAATATTAATTAATTAATTATTAAAAAAATTAATAATTAGTAAATGTTGAGTTGGAAATAAATTCTTAGTCGTTTAGAATCAACACTTATTAATTTTATAATAAACTTCGTAACGAAACATATCCGTTAATATACAGTGCTTTTACAATTTTATATACTAAACCAATTAGTTTTGACCTAAATATAGTAAAACGGACAAATTTTTCAATAATATTAATGAAATGCGATGTTTATCGACTACTCCGACTTCAATTATTATTCAATTGGAGATGGGTAGAAATTTAATTTCTACGCATTCCCATTATTTTTATACTTACTAATATAACTATACATAATAGTACATTTTTCATGTATTATATATGCTTCTAACTAATTTAAAGTGTGCAAAATAATTTTTTAAAACTTATGTGGGTGCAAAAAATGAACTTGGTGGGGGCAAAATAAAATTTTATATGCTATTTGGTGGGAATTTATTTTTTCTTGTGGGTGCACTTGCCCCCATGGGCCTACGAGTACATTTGCCCCTGCCTGGTTAATGAATTGACCTATCCACCATATACCGATCGTTATAATTTCTGTAAATAACCGTTTGTAACCGCCTGTACACTCATGTAAAACCTTACGATAATATTAAAATTATGTATATTTTTCCTAAAATAGAACGGATCAAAGTGGGTAAAACTTCATTTGCTTTGGAGAAGGATTCAAGAATATTATAACTTTAGTAACTAAAAAAACAGAGTTAGTAGTAGAAAACTCTACCAATAAGTACATGTAATTGTAATTTCCATATATACGCAATCTAAAATATTCCTAACGAGAATGGGTTTTGATAAACGTGAACTTCCTAACTTTATTTTTCACCTATATAAGAACGTACCCTAAAACAAACAAACTCATCAACGTTTATAATCACAAAAGCAACTCAACGCAGAGGATTTGAAACCATATGGAGAAGAAGAGATCTGACAGGATGGTGAAATCGAAGCATGGAATCAATCTTGAATGCACAGCCGACTTGTCTGAATTGTTTATCGCCAAGAACATTGATTCTGGAGCACAGGGAAAGATCTACCAAGGAACTTACAAAGGCAGAGATGTCGCGGTAAAGATCATGGGAAGTTTCCCAACTCAAAAGGAAGAACTAGAGCCGCAGCAGTTTACGGAATTGGAGAGACGTTCTTTGATAATTCAGCAGCAGTTTCGGAGTGAACTCATCGTTTCCAGGTTGCATCACCCCAATATATTGCAGTATGTTGCTTCTCGCGAAATTTCTCCTGTGTATTTGATCTTGACGGAGTACATGCCGAAAGGGAATCTAAGGACGTTCTTGGACAAACAGAAGCCGTATTCACTTTCAACCAACATGATTATCAGATTAGCCCTTGGTATATCACGCGGGATGGAATATCTTCACTCACAAGGCATCGTGCACAGGGATCTTAAGTCGAGCAACTTGCTCCTAACCGATGACATGGACATTAAAGTTGCAGATTTCGGGACATCTTGTTTGGAAACACAATGCAAGGGTGCGAAAAGAAGTTTTGGGACTTACCGCTGGATGGCACCAGAGTTGATCAAAGGGAAAGGTCACAGTCGGAAAGTTGATGTGTATAGTTTTGGGATGGTTCTGTGGGAACTTGCAACAACTCAGCTTCCTTTTCAAGAACTCAGTCCGTTGCAAGCAGCTTTTGCGGTGTCCGATAAGAACAAACGGCCGGCTCTACCAGAATCTTGTCATCCTGGAATTGCACACTTGATAGAGCGTTGTTGGGCAGCGAACCCCTCCAAGCGTCCAGAGTTTAGTGAAATCGTACATGCATTGGAGGAGTACTACAACTGCATGAAGAATGGACTTCCTCCACCTCTTCGATCGGAGATGAAAACTAGCCGTAGCACTATTCTGGAACGATTTGCATCTCGTGTATGCCTTATTACTGCATAGTTGCTAATTTCCTGAGAGTTTGCTCGTTTGAATGGCGCGGATGATTATGTAATTGCGTGCTAGTTTTCAATTGTTTCAATTGTTATGTACTTAGAGTGAGAGTTATTTCTGTGATGCTCAGTGAATTGTTATTGGTTGAATCATGGTATGATGAGTGCTCAAGTCCTGTCCAATTTCTAATTTCTTGATTATGTTCTTTGTGTGTTGAATTCTTGCGTGACAACTGACAAGATCATTGTCACATTATGATGAATGCAAGTATTGACTATCAGCCTATATATCTGGCTACCCAGTTCTGTATGTGGTCTGTGGATAAACTATATACGGCTTTCTGTGTGACTTAATCACCCAGGAATACTTGAATTTTGAGTCCAACTTCACATAATTAAGTAAAGATGGAAACAATAAAGCTTGTCCATCTGAAAATTTGATATGTTGATTTGATGGTGTTGGAAATAATCTTTTAATTTGGATCTGAAGAGAAGATCATGATTTTCATGTCCGGTTTTATGCCCAAAAATTGGTCACTAGTGAACTACACATAATAATCAGCTAGATAAGTGTGATATTATACGTTCAGATTAGTGGGTACTTAATTGTGGCCCAACGGCAGATCCGGGAGGATAATAAACCGGTGTGCAAACGACTTTGTCAAATATTTAGGTTGGCTTGAGCCTACCCAGGCATAGCTGCTGTGGACTAAGATCACTTAATGATCTTCAAACCTGTTACGTTTCTTGCTTGCTTGCTTTAAATCGAAAACTTCGAAATCTGTAATGCAGCTTTCGCAGGTTAATTGGTGTTCTCATCAGTTGAATATATTGTTATGTATGTCATTATTATCTCTTGTCATTTTTTTTGTCGATGCCTCTCGTTATGTCAATGCCGCAATATGGACGGTATTCAAATTTCAAGTGGCCTAGTGTCATCAGGTTCTCTATCATCAAACCAAAATTGACGTTTTGGTTTATAAACACTTCCTCCGTCCAATAACAAGTGTACCACTTAGTTTTGTTGACTTTTTTAGTAGTATTTTGACCTCAAATTATTTGTAAACATTCAAGTAAAATAATTTAAAAATTTATATTATAAAAATATAAAAATTTTAATTTCATAATATAATGTTTTTAATATCTTTATCGTATGATTTTAAGAATAATTTAATGTCAAAATGACCATCGAAATAATAAACAAAATCAAGTGTTACATTTATTATTGGACAGAGGAAGTATGTATTTTTTCATAAGAACATATCATGACTATTTTTAAATTAAGTATATAATACGACCATACAACTTTGTGTTAAAAAATAAAGATTTAAGAAGAGAATAAATAAAAAAGAAAAAAATTACGTCAATAAGATTCGAACCCAACACCTTCAACTAAAATAATGATGCAAATAATATAGTAAAATCACGTCAACAAGATTCGAACTAAACACCTTCAATAAAAATAATAATACAAATAATGGAGAAAAAATCACGCCAATAGGATTCAAACCCTATATCTTTTAATTAAATAATGACACATGTACGCACCAGATTGAATTTGAATAAGTAAGATCAATGGACTAAAATTGATTGGTAGGTCAATCAATTGGGTAAATCAATCGACTTATTATATTACTATCAATATGTATTTTCGAAATGATCGAGCTGAGTATGTGAACCCAAAAGTTATATTTATGTTTGTACAAATATATGATGCTTGTGAAAAATCAATTTGTTAAAAGCATGGATACAATTGTATACTTAAGGTCATCGATATGTATGTCTATAAATTGTTTGACCCTTTCAATGGGATTGTCACAATTTGGAGACGGCAGGGGACCCCCAAAAATTTGAAAATAAAGAACAATTATATGTAATATTTACGATTTTTTTTTTAAATTTGTTATAGGTAGAATTTATGATATTTTAGTTTTTGACCACCCCGAACTTTCGGAAAATCATGCATATATATAATTTGGCCCTCCTAACGTCAAATTGGGTCCGCCCCTGTTTGGAGATCTCCCTTTTTGTTTTGTGTATCGTTATGTGTGAAAGTTAGCACAGTGTGCCACCAGTGCACCATTGTTCGTGTGGTCGTAGTGTAGGCCAATGAAGTATTTCGTACTACATTATACCATGTTAAAGATTCAATATGTGTGATCGTATAGCGTGTATATAAATGTAGTATATATTTTGAAATATGTGCTTCATCCGGTAAGACTGTAAACCCCCCCCCCCCCCCCCCCCCCCGCACCACATTAAATTAGTGGTCTTGAGATGTTTCTGTTGGAATAAAGCGGGCTTGAGTATATGTGGAGATTTAAAGGCCAGTGTATGTGTTGTATGTACTATGAAGATTTGTATTACTGATGTTTATGGTATTTTGTACTATGGTTTGTTGTACTTGAGAAAAACAGATTGTAAGTTGATTTTTGTATATGAGATTTAGACACTCTGATGTACCGTCGAGTGGATTTTATTGTATTTGATAATTTAAGTAGAGACTTCGTGTTGGCATGAGCCCATTTAATGATACACCGCCGAACGTTCTAAGTTTTTGGTTTTGGAGCATTTCAAATTAAATGAGAGCCATCTTAATCTCCGTGTTCCACCGGATCAAGTGAATAATTTGCATAAATAACGATACATGGTCTATGTCACGAGACATGACCGTGGTGGGCATCATCTAAACAAAGGCACGAATATTGTACCTTCTTAGTATATATGTCATGCTTAAATTCTACCTCAGATCGATTAGGACTTCTCGTTCCCAGCGGAAGATCAGCGGGTAGACAAGCCTCAAAGAGAGTACATGACGGTGACATGAGCAGATTCAAGCAGGATTCAAATTTCCTATGCATAGTTTGGTCGACGACGTTTGCAGTGCCATGGACGTCTCGCCTAGCCAGTTCACCGATTGCTCACAACATGGCTTTATATTTGGTCTAGCAGTCCACTTTGATAATACCTCGCAGAAGGCATCAGGCGCTGCCCAACATGCCACCAAAAGAGTACAAGAAGGTCAGATGGTGTACAAGAAACACATTAGGGTGGGACTCAAATTTCCCATCTATGGTTTGTTACATACTGAGATTTACGTCATATTGATGTACGAGCTAGCTAGTTGTCACCGACATACTCACATCATAAATATTGTTAAGTTGGTTATATCTTGTGCGAGCAATTTTATAAGATATTCCTTGGAATCAAATTGCTTGTATCCTACTTTGCGATTGAGTTGTAGTATTCCCACATAAATCATTATAATAATATAATTTTTGCGATAAAATAAAGTATATAAAATCAACTTAAGAATGCTTAATAGAACGTTACTACTTGAATTACTTCTATATAATTTTATTATTTTCTTTTATGGAGTTTAGAATCTAATTGTGGTGATATTCGTATATTATATTGACGTACGAGCTAGCTAGTTGTCACCAAAATACTCACATCATAGTTTCGTTGGTTCTATCTTGTGCGAGCAATTTTATAAGATATTCTTTGGAATCAAATTGCTTGTGTCCCACTTTGCGATATATTGTATTCCACATAAATCATTATAAAATATAATTTTTGCGATAAAATAAAATCAACTTAAGAATGTTTAATAGAACGTTACCATTTGAATTACTTTTATATATAATTTTATTATGTTCTTTTATGGAGTAATTTAGAATCTATCTAATTGTGGGGATATTCGTATATTGACGTACGAGCTATCTAGTTGTCACCGAAATAGTCACATCATCGTGAATATAGTTTCATCGGTTCTATCTTGTGCGAGCAATTTTATAAGATATTCCTTGGAATCAAATCGCTTGTGTGTCGTACTTTGCGATTCATGAGTTGTATTCCACATATAAATCATTATAATAATATAATTTTTGCGACAAAAAAAAAAAATCAACGTAAAATTGTTTAATAGAATGCTACCACTTGAATTACTTTTATAAAATTATATTTCTTTTTATGGTGTAATTTAGAATATAATTGTGGTGATATTCTTTTATTATATGTATATATTTAGAAGTATCTGGGGGATATTTGTGAATTAGATGGATACAAGTAATAAATGAATGTACCTAGAATTACATTCTGCCAACTTTTGCCAAGTCAAGTAATATATACAACCAGTACTTTTGCTAATTAAGCTGCTTCTAATTAAATTGCACAACGCTCATTCATATTCACACTAGCTCCTCCCTTTCTTTTTCATTTTGCTCGAGACTGGAAATGGTTCTCAATGGTGGTGGTTCTGGCCGGCGGATCGAGTCAGAAAGCGGTTTTGACATGGATATCTCTGATGACACCGCCCAGTTGGTAACAGTTGGTGGTGACAGCATGTATGGATTTGATTCTACCATCTCTTTTATTTTTATGTTGCTGTTTCAATTCAATTCATTTTCCTGCACAGATAGCTATCTAGGGTTAACTTGGTTTATGAACTTTTTGCGTGAACATATGTTTACATGATCAACACAGAAATGGCGCATCTTTTGCACCAGTAATTTAATTTCTCTCTCATTTTTTTTTACAGGAGTAAGTTTTTTTTATTTTTTTTATATATATATATTATAATGAACATAACTTTAATTACAAGGAGCATATAATTAAGGTTGGATTGATAAACAAATTTGGGTTTTTTTTGTTCAATCATGTGATTCCTGAAAGAATTTGTCATTCTAGCTAATTAATCTTCTCTGTCAACAGTACTGAAATTTCAATGTGATTTTTGTTGCTGAATTAATTTTTATTCTAGAGTCTATTATTGATTGGTTTGCACTGTACAAAAGAAACAAGTTCTATCGTATGCGGTAATTACTTCACTGATTGGGTTTCATTTTCATCATTGCTGCTGTTTAGTTAACTTTAGATATATATGTAGATCTCCGCGTTGTTTGTGCACGTTGATCTTGTTCGGGAGCAGAAAAACTATAGGCTATAGCTTTATTAACTCGATTATATTGTTTTATGAACACATGAAGTTCGCAATCAGCCATTCGCAATGTCTGTTCTACCATGTTCTATGCGCATTGACTGTTCAAATGTGGCATTACAGGGCATCCCAGGTACTGGAGATTACTTCACCGCAATCACATTCCACTGACCCTTTGCCTGCTGACCGTAAAGGGAAGAGGAAACTGCAGGGAGTTGATATCATGGTTCCTTCCGAGAAGCGCACTGGGCCAATAAAAAAGGTTTCATCGTCTTCAGGTTCTCAAAGAAATAACATATTGGTGGAGTATTCATCAAGCATTTGTACAGTAAATCAAGTAAAACGTGTCTTAGAGACTGCCGCTATATCTGCATCAGATTATGACTTTCTGATCCCATCTGAAGATCAGCGGGCAAACAATGCTCCAAGAGAGTACATGACGGTGTACATGTGGCAAATTAAAGCAGGACTCAGATTTCCTATGCATAGTTTGGTCCATGCCGTTTGCAGGGTCATGGACATTTCGCCTAGCCAGTTGTCACCGATTGCTCACAACATGATTGTGGGTTTTATCTTGTGTGCGCAATTTTACAAGATTCCCTTGACAACAGATTACTTTTTCAGCCTGTTCAAAGTTCAGTCCAGCCCTACAAAGGGTGTCTATTTCCGTCAGACCAAGGGGCATCGATTCCTGACAAGCTTACCCTCGATCAAGAGTGAGTGGAAGGAGGAATTCTTTTTCTTACGACCAAGGAGTAATTCCTGGAATTGTCGAACTGAGTGGAATGAAACATATTTGAGGCCATTGTCTAACGCCTCTCTGGCTAGATCGGCAGTGAACTTGGGAATAACGACACACCATTTTGGACTTACGAAGTTATTAAATAAGGAGATTCTTGTGCATGGGGGAATCCAACCTGGAGTCGTCGCATCATCTGCACTGGAATTGAGTGAGTATTTATATCACTTGATCTCTGTTCTAAAGAAGTTTTGAATGTTGTAATGAGAATGGATATGCTATTAATGATCTACTACGTACAAGCTTGATCATTCACGTCGCAATCCAACGTTATTATTAGGAATAAGAACAAGCATGTAAATTTTTTGTTTTAATGGTTACTGAAATTTCTTCCGTGTTGATAGGGTCCTCGATGAACAAGATCAAGGTGCTGCCTAACGGAAAATCCACAGATGGTAGGACCACCCAGAGGTCAGAAAACCCTGCCAGGGTCTCTCTTGCATCAACATCTACTGTTTTTGCTGCTGATAATCCTTCCACCGCCTTAATCGAAGAACAGGTTACTATCATTATGACCTTATTGGATTGCTGGCCTCTCATATTTGTTTTATTTAATTTTGGGGACTAGTGATTTGGTGGCCTAAAGAGTGTTTGCGTCGCCTGTTTAATATATTTACAAACTTTTTGCGCTACTTTTTGTTAGGTACTGGAGCCAATGCACATGGATGAAGAATGCTATCAGAAATTAGAGATGGTGATGCAGCAAATCACTCCGGAGCTGAATTCAACAAAGTCGCAAGTTCAGGCGCTTGAGCTGGAGGTATCCGAATCTCTTAGTGTTCAATCTGAAAACAGAACCTCTTTGGAGAGGGAAAATGTCAAAAGCATAGAGGAAGGGTTGAAAAAATACAAGGCAGACTTGGAAATTCATGGTGATAGTATCAGGAGGTATGCTATTGAGACATACAAATCGCCCTCACAAGAGTTTCCGGACAACATTGAAGAGATCCAGAAAAAAGCCATTGATAATTTCAAATCCTCCAGTGAATTCTTGGACATCCTTGATCAGACAAGGAAAGATGCAGTTGAGGTGTACAAGTCCTCAAAAGAGTTTCAAGATTTCCGTGATGACACAACGAAAGAAGCGATTGACGTTTACAGAGACTCGGAGGCACCATTTACCTATAGCCACGACATGCCACCTGCAATACTACCATACGTGAAAGGTTGTACAAATGTGGAGGCCGATGGAAACTGTGGCTTTCGAGCATTGGGTCTATGTATATATGGGGGCGAGAATACATGGGACCAGGTGCGTATGGATATAATTGAAGAGATGACGACTTATGCGCACCTATACAGGAAATTCTTAGGTGAGTATAATACTTTGTCTAATTTTCTCTTTTGTAAATTAAGAATTTATATAATGTTTAATATTATGTTTTTGGGTTCTCAGCCGGCGACTATGGATACAATGCGGCAATAAACCAACTCCAGCATTTTGAAGGGCCATGTTTGAGTGACAAATATATAAGTTTCCTCGACCACGGTTTGGCAGTTGCAACCAAGTATCAAGTTATTGTCCATGTTTTTTGGCGGCGTTCGTCAACCACATACTTGCCCCTCGAGTGGCGCAATGATGAAGATGATGAATACCCAGATCCTCCAAATGAAGAATGGGCTGTCGGGATCGTGAACGATAATCACTTTGTTAGGCTTTACATGAAACCCGGTCATCCAATCAGCGCTCTAAGCCCTCAATGGAAACGTCACAAGGAACATCGTTTATCCCATTGGATGGATTTATATCGTCCAAGAGTAACAGCCTTTAGACATCTAAGTAATATGTAGTATTATGCTATTTAGGTCTAGTATTACGTTTTTTTGTTTTTTTGTTAAACTGTGGTTGTTTCTTATCTTTCTTTTTTTTTAATGATTTTGGCAATAAAAAGCAATAAATTAATCCTCAAATAGGATAATAAACACTTAATACACTTCAAAATATCTTACATAACAAACATATAAAATAGAAAGTTGGTCGATCCAAGCATAAATTGGGTTTGAAGTAGGATAATAGAAACATAACACATCTCAAAATGTAGGATATTCAACCCATTACATAACAATTAAGCATACAAAATATATAGAATGGCAGAGCGATTTCAACACGTCTACTCGGGTTTCGAGGTCTTGATGGAAGTAGAGTGATGGCATTTCTTGCATCGAGGACAACACTTCCTCATACTCAGGTTGGGGACTGAAATCTGGGTGGAATGGTAGAGCGATACCCTTGATACGTTTTATGAGATCATGTGCAAAATATTCACATGTCATACAAGATTGTAAGACTAACTAAATTACAAAGAGCATACGTGCCCAATATGTTCAATCTAAGTAGAGAGAATCAATAACTTACATCATGTTGAGTGACATGTGGGTATGGATTGGTATGATGACTCTGAACATAGGATCTGATAACCCTCAGATGTGTCTTGTGAAGATACCATTCAATGCACTCATTTATAGCAATACACCTTGAATCCGGAACTGAAAACCCACCGTGGTATGTGTAATATATTACTCCAGTGGATGAATTGTGCATCATGTGAGAAATGGTTCAAGATATAAAAATGGATTCTATATTTCTGTACCTAATTCTTAGTATATGTGTCCTGCTTAAATTCTGCCTCAGATTATGACTTTTTGATCCCAGCGGAAGATCAGCGGGTAGACAAACCTCCAAGAGAGTACATGACGGTAACATGAGGCAAATTAAAGCAGGACTCAAGTTTCATATGCATAGTTTGGTCCATAAGGTTTGCAGTGCCATGGATGTCTCGCCTAGCCAGTTGTCACCGATTATTGCTCACAACATGATTGTGGGTTTTATCTTGTGTGCACAATTTTACAAGATTCCCTTGACAACAGATTACTTTTTCAGTCTGTTCAAAGTTCAGTCCAGCCCTACAAAGGGTGTCTATTTCCGTCAGACCAAGGGGCGTCGATTCCTGACAAGTTTACCCTCGATCGAGAGTGAGTGGAAGGAGGAATTCTTTTTCTTACGACCAAGGAGTAATTCCTGGAATTGTCGACCTGAGTGGAATGAAACATATTTGAGGCCATTGTCTAACGCCTCTCTGGCTAGATGACACACCATTTTGGACTTACGAAGCTATTAAATAAGGAGATTCTTGTGCATGGGGGAATCCAACCTGGAGTCGTCGCATCATCTGCACTGGAATTGAGTGAGTCCTCTATAATACATATTCCAATCAACAAAATTACAAGGTCTAACTGTTGTGTCTGATGTCAGTCTATGGACTTATGGCACGTTCCTTTTTAAGGTCATCATCCTTGAAAATAATTCAGGGTAATTTATGTTTTAGTCCTATCAAAAACAGGTCCGACCGGGATCCGGTCTCCAGAACCGGGAAAGCTGGTTAAGATATATTCTTTTTTGCCAAAGACTAAATTTGTTTTGTTTTGATCCCGATTTGACAAACCGGGAGACAGTCTGATTCATTCTGGAATCATTCAATAAAAAATTCATTAATCCACACATCCATGAATTGGAAACATCAGCTCGATCCTCACCAAAAAAGAAAGAACCATAATGCTGACTGGTTGCGGCAAAGATAGAAGGTCGGGGTAAAGATTAGGGCTGCTTTCGGGGCGAAAAGTAAAGGTAAATTTTTTCTACTTTCTTGATTTGGTTTGAGTTCCTTTTTTTTTTTTTTTTTGGTTCCATTTGGTTTGAACTTTTTGTTACAATTTTTTTCGGTTGTTGGATTTTGGTACCTTGAAGTAGTATTTTGAGTAAGTGGATAGAGTAAAACCTTGACTGGTATTATGTGTCTCTCTGTCTGAAATTGTTATTTGCATTGTGGTAAATACAACTATTCTTTTAGATGTTGAATTGATGTTAAAACAAGAGCTAGATGCTGATTATACATTGTCTTGGTAGGGGTTTCAAATTCATAAGTTTAAGGGTAGTTGGGAATTTGGCTTCATTATAAGAAGTCTGCTGAGAGTCTCTGTTGATGGAAGCATCTAGCAGCCTGCAGGGGTAGTATATGTAATTTTCCAATAGTCATCTCCAGTAAATTAACAGAACTCCTTCTAGGGTGTATCTGTAACGGGTGCACGTTTATGTGAATGTAATGTATTGCACATTCCTGTTTTACTATGATGCATGTGATGTTCAGTGTTGTGGCCTTATTTAGCAGAATTAAGATTATAGATGAATGATAGAGCAAATATAGTAAATAAGATATCAAATGGAAGAGTTCAACTGGAGTTATATGATAAATAAACTGAAAGTCGATTACAAGGTTGGTGAATGGCCGGAGAACCAGTCGGAAACCTGCAGAATTCCGGTGGAGATATATTATTAGAATATGGGAAAATTCAATGTATCTAGGAGATAGAATTGTATGGGAGTTTGTGAGATTACCTCAACAAACTTCTCTAATGATTTTCCTTCATCAGCTCACACAAATAGTACTGTGAGAATCTAACAAAGGACAGCTGGAGGATTTAACAAACTGGCCTCACTGGTCCTCAACAGCCAATTCACCTGCAAGGGTAAAACTGGAAACACAGTAAAAGTAAAATAGTAAAGATAAAACTGCTGGTAAGGTAAATACGTTTCTAATAAACGTGTTTGACCACACGACTTAATAACGGGCACAACATTCAGATGGTGCTTTACTTGCTTGCTACAATATGAGGAGGTTTGTAACTTTTGAGATTATGATTATACACTAGAGCAATGTTTCTTTGGGTTAAAAGGTTTGAAACTTTTTGTTTTTACCCTTTACGCTGGTTAAAGCTTAGATTTGTCAACAAGTTTGGAAGATAACTGTTTGTAGTGGCCTTTCTTGTGATGTCAAGAGTTAAGAAGTTAAAATTGATATTAAAGCAATATTATGAGATGCAAGGTTAGTTTTGGGGTTTTAAATTTGTAAGTTTGAGGGAAGTTGGACATTTGGCTTCATTACAGAAGTCTACGAATCTTGGTTGTGTAATCTGTCATCTCCACTGAAAGTAATTGAATCCCCTATCGGGTGTATATGTAATGCGGAGAAGCGGGAAGTACATGCATGTTTACGTGAACTCTAGTGCCTCCACTGTGTACTCATGCAAACTCTGTTTGAGTGAAGATGATAATATACCATAAGTAACATTACGCTCTCTGCCTTCGTGCTACTTATCATTGGATGTTTTAAAGAAGTGGCGTCTTTCTTGCATGTCAATTAGCAGGATATATTGTTGATCAGTAATAGGAGGCACGATCTTGCTTTGTAGTAGTACTATGTCTACATGCTGTCATGCTGATCTGTTAGTATGCTAATGGTGCTTTAGAGCAAATACAGCTTAGGTGTACAGACGACTTAGGTTTGTCGCAACATGGTTCTGTTCATAACTCGAAGATAAATAGGCAGAGTTAGGTTCTTAAATCTTTTGATCAGCATGACAGAAGAATATGTATTTCTGGTTTAGCACGTAGTGAATTAATTCTTTGCCAACTTCGTCTTTGTTCTCCTTGGGAGACAAATTAACGTCCATAATTGGATGGTTATATATATCTGCCCTCATTCCGTCATCCTATAAGTTGTTTAATCTTTAACTCCGGACCACTTGCTTTCTGAAATTATTGCAGTTGGTCTTGATCTGTATTACAGACACCCAACAAATGGACTCAAATTCTACTCCAGTCTGGTGGTTCTTTGCTATCTCAATGGGGAAGTGTGTCTTCCATAAAGAGAGTAAGTGGGTGTCTAACAAGGTGAAGCGGGATAAGGTATAGCATAAATATTTCAAGTCTCTTGAATCGTTTTTTGTAAGCTTAACTATTATGCTCCCTTGTAGGCTAGAATTCCAACAAGAGAGATTCTAGTGCTTTCCCTGATCTGAGTAGTGTGTATCTGAAGAATCTGCATTAATAGTCAGGTACACACTATTCCTGAATAAGGAAAGCAATAAAATTTTCACAAGGGTTCTAGTGCAGATGCTTTAATAAGACCAGCATTAATAGTCATTTTTATCGTTCCAACATTCTAGATCAGCATTGAAAGGACTGTTCCGACAGAATTACCACCAGCGTTGATCAAGGAAGTTTAAATAAATACGAAGTAGGAATGGCACACACAGACCTGGTACCGAATCCTTAGTTTCTGCTTATGCTGGAATGACAAAAAACTGCTTATTTTTCAGCGTTGCCACTTCCTCATTTACTCTTGCCGGCTGTATTTCTAGAACGTATACTTATTTTAGTTCTTCCATTGTATTTTACACGAAGTACTACACAAATCCTGTTATTGGGTTTCATTTCCTAACTAACATTATAAGAATTGTAGAAATTTATATATATATATATATATATATATATATATATATGTCCGTTGAGACTGTATTAAATAAGATCATGGTAGGCCACCGTGTAGGTAAATTTCCACTGCATTCGACGGTAAAGTAAGCAATTTCCAAGCTTCTAGATTAGATATTTATACCGCAAAAGGCTTGTCCCATCATAGCTTCTCTTAATATGTAACATGAGACTGAAAAGAAGATATCAAGCAGTTTGCCTCTCTTAAGTCTCTTGATCACAATGACATGAAAATGAGTCCTATTTGAACATGCATGTACTAAGCTTTCTTTTCCATCTTTGAGTGTGTTTGTCCTTGGAAGATAAATTTACTTGCTTAGTGGCCATTGTTACATGATGCTCTATTTCATCCACCTATATTTCATTTAATTAGAATGATTTATTGTACGATAAATCTCATGCATTAAAAGTTTTCTTTATTGATCCAATATAGTAGATCCCCATCAAAATAATGACTCTCAAAAAACTTACCACAAGGATGGATCAAGGAAGTTCGAATTACAGAAGCAAGAGGAAAGATCAGTGAAGACTCGGTAATAACTCCCTGAGTACCTTTGTTTTTCAGTACATTGTTGACTAAATATTTTCAATTGATGTTAATCTAACTGTGGCTGTTCTAGTTTTCCTCTCAGCCTTAAGTAGTTTCCCATGTTGAAAAATGAGATAAAGTGCCATAAAATGTTCAAAGTCTGAGCACGGAATTCGTGATAATGATCTTGAAAATTAAAATAACAGTAAGAAATTTGTCAGCTTGTATTGCAAAGGAAAATGATTGGCGGTTGGCACAATTTCCAAATCATTGATATATGGCTCCTGCAAATGGTTGTATGCTTAGAAGATGAATTTGCACATCCTCTCTTTAAAGTTTAAACCAATTGAGCCGTTTGCGGGTTAATTGCAAAATTATTTAACATGCATTTAACTCCTCATAGTCCGCGTTCGATGTGCTTCAACTTGTTATGTACCAGAATACTAAATGTGGGATTGCATTTGCACTCAGCAAAAATGCGCATACGGAGAGTGAAATAAACGCAAAATATTTAACATTTTGTAATTGGTGTGCGGAAAGATGGAGTGATATTGGGGATAGTTTTGTTCACCATGAAAAGTCTAGGACCAAAAAAAAAGCAACTGATATTAATCCTGAAAGTTGCGGTCAACATTACAAAATAATTTCCTGAAACACATGCTTTTCCTATTGATGCGAGCAACCTTTAAAGATTACAGTCAACTGTATAACATGATTAATGAAATTTCCTAAAGTACATTCATAGATTTTTCCCATTATTTAATATACCAAAGAAATCCAGATTGTATAACACATTTTGTGGCAAGAAAAAGTCACAATCTTGAGCCCCATTTGCACTATTTATACTGTTTCTCATTCTCATCATAAGAAATGCACATTGAGATTTTTATTTTCTTTTAATGGTAATCAACTATAGGTTCAGAAAAAGGCCGGTAATTGTCAAGATTGGTTGCTTGGGGATGGACAGTCGAGGTGAAAACAGGTGGTGGGAAAAAAGAAAATAAAAAAAAGAAGGTATGTATCTTACGAAACTAGTCTGGAATATATGGCTTTGATTTCTCTGGTGTGCAATCCATTCATCTCATCTTGTTTCTTGTCTATTTATGTTACAAAAGTATTTTTTATATATTGAAGGATTTGTGCCCTTAGTGGTTTGATTAGGGTGATAAAATAAAATTGTGAATGCTGTGTGTTTCCTCTATTAGATTGTAAGGCCTGGCAGTTTAGGTTCAACAGGAGGACTTTATCCCGGTCCGATCTGTGCGGGACCAGATCTAATCATCTGATCCATACAAATTGCTAACTTGATCTAATGGATCCAAGTTTATGGGGATCGGTTCAATATGTACCATATCCCAACTGTTCTGTCCCAAAAGCTAAGATTTTTTGGTAAATTTAATATTTTGTTGGAACTGGATTCAGTCCTGTCCGGATCTGCATATAATGGTCCGCAATGGATGTGGATTGGATCAGTCTGGACCGGACCAAATTGACCTAATTGGGACCTTCTTTTTATTTTTTTTCTAATGCTTATGAATTGTGTCAAAATCTTTTTGACGAACTGCGAAAATAGGATATGATGTTTTTGGAGTATCTGATGTCACTCCCACTACGACCTCTTCTTTTTCACCAGCTAGTGGCTTGGGTTTGGGGCAGGGTTGGTGGGTGGATTAGGAATCGTTTTGGTGGTGAAATGGAGTAGGATTAGCTCTTTCCATGGCCACCAGGGGGTTGTGATGATGCAAAAGGATACCTGCAGAAATAAGTAGCAATTTACGAAATTTCATAATAGAATGAACCCATTTCTCATTAAAGAAAAAAGAGATAAGAAAGAAAGAAAAGAGCTAATGTCAAATTTCAGTTGGAAGAATACTTAGAAGTACATTTCCAATTCCGTCCGTGCCATGCTCTATTCAAAGAATTACTGCAATGGGTATTTTATTGAGGAGCGTTGTTTATCTTCGTGGTGTCTTAAGAAGGTAATAAATGAGCACTGTCACAAAAACTAGGCATCCCATAACTCGTAATCACAAACATGATACACCTAGATTTCAAGTAGAGCATCCCTGACAAACATGTTATGAGTGCATGAGTACTGAGAGTAGCAAGAGGGTTAAATAAGACAAACATGGCGGTCCGATTTTCATTTGCAACTAGGGTTTTAGTTTTCACTTGTGCATATAAAATGTGTGATGACTTAATTGTTCTTTCCCAAATTGTAAAATATTGATCTCATAATGAAAACGGTCGAGCTCCATATCCTTTCATTTCAAGTCTTCATGTGTCATAGTACTCGATGACAAATTCAGAACCAGACCCCCCGGGCGGTAATACGATATGGAGTTGAACTGTTTTTATCACGAATATCACAATTTCACAACTTGTGAGAGGGTAATTATGTCATCACATATTTATTTGTACAGCTGAAAATAAAACCCTAGTTGCAAATCAAAACAGCAGCCCCATGTTTTTTGTATTTAATGCTCTTACTATAATTATTCATTCAACCATAAGATCTTTGTTGGTGATTCTCCGTCTGGAATCAAGTAATGTCTTGTTAATAATTGTGAACCATTGGATGTCCAATTTTTACGACCTGGCATGTTTGTTACCTACTTAAGGCACCATGGTGAATCGGTGATATACAAACATTTCCAGTTAAATGTAGGCGGTGGCCATCTTGGCATAGAATGCGACCTGGATGGAATTGGAAATATGCTTACAAGTATTCTTTCAATTAATTGAAACTGTTTCTTTTCTTTTTGTCCTTCCTATAACTAGACATGAGTTTCTTCCTATATCTGGATGGAATTGGAAATATGCTTACAACTATCTTGCGCCCCATTTGCACTATTTATACTGTTTCTCATTCTCATTATAAGCAATGCACACTGAGATTTTAAATTTATTTTAATGTTATTCGACTAAGTTCAGATAATGTCTGATAATTGTGAAGATTGGTTGCTTGAGGGATGGACAGTCAAGGTGAAAACCGGAGGCGGTGAAAAGAAAATAAAAAGGTAAATATGTTATGAAAAATCATAACTAGTATGGTATATATGGCTTTGATTTTTCTGGTGTATCATCTTGTTGTCTTGTGTGTTTATGTTACAACAGTACTTTCTAATATTGAAGATTTGTGCCCTTAGTGGTAGAAAAGTGAATGATGTGTCTTTAATTTATTAGGATTCTAGGGCCTGGAAGTTTGAGTCCAAGCTGTGGACTTTTATCCCAGTCAGAAGTTGAGACTATGTGACTGTTTTACTGCCTGTTCTCAAGTTCTTATTTCCCGCCCTTACAATTTCTAGGCTTCAAGGGAAACGGTCTCCGAAATTAGAACATTGTTCCTTGTCCTCTTCTTGTGGGCAGTCCGGGGTGCTTTCATAGGTCTTAAGTCAAGACCTCCCCAACACTCTCAAATATTCATTCGAGATGGTGTGGCAATATCTCTTTCAAATTACCCATATAACTCCTCTCCATCAATCGACATCATAATGTTCTATTGTTACAAAACAATTCATGAGTTGGAATCATAAGGAATTGGGTAAAGTCAATGATAGGTATCTCTAAAGGCTAAACTAAAGCCAATGTCTTTAACATAATTTTGTGACCTTGGCCTCCTGTTCCAAAAACCAAAGACCACTTCCATCTCTTGAGAAGACTCTTGATCATAGGGATAATTGGAGTATCTGCAATCACTGTAGTCTTTCTTTTGTAGATCACATCTATGTCTATTTTCTTCTTCTCTGCATCTTTTTTCACAAGTAGTGGCTTGGTGGGTAAATTAGGAATAGTTTTGGTGGATGGTTTGGTTGTGGTGGTTCATTGGAGGAGCAGGATGAGCTCTTTCCATGGTCTCGGGGATTTATGATGATGCAGAAGAAACACTTACATGTGCATTTCCAATGCCGTCCATGTGACACTCTATTTCAATCTCTGTGGTGTCTGAATAAGCTATTAAATTAATGAGCAAGGTCGCAAAAATTGGACATCTCATATCTCACAATTACAAACATGATATAAATTGATTTCAAAATCAAATAGAGCATGGTGACAAACATGTTGTGAGTGAATAAATATTGGGAGGATCAATAGGGTTAAATAAGACAAACATGGGGTTTTATTTACGGGTGTGCATAAAAAAATGTGGTGATTGGTGACCTAATTACCCTTTCCCAAGTTGTAAAATATTAACATTGCTAATATGATCCAGCACTCCAGCTCCATTACTTTTTAAGTCTATGTCATTGTAACTTTCTTGGGTAAAAGTTTAATATTTTACTCTTTCTATAAAAAGTTGTATGAACAATATGGAGTTGAGCCATTTTTTATTTGGTAGGGAGGTCACAATTTCACAACTTGCGAAAATTTATTTACACAACTATAAAATAAACCCTAGTTGCAAATGAAAACAGAGCTCGGTATGTTTGGCTTTGAGTTAGCCAGAGGGCTCCCTAATTGAGTTCTGGAATGTGAATAGTGGAGGGGTTTGAAAGGGGTTGGAAAAATTAGGTCTGTATTTGAGCAAGGAAAATGTAGTAGCTAGTAGGGGTATATTTATAGATGTAATAATTATGTTGGAAGAATATTATGAGGGAAAGTATGAGGTGGTGGATTATTGATTAGAAAAGAGAGAGTGGGAAATAGAGAGAGAGAGAGAAAGATGAATCTTAGGGAGAGAGAAAATGAGAGGCCTCTCAAAATGTGAGCAGTAACCCGGGCCTCTATAATTGAGACCCAAAGTGAGGTCTCTATAGCCTAAAGCCAAACATGCTGGCCATGTTATCTTATTTAATGATCTAACGATTCCCAATATTCATTCACTCATAAGATGTTCGTTGGTGATTCTCTATCTGGAATCTAGTAATATCATGTTCACAATTGTGAGCCATCGGATGCCAATGTTTGCGACCAAGCTTGTTTGTTACCTGGTTAAGGCATGATGATGATATACAAAACTACAGAACTTCCCAGTTAAACATCAATTGTGGCAATAGTATAGAATGCGGCATGGATGGAATTGGTAACATACATGTAAGATAACTCCAACCCTCAAACTCTATCGTACGCCACGCCAGGCATTCCACTCATATCAAACTATATCTACCCGTCCGCTCGAACTCTCATACTCTATCTTACCTATAAAAATAATAATAAAGAAAAAGGAAAAAATGTCAAAGGAACAAAACCATTAAAGAAAAAGGTAAAATAATAATAATAAAATGATCTATCTTACTCATATGCTCCTACCATACACATATGACCATGTTATACTATATGACCATCTTACACTATTGGGGTCAAAGTGTTTAGGCTATCTTACAGATGATACTGTATCTTAGACCAACTCCATCCCTTCTAAGATAGAGTATAATCATGTGTAAGATAGCCCAAACCCTTTGCCTCAACAGTGTAAGATGGCCATATGGATATGGATATGGCAGGAGCATAAGATAGATTATTTATTATTATTATTTTTTACCTTTTTTTAAAATTGTTTTGTTCCATTGTCCCTTTGTTCTTTTTCTGTTACATTGTTCTTTATTATTATTATTATTATTATTATTATCATTATTATTATTATTATTATTTTTTTATTATTATTATTATACTTTTATTATTCACGCAAAATTGTCCCTTTGTTCTTTTATTATTATTATTATTATTATTATTATTATTATTATTATTATTATTATTATTATTATGTGTAAGATAGAGTATGAGGGTTGGAGAAAAAATTTATTATAGAGTTTGATGTGAGTAGAATGTTGATGTGGCGTAAAATAGAGTTTGAGAGTTGGAAATAGAATTTGAGGGTCGGAGTTAGTCTCCCTCAAACTCTATCTTATGCCGCATCAGCATTCCATTCACATCAAACTTTATCATACTCTTCCTCTTCAACCCTCACATTCTATCATACTCGAATTTTATTTGTTTCTTTTCTCAATTCGTTTTAAACTACTTTACTCTTTTTCCATTTCTTTAAAATTTCATACTCATATGATTAAATTATCGTTAATTAATTAATATAACATGGCTTTAAAAAACTTTAGCCGGCAATAGAAAAATACAACACTGCAAAAATATATGAAAGAAATAAACATACATAAAATAAATAATATATATAACATAAAGAAATAAAATACAAGGTAATTAAAGAGAAAAAAACAAAAATAAATAGAACAATTAAAAGAGAGAGAATAAAAAAATGCTTCTTACGCATATGTACATACCATACGTGTATGATCTTACTAGGCTGGGAGCTTGTGTTTGGTGATCATACGGATGATCAGCTTCTATCTTACTAGCGTTGGACTTAGTCTTACAATGTATGGAGTTGGTCTTAATATGGTCAACTTCATATTATTTCTTGTAAACTGCCATGGTTGAAAGAAAAAGAATCACCTTCTCCACCAACATATGGATTCTTTCTTGGAAATGAAAACAATGGGCTTTTATATTTCAAGTTGAAACTAAATGGAATAAGTATTCTCCACTATAGTTCAGTTTCTGGTGGGAAACCACAGAAATGACTATAATACAGTTCCAAGTAGTACCAAGACCAAAGCAGGCCAACTTATTCTATTCACATGGTGAATAAAACGCCCATGGTACCGTCACTTTTCATGTGTCACCTGTAATGTGTAAGCCTTATCTATTACTACTACATACTAGCTACTGTTAGATCTATCCACTTGTAGCTATAAATATCTCTCTAACTCCAATTACATCAACAATCATCTAAAATTAGTTGAAAGCACCTCTAAACAATTAAACTACTACTTCCTTGAATCTTGAAAAAAAATGGCAGATATAGCAATGTATGTTGTAGAAGAGTATGAAAGAAGGGTCAGGAATTCTGATGAGAAGATTGGTCTCATGTCTTGTGGGGGATTTATGGGGCAGAATCTAAAAGGGTCATTTAGTTCTTGGAATAAAGAGAAGATGTTAAGGACAATGGAGCAGGGGAAGAAGAAGTTGATCAAGGGGGTTCTGGCCCCCAAGTATGAGATTAGTCTTGCTGCTAGTAATGGTTTCTTTTCTGCTTGATAACATAGTCATACTCATTTGTGATCTCTGTGTGTAGTTGTACTGATCATCATCCATTGGTGCTCCTAGCTATGCAAATTGTAAATGAATATTTTCTCTGTTTTCCTATTCTATTATAGGGCTTTTAATTTTCCAACGATAGGTATCTCTAAAGCCGATGTCTCTTAGCACAATCTTGTGACGTTCGCCTCCTCTTCCAAATAAATGGAAGACCCTGGAGTGTAAAATCATAGGGATGATCTGAGTATTTGCAATCACTCCCACTTCCACCTCATGGCAATGCTCAAGCTGTGGTCTTTCTTCCGCGGACAACACATAATGTCTGTGTTGTTCTTCTTCTCTGTATTTTTTTTCACAGGCTTGTAGTGTAGGTTGGGTAGTTGGTTCAGGGCATGGTTGGTGGGTGGATTAGGAATAGTGTTGGTGGATGGTTTGGTTGTGGTGGTTCGATGGAGGAGCAAGATGAGCTCTTTCTATGTCCTCGGGGAGTTGTGATGATGGAAAAGTATACATGCATAATTGAGTAGTAATTTATGACATTTCAGAATCAAATATACTCATTTCTCATTAAAGAAAATAGGGTAAACACATACCTGTACATTTCCAATTCCGTTCATGTAACACTATTCCAAAATTTACCAAATCATTTAATTGAGGAGTTTTGTATATCTCCGTGGTGTCTTAAGCAGGTAATAAGTCCCAAATTTTGGACATCCCATATCTTACAACTTTTAAGTATGTCTGTGTCATTGTAAGTTTGTGACCAGCTGTTAAATTCAGAAGCAAATGTAATTACACTTAAAACAGTATGGAGTTGGAGCAATTGTTTGTAAGGTAGGGAGTCTCAATTTCACTTCTTATGAAAGGTTTAATTATGTCACTGTACCTTTTATTTGCACAACTGACCAAACAAAGAAAAAACTCATGAAAACCAGTGGCGTGACGTTTGTCTTATACTCTTATTTAGTCCTCTAACTACCCCCAAGTAATTTCTGTTAACAATTATGACTCATTAGATATCCAAGTTTTGCGAATAGGCTTGTTTGTTAACTGGTTAAGGCACCTTGGTGATTTACAAAACTGTTCGGTTGAACATCAATCAACTGTGGCAATCCTAGTATGGAATTGGAAATATACATGCAAGTGTGGTCAACTTCATAATATTTCTTGGTATAATGTGAAAGAAGAAGACTCAGCCTCTCCACCCTCCACCAACATATGGATTATTTCTAGGAAATAAAACAATGGGTATTTTATATTTCAAGTTGGAAATAAAAGAAATATATATAGCTCTGTTTCTGGTGGGCAACCACAGAAATGAGTATAAACAATTCCAAGTAGTAGTACCAAGACCAAAGCAGGCCAACTTACTCTGTTCACATGGTGAATAAAACGCCCATGGTACCGTCATTTGTCATGTGTAAGCCTTATCCATTACAACCTACTAACTACTCCCAGAAAAATCCAATTTTAGCTATAAATATCTCTCTCTAACTCCAAATTACACCAACAATCATCTAAACTAAAACTAGTTGAAAGCACCTCTAAAACAAGCATACTACTAGTACTTTCTTGAATCAAGAAACAAAATGGCGGATATAGCAATGTTGGTTGCAGAAGAGTATGAAAGGAGGGTCAAGACTTCTGATGAGAAGATTGGTTTGATGTCTTGTGTTGGATTTATGGGGCAGAATCTGAAAGGGTCGTTTAGTTCTTGGAATAAAGAGAAGATGTTAACTGTAATGCAAGAGGAGAAGGAGAAGTTGATTGAGGGGGTTCTGGCACCCAAGTATCAGATTAGTCTTGCTGCTAGCAATAGTTTCTTTTCTGCTTGATGACATATAATAGTCATTCTGTGTATGTAGTTGTACTGAATACTGATCATTGATTGGTGTTCCCACCTATGAAAATTGTAAATGAATATTTCCTCTGTTTCTCAGTCTCTCTGTTTTTTCCTTTTTTTTTTTTTTTTTCCGGTTCTAAATTGGGATGACTATTTGATACTTGATAGTTCTAAGAATGTGGCTGGTTTAATTGATGTTTCAATTTTGAGTAATTACAGACTTGCAGTCAGTCAAACAAAAATGGTGAACTGTTGGGCTTATTTACCACATAACTACGGCATGGTCACTGGAGAGTTCACGCAAAGGCTTTGCCAAAATGAACAATGTTGTGATTGATGGATGATTCCAAATGAACCAAGGCTTTTATTATTTAATATTTATAGATGCAAAACAATAGAGTGTTCCATGTCAATGTAAGCGATGATAGATGATATAATGTTGATATAAGGGCTGACATGTAGTTTGCTTAAGGATGATGTAGTTGCATATTATCCAAGCAAATTCCACCTCCATTAAGATGATAATGCATCTACTAGTTTGTATCAATTTTCACAACTTCATTCATTCTAAACACTTCAGGAATGTAGTAAATTTGATGACGTCACTACTCGCATCAAATCTGCATTCTGGAAGATTGGACAATTGCAAATTATATCTTCATGAAATCGAACTACTAATCCTGAAGTAAAAAAATTCAGGCATTTCAGGCCTAAACCTTAATATGTGAGCTAAAAACCACGGCCACACATAGATTCCGTGATTCTGTCTTGTTGTTTGCAAATTTTGCAGGATACTGCCAGAACTTGGTACAGGTGATGCGGTGAATGGGTGATGGATGCATCGTGATTGATGTTTTCCATGTGATCATCATCCAAACAGCCCCCTAAACTCCAGAAGTTACATGGTACAGTAATAAAATAATAAAATAAAATAATCACCGCGCACATATTTGTAATGTAATGCAGGATAATGAAGCAAACAAATTACTAAGCCGGCGATAAATTCACATCACAAGAACAAGAGTATATACATTAACATAGACTATAGAGAATGCATCTATTTCCATTGCCTTGGTTAATCATGTGTTGCGTACGGAATTATGATTTTTTTATACTTTGATTACTATATTAAAGTAGCTACGTAGCTCGGTTATACTTATGGATAAAGTTAAGTTCTTTATGGGTATAATTAAGAATGACCGACTAACAATACGTGGACGCCTTTTCTTGGAAAACAATGAGCATTTCATTTGCACTTGGACAGTTCAACTTGAGAAAATAAATGGTGCATACTTTAATTTATGGTGGGCTACCACAGAAATGAAACACACACTAAACAATTCAACTGCTCTGTTTTCTTTGACTGACTAAAACCGGCCAACTGAATTATTCTATTCATTGGGAAAGCTTACATGGTAATGACAAATCTGTAATCCTTATCCATTTACAAAACCTACTGCTTCATCTCTACATATAAATAAATACTTGGATGAAAACACAATCAGTACTTCAATCAGCATCACAAAATTACAGCTTCAAACAAACAAACTAATACTACTCTGTTTTGTGAACCAAGAAGAGAATGGCAGAAATAGCAATGTTGGTAGCAGAAGAGTACGAGAGAATGGTGAAGAAATCTGAAGAGAAGATCAATCTCATGTCCTGTGTGGGATTTCTGGGGCAGAATGTGAAAGGGTCGGTGAGTTCTTTCAGTAAAGAGAAGATGTTAACTGCAATGGAAGAGGAGAAGGAGAAACTCATCAAGGGGAATTTGGCCCCTGAGTATCAGATCAGTCTTGCCGCTAGCAATGGTTTCTTTTCCGCCTGATAATATACCGTGTCTGTCTGTAATGTAATCTGCATGTATAGTAGTTTGTTCCTGATTTGGTCATGCTGGAAATATAATTGAATAGTAGTAGTACTGCTCAATTAAGGAAATGTAGCTCTGTTTTTGCTTATGTTTCCTGGTCCTGGCTGTGTACCAAGAAATTGTATTACCTTACAAGCCAAAAAAGAGTGTTGCTCTGTGTCAATGAATCAGTAACACGCAAAGTCTTGTTATCTTTTTTGTTAACAGCTAGCTTTAATTAGGCCTATAATATCTGTCCGGTCTAGGGTGCCGGAAGCTGCACCCTGAAGGTGTACCCAATGATCCCTAAATACGCACCCAATGCCTGTGACACCATGAGAGTTTAAAACTGAGCCATCAATGTTAAGGGCCATATAGTTAAGAGGAGGTGGCTTCTAGTTGATAAAGATAAGCTCTTTGGCAACTGGATGCACAAGAAACTTAACTTGAGAATCCTGCCTGAGCTGAATAATTTTTTCCTTCAGCTGGAACACATTGATCGGCACTTGATTGAAAACATACTGATTTCGTGCCATCCAAATGATCCAGCTCAAGTGCAAAACTGTTATTATTTCCGCAGAAGAATTCAGTTGAAAACCAAAGGCAATATCTTCCAGTGATTCAAATGACTGTCCAGAGGTTCGGAAAAAACACCAAAAGCTTGGCTTGTGATTCAACACTGTCCATAAGAAGTGTCTGACTTGTTGAAAAGTTTGCACCTGCCAGGTCTTATACCAAGGCCAACATGGCTGACTTAGGCTGGGCTAAACGCAGTTTATAAGCAGACTTTATGGAGAAAAGCCCTGAACTATTATTTGTCCACACAAGTTTATCGGATGAATAATTAGACTGTGGCAGAGTTAGTAAGGGTTTCAGCTACCAATTCAGTGTTGGACGTTTCACGGTCTCAGGATCGATTAATTTCCGGCGCAATGGAAAAATCTCTGACTTTATTACACAAGAACGTATTACAATTAATTTATTACAAGACTCACACAACCTCTCAAAACTCACAAGCTGCTGCTGCTTATATGTTCCACTCATTCTTCACTCTTTGTTCTCTTCTTAATTTTTGTTTCAGTCTTAGTCCATGACATACAACACACATTTATACTACTACTATGTCGGTTATTGAGCTATAGCTAGATGGTCCTTTATACTACTCTTCTGTCACCGGAGGCTGAAGCTGCATGGACGAATAATCAAAAGAATGCTCTAAAGGAAGCGAGAGTGCGAGACAAGAGAACGTTGTACATTATTTATCAAGGCGTGGATGAGACAAAGTTCGAAAGGATTAGTGTAGCAGTCACATCGAAGGAGGCTTGGGAGATTCTGAAGAATTCCCACACCGGCGTACACAGGGCGGTACGTGTTCAACTCCAAATCTCTTACGTGCTGAATTTTTGAATCATTAAATATGAGAGAGTCAGAATTTGTTGTCGATTATTTTACGAGCACCAAAGTTCTAGTACAATAATCGACAATAGATTCTAACTCACTCATATTTAATGATTCAAATTCAGCATGTAAGATTTGGAGTTGAACACGTACATACCGCCTTATCTACGCCCTTGTGGAAATTATTCAGAATCCCCAAGCCTCCTTCGATGCGACTGCTATTTGTGGCATTTCACATGAGCCCGACTATAATTACTACATCGCAAATTGTTTTACGTGGTCATTTCAGCTTGATTCTTTATTGAATCTTTATTACTCCTCGGTTCAAGTAGTGTATTCAACTTTATTTCCAAAGTGGTCGGATGTAGGAAATGTTTTACTGGACAATTCAATAGTCGCGATAATCAAAGTCTCTGCGTGATGGGGTAGCCACTCGAGTGTCTCGCCATTAGAGAGATCGCCTAGCCCGTGAATGAGCTGGGAGCGGCGCATAGGGCTCTGACACGTCAACCCCGACCATTCACCTTGGTGTGGCGATCCTTGATGATGGCCTTGCGGGGTTTTGGTACAATGGTGGCGGATGGTTAGTTGTCACTATTGAATCAAATTACTTATATCATGGGTTGGTAATTTGTGGCATTTAACATGCGCCCGATTATGATTATTGTAGCGCAAATTGTTTTACGTTGTAATTTGAGCTTAATTTTTTATTGAATTATTACTACTCCTTGGTTCAAGTACGTAGTGTATTCAACTTCATTTCCATAGTGGATGTAGCAATTGTTTTATTGTACAATTCGATAGTTGCTATAATTGAAGCCTCTGCGTGATGGAGTAGCCACTCGATTGTCTCATCGTCAGAGCGATAGCCCAACTTGAGAGAGAGCTGGAAGATACGGGCGCACATAGGGCCGGCATCCTGACACGTTGGCCCCGACCGTTCACCTTGGTGTGGCGATCCTTGATGATGGCGGGATTTTGGACAACGACGGTGGATGGTTAGTTCTTAATGTTGAATCAAATTAATTATATCAAGGGTCAGTAATTTGTGGCATTTTCGCATGCGCCTGATTATGACTACTGTAGCGCAAATTGTTTTACATGGTAATTTAAGCTTGATTTTTTATTGAATCTTTATTACTCTTTGGTTCCAGTAGTGTATTCAACTTCATTTCTATGGTGGATGCTTCATGCTTGTAGGAAATGTTTTACCAGACAATTCGATATCCGTGATAGTCGAAGCCTTTGCGTGACAGAGTAGCCACTCGATTGTCTCGTCGTCAGAACAATGGCTCAATTCGTGAATGAGCTGGAAGAAAGGCTGGCATCCTGACATGTCAGCCCGTTCACCTTGGTGTGGCGATGCGTGCTGATGGCCTTGCGGGGTTCTGGTACAACGGCTGGGGATGTTAGTTCTCATTGCTTAGTCAAATTACTTTTATCATGGCTTAGTAATTTGTAGCATTTTCACATGCGCCCATATATGATTACTGTAGCGCAAATAGATTTACACGGTACTTTCGGCTTGATTTTTTATTGAATCTTTATTACTCCTTTGTTTAACTAGTGTCTTCAATTGTCAATTGTTGTGTTAAATGTTTATGCATGGCTTTACCACATTCCTTTTCAAGATCAATTGTAGTGTATTCAACTTCAATTGTACCGGTACTTTTGCTAAATAAGCTGCTTCTAATTAAATTACACAACAGTCATTCATATTCACACTAGCTCCCTTTCTTTTTCTTTCTACTCGAGTACTGGAAATGACTCTCAATGGTGGTGGTTCAGACTGGCAGATCGGTCGGAAAGCGGTTCTGGCATGGATATCTCCGATGACAACGCCCTGTTGATAAAAG
Source organism: Plantago ovata (assembly GCA_028274465.1). Classification (NCBI taxonomy): domain Eukaryota; kingdom Viridiplantae; phylum Streptophyta; class Magnoliopsida; order Lamiales; family Plantaginaceae; genus Plantago; species Plantago ovata. Next base: position 8,583,832 of record CM051456.1, on the reverse strand, counting down.
TTGGCGGTGACAACACGTATAGATTCGATTCTGCTATTTATTTTCAATGCTCTAGCGTTTTTTGCACACATTGATCTTGTTCGGGAGAAAAACGTACAACTATTGTCTATAACTTTATTAACTTTAATGTTCTTCTATTCGATATTTGCGTTACCATGAACACATAAAGTTCGCAATATGTCATTCACAAAGTTTATTCTTCCATGTTCTATGCATATTGACTGCCCGAATGTGGCTGAAAGAATGTAGGATCGGTATATTTGTTTTAACTTTTAAGCACAAGTACACGTTAGTAATGGCTTGTGTTGACCACAGAGTTTAGTTAATACTCCTATGTCAACTCCACTTGTTTACCCGTATACTTGCAGGTTAATCATAGACATACAATATATGTATATATAGTAAAAACACAACGATATTTAAAGTAAAACATGTGTTTGAAAATATTCAAGCTGCTTTCAACAGCTCGATGCTCAAAAGGCGAAAAACAATAAGATAGAAATCATTTGTACAATAGCTTGAACTTACAATTTCTATCCTAGATAAAACTCACAGAAGATGATATGAAGAAAAATTCCACCTAATCTATAACTTGGTACGTTGCCTAAACTAAAAGATTATAAAACTTGTGTAAAGACACGAACAAAACTAAAACTAAAACAATGGCACGTAACTCTTTTGTTCGATGTTTTCTGCAACCAAGTCTTGATGAAACTAGTTTGAATACCATCATGACTTGTCTTTAGAGTTATGCACTGTATTAGGATGCTTCTATTGAACTCCTATTTAACTTATCTCTCAAGCTCATGTAATTTTTTTAATTGATTCACTTTTATCCAAATTACAGTATACTGTATTAGATTCCGGTATCAAGTATATCAAAATAGTAGAAGTGTTTTCTCCAAGGACTTGCTTGATATTTACAGGGAATATAAAATCCGTACAGTGGTCATCATCCCCAATTGGGCAAACCAGTAAACCACAGCCGTTCCAATTTTGAGCTGAAAACCCTAGTTACTATACTACCAATGGCGAAAACAGAGGTGAAAAAGGGCAAAAGGCTGGTCAAAAAGTCAGCCATTGATTCATCTCCGAAAATCAAGAAGAAGAAACTCATCACCAAGAAGAAGAAACAATCAAAGAAAGTAATATCATCCTCCTCCTCCGGTTCCGAATCGGATTCCGACCCGCAGACCACAATCCAATCCATACTCGAACCCTTCCCCAAAGAGCAGCTCATCAACCTCGTCGCTGACCTCTGCTCATCCAACAGCTCTCTCTACTCCCTCTTCAAGTCCGCCGCCGATGCCGATGTCTCCCACCGGAAGCTCTTCATCCACGGCCTCGGCTGGGACGCCACCAAGGACGCCGTCGAGGAGGTTTTCTCCTCTTTCGGCAAAATTGAGGATATCAATGTGGTCCCAGATCGAGCCACTGGTAAATGTAAGGGCTATGCTTTTATTACTTATGAATCAAGAAAATCAGCTAACAATCTGTTGAAGAACCCTAGGGTTACAGTTGGGAATCGAGTCGTTGCCTGCCAATTGGCCTCCGAAGGCCCCGCCGCACCCGGGGCAGCAGCAGCCTCTCAGAAGACTGTGAATGCTACGAATTCGAATGCGAATACGACTGATTTTCACCAGCGGAAGATATATGTGAACAATGTGCATTATAATGTTGAGCCTGGGAGGTTGAGGAGTTTCTTTGAGAGCTTTGGGGAGATTGAGAATGGGCCGACCGGGTTGGATCCGAATACGGGGAGGTTTAGAGGGTATGCCATTTTTGTGTTTAAGACAGTGGAAGGGGCTAGGAAGGTTCTGGAAGAGCCCATGAAGGTGTTTGATGGGGTTCAGTTGCATTGTCAGAAGGCGGCTCAGGGGAAGAGTAAAGGCGGGAATGCTTCTATAACTACGGCAATGCAGCCTTTGCAGCCGCATATGCTGTCTGCTGTGGCAGCGGCACAGAGTATGGCTTTGTTGGGGCAGCAGGCCGCGGTTGTTAATCCGTTGTATGGGAATTTGGGTGCCTTGATGGGAGGATACTATGGGATGATGGGGCAGGGTTTTGGTTTAGGTGGATATGGTGGTGTTGGTGGTGGTGCTAGTGATGGGGCTGGTGGGTCTAGCGGCGCAGCTCCTCAAGGGTTGCAGTATATGTATCCTAGTTCGCTGAATGGGCAGTCTTCTCCATTGCCTAAAACTTCAGGAGCTGGTGGAAGTGGATACTTTCCGGGTTTATGGTATGATCTCCATAACTTGGATGAATGATTCATTATTTACTTCTATTATGTTTCAACATGTGTTCTTCATCTATTAGGAAAAGACATTTTGGATTTTATCATCATTACACTGGTTTTCCACGTGTAATATTGTCCAATAGTGCGAATTATGGCGTGATCCTTAACGTAGATGAAGTGTCGGACTATATTAATTGCTTGCATAGTACTAGTACTCATTTGACTTATATAACCGTCTAAGTGTAGTTACACAGCACCATGGTGAATTGGTGACTGATTATGGATAAAAATAAATAAAAAAATATAGTTAAGAGACTTATGCTCTATTGAAGTACAATTGGACCCTTGTAAATCATTAATTGAATTCTTCTGCTCCATTGTCACTTATCACTGTAGTCTTGATTTCACTTTTGATTTTGAAATACATTTGAGAGTTAGATAAACTTGTGTGTGAAGTATGAAGAATGCACAATCTAACTCTTTCTGTTTAGTAAATAGGCTGTTTGTGAAATGAACAATTAATGTTCGATTGGAGATAACAATCCCTATTTTTGTTTTCATCCCCCCCCCCCCTGCCCTGGGGAATATGGCCAAAGGACATTTTCATGTCAGTAAGCCATGCAGTAACTTCGAAGTGTATAACAAAATATGTGTGAAGAAGGCTAATTCACTCAATAATTACACCATTTTTGTATTTGTTTTACAAATATCCCTGTTCTATTATTGCTTTGCTGACCTTTCATCTTCTTAATCTGTTTTTGCAGAGAAATCGCAGCAGAGGTGGATAAATATATAGATGCTTTCAGCATCGCAGCAGAAATATATGGGTCTTCTCTTGGTGGTGTAATATATATATGTACTATTTTCAGACCTTATTTTAATCGTTTTCTCTTATAAGTTTTTCTTCTGTTTCTGTAACCCTTTGGCAAACTTTAAATGTTATGTTATACAGCTTTCCGTTTTGTTTATGACTTTGCTTTGAATTTGAGCTGTGTGACTTTGACTTTAATGAAATTTGTCTCTCCATTATTTTAAGTTTCATTAATCAGGGACTGTCTGTGCTTTCATATCCTTTTTATTTCATTGTTTTTTTTTTTTTTATCTCTATCAAAGTTTCTTTGGCAATAGTTTGTGACAGTTAATTTGAGACTCTTTGGCCCATCAATGTGTATTTCACTGGTCTTCTTATTTTATACCATCTTTTTGTTAATTTGTGTGATATAATTTTTATATATCATCATCTGTATAGTTTATTTCTCCATTTTTAAGCACCAGTATTGCGTGTGCTATTTTGGTTTACTCTTGAATTTAGCTTAGAGAAGGGTCTGTGATATTTTCAGCTACCACTTACTGTGGCTGTTCGACTTTTTAGCATTTCCACTTTTATTTGTTTTTCTCTATTGGGCACTTTTGATAAAAGGGAAGTTTCACTAGTGTTTTAAAAGAAATCTGAATTTCTTTAAGCGTGCCCTCTCATGTGTACTTAAACTCGCCACTTTCAATGGTGTTTGAACTCATGATCACTACTTTACACATATGAAAGCTCCTGACTAGGTTATTGTCGGTTGATAGAGAATCAATTTGTTGGTATGAAACTGCAAAAACTTCAATGCTCATTTTAACATGCCAAATAAGAGAAGGGAAAATCACTTTTTAAAGTTTACATGTCTTTTATACATTGATTTTTTGTTTCATCTAAGCCTTGTCCTGAGATCTTTGTTGTTGATAATCATAATCTCATTAAACTGCCATCTTCTGTGTTTATTGTTTAGATATTTGGAGTCTCAAAATAGTCAAGTACATTCATTTGGTTTTATTTCTTGAAGAGTTGGGCACGGACTACGTTTTTTTTTTAATAATTTAATCATCTTGGCGCAATGTTTATTTTATACATTGATCACTTTTTCTTTTATCGAAGCCTTGAGCTGAGAATTTGGATGTTGATAATTTCATGAAACTGGCGTCTTCTGTGTGTTAAATGTTTGAGATATTTGAAGTTTTAAGACATTCTATTACTTCCAGTAGGATGTACTTCTGGAAGTTATGGAAATGAACTATGTTTTTGAGTTATTTTATTAGCTTTGCGGGATGTTTTTCCATCAATTATTGAAGAGTTTGTTTTGTGGTATATCGTAATCATGCTCCCTGATATATTTTCTTTATGATACTTTATGGTTACTTTTCGATATTTAACCTCCTATGCATACTTGTACTCTGTTCTTGACATTCTCAGTTCTTGATGAGTTCAGTTCAGGCTCTTTTAGTTGGCAGAGTTGCATAATTTTTAATGAGCACAGTCCCTCCTAGTTTTCTTTCTGCAATACCATTTTATTTATCCAAAAGCAATTAAACAAAAGTTACTTCAGAAATGACTTTTTTTCTTTTCCTTTTTTTTGTACCACACTGATTGGTTTTTTATATGATTTACTTGTATTAATAATAGAAAACATGGATTCTTTTGTTTTCTTATGTTACATTACTCTTTCTATTTCTTATCACCAAGACACCAACTGCACCTATGAGATTTCGAAAGTTTCCAGCTGCCATATGGAGCTGCTGTAGTTTTTAGCTGGTATTTATTTTCTTAAGAAACTTGATTTGTTTTTATTTAGCTGGTACTTCGAGGTTTTATAGGACTTCCATGTATATCAGGTGAATGTAGTGTTCTCAATTTTATTTCTTACATGTAGAAATCAAGATTATCAAAGCAGAAACATAAACGTTTCAGTTGAAGCGTTTCTCAAGAAATTTATAACTTGTACAAACTTAACATACTCGATAAAAAAACACAATACGGCAGCACAGGATTTTGACCGATTGAGAGTATGCAGCACAGAATTCTGAATTCAGATAAAGAATCAGTGCATTTTAATGGACTGGAAGGACTTTCTAGACTTCTCCAATAACTCGGTATGGTGAAGTCCCTGATCCTTTGAAGTTTTAACTGGCTCTGTGATATACGCCTCACAAAGAAATGCCTTGTTAAATTTCCCTTCGGCACTCTATTCACATCAATGTGCAAAGGCGGGTTTCATCATTTTCTTTATTACATCTCATCAGTCTAGCTGTCTATATCGCCTTCATCCACTGTGGAGCGTCATCATGAAATCCCATCGGAGCATCCACCATGATCAGATCTTGCTGTCTCGTTAATTTTATCAGGCAACCCCCTCCATTGCTAGATTTTGAATCGTGTATTTTAGTGGGCTTCTACGGATGGGATTTGTCATTTGCGGTTGAGTTGTCTGAATCCATGTTGTATTATTCTAGAAAGACTGTATAGCCATTGTGGTTGAGTGACATCCACAAGAGGATGTCATAAGGTAAACCAAAGACGAGGAAGTTTGAGAGGAGACTTGTTTTGGAGTAATCGGAGATGGATGGTGATTTCGCGGATCGTTGAGGTTGTTGCATAGTGAAGTAGAGCATGAACTGTTGAAGTTGATGATTTTGGCCTTTGTTGAGCTGGAGTATCTACCTATTGGCTCTTTTGGTTCTTGTGAATAAGACTTTTGAGAGGATCATACATAATAGGAAGACAGAGAAATAGAATTAGCTTCATCATCTTGAGATTCACATGAGATATAATTCAATAATTGAAGATCTGAAGATCATAAATTCATAAGTTTCCAATAATTTACTATTCATCGTTCTACATATGGAAATTATAAGATGAATATAACAGAACAGAACTTGCGGTCATTTGCAGTTGGTTTACCAGAATGGTAATCAGAGCTTGCAAGTTGCAAAGCCCCGGCGAACATAATTCGATGCTAAAAACTTACAAGTATTATGCAGCAGCGCAGGATCCAGGCTGTGCAACGCATTATTCAGAAGAATATGCAGTGCATTTCACTGGACAGAAATTAGGACTTGCCTTGCCATCAATCCAGCCAGGCAACCCCTTCAGTTTCAGTACCAACCCACACTTCGTTCACGCCCCCATGTCAAGTAGTTCTGTGGCTTCCGCCAATACAATGTCATAAACAACATCTATTCCAACAATGGCATTATTGCTCAAATTTGGTCAATCCGGGACATGCTTTCATCTAGAAAGACCGTTTGGATTCTGGTTCAGTGATATATCAGAGGAGGACATTGAGAGGAGACTTGTTTCCGAGTACTCTGAGGGCAACGGATATTTAATCATAGTGTATCATCAGGAAATACAAGTTAACCATTTAAAACATTTTATCTTTCTACTAATCATTTCTTTATTCACCAACTTAAAAGCAGAAAGTTTTACTGTATATAACAAAAACTGAAATCAGCCCAAGAGAATGACAGTTATAGACAATTACAGTGGAAATAGAAACACTTGGATAGGTTGATCTTCAAAGAGTTTGCATCTCCGAGTTCTTCGATGAATATAAATCTCTCACAACTTTGATATTGAATAGTCCAGTGCATCCACCAAGAAATCTACATAGAAAGAAACAGTTTAAAGCACGAATGCTGTGTCAGAAAACTCAATTTGAAGCAGATTAAGATTGCCAAGACAAAAGACCACTTTAGCAAACTGTTATTCATTACATGAACGCATACCTGCATCATCTTTGCTAAAACACATCGGGGGCTTTATTCTGAAAACATTCCCGTGAAGTCCACCTTTACCGACCAAAACACCAAGTTCTACAATCATCATGAAGAAAACAAGTGTCAGCCTTCAACAGTATGTATGTTATAGATAGACTAGAAATGAATAAGAAGTGAACCATATCAATCATTAGTTCATCTCCACATGTTATTCGAATTTAAAGTTACCGACCTCTCAGGCTCTCGAATAAAACAGCAGTTTCTGCCTTGGCAGGTGTCTTCTCTTTCCTGTCAGTTACGAGTTCAATCCCGACCATTAAGCCCCTGCCTCTTACGTCGCCAATAACTAGAAGCATGAAAACAAGCCCAATCAGCATATAATACTTAAAATTTTCCAGCAGAAATTGCTAAATAGTAATCAGTGAACATGCCTTAAAACAATAACGTTGTGTAACAAACAACATAAAGATTCTTTCCTTATAGACAGACACATGGATGTTTTTTTATTTTTTATTATTTTCACGAAACCCTCAGTGTTGATAATGATACATGTATCATATACGAAATAATTTGATACATTGGAGGTGAATAGTAGACGAGGCTTACTTTCATGTTTCTGCTGAAGATCTCTTAAACGCTCAATCATATGAGAACCAACCTCAGCACAATGTTTTTGACGTTGCTCCCTATCTATTACTCTGAGCACTTCCAGTCCACCAGCTGAACACACAGGGTTGCCTCCAAAAGTGTTGAATTGTATCTTTTGAGACATCACCTTTGCAATTTCAGGAGTTGTTACAACTGCTCCAAGCGGCAGACCATTGCCAATTCCCTGCATATCAAATCACAGCTGTTAATCTAATGCTTAACAAGATTAAAACGATAGCTTATATTTTGAACTGAAAAAACTTGTAAATAGAGCTGTTACCAAATTACACATTAAGAAGATAACAAATTACACTAGATCCTCTCCAGTTTGCCTAAATTTTGTGGAGAAACCCCTATTCCTTCTCTTTCGAAAAAAAAGAAACACACATAGACATCCCTGTTTCAGAGTATTTTACATTTACACTGATGTATAAATGAATTCTCCCATTTAAAAGAAACGGACACCCCCCCCCCCATTGAACCTTAGATCCTTCAGTCGGCGGGTATATGCAATTTCAAAACCGCGTTTTGGGAGGGTGGGGCCATAGAAAAAAAAGTCATATCTGGAGGAAATGCAGATGCAAGTAATCCTTGAGGAATTACCTTGGCCATCGTGACTATATCAGGAATGACTCCTTGGGTCTCGAAACCCCAATAGTGGCTTCCTGTGCGACCAAAGCCGGTTTGAACCTCATCAGCTATGCATACACCACCAGCGCTACGGACAATGTCATACACCAATTTCAAGTATCCAGGGGCTAATTCAACTGCTCCCCCAACTCCCTGTGGTCAACAGATAAATTAAGAAGTTAAACTAAACCAGGAGTGATACATGATGCTATATTTTAGAATCTAACAAGGTTGGAGTGTATGGTGGAAATTCAAATCCATGAATAAGGATGCAGATTAAAAGCCACATACCTGAATTGTCTCGGCAATAAATCCAGCCACCTGTCCGGAAGTACCATGGTCTATGTGATCTTGTACCTCATCAGCATAACGCCTGGCATCAGATCCAAAGACTCCACGGTATGGGTTTGGGTTCAGAACATGATGAATTTCACCCTGCAGACATAACAACTTGATGACGAAACGAACCCAAACTAGTAATGGATGCTGGTTAGAAAGATAGCAAGAGCAGGAGAAACTAAAAAACAATGAGAGACTTCCTTGGGTTCGTGTATTCTAAAAGTTTCTATCTGAAAGCATACAAGTAGCATATCGCAGGCCAGTCATCTCATAGCATGTCAGAAGCCACTTCAGTGGATTCGAAGAGTGATACGTACTATACGGAGGAATGTAATTTTGGCCAATATGGCACTTCAGGACTAATAGTTGATCTCTTCCAATCCCTTACAAGTTTCATTTTTGAAAATGTAACACTATAGCCTGATTCTAATTCTTAACTACCAACTAACACAACAAATGCAGCCTCAATCACCAATTACCTTAACTTTTCAAATTCCAAAATTGAAAAGAAAGCAAAAGACTCTGAATCAATCTAGAGAAAATTGTCTGATCCTAGAGATGAACCTGAGGAATAGGGTACTTCCATGTGTTGAGAGCTGTCAATCCAATTGTGCTCGAACTTCCACCATGATAAGCGTTCCTCAAGGCAAGCATCCCGAGGTTGCCAGTGTATAATCTGGCCATCAACATAGCTAGCTCATTGGCTTCTGTTCCAGAATTCACAAAATAAACAACCTGCACAAGAAGAGGGATTCATCAAATGAAGAACCAGGAATTTGCTTGGGCATACATGTCAGCCTGATTTTCAAAGAAGATGCTACAATATGACTAAAATGTCAGTATTCACATCCTAATACATGAAATCACATCATGATAAGAGTATACATAAGATGATTTAAATGATCACAGTGATGCCCATTGGAGATACAAACATTCAGCAAGTGAAGTCCACACGGTAAACCATTTTAACTACGACAATCGTTGCACCATGCAAATGTACAAAAAACTTAGTTTTAGATGACAACAAAACAAAATGATGAACTGGGGTGCTACCTTTAGGTTCCCAGGCATTTTAGATGCTAGACCCTCGGCGAAATCAGCAATTGCATGGTGCAGATATATAGTAGTAGCATGTTGCAGAAGCTTGCCCTGTTCCTCAACAGCTCTCAAGATATCAGGATGGCAATGTCCACAAGATACGGTAACAATTCCAGCAAAGGCATCAAGATAACGCCTTCCACTATCGTCATACAAATATTGCATCTTCCCTTCAACTATATTCAGCTGTTTGAATAGCAAAAACAATAAAACGAGATCATTTTCTCAATGAAATTACTACAACTCTACAATCTTGTCAAAAAGATAATATAGACCACTAAAAATAATCTCTTTTTGCAGCAAGCCCTCAAAAAAGAGACCATAATGCTCGGTTGAATTAGTCGGCAAAGCGATAGTCCTTTTGTTTAAAAACTCAGTCATGCTAAACCCAATCAATAATGAATGAAGTGCTGTCAATTAGAGGATTACCCCTTATCAGAAAATGAACATCAAACAAATAAAAAAAATGATTTTGGTTCCATAAAACAATCATCAAACTCACTAACAAATTGCATCTATTATTACTGTAAAAGTGAAAGAATGGTGTTAAAGTATGATTACCGGCTTCTGATAGTAATGGAAGAGAGAAGGGCCCAAAAACTTCTTCCGCTTCTCCAGTACCTCGTCGGCTAAGGGACCCTTATACGGCTTGGGCTGGTAGTCAAAAGCGGGCAGCTCAGGAGCGGCTGAGACGCCGCGTTGCAAGGCGGCACTACCGGTGCAAAACCACCTCCGATTCTTGGCGAGATCATTTGCACCGCTCAAAAGCTTCCGCTGCCAACCCATGATGATAATGGGGCTCAAATGATTCAAATTCGATCACTAGATAGCACCTGTAAATGTAATCGAATCGGTGTGGGTGAATGAGTGCTGCGGTTACTGTACTACTCAGTGGTGATGATTATAGAGTGTGTGATGAGAGAGGGACTTAATAATAATAATAATTAATTAATAATCTAATTAATCATTGATTTGATTTGTTTTGAGTTTATATTATTATTCGATCAACAAACAAGATTCCGGCTGAGGTATACAGTCAGCTGTGCTGTGACCCCAAAATATTCCTACGGTAGATTACATGTCAATGTCACCCAAGTTAAGTACTGTTGTTTTTTGTACTCCTATTTCATTTGATTGTGCAAACTATTTTAATAGGGAGTGGACAGAAATATTGAACTGAAGCAGATATTTATTTAGGAGTTATAAGTATAGTAATGAACAATTTGGGGGTCACCATTATTATTATTAGTACATATTGTGTGCGTTCTTGTTTCTTGTGGTACAATTCGAGAGAGAGATTAGATTTTGAGATATCGTTAGTTACAAATTCATCTAACCATAAAGGACATGAATACCAAGTTTCTAAACCAAACCAAAAGTTGAATTGTAATCCAAAGAAGAGCAGGTTCCTTCTGCATCATTTGAGCCCAAATACTTTGAGTTTCCATAATTTACCAGTATTCACCTTTTTATTTTTCTTCCCGTACACATAAATACATCGTCACCATTATATATTCATTTAATCATATCAAACAACAATCAACTATTGGTGTACTGGTGATTTGGTGTCATAAATTAGTAGTATTAATTAATAAATCATATCCTGGCACAAATGATTCTTTATTTTATTTATTTATTTTTATTTTATTTTGAGTGGGCAAATGATTTTATTGATAAGGATGTAAATTGTGGGGTGCATTGTTGTCATCCATGATCATGCAAAGTCACACGACTCTTGTTATAATTTGTGGGCCTTATTTATATTATGCTTAATTGGACTATTCTTGATGAAACTACATTTGGTGGTTATTGCTTTCTCTTAAGTCTTACTAGAAGTCAAGAAACGAGATTCCTACTCGTGTAAAACCAGTTAGGCTCGTTATTTTAGTAGGAAATTTCATTCAGTTGAATTCAATTCAGTTCATTCTATTCAGTTTCATTTAATTCTGTTCAGTTCAGTTCAATTTTATTCAGTTTCATTCAGTTCTATTCAGCCTTTTTTAGTTATATTTTATACTACAAATAAATTTAGTTCAGTTCAGTTCAACTTTATCCAGTTCAATTCAATTTTGTTCAATTCAGTTTAGTTCTGTTGAGACAAAAAGAACAGTTTCTTAGGAAAGTGGCTAAAATCTACCTTTGCTAATTGTCTACGAGGCGCGGTTCATATGCTAAATTCTTAATGGATTCATTTATACCCTCCACATCGAAGGGGTGTCACACAAATGACTAAAATAATTCATAGAAATTAGCAGCAGAAGAGCTGTGAATTTGATTTTCGCCGAATGCGTGATCATTTATAATTTATTCTAATTATGATGGTTGATATGCGATAGAAATGATGTAATATTGCTTTTCCCGAAAATAACATAATTAAAAAAAAAAAAAAAACTGCAAAAATTAACTAAAAGTATATCACATACATTCTCATAGTAACAAAAAATCAAATACAGTATAGTCGTAGAGTAGATACTCCATATGTCATCTAAAAGCATGATGTATGTAAAAATAAAAATGGAAAAGTCGTAGCAACATCTTGTTAGGATAATATTACATAACAGAAGCAATGTCATTCTTAAAATAAAAAAATAAAATGAAATGTAGTATGATATTGCCCTCAAACTAGAGGTCGCGCACAAATAGGACCTTCACTTCAATAATCACTTCTTAGGAGGATGGATAGTCCACGTGGTTGTCGTTCACATCCAATAAGTCCTCCCAATTCCATGAGTTACCCTTCTAAACGGCTGATGTGAAATTTTGCGCCCGATGAATGAGAAGTGCCCTGAAACGTAACCCAATCCCAAATGGTAAAGAAATTGAGTGCACAGATGTTTTATAATTGAGTCTTGAGGATGTAAAAAACACTGTTGGAATAGTCTTTCCCTCAAAAAGGATTTGACATTGCTCGGTCAGAATAATCATATGTAGCGAATACCGATGAAAAATCAAGAAAAGAGAGGCCATTTTCTGGGCTTGATTCAAAGTTTGGAATAAGGTGGGTTTTTGGACGCTAACTTGTTGTTACCTTCCTTGGGTAAAATTTTACATGCATGTGTGTATTCATGTGCTCCATAACCATCTATACAACCATTTTCGGATTGTAATATGTGTGTGTTTGCTCCATCCGAACTGCTAAAATCTTACTTTATATAGTGGATCAATGACAAGTTAAAATACTGAAATAAGCAAAATTAAATTAATGTAAAATGCAATTCCAAATAGATGGTACGTGTATCTTGTATGTTTCTTAATTGAAAGTGAGATACGACGCGATTTAGTTTAGTCAACAACAAATTCAATAATGAAACAAGTAATATGAAATTAATATAACACACAATTCTCCATGAATGGTATAATGTGTTTATTGTACGCTTTGTTAACTTAATGTGTATATTGGTATGGTTGGCAGTTGATGGTCACGTGACATCAAAGATATTGGGTCCCTGTGACATCAAAAAGACATCGGGGTAGGGTAATAGTCTTTTAATTATCTCCAGTCTTTTGTTGAACAGAACATTTCAACATAGTACAACAATAATCGAGTAGTGATAAAATCGAGTGTCGTGTAATTGTAAAATTGAGAGTCGTACCGAAAAATAAATTGTCGACAATAACGAGTTATGCAAACAGTAAATAAAGTGTACTAAAAGATACTCCCAATGGAGTAAATTACTTGTAAGTAAAGAACACATCAGTTATGGTGGTCTCTGGGAAGTGGCGTAAGCTCCGACAAGGCCAAAATTTACTAAGTAGGCTCAGAGTTTTGTTACAAATCCTCACACCTAGAGGTGAGCAAAACATTTGTCCGTCCGGGAGAGGTAGGACCGATGAGAGTTAGCGATATACAGTCAGTCACGACCCAAAAGATTCCTTACCGTAGATTACTTTTCAATGTCCCCATGTTTTTAGTACTCCTATTTCATTTGATTGTGCAAATTATTAGATGAATATGCAAATCCTTTGGATAGGTCGCGAGTGATAGGGAGTGAAAAGTGAGCCGATGTAAGCATACTACGTTTAGTGACTAATAATAATTATGACCGACAGAGATCGTGGCCTCTATAAACCAAACACAAGAACAAAGATTAGCCAAGGAGAAGAGTTGAGACTGATGTAGGCATCCCTTTTGTCACCAACTAGATATGAAAATAGATACTCCAACTCTCCAAGTCCTAAGGGATGAAAGAGCCAACACCAAAGGTCGTCGGACGAAAGATCCCATCACCCAAGGCCCTTATAAGACCATTATTGTGGGCATTCCCAACTTCAACCCCAACCTTTCAAATAAAAAAAAAATTCCCTCGCATACGGATATCCAACCTTCCAACCCTGTTATAGTACAAATTGGTTTTTGTGATCTCCTGAAATGAGGAGAAAGGCTCAAAGACTCCATACTATTGGGAACTATTATACCAAGTTCAATGTTGCATCAACTTTTGTAAAATGCTCTGTGCTTGTGCTATGCTAATTATGCTACACATGAATCGAATCGGCTAACCAAATGAATACTGCTAGAAACTTTATTCACTTTGTTTTTTAGTCGGTCAGAAAACAAAATAAAATAGAGAGAAACAGGTAACTAAAACATCTCTATACTTCTATACAACATCTGTACAAATTGTTTTTTCGAAAAACATCAAAAGCTTTATATATCAGAAAGAGGTATTACAGCTTGTTGGTTTGCCAAGACTAGCCTATCTCTTGGAAACCTGTGATACAAGTCCTACAACATCTGTACAATTAGTCATTTACAAATTAAATTAACTAAAATGTTAGTAACAAACAGTATACATCCCATCACCAACTGGGTAACAACATGCCGCTAATAATACAAACATCTATCTATAAGCATGCAACAAAATACCGGGCAAAATTGCCACCGATAAAATACACAAGCAAAAGGAACCCCATTTGCTAGAAATATGCCACCGAATACAGTGACCAGTGAAAACCAACTGTTTATTCGATCCCATCTTCTGCCTCAGTTAGAGCTGCACCGTGCTGTTCTAATAAATAGTCACAGAGCTCCAAGAGTTGATCAGCGAGAGGGGGAATACCTGGATTACGTCGGTCGTTATAAATATGAGCATTATACACGATCTGATACACATCATGCCTGAAGTCGTCACGGTTTTTGTATACCAAATTTCTCGCCTTTTCCCTGATCTTAGACAAATCCATGGGGTGAGTGATGATGTTATAATAGTCAGGAGCTTCCTTCTTCGATACAGGCTTTAGAAATAGGAATGAAACCTCAGTTTTGCTCCTGAGGATCTCCACAATGTTCTCCAAGATATTTGACAAACCAACCTGTAATCGTGATAATCAGTTCAACGTGTAAAAAACTTGGTTATTCCAATAACACTTCTCACGCAGCAATGACAAGTATGTGCGTGAAGGTATTTACACACGAACAATGGCCAACTGGTAGGCTGACCAAATCATGTGACGACTTAACGGAACCTTCAGCATTCAGCAATGTTTGTGCAATTACATATGCCTCTATTGCTGCAAAAATCTTACTTCAAAATATACACTCAGATTCACACAAGGCTTAGAAATGTAATTATTTTACTATGGTGGGTATTCCTGAACATACCAAGCATTCTCTTTATGGGTATATCATCCTTGCAGGTCCACTTGTTATAATTACTATGTTCATCTATTGCCCTATAATTACTATGTTCATCTATTGCCCCCCCCCCCCCCCCCACCCCAAAAAAAAGAAAAAAAAGAAAAAGAAATCCCCCATTTTGGGTACATCATGTATATAATATAAATAAATATACCCATTACTCTTCCAACATTCCGAAAGCATATTTTGAGTGTTGACTGGGACGGAGGAACTAGCTCCTTAGGCAATGTATAATGTTTGATGATAAAAAACCCTTATTCTAGTCCAGCATTCACTTCTCACAGATCCAAAATCCGGAGGTTTAAGAGGCAGTAAGAAAAATTCATAGCATTAATAAAAAGTAGAGAGGTTAAACGACTGGAAAATAAGATTGAAAAGAAGAGACTACTGACCGCTCCTCCACGCCGACGTTTTGAAGCCTGGCCATACTCGGGGGCATGCCTTGCATGCTCAACTGCTGACCTCTTCCGTGGTCTTTCCTTTTCTGCTATCCTTCTATCATTTCTCCTAGGGGGGAGGTCATCCACGTAATTAAGCTTGATCTCTGACCTCTTCTTTTTTTTGTTCTTTGTCATTTCTCTTCGAATGGCTTCTTCTTCCCTCTCTTCTCGAATGGCTTCTTCATACATTAGTATCTGGAGTTTTGGTTGCTCCTCGACCATCCTCGATTTCATTGATCTCCTGTGTCTTTCTTCTTGTTGTCTCTCTGCATTTCTTCTTTGTTCTTCCACCCACCACCGGTCACTCTCCGGATCTCTCATCCTTGATGTCTCTTCAAAGCAATTTTGTCTTTCATCTTCACGGTGACCATCCAGACCTGACAATTCAACTATTTTCTTTGTTTTTCTATAGTCAAAGCCAAAACTTCCATCCTGACTATTTTCATCCAGATTAATGATCTCCTTTGGCTGTTTGATTATAATTTTCTTGCGAGGCTGACCCCTGTCAGCCTCCACTGGTGGCTTTATTACAATAGATGGTTTCTGGGCTTCAACTGGCATGTCATCTGGTTTATTCTTCTTAGAAAAAATAATCTTGTTAACTTTGACAGCAGACCTGTTTGATGTTTCACCTACTATGATAGGCCTGTCTGAGTTCTGAGAAGTTGTGGGTGTAGGTTTATCTGGAAGCTTGTCAGTTCCGCTGCATTTGACCTTCAGAACTTTAGCCTTTAAATTGGGTTTATCATCTTCTGGGACTTCTACCACAGCACTTTTCGAAGTTTTTGTCACGAGTTTCTTAATAGGCTTCGGTTGGCTAGACTCCGCTTGATCTCCAATATTAGGCCTTCCTAATGATTTCTCGAGATCTATGCTTTCACCTTTTGTTTCGGAATCAACCCCATACTTTGGGCAATTTTTGTTGGTCCTCATATGACCGAACTGATGCATCACCAAGAACAAACTAACAATAAGATTCAGCATTCGTCAGCAAATAAACACTGTAGTAAAAGACAATCACCTGTCCACATGCTCCACAAACAAAACTATCTCTGGCTGATTTCTTTTCTTTGATCACCTATCATCAATAGTAGCATAAGTTTTCTTGATCCATGTTAAACAAAACAAAATTCAAGAAAAGAAGTCTGCTTGCAGCACCATTACATGAGTATTGAGCAAGATGCAAATTGAAGTACAATTTATGGCTGCTCAAGATAATTGTGGACAACCAGGCACAAACATGCACACATTCGAACAACAGATACATGCATGACAGTTTCAGAGACTTACGCTCATTCCATCGGCCAATATTTTCACCTTTTTATTTAAGAGTCCTGTGTTCTCAATCTCCTTCTTTTTCTTGACCTTTAATTTGCCTGGTTGGTGCCTCTTAGGAAACATGCTCTCTTCCTGCACAAAAAGTAGCAGCTCCAAAACTGAACCAAGTTATCTTAAAGGTAAACAAATGGAAGGAAAAGTCCAGAGGTCTATGTACCTCCTTTTCATCATTTATGTTATTATCCCTCGATGAGAAAGATTCTGCAGGCTGTACAGTTCTCTTAGTGATTGGGTTGTTTTTGTTTATGACAACAGCTTTTTCTGGGCCAAACTTTGACTTAAAGGCCAGGCCAACTGGCTTTAAAATGGCACCAGTTTTCTTCTTTTTCTGGTCACCTTCTTCTTCTGCAAAACACTTTCCACGGTCAGATTGTATCGCAACATCCATAAAAATAGAATGCCACCACCCACCCACCCAAATAAATAAAAATGTAAATAAGGGAAGGTATTCTTTTATACAAGCCATGTATCCAACACACAGCAACTAGTCAAGAGTGCTAAGGGATTTCAACACACAGTTCAAAAAAATTGTGTATGGGAATTGAGCAGGAGGGGGGGTTGTCCTGATTGAAAGTAGCATAATTATTATACCGAAAGAGATTCCTGTCTTTTACTGGAACTAGTCACACTATCCAGCTGCCCCACTTTTCCTTTAATTTAGAGACTTTCAGAAGGTAAAAGAGAAGCCCATGCTAGTATAAAGTATCAACCCGTGAGAAAAGATGGCCTTCCAATACATGAACATAACATAACCCCGTGGTACTACCAAATGACCAACCCTTCAATGTTAAAAAATGAATGAAGTATAAATTATAGAACTGTATGCCCCAACTTCGTACCATCCATGAGCATCCTGCGCAATTCTGCTGCTTCTGCGGCCTCGTCTTCAATTTCCTCTTCTGCTTGAGTTTGCAATGGACGTCGTCTCATTTTTAGCCCTTTCACACCATCAACAGTATCAGTTTTGGATTCAGCATTATCCTCTTCACCTTCTTCTGCATCCAGAAGATTTTCTAAATCTCCAGCAAAGGAATCCAAGTCACTGTTAGCCTCAGATTCGTTCTCATTTTCTTCAACCTCCGCATAACAGAGACTTTGTATTTGGCGATCCCATATTTCCTGGCATTTTTCTCTAGTCTGCTGTTGCAGCTGCAAGAAGGACATACGGTGTCCTCGAGCAAACTTGCTCACGGTTGTTGGATCAACCTCAACACCCGATGCAGCTTGGTCACTTGAAAGCTTGCGTATCATAGCAATACGGTGCCACCTCGTTAGTTTGGCAATCTGATCGTCCGGAACATTGAACTTAAGGAGAAGCTACAAGTAAACACAGAGGTACATCTGTTAGTTGGCTATAAAACTCATGTCGCACAGAAAAAAAAAATTATGAGTTACGACCATGTTCCACTTGACAGCAAAAGACAAGATTAAAGATTGTAAACATGCACAAAATTATATACAGGAACAAATTTTCAAGAAAGTCAATTAAAGAAATGCAAATCAGGTACGTCCATCTCATGCTTTGAAACTGTATTGTGAAATCATGATCCAGAGTGGCATTGAAAACCTCTAGACAAATTGGAGCTTGACAGTTGAATATCTGCTACTAATGTATTTGCTATGACACTTATCAGATAAACAGCATGAAAAAAACTAAGCAAGGAGAGCTATGAGAACCCTTGATGGTACGCAGCAATGAGATCTGCAAGAATCTCAACAATGAGAAGTTCATTTGAGGAGAAGGGGGGGGGGCACTGGACTCAACAGGACACTACAAATTCAAGTGAAAATATTCTAGATATGTTTAACTGGACAGTTCTCTCGTCGCTCGCTACCTTTTTTAAAAGTGTTAATTAATTCTTTAATTAATGACACCACTATATTTCCAACTCTATCCCAATAAAGTGCCACTACAATCTTACACACTATATTTCCAAGTCCATCCCAGTTAAGTTCCATTGAACTCTTGCACATTCTTCCCTAGCACAACCAACTATTCTCTATTTTGTACATGTAGAATTTTCGGCTCACATAAAAGCTCAGATTTGCAGAGAGCTAAAGAATGTATCGATTTATATTATAATATTTTTCCAACACTGCCCCTTGTGGGCAAAATTCAACTCCTTCAGGGAGGCCCATCAAGTGCACAATTTAATAAGGCTAGAGGTGGTAACTTGAGAGATTTGAACCCTGGTCTTGGCAACAGAGGGATAAGGTACCATACTACCAAGAAGAGTTTCCGCCTCTCCTAAAAGCTAGAGCGGTTAGGAATTCATGCACTTACATCACATCGCCAATACTATGCTTCAACCTAGAGCAGACCACAAAATTAACTAAGTAAATCCAGATATTGATCTCCATTCTTAATCAATGAAGGTCTAAGGATAAAGGGTGTGCAAAATTGCTTAAAATCTCCATCATGGGATGTGACTCAAAGAAACTTTTTAAGAGCAATTGTGTATCCTCGAGGATGACTAAAGCCTAAACAAGAAAAAAAAAATGAAGACAAGAAAGCAAAGTGTATGTCGAATCAAGTACTCAAGGATAAACTATGGCAAGAACCCAAACATGCTCCATAGGACTTCCACATATAGCAAAGGAAGAAATGAAACCAAATTTACTACCTTATCAGAACCTTTTTAATGACAGTCCTTATACTGATTTGAACTTGGTTGGGTTCATAATATGAATAAAAGTTTAACAGTTGCATAACACAAATGAAAATCAATAAACTCAACTACCAACAATGTTCTCTGTTTGCATATCTGACAACTAACATGCAAACCGAAGACAGAAAAGGAGAAATAACACACCTCTCTTGCATGCTCCATACTCAATCTTCGCAGATCAGCATCAGTGCCAGTCACAGTTGACCCTTTTGCAACAATTGTTTTCTTTTTCACCGTTGAATTTGCTACAGGGGCCTTAGGAGTTGTTCGAACGTAACTGAAACCTAGCCCCCTTCCGGAAGGATCACCAACACCTGAAATTTCCAGCCGCTCAAGATTTTCCCTATTCTGAATATCAAAGAACACATCAGTAAACCTGTACAAATTCCTAAAGCAGCATTTATTCACATAAAATGTTATTGAATAGAGATGAATGAGAAAAAATCCTCTTCCACAGAAATTTTGCCTAGTTTTATGTTACATAAAAGCAACTCAAGAATACAGCAAAAAGCAAAATCAAACATAATCCCCCTTCCCTGTAAAAGCATACGAGTAGAAGAAAATGTGAAAAATGAAATTCATACATAAAATTTAATCTCAAGACATGAAATGAGGCTCATACCAAATCAAAAGATATGCTAAAAAATTTAAAATGCTAGCATATACTAAAGCTAAATAATCCCTAAAAAATCTATTTTGTCAACAAGTAACTTGCCTGATTTGTACATGAAACAAAATTACTACTCAGGTTCCAAGGAGTTATCTGCAGCTCTCTCTCAATATGCGATGCAGCAGCTAAGGCAATTGCTTCGTCCGGAAGCTGATTCATTGCAGCCGATAAGCCCGTCGGTAGAGTCAATTTTGTGATACCTAGTCGCTTGAGTCTGTACAGGCCAGCTTGCATGCTCTCATAGGAACACACCTAATCCAACCAGGGACCAACATAAGAAACACAAGTTTTAAAGTGTTAATAAGAAATTAACAATTGCTATAGTATTAGCAATACAATTTGATGCATGATAAAATTGTGAATTTATTGAAATAATGTTCATTCATTAACTTTAAACTTTCTTGCTTGAATTTTGCAAGTCCTCATCAGCAATCACCTTCAGCCCTTGAAACAGAATCGTGATTTATGGATTCCACAGTAGGGCTAAACCCGTCTCAGGCTGCTTTTTAATCATCCTTCAAATTATACATTAATTGGAAACACATCCATATGTGCGTAGATTTTCACAAGGGAAATTATATTTTGGCGGAACTCCACAACTGGAAGCATCCAGTCATCAAGATATTCAATTACTTTACCCTTTACTACATCTAATCCCAAAATATGTTTGAACAATCTATGTATACACTCACATTCTCAGGTGGAACCATCCTTCTTAGTTCTTCCTCAGAGGGGATGCGGAAATTGCGCTTCATAACCCATAGAAATTGTCCATTTGGTCCTTTCTGGTAAAAAAAAAAGAAAAATATCAAATTTCATGGGAAAATTAAAAAGATTAATTCAAAATCACATACAGTTGAAGATACATTAGGTCCACAGCAAAGAGTACAGGATAGGGAGATAGTAGAAGGATGCAGTACCTGCAAATCAGCACAGTTTTTCAGCCTCTTCCGAAGAAAAGCATCAGATAAACTAGGAAACTGTGAAAACAAATCATCGGAGCGTATGGACGGGCGCAGGCCACGTTTCTCAGAGGCACGAAATTCTCGATACATGTATACCAACAGCCTATTCATGATGAAGAACTGCAGATTTTTTGACCCAGGAGACATAACCTCCATATGAGGCTCCTACAAGTTATATTGCAAAACTGGTCAGGAACATACATGTATTAACCATCCTCGTGATTTGCACGTATTTAGTTTCTACGGGGGGGGGGGGGGGGGGGGGGGGGGGATAATTGATGTGACTCATACAGGTACCCGAAACATGGAACTTACAGAACTCTTACATTTAAGTAAACCGTTAAGTCGTCTAGAGGCACTAGATTCAGAAAATTGCAATCAACTTCTCATTTACACAGATAGTCTAATCATTAACATACGAGTAAACAGCCAGGACATGACTTGGTTACTTATGCCGTCTTATGGTGCATCTGGTTATGTTTTAAAAGAACTACTATCCTGGTATTCCAAGATATTAATTACTCACTATGGTTTTTTACTTTTTCATTTTTTAACACGACCTTTTTTTTTTTTTTTGCATAAAGATCAATGACAGCTTTAAGAAATTCTTCATGGAGGTATTATATCGATAAGATTGGAAGTTGGTGATCAAAACTCAAAAGTTCGAGAGAGAATGTATAAAGAATACATAAGTATGAGAGAATATGGATTCAAAACAAAGAAAGAAAAAGTGGGGATAGTGGGTTTCCTCAAATGCAAACGTAGTGTTTTTTTTTTTTTTTTTTTACAAAGTTAGGAATAGCAAAATGGTGTTTAGAAAAGCAGCAGGATATAGGTATATCAGGCAAGAGACTTTAAACATGTTACTGGGAAGCAATCACGCTTAAGCATTATCATAAGCATCAGATTAGTAACTTCAGTAGAATGCTTGAAAGCAAATCAAGGAATGATAAGATTTAACAACTCAGATTCAATAGGCAGGTAGACAGATGAAATGATATGCAGTATAATGTGATTATCAGCTTACCTGCTGTCCAACAACATGATTCCTATCAATGCGTCTGATGGACAGCTTACCCTTCGGAGATCTCACCAACAAATAATCTGTCGATGACACTTTATGTGGAAATAGGGGTGCTCTGTACATGTTAGTCTCAATGCATGACTGGCTAGAACCAGGTTTTATATCTCCAAGGAAGGGGGATTTATCAGTGGTATCAAGGATGCAAACTTGCCCCAAACCACTGTTTTCATTCCGCAGTACGTTACCCATTTGATCGCCTGGAGTAGACTTTTGATAGTATGTACAGATTCTTGCACCCATTCCAGTATTGCCCAGAAGCAAAGGTCTTTCTTCGCAGTACCTATTCGATAAAATTACAAAAGAAAAAAGAGAACTATGAACTGCAAACTCTAATTGAAAACACATACTACAACACAAGTAATAGGTAAAAATGAATACATAAAAATGATCTTCAAGGGAACCACTCAAAATCAATAATAACTGTTCACTCCACTGAGAATTTCAAATTAAAACTAGTATAACTGTTATCCTAATGTAAAACAATGTCACAACAAATTCCCCAAGTACGATGCCAATCAGAAAATTGAAAAGAAAACCAGTAACATGACTTCAGTCAACAACTATAAATAAAATAAAACAAAACGAAAAAAATAACTATGATAGTACTTCCTCCGTCCTAATGAATTCTTTACGTTTGTTTTGTTGACTTTTTCATAGCCTCGTTTGACCTCTAATAAATTCTAAATCTTAATGAAAAAATAATTAGTGAAATTATATAATGAAAGTAGAAACACTATATTTTCATATTATAATTTCATAAATTGATTTTTTGTTATAGTTTAGGAGTAAATGGAGGTCAAACGGAACACAAAAAATCAACAAAAACAAACGTAAAGAAATGACTGGGACTGATGAATATTTGTATTTCGTTTTCCATATGCAGAACAGTATTTAATGTCTCCTAACAGAGACAATCTTTCAGCAATATCCTAAAATGTTCCCACTTATGTCATTTTGGATTAATTTATCTTCAAATTCGTACAATGAAGGCAACAATACAAGAGGAATCTAAAAGCAACGGAAGACTTTCATTATTGGACAACTTACTCCATCAAGAAAACACGTCCATCTTTTACCGAAAGATCAGATTTTTTCTTGAATGCTCCGGGAGGACGCAAAGACTTGTTCTCACCAGGAATCTTTTGTGCCCTAGGCAAAAGATGTATCTTCGTTCTAATGAGATGCAACACTGAGTTTGGTCGAACATTTTGTTCAGCAAGAGACTTGCTGTCCTCAAGCTCCCTTCCAGCATGGATGATTTTAACTAGCTCGGATAGCTTAAAATCTAAACACACAAAAAAATGGACAGCTTAGCTTTCAAATGAATGGAGATGGCACACCTGGAAATGTATATGCGAAATGAATAATCCCTTCCAGTTTACATAAATGAAATTTTGGACCTCTGCACACATTTTACAGAGATTCAATTTCTTTTCCAAAAATATCCCTATTCCCTACTTATAGATGCCCTTCATTAATGTAGAAATGATAAGTGAAGGGGAGAATTTTAAGGCAAGTTAATCAGGAGGGCGGTAATGGTAATGGAATTATCAGGGAAATGAGAGACAAAACATCATTTATTTCGCAGATAAGAAAGGATATGCAAAACATCATATATTTAAAAGTGGAGATAGGCTTTAGATAAGCTCAGGTGTCGACAATCTGGGAATACCCTACCCAGCTTTTTAGAAGCTTTAGCCTTCACTGATGAGATTGTCTCTTCAGCATCCACGTGAAGTTTACTTCCTCGTCCGCTCAAACACTTGACAATTATTTTCATAGGGCCATGCATGGCTAGTAGCCTATGCTCCACGAACGGCACCTCAATATCATGGGGATACCACAAAGCTTTTGGCCGATGAAAATTAGCAACATCTTTACTGCACTAGCAGATATGTAAAATTGAGAAAATGTCAACATCAAATAAGGTTATTGAACATATTTTCAGGCTCGTGAACAACAATTAACTTACTCCCGCATTGATAAGTGCATTTACTGCATAAAACAAAGCATAGACACACATTGGGAAGGAGAAAAAAAAAGAAGAGAATCCATGTTCAGAAACTAAACTTATGTAGTCCCAAGCACCAGATGCAAAAGCTCATTGATGTGTGAGAACTGGAACATAAGTTGAACATCCACACACAAAAATGACAATAGTCACACCAAATTCAATAAGAATACTTGTGCTCATGTAAATATTTATCTGGATGTATGAAAATATCAAATATGTAGTACATTTTTATGTTTAGTAGCATTAAAAACATATATGCATTTATTTATATATATTAACCACCCCCCACCCACATTAGCACATGGCAAATAATAACATTCATGTGTGTTCATATTTGTATTTAAACTTGAACTTGTAACTCACATAGAATAGTAGTATAGAACTACTAATCATACCAACAACAAAGTGTAACACACGCTCCCCTGTCTTTCTTTTCATAATACTAACTAATACTAATCTGCTGCAAAACTAACAGAAGACACCATCTTCAATTTAACAGCCTCACATTTTACAGCCACCACCATTATAACCATTACTCGTAAGTCGTATCTACCCCCAACATTACAAATTCACTAATAAACAAAAGTATAAGTTGAGAAATAATAACTACCCCCAACATTACAAATCCAATAATAAACGCAAAGGATAAGTTGAGAAATAATTCTTACTTGCTCAATTTAGCTTTCATAGTTTCCAGCTTTAGCGCAGGTTGTGAATGCCATACTTTAAGTCCATGAATAACCCGCTTCTTTGAATGAGACCTCAGCTGCTGAGAAATTTTCCTGTTTGAGTAGAATTTGTCATTGGAAATGTTAAAGCGCCCAGCAGATGGAACTCCATGACCATATAGCTCATGTGAGTCCCCACTATTCGGAATTGCAGAACGAGATATAATCATCGCCCCAGCATGAAGCTGTAGAGAATCAGCATCATTCGTATCCGAAAGTTCAAAAAGCATCTGCTCATCTTGAAGATCAAGTATTAACTTTGGTTTCATAATAGATTGATTTGATTCCCAAACAATCTCATCCACCCATGATCCTTCTAATACATCTCTATTTTGTAACGTAAGCTGACTAAAGTGACTAATGGAATCGGCGTAGACTTTGGCATTACCACCAGTATCTTTATCTTTTGCACCGGCCGTATCTGTATCATTATCCAACCGCAATTCTAATCTTAAGAGTTGTGGATGACTTCTTGTTTCTGTCACAGAACTGTGTATGGAATGAGAATTCTCATTTTGGCCAAATGGTTCAACCGAAATGGCCCGGGTATCCAGAAGAGAAGTGTGATCTTTATCATGAGATCCAGTTTGAATTTCCAGGTCGCAAGCTCGTGTCTCTACATCGAAATCCATTTCCATATCAGCCTGTGCATCAGAATCAGGTCCTGACAACTCACAACTTTCGACAAAGTTCTCACTATTTGACGGTGAATCACTCCAGATAATTTTTCTTCCCAATCTTGTTGATCAAGAGAATATAAGTTTGGTGAAATATGATTCCACTTCGAAAAGGTAGGTACTGAGGCCCCATCTTTCATTGGTTCAGCAGAAACACAAGAATCTTTTTGTGTTCATCAAGTCCCAAGGACATTTTTCTAGTACCATAGACAACAGGAGTCACTGAGTTGCATTCATCATCCAACATGTCATCTTCACTTCTCATATGGAATGGTATCCTCCATGGGAAATCTTGAAAAGGTGCCTTTAAGAATGCTTCCTCATCTTCTTCAACGGTATCAGAAGCATCCATGGATATATATTTATCTGTGAGAATTAAAAGAAATATGTTGTGTTCAGTAAGACTAAGCCATTTAACGAAGAAAGAGAATAAAAACAGACAAGATTAGACCAATATTGAGTATCAAAACATTCAAAGAAAAATAAAGGTCAGATTGGAGATTTTGTGAACAAGAAGAAAGAAAAGAAATTATGATTTTCTGTTTGTGCTATTGGTTGGAACTTTGAAAGATAATCCTGACATGTGAAGAAACTTCTGTTCTCTCAACAAATGATACCTTTAGGTAGTACATATCGGGATTCCCTTTTTCTGGACTTTTTTATAGGTTGGTGAATGCCAAAAATTTCAGAAAATCGTAAGATTGCCTTGCCATCCTCCACGCAAAGAATGGGAAGCAATGAAGATCTATCATCACCAGTCAAGTCCTCTGAAGAACTTGAGTCATCCTGCTCAACCAAGTGCTGGTGAAAAGGCAAGTAAATTACTAGATCAGATACAGTATTTCAACAATAAAGTCCTGTGATACACCACGAAATATTACTGTTGATAGGCAAGCACATAGTTGCATATTAACTGTATTAGCCATCAAATACATCCACAAAGTACAAACCTATGCAGACAAGCAATGTTTCACATCAAATCAAAAGGCAAGAGAAAAAATCAAAGCAACATCGTGGTTCAAGACAGACTTGGGAAACTGGTGAATATAACTAACAAGTGCAACAAGAGAAGCAAGAAAGAAAAAAAAATGCAAGCAAGAACAGTATGCTGCTCCGTGACAAGAGAGACAAGTACTTCTTCAGAAAACAGTGTAGACTATTTTCAGTAAATACGAATAAATAGCAGTATCATAATTTTGCTTACAATAGGTCGAAGCCCAAATCTTATTTTCTATAATTAGATTTATTAGGTAGAGGAGGTTAACACACATAATTTAAAGATAGTTTCAGGGTCGTAATACATTAAAATCAGGAATCGTCATTAAACATTGCTACAGGAGCATTTCAAGGAGCTTCTTAAAGCAGCTTATGAGCTATCTTGCTCTTCAGCCATTTTGCAATTGATAACTTAGAATTCCTTACTCGCAATTGACAAATAGAAACCACTAACCTCGTCAGGTTCTACCACATCCAAGTTCTCAATATCAAGTACTTGTGTATGCATATCTTCTGGAACATTTCCATCTTGAGAAACTGACTCGTGACTGACCTTCTGCTCCTCTGCAGGAAAAATGAAATCACCAACTACATAAAAAAAATTCTGCATTCCTGTACAAATAAGTTTGTTTTGTTTTGACTTTTGATTCATGTATGTAGAGAAATGGTATTTTCTGTAATCATTGCCATAATACATAATGAAAAAATCTATTCCTGATCCCCGAGTCAACGGGTATTAAGCAATTTTATCAGTCCAAGATACTAGAGGGCACAGCCGAGCCAGAAAAGGCTGTAGTAGGGGGTAGCAGGGCAAGATGGCTGCTTAACTAAGATATGTTGTGCATGTTTCTTAAGTTATAAACCATATATATAAGTACAAAATGAGGTTATTTTATGTACTAAAATACGGTAAAGTGAGTGCAAGGGGGATTTCTCATATTTATACATATATAGACTACAGATTCATGGATTGAAAACAGGGTTAAGTGAGGTAAAAAAAAGACCTTTCATGCCCATACATTTATAAGATACATGTTTATGGACTGAAAATAGGGTTAAGTGATGAAGACATTTCCAATTTCCCTCTAAACTCTGCTCTCTACAGCTGCTAGAGTATACGTTTGTTGTTGCTCTTTGCTCTACTAGGGAGTTATATTGACACCACTGGTCGTTAACCCACCACAAGGCACAAGTAACATTAACTTTTAATACTGCTTTCAATATTAATATCTTTACTCTGTAACATCAATTGTGAATTGTTACACTAGACTGGAACTCAACCAATAGAAGACCCCTTAGTTCTCAACTAACTATAACTCATACCAAAACCATACTCCAAAACAAACTAAAACTACATATCCTGATATTCATTAAATAAATATATGAATCCTCCACAAGCTAAATCTTTAACGCAAAACCAAACAATTCATAAGCCTAGATAGGCTGCCCACATGTGAGCTAGATGGGTATCACAGTATTATGGTATAGGATTAAGATACTGAAAGTATAGCATGAACATGAATTAAAAGAAGACAGGACTAGAGTTCAGCATTTACTGTGTAACAACCTGGTGGTGAAACTGATGGAGCTTCAGCGTTTCCCTCCACCACCATGTTTTGATTTTCGGTATCATCATCCTCATCGTCATAATTCTCATCATCGTAAACAGAAGTCGTATTCTCCAAATTCGTTACTGAAACTGCTGATGTAAGGAAATCTTTTTTAGGCAACAGAAAGTCTTCTTCAGTTGCAGCCTGAACCTCTGGCCCTTCATACTGCTCATCTATGTCTTCATAATTAACAGCATTGTCGGCTTTCTCGTCATAATCTAGTTAAAGAGAATGATGGAAAATACGGATCAGATACCCCCAAATTAGTTACAGAAATTCACATTACAGGCAGCCATCAATATTTCAATATACACTGCGACTGAAGTTGTTTTCCACATTTAACATGTCCACATATGCTAAGTCAAGGCTAAAAATAAATTTGGTTGATCATATCCAAATATGCATCTCATATGACTTTTCTCACATGCAAATATTAAAAATATTCTCTGCTAATTAGCTTCTACCTCACAACTTTGAAATACAGCTATGTGAGTTTGCTACCCTAACTGCTACAACTATACCAATGAGAATATTAATATTGAAAGGACAAGTAGATTGAAGAATATTTGCAATTTTGAGTGGTCCCATAGCATTCAAGATAGCAAACATTACGAGTGTTGCTACAGAATTTGAGCTTATTGCTTACAATGGTTTGGTATAGAGCATGATAACAAGGGTGAATGCAATACAATATGAATGGACAACCGTAGCAACTGAAATTCAAAACATATATGAAGAAATAGATGATCACCTTCATCAGTAGCATCAGATGTCGCCTTCAATGATTTGACAGACAGCTGAAACCGTGAGGAACTGGCATTAGTTCGATATCCATGACAGCATAGCACCCAAAGGGGAGTGCAAGGGAAGATTGTTAACTATGAATACAACAGTCTGCGATTCTATACAACAAGAGGCTGTGTCTATCTAATGCTAGAATACAAAATCTGGTTCATTATTACTTGACATTTACTTACTTCTATATCCGTCAGAGATGTACCAAGCTTGTCAGCTACCGCAGCAAGATGCTCCTTTGCGTCCTGGGAAATGCCAGATTTTAGCATTAACACATTAGCTCTGAATAATGACCTAGTCTATGACAGATGGAGTATTCTGTGGAACAGTTGCAGTCTGTAGATACTCAAATATATAATATTTGCAAATGGTTTTATTTCTAATGCGAATTTCCAAGTCAGCAGAACCAATTATACCTTCCAGAGACACAACTACATTGCATGAATTTTCTAAGTTCACAAATATTTTCCATGTGAACTATAAGTTGGAACAAATATGGTAGTTCAATTGCATACAATCCAAAGCTACATTGACTGTTTGAGTTTAGTTTTCCAGTTCTAAGTATTACGTCGTCCACCATGTAACTAAGAAGTGAATTATAAAAATAACGTAATAATTAAATGCTGCCACAGAGGGAAAAAAATAATAATAAATTTTGATTCCCTTTTATCCAGGAGAGAATTAACAGGGACATCATTATCCAAGTCTGAATGTCTCAACCATTCCTATATGGTTCTGTTTCTTTCCTGACCTAGCCTACAATAAACTACTTCAAAGAGACAACACAGCAGTAGCCAATCAGACTAGTGAAACCACCAAGAAGACAAAAGTCATATCATACAGGGAGATTATTTTGCAGATTTCTATGTCACGTGGGAAAACAAAATGCCTATCCTTTATTGAATTATGAAGACAATGTTTGATAAATCTAGAATCATAATAAATCCTATGAAAAAGTATGAATGTCTCAACCTTTCCTATATGGTTCTGTTTCTTTCCTGATCTAGCCTACAATAAACTACTTCAAAGGGACAACACAGCAGTAGCCAATCAGACTAGTGAAACCACCAAGAAGACGAAAAACATATCATACAGGGAGATTTTTTGCAGATTTCTATGTCACGTGGGAAAAGAAAATGCCTATCCTTTATTGAATTATGAAGACAATGTTTGGTAAATCTAGAATCATAATAAATCCTATGAAAATTATTGTAATGCACACTGAGTTCTTTATCTCTTCATGTTGTTCAGCTTACGAATCTATATAATGTGAGACAAAACAATATAGGAAGACATTATACAAGAATAAACAAATTGAAGCATGTCACCTCATCAAGGTAATCAGCATCAAGATCACCAGAATCATCAACATTTCCAAACATGAACCCCAGAAGGCGATTACCTCCACCTTCCTCCTCATACTCATCCTCATCATCTGTCATTCAGTTAAAAGTTTGAAATGTGAAATGACAGGATGACATCAAATTCCCTATAACTTTGGGGCAAACGACAGCTAAAAAATGTAAGACAAACCTTCATCGTGCTCTTCGCGAGGTGGGCTGTCAGGGTCATACCCCATCTGATATCAGAGATTCTGGGTGAAATGGGCTTGCTGCTTCAGGCAAGGAAACAATTAAGAATGAAATATGAATGTTCTCCTCATGCAAAGACAGCATAATGAACATACAAGAATCACGATGCATAATAGAATGGATACTACTTTCAACTGGATACTGTGCTTGAAGGAGAAACAGATGAACCACACAAAAGATGTTTTATCAGCTCACTCCATGCACCAAGAAAACAGCTTAAGCTGGCCGATTCAATCAACAGTAAATTAACCAACTATAACAGTGTCAATTCCCACACATGTCACTAAACAGAAAAACCCAAACAAATACTAACAAATTTAAACTTAAAGCTGGCTCGCAGTCCAAAATTAGGTCACCGAGATTACTACTTGACACCCTATTTTCCTCTATAAGTACCTCATTGACGACTAATTCTCTACAATTAGCTATAATTTATCAGCTGTTGATGATTCTATGCATCAATTTTAAAGGAGCGAGAGTATGGGGGCTACAAGCGAGTGGAAATAAAATTCAGTGAGTTGAATTCATTCAATTGAATTACAATTAAAAAGGATTGAAACCTGGAAATTCGCCGGAGGTACAGTAATCGCCGGAAAATAAACGCCGATGGGAAAACGACGACCTGTCGCCGGTGGAATATGTATGAACTTTCGGATAGCAGATTTGCTCTTTCAGGCTTGATGGGGTGGTGATATTTATAAGAAAAGTTGTTTGCTAACGAATTGATGGATTGGAGCGTGGTTAAAGATCGTGTGAGGTTTATCGTTTTTCAAGTCACGTTGTTTGTTTAACTAAAACGGCAATGAAAGACCCAGACCCGGACCCGGACGCATTAAGGATGAATCTGACTTGAGAATGAAAATTATTGGGCCCATGAATGAATTTTATTGGGTCCAAACCCAATAAAATTGTACAAAACTACCGTCCGTTTTTTTAGATTGTTTACGTTTGTGTTTTTTTAACAGGTTGGTATGATGAGTGTTGTGTTTGGTTTAGTGGCAGGACCCACAATAAAGTTGTGAAATATAAAGTTGACAAACAAGGAAACGTAAACAATCTAAAAAACGGACGAAAAAGTAATACGTAAACAATTTAAAAAAACAGATGTGTAATAAATTTTCGGGATCGAGCTTGCACTACTTCGGCTTGGCCGAACGATTAGACTAAACCATTTTAGTAAAATTAAAACTCGAAAGACTTCCCAAAAATTATAATTGAATTAAAACGACATACATATGATAACCCTAAGTCCTAATCAAGAGAAGAAACGAACATAAAAGTAATAAAATCAAAGAGAAGAATCGAATCAGTACAACAATACAGCTCAAGTCGAACACAGAAGAATCGAACCAATACAGCAATCGCACAAATGTATTACGGAGATAATAATCAAAGAGATCTAAGCTGATTGTGGGGAATACAAAGAAGAAACGATCAAACAACTAAGTTTGTAGCACAAAAGGAATGTTTGGGTTTCGACTAAGTTTTGTCATTTTATTGGACAAAGAAGGTATAGAGAAGATTGTGGGACAACGAAGGTATATGTTAGACGAATTTAATATAAGGGAATATTACTTCTACACCCCCCACTAGATGGCATCTTTTCATCTGAAGGACCATCTTGCAAAGAATTACATCCAAGTCCATTTACTCATTTCAGCGTTGACCATCCAATTCAAGATTTTCTCTCTCCTGCATCCAAACACACACTTACATTTAACATTTTCTTTATTCTTTCTTTTTTTCTTTTACTTTTCTTCTTTCTTTTTTTTTTTTTTTCTTTTCTTTTTTAATTTTTCTTCTCTTCTTCTTCAAGTCAGTACCAATTCCGGTACCGGAATTCGATACCGACCTGAAGAAGACTCAGAGAAGAAGCTTTGTTTTAAGCTCCCAAATTGGAGCTTTAAAGCTCCGATTTGGGAGCTTGTTACGGTCCTCCGATCAGGGAGCTCTTAAGCTCCCAGATCGGAGATCGAAAAAGCTCTGATTAGGAGCTTAATCCCGATCGGAGCTTTTCCGATCTGCAGAAAGCTCCCGATCTCGGAGTTCTTAAGCTCCCAGATCGGGATCTTAAGAACTCCCGATCTGATTAGGGAGCATAGCTCCGGTCACCGGAATTATTCCGGTGACCGGAGATGTGAAGAAGAACGGCAATTAAAAAAACTATATATAAAATAATTTAAAATATAAATTCATTTTTGTTAAAAATAACTTTGTATCACATTGTAAATAAAGTTTTTATTAGGGTTATTTTATAATAATTTTTAAGGTGAATTTGAAATTTGTATAAATTATGTGGCTTAATTTTGAATTATTTAGTGTCAAATTTATAAAATAGAAAATATAAAGGTGTATTGTGCAATAAACATAAAATAAATTTGTTTGGGTGAGAGAATAATCAGAAATTCCGGCAGGGGTAATATTGTCTTTTCCACGATTTAGTTCGTCGAAAGTCAAGTTCGTGGATTTGGATGTAATTAAAATGCACCTAGTTGGAGGCTGAATGTAATTGATGAACTGATGGTCATTTACATGTAATTAGGGAATCTAAGAGGGGGTCCATATGTAATGTGCCCTTAATATAATTGGATATTCCACACCTTTTCAGGAGTTCGAACTTTTGGGTGGAATTCTATCATGGTACCAGGGTCATCTGGCTCACGCCCACCTGGGTTCGAATCTCCTCGGAGACAAACTCCGCCCCTTATTAAATTTCCACTCGATTGGCCTTCCCAAAGAGATTGAAATCGGCCACGAGTGCGGGGGAGTGTTGGAGATTTAATATAAATGACTAGATTTCGTTCCTCCCCATCAGTTCGAGCTGTTGGATGGGATGGATTATTTCATCTTATAAGGACGCAGAGCCAGGTCTATGGATCGAATCCCACCACACGCATCTCCACCCGTATTAAATTCTCCACTCGTTAGGCCTATAAGAGGTTGAAATGAGCCCACGCGTTCGAGGGAGGGTTAGACGAATTTAATATAATTGGATATTCCACAACTCTTCAGAAGTTCGAGCTTTTGGGAGATTTGAAATTTTATCAGTATAGACTATATAGAATGTTGTTGAACAGTACACTTAGAGAGAGAAATGTGAGTGAGAAATGAGGTAAATTATGTGTGACTTTACAAATTGACAAAGTTAAAATTAGACCCAAAGCTTAAAATAAAAAATGTCACAATGACAAAGTTAAGTTAAAAGAAAAAACCAAACATTTTGATTACCTCCAGATACATAACTTGTAACATGCCATTTTCAATACATACCATGAATCCATGATCATAATCACCAACAAGTTTAAGAGTGTATATACGTTTTTAGTGTTAAACCATGATTACAATCATCAACGAGTTTGAGAGTAAGTATGAACGATAGAATCAACCATCACCTGAAAATTAGAAGGGTATATCTTATCTAACTTCTCAATATAATTTTGATCGGATTTTATCAGGTCTCTCTTCACAATGACAAAAACAATCACCATTCACCATAATAATTCAAATAGTTCAGTCCAAAATGGTCCAAGTCACATAATACGCAGTGAAATGCATGTGAAATGCATATAGATAAATAACATATGTCATACTAAATTATTAATGACATATGTTTAAATTTTGATCTTTGAATCATTTGAATTAATACGATCTGGACAATTTTGACCTCATATGGTTTGTATGGTTCACACTTCATACATGTGCATATTGCATAAATTACACTTTAGTGGTACAATTAGATACTATAATTTTTAAATTATTTTTCTAATCTCTATGCTATTTTTATGATTATTTAGTATGACATAAGTTATTTATTAATTAACAATACCCTTAAACAAGTGAAATTGAAAGGATATAAAATTAAGAATTGTAGAGTAAGCTAAAATACTTTACTAGTTATAAAGTCTATTTTATCACATGCTACTCATAAATTATATCGAAAATTAATGAAGTTGTATAGACGCGAACACTATCGAGCATAACTGAATTAGTTAAGCATTCAAACCCGGAATAAGAACTCAATGTGTATCTAGAAACCAGCTGGAAATCCACCTTTTCTTGGATCACTTACTGCAGTAAGTTTATGCAACTCTTGCAATATAACAAATTGGCATATTGTTCCACCAGCAAAACCTGTCAAAACATGACCCTTCTTTTCAAGATCAACTCTTATTTTCCTTGGGACCTCAAAGTGTTCGCCTGTCGGTACTGTCCAATTCTCAAACTGCAATACATTTGGGATAAGCTGCAAGAGTGCAAGTAAAGGAGTTCAAGCATTAAAAAAAACTTAGGAAATTCTTTAATCCCCTGAATCAGTGTTAAGTATGTTAGCTGAATCGTTTAATTGACACTAATTTATGATTTCAAATTGGCCTAAAGAATAACATGCATGTCATTAGCTTCATCACCTGATGATAGAATCTTGGAGCCAAAACAGCGGATAGTGGATCCATTCCTCGTGCGAAATGATTCAGAAAAACTTCCATTGTCCCTGCTATTATATAGGATCCTCCACTAGCACCAACAACAGCTCTCAGACGCTTGTTCTGTGCCACATATGATAAATTTCAACAAAATAAGAAAGTAAAAAAAACAAATGGTTTAAGATATGAGTCTGTGATCGAGACCTTAAGGACAATGGTTGGTGACATTGATGACAATGGTCTTTTTCCTGGGTGGATAAAGTTGAGTCGTGCTGGAGGTGGGGTGTTTCCTGAGGTTTTTGCAGGCATGGAAAAATCGTCCATTTCATTGTTGAGAAGTATCCCTGTGCTTGGCGAAAGGAACTTAGAACCAAAATATGCATTAATTGTAGTGGTCATAGAGACTGCGTTGTGTTGGCTATCCACAATGGATATGTGGCTCGTTCCGTGGTCATGTATCTGATTCCACCTGTAAGAAAGTTCCCAGTGTTATGAACTCATGATTTTGCAAAATACAAAGAGTATCATACTATTGATTTTCACCTTCCACCATAGTGAGTGGCATTGAAAGTCATATTATCAAATATACTCTTTCTCAATTGTGCAGCAAATTTTTTTGACAAAATATCTTCCATAACACCATTAATGTTCACAAAATCAGGATCACCAAGATTCATCCTGACAGCAAACGCGTGCTTCAATGCTTCAATTTCCCGGTGGATCATAAGGGAATCTGAAATCTTCGACAAGTCATTGTACTTTTCCAGGATGTTTAGCATCTGAAGAACATAGCACAAGTTAGCGAATGAACAAGAAAATTATTGTACGTCTACTATGAGCGATATATGCAAAATTCTGGTGCTTACAAGCGACATAGCTGCTCCACCAGATGATGGAGGAGGCATGGCAAGTATCTTTAGTCCCATAACATTCAGGGTAATTGGTTTTCTCAGTTTTACTTTATAATTCCGCAAGTCTTCCATTGTCAATATTCCACCTGCCTTACGGATATCATGAATTAGAGAAACTCCCACCGCTCCATTGTAAAGTGCTTTCTTGCCATGCTTTGCAATTAACCTCAACGTTCGCGCTAGTTTCTTGTTGTAGCATGTATCTCCTATTTCCATGAGGCTTCCGTTTGATGTGAATATGCTGCGAAGACCCTCGTCTGCCATGATGGCTGATTTTGTCTGTCTCATTTGCATATAGAGGTAGGGGGTGATCTTAAACCCATTTTTGGCAAGTTGAGCAGCTGGTTTCACTAGTCTTTTCCATGGAAGTTTTCCGTAAGTTTTCCAAGCAGTCATAAGGCCTTCAACTTCACCCGGAACTGCTATGGATAAGACACCATTTGCTTTTAGAGCATTGTTTCCACTGTACATGTTCTGCACCACAGTCTAAATTTGTTACGAATGGGTATTATGAAAAACCGTGATTGAGCGATTGGTAGGTGATTAGTCACTACATATTAATTAAAAAGTTAACTTGATGGTATTTTTTTTCAAACCTGTCACATAACTGTACGTCAAATGAGTTAATAGGGTGACTATTTAGGTCACGTCAACAACACAAATCCCTTATGCTCGAATGCATTAATACTATAAAATGAGAAGATTACCCGAGTAGCTAGTTTAGGAGCCGTCTCCCTCATGTCATACACTTCAGACTTTCCAAGCCCTGACCTGATCATCATAAAAGCACCACCACCAATGCCACTCGACGCGGGGCTAACAACACCTAGGCACAGAGCGGAAGCCACTGCTGCGTCAACTGCGTGACCACCCTCTCGCAGCACGTCTCTTCCAATCGCGGAACACAAACCATGATCAGTTGCCACAACTCCATGTCTTGCTGTGATCTTATGATGAGCTCGTGTAGAACTTGTTGCATCAACACCAAGGCTTGAAAACACCGACAATATCAGAATGAGTGACCATAGAGTGAGCCACCGTGATAGGAACATAGCTGCACATATAGTAGTTATGAAGGGTTCATCCAAGTATTAGTTACATACTTACATTAGCCACTTAATTTGTACACATGTAACTTTGACTGCCTTCACTTAAATCAACAAGAGGACTTTCTTCTTTTTTTTTCTATAAAGAAAAGGGGACAGGGAAATGCACACACCCATTTGATTTTAACTGTTGAATTCATCCATGGTATGGTTGAGACAATGCAGACAGAAAATAAGGACATCTATATTAAGCAGACTGACCTTAATTATGATCGATAGATATCAATAATCACTTCTTGGGGATGGGGGAGTGATCTGTGCAAATGAGACCTAGCTTCTTGTCGATCGATCGTACGCCAATTAGTGAAAGCGGTGGTGAATTGCAGATCAGACAAATAATGAATGGAGTTGAGCTTATTAATAAGTGAGGAATCTTAGATATTTTGTGATGAAGTGATAGTATATAATTATAGTGTAGCAAGGCACTAGTAAAAGAACGTGGTAGTGCTGTGGTACCATTTCTTTCGTAAATGCTTGTACCACTTGTCTCTTTCAATTTTAACGGGCGTTTTCTTTTTTGTTTGGTTGGTTTTAAGTTTGATTTCTTTTTGTGTATTGGTTTTAGTTTGGTTGTAAGTAAGCAACATATCCAGATTCTTTTGGAATATATAAACAAAATGAGAAAGTCTTCTCATGCGGTGAATATAAATTGTATATTTTTCTTCTGTTCTTCACAGCCGTATTCCACTACGTGTGTCTATTTCAATCCATCCATTAGTGTCGGACTCTTTTTAGGGATGACTTTCCCTGTTAAAATAAAATGAAGTAATTGTTATATAAGAAAAAATAAATTAGAATATGAATGCATTAATAGTGTAAAAAACTGTCTGGTACTCTGGTTGTCTTAATTCCTTTTCAGGTAGTTTTAGTTCAATTAAGTCCTCAAGTACTTAAGTGCATGGATATGCAGGCTCCTGTTTGTATCTGTCTACTATTTCTATATTATTATTAATAAAATTTTGCTGATTAAAAAAAAAAAAAAAAGATATGCAGGCTCCTGCACCTGCAGGGAAAGAGAACATGGTTAGTCTCATTTACATTGGATAATAGTCAAATTGATATAAAAGGAGTAGTAATGAGTATAATTAAGCTCAAGTGTCATGAGAATCATGTTATTTATTACATGTTCATAATGCCAAACTATAATGACCCCTAAATGAGTTAAGTGTGCAATCCAAATCGTATCACGTCAATTAAATTAACAAACGGCCTTTAACCGATTCCTAACTCGGCAAGACAAGTCCAACTAGAAGGCATCTTGGCAGTGTTCTGTTATGCAGTGTTTCTTATCACCAAAGAGGCAAAGACAATCCACGTTCTGTGCTTGAAACTTTGAACGTTCAATGTACTAGTAGTGGGAATTAATATTGCAGCTTGCAGGTAGGTGTAACCGTGTAAATTGAATCTAACCAGACCAGGGCCAGTACCACATTTTTCGTGAAGGCCTTGTTCGTGAAATGACCAGATTAACCTCAAACCCAAACCCAATAAGTCGCGTGTGATAAAATTCTTTTTTTCTTTTCAACCACGCTTTTTAATAACCATTCGCGCCTATTGGTTCACTTCCGGGGACGGTCGCTGATAGAAGAAGATAACCAAACCAAAGCTTGTCACCAGCATCAACAACCCAATCAAAATGACGAAATTAACCTCAACGACCACCCTCCCATTGTCCTCCTCTCCTTCTTTACACCTCACCCCTACACCAAACCTGGTCCGCATTCCGACCCGCTTCCACACAACCCGACCCACCATCCGCATCCGTGCCAGTACCCAGCCCAAGACCACCCCCGGACCGAAACCAGCACGGAAGAGACCCGTTTCTCCTTCTTCTGAATCCGAAGACTTGGTCCGTTCAATTGTCAGAAATTTCAATGCCAAGCAGCCCTTAGTGAATATCCTCAACAAGTACGTCCACCTTGTCCGTACTGAGCAGTGTTTCATGCTGTTCGAAGAGCTCGGCAAGATTGACCAGTGGCTTCAATGCCTCGAGGTTTCTTTCTTCTCCTCAGCAATTTGCATTTGTATTTAAGAAAATTTTCGTCTGTTGATGTTTATCACTCTGTGTAAGCTCAGTGGTTTTGTCTACTAGGTGTTCGATAGATGTCCTCAATGAAATTTTGAAGCATATGATGTCATTTTAACTGTAACGTATGTTATTTCTGTTTCGTATTTCGTAAATTGCGGGTGCTTTTGTTATTCGGGTTTCCTATCATGTTTTATCTCCATTGTCGATGTTTTATTGCATCGATGATAATTGATTTTGTCCATGAAACGGGGCGTGGTTTTCGTGCTATAGGTGTTTAGGTGGATGCAGAAGCAGAAGTGGTATGTACCGGATAATGGCGTATATTCCAAGTTAATATCTGTAATGGGAAAGAAAGGGCAAACTCGAATGGCTATGTGGCTTTTCTCTGAGATGCGTAAGACTGGATGTAAGCCGGATACTTCGGTTTACAACTCACTCATCACGGCCCATCTGCATTCTCGTGATAAAGTCAAGGCCTTGTCGAAAGCACTTGGGTATTTTGAGAAGATGAAGGGGATGGAGAGGTGTAAGCCCAGCATTGTTACGTACAACATTCTCTTGAGAGCTTTTGCTCGGGCGAAAAATGTTGATCAGGTTAATGTTTTGTTCAAAGATCTCGAAGAAAGCATTGTTACTCCAGATA
This sequence comes from Plantago ovata, assembly GCA_028274465.1. Classification (NCBI taxonomy): domain Eukaryota; kingdom Viridiplantae; phylum Streptophyta; class Magnoliopsida; order Lamiales; family Plantaginaceae; genus Plantago; species Plantago ovata. Next base: position 8,544,019 of record CM051456.1, on the reverse strand, counting down.
TCTTCACGTTTAACGGTGTGATGGATGGTTATGGGAAGAATGGGATGATCAGAGAAATGGAGTTGGTGCTTGCCAGAATGAAGAGTAATCAGATCAGACCTGATGTTATTACGTTCAATTTGTTGATTGATTGTTATGGCAGAAAGCAAGAGTTTGAGAAGATGGAGCAAGTATATAAGAGCTTGATGCGCTCTAAGGAGAAACCGACACTCCCCACGTTTAATTCTATGATCACAAATTATGGAAAAGCACGACAAAGGGAGAAAGCGGATTTGGTATTCCAGAAAATGACCGACATGGGTTATGTACCTAGCTTTGTTACGTATGAATGTCTTATCATTATGCACGGCTATTGTGACAGTGTCTCCAAGGCAAGGGAGATTTTTAACCAGGTGGCTGAATCCCAAAGGGAGAAAAAAGTTTCGACTCTGAATGCAATGCTTGATGTGTATTGTATGAATTCTTTACCTGTCGAAGCAGATTTACTTTTCGAGAGCACACGTGCTTCAAGAATGTTTCCGATTGATTCTTCTACTTACAAGCTTCTTTACAAGGCATATGCTAAAGCTGATATGAACGAGCTAATACAGAAATTACTTGCCTACATGGATAAAGATGGTATAATCCCCAATAAAAGGTTCTTTTTGGACTCTCTTGCGGTGACAGGGTCTTCTTCACCTGCCAGGTTAAAGTCAGCCAGTAGAACAGATCGATCGGGGAAAGGAGCTGCTGCTACTTCATAGGCATCGGTTAATGGAGTTGATAATTTATCTCTCTCCTCTACTCCTAACTTGTGATCAGGATGAAAAGGCTTCCAGGCACAGTTCCTGTATTAATGCCATTGTTCACTGAATTCAGACACCAGGTATTAAGGTACTGTTCCTTCTTCTGGCCTTTTCAGGTTTGGATGTATTTATAGTGTGTTCATATTTATGCTGTAGTATTATGTAGATTTCCTGTTTTACAATTAGTTAGTTATACATGCTTGCTAATGAGTTGCATAATTTGATTCACAGGTCCAGCTAAATTTTTTTTGATTGCCTCAAAGAAATTCCCATCCCCATCGGGTTAAAGAACTTGAGCGCAACTTCAGATTGTGAAGCAGCAGAGGAAGTTGTTTCTGTCGATGACAATATTCCTAAGCAACTCCCTTCATGCCATCCTCCAGATCTGTTGTGAGCATAGGTTGCGACTTTGTATTCTTTGGAGATGCATTCTGCATGTTAGAATGTACTCCACTGATCGATCATGTTGTAGAGAAAAGGTTTCAGAATTACACTTCTATGTAATCATAGTTCTGTAAGCTCTTTGAATGTGGGGATTACTATGGAAACAATAGGAAAAGAGGACACAAAAAGTTGGTGGATCAACCTTTTCAGTGAATCTGGACCCAATTTCGTACACAAACAACACAACTAGAAAAAAACATTATCAAGCTGTTCAATTTGGATCAACTTTTGTCCTTTCCATCTTTTGGGTTATATTCCCTTCTCCTGTTTGTTTCTGCCTTAAGCCGTCTGCCACTCAACTCACAGATTCTCCAAAGTGGGGTTTTTATGTACTAATTCTTGAGTAAAATGGATCAATGAGAGGCCAGAAGTGATCGAATTGAATGAAACCAGAGAAAGTTGAGCTAGTATTTAAAACTAAGGACGGCAGGCCAGAGAGTTATGTGCGGTCTCGCCCTGCTTATCACAGGGGTATGACAATCACAGGCTGCGGCTCTGTTTTTGAATAAACAAGCAGCAACATAATCTAACAGACAACAGGCAGTTGGAAGCAATCGACCAGTTCAAATATGCAGTGAATTATTATATAGTACTCACAATCAGATGGAAAGAAAGTAACCAAAAAAACACAACCTTGGCCAGTGCTGCCTTGATGATAGAGCCTCGTGTTGCTTGGATAGAAGTATAGAACTATTAACACTATGACAACTTTATGTTGTTTAACAGAGGCAGGTGCCCCAAACAATTCACCACATGCCACATGGTTTTTCCTCTCGACAAGGGTGGATTAAACAATCACCAGAAGTCCCAACAGAAAACAAAGACTTGGTCCTCTCTAAACTTCAAGTGATCTTTAGGGCCAGCTTGATCTCTAAAACTGCAAATACATGATGGCAATTATTTATAAACCAGTACCTCTGAATTCCCAAATAAAATAAAATAAAATAATAAATAATCCAAAGAATCAGTGATTCAGTATGTACCTAAACTTGTGCCATCCCGTAACATATTCAGTGTTTAGCTTTAACTGCTGCAGCTCTCTCCTTAACCATGGTCATCAAGTCAAGAACTACACGGCTACTATCAAACAAATCCATTATCTTGTCACGTCCTTGAACAGAAAAACTTGGTATAAGGCAAAAATCAATGGAACTCAGCAACAAGCAATTCATTAACTTCAACTTCTCAAGTGCAGGAAACTTGGAAGGGATGGCACGAAGGATGTCGAATGTTAAATCAACATCGTCCAATATAAGTTCTTTAATGTTCTTGCAGTTGCAACCGGCAATGCTGTTCTTGATTTTCCAAGTGGCCCCCCTGTATCTAAGTTTTCTTAAATTCGGTGCTTCAATGTCTATGCCATGTACCTCCGAAAATTTAGTAAACCACACGTCCACCTTCTCCAGTTTAAGGCCAGCAGCTAGCTTCACCGTCAGGAACCCATAACAATTGTTAATAACAACTTCTTCCAGAAGGGAACAACTCGAAAACACGCCTTCGAAACCTCCCGATCAGCTCTTACATATTCAAGACACAGCTTTGTCAAAGAAAGTTGAATATTAGTATAACCAAGAATCTGGCAGCCTCTTAATTCCAACTCCTTCAAATTCAACGACCTAGCAGAGAACAGAAACTCCGGCAAAGTGTAGAATAATCCCTTACCAGACGTGTCATAACAACGAACAACCAACTGATCGAGGTTATTATCGTTTATAGCATAATCTAACCACATGTGGACGTGTTTCTCAGAAACTCTGTTGCGAGGAGATTTACTATCCAAGCAAAGCCGAAACTTCTGGATTGTAATGTCTGATTGGCGACAGCGTTCTATGCATCCGTCTACGTAGTTGGAGAATTCTTTGAGCTGCTTTTTGTAGTTCGTACAGGTTTTGAAATCGGTTTGATTGAAGTCCAATACTGGAGAAGAATTCCAGGCTGCGTTCCATGTTTTAGACCAGCAACATGACCGCTTGGCGTCTTTCATAGGAAGGCGAGCTAGTATCTGGTGCAGTACGGGCTCCGGAAGTTGGGAGATTCTGTCTGTGCCGTTTTGGTATTCGACTACTGTTCGCACTCGTTTTGATGCGTTTAGCTCCATGGCTGGAAGAAAGTTACAAACATTTCCAAAAATCTTAATAATCAAATCAATAACACTACTGTTCAACAAAGTGTCAAAAGTTCATGATCAAGATTCAAGTATACCCAGATACTAGACTACTATAGAGCTCATAAACCACTACTTTCAGCCATTAAAATAACAAAAACCCTAGTTTCATAGACAAAGCAACGAAAATATATTCCAGAAAAACAAAGCCATAAATGTCTTACCTTACCGACGATGTTCACAGAGGAGAATACTACTGCACGCCGTCTCGACTCTCGATTGATTTCGGGTTACCAGGCGGGATCTAGGGTTCGATATTGAATAACACACTACGATTTTGGATTTTGATTTGATTACCTACTACGATTTGATTTTTCAATTTTTTTTTCGCTCCAAATGGAATCGATTTTGGGGAAGACAGTAGTCTACCAATTTCAGAGAATGTGAAGATGAAGATTTTAGGAAACAAAAGCTTAGACCACCCGCATCAGTTTAAGGGATTAAAGTGGCCTTAACCGCGTTAAAGCAGTTTTCGCCCGCATCCGTCACTGTTTAAATGCGGTTAAGGTCAGTTTAAGGGCTGCCACGTTATTTTTTTTCAATTTTTTATTTTTTTTAGCTAAGGTAACGAAGAAGGAAGATTTGTTGTAAATAATTTCATACGAAATCAAGTTAATAGATGGAAATCACAAATATATTACATTAAGTTGTACCGAATTTGAAACACACAATATTACAACGAGTTCTGCTTAATTGAAAACAAACTATTGAAATTTGGAGTGTTGAGAGTGTTTTGATTTTAATTAAGAAGGGAAAAATGAGTTGGATAAGGTGTGAGCAAACATATCCAAGAGTGGTGTCTATTTATAGATCTCGAAAAGTTCTATCCGTTGGTAATTTTTATTTATTTTTAGCATTTTTATTTTAAAAGTTATGACCGCTTGAAATTTAAATGGAAAAAGTAATTTATAAAAAAAAATAAAGTGGGTGGAGCCCACCTTTTGGTGGACTCCACGCCCACAAATTCAGAGGCCAGCTCCGCGTTTATACTAAACGCGGAGCAGCCCAAACGCGGTTTAGGCCACTGATGTGGCCCAAAACGCGTTTTGGGCCGCGTTTTTGGTCCCTTTAAGCGCGCTTAAAGGGACTGATGCAAGCAGTCCTAGTTACCATTTATTAGATACTTAGCACCGGGTCAAATTCGGACCGGTTCGAACTATTCGGGTCACTATTTTGATGGTCCGGCCTATATCCGGGTCTAGCCCATACAAGTCCCGTTATTAATAATAATAATTATTATTTATTATAATGAGAGAATGGACATATGTAGGGTGGATATGGGAAAAAGAAATAGAGAAGCCAAATTGTAGATATGAGAATACATATGGAGTGTAATACATAAAAAAAAGTTTCGGGCCAAACCTGAAATTAATCGAATCATACGACCTGGACCCTGGACCATATGTAGTCCAGATCGGACCCGGTAAAATCGTCCCGCATCCGGGTGGTTTATGCTCACTCCTACTTGCATAGTCTTTTCAACTTCTGTTTTTCGGAAGAATTGCGTAGTCCAAAAGTCCAACTCTCCAAGTAGAGTTTCTACTCGAGAAGAGTCACCGTCCCCAGTAATCCTCTTTTATCTTCTTCTATATAATTGAACTAAACAATTCTATGCTAGCATTCTCATATTTACGTAATATCCTATTTGTTTATCTTTTATTCTTAATTTTTGTTAGATATCCAACAATGTATGATAAAGTTAATCGAGCTCTCTATTACAAACCTGAGAAATGAGAACAGGGACGGAGCCAGGGGGGGGGGTTGGCAACTGCATATATATAATTTTTTTGAAGTTTGGGGGGGGGGGGGGGGCAATTGCATATATATAATTTTTTTTTGAAGTTTGGGGGGAGGGGCAACACTTGAAAAATCATAATATTATATATAAAAAATTGAAATATTCTAAATGTTAGCTAAGAAAAATATTTTATTTTTTTTGGGGTGGGGGGAGCAGACCCCGTCGACACCCCCTGAATGAGAACACAAAACTAATTCAAGTTCTAGTTGTAAAACTTCAATTGGCAATTGCATATATATATAATTTTTTTGAAGTTTTTTTTTTTTTGGGGGAGGCGGCAATTGCATATATATAAATTTTTTTTAGTTTGGGGGGAGGGGCAACACTTGAAAAATCATAATATTATATATAAAAAATTGAAATATTGTAAATGTTAGCTAAGAAAAATATTTTTTTTGGGGGTGGGGGAAGCAGACCCCGTCGACACCCCCTGACTCCGCCCCTGAATGAGAACACAAAACTAATTCAAGTTCTAGTTGTAAAAAACTTCAATTCAACTGTAGTTCTTTGCTGGACCCTTTTGTGTTGAAAAATATCCAATGGTACTCCGAGATAATTTGTTTATTCTTTGCTACAATATGTTGTTGTGTATCATGGTATTTTAGTGTATTGTACCGTGTAACACATAAAGCATAAAGTACAATCATGGTACAACTATTAAAACATCATGAGACACAAGAGCATGCAGTCCGAGATAATTCCCATATGTATTGCGTTGACTTCAAATTTCAAAATTTCAATTTCAAGGCCACTCCTAAGTCCTAATCTTCTTCTTCCCGCTCTTACAAACTTCAGATTTTTCCACTTGGTTTTCAAACGACGACGCTTTGAATTCTCAGTTGCTCTCTCTCTCTCTCTAGCACACCTGCACAATGTCACCACCGTTTCTCTTCCCTCAAACCCTCACCGCTCTCGAGCAAGACGACGAAAATGACAACGGGGAAAACCCTAAGCTCACCGTCCAGAACCAAATCGACATCTCATCTCTCCGTCCAGCGGAGCTAGACGAACTCGTTAGAGGTTTGTCATTTCTTACTTTTCCCCCAATTTCTTCTTCAATAAATTCTCCTCTGATGGAATTTCGTACACCAGGTGTTTCTTTCGATCTGTCAGATAAGGAACTATTCTGCATTGAGGAGCAGGAGATCTTCGATAGGGTTTATTCACTGGTTAAAGGATTCACCAAGCTCAGTGCGACCGGGAAAGTCAATTTGGTGGAGTCTTTGAAGTCCAATTTGAGTGTCCTCTTGCCCAATGTTGACTCGCTGCTTCGCTCCAGGGATGATGATGATGATTCTTCTGCTGCTGGTGACCGGTTGGCGTCCTACAGGAATGCTATTAAGATTTACACCTTTTTCCTTGTACATATTGTGCTCAGCGAGGAGGCCGACTTGATTTCTATTAACAATGCTGCCACTAAAGTAATCAACCACACCTAATTTCAGTTATAGGCTTATATATATATACTTGTCTGTGTGTGTTTGTGTTTGAGAGTAGTTAAGTTATACTTGGTGTTTACATATCGTTCGTGCTTTGTGTTATATGGAAATATACTGATCATTGTAATTCTTTTGCCATTTTCATCTTTGGTCAGAACAAGTAACAATAACTATGTGGAATTTATTGTGCTCTAGGTGGCGGCAAGTACTAGGAAGAAAAGGCCTGTAAACTCATGGAATTGGGAGCTCCGGAGGGCAAGGATTCTTATTTCAATTGCCAATTCTCTGGATATCAACCTCTCCTTGCTTTTTGGTTCTTCTGACCCTGATGAAAATTACTTATCCTTCTTAGTGAAGTAAGTCCAGACCTTTGGTTTATTATTTGTTATTGTTATTATTATTTATCAGACATTTGATAGTATCTGATTAAATATGTGCTTGGTGTAGAAATGCGTTTTTGATGTGTGAGAATGTGTCAATGCTAAAAGATGCTGACACGAAGGATGCAGTATGCCGTATTATTGGAGCTTGTGCTACCAAGTACCACTACACATCACAATCTTGTGCTTCCATTTTGCACTTAATCCATAAACACGACTTTGCTATTACTCATTTGGCTGATGCTGTTGCCGGGGCAGAAAAGAAATACTGTGACGGTAGCATGGCTACTTCTCTTATTAGGGAGATTGGGCGGACAAATCCAAAAGATTATGTTAGAGACACGGCTGGAGCTGAAAATGTAGGTAGATTTCTTGTAGAGTTAGCTGACAAGTTGCCTAAGCTGCTATCTACAAACATAGGCTTACTGATCCCACATTTTGGGGGAGAATCATACAAGATAAGGAATGCTCTTGTTGGAGTGTTGGGTAAACTAGTTGCCAAAGCATTTACTGATGTTGAGGGTGAAGTTAGTTCAAAATCTATACGTCTCCGCACAAAACAGGCCATGTTGGAAATTCTGTTGGAACGCTGTCGTGATGTCTCAGCTTATACAAGGAGTCGGGTTCTTCAGGTTTGGGGAGAATTATGTGAGGAGCATTCTGTCTCAATTGGCTTGTGGAATGAGGTCGCTGAAGTTGCTGCAGGGAGGTTAGAAGATAAAAGTGCGATGGTCCGAAAATCTGCACTTAATCTACTTATTATGATGTTGCAGCACAACCCTTTTGGACCTCAACTTCGAGCATCTTCGTTTGAGGCAACCTTAGAACAGTATAAGAAGAAGTTGGAGGAACTTACACCAAAATCTCCAGTAAAAAATTCAGATGAAGTTGGAGGAAGTTGTGAAGAAAGTATAGTTAGAAACGAAGAATTTGATGAGAATATGAAGGACCAGGATAGTTTGCCAGATAGCTGTTTACCTCTTGAAACAGAGAGCTCAGCTCAGGTGGATAGTTCTGTACCTGATGTTGGAAATGTTGAACAAACACGGACTCTGGTTGCTTCACTTGAGGCAGGCCTGAGGTTTTCTAAGTGTATATCTGACATAATGCCGACACTTGTTCAATTGATGGCTTCATCTTCTTCAAGTGACGTGGAAAATACTATTCTTTTACTGATGAGATGCAGACAATTCCAGATCGATGACTCAGAAGCCTGCTTACGCAAAATGCTTCCTCTGGTATGAACTTAAGAATGCATCGTATTCTTTTTTGCACTTCCCTTCAAGTCATCTTTCTATATAAATATATACTGGTAATGATGCACCAATTGAGCAATTCCTATCTTTCCTGGATACCACTAGGTATTTTCTGAAGACAAATCCATTTATGAGGCTGTTGAGAATGCTTTCATCACAATTTATCTAAGGAAAAACTCATTGGAAACTGCAAGGAATCTTTTGAATCTTGCAATACATTCAAATATTGGTGATCTAGCAGCTTTGGAGTCTATTCTTGGGGCCCTGGTATCCAAAGGGGACATAACTGGAGGCATGGTGAGCTCCTTCTTAATGTATATGTCTATGTGCACAAAGTTTACCTGTTATTAGATTGGCTATATATGCAATTTTTCATTTTTGTTTACGAAGTGATAACCTTGATGGAACCAGACCGTAGCGTTGGATTTATCATATAAAATATATTCATCCCTGAAAACTGAGATCTTGTAACATTACTGTGCTCAATTTTTATCCATCTTTGTATGATTAAAGTCATAAAATTCCCGGGTTAAGTAGTGGTAGAATTTCAATATTAAGTGACCCTAATGTGGATGCAATTCTCAATCCTCCGTTACATAATTTATGTTATCAGATAATTACTGAAGCAATGTTTTTGTCTATCTTAAGTTTTCTTTCATACTCCTGCTCTTATACCAATTGTTTTTCTTGTCCAGTTATCAGCACTTTGGGACTTCTTTTGTTTCAATATAAGTGGAACCACTGCTGAGCAGAGCCGTGTTGCTTTGTCTGTCCTATGCATGGCGGCCAAATATTCTCCTGGCGTTCTCAGCTCTCACCTACAAGATATTATTGATATAGGATTTGGCCGTTGGGCCAAAGTGGAACCTCTTCTTGCTAGGACAGCATGTGTTGCCTTGCAAAGATTATCTGAGGATGATAAGAAAAAACTGTTGTCCACTAATGGCAACCGCGTGATTGGTATATTAGAAGGTTTAATTACTGGCTTTTCATTTCCAGAAAATATATGGTACGGTGCTGCTGACAGAGCCCTAGCTGCTTTATATACGATTCACCCTACTCCCGAAACAATAGCTGTTGATATTGTGAAAAGATCTCTCAATCTGTTGATTTGGATGGAGGAGATCAGTTGGAAACTGATACAGATAATGGAAGTCTAGATGTTCTTACAACTATACAAGTTGGGAAACTTAGCAGATATCTGTTCGTCGTTGGCAACATTGCCATGAACCAATTGGTCTATATTGAATCTTGTGTCCGCAAGATACAAAAAGCAAAAGCAAATCAAGAGAAAGAGGCTGCCGAGGAGAAAAATGCTGAGGCAGATATAATATCTGACTCACAAAAGGTAATGATTGCTGGACTTCATTGTTTTAGTATGATGGCTATGCTTTAGCATATCTCTACGAGTTGCGTTAGCATTCATTTACTTACTGGACCCTGAACCTGTCTATAGCAGGCAGATGGAATCAATGCGGAGTTAGGTCTGGCTGCCTCTGATGATGCATTACTTGATTCCCTTGCTGAAAGAGCTGAGAAAGAAATTATTTCTGGCGGTATCAGTGGAAAGAACTTGATTGGGCACTGCGCTCCATTCCTGTATAAGCTATGCAGAAATTTCAGTCTAATGCAGAAGGTGGTATATATATATATATTGTACTTTTCTGAAATAACACTACTACATAATACATATTTTATATAAGGTATAGTTACTTTGAGTATCTGTCATTGATGGTAATGGCCATGTTTTGGATGCATGTAGAAACCTAGGGTTATTATTATCTTTTATCTTCTCTTTTCAGTGACTCAAGTACATTCTTATAAAATGGGTGAATAAATAGCTTTTGCTACTGAAAATAGCGACAGAAAATTCTCCTTGTTTACAGAAATCACTTGGGCTGCACATATATCATGTGAATGTGATTAGCGTATTCTTAATAATTACTTGTGTCTTGTTCTAACATTTTGCTGCTAATCATTTGTTTGAATGTTGGGCTTGACTTCCATTTTGTTGGCAGTATCCTGAACTTCAGGCATCAGCAATGCTCACTTTATGCCGTTTTATGATAATTGATGCTGAATTCTGGTAATGCATTATATCATAAATGTGTGCGTGATTATTTCCATCTGAAATACAGCTTTGCTTAAGTTCTGTTTCTTTGTCTTGTTACTTCTCAGTGAGTCAAATCTCCAACTGCTTTTCACTGTTGTGGAGAATGCACCGTCAGAAACAGTTCGTTCGAATTGCACTATAGCTCTTGGGGACCTGGCAGTTCGTTTTCCTAACCTATTGGAGCCTTGGACTGAAAACATGTATGCACGTCTTCGAGATAACTCTGTGTCCGTCCGGAAGAATGCTGTGTTGGTTCTTTCTCACCTCATATTAAATGATATGATGAAGGTCTGAGTGTCTGGCTAGCCTTCTCTTTTCTGTTTTCCTGTTACTTCTTTGACTTCTTATTATTATGATTTTTTCTATTTTTTTTTTTGTGTGTGTGTAATATGACTTTGAAATGTTTAGGTGAAAGGCTATATAAATGAAATGGCTATGAGATTAGAAGACGAAGAGGACAGGATTTCGAATCTAGCCAAACTGTTCTTTCATGAACTGTCAAAGAAAGGTTAATTTTAATAGAATTGAACCCCTTCCATCTCTTTATGTTGGAAAAAAGAAAATAATTCCAAAAGGTTGGATTTGCATTGTAGGCAACAATCCTGTATATAATCTACTTCCAGATATCCTTGGAAAATTGTCCTGTCAGAATTTGAAGAGAGAATCTTTCTGCAACATCATGCAGTTTCTAATTGGTTCCATCAAGAAGGTGCTTATTGATCTTTTCATGATTATATTGATTCTTATGTATCAGCTGATTGAACTCATTTCGGTTGAATTCACAGGATAAACAAATGGAATCTCTAGTTGAAAAGCTATGCAATAGATTTACGGGCGTCTCAGGTATGGTTTCAAAGCTCATTCTGGATGTTTACAAGTGAAAAGCTCCATTTCATATCTTATGATACATTATGGTGGCCAGACGTTTACAAGTGCCTGTTTATTTATTTGTTTTTTTAGTTTTTTCTTACTGAGTAGGAACCACCAACTTTCTTAATGTTTTGTGGCAAGCTTTGATATGGGTATCTACATTACTGCCATGAACCAAATAGTACCCTTATCTAGAAAAATACGAAGTTGCTGATTAGTTTGCTTACATTGTTGCTTTTGTTCATTTTTTTTCTTCCAGATATCCGCCAGTGGGAGTATATTTCTTATTGTCTATCTCAGCTGGCATTTACTGAGAAGAGTATGAAGAAGCTTATAGATTCATTTAAGGTGTATGAACATGTCTTATCAGAAGATATTGTCACGGAGCATTTCAAAACAATCATTAATAAGGTATATCAATATTAAGTGGTTCATTAATAAGGTATATCATTATAGTCCACACTTATGGGGAATGTCTATAGTATAGTATGTCTAAGTCCTTCACAATATTTTTCCAGGTAAAGAAATCTGCTAAACCAGAATTAAAATCAGCCATTGAAGAGTTCGAAGAAAAGGTGGATAAGTTCCATCAGGAAAAGAAGGAGCAAGAACTTACGGCAAAGAATGCACAAGCTCATAGACAAAAGTTGATTCTTTAGGAAGCTTTATGGGGCCAACACAAGATGGAGAGGAAAGCGGAGAATCTGAAATTACTGAAGGTGGGTGAAGTCAAATCAAGTTAGCAACATGAATCTTTTGATTACTTTATTTCTCCTTGTTTTTGAGTTGTCATTTGCCTTCTTGCATGAACTGTGTTTATGGCATCCTCTCAAATCTCTCTTCACTAGCTTTATTACAGTTAGTAATAATATCATCTTTTATGGAATAGATGGCGAAGGAAGTGACCAGTTGATGGATGAAAGTAGAATTTTAAACCCGGAATCGAGTATCACTGAACCAGCGACACATGCAGATGATTCCAGTGAGGTAATGGGTCTGGAAGCGAATATCACTGAACCAGCGACACATGCAGATGATTCCAGTGAGGTAAGGGGTCTGGAAGCGAATAACACTGAATCGAGGTTACATTCACATGCTTCTAGTGAGGTAACGGGGCTGGAATCCAATGAAGATGAAGTTCAATCAGCCCAAGCTCTTCCGACAGGTTCTTTGGCTTGCTAATGCTGCTGGAGTGCTGGTACATATTTCTTTTTTCTTGATTACTGATAATACAATGTTCTTACTTGCAGCTTCCTTGAAATCTGGACTGAAAAATGGCCGAGGAAAAGCACACAATATTGACCCTCCCACCAGCAGTAACACTCGAAGATCTACTAGATCAAAACGGAGGTATTTTTTTTCTCCCTCTGTTTCTTAATATCTATTCATGCATGCACACTCTTGACAACTCACTTTGTGATTGAGTTTAATCTTAGACTCGTTTATTTAACAAGCCAAGACTTGATTTGATTAAGCTCAAGTCAAGTTTTGTGATACTTATCTCAGCTTGGCTCGGCTCGTTTAACATCAATACATACAAATGCTTTTTTCTCAACAATATATGAACATTTTATTACTATAGGTAGAGAAGTGTAAAGTATGTGTTAAGTATAATTTTTAACAAAATTTTATATTAGAAGTATGTTTTATTTAGTATAATCAAAATATTATGTGGGTTTATAATCGTAATCCAATCATCCAAAGTCCTAACTCCTAATGAAAATTTGACCAAGCACCACAAACCCAAACATCAAAATCGCAAGCACACCATAAGCTCAGTGTGACCTAAACATAGAGATCTACACCAATTGGCGGCTTTCTCTTGTCTTCTTGATTTTGTTACACACATTGTATATTCAGGAGAATGAACGAGATAAAGATATGCTTGATACCTAAATATGCTTCTTCCTTGCTTGATAAACTAACATGAGAACTACCTAGGAGTAGTATTTAGACTCTAGAACCCGAACCCAAATCATTGCCCACTTCCTTGCAATCATGACTAATAGAAGTGATGCTTGGCGCTGCTGGGTCGCCTTATAATGAACACTGAAGAATAATGCAGATGAAGCCTGATTAACCAATTTTTTCAGAGTTTTCCTATTATCGTTGAAGAAGAATTGCTAATTTTTTATAGGATTCATTCAGATAAAGTGTTTGATTTAGTTATAATCTTGATTGTAGGAATTTATATATTGATTTATCATATTAATTACAGTAGCTCCTTAGAGATATGATATCCTGAAGTTTTCAAGCTTGAGTAGAATTTAGACTTGTTTGACCACCCAAATTTTGATTTCTTGCTCATAAATCCATTTTCACTTTGCTTTCAGAATATCTGTGCATATAAATGTCTCATGAAAGTGTTAAAGTGTTTCCATGACAAACCATTGGATAATCTGTTTAACTGCAGATAAGAACAGTGGACAAAGATTATGCTGCATGAGTTTCTGTCCTGCCAAGTCACTACATGAAGCAGCATATGATTGTGGCAAATGTTAATCCAGCCTGTTATATGTAGACATCGTTTGTTTGTTGTATATTATGCTTCGTCTGAAGAAGCAATGGTTTATGCTAATCTGTCTTGCCATACGATTTGCTGCAACGTCAGCTTTCCTTCTACTTCTCTAGGCAAAGCTGGTCTTGTGCAAATAGATGATTCACATTCAGCTTGAATGTTCCCCAAATGTAATGAATTCATTATCTTAAGCAAAGTTAATGTTGTGATTTATGTCTTTTTCTTTTTTTTGGTTCATACCATTATTATAACGATTTCTCTGAAGAACTTCCTGTTGGTTTCAGAAATTCCGCCAACACAATAAGAACAATAAAAGCCTGGAAAAGTATATGATAAAATAAACATTTGAACTAACCTAGATAAATCCGAATTAATGCGCTACCTACCATACATTGAAATAAAAGCTCAAAAGTGGCCGGCTTGACAAACCAAAATCCGGCCCTTCGAATTCTTGCTTCCCACTCTAACCCCCTATTTTTATCACACTTTAAAAATATAATTTTGATTTTTTTTCTTCCAGGGGGTAAATTAGATTAAAATTAACAATGGGGGATATTCAGGCTTTCATATTATGTAAACACAAAGGTATAAATGAAAAGTCATCATCATGATTAAATGTTTAGAGATCCTCAATGTTTAATAGGAAATTAATGGAACGGAAAATAGAAAGGAATAATTAAGCAAATCTGAAAAACTCTTAATTTGTCTTTCTTGGATTACTCCGAATTCTCTTCTGATATCAGCAAGCTGCAGGTTCTTAACTCTTGACAAGGGTGTAAATGTTAATTAATCAGTACAACCTGCAAGGATACTTTTGATTCTCTTCCAAGGGCTCCCATTGTATCTAACTTGTAGTCGTAGATTCGGTGCTTCGATTTCTATGATGTGATCTAGCCTAAGCACCAAGTCCGCCTTCTTCAGTTTACGGCTAGCTAGCTTCACCTTCAGGAACCCTTTACAGCACCTAATAGAAACTTCTTCCAGAACGCAACAGCTCGAAAGCAGGCCTTGTAAAGTCTCTGATCAACATGTACACAAGAAAGAGAGAGTTTTGTTAAAGAAAGTTCAGTGTTAGTATTGCCACTAATCCTGCAACCTAATAAATCCAACTCCTTCAATGACTTAGCAGAGAACAGTAAGTCCGGCAAGAGATAGTAGGGCAATAATGATCCCTGTTCCTGCTCAAATTCATTATAAGAAGACGTGTTAGAACAACGAATAACCAACTGATTGAGCTTAATATCGTTCATGGCATAATCCAACCACCTTTGAATGTAGTTCGGTTAAATTCTGTCGCAAGGACTTTAATATGCAAGACAAGTTGAAACTTCATGATGGTCATGTTGGATTTACGACAGCGTTCTATGCGTCTATCTATGTACTTACAGAATTCTATCCGCTGTCTTTGGTAGCAATAGAAGCTTCTGTTTCTCCCGAAGGCGGTTTGATTGAAGTCCAATACTGGAGAAGAGTTGCATCCAGCGTCCCATGTTTTAGACAAGCAGCATGTCCGCCTGGCGTCCATCGTAGGAAGGCAAGCCAGTATTTGATGCATTATGGGTTCCGGAAGTTGGGATATTCTGTCTATGCCATCAAGCTTTTCGCCTATCTCACACTGTTTTAAAGCGTTTAGCTTCATGGCCTGCTTGCCGAAAAGCTTGAAGGATGGAGAGGTGATGATTGTTTAAGAAGAAACGTGATAAATTGTTGTTTATTAATTAGATATTTATATATATACATAATATGATACTAGAATTTACGTCACACGCTACGCGTGTGATGCACTCAACTTTAACGTTTACTTATGGGACACTGTGTTGCTGAGAATTCAACAGAAATTTGGATAGAGTATGGTACTGAAGAAGAAGTATGATTCTGATGTGGTTGTTTTGTCAAGCAATTGTCAAGAAATTCTTTGTGTAGCAGTTGGCTTTTATCTGTTTTTTACTGCCTTTGTTTATCCAAGATATGATTGAAGTGTAACTGACTGGAACTGGTCTGTGCAAGGAGTTGAGGGGGAGTCACACTCAAATACTCAGATGGAATACACCTAAGTGCACTTTGTTTCAAATTTCTCTGATGTTTCTAAATCACTGCTAGCTCTGAGAAACAAGTGGATCGTGTCAAGACTGGTGTTGCCAAGACACATGGTACAACATTACTCATTTTCTTGTTTTTCTGTGGAATCTCCAAATGCCGGCCAGAGGTCTATGAGCTGTACTTTCAATATTGAATCAGATGCCTCAAATCACAGGTATGTCACCGGTTTATAAAGATTCTTGATTAGTCCAGATGTAGCTTTGTTAGCTCTTGTTACATGGTACCTGATAGGATAGTAGACAAGTGATCTATGTTATGGAGATTGGAATGGTCTCAAGGGTTTGAGTGGTGTATTATGTGCTGAGATAGTTTGTTTGTTGTAAGCATGACTAGGAAATTCACTTGAAATGTGTCCTCCTTTTGCTTGGTATTTTATAATCATGCTAAGCATGAGAAAAGCCACTTTTGAGGAAACTTCTTTTTTTTGGTCTCATTAGCAATTTTCTTTATGAGTTGGTCAGTTTGGCCGGGTGGAAAACACCATTACTGCTGGATTGAAATGACTGAAGCATTGTTAACTGATGGCAAGTTGAATGCGATAGAATGTTCTGCATCAACACCTTCTGGCTCCTTATATCTTTTGGTGTCCTGACTGGTGTTCTTACAACACTTACAACACGTATTATATCGTTGGTTGTTTCAAGTATCAAACACACTTTCAAGAAACTCAATCCAAAATCTAATTTAATTTTGGGGTCTTTTCCCAATAATACAGAGAGTCAACTGCTCTCTCTCTTGCTTTCTCCATTACTTTTTTTGGTGAGTTCTTGTATTCACCTGCCTAAAACCGTATAGTGAAGCCATCCCAGATCCGGCGAGTTCGTGACTTTCCCGGAGAAGCCATGTCAACAGCTGCAGCCAAGATAATTACTCCCGTCCAATTACACTGACCAAACGTGAGGGATCGTCTCTTTGTATTCACCTGCTTAAAAATAGCTTCTTCTTTTTCTCTCTTTCTTGGTGTTATGCTGTGAATTGAATTCTTGAAAAACATTCTTGATTCTCAGTAGTTAGCTGTTCTTATGAATCAAAATGCATACTGATCCAACACCCATGAGACCGAGAACGAGAAATCAGACGGCTAGACAATCTCTGGAAGAGTGGAACAGTAAGTCCAAGGAGGGTGCTAGTAACACAAATCTCGTAAATGGGGTTGGTTCTGAGTCTTTGGGTAAAAGAAAACGCTGTTCCAAGCATGATGTTAAAGTTAAGAATGCTCGATGTGGTGATGATCAGGATGTGGGGAAGTTTGAGGGTCGTATGAGGAGTGCTAGAAATGGAGGTCCGGAAAATTGTTCTGGTTCAAGGGCTGTTGCTAGTGAGGTGAATTGTAGAAAGGATGGTTTGGGTTCTAAAAGGGTGAAAAAATTGGGTTCACGTAATAAGGGTAAAGATAAGACTGATTGTGCTGTGTTGGTAGGAGTAGAGTATTTTTCACCTAGTGGTTCAAGAAAGGAAAGAGGTTTGAGATCGGGATCGGCGAATGACAGCGTTGAGTATTTGGGTAAAGGTCCGGATCTCTCTAGTTTGAAAGGCGAGGAAACTCGGCACTGCAGTGATGATGATCATGACAGTGTTGAGTATTTGGGTAAAGATTTGGATCTCTCTAGTTTGAAAGAGAGGAAACTCAGCACTGCAGTGATGATGATCATGACAGCGTTGAGTATTTGGGTAAAGGTTCGGATCTCTCTAGTTTGAAAGGCGAGGAAACTCGGCACTGCAGTGATGATGATCATGACAGCGTTGAGTATTTGGGTAAAGGTTCGGATCTCTCTAGTTTGAAAGGCGAGGAAACTCGGCACTGCAGTGATGATGATCATGACAGCGTTGAGTATTTGGGTAAAGATTTGATCTCTCTAGTTTGAAAGGCGAGGAAACTCGGCACTGCAGTGATGATGATCATGACAGCGTTGAGTATTTGGGTAAAGATTTGGATCTCTCTAGTTTGAAAGGCGAGGAAACTTGGCACTGCAGTGATGATGATCATGACAGCGTTGAGTATTTGGGTAAAGATTTGGATCTCTCTAGTTTGAAAGGCGAGGAATTTACTATCACACGAGGTTAGTAGATATATATCTCATATTTTCATGAACAACTGGCGTGGGTACTAATAAACCTCGAAAACTTTATCTTTAACTTTATCTTCAAATGAACTCTGTAAATCGAGTGAGTTTGAGTAGTATACTATACTCTACAACATCATCCCATCCCATCCTATGTTTTAAAAGCCGGAACCGGAAGTCGAGCCGGCCACCCCCTAAAAAAGGTTAGATCGGGGTCGGACCAGTTCAGCAGTACTATCAAGCCGTATTGAACCGGTATACATATATATACAAATATTATGGCTTCATTACATATATGAACACATAAAGTAAATATATTTTTATTATATAAATATAAACATTATCACTATATTGATTGAATTAACTTATTTTTAGTTTTTCAATCTTCGTAATCTTTTCATTAGGTCAATTAAGTCACCAAATTTTTCGATTATATTTTTGAAAAAAATATCTTACAAAATTACTAAAAATATCATAATTATTATTCTTTGTTTAAAAAGAAAAGGACAAAATTATACATTAATATTTTATATATTTTGATAATCATTATTTTTAATATTTCATTTGCTATTTTAATGTGTGTCTAATATATTTATTCAATAAAAAATACAATTGAATTCATTTCCAACATTACTTGATATCACAAAGTTTAACACAATCCTTAGTTCAAGTGGTTAGTATGCTTGTATGCCAAATGGCCTGGGTTCAATCCTCACTCTTGATAATTTTAACACAATTTTCTCAGTCCGGTTCCGGCTTACAGGTTCAACCCGGTTTCGGGCGGCTATGAGCGGTTCTAGGCCCTCCGACCTAACCCCGGTTTTATGTGCTACAACGAGCCAGTCATCCTCTGGTTCACGGTCTGAGCGGTTTGACCGATCGGTCGGGCCCGAATTTTAAAACATAGATCCCATCCCATCCCACACATTAGATTATCTATCTAGCATTTCCACATTTAGTAAAACAAGGGTACTTGCATAATTTAAAGCTCAAATATGTCAATTGGAGACCTAATAGACCTTATACGTCCCATCGGTATGAACTCTAAAACCCTAGGGTTTAGTGGAAAAGGGGGAAAAATATACAAATGCAGCAGAGACATGTACAAACACCAAAGTCGTAAATTCGAAGCTGGTAATATATTTAAAGTAATATAATAAGCCTGTTGATTCAATCAATTGATCGACCTACCAATCAATTTTAATCCGTTGATCTTGCTTATCCAATTTTAATCTGGTGCGTACATGTGTCATTAGTTAATTAAAAGATGTAGGGTTCGAATCCTGTTGGCGTGATTTTTCTCCATTATTTTTATTGAAGGTGTTTGGTTCGAATTTTGTTGGCGTGATTTTTCTCTATTATTTGTATCATTATTTTAGTTGAAGGTGTTGAGTTCGAATCTTATTGACGTAATTTTTTTCTTTTTTATTTATTCTCTTCTTAAATTTTTATTTTTTAACATAAAGTTGTATGACGTATTATACTTAATTTTAAAATATAACCATGATATGTTCTTATAAATAAAAAGACATACTTCCTCCGTTCAATAATATATATGAAGCACTTGACAATATATTCAACTGATGAAAAATATCAATTAACATGCGAAAAAAGATGCATTGCAGATTTTGAAGTTGGATGTTTCCAAAGTTTAGAGATGTATATGATGGTTCTTAACTCATCGGAAGAATACTTTTTGTATGTCTAATATAGTTCAATTCAAAACTATTAATTGCATAACTACAAAAACTATATACATTTATAGCACACCATTTATATTAAGTTTAATTACTCAATTAGTTATTTTTTATTACGTTTGAAGTCATTATGTGAAATTATATATTCACTCCATTTATTTTAATATATTATTTAATAAAATAATAATATTTTACAAGATTACGCTTCACACGCGTAGCGTGTGACACGATTCCTAGTACTTAATTAAGCATAAATAAATAAGCAAGATTATATATGTCGGAAATTTCTTTGGAATGGATGCATTAGCACATACAAATAAAAATTCATAAAAACAATAATGATGTAGCATTGAGCTCAAGTCCAGTGAGTTGATTAATTCTCTCTCTGCGTGTGTGAGATAGTGAAGAAGACAAAGAAAGGAGAGGGAACCTGATAAAATCGATCGGTAGCTGCTGCTCCAAGCCTCCAAGGTTCGTCTTTCTTAATATGCAGGCTGCAGCCGGACCCGGGCGGAAATGAGATGTGTCACCGTTACCATTGATTACAACCCCAATTTATTTGCTAGTCTGTCACATACTTGGACCGGACCGTCCCGTTGGGCTTTTCTAATTGGGTCCAAAAATAAAGTTAGTACTTGGTCCAAAAAGATTACTCCCTCCGTCCCACTTTAAATTACCCACTTTGCCATTTATGGCATCCCATTAGAAATTACCATGTCCATAAATGAAAAAATTTTATTCCTTTTTTATTATACTAACAAGTCCTATTAACCATTTAATTAAACACTACCTAACATAGTTACTAGTAAATCCTCCTAATTATGACCATTCAGGCCCACACTCAAATATAATAATGAAAAAGTAATGTTTTCTTAAAATTTGTGTGTAAAAAATAAGTGGGTAAGTTAAAAAAGGATATAGGGAGTAGATACACCACTAGCTAAACTTAGCCTTAGCCTAGACCCATGACCAGAGCCCCAGGCTGGCTTCTGACGGGTGCGCTTGGATGAACCGAGGAGCCATCTAGCTCCTCCCCCCTTCCAAAAGCATGGGTACCCCCAAAGGGTCCAACCTCTAAGCAATTACATGCCTTCTTATTTAATTTATTCCATCTCAACTTTAGCTATGTGGGATATCTCCCAACACCAACTTTGGTATTCCATACGATGTATCAACCAACACAATTTGAACTACAATTACTCTTTCACCACAAAAGCAATTTTAGTAATTCTTTCTCAAGTGATTTCTACTACTATAGTAGATCCATACACGTTCGAGAAACCTCCGTTTCCGATGTGTGGGGCCCCTTTGGCTGAGGTAAAAAGTCATGGAAAAACCACACTTGGTTTTAGCTAAAATTCCAACATACAAGAAGAAGAGCTCATAGGTAATCGACCAATACCTCTTTCTTAAGCCATTGAATTCGGATCTGTCTGGCAAGAGATTGAAAGACTTAACCCTTGTCGACCCCTCCAAGGACAGCCCGACCTGACTGAGAAAGATACTTGACTGGTTGGTTTTTGAAGGCAATATATCTCGGATCAGAGGAAGAACATACAAGTCTACAAAGATGTTATTTTTCCCTCGTCCCCAGGCTTAGTCAGGAGAAATAGGGCTAAGCATGCTTATGATGCTAGTTCTTGAACCGCCTAAGGCTCTGTTCATTTCGTATGAAAACTCATTATTTTCAGTTCAGTTCAGTTTCATTAAGTTCAACGCAGTTTTTTTTTTAAATTTGCCGAGTTATATATTAATACAATAAATTTATTTCATTTTAATTCAGTTCAACTTCATTCAATTTTGTTCTGTTCAATTCAGTTTTGTTTTGTTCAGGCAAAAAAGAACGGTTTCTAAGAGTGATACTAGTATGCAGTATGTACAATTACAACTCAAACCTAATACAAATAACTTAAAAACAGAACTTTGTAAGTGAAGTAACAACTCTGGTTCTAAGTCAAATCACAAAACCATCCTTGAAGTCTTCAATCTGTTCATTTGGTCCTTGTGTTCTTGATTCCTCAGAACACTAGTCCTTACAAGTTACAACATATCAATAGGGATAAAGTACACCTATGATGAAGTAATAAATTTACTATACTGAATTAACATTTAATATTAATGGTGGGGAAGTTACAGAGTGTCAGAGTCTTAGGATCTAATTTAGGATGGACTCTTTCATCCTTAAATTTAAATCGGTCCCATTCTCAAATTCCCTTAACACGTTAACTTTATACTCCCATCAAACTTTATTATACTAATCTTCAGCTCCAACCATATGAACACTATCATTATTAAAATTGGAGTGAGTCTTAGAAAAGAATGTGTGAAAAAAGTGGGAAGCAAATTCCAGTTCAGCTTTGACGGTGTACTACAACTGCAAAAGGACTACAGTATACTCCAGGGATCACGTTCGTGTGGAGGAGGCCCGGAATCAAGACGTGTGATTCCAATATCCAAATCTACCATGGTAATCATTAACTCGTGTGGTACTTCGTAATTGTTTTGGAGACAAATCCATAACTTTACCAGACAATAGTTCGCAGAATCTGAATCATATTTACAGGCCTCAAGCCGCGCATAGCATAACATGCCTGCGCAATAAATGGACTGTACTTGCGCAACTACCAAAAACACAGGCCCCCTATAGTACTAGAACTAGACTACTCACCTCGCTAGAAATATGCGATTTCCTGCCAATTAATCAATGGATTAAACATCACTTTACACAAAAATTGAAGTGAAGGAACAATGATCGATGGATGGATAAGTTATAAAAACTAAACATATCTGAAGATCAGCCCAGCTTAGAAGGGCTATAAAATCAATTAAAAAAATTAAAAAAAAGAAAAAACCAAAACAAGTCACAGAAAAAGAATTAATATCAACTCCCACTCCCACATGTACAAAAATTCTTCACACAGTGATCGAGCTCAGATCATCCAGCACTTGTCTGATGTTAGGCCTTTCATTTACAGGGAGAATGCACCTCAACGACACCGCAAGCATATCATCCATGGCCTTCGAGTGCTCTTCTCCTCCTGCAATATCCCTGTCAATGCAATCCATTCCTCTTCCCTCTTGATCGCACAGCCGCACCCAATCCGTCAGATCAACAGCTCCAGATTGACCTGAGATTATGTCACCAGCGCTTCTTCGGGTCAACAGTTCCATCAATATTACACCGAATGCATAAACGTCCGCTTTCAGTGAAGGGACGGGTTTGGCTGCGCCAGCAAGTTCTGGTGCACGATACCCAAGAGCTCCGAGGTTCAGTATCTGCTCAGCTATACCAGCTGGGGTCATCAGACGATGGAGACCGTAATCGGTAATGCGGACGCTGTAATCGGAGCCAGCCAACAATATGTTTGTTGGCTTTAGGTTTCCATGAGGGGAGCCTCTGTCATGAAGGAACATGAGACACCGAGCAACGTCAATGGCGACTTGTAATCTTTGAGTGAATGATAGCAGAGAGTATCTCCTTGGTGTTGTCTCTGCACAAAACAGATGCTCATTAGTATTTCTTGTTTTGATTTCGTAAATGGTCACGATAGCGCAAGACCCCTGGAATACTTATACACTTGTTATGTAAATAAGCATTTGGGTATAATTCAGGCCAGTAGGCAAACAAGCAAATTAAGACTCTTATACAACATACAAAAAAAGCAACAGCTGCAAAATCCATGCTTTCTGTAGATTCACACGAAACACGAGACAGTTGGTACCTAATGAACATATTGCGCATAGATAACAACAAACAAGCCAATAAAACAGAATTATCATATTGCGCATAGATAACAACAAACGAGCCGATAAAACAGAATTATCATATTGCGCATAGATAACAACAAACGAGCCAATAAAACAGAATTATCATATTGCGCATAGATAACAACAAACGAGCCAATAAACCAGAATTATCATATTGCGCATAGATAACAACAAACGAGCCAATAAACCAGAATTATCATATTGCGCATAGATACAAAATACCAAATAATTAACTGCATTGCGCTTACCGTAGAGATGCAAGGCCAAGCTATCCCCCACAATGTAATCCGCTAAAACAAGCCGCTCTTGTTCCCTGGGTCCCCAATAATAAGCTCGTAAAGTAACAAGATTCTGATGCTTTACTGATCCAATCTTTTTTACTTCCTTCGCAAATTCTTTCTTGTTTTTAACCAGACCAACCCTTAGCCACTTCACGGTCAGCATGTGCCCATTATCAATAGTTGCTTTGTACAAAGTACCATGGCTGCTTCTACCAAGTACTTCTGCAGGAGCACGAGATAGTTCCTCAGCCGTGAATACCAGAGAGGTATCCAGGAAGAAAAGTTCTCCTGCCAATCTATCTGGTGAATATACATCCATTGTAGCTGGCTGCTCTATCGTTTCAACGAAACGAGGTGAGGAAACAATTGGTGAGCCGGGAGAGGAATTCCTTCCTGAAGTTGTCGGGATGTTATCTTGTGGATTCGGGTTCACGGGTTTGCGCACAACATGCTCAGTAATTTCAGTACCAGAGTCTATTTGCCCAGACAATGACCTCGAATTCGCAGTCAACAGATGATCATTAGAAAAACTTAATGAAGTTGGTGGAGGCTCCGTGCCGCCATGGAATCTGAAAAGAGAAAGGCCATTAAATCTCCCTTCTTTGGTGTCTCTACCAGCTGTCTGTCCAGACCGAGCATGGAAATCATGAAATCGAGCTCGGTGATAAGCTAACAGGACAAAGGCAATCATCAAAGCAGCTCCTATGGATGCAACAATAATGGCTACTCTGATATTAGACTTTGAGCGGCCGTTTCCGCCACCACTAGGAGAATTAGTGGAGTGAGGTAAGCCACGGCCTGATGAGTCGAGGTTGTTTCCAGAAAATGATGATGCAGGAAACTTTTGCAAATTTGGGGGGATCTTGCCTGATAACTTATTATCAGAAACATCAAAGAAGATAAGGCTCGATGGTAGTTCATCAGGAATACTTCCGGTGAAGCTGTTATGGGATAGGTTAAGGTACTCAAGGGCGCCAAGTTTGCTTAATTCGTTAGGCAGGTGCCCAGACAAATTATTGGAAGCTAGATTTATCAACTTAAGCCTCCCCCAGTTACCTATATTGGAAGGTAATCCACCTGTCAAGAAATTATCTGAAAGATCTAGAGACTCCATTGGTGGACTGGAAGGTAGGACCAACATTTCGTTTGTGTGAGAGCCTTCAAAAGGAATTGGTCCACTGAAATGATTACCTGACAAATTCAAGTTTGTTAACGACAATGATGTAAAGAAGCTTGGTGGGATAGGACCATCAAACTTGTTTGAGCTGACATCAAGCGTCATGAGCTTGGGGTAGGAGACGGACGTCAAAGGCAAGGAGCCTTCTATGGAATTATTTCTAATACTGAGAGAAGTCAAACTCTGGAACTGTGTCATATTGCGCATGCTTCCACTCAAGCTGTTGGAACTCAAATCCAGAACTTCTAAATCGCCTCTCCAATTTGCGAGCACAGAAATCTCATCTGATAAAGAATTTTTGCTGAGATCAACAATCCGACAACTGCCTAACGACGGGGGCAAGTGGCCAGAGATTGAATTTGATGAAAGATTCAGAGTACTCAAAGTTGTTGAACTGATTTCAGGAATAGAACCTGAAACAGAAATAAATACTTCAGATAAATGCTGACACGCAATTGCTTCGCAAAAATAATAAATAATTAGGACTAACAAGCATAATTGAAGAGTTGGAGCTTAGATAACATTTAAACTCTAATCTAATTGAATTGTCCGGATAACGTATGGTGTACGCAAATAAAAATAATGCTTGGGGTACGTAAATAGGAAAACAAAATAAGACCCAAAGATTCCCATTTCAGATTCCATTGTCTAGATTCACAATATGTTAAGGCATTATGCGGCTATAAGTATTTTAAGATGCAGTAAAGATCGAAGTATGTAAATAGTAGAAAGTTTATGACAACAAGCTTTCCTAGTTCAGCCATCATGTAAGATAAACCAAATTGACTTCTTATAAGTCATTATTAAGACATATAGTTACGACTACGTAAGAATAAATAGGTCAACCTACACAAGATTAATCTTCAGTTAAAATTGACATTAACATGCATACGTCTACTAGCTACAACCCAAAGCATCAGATGAAAGTAAACTCCTCACACAAGACTACATGAAATACCCAATGCTCAATCTCTTGTAATTGACAAAGGGTTCACAATGTCCACTGTCGGGACATACTCCACAAAAGAGGTTGAAACTATCACTGATGTCTTAATATATATGCTAAAAGGATGACTCGAACTGAAAAATGAAGTGTTGGAATGTTATATCCTCAGTCCTTGTTGCAAATTATTATTACACAGACTAACAATCGGACGCAACTCACAGATTAGGAAAACCAAACCACCAGCTACTCAACTCAAGTGCTAGGTGCATTCCTCAGATTTGCACAGGTCTCACTGTCATACCATTTTAAGACAAGTTGTTCTCCTATAGGAGTATTTTCAAATTAAGCACACAAACTTATTCAGCCGAAGTGTTACATGTCCAAGGTTTATGTCTAAGACAATTCTGTAATTGTATAGGAGCTGGTGCAGGGCTGTGATGATGGTAGTGCAAGTTGTGTTTCCTTCTTAATGAAAATAGGCTTAGACACCAAGGTTCATTTCCAGAAATATTATTGCACATGATAGAAAAAAAAAAAACCCTCTAGTGTCCTTGATCTCCTATACGTACGTCTATACCGCTCTTTTGTTTTGAAATTTCGCGCCAGTCTTCATTTATAAGAAATAAAGAAACACTTACAGAACAATGCAACCTTCTAATTTGTCAGGCAAAGCATCTAGAATGTAACGATTACCACGTAATGCTTTTGGCACCATAAATACGACAAAACAGAAGCTCCGTCATACCGCGAAAAATGAAGCAAACAACTCAATGCACGTGTCGATGCATATACGTAACACTAACACCAATGCATTAGTTGTCATTACGTCTCTAAATAAATGACCATTCAATTTACAGCTACAAAACCACATTTCCACCTATAATCACATTCATAGAACACAGCAAATGGCAGGCATCGACACAAACATTTAATCAACAAAATAAATGCACATGTAAAACAAACATAAGCCAGTCAGCTGTAACAGAACAGAATCCTCACCGGAGAAGCCATTCCCGTTGAGATCCAACTCCAGCAATGGAGCTCCACCCTGCAAGAGCCCAGCCGGCAAGGGTCCAAAGAGCTGATTACCACCAAGCCTCAGCACCTGTAGGTTGGGCAGCTGTTGGAATTCTGGCAGCTCACCAGAAATCCCATTTCTACTCAAATCCAAGACCCTCAGATTCCTAAACAGCTTCATTGCATCAGAGCCCCAAAACCCTCCACCTAACTGGTTCCCACTCAAATTGACATACTGCACAGTATTAGCCAAACTGGACACATTCTCCACACTCAATTCCAATGACCCAAAGAAACCATTATCACTCAAATCCAAATGTTCCACATTCTTCAGCTTCGGAATCAACCCTCCCACGTCACCCTGCAGCTGATTGGAATGCAAATCCAGCACCTTAACCTGCTGCAACTTGTCAATTCCGTCAGGATACCATCCAGTAAAGTTGTTATTCGACAAATTCACATAATGCAAACCCCATAGATCCATCATTTTAGCCGGAATCGGGCCGTAGAAATGGTTCCCGGAGAGATCTAACACCTGCAGCGTCCACATTTGCCCCAACGAAGGCACAAGCCGACCTGATAACGAGTTTCCGGCCAGCGTTAGGTTTTGTAGCGACTTAAGCGAAACCAGCGTGGCGAATTTGAGGTCTCCGGTAAGTCCAAGCCGGTCAAGCGAAATGGAGACGACTGAATTGGACGACGCGTCGCACGAAACGCCGTGAAATCCGGCCGGACAGGCGGATACATTCGAAGGTGGCACCCAGGTGGAGAAGATTCTGTCGGAGGGGTCAGATTTGATGCCTTTTCGGAACTCAAGGAGTGATCGTACCTCATCCTCGGAAGCAGACGAGACGTGGTGGTGGAGGAGGAGCAGGAGAAGGAGAGTGATAGTCATGTTGGCGGTGAATTGGCGGTGCTGTGGTGGTTTAGGGGTGGAGCATTGGGTGGAATTAGGGTTTTTTTTAATGGAAAATGGAGGGGGAGGAGGAGATGAGCTGGTTTTTGGTGTGTGCTGAACTGTTGTGGAGAAGAGAGGACTAGACTACTGACTCACTACTGTGTGTTCTGCTCTCTTCCTTTCTCTCTCTAGTTTTGGTGGTGTGTGAGTGTGTGTGAGAGAGAGGGACAAGGTAAGTGTAGTGAGAGAGGAGAGAGAGAGGACTAGGGTTTTTATATCAGGAAATATGAGTTGTAAAAGAGTGGAGATATGTGAGCTGGGTCCCACTGCTTTTGGGGTTTCATTTGCCACTTTTTAACAGTGGTAAATTGTGATTATTGTTGCTATAAACTTTATTACGTCTGGAATTTACTCATTATTAATTTTATATTGGCTATTGTCACAATTTTTCCTTATGAAAGGGGGGACTTAAATGTGTACAAATCCATAACCGAGATTGAGATGGATTCTATTATTCTTTCTAACTCCTTTTGGCCAGGCTTGATAGAAGAGAGATTCTAGATATTTTTATGCCTTTTGGTGAGACTTTGTAATCATTTTTCTTTTATAAAAATAAAATTTTAGGGTTGATTGAGAAATCTATCTAATCATCTTTTCACTATAATGAATTGTTAGGGAAATTTACCTTTTTTTTAATTTCTTTTATAAAATAAACTTTTTGGGTTGATTAAGAAATCTATCCAATCATCTTTTCATTCATTCTAATGAATTATTAGGGAAATTTACCTTCTTTTTTATAATTTATTTTATAAAATATTTTTTTTGGGTTGATTGAGAAATCTATGTAATCATCTTTTCACTCTAATGAATTGTTAGGAAAATTTTCCTTCTTTTTAAAATGGCATGAAAGTAGATTTTGTACTAATGTACCGTAGTGGAGTGTGTGAAATGGTTGACTAAATTGTGGTTTACACTGGTTATATTAGTGGAGTGTATGAAACAGTTGACTGAATTGTAACTCATACTGGTTTACATTAGTGGAGTGTACAAAACAGTTGACTAAATTGTGATTCATACTGGTTTATATGATAGTGGACTGTGCAAAACAGTTGACTAAATTGTGACTCATTCTGGTTTACGTTAGTGGAGTGTGCAAAACAATTGACTAAATTGTGATTTGTATTGGCTTATATTGGTGGAGTGGACGAACAGTTGACTAAATTATGATGTGGTTTTATAAATATTAAGCATAATATTTTCTTCATGAAGGATCCTAATATTGGAATAGATTTACGTGTAGGTTAACAACCGTTAGTGGATGCAATATGCTATAACGAATCGTATTAATGTAGATGACTAATAATACGACTTCAACGGTTACTTGATACCTTTCGCTTCGCTTTTTCATAACGTTATAATATGTGATCGTTTCCTTGTTTTTGCATTTTCAATTTGGGTTCAAAATTTAGCGTCTAAATTTTGTGATATCAATTCTATTTTTAAAATATAAGCATTTGAATTCTTCTGAATGTACTATGTTTACTTTTTATGTATACCAATTCTGCATAGTATTAATATAGACGGAAGATCACCAACTCAAAATCTGTTGTTTAGGGTTGAAGGAAAAGCAAAGACTGATGATAGGAGCTACGGAAAGTCAAAGGTGGATGATGAGAAAGTTTTCACCGTCAAGGAATTTACCGAGAATCCGGATGTTATAGCACAATTCGAGCAGTTCTGCATTATAGATGTAAGTTTTATTTATTTTATCTTAATGGCTTCGATGATGTATAATTTGGTGATTGCCCAGGTTATTAATACACATTTTATTTTAATTTAGGAGGTTGCATCTTCACCAAAAGACACTCCTAATAATCCAGATTCTAATTTAAACAAGAATGAGGTATGCATTTCACTATTTTTTAATCTTATTCTAATGTAAATTAAAATTATCCTGAAAACTACACTAACTTTAATCTTATTTTGTACGTGGTAGGATTCAGTAATGCATTCAAAGGAGGATAGTTCTTGCACAGACAACACAGTTCTCACTCCTATGAACAACTCAATGAATGCTATGTCCGGCAATGTTGTGCTTGATGGTGATGATTTAATTTCCAGCGCTCTGTGTCGAAGAAGATAAAAATGGAGAAGAAATGAATTTTATTCCCATCTGTTCCCTTTAAACTATTCTGTCACCTTGATACTTATTTTCTTTTATTGTTGAACACCGTTTTTTAGTTTGGATTTTGGTTCGGTTTGAACCAACTCAGAGTTTTATGAACTTTATATGCCCACGTTTCTAATAATTGGTACATTTTCATGTGTTTGATGTGTTACTGATGACAATATCTTGTGTTCACTATTTGCTTTTTACGATTCAATTTTTGTTCCGTACTTTTAACAATGTCAAATACTCAGACTAACGCTTTTAACTACCAAGGATTCACGGTGTAAGAAAATGTATGTGAACTCCCGACAAATCTCACCTCACTTCCACCTAAGCTTCCCTAACAAACTTAACCGCCCTATTTATTTTATAACTTTTTCAAACTTACAGTACTTTCTTTTTTATATACTACGACACTTACCTAATACTTATGAATGTAAAATAATAATAATAATAATAATAATAATAATAATAATAATAATAATAATAATAATAATAATAATAATAATAATAATAATAATAAGTTACTACAAATTTTACTTTAAAATTCTAAATAAATTAAAATAGTAATCACTTATTTGTTTTCGTTGAGCGCACTATTCCGTTGGTTCACCGACGAGCTAATGACTAGTTCAGAATATTCAAAGGATCAACAAGAAGTTTAAAGTCACGTGCTAAGACTTTTTTAGTAAAATATTCAAACCATCAACAACTATAGATGGGAATGTGTTTAACTAACATATGCATATTGTTGCTTGATCTCAATGGCTTTTATATATATATATATATATATATATATATATATATATATATATATATATATATATATATATATATATATATATATATATATATATATATATATATATATATATATATATATATATATTCGCAGAATAAGGTACCAATGAATCAATGTTGTGTCAATGGCACTTTTATCACATGCATTTCAACTTTGATTAACCCTGTTAACATTAAATAATTAGGGGGAATTCATTCGCCAATGTTTGATGTTTATCTCCTTTCACCAATCCCACACGTCATACGTAGTTTGTACCGTGCATTCTAAACTACTCAAAAGATAGCGTTACATGCATAGTGTGGTATTTGTACATTTGCACATGTACAATCGGCATCTGTACATTGACACATTTACAATTGACAGTTACGTTGGCACCTTTACTATCGTCGTACGAGTTAAAAGGAATATTTGAGCATGTTCTACCAATTATACAATATCCTAGCGTTCATTTCAGGTACGTAATAGTGTTGAAATTATTTGATTCATATGTAGTGGTTTTGCAATAAAATCATTTTGTTTATATTGGAGTTGCCAACGTCAATGTAATCCAACATTATTGGGCTCACTAAATCGTGATGTTGTGATTTTTTTTAAAGATTAAATCAATTAACACCCAAATGTTCTGTACAAGTGTAAGAGGGGCATACCCCAATATACAAATGCATGTTACAAATTTCTAGCAAGACTTCAGTACAAACAAGGAGATCCTAATAGCCAGTGTAGCTATAGAAAGTGAAACATACATCACAAGCCCATAGACTCTAGTAAACAACTATGACCTAAATGAGCTTTTGAAGTATAATGGGCTAGCCTGAGATTTCTAGATCCGTTTTGAACTCCAGCAAGTAAATGTGATCCAAATATGATGAGATAGGTCAACTCCACTCTACTAGTTCCCTTTGGCAATAATCTAGGATGACGACCATTCATCCAACTCAGTAGAATTGCAGTCGCAATATACTTCCCTCAGTTTCATAAATCTTCCGATGCAGTTAATGGTACAACAAGGGAATAGAGTAAGATGCCATACATGTACAGTTTAACAAGGCCCAATCGACTTGCACCATATCAGAAAGGACTCAGAATCTATATTTCACTTTTTTCTCCAAGTAAAACTTGCAGATCAGCAAACACTCGAAAACATGTAAAAGTATCTTGCTTAACTACACAAAAAAAAATACTAGATTCTTTTCAAATCATCAGTCACTTTCTAGTAAACCTATTATCATATTTACAAGTAAGATGCAGTCTAGTCAGGAAAGAATGTGTTATACCATGACAAACCTGACCAATGTTTATAGTGGCACCAGGAAAAAAACTACTTCATTTTGAAGCCTCCAAATTGCCGCAATTGTAGAACAGAAAAGAGCAGCTTTAAGTTGAAAAACACACCCTTTATGCACTGTTGCTTGTGCAAAAGACTCCCTGTAATCTGCAAAATCCATTGGAACATTGTATATATCTACGCAATGTAAAATTCATTGCAAAATTCATCGAGATTTTTATACATATTAAGAGTAATATATTTTTTATGGAGAATTCTAATACCATAATATATTTGTGTGTAGGTTAATAACCGTTAGTGGATGCAATATGCCATAGCATAGTATTGAATCGTATTCGTGTAGTTGACTAATAACATACTTCAACGGTTACTTTACATCTTTTCGCTTAACTTTTTCTGAACGTTATGACGTGTGATCGTTTCCTTGTTTTGCGTCTTGAATTTGGGTTCAAAATTTTATGTCTAAATTTTGTGATATTAATTCAATTTTTAGAATATAAACATCTGAATTCGTATTAATGTACAATCTTTAACTTTTTGCAAGACTACGTCTGTGTAGTAATAATACACCGAGGAAGATCACAAACTTACAACTTGGTAAAATATGCAAACCATCAATAATAAGCTTACAGTCATGTGCTAGCACTCGGAAAAAATATTCAAACTATCAACAACTATAGCTAAAGAATGTTTAACTAACGTATACATGCATATTGCCGCTTGGTCTCAATGACGTACATATTTGGAATAAGGTATCAATGAATTAATGTGGCAGCGCCACTTTTATCACGTGCATTTCAATTTCGATTATCATGTATACGTCGTTAACAAATAGGGAAAATTCATTTGCATGCCCATATTTAATGTTTAATCTCCTCTTACCAATCGCATACATCCTAAACTAGTCAAAAGTTAGGGTTACATGCATATTGTGGCATTTGTATATTGGTACCAATACCATCGTAGTACAAGTCAGGAGAAATATTTGTGTATGTTATACCAATTATACGATATCCTAGCTTTCAGTTTAAATAATAATGTAGTAGTTGAAATTATGTCATTCATGCATATTATGTGGTTAAATATATATTTTTTATATTGGTGATGCCAACATTAATTTGGCAGATTTCACATGACTATTTGATACGTTAAGGGTTTTGAAGAGTACATCTCTCGAATACGAAAGAGTGATCTAAAAGATATATTATAGAGTAATCCGCCTAGCCTTTTTGGTGGGGGTGGTTTGTGGTTGTCCGGTGGACTTGGTGGTGGTCAAAGGTGTGATGGCGGTCAAAGGTGGACTTAGATAGTGGCATGATGGACTCTTGTGGTGGTCAAAGGTGGAGGGTGGTGGTCATAACGTCGAAGGGTAGTTTTCGTACTTTCACATTTTCAAAAGTACTTCAATTTAATAAAAGAAGGCTTTTGAATTGAAATTTTGAATCCAAATGGTCAAATAATTTGGACCTAGTTACGTTACCAACACTAAAAAAAAACGCAGTTTAGTGACGCTCCCATGCGTCGCTAAACCATTTAGCGACGCATAGCAAATGCGTCGCTAAACCCGTGGTCGCTAAATGGCGAAGCGACCCATGGGGTCAAGCGTCGCTAATTTAGCGACCATTCTGTGCGTCGCTAAATTAGCGACCCACCAAAAATGGGTCGCTAATTTAGCGACGCATAGACCCATGCGTCGCTAAATCTGGGATTTTTTTTCAAAAATAAATTCTCCTCTCTACCTTGTGTTTCCTGGGTTTCAAACCTCGGACCTCCTTACCCAACACCTTACTAACCCAACACCCTTACCGCTCGGCTACCAATACTTATAATAATTCTTGTATAAGTTCTAGATAATATATAGTTGTTGCTCTTCATAGTCACTTCCATATGTTTATATTTATAAACCGTTTATATCTTCATACGGTTTGAGATATCTCAATTACTAAGTGGACTATCTAAGGAATAAGTCACTAAATTTTAATTTTTTTTTAATTTCTTAACGGTTGATGCGGTCCAATTTACGCACAAACCAACAAATTTGCAACGTTGTCGGAATTCAACGAAATTTGGTCGGCGGCTCCGAAACGGTGTGAAAAGTTGAAGTCACAGCTTCGCGGTGATGTACGATGGGTCGCTAATTTAGCAACGCATAGACCCATGCGTCGCTAATTTTTGCGACGCATGAGTTTTGGTCGCTAAAATTAGCGACGCATAACCATGCGTTGCTAATTTAGCGACGCGCTTCGCTAATTTTAGCGACCAAAGCTCAAGGGTCGCTAAATTAGCGACGCATGGTTATGCGTCGCTAATTAGCGTCGCTATTTGCCGTTTTTCTTGCAGTGCAAGTAAATCAAACCACAAAATATTTTACAATCTAGTCTCATTAGTTATCATTTGGTCTCACTTTTAGATTGATTGGTAAAAAAAAAAAAAAGTACCCGGGTACTAAAATACAAGTACCGGGTACTAAAACTAATGAGATATTAAGTGTCGGGTACTAAAACTTAAGTACCCGGGTACCAAAATTAGGGGATGCTAAATGTTGGGTATTTAAATACAAGTTTTACCTACGACGATTAGCAGGGTAGTAAAACTCAAATACCTGGGTACTAAAACTAATGAGACTAATATGTAAACAAATTTATAGTAGTATTCAAATGGTTTTTTTGTTGAAACGGTGTAGTATTCAAATGGTAAAATATAAAATCAAATAAAACTAATTGGTAGGCCCCCCTTTATCAATCATCCAGAACCCCGATTTTTGCCTAAAGTTGGGTCACATAGTAAGGCAATTTTTTTTGTTTGGTAATCCAAAATGGTACCTCTCCAATTTAGGTACTCCAGAATGTCATCGTCCAATTTAGGTACTCCACAACAACACCATGTCCAATTTAGGTACTCCGACCAATTTTCTAATGTGTCAAACCGGAAACACATTTTTGACTTAAAAAAATAAATGGAAATTAAATTCAGGACACGTGGCGTGTTTCTATTGGTTCTGGCTTATTTTTTTTTAAAATCTTTTAATTATGTTTTAAAATTGTAAAAAAATATAATATCATTTTAAAATTATTAATAAATATTAAAAAACAAAAAATTATTATAAAATAAAAAATTATAATAAAAAATTTTAAACTATTTTAATAAAAAAAACAATTTCAAAAAAATTAAAAAAATTCTTTTATTTAAAAAAATTACTCGAATACATCTTTTTTTTTAACAAATTAAAATAAATTAAAAGATTTTTTTTAATTTTTTTTTTGAAATTGTTTTTTTTTACCATTTTTTTATATATTACTATTATTTTTTATTAAAATATTTTTAAAAAATTATTGTATTTGTTTTATTTTATAATTATTTTTTATTTTTTAATATTTATTAATAATTTTAAAATGCTATTATATTTTTTTACAATTTTAAAACATAATTAAAAGATGTTTTTTATTATAATTTATTTTTTTAAGTCAAAATTGTGTTTTCCGGTTTGACCCATCAGAAAATTAATTTGAGTACCTAAATTGGACATGGTATTGTTGTGGAGTATCTAAATTGGACGATCACATTCTGGAGTATTTAAATTGGCGAGGTACCATGGGATTACAGGCTGTAACTCAAGAACATGGAGTACCAAAATTTTTTTTTGCCCACAGAGTAACGAACCAGATTAGAGCTTTGTGTTTATCAAGCTGCCTCCTATTGGTAACATGCATGGGCCAGTCCATTCTTACAGACTCGGGCCCAAAAATATCCTGCTAAGGCCCATCAGCCCATTCACCTTCTTTCATGCATAAATGGGAAGAAATAATTTATTCCAATTATCCATCTTATCATTTTCATCTTCTTACATGCAATTAAAAGAAGAAATAATAAAATAAAAGTGAATAAGAATAAATTATATTTCCCCTCATTATTAAGTTAGTCTCTCTTCTTTTTATCGGATAAAATAACATTACCAGTTTAGTTCAAATTTATTCAATTGTTTTTCATATTACAAAAAATACTTTCACATATCCATTAAATCCATCAATTTTACTTGAATTGTTTTGGGTATGTTTCCCCTTGAATTAATTTTAAATTATGTACAAAGAGTAATTATATGATAGAATTAGAAATACTGATTACTTTCTCTCTCTCCCTCTCTTTGTTTGTTTTTTCAAAAAATGAAATCATAAATCAAATGTGATTGTTTGCACAAGAGTACTACTACTACTACAAGAGTAGTGAAAAGCAAATCAAATACAAACAAATCAATGGGGAATAGTGATGGAATTATTGAGATCAAACATACAAACACTAAACTACAAAGCTAGCATATATTATTATACTGAAGTGTAGTAATGGATTGAAGAGATGAACAAAGAGTCTCTCTCCAGTGTGTCACCTTCCTTCTGGGACTAAAACTGAATTTAAAAGTGGGAAAGACACAAAGAAGCCAACCCTCTTTGTGTTGGTGATTGAGCTTTATGTTTTGGAATCACCAGACAGACAGGTCAGTCAAATGAAAACTGATGAAAAAACAACAACATAAATTATTAAGTAGTAACCCCCCATCTCACTATAAGTTACTACTAGTATATTAATAACATTGTACTATAACTTGCTAGCTCATCTTTCTTGAAGAAATTAAAATGAGATATTCAAGTGTTCTTTCTCTTCTTCTGCTAATAGTACTACTTTTCATATCTGTTATCACTAATGGCAGATCATCTACTGCACTTACCACCAATGTAATGGCAGTGAATGCTGGGAAATCCCCTACTAATTTGGTAAGCAATCATTCATATATACGTAGATTATCTATCTTATATAATTTCTCAAGTTAGACTGGACACACAGAGTAACATGCATGAATTAGTCAAGATTATTGATCATGAGTATATATATATATATATATATATATATATATATATATATATATATATATATATATATATATATATATATATATATATATTTAAGTTCTGTTTTGGATATTTTGATTACAAGAACTACATATATAGTTTTGTTTTATTGGATGCTTTCTTGGTAGAAATTTCATCACAAGTTTGAGTTTTAATTTCACAAGAATATAGAGTATACACTTGTAGCATGATATATTTGTTGTCTGGACTGGATCAGGGGGCAGAAAGCAAGTGCGAGGATCCGGTAAGTAGTAGTCTAGAGTGCAAAGAGGATGCTGAAGGACGTTCACAAGAGACTATCTTAGAGAATGAAGATTACATCTATACACAGTCTCTACCTTGATTACCAGGCCAACACTAGTTTTTTTTTTTATCTCTGTAACTTTTGTTTTGATCGTTAAATAAGCATTAACATTGCCATTGGAACAGTTTGTTTAATTTATGTAATGACTCTTAACATTATAGAGAAGTTATATCCTAATTAGTACTCTTGACCAGAGGAAGAGCAAGAGTGTGTGTTCTAACTTCTAGATCACATTGTTAAATATGTGATCAATTTTAATTTTTTCATATAATTCATGACCATGGGGTAGATAACATGTATGAGAATGGCCTTAAAAACATCGAAATTTTTCTCTGTTTATTTATCTGAGTAGAGTTTCCAGACTTGTTCATTCAATATTTGTAATGTAACTTGTAATTAAGCTTGTTTCTTCAGGTTTGCTTGTCTAGTTTAGATATGAATTTGTGTTTGGGCCGTCCTATTTTCTGTCTATTACGGCCCAATATGCCCCAACAATTGCAAGCTCTAATATCCCACAACAGGAACACATATCTCTTCTTTACGCTTTATATACAGCTAGCTCCTTATTTATGCTTGTCCCTTCGGGGACATCCGATAAAATTGGAACGATACAGAGAAGATTAGCATGGCCCCTGCGCAAGGATGACACGCACAAATCGAGAAATGGTCCAAATTTTTTTCCTTTTGAAATTTATGAACAAATTTAAATTAATTTGAGAATCATCAATCTTCTGGAACTTATGAATGAAGATGGACATGATAATTTGTTTATTTTAATTTCTTATTACAACTAAGTTTGACCATGGAACTTAAAAGAAAAAGAGGAGAAAAAAAGTGAGGGGAGGCTGTGAGACAGCAGCAAGACCATATATCCCGGCCAACCGTGGCTGATCCAAGAACTATCCTCTATGGCTACTGAGTGGAAATTGTAAGGAAGAGTGTATGTTCTATCTAAGTCTGAAGCTGAAATAGCAGAAACAGAAATTGTATTTTTATTTGCATATGGTGGGCCAAGTATTTTGTAACTCTATTTGGGTTATCCTGTTCGGCCTAGTTTTTTATGTGGGCTGGAACTTAGAACTAGGGATCACAATGAATTTATAGGGGGGCTCATCCGACCTGGCCCTGCTTACCGCGCTTAGGTATTACCGTGTCCCTCTAATAGATTGCAGTGCCCTTATTCAGGGCTTTCCAGTTCATGATAGACTGATAGTTTCTATTGAACAGAAAAATCAGAATTGGACCAATATATACTAAATCGAATGAAATTAATTGCAGCTTCATTGGAGCAGTTATCGTAGTCGTGGGGCTTTACGCAGTTATACGGGGTAAAACAAACAGATGAAAGCTTCAAATTAAAGAGGTTAATATATGATCAGAACAAGACAGATGAGTTGCTTGTGGTGGACAAGGAAACATCAATATTAATGTAGCATATACATGCAAGGTTGAAATTGATGTGAAATCGAAGATTCATGAGAAGGTCAGAAGGATCCCTTACAGCAGATGGAGCCATGAAAAATACATGCCTGATATGATTTTAACGCCCAGAGCCCGTTCTGTTTTATATATATATATATATATATATATATATATATATATAGATATATATATATATATACATATATACATATATATATATATATATATATATATATATATATATATATATATATATATATATATATATGTATATATATATATATATATATATATATATATATATATATATATATATATATATATATATATATATATAATGTGTGTGTTATATGATTTTGTTGAAATGTTTCTTCTCTGAGACTTGGCTCAGTACAGTAAACTATTGATTGTGAAAATATGGAACTAACAAGAATGAAATCATGTGAAACGCTAGATAAAAAGGTACAAAAACAGAATCAACTTAAGATGGATACAGAAAGGATCATGTGTACATATTAAGGACTCGAGTCGAGACTATATATACCGGCCATATTGAGGAAAATACCAGTTCAGTTCGATAAATCACACGTGGACAACATTATCCTTAAGGATACGTACGTAGATTGAACATTCGTGTGATGAAGAATGGAGCCTGACATGAAGGAGAAGAGTCTATCTGGATAGCCAAGGAGACTGCCTGAAACCAAATTAACCATGTAACCATATAATGGAAACATTGATTGATTGATTAACAATGGAGCAGGCAAGTCATCCTTGGCTACCAAATTAACAAGACTCTTACCACCATGTGAGGCTACACTTCTTCTAACTTCTTATAAGGAAGTGCATTTTGGTTTCGGAATGGCAGTAAAAGCAGGAGGCCTGGCATGAGAGGTAAGAGCACGTCCGATTAGCCAAGGAGACTGCCTAAATCGCAAACACCAAATGAAGCAGGCTATCTTAAGTTCTTAACCGACTGATCATTTGTTGCATATTGCTGCAGGCAAGTCATCCTTGGCTATCAAACCTGCTCTTATCTTCATGCAAGAACAACTCTTGAATATTGCATGTTTGTTAGTTGGTTGCCTATTTTCTTGAATGAATCACTCTATTTATAGATAGGGCTAAGGATGATGGTGTCTAATATTATTCCAAGTGGTTACAAAAGGTCTTTTTTTAAATGTATTGATTATGTGAAATGGAATTATTCAATCCTTATTTTTATTTTTTCTCCATACTTTATCACCATTCTTTGCTATTTTTGGCCTTCCAATCATGTTCTGCATTATCTCTAGGCCCATGCTTGGAATATGTTCCCTTGTAGCCCTTCCCAATTCCTCTCTATCCAATTATAGAACAATGAAATTTATAAGAGAAATTCACAATGCCCATAAAGCCATTATTAGAGTAATGGATAGAAGACTGACTCATTGATGTTTGTTGTAGTAAAATGAGTAATTAATTATCATAAAATTCTTTTAAATGTAATGATGATTGTCCTCAAGAAAAGTCTATAGTTAACTATTTTACACAAGTGATTTGACATACTCATCTAATTTACCGACAGTTGTTGCCTTGTTGGCTCACTCCGGGTTCAAGTTTTGCAGACGTACACTGTTAGGAAAACCGCTCCCTAAAAAAGAATCCGATTGAATAAGTCGCATGCAACAGATACAGTAGAAATCCAAAACGACATAGAGTACTCATCTAATTTATTCCTTTTTTTTTTATAGATAGAAAAATCATGACTTTTAGTCTTTTACAGTAGTAGCTAACAAGCATGTTCGTTATGATTAAGGGATCACTAAATATAATTATGGATTTATGTGGGATATAATGCATGCTATTTTTGCAAATCAGTTATCAGGCATGGAGTTTTTGACTAGTATGGATTTCAAACAAGGCATCTCTGGATCTTATCCTCCACTGGTCACGAACCAGACACATCTACAAACCAGCTTTTCCCCATTTCCCTCTACCTTTTATCTCTTTCAATGGATACACCATATATAAAAAGTCATAATAATGTAGTTATAAATAATAAAAAGAAAACAGAAAAAGAAAGGAACATCTAATTGCTACCAATTTTAACTCGACCAAATCT
Organism: Plantago ovata; assembly: GCA_028274465.1. Lineage (NCBI taxonomy): Eukaryota > Viridiplantae > Streptophyta > Magnoliopsida > Lamiales > Plantaginaceae > Plantago > Plantago ovata. The sequence continues at coordinate 8,503,317 of CM051456.1, read as the reverse complement.
TCAAATTTAAAACTGAAAGGGGATTGTATCTCTGTTATCAACCAACTTCTCCAGGCATCACCTTATTCCAGGATTGGCCGTATCATTGCGGAAATCAAAGCAATCACCTCTTCTTTTTCTATTTCGTTTATGCATGTTTATCGTACTTGTAATAAAACCACACATTGTTTGACTCATGACTCTAGGTGTGATTGCGTAGGTTTTGACACTTTTACTTTTGCCATATGTTCCTGATTGATAATATAATCATCTTTTTCTAAAAAAATAAAAGAAATCTATTCATTTAAACCGATTCTCGAATAGGGCTATACCTTTCATCTGTCACATTAATCGATTGACCTTTTCCGCCCTCTTTTTGTACAGAATGCTATGCCTTACCAACAATATCAAACATGCACATCAGCAAATGTTTGGGTTTGACATTTGTGAAAAGGGATAGAATATACTTACTCCGTTTCATTACAAAGTTCTTAAGGTAACTATTTATCGCGACCTTTGACCACGTATAACTCTCAAATTACATTAGAGCAAAATATAATAAAATTATATCATGAAATTAAATGGAGTATATTTTTATAATCAACTTTTAATTTATATAGATATAGTTTAATTTAAAAGTCATACATGATCAAAGGTCGCGATGAATAGTCTTTTAGGAATTTTGTAATGAAAGGGAGAAGGAATTAAATAGTTATACATGCATGCGTATATATGTGGAATAAGCATAAAATCACTTGTAAAAAGAAAGAGATGCATTTTAAATTTGACTTGTATAGTAGTGGTGCGCCTATAGCATCAAATCGATTGTGTGGCAAAGAGAACCCTACTACCAAGTGGATGATGGTGAACATTACACGTCAGTGCCACCTTTCAAATCTATTGGCCTTCACCGGATGATGCATATAACTTGATTAAGGACCAAATTAATTTTTAATTAATTAATTCTTTAGACAAAACAGATTCTTCTATTCCTATCAATTGCAGAATGAGCTAGAATCCTTGTGTTATTTGTCGAACTCGTGTCCATCAATGAAATTGATTAAGGATGCTAAGTAGTAAAAAGAGATCGGACCGACGGGTTGGTATATGTGTATTTGAAGTTATAAAGTGGTAGTGTAGAAATAAGAATAGGGTAATTAGATAAATGAAATTGTTGTCCATGGGACTGAGAAAAGGGCTAGCGATTTTCTGATTTTAATCATAAAAAAGCCGCATGGCAATTTGGTAATGAAAAAGTCTAGTTATTTTACCAATATACCCCCTTCACCCCCTTATGGCTCTTAGATTTGGCAGAAGGGGGTAAAAATGGTTGTGAAAACTTCAAAGATCATTTGATGATGGTGGATGGTGGTTGTGGTGGCCGTGCACATCATCTGAGGTGCAGTGGTTGTGGTTGTGGTGATGTGGTGGTCATTATGTGTAGTGGTGGTGGTGTGGTCAAAAGGTGTTTGGGTGGTGGTGATCTGATTAAATGGTGGTGGTTGTTGATTAAATGGTGAAGGTAGTTCCGTCAGTACACAAGGACAAAACCACTGCATTCTAAATTTCTAATACAAAAACGTTTTGGGTCGTTTTTATTAGAATTTTCGAATTGGCCCGACGCGTATTTTTCCCCAAATATATGGGCCACCATACATACAGTTTACAGAGGTACTTAATTGGGTCGGCCATCTCGTGGCCCACATAACCAAACTTTAATATTCTTGCTAGTGTTGCAACCTACAACCTTAATTGCCCTGCATGTGCAACTCCAAAGCCAATTACATGTGTCTTCTTTGGAACAGAGTGGTTTGAGTTTGATATAAAATATGCAAATCACATTATAAAACAATATGCATACTGTTGTTTATATAACAAATACATCAAGTCCAAAACGCAAGACGAGGAGCTTTAACAATGTAAATTCATCTACTTATGCGAGCGATCGATATGTAGGAATAGCCCTAAGATGCTTGGCTCTACACGTTACGAAACCAAAGTGCTCCGACATGTCTAGCTCAGAATGGGACATGCCATCTGGAAGTTTCCAGTCGAAGCAATGCACCAATTGAGCAAGCACAAGTCGAACCAGTAGTAGTCCTAGTTGCATCCCGGGACAACCCCTTCTCCCGGCCCCAAATGGTAAGAGTCGGAAATCATGCCCAGTAACATCAACATTGCTAGTCATAAACCTCTCGGGTGAAAACTTTTCAGGGTCCGGCCAAATTTCAGGATCTCTACCAATAGCCCATACATTCACCATGATTCTGGATTTCTTTGGAACGTGGAACCCGTCTAGCGAGCAATCTTCCATCGACTCGTGAGGCAGTAGTAAAGGAGCAGGAGGATGAAGCCTCAACGTTTCTTTCACAACGAAATCCAAATATTCAAGGCGTTCAAGATGTGATTCCTCCACCATATGCTCCTTTCCAACAACCATTTCCAATTCTTCTTGGAGCTTCTTCATCTTCTCCGGGTGCCTTATGAGTTCCGATAACGCCCACTCAATTGTCGTCGAAGATGTATCTGAACCCGCTATAAAGATCTCCTACACAAACCATACATATATCATATCCAGTTACATCTCGAATTATGCTTAAATGAAATAACTTTCAATCATCCAATATGATTAAAAACGTTAATGAAAACAAAAGAAAACTTACCAAGAGCACGGCCTTAACATGACGACGGTCGAATTCGAAGCCAGCTTCGCCAGACTCCAACATATCCACCATAATATCCGTAAAGTCTTGAGTTCGAGTATTATCTTTATCCAACACATGATCACGAATGATCCTCTCTAGGAACCCGTCAAAAATCTTGCTCACCCCCTTCATTCGACGAGTTAACCCCTGTAAATCCAGCGCCTCTATATACGGAAAATAGTCCGCCAGATTAAAAGCCGCACCAAGCTGTTCCGCCTCATCCATAATAGCTTTAAAACCTGTCTCACCCACATCACTATTATCATACTTCCTCCCAAACACCATCAAACATGTTATATCCGCGGTCAGCCCTGCCACGCTCGCGCTCAAATCTACAACCTCTTCATTTTTCGCAGAATGTTTTATCGAATCGATCAGAAGCTCAACCTCTTTCGTCCTCATGGGACGAAACTGGTTGGTCTTGAGTTGACTTAGCAACTTGAGGGTACAGAGTTTCCTCATGTTGCGCCAGTATGCGCCGTAGTGGGCGAAAATAATCCCTGTCTGGTCATACCCTACGTGCTTGGAAGCCTGCATAGGAGGCCGGTTGGCGAAAATGTCGTCGTGGGACTTGAGGACAAGCTCGGCTGCATGTGGTGAGGATACAACGATGGCTGGGACGAAGCCGAACCGGAGGGACATGATGGGGCCATGTTTACGGGCGAGAACGGCCAAGTTTGAGTGTGGATTAGTCCCTAAGAGATGGAAATGGCCTAGAATGGGAAGCCCTATTGGACCTGGAGGCAGTTTTTTGTTCTTGTTTAGGCTTTGGAGTAGTTGAAACAGTAGGTAGAGAAACAGAATCAATGAGATTAATGCCCAAAGACCAGCCATCTGATTGAGCTAATCTTCTTTCTTATTGATTGAGCACAGTAATTATGTATAGTGTTGAAATGTTGGACCTGTGAGACTCTGAGTCACTAATTAATAGTAGTACTGTTGCAGTGTTGCTTCTTGATATTATTGATTCAATTAATAGTAGTGTTGCAGTGTTGTAATTTGTCTTTATCTTCTTATCTTGATTCTGTATATATGTCCAATATGAACCTCACCATAGACCTATGAATTTTATGTGCACGTTTTGTCGTCTCACGATTGATGCTACTTGCGATTTAATTGTGGTGAAGGATATTTTAGTACTTAAATAAAACACATGAAGTTTCTTTTGGATATTACTTTGTAGCCGATCACTTTCATTGTTGCCAAGTCCCACTGGGCCCGTTGAGCTTTTAAACAGCGAAATCGTCTACTTATGCATCCGACATGTTGGAATAGCCCTAAGATGCTTAGCTCTACACGTGACGAAACCAAAGTGCTCTGACATGTCTAAATTAGAATGCGACATGCCTTCTGGGAGCTTCCAATCGAAGCAATGCACCAATTGAGCGACCACCTGTCGAACCAGTAGTAGTCCTAGTTGCATCCCGGGACAACCCCTTCTCCCGGATCCAAATGGTAATAGTCGGAAATCATGCCCAGTAACTTCAACATTGCTAGTCCAAAACCTCTCGGGCGAAAACTTTTCTGGATCAGCCCAAATTTCAGGATCTCTACCAATAGCCCATACATTCACCATGACTCTCGATTTCTTTGGAACGTGGAACCCATCTAGTGAGCAATCTTCCATTGACTCGTGAGGCAGTATTAAAGGAGCGGGAGGATGAAGCCTCAACGTTTCTTTCACAACGAAATCCAAATATTCAAGGCATTCAAGATGTGATTCCTCAACCATATTCTCCTTTCCAACAACCATTTCCAATTCTTCTTGGAGCTTCTTCATCTTCTCCGGGTGCCTAATGAGTTCCGATAACGCCCACTCAATTGTTGTCGAAGATGTGTCTGAACCCGCCACAAATATCTCCTAAATACACATCATTTTCATTCAGTTACATCTCTATTCATCATTTCACTAAATCCAGGGGGACTTTTTAATTGGTCAAAGTAATGCTAAACTGAATGAAGTTTACACTTTGGCACTTTGCACAACTCAAATGATTAAAGGAATGACTAAACTGAATGAAATTTAAGAGAATTTATCTAAATTGAATTGAAAAAAAAAAAAATGATTTGGTTCAGATGCAAACTTACAAATAGCACAGCCTTAACATGCCGCCGGTCGAATTCGAAGCCAGCTTCTCCGGACTCCAACATATCCATCAAAATATCAGTAAAGTCTTGAGTTCGAGTATTGTTCTTATCCAACACATGATCACAAATAATCCTCTCTAGAAACCCGTCAAAAGTCTTGCTCAACTCCTTCAATCGACGAGTTAACCCCTGTAAATCCAGCACCTCTATATACGGAAAATAGTCCGCCAGATTAAAGGCCGCACCGAGCTGTTCGGCCTCATCAATAACAGCTTTAAAACCTTTCTCACCCACATCACTATTATCATACTTCCTCCCAAACACCATCAGACATGTTATATCCGCGGTCAGCCCTGCCACTCTCGCGCTCAAATCCACAATCTCTTCCCTTTTCGCAGCATGTTGAATTGATTTGATCAAAAGCTCAACCTCTTTCGTCCTCACGGGGCGAAATTGGTTAATCTTGAGCTGACTTAGCAACTTCACTGTACACAGCTTCCGCATGTTGCGCCAGTGTGGGCCATAGTGGCCAAATATAATCCCTTTCTGTTCGTACCCTACGTGTTTGGAACCCTGGTGGGCAGGCCTGTTGGCGAAAATGTGGTCGTGGGACTTGAGAACGAGCTCTGCTGCGTGTGGAGAGGATATGACGATAGTTTGGACGAACCCGAGGCGCAGGGACATGATGGGGCCATGTTTACGGGCTAGACGGGACAGATTTTGATGTGGATTGGTTCCTAGGAGATGGAAATGGCCTAGAATTGGAAGGCCAATTGGACCTGGTGGCAGTTTTTTGTTTCTGTTAAAAGATTGGAGTAGTTGATTGAGTAGATAGAGGAACAGAATCACTGAAATTGCTGCCAAAATACTATCCATAGTGATATCAGATTCAACTTAGTTTCTTGATTGATTATTTGATAAATTGAGCTTTACAGAGCTGAAATGGTGGATCCATGTTACATTACATATATATAGTCGATTAATACATGTGACATAAATAAACATACGGGATGTATATATTATAAACTATACATATATACACACAGTGCGACGATGCTCTATGATTGAGTCATTGACGTAGTCACGTAATTAATTTGTGGTATATGTAACATGTGACGGGCGGGATTTAGTGGATTTACGACAGATGAGCAGCTGCTGAAATGAAATCTCAAGTCTTATCTTGGTTTGTTCTAGATGCATGGATCCATCAAAATCATCAATTTAGCATCGTTGAGTACTGATGTTACATATACATGAATTTAGTCCATATTTGCAGCAGCGTTTTCTGTTCGATGAGTTATGTGTGTCTACGTCTTAAGACTCTTAACGCCTGAGATGAAACGGTGATTTTGTTGTGAGGTGGGCACATGAAGTTCGTTTTTAGTAATTACAAAAATAGAAATATATAAATGGTCTTTGGAGTTCAACTGGTTTTCTCATTTAATTTAATAATATAAGTTTTGTGTTTGGAGCTCATTTTGTAAGATGACCAACAATATTCATCATTTTAATTCTAATATCATTTTCCCATTTTCTTTCTTGTATCACTTCCTCTTTCTCTCTCTAGTCAATAACTCCAATAAAATCTCCAACCTTCATTTTTTCACTCATCCTCCATATCCATATCATCTATATCCTCCATTCTCCTCAATTTTCGAACATGAGTTAAAACAAAAAATATGCGTTTTTACATATCATCATTACCCTACTCTATATACCTATTTTTATCTCAAATTAACATCAAACACAATTTTTCTTCACACCTTAATTAATTGAGGTAACTATTCATCATTTTACAACTTTTTCTTAAATTAACTCCCAAGTTGAGCACCAAACACTTTGATAGACCCTTAAATAATTTGCACATAGCTTCCAATTTTTATACGACTCCACTAAAAATCAAATCATAGTACAACATTAATAAATATAGTTGAAAGAGAAATGATAACAACTCCTTTTAAATTAACTTTCCAAAAAGTTCCAAGAAAATCAGCTCAACGTGTACTCCTCTGTCCCGTTTGAAATTACTCAGTTTGACTTTTTTCGATCAACAATTTTCAACTTTGATTCTTAATTACTTTTAAACTATAATGATAACATATTTAATAAAATTATATTATGAAAATTTAGGTCCTATATTTTCATAATATGATTTCGTCAAATACGTATCTTTATAGTTTAAAAGTAATCGGAAGTCAAAATTGAAAACTATTGGCCGTAAAAAGTCAAAGTGGATAAATTACAGTGGGACGGAGGGAGTAATTAAAAGAAACCGACAACAAACACCAGTAAACCTACTTAAAAAGTTTTAGTTTACCGTAAACTTTTCTTATAAAGATTGTTTGATTTGGACTAGGAAAATAAAAATTAACATTTCTTAAATAATTCGGTCCAAACCCACAAGTAAAAAATGTAACTGTAGTAGTAAATGTGGAACTTTTCCTTGATTGATTTGTTAAAATGGACTAGGAAAATGTTTAACGGACCAGAAACCATTTCCTTGTTTCGTTCGACAAATGTCAATTTCCGCAAATGTTTGTTGTCCAAAATACCCCTCTATGTTTTGAAAAATGGGGTTGTATAATTAAACGGAGATTGATCTTCGCACATTCTTCTCCCATTCTCCAATCTCATCAATCACCGGAAAAACCTCGCTCCTCACTCATGGGCGGCCTGGATTTAAGTCTCGATTTCGAGGTACGTTACGGATTCTTAATTTAGTGAGACATATCGAAATATATTGAAAACGTTTCCAAATTGTAATAAAAATGAAATTAAGTATCTTCAAAAACTAATATAAAATTTATATTTGAATTAATCAAAATCAAAATTCTGTCACCACCAGTTATGCGATATGCTAGACCAAGGTGTTAAAAATTGAATGTATACTACTACTGCTGTTGTAATTAATAACATGCCATGATTTTCACACATTGTTTCATCTTTTCCAGTGTTTTTCTTTCTTTCTTTTTTTCCTTCAAAACCTAATCCGATAAATAATAAAAACTCACATCTATAAAACCTTCCGATTGCAGTGATAATTTAAGCCACAATTCTACTTTCATAACAAAAGAAAAGTCATAATTCAACATTCTTCCCATAATTTATTCTTATTTCTCCTCTTAAGCAGATTTAGTATGAAGTTTCTACAACTTCAACGGGCGAGAAGCTTTTTCCTTATGGTACATGCTTTGAATTTATGATGAATAAGGGACTTAGATTCTTTGAAAGTCACAACTGATCGATCCAATTCCATGGCCACAACTAAGGTTTTTACGATGAATAAGGAACATGTCGATATTTAGATCCATAGCTGTATGTCACCGGTCAAATTCCTCTAACTCCTCTTTTGTATAATTGTTTGTTTATGCACGAGCAACAATCAGCCCCAATCTGAGATTGATCTTCAACTTCTTCTCTCTCATAGTGGTGGAAGAAAATAGATGACGAACAAGAAGAAAATTGGGAAGGTAATTAATACGTTGAATGAGGATACAAATGGTACTTTAGGGTAATTATGACAGACAAAAAGAAGCAAACATTTCTTTTTTAGAATTCATCTCCTACCCCCCCTCCCTCCCCACACCCCAGAAATTGAAGTAGTAAATGTTTCCAAAAAAATTTGGTCAGACCAAAATTTCACATTTCCTATTAAGATTTTCCTAGCAACCAATCAAGGATGACAAATTTTTAGCAAAAAATTTCCTTTTCCTACCGAATCAAACGGGCAGTAAAACTTTGTTTTTTAAATTTTAAAAGTTTTTATTAAAATGTGCTTTTGCCATAATCATGAGTCAATTGCGTTCATATTTGACTGCACATTACCCCTAAATTATACGGGTATAATTCTGTTTTAAAATAAATAATTAAAGTTTATAAGTTCTTACTTTCTATGTTCTCTATAAAGTTTCATATTTTTTTTTTTTTCATTTTAGACATTTCGTTAGAAGTTTCTATTTAAAAAATTGCATTTCCTGGCATGCTTCGTTGTAATAAAAATACCGCAATTCCTTTCTTTTCAAAATTAAAAATCAAATAAAATAAAAAAGAAGATATAGACGATATTGTTTATGCATGCAGCTAATAATAATATGCAGAAACGCCAAGATCTCTGAGTCATGTCCCGTAGTGGCATTTTCCAAAACTGATGGCTCTACATATATGGCCAGAAAGATGGCATGCTACTATTATCTCTAAATAAACATGTGCAATCTATATCCATCAAACATCTTAAAATGGCTAATAATTAAGGTTCATTTTTCTCCACGTACCTAGCTAGATAGGAAATTAGGAATCAAATTTCTGCAGATTCACTAGACCCGTACATTTTCTTAGATTTTATGGCTAAAACATATCCAATTAATAAGCACGTTTTAAGGTTTTATGGGTTTTATGTCAATCTTAATTGGGATATTGTGTTTACATATGATGCTACTAATTAATGTACTACCTTGCATTTCTTTAGCTGATTAATTTAAAAAAAACCTATGGCTCATAATGCTTCTCGATATGGCTGCTAGCTACGGAATATATCATACTATGACAAATGATAATGTGTACCGCAAAATTTTGAAGAAGACGACAATACATTTGGGATACACACGAAATCAATGCCTGCCTTGACAAGATGCCGAGTTCCTGAATTGATTTGGTCCTACGAAATTCTATACGTGCAAATACGGTCCTTAATTGCATTTTTAGAAAACATTGGCTGGTGTTTTGGTCCTATTCCAGCAAGGTACCGCTTAGGTGGATTATGGAGTTCTCTGTGTGATGTCTGGGCCAAACACACCGTAAGTGAAGAAATTCCCAATTTTGAATTATGAACCCTAACTTTAGAAAACCAAATTAGTTTCCTGAGAAAACTAATCGAATGATTGTTATTCTTCCCAACCCCAATATAATCCCGTAACAAATATTGATTAGAAGAGAACAAGAGTAAGAGGATGAAAGGAATATAAAAATAAGGGGTCTCTGTTTCTTCCATGGAAGCTGAAAAAAACAGAGACTTTCTTCGAGTCATGCTAACTTGAAGAAACAGAGCCTGAAGTTAGTCTAAAGTTAGCATTCGTTGAATTAGTGATTAGCTAATTTTAAGATTCTTTTGATTATTTACACGAAAAGAGTAAGGTATATAGTAGAAGTAGTAGTTAAAGAGTTAATCCATACCACTAGAACAGTTGCATCTATTAATGAAACAATGCAAACTGTTCGTCCTTATCCAGCAGGAGGAAATTTGGGTTGTTTTACTGTTTTAGATAAAGTTGGTTACTTTGGAATATATACACACATCAATTCATTTGCACCTATTTGAAGAGTTTTGTCACTCATAGAGTTTTGTCACTCATACCTATACAACCAGAAGTATAAATAGAGGAGTAAATTCATTTCCCATACACAAATTTTAGAAAACACATGCAAAAGCATTTACACTTCTCTTCTAATTTGTATTATCTCTGCACTTAACCATACTCAAACTTAATTCGACAGATTCAAGAATTGGAGTACTATTTTCATTTTAAGACTCGTTTTATCCTGGGAGGCCATTGCCAACATCTCATGAACACTAAGAGTGGGCAACGTACCTTGTCTTACTTAACTAAAGATAGTCAAACTATCAACTCTACACACCACATTTATGCACATTCTCCTACTCCAACTTCCTACTCGCATTTTCGTGTGAACACCATTTTACGAACAGGTACATCTTCTCCTCTTTCTGTAAAATACTTAGAAGTCCATGAAAGCTACATGTTAAACTTTTGATCATGGTAGGCAGAGCATTAAAACATGGGAAGCTTGAAATGGTTATGGTTGCTAAAACATAATAATTTGTAATAGTGATTGAATTCATTGACAGTCTTAGTTCAAAATCTAGTGTCAAATTCTATGTTCTGCCTTTTTGGATAGACTTTGAACCTTATTTTACCTGGATAAAACGTACTGCAGGTTGTAAAGAAGACCTTTATAGGAGGACAGGTGAAAGAGCCCCCTAACCAGATGGCTGGAGAAATTCTTCTTTTCTTTTTTACTCACACAAACTTTGCAGATTCAGACAGAGGAAAGACAATAACGTAAGCTTGTTTACTTAATCTTTGCAGCTTGTCTGTAAGGCCAACCATGAAAAACTTACATATATTTATGTGTTACTCGTTAATTTCTAGATTTGAAGGGATGATGGTTCCAAGCCGAGGTGAAGCAGCATTGCTTACATTCTGCACCTGTATAAGTCTTGCAAGTGTGGCCCTAGTTCTTACTATAACTTATCCAGATGTTGGAAATTATTGGTTCGGGTTAACCATATTGAGCCCACTAGCGTAAGTAAACATCTTTGGTTTCTTTACTTCATATGGATAAAAAGATATTGTTGACAGCTTATAGAACATTGGATGAAACAGGGGAGTGTGTTACTGGACGACAACATCTACAAAGGATCAGATCAAGATTAAGATGACAGTGGCAGAAGACGGGAGCTTATCAGAGATAATCGTGCAATGTGATGACCAACAGGTGGAGCAAATGAAGGAAGCGCAGCTTAGCGAAAAAGGCATGGTTTATGTGAAGGGAAGGGATTATTCGAAAGATGAAACCTGATAATGGAAAGGATTTGGAAATGTAATGTCTGTTCTTCTTCTTTCAATTTGACAGAACTAATCTGAACCAATGACAATTTGGCAGATTAATTGTGAGGGTGAATATTGTAGTACTTGCATATAAAACAAATGAAGTGCCTTTATGGATATCTAACTTGGTAGCTCACTTTCAATGTTGCCAAGTCCCACTGGCCTGTGGAGCTCTTATATTTCAACAGCAATGTAAATCGTCTACTTATGCAACCGATATCTAGGAATAGCCCTAAGATGCTTATCTCTACACGTGACGAAACCAAAGTGCTCGGACATGTCTACATTAGAATGCGACATGCCATCTGGGAGCTTCCAATCAAAGCAATGCACCAATTGAGCGACCACCTGTCGAACCAGTAGTAATCCTAGTTGCATCCCGGGACAACCCCTTCTCCCGGCCCCAAATGGTAAGAGTCTGAAATCATGCCCAGTAACATCAACATTACTAGTCAAAAACCTCTCGGGCAAAAACTTTTCAGGATCAGGCCAAATTTCAGGATCTCTTCCAATAGCCCATACATTCACCATGATTCTCGATTTCTTTGGAATGTGGAACCCATCTAGTGAGCAATCTTCCATCGACTCATGAGGAAGTAGTAAAGGGGCCGGAGGATGAAGCCTCAACGTTTCTTTCACCACGAAATCCAAATATTCAAGGCGTTCAAGATGTGATTCCTCCACCATATGCTCCTTTCCAACCACCATTTCCAATTCTTCTTGGAGCTTCTTCATCTTCTCCGGGTGCCTTATGAGTTCCGATAACGCCCACTCAATTGTTGTCGAAGATGTGTCTGAACCTGCCACAAATATCTCCTGAACAAACCATCATTAGAATGCACTTTCCAACCTTAAAACGAAATGAAAAAAATAGTTGATGTGTTTCAAATGCACCAACCTAAAATGTATGCTAAGGGAATATAACTTACAAATAGCACAGCCTTAACGTGGCGACGGTCAAATTCGAATCCAGCTTCTCCAGACTCCAACATATCCATCAAAATATCAGTAAAGTCTTGAGTTCGAGTATTATCCTTATCCAATACATGATCACGAATAATCCTCTCTAGAAACTCATCAAAAATCTTGCTCACCCTCTTCATTCGACGAGTTAACCCCTGTAAATCCAGCACCTCTATATACGGAAAATAGTCAGCGACATTAAAAGTCCCACCGACCTGTTCGGCCTCATCAATAATAGCTTTAAAACCTTTCTCACCCACATCACTATTATCATACTTCCTCCCAAACACCATCAAACATGTTATATCCGCGGTCAGCCCTGCCACTCTCGCGCTCAAATCCACAACCTCTTCCCTTTTTGCAGAATGTTGTATCGATTCGATCAGAAGCTCAACCTCTTTAGTCCTTGCAGGACGGAATTGGTTGGTCTTGAGTTGACTTAGCAACTTCAGAGTACACAGCTTCCGCATGTTGCGCCAGTATGGACCGTAGTGGCCAAAGATAATCCCTTTCTGTTCGTAACCTATGTGTTTGGAACCCTGTAGGGCAGGCCTGTTGGCGAAAACGTGGTCGTGGGACTTGAGAACGATCTCTGCTGCGTGTGGAGAGGATATGACGATGGTTTGGACGAACCCAAGGCGCAGGGACATGATGGAGCCATGTTTACGGGCGAGACGGGACAGGTTTTGGTGTGGATTGGTTCCTAGTAGATGGAAATGGCCTAGAATTGGAAGGCCAATTGGACCTGGAGGCAGTTTTTTGTTCTTGTTCAGGGATTGGAGTAGTTTGTTGAACAGATAGAGGAACATAATCAATGAAATTGCTGCCAAAATACTATCCATACCAGCTCCAACTTAATTTCTTGATTTGGTGGATCTGGTAGATATATAGCTGAAATGGTGGATTCATCGAGTCGAATAATTAATGTGACGGATAATATATACACTATGCAATATTTGATATAGTTCAGGTAAATTGATTCTGGTTTATAAGTTAAAAAAAAAATATGTGATGGAAATTTATGACCATTTCTTTATATAGTGGATCTACGTACAGAAGCTGCTGAAAATTAAATGAAATCTTTATCTTGGTTGGTTTATTTAGTGAGGTTCTATAAATAAATTAGTCCACATATATTGGACAAGTTATTGGATACTACTGTACCTTTCACGATTGAACCTGTGGCTGTGGAGATGAAACGTTCCGCGACAGTAGCATTGCTACATGACTACTGCACTTACCTGAATAGATGAGAATGGTTTTGGGCTTTTGGCACGTAATGATTAGTGTATGTTTGTAAAAACGACAGATTAATAAGATTAACAAGGTGATTGAAAATTGATAACAGATCGATAAGGTGACTGATATTTAAAGGGCGAAGCCAGAAATATATATGAACCCGTATGTCTCTTTTAACTAAGTCTTACAAAAATTAATCATTTGATGTTTATGAGCATAATATTTTGAAGACAAACAAAAAGATGGATACCAAATTATTACACCATACGTATAAGACTAAAAATAGCACTAGATTTTACGCCTTGAAATAAATTAATATTTTTTTTAAAATGACTAAAAATAAAATAGCACTAATAATTAACTAATATTAAATCTAAAAGTAAACTAACATGTACGTGACTTACAAAATTACTATAATTAGCACTACTAAATTTTTGTTTTTTGGTTTTGAACCCGTGTGTTGCATGGGGTGGAAGCAGGAGTAGCTTCGCCCCTGTGATATTCGATAAGGTGCCTGAAAGTCGATAACATGACTGGTACTTGATCGGTCACTTTATTTCTAATAAACTACATAGAGTAACTTCTCAAATCAATCACTATAAAATCACATTATTGACATTCACCAAACATATTTATTTAACCAAACGGTCAAATAAAGTGATTTGAACTTATAAGTTGAATGATAATTAAGGTGACACTAAGTCTCACTCTTGTGGTTGTTCGGTTCAAATTTTCAACTTTGGATGGGTTCGGTTTGTTCTAAAATTCGGTTTTCTGATCCTAGACCCTGGTTTGGTTCCAACAGATGTCTTTCTTTTTCATCGGCTTCCTTACTTTGGTTTAAACAAACGGGTGTGTGCTCCTGCCTGTCTTTCACTGGTTCGTCTATATGTGTCTTCCAAGTCTCATATCTTCTTCTTCATCTTCATGTCTTCTCATTTCCACAATCCACACTAGCACTGTGATCAGCAGCGATACTGAGAATCGAAACAGTCACATACAGGGGCGGGACAGGTGGGGGCTTCCGCCCCACCCCCAAAATTTTGGAATTTTTTTTATATGTAGTATTTACAATTTTTTAAGTTTTTTGTTGGTAATATATAAGATTTTTCAGGTTTTGGACCCCAAATTTTCGAAAAATCATGTATGTATTATTTGGCCCCCTAAATCCAAATCCTGGTCTGCCCCTGGTCACAGATCGGCCTGTTATCTTCGGATCTCAATCGTGTTCACAAGGTTAGGGAAGCTATTAATTTGTTTTTCTGTTATGCTGAGATGAAACCATTTCCCTCTGTTTCTTAATTTCAGTAAATTATTGAGGTTGCCTTGATGAAGTATTAATCTATTCGATGAAATGAACCAATCAGTTATATTGACTGCACTGTATCTATTTCTTGTAATCACTTGCTAAGTTGCTATTGCTTCATCAAATTTCATGTTGATTGGGCTTTCTATTTTGGCTTGGTCGTCTTTGTTAGTTGTGGTTCAGGCACTTTTAACAAAATTCAGTCACAAAACACTTGATCAGTTTTTACATTGCCTGAACTCTGAAGCAACACACCTTAGTTATAGATAGTTAAATGATACTTGGAGACATCATATGTTATTGTAACACTTTTCTGCAGTAATTTAAGGTATTAATTAAACTGAAATGTTTTGACTGTAGATTATTTCCACGCACACAGAGTTACAGAGTAGTTTACAATTCCTGAATGCATCATACTCCTTTTTTATTAATCATTCAAGCAATCTATAAGATGGTATAGCCCTAAGATGATTAGCTCTACAAGTCACTAAGCCAAAATGCTCAGCCATGTCCAGTTCATTTGGTGACATGCCATTTGGGAGCTCCCAATCGAAGCAATGCACCAACTGCCCCACCACCAATCGCAGCGCTAATAGTCCCAGCTGCAACCCCGGACAGCCCCTTCTACCAGCGCCAAATGGTATGAGCTGGAAATCGCGTCCACGAAGGTCAATCCTGCTACCAACAAACCTCTCGGGTGAAAACTGCTCAGGGTCATGCCAAACGTTAGGATCTCTTCCAATAGCCCAAACATTGACCATCATTCTTGATCCTTTTGATATGTGAAAACCATCAATCTCACAATCTTCCATGGACTCGTGTGGCAATAAAGGCGCGGCTGGATGAAGCCTCATCGTCTCCTTGATCACACAATCCAAGTACGGTAGGCGTTCGAGGTGTGATTCTTCCACCATATTCTCCAACCCGACAGTTTCTTCCAATTCCTTCTGTAGTTTCTTCATTACTTTGGGGTGTCTCATGAGTTCTGATAGTATCCACTCGATTGTTGTTGCTGAACTGTCCATACCACCTACGAACATATCCTGATAAACAACTACAGTTATATATAGATCGAATTCAGTTTTGTAAAATTATCTAGTAGAAGAACTACAGAATAGGTTATATATATCTAAGGCAGAGCCATATACTAACATATATATGAAGCAATCAATTCAATTTTACACCATGCTGTATAATTAAAAGAGAAAATCAGTAGTTCAATAGTTCAACTCAAGAAAACAATATATGATGAATGTTTGATTACCAAGAGAAGGGCCTTGACATTGCGGCGATCAAACTCAAAACCGGCTTCTCCAGAATGCAACATGGTCATCAGTATATCAACAAAGTCCTGGTGAGCCTCTTTCTCCTGAACTGTTTTATTCTCCGTGTGATCATCGATGAGTTTCTCCAAAAACCTGTCAAATGTTTTGCTGACACGCTTCATACGTCTAGTTAATCCCTGGAGATCAAGCACACCAAGGAACGGATAATAGTCGGCAAGATTAAAAATTGCCATAACCTCCATAGTCTCTACAACCAAATCTTTGAACCCTTTACCATCAAGATCACTATCTTCATATTTCCTTCCAAGGACCATGAAGGAGATCATATCCACAATTAACGTGGATATTGTAGCACTAACATCAACAGTTTCCTGCTTCTCAGAAATCTGTTTTAGTGAACTGACCAAAGCACGTACCTCTTGCTTTCGCATGGAACGAAACTGGTTGATCCTGAGCTGACTCAACAGTTGAATGGTGCAGATTTTTCGCATATTACGCCAGGAGGGTCCATAACGCCCTGCAGCCACGTCTCCATGGTCGTACATAATGTACTTTGCACCCTCACTGTAAGGCCTGTCCGCAAAAATATGATCATACGTCTTGAGAACAAGCTCAGCCCAAGCAGGAGATGATACGACAACGGCAGGAACCAGGCCTAACCGCATATACATGATGGGGCCGTATTTACGAGCTAGGCGATGTAAGTCATGGTGTGGATTTTTCCCTAACAGGTGAAAATGGCCTAATATTGGAAGGCCTGTTGGACCTGGAGGCAACTTTTATTCTTGCTTAGGCTTCGCAGAAGCATATACAAAAACAAAATGGCTAAAACTGCAAACCAGATCCTGGCCATAGAGTAAAGTGGGTGGAGCTAATGTGTGTTAGGTCTCTGGCAACACTCAGTATTTGGATAAGAAAAGCAATAGATGCAAACGGTTGATAAAAGTTGTTTTGTTAGTGGATGATAGAGGTACGTTCTTTTATACTCATGATCCAGGTTCGATTCCCTTACGGCTCCAATTTTTTCCTTTTATACTCAGGATCCAGGTTCGATTCCCTTACGGCACCAAGCCACCAATTTTTTCCATCTCTTTTCTGTTTTTCTAACCAAATTTCCATGTTTCTTGTTTTTGTCCATCGCTTTTATATCTTTCTA
Source organism: Plantago ovata (assembly GCA_028274465.1). Taxonomy (NCBI): domain Eukaryota; kingdom Viridiplantae; phylum Streptophyta; class Magnoliopsida; order Lamiales; family Plantaginaceae; genus Plantago; species Plantago ovata. The sequence goes on along the minus strand of CM051456.1, from coordinate 8,485,972 downwards.
CTCTTCCTTGTTTTTTTATATTTTTCTATTCTTCTTGTTTTTCCCATCTCTTATATTTTTGTACTCCATTACTTCATTTCCTGCACGTTTTTTTAAATTCTAATCTACTGAAAACATGAAAACATATACTCAGCAGGTTATGGGGTATTACCTTTCGAGTTCTCTGAAACCTATGTAATTCATTTGATGATGAATGAAATGTCTGATTCTATAAAAAAAAACATGTAAATATATGAAATTTACTCAATTTTCAATTTTAAGAGAAATTTTATATAATAATTTTATCTATTACATTATTCATCCATTGTGGCCAAGAGTTCCACACAAAATAAAATCACTGGACAATGTTTTTATTCAAAAGTCGTTGCGAATCATCAAAAGTTAGCTTGTTTGCTTCTTGAGCGATTGTGTCGGCTACTAGCTACTTGACTGCACTCTCTAGGTGCGAACCGGATTTTGACTACTTCAATTTCATGCATTCTTTTGACTGCTTCTGTCAGCAATATTTGTTGGATTGTTGTTGCTATTTCTCGCTCGCAAAAACAGTTTACAATGACTTTTGAATTAGTTTTAAGGACGTTTGTATAATCAACTTTTTTAAACCTAAGTTTGTGTACATATATATTCCAATCTTTGGGCCATAAAACTCTGTAGTATTATGATCATCTATTCCCACAAAAATTGCAATAACTTTGACAAAATTTCCATGTTCATCTCTTATAATGCATCCAACTCCGATTTGTCCAGATTCTTATAAGATCGGACCATCTATATTGATACAGTGAAATCATGTAGGTGGTGAATTTCATTTACATGGGATTTCACTTAATTTTGTACTTCCTCCGTCCCCCTAATAGCTTCTCATTTGATTCTGTTGACTTTTTTTAGTCTCTGTTTGACTCCAAATTAATTTTAAATCGTACCGTAAAATTAATATTTGAACTTATATTATGAAATTGCAAATCTTATGTTTTCATCATATAATTTCCAAATTTACTTTTTCGATATGATTTAGGATTCATTTGGTGTCAAACGGAGGCTAAAAAAGTCAAAATAATCAAATGGAAAGCTAGAAGGGGGGCGGAGGAAGTACTATTTTAGGTTGAGATAACTTTTTACATGGTTTATCATTTCCAAGCGTTGCCTCTTGAATTAATAATCGTTCAATGATTTTCCCTGAAAATTTTCTCGTTTCTAGTTTTTCATACCATCCAACAAAATAGAAGAGCATCAATTTGTTTCTCTGAATTTTGTTGTGTATGCAAAATTATGTGAGCTAGAGGATTGATGTAATTACACACTTCAAGAGTTATGATACACGATCTTATATTTTGAAAAAACATAACATTTGTATAAAAGATATTTCATGCTTTCTTGTTGTATTTCACACATCTAACATATTTGCACAATGTTATGCTTAATTTATCTGTCAGATGTTGGTAATCTTCCATGGATGCAGAGGCAAAGAAAATTTTTGGCCCTTAGTATAATTTTCAAGGGAAAATTGCATTTACCCCCTATTAGATGTCCATTTTGTATTTTAGTCCCCCGTTAGTTTAACAATTACATCTAAGTCCAAAATTCGCTTTGCTATTTTAGGTGTCAAACAATTACATCTAATTTTAAAATAGGCACTTATATGTAATTATAATATCTAATAAGGGGTCCATATGTACTACTTAATTAAAGAGGGGCCCAACCGTCCAAGTGAAATAAAAAACTCTTGTGGGGTACCATATGAAATTGACCCAAATTTTAAATTCGTGAGTTTCTTCCAATGCCATTCCAATGTACTTTTATTTCCCCACAAAATACAAGAAAATTGTAAACACATTTTTTTAATAAAAATTGTAAACAGCTCATTTCTTGAGTACCATACCAACTTATCATCTTTCATAGTTTGAAAAGAAATTGGGACTCCAACATAAGCTTTGTTGGTATAACAGCCTGAAGAGCTTGTTTAAATTCTAAGAGTTAGTATTGTTTATCATGTCAGACACAACCATATTCAAGTTCCAGAATATATTATGATGATTAAGTTTTTTCGTTTCCAATCATATTATCAAGCTTGTTTAAATTCTAAGAGTTAGTATTGTTTATCATGTCAGACACAACCCTCAAGTTCCAGAATATATTATGCTGATTAAGTTTTTTCGTTTCCAATCCTATTATCATTCCAAAATTATGTATTTCTTCCATCTCCAATAATAATAGTACTTTACAATCCAGGTGCAAATGTATCTTTTGATTATATTTTTAAATAATCAATGATTATAAAAGTGTTGTGTTAATTAGTATACATTTGGTTGAGAAAAACATCACGTTATGAATTCAATTGTATTTGCTGAGATAACTGCTCAATTGTGCGTACAAGAGTATTTAAACCGACTTCAAGAACAAAGGCTTCAACATTCGTAACATCAGACACATGATTTAGAGCACTAGTTATAAGAGTCTTAAAATCTCTCTCAATCCTATATTTAAGATGAAATTGAGAAAATTGTGTTAAAATCAATAATCTTATGACCTCTAAATTCATTGAGACCCACATAAATGTAATCCTCCCTAAAAAAACTTCATACAATTGAGTATTCATTTTACCCTCCATATTTATTCCCTATCTACGTGGCACCACATATATCCTCCTTGTGTTATTTTTATCACTAAAACATAAATAATAGAAAATCTCTAATTATCTGAAGTTGATATTCTAGATAATTATAAAGGACTAGTAGGAGCAATATTTCTAAAAATATTATAGGTATCATATAACATACTTCTTAATCCACGAATTAACCTTATTTCAATATGGAAAATGTTACTAATAATTAACCAAACTAGCGCTTTAATTAAAATCTTCCAAATAAAGCAAACAACGAGTTTCTTTCTCAAACATTCCTTTTTTCTTCATTAGAACTTGACCACAACAGCACAAGTGCACAACTCCACAAGTCTCAAAAGCTGGGAATTTCTAAATTAACCGTCACAGCATAATCCTTTTTTTTTCCAAGTTAACCGTACAGCATAATCTTTTTTGTTTTTTTTCCATCCCTTTTATATTTTTCTAATTAAATTTTCTTGTTTCTTGTTTTTGTCCATCTCTTTTAGATATCTTTCTACTCTTCTTGTTTTTTTCTTCTTGTTTTAATTTTGGTTTCTCCATCTCTTCTATATTCCATTTTTCTACTCTTCTTGTTTTTTCCATCTCTTATATTTTTCTACTCCATTACTTTGTGTTCTACACGTTTTCATAAATTTTGCTTAAGAATTTCAATGTTGTGTTAATATAAACAAATTAATTTATACATTTGGCCAGAAAAAAAATAATGTGTGAATACTTAATAATTTTAAATAATTTTTACTTAAAATTAATTTTTCATTGTTGTGTTAATATAAGAAAATGTATGCATTGGACTAGGAAAAAATTGTGTTAATGGTATTTATCATATGAAAATTTGCTTAATTTTAAGCGAAAATTCAATAATTTAAAATAACTCTTGCTTGAAATTTCAATGCTGCTTTAGTTTAATGTATGGAAATGTATACATTTGGGATTGTGTTATAGAAAAATGTGTTTATGAACTTCGTCACTATGGAAGTTGTCCCAATTAATTATAATTAGTCAGACACCATTTTTTATCCTTAGCAACTCCAGCTGTGAAGTGTGAACAACATTGTTAGACAAGTTTAAATTTTAACAAAACACTTGGTACTAAGTACGTACTAACCCTTATAGATTTTGATGTAACACTTGTACAAATCTGAAATGATCTCTGATGAGTGTTTTTTCAACAAATCATGGACTTGTATTTAGTATATACATGGAGACATCAGAAGTTCACAACACTTTTCTGGGCAGTAATTAAAGGTCTTAAAATGAAATGTTTTGAGTATAGAGTCTATACTATAGACTATATATTTCCACGCAAAGTTGCAGAGTAGTTTACATTTCCTGAATGCATCATACTCCTTTTTTTATTAATCATTCAAGCAATCTATAAGATGGTATAGCCCTAAGATGATTAGCTCTACAAGTAACTAAGCCAAAATGCTCAGCCATGTCCAGTTCATTTGGTGACATGCCATTTGGGAGCTCCCAATCGAAGCAATGCACCAACTGCCCCACCACCAACCGCACCACTAATAGTCCCAGCTGCAATCCCGGACAACCCCTTCTACCAGCGCCAAATGGTATGAGCTGGAAATTGCGTCCACGAAGATCAATCCTGCTACCAATAAACCTCTCGGGTGAAAACTTCTCAGGGTCATGCCAAACATTCGGATCTCTTCCAATAGCCCAGACATTGACCATCATTCTGGACCCCTTTGGTATATGAAAACCATCAATCTCACAATCTTCCATCGACTCGTGTGGCGGCAATAAGGGCGAACCTGGATGAAGCCTCATCGTCTCCTTGATCACACAATCCAAGTACGGAAGTCGTTCGAGGTGTGATTCTTCCACCATATTCTCCAGCCCCACAGTTTCTTTCAATTCCTTCTGTAGTTTCTTCATTTCATTGGGGTGTCTCATGAGTTCTGATAGTGTCCATTCCACTGCTGTTGCTGAAGTGTCCATACCAGCTACTAACATATCCTGCTAACAATTCTATAGTTATTCATGGATCGAATTCGGTTTTGTAAAATCTAGCATAAGAACTAGAGAATAGGTTATACTTCAAAGATAAAATCAGTAGTTCAATAGTTCAATACAAGAAAACAAATATATGATGAATGTTTGATTACCAAGAGAAGGGCCTTGACATTGCGGCGATCAAACTCAAAACCGGCTTCTCCAGACTGCAACATGGCCATCAGTATATCAACAAAGTCGCAGTGAGACTCTTTCTCCTGATCTGTTCTATTCTCCGTGTGATCATCAATGAGTTTCTCCAAAAATCTGTCGAATGTTCTGCTCACACGCTTCATCCTTCGAGTCAATCCCTGAAGATCAAGCACACCAAGGAACGGACCAAGGAATGGATAATAGTCGGCAAGATTAAAAACAGCCGCAACTTCCATAAGCTCTACAACCAAGTCTTTGAACCCCTTAGCATCAAGATCACTATCTTCATATTTCTTTCCAAGCACCATGAAGGAGATCATATCCGCACTTAACGCGGATATAGTAGCACTAACATCAACTTCCTGCTTATTAGAAGTCTGTTTAAGAGAAGTGACCAAAGCGCGTACCTCTTGCTTTCTCATGGAACGAAACTGGTTGATCCTGAGGTGACTCAACAGTTCAATGGTGCAGATTTTCCGCATATTACGCCAGGAGGGTCCGTAACGCCCTGTAACCACATCTCTATGGTTGTACATAATGTACTTTGATCCCTCACTGTAAGGCCTGTCCGCAAGAATATGATCATAGGTCTTGAGAACAAGCTCGGCCCCAGCAGGGGATGATACGACAATAGCAGGAACCAGGCCTAATCGCAGATACATGATGGGCCATATTTACTGGCTAGGCGGTGTAAGTCGCGGTGGGGATTTTTCCCTAGCAGGTGAAAATGGCCTAATATTGGAAGGCCTGTTGGACCTGGAGGCAATTTTTTCTTCTTGCTTAGGCTTCGCAGAAGCAAATACAGAAACAAAATCCCTGAAATTGCAAACCAGGCCCCGGCCATAGAGTATGATGCGATTTCTTCTAGTCTAGCTGGTTAGCGCAAGTTATATATGATGCATATAGATCTGATTTTTTCAGAAAAACAGATTTATAACATGAACACTTATACCTTTAAATATAGGGACGCTGCAGCTTTAATGTTCATTGAATGTATTGTCAAACTTCAAATTTTGAATCTGTTTTTCTTTAGAATATGAATTTTGAGCTCAATGCATATATAGAGACATGTATGGAGTGTCAAGTATAATGCTAAATGGTAAAAGAATTTCCTTGGGAGAATATGTGCTATCGATGATGCTCTAAATGATATGAGACTAATACTTGTAAGTTAAACCCAAATGAGGCAAAGATATTCAATATCAAACCGATTAACGTAATCTCTGATTGACACGGAGCCAATCCACTTGCCTAGTTAGTTATGCATGATATTGATATGCACAAAAATTCTATGGTCAGATCAGATGCTTAGAATTGACGTAAAGAAACTGGGATCAGATAAGAAAGTATGTTCATTGAGTGAATGTTTAGCTTAAAATTTTTCTTAAACTATACTTCTATTGCCTAGGCAAGTAATTAAAATCATTATCTTGTTTGCAACTGCCTGTATTCTGTCAATTTCAACTTCCTCCAAGTTCCCATATTGGCTTCAAAACAAATTCCAAAAATGGAATCTTTTGGTTTTGTGAATTTGGTAGTTAGCATTCCCTCAAGTGGAAATGAATGCTTTTCATTCTCAACTTTGGCCTTAAAATTAGCAAACAGTGGTGAAAGTTTTCATTCCCATTTTTTCTTATTTTCATACAGAAGCAAAATCGCTAGTATGATACTTTTTCTTCTAGTCTAGCTGTAACACACAAGATATATATGATAAAATGATGCATATAGAAACATGCATATAGATATATAGATAGAATGAACAATTAATTGTAAACCAGAGAGAAACAAAGCATTACCAAATCACCGGTATTAAGAGTTGGAATCCACCATGAATCACTGCTTTAAGGGCAGAGTCGGTGGAGGTTACATCAGTCAGAAGTCTATCGAGAACAGTGTTATCCCTGAGACAAAAGTACTTTGGCCTTGAGTGAGTGAACAGACAAGTAAAACAAGAAATCAGGAACTAAGTTTGCTTGACCAACTTTCCTCGGAGACAAAGAAAAGGTCGTTGGTGAACTCGGTAGCTGGAAAACTGTTAAGATAGTCCGTCCAGACGTCAGCCAGGGGAGCATATCCAAACACAGAAGATCCAGCATTAAACTAGCGACCTCCAACACTACCGGGCATGACCACCTTTCCTCGGAGACAAAGAAAAGGTTGATTGATTCAGTTGTTTCAGAAGTAAGAAAAGAAGAAAAAAAAGTATAAAACACAAGAATAATGAGTAATGTCACAAAACTGAACTGTAAAAGAATATAACAGAAAAAGAAGTACTAGCAGTCATTAACGGAAAAATTCTACATGAACAGGCCACTGCAGTTTCAAGCTATGTACTATCATATGTTTCAATGCATCATGTTAGTAGGTGAGTAGTGTTTCATAGCATTTCAATAAGCCCACTTTGTTACACAAAGATAATGGCCTCGAAGAAGATGCACAAAGTATAAGGTCTTGTAGAAGAGCTCATTCTTAAATGGCCAACAAACTAAAAATGCATCTATTTGCTAGTCAACGACTCTACCTGTATAGTGCTGACTATTCTGTAACAATCTTTGTTCGAATATTTCGGAGTGATTAAGTTGAAATTAGAGATAGCATATGAAAATTATTTAGAGCTTCCTTATCTACTTATGAGTTGCCTTCTTCAATAAACACAATAGCTTCAAAGATTAAAAGGATTATACTACTATAGCTTCTGTTTCTCAACAAAAAGTTATAACATAAAATTCACACTGATTTCAGCTGCTTCTCAATTGCTTTATAAACTGAACCTACATGAACTGATGAACACATAAAAATTCACAGGAGTTTCAAGCACATAATCATCTACTCCTGACACAGAATGCAGGGCAGAACGAACTGACATAGAATTAACTATTCAAATCATAATTAGACGAATGAATTAAGCTTCCACAACTTCAAGCTTCAGGTATACCTGAATCTGGATCCCACGAATGAATTGAGCTTCCACAACTTAATGTTCGTGTAAACCTGAATCTATCGGAAAAATAATTAAGCTCTATAACATTGAAGTAGATGGGGAATCAAAATACAATAGAGAATCGATAGGCAAAGATCAACAAAAATAGAGAATCGAGTAGAAGGATTTTGAATCCAATGGAGATTCGAGTAAAGAAGATTACCTTAATGCAGAGTAATGGAGAATCGTAAGAATCGTCCCAAAATTAAGCTGATGAAAATGAAACGTTTAGTGAGGGAGAAGTATTCGAGCCAAACAAGGGCGAATCTCCATGGGAGAGAAATGGAGAATTAGGGTTCATTCTGTTTGGTTTAGAATTGCAGATCATGTGGGGTGAGTAATTTAGTAAGAAACCCTGACTTTCTGATTTACTATAATAATGCCGCCGAATTTTGATATAAATTTCATTAATTGCAAAACCACCCGTGGAAAAGGAAGGAATATAAATTATTCTGATATTTTCATGTTTAAACTAGTAAATTACAGCGTTTTCACGGAAAAGCAGCGAAAAAGATGTCAAAGTCTCAAAGAATAGCTAAAGCGTAGCACGCTTTTTTCATTCCCAGTATTTTTGTGAAACGCAGTTATATAAAAACAGGCATGATAACATTTTGTTGTAGTGATTAGACTGACCTTTAAATATAGGAACGCTGCTGCAGCTAGCTTACATGTTGATTGAATGTCCTAAAATTCAAATTTTGAAGCTATTTTACTTAGACTACGGACTTTTAGCTCATTGCAGCTGCCAGCTGAGATATATGTATGGAGCCAATCCACTTGTCTTGTTTTTTGGAAGAAAAGATAGGGCCGGATTGGTTTGCGACTGTAGCATGCGAAACGTCGTTGACCGCATCAATTCCCGCTGCTTGGTATCATTTGGTGTGTGTGTGTGGTGTGTGTGTTTTGGATCGGGGCAGCGTTGGGGGGCGTGCAGAAGGGTTTTGAAACCCATGTTTTTACATCCGACGAAGGGTTTCAAAACCGGGGGGGCACCGGCTGTCATTTTGCAGGTAGCATGCGTTTTGGAGGTCACATGGAAAGACGTTTGTGGCCTCGTGTAACATAGATATTTACAGATTATGCCCCTGCCTAAACGTATAAATAGGAAATTGGGTCCAGATCTGTGGATTCATGGAAGCGACTTGAAAAGTTTCCTTATCCCCTTCCGTTTTTAGAATCCTGGCTTGCACACATCACTGGGGCTCTGCACACACTAATTGAAGACTCGAATACAATCCAAGCTTTTAGCGTCGAGACTGAAAAACATAGTGAGTTGAAGATGTCGTCTATCGTACAAAAGCAGGGTATGAATATAGCATTGCACAAGGTTGGTGGGTGTCTTTCTGTTCTTTGCTCTATCAAGTCTAACTATGAACTGTGGGTGATGAAGGATTATGGAGTGAGGGATTCTTGGACGAGGATATTCATTCATAGTGCAGAGTCATTTCGCAATATGGATGTAGTAGTGATGCATTCGGATGATGGCCGTAAGATCATGGTGTATCATGAAAACTCACGTTTGCTCTGTTGGTTCGATTTGGTGAATGGTACTAAAGACATTATTGAAGTGCCAGCTAATGTTTCGCCTATTGTGCTCTATGGCGACGCCTATGTTGAAAGCCTTGTTTTACTTGGCAATAAAGAAAAAAATGCACAAGGGTAAACAAAGGATAAGAAGATGAAGAGGAAAAAAGATGAATTTCTGTTTGTGGGATTCAAGTTGGTTCTCTGATAGTAGCCAACTCCAAGAAACTTTAAACGGAGCTGCAAAAGGTCTGAATTATTTTGTGAAATATGATATGTGATGGTGGTGGTTGATCCAGGAGCGTTTTACAGTTAGTTTTGGTGTCTCGTGACCCACTTGGTTTTACGTTTGATCCATGCTGCGAGTAGATGAAGTACAGAGGTTCTGTCAATGTTATATGGGATGCAAGCAAAACTCTTAGCTAGTAGATTAGTAGTATCAGTATGTAGTGTAGTATTATGTTTCTTTATGAATCTTTTGAATTAGCAACAGTTCTTGGAAGTTCGACCCGGATTAAGCTTAATTGCTCTCTTTTAGTCTTTTTAACTTTGGTTGAATGAATCAATGCTTTTGAAATTTGAACCGAAGATGATGGAGATACTAAATCTATGTTGAATAAAATTCAAATGTATGAAGTAAAGCCAGCAGCTAGAGTTACAACATAGTACAAAGAATTCTATGTAAGCAACATAAAAAAAAAAAAAGCATTGTTGGCACCTTTGATCTTCTATTCGTTGTCATCTATGTTCTCGCACTAATCTAGTTTATGTTGGCACTTTTGATTTTCTATGTATTACCTGGTATTTTGCTTCAATGGAACAAGAACTGCAAGCCTTTTTTAGAGTTCGAAAATCTGTTCTTCATTATTTACAAACTTCAGGGCAAAATGGTAAATAGACATAAAAACGTAAAACGAAAGCTAAAAACGTTAAACAACTAGAAGAAGCGTGCTTCTCCTTGTCCAGCTGGGCAAAATAAGGGTACAATGGTAACTTTAGCATTTTTAACACAAAAAGCATCAACTTTCCACTTCGAACAGCACTTACCAATCACATTTACCTCCTCCCATTTCACCTCTCCGGATGCGTTTCCAATTATTACCAAGCAGGAGGTTTTCAATTTTGAAGGCAGTCAACTGTTGCATTTTCGCATGTAAAATTGTCTCGGTCAGGTCCGGATGTAAAATGAAAGTTTGACCGTGTTTCCGGATGTGTTTTTACCAATCAGTACCATAGTTTTGATGCCAGTAAGCCAATTAAGTCCAACATCCCAAGTACAAACACTTCACATCCACATCTGAAATCTAACAAACATACCAGCAAAACAGCATTCTATAATCTACTCTGGGGAAATCAAAATAATAAACAGCATTCTAGCTCCACAGCAAAATAGAAGAATGGTTATTGGGAAGAAGACAATAAAGGAAATCTACTCAACGTAACTATTATTCATCAACTCATGCATTATAGTAGATCACACAACATATAAATAACTTATCTAAATACTAATGGTTCGATCATAAAGACGCCTAGTTTGATTAAGGGATAAGGATTAAAGTATATAGAGTCTAGAGACACCCGAGAACATTCTTATCCGTACAAAAGTAAAGAGCAACGAAATATATATAACTAAACAACCAGAGAGTGATAGAATATTGCATAGCATATCACCAAATCACGAGTCAACTCATAAATTGGCCCTAATCTATGAACTATGGGGAATGAAATTCCAACACTTTATTAGCAGTTATATATTCACTGCATTATTTCAGCAATCGAGGAATGGCGAGCAGGTGGTTAGCTCGAGCAGTCACTATACCGAAATGTCCAGTCATGTCCAATTCACTTGGCAACATATCATTTGGAAGCTCCCAGTCAAAGCAATGTACCAGTTGCGCCACAACCAATCGCACTATTAATATTCCGAGTTGTAAACCTGGGCAGCCCCTTCTACCAGCACCAAACGGTATGAGTTGGAAATCACGTCCACGAAGGTCAATGTTACTACCAATAAATCTCTCAGGTGAGAACTTCTCTGGATCATGCCAAGAAGTAGGATCTCTTCCAATAGCCCATATGTTAACCATTACTCTCGATTTGTTGGGTATATGGAATCCATCAATCTCACAATCTTTCATGGATTCGCGCAAAATGATTGGTACGACTGGATGGAGCCTCAGTGACTCCTTGATCACACAATCTAGGTAAGGAAGGTGATCAAGGTGTGATTCGTCCGTTGTATGCTCTAAGCCAACTACACGTTCCAATTCTTTCTTCAGTGTTTGCATTACTTCAGGATGCCTCATGAGTTCTGATAGTGTCCATTCGACTGTTGTTGCTGCAGTATCCATAGCAGCAATAAACATATCCTGCAACATAGAAAAAAAATTGTGAGTCAGGTTCATGTGAGCTAAAAAAGTTATGATGCAAAGATTCATAAGGTTCGTTTAAAAAAAAAAAAAAACGCTTCGATTGCATATTCATAAAGATTGACAGTAATTACCAAGAGAAGGGCCTTAACACGGCGACGATCTAAGTCAAAACTTGCTTCTCCAGAATCCAACATGGACATCAATATATCAACAAAGTCCTTATTATGAGCAGCTGCTTTGTTCTCTGCACTCTTGTGTACATGATCATCGATAATTTTTTCTATAAATCCATCAAAAGTCGTGCTCAAACGCTTCATTCTCCGTCTCACTCCTTGTAGATCAAGCAATCCAAGATATGGAAAATAGTCACCGAGATTAAAAGCCATATGAACCTCCAATATCTCCGTAACCACAGACTTGAACCCCTCATGATCATCCAAATCTCTATCTCCATACTTCCTTCCAAACACCATCAAGCATGTCATATCCGCACTTAGTGTGGACACTCTTGAGCTTAAATCCACAGTTTGGCGCTTCTGGACAGCTTCTTTCAGCGCAGCAACAAAATCACCTAACTCAGTTGTTCTCATGGAACGAAACTGGTTGATCCTGAGCTGACTCAACAGCTCAATAGTGCAGAGTTTTCGCATATTCCGCCATTCATGGCCATATTGCCCAAATACCACCCCTCGCTGCCCATATGATATGTACTCTGAGGCTTCACTACGAGGCCGGTTGGTGAAAATTTGATCGTTCGTCTTGAAAATGAGCTCCACTGCAGCAGCAGATGATATGACAATGGCAGGCACAGGTCCTAAGCGCATGTACATGATAGGACCATGTTTTTGGGCAAGGTGATACAAGTCATGGTGTGGATTTTTTCCTAACAGGTGAAAATGGCCTAATATTGGAAGGCTTGATGGACCAGGAGGTAGTTTTTTGTTCCTGTTGGTGGTTAAGTTGATCAACTTTTTTAGTAGATAGAGGAACAGGAGTGCTGATATTGCTGCTACCAAAATGTTCTGAGCCATGGTGATTATTTGTTGTGAATCCGTGGTTAAGATGTAAACATATATAAAGGTCTCTCTGGTCTGGCTAGATATTGAAGGGCCCCCAAAACAGGAAAAAAATAACAAAACTATAAGCAAGAAAGTGATGTCTGTGTGTGATACTGTAATGAATGGTGATGATACAATCTCTTGCAAGTTTCACAACGCCAGTCAAGTGAAGCAAACGAAGCTATGCCCCGCATAGTACGTAGGAGAAATTTATGCAATTCGGACTTTGTATAATTACTTAAATATCATCATCTTATATTCTTTTTATTGCTGTCAAGTCTCAAGTCGATATAGTCAGTGTGGTAACTTACATTACGTGATCTTAGGTCATTCGTGTAACTTAGCCACCACATTACGCACCATTACATGCGTGTTCTGACGCGGGCAGTCGAATCATATGATACTCAAATTGTGTGAATGGTTTAGGGATCAATGGTCTGATCGGTGTGCCAGTGTTAATTATATTAAAAATGGAGTTTTTAAGCATAAACTTATTTTTCTTCCATGTCATGGTGGGGTTTCCTTTCTCCAGTTAATGAAGAATTTCTTCAAATAGTCGATTTAATTAATGTCTTGAGTACATAAATCTATTTTTACCAAAGAAAAATTCAAAATAATTTCACATACTACAAGGTGCACCTTTTTGTTTCTTCGGGAATCCAACCATAAAAACTCCAAAGTTAAGAGTTTCACTTTAAAACAATTCTAAGATAGGTAACTTATAAAAAAATTATCGGTACACGCGAGTACGAATAAATACCTTATCGGAAAACAACAAAATTAAAATGCTAATATCTCAACAAATACAGTTTACATAAAGATCACATCTTAAATTTTTTCCCCATGGCAGATTTCTTGGTTTTCGAACAAGTTGCACACTTCTGCACCACATGAGTACTATTTGATACAAGTACATCTATTTATTCGTGTGTGACAATTTTAAGTAACAATCGAAGATTCGACAGTTTATGTACTTAGTTTCCTTTCCACAAATAACCAAGAAAATTCCAACAAAATCCACTCTATATAACCTTGGACAGTTGGACTTGTCAACTGTAGCCTTTGTACATACGCGGGAGTTTTTTTGAAACAGTTAAAAATTTCATTAAACCCAAAACGTAGTGTACAAGAATAAGAGGGGCATGCCCCAATCATGACACAAGGTGTATCACTGAATCAAGTACAAAAGAGGGACCTGGTAGCCGGAGAAGCTACTGGAAATATCAACACAACACGAAACTCAAGAGACTCTAGCAAAGCTATGATCTCCTAAGAATCTGAAACCGAACCTCAGGCTGAAACCAATGGCCCGTCGAACTCCAAAACAACGCCTGTGATTCGACCCAAGATGAAAGAAAGCCCTTGCTCCCATAGCTCCCAGGGCGATGATGCAGCATCTATCACAACCCCACTTCCAACTCATAGGAGCAACAGTCGCAACCAGTTCAATTTCCGTTTGACATTGACCCTCAGGTCAAGACTCAAGACAACTAAATTAGAGATGGAATTTGAAATGTGAATAGTAACAAAGGAGTTTTAAAATATTATTTGAGTTTGAATTAGTGTTTACTCATCTTTTCTTTTTTTACGTATTTCATTTTGTCCGTTTATTTAAAAATATTTTACTTTCTTTTTTTATAAATCTTTATATCACAACTTTATTATAAATTCTGACATTAAACCAAACACCACACTTATTATACAAACTTTATAAAGCATCGATTTAAAAATAAACGTAGAAAAATTTAAAAAAGGGATTAGTTTTTTTCGATCAAAACCGACAAGTAAATAAAAAAAACGTAGATTTCAAATATTAGGCCATTTCCAACCATTTCTTTTGAGAGAAAAAGAAAGAGAGAAATGCGAGGTTGGGAAGGCTGTTCTCCACTTTTTTTTTTGTCTCCCCAAGCCAGCGTTTGGTTTTACTTAATGCCTGAGAAATGTGTAAAGGATATAAGTAAAAACTATTTTAAGGGAATATTTCATAAAGAAATAAACTCAAAACTTCCGATCCCAACTCGAAATTAATTATAAATAAGAATAAACTCCACATTGTGATATATATTCCATGCTTTTTTAAGTCATAAGGAATTATATCTCCACATTTTAATAATTGAATTGAATTTCTAAAATAAATAGTCTCATGTATTTGTTACATAACACGAAATTTATAATGTAAAGTAATTGCATGTGCAAAGTTGTATTTTAGGCCTTCTCCAACAGTTGACTCTAAAAGTGGAGTTCAACTGCGCCACGTCAGCATTCCACTAACTTAATCTCCACCTCTTCTAAACATACTCCAATAGTTGGTCCCATTGATTCCCTTATTTTCATTTATTTTATTATTATTTTATTACATCCCTTTGTTTTCATTGTTTTTTTCAAAATTCATTATTCGTTCATTTTATAACATCATATTAATTATAAAATATTTCGAAATGTAATAAATACTACAATAAATTCTTAAATAAAAAAAATAGTATAGTAAATTTGCTATTGTAGAGGTCTATTTTTACAAATTGTATTTTATATTTGTATTCATGCATTTAATATAAATATATAATAATAATAAAAAAAGATATGTACAAATAAAATAGTATATGGATTTTACAATAGACATCACTTTGCAATATTGAATGAAGAGAAGAAAAAATAAAACAAGTAAGTAAATGAAAAAAAATAATAAACAATAGTTGAGCTTGAGCTCAACACTTGAGCTAAAGCTCAACAGTTGAGCTCAATGAGCTTATGTTGGAGTAGCAACTAGGAGCTCAACACCCTAGTTGCTACTCTGTTGGAGGGGGCCTTAGAGCATTTTTTATGGGGGCTTTTTTTTTGCTTAATTGACCCAATTAAGCATTGGGGCTTCCCCAATTAAGCCTAAAAATGACTCCAATGAGGGGTATAAATAGGTTACTAATTAGTAGCCCCTGAAATAGGCTACTAATTAGTAGCCCCAAATATGGGACCCACAAAGAAAAAACAACTACATTTGAAGGATTAATGTGTGTCCCAAAAATAAAAAATATCAAATTAAGTCCCCAAACCATTTGATACTTCATTTGGAAGGGGCTTTTTTGGGGATTATATATTAAAAATTCCCTAATTAAGCCCCAACCATAAGGAATGTTCTTAGAGTTATTTGATGTTTTGATTTTCAATCAGATCATTTAACTCTGGTATTTATAGTAATTTATCCCCTCGATTATCCCATCCACTTCTTGTCTTGATTGATGCAATAGCTTATACTTTATACTATCATTGTTTTAAATTGATATTTTGTTTAAATTTTGGTTTGTTTGTTTTGTATACTATCTATTTAACATATTTGATACATTAGTACACATTTAGTATCGATGATAACATTTAAACGTTATTAATTTAGTATGGAGTTTACAAAAGATATTTACACACAAAACTCTATATATATAGGAATAAACTTTCTATAAGAATAATTTTTATCAGTTCCAACAATATTACCGTATGAAGTTTTTATTGTAAAATCATTGTTTCTAATGAATTTCTTACATTAAGTACGATTTACAACGTTTATAAGCGTGATGTTTTTGACACATGATTAATTAGATCATTATGCCAATCTATCTCGATTAGGTCGGAGGTCGAGTATTTATGGCTCAAAAGTGTGTTATGAGGTCGAGAGGGTAGGGAAGTGATTGCCTCCCTTGGTGTGTCCTCTTAGTAGTAATGATGATGAGTGTTTTCTTCATGATTCAAACTAGTAATAGGTCTGCTAATGTACTTTAGAATTGGGACAATTAGCTTCCGAGGGTAGGCCTATTTGTCCGAGGGTAAGACTGTCATTTGGCTTGTACTTGCGCTCATGATTACTTCTGTATTTTGCCTAGACTTCCGTACTTTTGTCAGATTTGCGAGAGCACACCTCCAACTAGTGGTTGAGTTTTCGAAGGCCTGTAATGATTGTCTCCCAGACCAAGGTTCAGGGGTTATGTTCGCGTCTTTCTGTTTCTACCCTGCCTCCGAGGGCTACTTCACTCTAGTTCAAGGACTTCTCTTTATCAAAAAGTATTCCCTATGTCCCAATGAATTCTTTACATTTGCTTTGTTGACTTTTTCGTAGTTATGTTTGACCTCTTATAAATTGTAAACCTTACCAAAAAGGTAATTAATGAAATTGTATAATGAAAGTAGAAACACAATATTTTCATAATAACTTTCATAAATTATTTTTTGTTATAGTTTAGAAATAAACGAAGAACAAAAAAGTTAACAAAAACAAACGTAAATAAATAACTAGGGCTGATGAGTACTATTTTTGTATTTCACTCTTAGATCAGAATTCAGAAAACCCTATATGTTCCCTCATCAATGTATATAAAAAGGAATAATTACAAATTATTCTTACTTTTAAAAGTTTCTATCAAATCAGTATAACCAAAATACTTTATTACAAATTTGAAAATATTCCTAATATTATCTTAGTTTAGTAGGGGTAGTATGAATAAGGCAAATTAAAATTGGGAAAAATACACATATAAATAAAAAACAACAACTAATTGCAAATAAAACCACTTTAAAACATTAGTTACCAAATGCTCGCTACTTACTAAGCTTCCGGGCCTCAAAATTTCGCTCAGTTGGATTTAATAGCGAATTTGACATCCGAAAGCTAGTTTCAGCCACTTAAACTAGCTGAAACTAGCTAAAATGAACCTCAAAAACTCGCTAAATTGAATTTAATGAAGATTTTTGAAATCCGCCTACAGAAATGGACCTCAAAATCTCGCTCAACTGGATTTAATAGCAAATTTGACATCTGGAAGCTAGTTTCAGCACTGAAACTAGCTAAAAATGGCTTACACTGAAAGTAGCTAAAAATGGCTGAAACTAGCTAAAAATGTCTGAAACTAGCTAAAAATGACTGAAACAATTTGAAATTAACTGTTAATTTTATATTTTTCCTAACCTTAAAAACTAGTTGTTAATTTTATAAAATGATTAAATTAACTCTAAAAATTATTTATACTAAACTAAATAAATTTTAAAAATATGGAAACTATAATTACAAAAATATAATCATTATTTTAACTGAAAAAACATAGTTTCAAATTAGTTTCAACACATAAAAGTTAGTTTTTTCAGACAAAAAACTAGTTTCAAATAAAAACTAGTTTCGCCGAAACTAGCTGAAACTAACTATTAATGCTAGTTTCAACATCATAAATTGTTAATTTCATTAGTTTCAACAACAAAAATGTTATTTTCATTAGTTTCAGCATCATAAGTGCTAGTTTCAGCAACAAAAATGCTAGTTTCAGCAACACAAATGATCATTAGTTTCAACAACACAAATGCTAGTTTCAAGAACTAAATGCTAGCTTCATTAGTTTAAGCATCACAAGTGTTAGTTTAAGCATCATAATTGTTAGTTTGGGCCACAAAAATGCTAGTTTCAGCAACACGAATGTTAAATTCATTTGTTTCAGCATCACATGCGAGCAAAAAAAATGTTAGTTTCATTAGATTCAACAACAGAAATGAAAGTTTCATTAGTTTCAACAACAAAAATTAAATGACAGTTTCATTAGTTTCTGTGTATAAATATTAATAGTTAGAAAAAAATAGTTAAATATAATTAGCTAGTAACTAATTAACACTAATGGATGTAAAAAACACCATCAGAATCCATTTTAGTGAGAACATAAGTGTCCAGTGAGAAATTGAGATCCAAATTGATTAGCTTTTAGGGCACCAACAAATAGAATGACCTTTTTTGTAAGAGGTTATTGGATTTTAGGGCACCAAAAATAGAATGTACTTTTATATAAGTAGTTATTTAAAGTGACTATTTTAGCAATTAGGTGTACTAAAGTGGTTCTTTTATAAAATTACTAAATTCTAAACCTGTGAGTGCTGACGAAGCCGACGTTGTGACTTGTAACGGTGCGTTTTTTTCACGCCAATATAAAATTTCCGAAGCTACATAAATTAGACTCCAAAAACCATTTTTCTATATTTCAATCCAGCTGTTTCTTCCGCCATCTGAATTCCCTTTCTCTCCAAATTCAAATTTCAAAAAACCCTAGCCTCTCTCTATCTCCATCTCCTGCCAGCGACGATGAGGAAAGGTACCAAGAGGAAGACCAAGGACACCGCCTCGCAGGAAACCAAGCCGGCTGAAGACCCCTCCCAATCTCCTACCAAACAGGCCGAAGAAGAGGCCACCAATGGCGCCGCCGAGTCGAGCAAAAACGGTGCTGCCAGGGGAAGAGCTAAGCGTGCCAGGGTTGCCAGACCTGAATCCGAGCCTGAGTACTTCCCCGAGAAGCGGAATCTGGTGCGTGCGTTTTTACCTGCTTGTAAATTTGATGCCAAGTGTTTGATAATTTGTCCTAATTTGACTTGTCAACGCAGGAGGATCTCTGGCAGCAGGCTTTTCCGATTGGCACGGAGGTGAGAGCAGGATTGATTGTTATCATTTTATTTTTTAATAATTAATGTTTCGTTGGAGATTTTGATTTTTCGATTGCTAAGTGTTTGAGATTTTGATTTGCGACTTTGTGTTGTTGATTGACAGTGGGATCAGTTGGATACGGTATATCAGTACAAATGGAATTTTCAAAATTTGGAGGTGAGTTTCGTTTTCTAATGTTTGAATGGCAAGTTTGCGATGCAATGTAGATATTATGGAAAACGCCAAATAGATTGAGGATTTAGGGCATTAATGATCCGCTTGTGCAATTGCAGGAGGCACTTGAAGAAGGAGGGGAGTTGTATGACCAGAATGTATACCTCTTTGGCTGCACAGAGCGTAAGTTGTCCTTGAGATTATCTCTGAATTGAGGCTTGCTCTTGGTTGTTACTCTCTTTGGAAAGTAACTTAACTTACTATTTTGATTATGCAGCCCAATTGGTCTCTTTCGAAGGCCAAGCAAAAGTTATAATGGTTCCAGTGGTAGTTGTGGTAAGTCCTTAAATACTTTTTTCGTGAGACCACATTGTGTCAGTTTGTTTTGTAACTGAACCTCATATTGTCTTCAAAGAATGGTTCTTGGTATCATTGTGTTTGACAATATTGCTATAAACAGCAGATATGATGTCTGTGTAAATCCTCCTTTGTTTTGACCTGTAATGATAAACCTGTATGAATTGCCCGATCCTTTTATCGAGTTGTGGATGTAATTGATGGATTTATACAATGTACATGTAATTAGTCTTTCCTTTTGTGATGCAGCTTATGTTTTTATTGCATTGACGATACTTTTTTACCCGCCTTCCTTTTTCTTTTTTGTCGTTGGTTCTGATTTTTGGTTCTATTACTAATTGTCATAGAGTTTATATCTAAGTGCTGATGTAGTCTTTTTCCATCTATATTTTCCCGTTTCTTAACAGGTAGCATCCCCTTTTCCTCCATCCGACAAGATCGGGATTAAGTCGGTTCAGAGAGAGACAGAAGAAATTATTCCTATGAAACAGATGAAATTTGATTGGGTCCCATATATTCCACTGGAAAAGCGGTATGTTTGTTTTCCTTTATTCTGTGACATGTTACTGTACTGCTGTCTTCTGTTCCTCTAGTCAGCTGATCATTTAAACTTTATTTTTCCACAGGGAAGCCCAAGTTGAAAGACTTAAAAAGTCAAAGATTCATATTTTAACCTGTATTCAGAGAAGGTATAGCTTATGTACTTACCTTGTTGGAATGGATTTATGGACATGCTGTTTATGCAGTGTTTATTTCCTTCTATGTCAGAGCCTACTTACTGTCCTTAAGCCTGTTCCTTGATGAGTGTTATATGTGCATTCAGCTGGACACATGTATCCAGCCTGTGATTTTTTGTCACAATATATTTTCACGCAGATGGTTAATAATGAGGCTATGCTCTAGTCAATGCTGAGACTGGAACCAGTTTGGTTCTCTCATCACTTGTATCATTAGACTGAAGTGAGAAAAACTGTAAATATGATATCTGCGTTTGATACCGTTGAAGTATGCTGAAACAATTGTAGTATTTTTTTTGAATGGTAATATTACTCTACAAAAAAAATCCGACTGAAACACTGTCGTTATATTCAACATTGAAATGGGTAAATTTTGTGAAATTACGTATCAAGAAGGGTGTGGAACGAAGAGGCCTACTGTTGACTTTGTTTAATGGTTTTGTGGAACTTCTTGTTTGCAGGGCTGGTCTCAAGCAAATGAAGATTGATCGAGTGAAGAAGTTTGAGTATTGCTTGCCTTGTATGTGAATTCACTATTCAAGATTTCCCCTACTTCTTATTGGCCTTATTTATTTACACAATATGATGTGTGAAGCTTGTCTGCTTGGTCCATATTTTGAACAGAATGGCCATCATGCACGATGTAAACTTCTAAAGAACTTTTTATTTACTCTGCTGTGATCTTAAGTTGTTCCTACTTCCTAGCTCAAAGTAGGAAACGGTAAATGGATCAGTTAATTGTAGGATGTAATATTGCACAACTAATGGGATGAGGTGGACCAATATTTGGTCATTCTTCTCTTGAACCTCATATATACCTAAATTATGCTTCCTACTGTTATCGTGAAAACAAGAGTAACATTGGATAGAACCGGTGTATGTCTGTTAATAATTGAGGTATGTGGCATTTGGCATGAAATAATTACTTGTATGCATATTGTTGATCACTGCCTTGAGTTTGATCTTTAGCATTCAATCATGAGCCTGCATGTTGTAGTTATTTGTCTCTATCTGCTTCTTAGGATGGCAAAACAGGCGTTGTAGCATGTTGTAGTTATTTGTCTCTATCTGCTTCTTAGGATGGCAGAACAGGCGTTGTAGCTGTAAAATTCTCTTTTTTAATAATCTTGAAATGCTGTGAAATCGTAACTGATAATTATCAACTACCTCAGCATTCTTTCTTTCTGCAATCTAGATATTTGATCCTCTGAACTATTGTCTTTTGGCAGATTTCTATCACCCCTTCCAGGAAGATGAAGTAGAGCAGAGTACTGTGGTGCCAATTCTATTTCCAATAGACCCAAAGCCGGTAGGGGGCCTGGGGCCTTTAACAGTACCTTACCTAGTTTTTAAGTTAGCAGGGGGATTTTGCCCTTTAGCGGTAGTTGGCGAGTTTTATTGTTATCTGAAGGCAACAAGCTCTAACTTATTTTATTTGCAGATATTTGGCGAGTTTGATTGGGAGTTTGATGAAGTAGAGGTATGGATATAAATCCTGTTATATTTATTAGTCACAGAACTTCATAAATTTGATTTAAAATTATTGTTATCCGTATTATGTCATAAAATAAACGTGCTCAATCACAATGTCATTCAGGAGTACACTGACAAGCTTATTGAGGAAGAAGAATTGCCTGCAGATCAGAAAGAACCCTTCAAGGTATATATTCATGTTTCTGATTTCTCAGTAGCACTGTTATACTTTTATTTATTTATTCTTCCGGAGGCATTTTTATAGCTTTTGAAAAATAAATGTATCATCCTTTTTTGCAGGAATTTCTAAGAGAGAAAGTTCGAGAAGCCAAAAAAGCTAACCGTGAGGTACTCATATGATTCTGTTATAGGAAACTACAGTCTCTGCCATGCATCTTGTCTCTTACTTTTTCTCTTGCAGGCAAAGGAGGCCCGTAAAAAAGTACTGGCTGATATGAGTGCTGAAACAAAAGCGGCATTTGAAAGCATGAAGTTCTACAAATTTTATCCTGTAACTACAGCGGACAGTCCCGATGTATCCAGTGTCAAGGTGAATGCCCTCAGCCAATGATTTTATTTCATTCTTTTTGAAATATGGAATAAATAACCTAAAAGCTTAGTGTTGGGTGGTATGGTGTAATCGTTCATCCCTCCGTTCCATTTAAAATGATCTCTATTCCCTATTTGGGTGTCCATTATAAATGAACCAATTCCAAAATGGTAATGAAGTACGTAGCCTGAATAAATAGACACCACCTTCTCAATATCTATATATGGATTGCCACCCACTGACCACTTTTATTCAAATAATACTCGCTTAATACAGTCATTCAAATCTTAGAAACCTTTGGCCATTGTAAACTTTTGTGAACACAATGGTTTATATTTTCTGTTTTGCTTCTTATTATAAATTATAATGGACCATGCCTCGAGCTTAAGATCATTAAGCAGTCACCTTAAGATCATATATAGAATCCTAAATCTTCCCATGATCCAACTATGATTTTCTTGAGTTTTGTCTTTACAGTAATGTGGTAATGTGTTGGCTATGAGTGCCTACTCTGCTGACAATTGTTCTTTGTAGAACTCATATTTGGGTACCCTATTATTTATAGCTCTACCTTTTAATGCTTGTTATCATTCCCTTTGTAGAGTTAACATTTAAAAGCCCTAAGAGCAATTTTTGAAATGTAGAGTTACTGCCACCTTAAGTCGATAGCAACACTACTCTATCTTGCATATTATGCTATTTGCAGAAGTTTTAGTGCCACATCTTTGAATGTTAATATGATCAATCACATGGTGTCACGACCTAAAACATGGATGACTTTTGGCGTGTACTTGATAGAATCAGTATCCCAATGGATCAACTAAATGTTTTGGCAGTACTATATTGGCTGGAATCTAACCTTGCTACTCCATTCAAATTGTACTGCAGTCGCGTTTCATCAACAGATATTACGGAAAGGCTGAGAAGATTTTCTGAAGAACATTCAACACTGAATAGAGGAGTGTTTCTTACAATTCAAGGTTGAGGCTACTAGAAATGCATGATCTACAAAGATCTTACAAGATGTCTGAGGTTACTAGAAATACATGATTTACAGAGAGGATAAGCTCGTGTTTTCATATGTTTGATGTATCTGATAGTTTAAAAACTCATAGAGGCTCGTAACATGTAAGGATGACCACAAGATGGTACAGTACTAGCATGCCATTTTTGTATTACAGTATACATCAGTTTGGCACATTTGAATCAAATTCACTATTGTGAATTTTCTAGTATAATTTCATTCATTTCCTATCTCTAAATTTGTATTCTCCATTCTATTCATTTCTTTATGGTTTTTACTTTTTAGAGCACTCCTTATGGAGCTTTTTTGGGGTTTAAATGGGTCTAAAATTTTCAATTAAGCCTAAAAATGCCTCCAATGGGGGCTTTATTGGGGCTACTATTTAGTAGCCCATAAAAATGACTACTCCTTTCTATTATAAATAGATGCGGTTTTAGTTTTTTTACAATCTCATAAAGAATTGTCGTTTTAGGAGTCTATCATAGTTGACCAAATATGTGTGTTTTACTATTATTAGGTGGGTAATTGAGAGAGTTTTAGAATTAATTTACCATTGATAGGTGATGGACCTCTATAATATAGGAATAATTATTATATTTATTAATAGTTGTGAAATGGCTAAAACGTCATCAATTTAAAATAGTAGGGAGTACTAAATAGTAGCCTCTATTTAAGCCCCAAATAATATAAAAAAATATTATTTAATTAGAAAATGGATTAATGAAGTAGTATGTGTTACATGGGTTATTGGGTCCCACATAGAAGCCCTCGTTAAAGTCCCAAAACCATTGGAGGCTTCAATTTGGAAGGGTTTTTTTTTGGGCTTACATGTTTAAAGCCTCAATTGAGCCTCAAACCATAAGGAATGTTCTTATTACCACTCAAAACATAATATATTCATTTTTTAAAAACCGGTGAAAATAAACAATTCATTGGGATAGAGGGAGTACTATAATGTATTTTTAACATTTCCAAAACCAGATCATAAATCATAAATGTGAAAATGAGAGCTCCAATTTTGTCATGAAATCCTTTTTATTAAGGTGGAAGGTACTTGAACATTGTTCAAGACATGATATGATACAAACACGCAGGAGGAGTGTTTTGTCTTATATAGCAAAAGTGCCTTAGTACAAGTAAAAAATCAAGAAATCTGCTGCAAATGTATACAGGCCAAATACAAATCAACGTTGATGCAACGCAACATTTTCCTGTTTTGAATTGATCCAACTCTAGCATACTTGATGGTCTATATAAACTCTGTTCCTCCATACTTCCACAGCAAGAACACAGCTAATCAACTCACTTATACAGCAATGGAATATCTTACCAAGCTTCTTGTCGCCGTACTCATCTGCTCTTCCTCACTGCTCTCACTCTCTGAAGCAGGGAAAATAGCAATTTACTGGGGCCAAAACGGCAATGAAGGCTCTCTAGCCGATACCTGCTCCTCAGGAAACTATGAATTCATCAACTTAGCGTTCCTCGCAACCTTTGGTAATGGCCAAGCTCCACAGATTAATCTTGCAGGTCATTGTGATCCTTCAAATGGAGGATGCCAAGGCCTCAGCTCCGACATCAAATCTTGTCAATCCAAAGGCGTAAAAGTTATACTATCTCTCGGAGGAGCTTCTGGAAGCTACTCGCTTGCATCAGCTCAAGACGCTAGGCAAGTTGCAACTTACTTATGGAACAATTTCTTAGGCGGGCAATCATCCTCCCGACCATTAGGAGACGCAGTTTTGGATGGATTCGACTTTGACATCGAGGGAGGGAGCGACATGTACTGGGATGATCTGGCGAGATATCTGTCCGGTTATAGCAACAAGGGCAAAAAAGTTTACCTCAGTGCAGCCCCTCAGTGTCCTTTTCCAGATGCATATGTTGGAAAGGCGCTGGATACTGGACTTTTCGACTATGTTTGGGTACAGTTCTACAACAACTATTGCCAGTATACTTCAGGTGCGTCTACATTCGAGTCAACCTGGAAACAATGGGCTTCTATCAAGGCTGGTGAGGTTTTCCTTGGTATGCCTGCGGCTCCAGCTGCTGCAGGCAGTGGATTTGTTCCGGCAGATGAGCTTACATCGAAAGTAATTCCGGTTATTCGGGGATCTAACAAGTATGGAGGTGTGATGCTGTGGGATAAGTACTATGATGATCAGACTGGATATAGTTCTGCCATCAAGAACAACATATAGTTAAATTTTCATTTATACTATACTGTGTGTATATATATGATTTCACTTATGTTTTGAACAGTGTGATGATCATTTGTCTATGTATCATGTATGTGTGTCATTTGTGAATGAGATAAACTTTTTTTTTTTAAACATCAAAATTTCATTAATCAACTTTCAAACAAGTTACAAGTAAGGTGCATAAGAGATGAACAAACATCTCAAACAAACATCTCAACCGGAAAATAAAGTTCAACCCCAAGACCAAAGAAAGTATAAAAGCATGTCCAATCCTCAACCCGTTATGACCGTACCGAAATATGACCACCCCCATCGTCTAGTATGTCATCTTACTAGCAAGAATCCAAGAGTAGGGAGGTGACGAATTGACACTCCAATTCTAGTCATATCCAACGGAGTGGAATACCTTTCGTTGCAAGTTTAGAGAATTTAGCAACGAAAAGTGATGAACTCCGTTGGAGAACGGGACACTCACAAGTATAAGAAAGGCACATGATATACCCGATCCTGAAGTTAAACGAACAAAAGCACAAAACAGGCCAACGCCTGAACCAGCTAAACCTAAACAAACACAGGCCCCAACAAATAAAAAAAAGTCCGCATACAGACAGAACAGCAGCAACAGAAGCCACACATCAGCAGACAATACCAGCAGTAATTTTCGACCACTTCCAGCCCTTAAGGTCACCTTAATTAGCCCAACAAAGATCAGGATACAGCATCCAATCTCTTAACTTGTACCCATGTAAAATACCATTCCTTTGTTTCAACCAGCTCCACAAGCAAACTTTGATTTTTTCGACTACTTGATCAACACTCCAAACTTCATTCTTGAAAATTGAACCATTCCTAACCTTCCAGATCCACCAAACAACAGCTTGAACAATAATACTCCTCCACCGCTTTGCGTTCGCCTCACTAAGCAAAAACTCGCCATTAACAAGATCTACAAAGGAAGAACATGGCACTACTGATAGCCCCACCAACCAGCAACACTCAACCAAACTTTTTCCGCAAAATTACACTTTCTAAACAAATGATCCGCATCTTCCTCCTCATCCCAACACAATCTACATTTCGACATCGTATCCACATGCAAGATACTTCTTTTCTTCAAATTGTCCATTGTTGGTAATCTATTCCACCCCAATCTCCACATCAAACCACTCACTTTTAGAGGAACACGCGACTCCCAAACAGCTTGATTCCAATTTATTTGAGACCCAGCAGCGGCAATAGAGACTTCATCAGTAAGGCTGGCCGCTACTTTGTAAGCATCCTTAACAGTATATATATCATCACCATTAAACTTCCAGTCATTTCCAGAATCACACCTGTTGGCATCCACAACTTGAGTGCAAAAATTCGTTAGTTGATTAACAAGTTGACACTCCCAAAAAAGACAACCACCTATACCAATCCCACCTAAACCCGACACCCAACCTATCGGAGACCACACAATCCTTATTATTTTCCAACGCATAAAGCCTAGGAAAAAGATCACAAAGCAACACACCCTTATCTACCCAAGGTTCAACCCAAAATCTCGTATTAGACCCCAACTCAACCCCTTTTCGCAACCTATTAAAAAACCAAGGGCTCAAACCCACTTTAACAATCAAATTTTTCCACGACGAGGACCACCAAAAACACGGAGCTTTACCATTTTTTATTCTTAAAACACTAACTCACACCTTCCCATACTTGGACTCAATAATCTTAACCCAAATAGAATTGGACCCACTCAACTTTCTTTGTTAAATTGCTCACTCCGCCCAAACTTGTTCGATTCATGTATTCGCCCCTTAATTTTCAATTGGTATATCTACATAGGTCTAGCTCAATTGGTTAGACTGAGGTGTCATGACACTAGAGGTCATAGGTTCAATTCTGGTCAAGTGCGAAATTATTTATAGTTTATTACTAGTTTTGTAATGCTACTTATGAAATTGTAATAGTTTGATTATTAAAAAAAAGTTCATTAAAAAAAATAGGGCCAATTATATAGCAGTATCGAGTTCTGATGAATTACCATATAAAAAATGTAGTATTTGAAAATTTGCAATGCCAAACTAGGAGAGTATATAAAATTACACCAAGTCAAAATGAAAAATAAAATTCATTAGATTTATATAACTCTTACAAAATATACGGTTACATACACTTATGTATTAGATTGAGAAATTTGAAGAAAATGTATTCATGAATCAGTAATATGGATTAGCAGCACTAACAACTGGAAGAAGATAATTATGATGATCACCACCCTCCAAATGATTTTCCACCGGCCTTAATCGAACATCATCTTTTTTGGCCAAATTGTAATTCTCCCCCTCATCTTCCCTGTAATTGTTAAGATAGTCCTTCAATGGACCAACATAATTCTCGAAACCAAGTGTAGTCATGGCCCATAACAGATCATCACCATTGATGGTCTTCCTCTTCTCCCTCTGGCATTTGTCCGAAGCTTCGCCCGTGATAAAGCTGATGAACTCGGACACACATTCCTGAACGGTCTCCTTCGCGTCTTTGGAGATCTTGGCGTTGGCTGGGAGGGATTTCTTCATGATCCGGCTCACGTTGGCGATTGGCAGTAAGCGTTCTTGGTCGTGTTTGTTTTCAGATGTAGGGCTGGCCACAGGTTGGATTCTCTTACCGGCCATGACAACAAATATGGAGAAGAATATGGTTGTAAGTGTTTGAGATTTTGAGCTGTCTAGGGTGAGTATATATATATATACACACACTACAAAGTACAAACATTCATTGAAACTGGACATGGGACGGAGCTGAGGACGGTTTTGATGTTGACACTACGACCAAAATATTTTACACATACTACTTGCAATTAAAATCCATAAACTTAGTACGTTCCATTTCAAACTTTCTTTAAAATTAAGAAATAATAATAAACTATTATTGTTGAATTGAATGTATCTATATACTGTACATACATAAATCTATAAATCATAAAGTGGTAAGTGGTTGATAAAATAAAAATTAGTGAATGAATTAGTGATCGATAATTATAAAACATGAAACAGAAGAAATAAGAATTAATTAATGGGTAAAATGTAAAAGCTTTAAGTTTATGGGTTAGAAAATTTGCAATAGAACTCACAGTTTTAAAGCTGTTAATGGAAACTGATCATTGGATAATTTATATTATTCTAAAATTGAAAATTACTCCATCCACAAGTTTTTCTTTTAATTTTCTTTACTCAAATAATACTCCACTTATATTAATTTTCCTTAAAATTTATTCTCTCGGGGAAATAGGAAATTGTTGAGGAAATGCGCGCAGGAGCATTATGAACTCCATTTCAAGTCCCTTTTCGAACAATTTTTAATGTACATACTGTATATATATAATGCTTGTAAAAAGTTTGCCTTTTCCAAAAGACCAAACCCCTGAAAGAAAATCAAGTTTATTATATATGTTTCTTAGATTATTAGGAATTCAGGATACTAAAGAGAAGACAGTTTGATAACAAATCTTACTGAACTTATAGTTGAAAAACCGACATTAATATGATTATCGATCGGTAGCTTATCTACTAGTGCAAAAGTTAGGCACAAATAGTCAATTCAAATATAGGCTGAGAACTTGCCAAATGGCAGATTTTGCAGGCAGCATTTCCATTTCCAGCTTAAGTATATCTTAGCTGTCCTGTACGTCAAGTAAATACGAATCAAGCACAAATACGTCGTCATACATTGACTCATATTGCTGGCATTCAATTATCATGGATATATAATATGTATATCTGCTTCAGGTTGACGAGGCTTTAGGTTTACTGTTCACAGAACAAATCTGGCTTTTGTCTTTGGATTCAGATGTTGAGTAGAGTATATATGATTTTTAGAATTTAGAGTAGTAAAATTTTCTGAGTTACGTAAGAGAAAAGGAAAATATTTTCATTGTGTTTTGAGTTGTGTCGCAATGTTATAAATTAATTAGTTTGATTTATGTGATAGTTGTTACATGTTGAAACAAAGAAAGTAAGTATAAGCATATAGTACATACTTCATACTTCATAGTTCTATTTTCAATTGGAGGACTACAATAATCAAATTCAAATGTAATTAACCTAGCAAAGTACAGTTAACATGCAGATTTATGGACAAACAGAACATCCAAGTGAAAGAGACCCATCATATGAAGACAACTTTCGCCTTTTTTCAGGAAATTCAGTTACAATTAATATAGTACGTACTAATTTAAGTAGTTTTATTATCAGGTGTGCAGATTTACTCACTCTGGTTTCCGGTAGGTATTAACAAATTGTAATTTACAATTTTGTTAATTACCCTCAACATGACATTAAACATTTAAAAATCGAAAAAATTACAAATTACTACTCTACAATTTGGTGAAAAGTTTACTACTACAAATTAGAGTAATTCTATTAATTTAGTATAATAATTTAAACCATATTTTCAACCTCCCCAACTAATACAAAGACTCAAAGACTTACGCATTCCATCATCTGGAGAATCCCCTAATAAACATACAACGGTCAACAAGCATCACCCAAACAATTTATAATAAGCACCACGACCTATGCAACAATATGGTCATACCCAAGCAAACAAAACCCAAACTCAAACACTATGGTGCTAGGTTTAGGCTGTGATACTCAGAATTATGATGCTTGAATTGTAATGCTTGCATGAATGATGCATGAGATTATAATCAAATTGATGCATAATAATGTAAAATAAGTGTGGTTGAATCCTAAAAAACAAGCATATATAATGCATGAAGAAGCATAATGATCGTAGGAAAAAAAAATCAACCTTTGGATAGTTGTTTTATGTAGGGATATATATTAAAGCACTACGTACAATATATAAAACAATTATATGCATTACTTGTGTGTAATTTTTTTTTCATAATTTACGCTGATAGAATATGCAACTAATGCAAGTACCCTTAATTTGTACTTCACTGTAAGCTAGTGTTTGGATTCGGAAATTTATGTCATCTCTCATGTATACTAATTAGGGGCGGAGCATACCAAATCATGATTTTCTAGCATCTGACGTCTGATTTTAGGGAAAAAAAAAAAAAAAAAAAGTTTTAGACATTTTGGTGTTATATTATACTAGTAGAACTTTACCTTTGTTCTAAAAAAACAATTAATGTATATTTATTAAATTAAATTCGATTCAAATTCAATAAATTCAATTCAATTTAATTCAGATTTACTTCATAGTTATTTATACTACCATTAGATTAAGTTTAGTTTTTATCTTATTCGTTTTCCTTTCAAATCACATTCAATAATTTAGTTCATATTTTCTTAAACGGGAAGAAAATAGCATGTGTGTTTGTTAGGCGTCACATTATCAATCAATCACCTTATAAGGTTGATCATTTGACTATAATAAGTTTGTTTAATCAATATGCCAATAAGATTACTCATTAAAGAAACTACTTCATAATACATACTCTTCTTATATGTAGCTTATTAAAAACTAAAGTAATTGATTAACTACCACTTACTTTATTAAAATTATCGATCACACTAATAAGTCAAGTCATTAATAGTTCGCTTTGATAAACATACATTTTGTCGGGTATTTTTTGAATTATTAGACCGGGCCACAAATTAAGCGCAAATATTAATTTGGGTGGACTAGTAATCGGACTCGGCCCACTCTTGGCAATACGCAATAGCCATCGAATGAGGGGTTTCGTTACTAATCTGCCACCTTCACTTTCTGTGATTATCATTAACCATTGACTTGCCTAGTGGATCAAAAGGTAATGGAGTAATGGACCTATATACTCATAGGTAGGGCTTTTATTTTAAACAAAGATTTATTTATTTATTCTCTAATTTTAATCAGATTCTTTTTTCCAGAAACATCAGAGAACTTTCTCACATTTTTTTTATAGATGAACATATCATATATTGATCAATCAACTGGACCAAAAGTCCGGATATACACAAAAGGAGGTGCAGAAGTATCCTCACAGTCCAACAAACTATCATTCACTATTGTATGCGCAAATTTATTATAAATGCGAGAAACAAATAAAAACTTAATAGAAATAGTACGAGTGAGTGACAAACCTCCTGCTGGAAAACTCCAATTGTAGAATAAAAATGCGACCCCTGTTGTAAATGAGACACAACAGCAAAACAATCACCTACCAGTTCTGAACAATTCAGGCCCATCCTTACCGCATACTGTACTGGCCGAAGTGTAACTCGAGCTTCAGCCACTTCAGGTGACTAACAATGATACAAATCTAGAGCCCCATGCCACCATTGAACCATGACATTCTCATTTGACGAAACCCAAATTACTCCCTGCGTCTCTATCCCTGCTTCTCACCTTTCTTGATTAGTTGCATTTTGCAATTTTGACCACAACTTTTTTTAATATCCTTGATTGAATATATGTATCTGAATTCTTAATGTAAGGTAAGCTAATATAATAACCCAGTTATAATTGACCACGAACGATGATTCGAAATTGTACAAAACTTTTGGTGATCAGTTGTAAATTGTAATGCATTATTAACTAGCTAGTAACAAAAAATAATTCGTCGTTTTGTTCAATGTATTTCCGAAGTATTTTAACAAAATTCAGAGAAAACTTGTGTTTATTGCGGCGGATTGAGTTGAGAGAACAGAGCCTACATACTGCTTCTTATATAGAAGCTTACAAGTTGCCCTAATCACTAATTGATGCTATAATGTAAATGGAATATGCTCCTACTGGTACAAGGCAACGAAACCCCCAAGAAATTTCCTACTTCACTAGATTACAAGAGCTAATTTGAGTGATGAATTGTGTGAGCACGGAAGAACCATAATTTGTACAGTTTCGTACAAATTGGGTACATAAAGTGATCCGGTGTAGCATTTTTGCGTGTTCCGTGAATTCAAACTCTCCCTCCAAAGGGATGCGATCTGGTGTAGCTAATTTGTGTGTTCCCGTGCTCCATCGCGCTCTGCATCCTTCTTGATTCGTTTGGGGCTTGATTCGTGTTTCTCATTAATTCTTCTCTTTTTTCTCTGTTTCTCCGACAACTTGATTGGCTTCTGTCTCTCTAATCTCATGGCTTTTTATACATTTCTTATGCTCTCTTATCACTAATTTTTTTTTTTTGCCATTTAAAAAAAAATAAATCTAACAAGTCAAAAATAAAATTCCTTTAATTCTTTTCAATTACAATGGTGATTTTGGTGCTTTGTGTTCATTTTGCGTGAATCCTCACCGCGGGAAGGTGGAAATCTCTACTTAATCGATTAATCGATTAAGCTAGGTGATCAAAAGTTGAAACTAATCATCAAAAACAACAAATCAAATACATATTTAATTAACCAGATTCTAACTTCTCATCTTTCTAAACACATCCACGAGGAATACCAATAGTCCAATATCATAGGGCCAGGCACAATCGACTACCGAACCCCATTCAAACTAAACAAAGTAAGTATATATTAAATAATGTTAAATCGTTTAGTAACAAATTAACCTCTCTGCATATTTATAAGAAATGTTCCAATTTATAAGTACAGAACACACGAGGCATACATCATTGGGATAAAAGAAATTAATGTACAAGACAAGGAAACATATACTTAATTTATGAAAACCCCTCAATCGATGTTCTAGCATTGTGCCATTGTCTTCATAATATAAGTAGATTAGGGATTCCATTTTTGTGTATTTTAAATATTATTCGTGTGTATATTGAGAATCTTGCATCATACATTTGCTTAATATAAAAGTTTACAAAACGGTTGTCACTTTCGGTGAATCAGAAAAATGGATTAGACATTTAGACTTGTGTTGAGCACGTTGACTAATTACAGTATCTTTATTTCATTTCTTAATAATATAATTAATCATATACTACGTGATAAAAGTGCGTAATTAAATTAAGTCAATGGCCTTTCGGATCTGTTAAATTATAGCCATAAGAGTATTATTAACAAGCTAGCATTAAAGATACATAATACAATAATAATAACAAATAATCATGAAAAGTTGAACACCAATCAATCAACCGACCTCTCTCTTTTTGTTTGAGAAATGTTCCCCAAAAATGTGTATCGATCATCGGTGGTTCCTCGAGACTTATTCCACTTGATGCAATTTTCAGAAGCAACGTGATGCTTGCATTAAAAAATAATAATAATTTAAAGACATCTTGTGTGTGTGTGTGTGTGTATATATATATGTGAATAAAGTATGCACCCTCAACGAATTCGAGTTTATGGTTAAGTTGAAGTTATATTGATAGAGGTTACTTGTTTCTCATTTGATTAATAGATGACAATTTTGAAAGTAGTTATTATATTTAGGTGCGAGTGACATGTAACGTAACAAGGAAATTTTACGTATTAATTCAACTTTATATGTATATCCATTTATTATGTGTCTCATATTTTTATTTGATATATTATATTTGTTAGGGTACTATCCTGTTAGAAAAATAACGTATGTGAAATAAATAACTCAATCTTGAGTTAGTTGTGTTTGGATGGCTAAATAGCTACTTGAAACGGTTAATTACAACTTCAAGTAGCTAATTCGACTGACATCACAACAATTAGCTTGTTAGATAAATAGCAACTTGACTTAGCTACAAAGAAACGGTTAGTAGATAAATAACTGCAAAGAAACGGTTAATTACACCTTCAAGTAGCTAATTCATCTGAGATCACAATAGTTCACCATCATCGCCATAACTACCCAGAGAGCACAAAAGACTCCATTAGAGAGAGTTGTAGGTTACTTTGTAATTCTTCACAAATCACTTGGTTTCATTGTTAATTCATGAGTTAGTGATTTAGCAGTGATATCGAGTTACGTTGATTGTTTGATTCATGGTTCATCTTGTAAATTGTTGTGGTTAATAAAGCAAGGTATTCAACAGGTTCCTTTGTGCAGTAGTATCATCTATTGATCCAAAGCACGTTATATTGTTGTGTTCTATCTGCTCTCTTATTGTTCGATTTTATGCACACCAACTATTCGACGTATTGTTTCCTTGTTGCTTGATTGAGATTTACGAAGTTAGTTGGTAACTATCTAACAAAACTATACTACTATATTATAATTACACTCTAAATGCAACTTATTTAAACATTTTAGAAATATAGTAACTATCACTTCCTCTGTTTTTTTAGTAAATTCCTAAGTGGTAAAATATACGCAATTTAAGTAATAATATTAAAGAATTAATTTGTATGAGTATTTAATTGTAATTGGATGATAAAGTATGAAAGAGAGTGATAAAGTGGTAATAAAGAAGGAGACATAAATTTAAAAAAGTAATGGTAATTGAGTTGAAAAACTTTCCATATTTTGAGTTAGTACCTTCGTAAAAGAGCGACTAAAATAGAAATTTAGAAACTTATTAATAATGAAATTAATGAAATGGATAAAGTAATTCATATTCACAAATGAAACTAGTTAATCAAAAGAAAAAAAGAAGTGTGACAACTCGCAAATGGAGTATATGCATGCTTATGCCACCACCGCTACCACCGGTTCACTTATTTGTCCATTATGAAATCAATCGTAATAGTTAAGAATGACTTTGTCGATATGCAAAATAAAATGAATCAGGCGGTGCTCATAAATAGCTACCTATTTTAATTTGTCTTGTTCTACCTACCGAAACAAACTCATGTAATCGTTGTCCTTTACGTACATTTTAGATATATCTTGAAAAATGTAATTTCCGTTGAAAATAATTTGTACATTTTAGATATATTATCAATTTGGTTCAATGAAAATCGAAATCATAATGTGTGCAATTATATTATCAATAGAACAATCTTAAAAATCCATCTACTTTTGATCATCAAAATAAGAGGCACCCTTGTAAATGTAATGAAGGAAAAGTCGAAAAGGGAAAAGAAATCACACATGCGGAGGATTCATTTATAAAGTGGAAGGAATCAGATCCCTGTGTTGGGTTTTGGTACATTGGATATAATCGCATCTCTTATTTATAGGTACTAGATTTAAATTAAATTAATTATTAGTGGATCACCGATTTTTTATTACAAATAAATAAAATAAAATAAAATGAATTCTTAGCCCACATGAAAGAAAATAAAACAAATTATATATATCGTCGTCATCTCCTTCAAATTTACATAGACGTGGTTTTGTGAACCGTTTAGTCTGACACCCGGTTAATTCACAACGCCATGTGGCACTCTATACCGCTCCAGCCGTCAATCCATCATGGGCCTAACCTAAGATACCAATTCCCTGTGGTTTCTCTTCTTTCCTACAGTGCCTTGCAATTCATGCCATGTATAATTTCACTCTTAATCTCTATTAAAATTTGGTTATGTGTTTATTTATTATTATTAGGAAAAATGTGTAACCTACTAGGGTAGTAGTGAGTGAGAGTACTCCCAGTTCAATGTGATATAAAAGTCAACAATAGTCAACAAATGAGAAGCCCTTTCTTTATCTCGGGAGAGTAAGGCTAGTCCAATCATTTTCATATTTGTTTAATCTTTTTATATTACAAATAAATTATGTTTCATTTTATTTAATTCATATCAGTTTACTACAATTCAGTTTAGACGAAAAAGAAAGAGCTTAAATCCATCAGAGATATTAATTATAATTTCATTTATATTTTCTCTACATGAAATTCAAGTTAATTATTTCCTCCGTTTCATTAAAAACTTCCTAAGGGGATTATTCATCGCGACATTTGACCACGTATAACTCCTAAATTACATTAAATTATATTAGAGAAAAATATAATAAAATTATATTATGAAATTAAATGGAGTATATTTTCATATTCAACTTTTAATTTATATTGATACCGTTTAATTTAAAAGTTATACGTGGTCAAAGTCGCGATGAATATTCCCATAAGAAAGTTATTAATGAAACAGAGGAAGTAATACATAGTGTCGGTGTTTAAGTTGTGTCGCATTGTATCTTACGAACCGTAAAAAACATAACTTTCCTAACTGTTCGGTAGACTATAGTGATGTATCAACTGTCGTCACTTCACATTCACGGAACACATAGTAAGGTTTGTCGGCTTGTTATCATGCGTGATAACTTTTTCGTCGGTCATGCTTTTTGCGCCTCGTTATACATGTCTCAAGAAACATGATGAAGGTTTGTCGGCCTTTTGGTCGTACAAGATAAATTTATTTCGTTATCTAAGTGTATTATCGACACCTGACACTTTTCCAAGTAACATGCTAATTGGTTGTCAGATTTTGCTTTTACTTGATATGTTTGTATACGTCATACACCAGTATTTCAGTTTAACTGAAATAACTAACAAGGCAGATATGTTAGAGCGGATAGAGCATTTATTATCGGAAAAAACAAATATTTTCAACCAATCCACAAAGACGTCGTATTCGCGTCTAACGTCACCTGCTATAGCCCATTCAATTATGTCTTAACTCAACTGGATTGGATTGTAGAACGATAACCGTTTGTACGGTACATTTGTTGCAGGGCCCGCTCCTTACCGTTAATTGCTACTTTAAAACTGTACTGCATTCCCGCGTTTATTTTCAAATCAGTTACAGTCTTACACAAAAATCAATCTGCTCGTTTTGCCGCTTTTCATCGGATCCTACACCGTAAATTTAATATATACTAGTTAGTAATTTCAACTTATCTGAAATAAGATAAGCAGTAACCAACTCATTTATATTCCAAATGGGAATTTGCATGGATTTAATCCAAAGATAATTATTGGGAAAGAAGGGAGCTTGATTTAACCATCAATGTCAAGCAATAGTGTTAAGTTAACCCAATAATGTTGGAAAATCTGGTCTTGGAAATGCCATGAGTAATAACCGGAGGGAGTAGAACTGGAGAGAGAGCGTACATTCTCATCGTCCTTGCACTATAAAAAGGGAAACGAGAAACAGAGCCTGAAAATTGCAAAAAATGAAAAAATCATAATAATATTACAAAATAATAATAAAATAATAACAGTTCTGATTTGTGTCTCAGTCTGTCCTCTTTCCCAAACACACACAGAGAAACCTCAAATTTCTCCTCCTTCTCACATTTTCCTTCTCTTCTTCTACTTGTTCTTTTCATCAGTCACTTTCTTCATTGAACATGTAATGGCATCCATGAACAACCCTAGTATTCAGCAGCCGCTTTTACTCTTCGCTGGGTGAGTACTGTTTATGAAATTTAATTTACAATCATCACCTTCTTCAACTCGTGTGTAAGAGCTGCCGCGAAACTTCAATTGTCTATTGTTTTTGTCAATTAATCTGTTGATTGAGTTTAATTGTTCACTTTGATGTTTTATAGCTGTTCTAATTTTGCTCAATTGGAATACTTTGTTTGTGGAATCATTTCTGTTTATTTTAGTTTTTCATTTTGTATACTGTAAAAGTGTAAAAACCGAAGAATTAGGAGAAGAAGTTCTCAATTACTCTTTACACCTTTTAATTTTTCCTTTTTTTCCACTGATTTAGTATCATTTATGTTTAGGATTGTGTTAGCTGGAAATTTGATTCATGAGTGAGACAGTCGAGGCTCATTTTGGGTTAGTAGTGATCTTTTTTTGTGTGTGTATTTTATGGTGTTTCAGGGTTTTTGCCTAAGGAGCTAATCAGGGGAACTTAATTGATTTGGCGGTGGGGCTTGGAGTTTTCTGGATGCATGTACCTTGATATGTCATATTGAATTCTGGAGCTAGTTTGGGATTTTGGTTGTATTGTTTCAGGGTTTTTGTGTAAGGAGCTTTTGGCGGTGGGGCTTGGAGGTGTCTGGGTTGTGTAGTTTGGGAATTTGGCTTGTAGTGTTTACTAGTTGAGGATGGCCGAAGAAGGCCTACATCGTAGTGGGCTTTCCTCCGGCCTGGCTTGTGTGTTAAATGATGAAGATGGAAATGAGGGTTCAGGAAAATCCCATCTAGTTTCGTATTGTGAGAACTTTGGTGATCAGTCGGTGGAACGGACTCTTGAACATATTTTTGGTCTACCATGCAGAACTATTGATCAGTTGAAACGCCCCGTTGATGAAGGTGCTATTCGTTCTATAATAGAGAATGAATTCTTTAAGTATCATCCTGAACTGAGACCCGTTTGTGACCCAGACAGAGAAGGGGTATCTATAATTTGTGATGTGACAGAAGTCCCAGTTGTTAGAATTGATGAATCGACCATTTGTGGTGACCTCAGTTTAACCAAGAAGCCTTTGCTTGTGCAGAGTCATGGTGTGTTCAGTAGTGCAAGGGCCAATACATGTTTATGGAAAGGAAAATGGATGTATGAAGTGACTCTTGAAACTTGTGGTGTACAGCAGCTTGGCTGGGCACCTGTTTCCACCCCATTCACTGATCATAGGGGGGTTGGGGATTTTGACGATTCATTTTCATATGATGGGAAAAGGGTGATGAAATGGAATCTTAGTGCAAAGTCCTATGGACAGCCATGGGCTATTGGAGATATTATTGGATGTTGCATAGATCTGGATTCTGACGAGATATTGTACTATAGGAATGGCATCTCACTTGGGTTAGCATTTCGTGGGATTCGGAAAAAGGCTCCTGGGTTGGCTTACTACCCTGCCATTTCTCTTTCTCGAGGGGAACGATGCGAGTTAAATTTTGGTGGACTCCCGTTCAAATATCCCATTAAAGGCTTTCTTCCCATTCAAGCCCCTCCCGCTTCGATGCCTCTTGCATCTAATCTTTTTGATTGCTTTTTAAAGTTATTGCGCATGCAGCGCTTGGAGAGGGCTGAAACTGACACTGTTGAAAAGCTCAGTAGACTGAAACGATTTGCATCACCCGAAGAGCTGTTACATCCAGTTTCTCTTGGTATTTGTGAAGAGGTATTATCTTGTCTCGAATCTGACATTGAGGGTGCAGAATATATAGGACAAGGGCCTTTCTTGGTGTTCTTGATGGACGTTTTTGGAATTCATCCGCCACATGACTACATCACTTTGGATAAAGTACTTGATTCCTTTCTTGAATTTGAGGAATCGAGAGAATTGTTTAAGCATGTACTTGAAGCACTTTCATCGGCATGTAAAACAGCACCCCTGGTTCTTAGAGAGTGTCCTTATTCTGGATCATACAGTCATCTTGCTCTGGCATGCCATATATTGAGGCGAGAGGAATTAATGACCCTCTGGTGGCTATCATTGGATTTTGAATTCTCATTTGAGGGTTTTCTTACAAGGAAAACCCCGGACAAGGCGGATCTTCAGTGTCTTATTCCTTCTGTTTGGTGGCCTGGATCAATGGAGGATATCTCTAATGAGAATAGTATGCTGCTGACAACTACAGCTTTGTCTGAAGCTGTTAATAAGGTGTGTTTTAAATCATTTTCTTGATCTCCATGATTTCCACTAATAATGTGCTGATCGGTTTTCTTTGAGGAACTTGAGTTGTAGCTGCTCTTGGACATTAGCAGTTAACCTAGGATGGCGCGTACTTGTAAGTGAATAATAAAAAAGAGTAAGATAATTTTTTAGTGACTAATAAGATGATTTTTTAGTGACTAAACAATTGTACATTTGTTACCGAAATGCATGAGTACGAGACGAATTAATAGTTAATGTTAATTATTAATGAAGAAAAAAGTACTGGGCTCTCTTGTGTGATTGATTGTGTATGAATGCAGAAACTATTTCTATACATGATCTTGTTTGGCTGTTTTTTGCCCATACGTGTAAATTGCATAGTCATCCTCTCCTCTGTTCCTTTTGATTCCGCTGGGTAAAGATGATAGTCTAATTTATCTAGTTGTGCACATTATTTGTTAGTTGCGGAACCTTGAGCTGTACTTATTTTCATTCTGTTCATTTTAAACAACCCCCTTCTCATTCCCTTAAGTGTTGATTGCTTTGTTTTAATTTGCTTCCAACTCTTTGCAGATAGAAGCGAAGCAAAGGGATCTATGCCGATTAGTTATGCAATATATACCACCTACAGCACCTCCTCAATTACCCGGTTCAGTATTTAAGGAATTTTTGCGGAGTATTCTGTTAAAGAACAGGGGCGCAGACCGAAATTCGCCACCACCTGGAGTTTCAGATAACTCAGTTCTTGTATCTTTGTTTACGGTTATTCTCCACTTCCTATCAGAAGGTTTTGCGGTTGGTGATAACTACAGGTGGATAGAGGGATCTGGAACTATTGATGGAGTTGGTGTGGGTTTCCTTCATAGGGGAGGCCAACAGTGTTTTCATGCTGGTTTACTTTTGAAGAATGATCGACACCGAGCTGATATTTCAAGACTTGGAGGATCTTATAACCACTTGCTAAAATCCTACCCTGTAAATGGTTATCAAGAAAATGAGCTAATTCGGTGGTACGAGGGTTGCATGGATGATGAAGAAACAAGAGCAGCACATACAAGTAGACAGAAACCATGTTGTTGTTTAAGTTATGATGCGGATTCGTCTAAAACCTCTAAACAACCTGTAAGATACTTGAGAAAAGGTTCTCAAGGAAGCTGCAGTACAATGGCAGAGAGTTCTGGTCATGTTTCTGCTGAATATACTGCTACCAGTATCAATGATGAGATAGCTGATAAGCCTAGGACAAGTGATCACTCTGATTCAGACATTTCATTTCAACCTATGCAGCAATTAACCACATCACGCAGGGAAGACAAACTGCCTTCTACTACTTTAAAAGAGGAGGAGCTTTTAGATTCTTTGCTGCTGTTGTATCAGTTGGGCCTTGCACCAAATTTTAAGCAGGTCAGGCAATGGGTTTCTTTCATTTTTGTTATTATTGTCTTCTTGAAATTCTGTGACGTTACCATAGATGTATGTGCCTGTGCTTTGATGTTTGAGTTAGTAATTGTGGAATAATATGGAAGCTGCCTGATTGAGCTTGAACGTACAAATGAATAAGCTAATTTTATCACTATCATCTCTGTTATGTAAATGGCGGTAGATGCTAATATTCAGGCATGCACGACTTGTATATTTTGCTTTCCAACATTTTTCTACTACAAAACCCATGAAAGAGAATTTAGTTGGGCATGAAGGTGTGCCACTGCATAAAAGCGGAAGGTGCCAACTGTTTTGTTATAATTGGATCCTGTCTTGGAAAACAGGGGGTTTAGATTTGAGTTTTTCATACAATATTGGAGCATGAGATTTCTTTCTAATTTCAGTCCACTGTCATCATTTTGTGTGTGTGCGTGTTTTTTTTTCTTCTCTTACCTTTTTTGGTGTCAAATATACAGGATGTTATGGATTATGTATTTTGTCAAATATATCGTTGATTTCATGTGTGTTGTGGCAGGTGCAGCATCATATGGTTATGAATTATTTCCCACTTAATATGTTTTCTTTGTGCACTCATTCCTTCTTTATTGTTGTGCTCAAAGCTGCAATTTGATCCAGAATATAATGATTAGAGTAAATAGCATGGAGTCATTTTGGCTATTTCTCAAATTTTCCGGCACTCAGCATCTAATAAAATTATACCTATTTCTGCCCATATAGGCATCATCTTTCCTGTCCCGTCAGTCTCAATCAGTCTCTCTCTTGGAGGAAACGGATAGGCAAATCAGTGAGAGCATTTATGCTGACGACATAAAGCGCTTGAAGGAAATTCGGAGTGCTCATAGGGAGGAGGTCATGGACTGTGTCAGACATTGTGCCTGGTACTTCTTCTTTCCCCCAAGTATTAAACATATTCCTTTCAATATAATAATAATAATCATATAATAATAATAATAAATAATTATATAATAATAATATTATATTATTATTAATTATTATTATTTTAGGGTTTAGGGTTATATTAATATATAATAGTA
The DNA here is from genome assembly GCA_028274465.1 of Plantago ovata. Classification (NCBI taxonomy): domain Eukaryota; kingdom Viridiplantae; phylum Streptophyta; class Magnoliopsida; order Lamiales; family Plantaginaceae; genus Plantago; species Plantago ovata. The sequence goes on along the minus strand of CM051456.1, from coordinate 8,443,516 downwards.
ATATTATAATAATATTATATTATTATAATAATATTATATAATAATAATAATAATAATGATCAGTTTTGGTTCTGAATTCATTATGCTTTTGGTAATTTTTGCGTTTAACTTAATAGTTTGTAGTATTTTCTTTTGATTAATTGTCCATTTGTCCATTAATGTTCTGCGGCACAAAGGATATTTAAAAAGTTTGCATCGAGTATCATTAATTGTTTGGGATCATACCAGAGCATAATGCATTTTAAACACATTGACAGCTCGGGCATATGTTACTTTATTGAGAGACAACTTGTGTGCTTGTATTTCATGCCTTTTGGAATTCATGGTAATTGCATGCTTATCGTTATCTCTTGCCTTCTAGTGTTAGTGCATCACTATTCTTTCCTATCCTTACGTCATCTCTCTTAGTTCACTTACTGTGAATGCATTTGATTTGTTTAACACAATTAGATGCTGTTCTTTCCATCATGCTGATACACATCAATTCATTTATTTTGGCTGCAAGAGATACAATATAGCGCTTACACTTTACATGTCATCTCAAGATTATCAAATGTTGCTAATTCATGGAATTCATGGTTAGCAAGTGCTTCTGCACTTATCCAGTTTGATGGCATTGGTACTTGAACTCTTCAATCTCTATTGCATGCCCCAAATGACAAAGAATGGTGTTGCAATTTCTCTGTCATCCTTACTATTTTGTATGCATTTTTTTCTTATAAATTCTGAAAAGTAGCAACATTTATTGCTCGTGTGATTGTGTTAATATGTCGATTGTGGTCTACTAATTGTCTTGTACTGATGTTTGGTTTAACAGGTATCGTCTTTCTCTTTTATCTCGTTGGAAGCAGAGGGGGATGTATGCAGCGTGCATGTGGATTGTACAAATGCTTCTTGTTCTTAGCAAAGTGGGCTCGATCTTTGCCTATGTTCCTGAATATTACGTGGAATCTGTGGTATCTTATTCCTCTTTTCGCATGCCTTTAGCTCCATATGAATGGTTCTTGCTTTATGTTTTTATCTCATCATGATTTTTTTACCATCTATGATACCTTATATTCAGAACCATGCAAGTGTCTTAGCACCATCAAAGTGAACTTGATCAATTTAGATATGACGTTACCCACAACTCGATATTAAGTTACTCAGAACACTTAAGATTTTTTGTCCTGATGCTTTCAATTCATCATAGAGTACACTCTTTAGGTTGCATTTCATTTGCCAAGTCTAATATGACATTGCTCTTTACAAGTGAAGATTATCCGTAAATGTCTGGAGTAAATAAAGATGAAAGCTTGAGAAAGAAGAATCCCTTTACACAGAAAAAAGTATACCTAGGATATCCTTTATGATCTTTTCACTTTTGAGTTATGTGTTTAAAACTGCGTTGTCTTCGCGTTTCGTAATAGCATAAAAGTATACATAGGATATCCTTTATGATCTTTTCACTTTTGAGTTATGTGTTTAAAACTGCGTTGTCTTCGCGTTTCGTAATAGCATTGTGTGTTTTTCGCAGGTTGATTGCTTTCATGTGCTGCGCAAAAGTGATCCTCCATTTGTCCCTGTGACAATCTTTATCAAGCAAGGACTTATGTCGTTTGTATGTTTTAGCTTCTCTACTGAATTTTACATGCCTTGTAGCTTTGTTCTTGCCTGAAGTTGTTTAATCTTGCTGAGCTCTTATGGTGGTATACTGGTGTACTTGTTTAATCGTCTTAGTGTTTTTTTTTTTTTTTAAATGTTACATTCGTACAATGATGGTATAATTTAACAACTAATAAAATGCTAAGTAACTTTTTCTAACTATTACTTTCTAGGTCTCTATACAAAGAAACAAAAATCATCCATTACAGGGAACTGAACCCGTGACCATTTGGTTACAGGGTGTCTCAGCTCACCAACTTTGGCATCATTTCAGTAATATTCAAGAAGTTTCTTTTTTACATCGTTCTATCATGTTAGTAATATACAAGAAGTTGCGTTTTTTACATACTGCAACAGGCTATAGACCAGTTGATTTAAATTGGGAGGAATTAGGAAGAACTGAGAAAAATATTTACAGAAGAGGGTAAAAATGAAAACAAGAAAATAAAATTTGACTAGAGATAATCTGATTAATAATGAACAATTGAGATGGATAAATCTTCTTCGGAATATTTGGAGAACTGTAAACCGATAAAAGCCTTAGCCTTAGATACATTCAGGAAAAATAATCATATCAGATTACCTAGCTACAGTTCGACTATAATAATAAAGTAGTATCAATTTCTAGGATCATAGTTCAAGTAAACTAACACATCAACCAAAATACTTATACACCCAAGTATTCCTTGAATATATTTGTGAATTCCTCCATTTTCCTGCATTTATATTTTCATATTACGAACTATTTAACTTATAGTATATGAATTTTTGCATAGCTTCCATCCCTGCTGTGTGCAATCCTTGTGTATTGTTTTCTGGGGCCAGCATCCACGTGTCACTATGTGGCATTGATGGTTATGATAATAATTTTTTTAAGTCATGACACCCTTTTAGCTTTTGCAGTTTGTTAACCCCATTTTTTCAAAATTATGTTGGATCCAAAGATGTCTATAATTCTTCTATCTTATGTAGTTTTCTATGGATTTAGACTGTAACTTATCAGTGGTTAATTTTATTCAGTTCAATTGAGGGATGCTAATCCTGGATTTAGAGTTTACATGATTAATATGGAAAGACTTAGCATCTTAAGTGGGGTTTTATTTTGGACAGATCACATTCGTCGTTACCCATTTTGATGACCAAAGGATATCCAGTGCTGATTTAAAGGATCTTCTTCTCCAGTCTATTTCAGTACTGGTGCAGTACAATGAGTTTTTAGCTGCTTTTGAATGCAACAAAGCAGCAACTGACAGGATGCCAAAAGCTTTGCTCACAGCATTTGATAATAGATCTTGGATTCCTGTAACCAATATACTTGTGAAATTATGCAAAGGTTCTGGATTTGGGTCAAAGCATGGAGAATCATCATCATCTTCATCTGCACTATTTCAGGTAATGACGGTGCTTTTTCTTTATGTTGTTACTATGGCTCCTTATTCCTATATCTCTTGTTGCTTCTGGATAGCTATTATTTGTGCTGAATATATTTCTGTTACTCTGTTTCTTAATTGATAGAAATTATTGCGGGAAGCTTGCATAAGTGATGATGAGTTATTTTCATCTTTTTTGAACCGCTTGTTCAACACTCTTAGCTGGGCGATGACTGAATTCTCTGTTTCAGTACGAGAAATGCAAGAAATGTACTATAAGGTATATCTCATAGTTTTTATGGAAATTCTCATTTTACTTATTTGATTGTGAAAAACTCATTTTCTTGTTATGTCTAAAATTGATATACAATCTGATATTAATTTATGAATCATTTCCAGGTAATGGACTTTCAGCAAAAGAAGATAGGTGTCATATTTGACCTGTCGTGCAATCTTGCAAGGGTATTAGAATTCTGTACACGTGAAATACCTCAAGTTTTCCTATCGGGAATTGATACAAACTTAAGAAGGCTGACTGAGTTGATTGTCTTTATATTGAACCAACTAAATGGTGCAATCGATCCAGAAGTTTTCGAACTGTAAGTAATTTGTCTCACCATATCCTAGCCTATATTCTGTCCATAACCTGATGCATTCATGTACCATTAATGTATATGCATATGGAAGCATCTCTATTTAACTACTTTAACGTACTCGAAAAATGGTATTATATAATATTATCTTACAAAAATTGATGGGAGGTGTTGCTAATTAATAAAAATTGTGATGGTATTGATAAATTGAGGTATTGAGGTGTTTTATTATTGTGGGGAAGGTGGATGTAAATGTTCACCTGTTGGCAATTAATTGCTCAGAGTTTGGTATCATGGGACCTTGTTTTGCTGCTAAATTTTACCTTAATTCTTTGCTCACTAGTGTGTTATAACCTGAAATTGCAGGTCATTAAGCCGATATGGAAATCCCTCTGAAAAGGTCAACAGAGGCATGATATTAGCACCTCTTGCCGGCATCATTCTAAATTTGTTGGATGCTAGTAAAGAGACGGATAGTGGTGATTGGAATGACATTGTTGCGACATTTGCTAGCATGGACTGTGCTGACACCATTCTCTATGGATTCCAGCATCTTCTCGAGTACAATTGGGTCAGTAACATTCCACTTGCATCTTTGGGTTATATTTGGCATAGCTTTGGTAGCTCTCTCTCTATATATAATTTGCTTGATTCGGGAATTTTCTATGTTGTTACATGCATTGAATGCATTTATTGTGTTTCTAAAGTGTGTTTGAATTTCATCCACGAGGTCCAGTATATCAGATCTGGGTTTATTGTAGAACTCCTCAGTTAATAATTTTACGTGTATGGCATTCTAATGTGTGCTTTCATCATCTTCCTCTTGTACATCAAAGCATGGATTCATATCTGACTTGGACTATATTTGCTCAACTGTGTAATAGGCGGGGTCCTCAAAAGGAGATGATTATTCTTATCAGCTGTCAAAGCTCGAGAATTTCTCAAGCATGTTGATCGGTCAGTCAGGGTTGCAAGGAACTGAGAATAAGATATGTGGGGGGGAATCCGAGACCATTGAAGATGGGTTATGCTGCATATGCTACACAAATCAAACAAATGCTCGTTTTCTACCTTGTTCTCATGTTTCATGCTACAGTTGCATATCGAGGCACCTCATCAACGGTGAAAGATGCTTTTTCTGCAATGCAACAGTAGTAGAAGTTGTGAAGGAAGATGATGTCCGTGCTACTTTAAGCCTTTCATTTTAGTTTCAGGGTTTCCTTAGTTCTTATACTAGCTTATAGTGGGTCGGTTGTTGGTGGACATATAGAAGTTTTTATACTTTAAAAAAAATAAGCAGGTAAGAGGCAGAAAGGAGGAGTATATATAGATTATGATATCGTTTCGTTTCTTTAGTTTTGTGGTGGTTCTTCCCTTCTTTTATCAGGTATATTGTTTTGATGCAATGTTTAGTTCGTTGTATGTTAGTAGTGTATATATGTGGACAACAGCAAAGATGAAGAGAAGCAATGGAATGGGATCCCTGCGGGCACGTTGTTCTTAATTTTGTAGACAGTTGAGAGACATTATTGCATTATATATCTGTAAATAAAGGTATAAGTACATGTGTTAACCATGTAAATATGTAATGGGACTGACCTCTCATTCCAGTCGCTTTTATAGAGGTTAATAATTATGCTGATCTTCAAATTATACTCTAGTAGTAGCATATTTCCAGCTAGAATGTGAATGAAAATAAGCAGATAGCAGTAGTTGACTTGACCCATCCATATTTCATACTTCTAGTTAGTACAGTAAGTCAGTAACCAATGGGGTTGGTACGCTTGCTTAAATTAACAGTCGGAGAATGGTGGTAAGCTGCTTTTATGGCAGTATCCGCTTTTTATATGGAATTGCAGATTACTCACTCCAAAATCTGATCCAAGATTGCAAAGATCTCATTCAGAAACCATGGAAACTGTAAATAACCCGCCAGCTGCTGTTTATGCTCTTTTAATTTTAGTTTAGTCACATGTTATTCTTAAAGAAATAAAAAATGAAAGAAGTAAGACACGTGACCAAATCAGGGAAATTGCAGAAGGTAAAGAGGAAAGAAATCTAGGAGTGATAACAATTCCAATAATAAATTTGTGACCTGACAATTTATTTATGGTATATACACACTTTATTAATCTTCTGTAATTGACTAATTGTACACGCTCCCTGTTCTGTCAACTCTATTTATTTCACTTTGCTTTCTCATTTTTTCTCACTCACACACCAACGAGCAAACCAGAAAAGGTGAAGAAACCTTCGAAATCTATGGTTCTCTTCAGTTTTTTCCTTCTGCTCTTTCACTTTTTCTTCTTTGTTTTCAACGCTCGTTTCTTCTTGAAAGGTGTTAATTTTTTGTTTCTCTGGAAATTTTAATCTGGATTTAGGGATTTGGTTTTAAAGTTTCAATCTTTTCTTCTTTTCTTGATTTATAAATCACCGGCATGCTTGTTTTTTAATCTGAGCTATATGGTTGTGGATTTGCTTGTTTTGAAGGGTGTTGGTGTATGGGTAGTTTCTTTGTCTAATTGAAAGTGATTGGTATGATTTTGGATTTGCATTTCCATGTGAGGTCCTTGTTTTGTTACCATATGTCAAATTGGAATTATATGTATTCAGTTACATTGTTCTATGGCATTCTGAGGTCCTTTCATCAATTCAAACCTCTTCATTATTTATTTAATTCGTAGGGCTTCCATAATTTTCTTCTCGAAACGTATTTTATGTTTCTTAGGATGAGAAGATGCAACATAAGGTTGTTAATTATCTATGCAATCATGACTAGTCATATAGCATGATGACATGTAACTCTGCAGATTTTTTGGTTATTAATTTCCTTATCTGAATTCCAATTTGGCATCTATTGATTGATCTTTTATGACTGTGTCTTGATCAATTTAGTCGTGAATTGCGATGGTTTAGATGGGATTTGGGCAGGGGCAGAGATAGCCCCAAACTTATAATGTTTTTTATTATGATATGTATATTTGATATTTCTGCAGACTTGCCCTAACGTTTTCATTATTGTATTTATTTTGTAAAATTTCTTAACTTTCGTATAAGGCTATTATTATAATATATCTAGCCACCCCCCACTTCCAATCCTGGCTCCGCCCCTGGATTGGAGGTAGAGATCTAGAGTGTTTATATCCAAGTGTTGTAGTAATCGTGGGAAGAGGTTCCTGGCCCATGATTTATAGTATTTATTTTCATGTGCACACACTGTCATCCAGCTACTGTTGTCAATATATTTCCCAACGCTATGAAATCTCATATGAGAATCCGAATTACCTTTTGATCTATTTATATCCACTGCTTTCCCTAGTTTTATTTTAAAGGTTTCTAAACGACTTTCCTTGGTGAAATCAATCTCATTGTCCACATTTTCTTAATGACCTCAGATGTTGAGTTCAGCCTCATGTTTCTAACACTTCACTAAAACTCTGCAACTTTCTTTGGTTTGTTCTCTTGGCTGAACTCAGTAGTCAGTACTGTAGGTTGTTGAGAAAAATATGTGAAATGTATGATTGCTATGGCCGTGGAAGGTCATTTAGAGACCTTCAAAACAAAAAGAGAGTAGCATTGGATATTGATATTGCAAAAGTGAATTCTGTTTCTCATGTCTAGACTTCTTTGGCATTGGAAAACGACTCGACAACTGTGGATGGAATCGAGGTGCGTGCAGAGAATGCAGTGAACAGATGTAGCTCAATACCTAATGCTACATAGCTTCTAAGTTATCCTTATGTGCCTGTCAACCAATGTAGCATTAGGTATTGAACTACATCTGTTCTCTGTTAACTTGATGTGTGTGTGTTTAAGTGATAGAACTATGTTTTAGGATGCATTTCTTCTAAGTTATCCCCATGTGCCTGTTTTCGTCGACCAGTGTAGCCTTAGCTTTTGAGGTAACATTTGTTCTCTGGTATCTTGACGTGTATGTTTTAGTGATAGCATTATGATTTAGTCTGCATTATTTCTAAGTCACTCTCATGTGTCATGACAATTCCTTGATCAATTTAGTTGTGATGGTTTAGATGGATTGGAGGTAGAGATATTGAGTGTTTAATATGCTAGAGGCTTAACCAATTGAATCCAAGTGTTGTTGTAATCGCAGGAAGAGAACCCCAGCCCATGATTTATAGCATTACTATTCATGTGCATGCACCGAGATTTAGCTACAGTTGCCAGCTCTTTACCCCAATGCAATGAAGTCTCGGCATGATGATCGAAATTACCATTTGGTCTATTTATATCCACTGCCTTCCCTTTTTTTAGTTTTAAAGGTTTCTAAACGACTTTCCTCGGTGATATCGATCTTATCATCCACATTTTCTTAATCATCTGCTATGTTAAGTTCAGCCACATTTTTCAACTTTCTCAGGCTTGTCCTCGGGCTAAAGTGGCATCCTACTTCTCTCACACTTTTGCATTTTTTTAATTTTCTTTCACCACACATGTATTGATGTCCACATGGTATTGAGTGTAAGGTTAAGGACACCAGTGCATGTGATGTGAAGAAACCAAAGAAATCAAGAGTTGGTGGAACAGGAAGAAAGATGCTCTACATGAGCCACTAGGACAAGTACCAGAAAAGTCCAAAGTTCTAGTACAATAGGGGGGCTGAACTCAATACTGTAGGTTGTTGAGAAATGAAACTGCAGTGAGAAAAATATGTCAATTGCATGATTATGACCATGGAAGGTCCTTTAGAGACCTTTAAAACAAAAAGAGAGTAGCATTGGATATTGATATTGCAAAAGTGAATTTTGATTCTCATGCCTAGGCCTCTGCCATTGCAACTAGTTTACAGCTGTGGATGGAATCAAGGTGCGTGCAGAGAATGCAGGTAACTCCATATTTATCCACTTCAGTGTATTATATTTTGTTTAGAGTAACAGTTAGAATGGAATGAATACACCTAGAACTCGCTGGATTGTGAGGATAGACCTGCCACTAAATCTTGATTGAAGAAAAATGAATCTATTGCACTGTGATCTTAATATAATATGTCAATCTTCTGCCGAGGGTAGAGAAACAAATCACGGAAATCTATTAATCTAGTAATAATGAATTGGTGGCCTAGCAATTATGGCACACAGTTCATTACCACATGTACTTTTACATGCTCCATGCGTTGTCAACTCTAATTATTTCACTTTACTTCTCATTTTAGCTCACGCACACACCAACCAGCAAACCAGAAATTGTGAAGAAACCTTCGAAACACATGGTACTCTTCATTTTTCATTTACTCTTTTCACTTTTTCTTCGTTTTCAATGCTCGTCTCTTCTTGAAAGCATTTCATTTTTGGTCTTAAAGTTTCTTTCTTTTTTTCTTCTCTTTATTTATATATCACCAGCATGCTTGTTTTGAATTCATGCTATATGTTGGTGGAATTCGGTTGTTCTGAAGGTTTTCTTTGCTTAATTGTAAGTGAATGTTGCGAGTTTGGATTTACATTTTCAGGTGAGATTGATAGCTCTGCTAGATAGCTCATCTTGATAAAATCTCCTAGTATCTTAGTATATGTCAAATATAGAATTATATGTAAATTATTGTTCTAAGGCATTCTAAGATCCTTTCATCAAATTGAATCTTTCTTTTTTTATTTTTTATTTTTTTACTGTGCAGTTTGCAATCTTCTGGAAAAGTAATTTATTCTCTTAGGAAGAGAAGATACAAAGCTGAACTCAATACTGGAGGTGGTTGAGGAAAATATGTGAAATGTATGATTGCTATGGCCATGGAAGGTCCTTTAGAGACCTTTAAAACAAAAGGAGATGATCATTGGATATTGATATTGCAAACTTGAATTCTGATTCTCATGCCTACACCTCATTGCCATTGGAAATAGAGTTGACAACTGTGGATGAATTCAAGGTGCTTGCTGACAATGCAGGTAACTCCTTTTGATTTATCCAGTTCGTGTATTATATCTTGTTTAAATTAACAGTTTGAAAGGAATGAATACACCTAGAACTGGCTGGTTTGTGAGGATAGAGCTGCTACTAAATCTAGATTGAAGAAGAATGAATTACTGCACTGTGATCTTTACAAATGTGTAGATCTTCTGCTGAGTGTAGGGATCATCTAGTTTTTTTTCTTCAACTGTAATTTCCCTGGCTTGGTTAATCTATCCGTTCCGGATGTGTTCGTACTTTGATCCAGCAACAGTTGTCAACTCTTACCCCAACAGAAAGAAGTCTCGTCATGAAAATTGGAATTACCAACTGCGCTATTTATATCCACTGCTCTTCCCTTTTTTATTTTTAAAGGTTTCTAAACGACTTTCCTTGGTGGTATCAAACTTTTTATTTACGTTTTCTTAATCACCACGTATGTTAAGTTCATCCACATGTTTCACAACTTTACTAGAACTTTGCATGTTTTTCGGGCTTGTCCACTTGGCTAAAGTGGCATCTATTCTATCACACTTGGTGTTCTTTGGTTTGGCTTCACATCATGTGTAATGATGTCCACAATTGGCATTGAGTCTAAGGTTAAGGACATCATTGCACATGATGCGCGAAGTAACCAAAGAAAGCAAGGATTGGTGGAACAGAAAGAAACATGCTGCATTATCTATGAGGGAGAAGTCCCAGAAAAGTTCGAACTTCTAGTACAGTGTCCATGCAGGGGGGCTGAACTCAATATGTAGGGTGTTGGGAAAAATATGTGAAATGTAGATTACTACTACGGCCATGGAAGGTCCTTTAGAGACCTTCAAAACCAAAAGAGAGAAGCATTGGATATTGATATTGCAAAAGTGAATTCTGATTCTCATGCCACTGCAAAACGAGTTTGACAACTGTTGATGGAATCAAGGTGTTTACCTGCAGAGAATGCAGGTGATTCCTTTAGATTATGCAATTGGTGCATTATGTTTTGTTTAGGTTAACAGTTAAAATTGAATGAGTACTCCTAGAAGATACATTATTGCTGGCTGGTCTGTGAGGATGGAGCTGCTACGGAATCTATCTAGATTGAAGATGAATGGTTTTACTGCAGTGTGATCTTTATAAAATGTGTTGATCTTCTGTTGAGAATAGGGATCATCTAAGTTTTTGAACTGCGCTTTCTCTGGCTTGGTTGATCTCTATCGGTCATGTTCATGGCCTCCTGTGAAAGATGTTTAAGAGACTATAGTATAGACTGTTTGAATAGATCATCCTAATATTCTCTCTTTAGTCTTCAAGTGTGCAGGTTTCTTTCTGCTCATCAAATGTGCAGTGGAGTCCCGTCCGCGTGTTGCCGTCGTCTTTTTTTTTTAAAAAACTTTTCTCTGAAAACCTTGTTGTTTATTTTGTTTCTGTTAATGTTAGTTAGTAGTTTAAAATTTGGGTGTTCCCATTTGATGAGTCCTTGTAGTAGTTTGTATCGAGTGTTGGGGCCATTGACTATTGTATATTTTGACAACTGACTGAACAACTTCCTAATTCTGATGTTGAAGAACGGTTACTTTTAGGTGTGTAAGTTAGCAAGCCATCAAGAATGTCAATGATAAAAAATAAGTTAAATTCAAGATAAGATTGAAATGCCTTGTGTACCGCCATTTCTTTTTTAAAGATCGTACATTCAAAAATCAAAATAATGTAAATATTTCAATTCAATTAAAAAAAATTGTTGTTTATATTGTTACAAATAAATTTAATTAATTTAAATGTGGTCAGTTTAGTTTCGATTCATTTCTATTCAAAATTATTAAATCAATATTTGGTTGAAAACGGAGTGTATGTGAAATACAGTCTGACATTGCTCAATCGAATCACATCGCGGATAATGAATTTTGCTCAAGCGAATCACGTCGCATAATTAGAAGGAAAAAAAATCATAAATAATTAATTGAGGCGAAGTGTTTTTAGCGAATCGAACATGCCTCTAACTTTTTTAAACTCAATTATCCATTTTGTGAAAATAAATTATCGTTAAGTAATAGCGGAGGATCCAAAGCCATAAAACAAAAGCAAAAACCCCTTTCAAATTCAATCATCATTTTCTAATTATTCTTCTTCTTCTTCCATAATTTCAATCGCCTGTTATATGTGTAGGACTTGACTGATAATCTACGAAGATGTTGAATACACTCAACTTGCAGTTTTCGACGACTCCTTCCAAATTGCAATTCAATTCTCACACAAACGCCGTCGCTTTACGCCAACCTTTCACACTCCGGCTACCCGACCGCCGCCGTACTAGTCATTTCGCTTGCTTCGCCGTTCAAACGACGTCGTCTGGTGAGCTCACTTCCACAATCGGATTCTCGCCAGTGATTCAGCAGCAACCTCTTCTTACTCAGCGCCACGTTAACGTCCTCAGTTTCTTCGCCTGCGTTGTATGTACTCTACTCTTTCCCTATCTAAACTAATTAGTACTACATTTGCTTGAATTTGATGATTGTTGTAAGTTGCTTTTCTCAATTGTGCTAATTGGCCTAGAGATGCTGTTAGTTTTCATATCCACTCCAATTTGCCTAAAGTGATAGAAAAATAGTATCCAATAAATAGGCAGGTCATGTTAGATAGTATCACTGCAAATGCTGTTCTTAGACATTCTATCTCTTCTTATATTGCTTCTGATGTTTGTTTATAAAAGTAACTCTGTCAAGCTCGGTAAAACCTACTATGGTAGGGAGCATATGAAGTATGAACACAATGATTACATACTGTTATCTTTTTATCGTTTATGGAAATCGACTTATCAGATGTGTAGTTTGTGTCACATGATACCAGACTTGGAAACCGAGAGAAAGGTTATATCAGTTTTCTTTTGATGTCAACATTCCAGGCTCTTTTTTTATGTAGCTTTGATTGAAGTAATACTGATTATGTGAGATATTATTCCTTACTTCGATGAGCCTGTCTGAGGAATGTGCGGTGGAACAGAGACATTGTTGCATCCTTCTAGTTTCTTTGTTGAATACTCCTGTCCTCCTGGTTGCTTATGTAACTGTAGTTTGGATTTTGTGCTTTTGCTGAGTTATAGGATTTCTGGGATTTCATTCAACTTTATCCCTCTTTTTCGTCATTTTACAATGTGGAGTTGGAAGTGTAAAGATATGTAAATGTGGTACCTGATTTAGTATATCTACCTGCAGACAGCAATATCTGCAACATGGCTCTTTTGTGCGGCGATTCCAGCTCTTCTGGTTCGTTTTCTTATCTCTCTTTCCCTTGATGTTAGATTTCAGATATGTTTATTAGTTGGGACTTGGGATAGACAGAGAACAGTAGTTACAAGATATGCTACCTTTTAATTTGGTTTACTGGAAAGTCATCAATGCTGCTTCTAGGAAGGTGTAATGTGGATTGTAGTCACAGTGTAATAGTGTATAATAGAAAACCACTACAAGGTTTTTAATCACACAAGATTATTTCATGACCCTCCACTTGATTTTGTTGCATTTGTGGAGGTCATTATTGTTTGTTGCTTGCAGGCGTTCAAGAGAGCAGCCGAATCAATGGAGAAACTAATGGATGTGGCAAGAGAGGAGCTTCCTGACACAATGGCAGCTGTCAGACTATCTGGAATGGAGATAGGGGACTTGACAATGGAGCTTAGTGATCTTGGGTCAGTATTATGAGATAAACTTCCGCAAGATATCTGATTGTCAGAAAATTGCTTTCTTTATATTGCCTCTTGTTTTATTTCTGATAAAGAATGATGACTGATGCAGCCAAGGAATAACACAAGGTGTTCGAAGTTCAACTCGAGCTGTTCGTATGGCTGAAGAAAGGTTGAGACAGTTTACAAACTCAACTCGAACAGGTCACTAGTGTGTGTATTGTTCTTACTTTTCTCATAAAAAAATGGAATACCGAATTCACTTAATCTTTACTTGAATAGTAACTGTGCAGGCAGTGGCCCCAATTGAAGCAGGGAACCCTAAGCTAGCTCTAGCTAGAAGTGCACGGGGCATGAGGGAGGGAATCGTCAAAGGCCGTTCAATGATAGCTATGTTTTTCAGTCTGACCAGGTTTTCTAAGATGCTCTTCAACTATCTCAAATCTAGATCGAAAGCTTAGTGATGTGTTTCGGTTCCTTGGTTTATGTACTGATTTCAAACATCAAATATCCTAGTAGTAATCGGCTGAGGCGTCAGGAGTTAGAACAATGGCCTTTGCAGGCGTTAAAGAAGCATCTGATCTGCTAATTCAATTTTCAGCCATATGAAATGTACAAGTCAAAACCCCTTGGTGGGATTGTTATGTTTATTCTGTCTTTTACCTTTCACTTGTTCCCATCCCAATAAGCTGATTATAATGTTATTAATAAAACGGCGTATCAAGCTATATATGCATGATATTGTTAAGTGAGTATATTCAAGGAGTACACACAACGTGTAACAAGTCTTGCAACACATTGTACATCAACACGGCCTAAATCACAATGGTATATGTACCTCAAATATTGATCTTCATAAAGTTCCAAGGCTATCGATGATCACATCAAAATCAATCAATACACAAAAGATCAACATTATGTTCAGAACGCAAGCCTTCACAGTTAAAAAGTTCACTTCAATATCCCTACAAGTGACGAATGAATCCAAATGACATTCTTGCCTGATGAAAACGAATGGGACATGATAAGAGTGCCAGAGAAATGGGTGTCAATGCAAGAATTTCAAAGGGAATTGGAGTACAAGGAACTTGATTTCTGCATATGCAATATGGATTGAACTTAGCAAATACATTAAGCACATTATCCATTGGTGTCGGTTGTTTCAGTTCTACTTGAACACAACTAGCAGGCTAGCCTAATATACAGCACATGACATTTCTTTACAGACAATTGAAGACCAATATGGCCCTTGGTGAATAGCCCATCATTTTGAACTTGGCTTTCTCAAAAAAAAATTAAGCACTTTTTTTGCCTACCCACGACTTCCCAGGACTCCAAAAAATCTGCCTGTAGGATTCAGTAAAAACAAAACAACTTGTTAGTATTGAAACAAGTAAAGTTCTTTTCTTTCAAACATATAAACAAAACTGAGTATTTTGTTTGTACTCTGAATATATTCCTGCATTCAGATACTAACCATAAAGGTGCTTTATTCTCTGTGTCGTGTGTGTCATGTGCAGATCTACAAGACAAAGGTATAGGCGAGCTTACGATACCTTGTTAGTCTTGTTTATCATGTTGATGGTGTCCGTTGCTTTCTGTATTGGGATCCAAGCCGAAGCACTTGAGGAATGCCTGTTTAAAAAGTCCAAAGTAGTTGCAAGGGTGACGTGGAGATCTGAACATTTTCACAAACACCGAGTCCTTTAGAGAAGGTTCATTTTCTACTTCATCTTCTCTAGTCGACTCTCCACTAGTTCCTGCAACATTCCTAATCCTAAGGTTTTCCACCTGCCAGGAAAAGAATTAAACGTGTTCTAAATGTCTTATATGCGTGATAATGTTTAGTGCTGTAATTGCTTCTATGAATACAGATGAGAACAAATAGGCTAAAAAGTTGGTCAAAATATTGCTATATCTACCACTGGTCAAGAGGCATAAGTAGTACAATGTAAAGACAATAAAATTAAAGGAATACATGTTCATGCAAAAGGGCAACAAAGACCAGAAGCATCTTATTCGCTCTTAACAGACATCTAAATCAACAAAGAAACTTCCAAAAACTCAACCATACCAAACAACAGTCAAGCTACTACTACTTGCATAACTTCAAGATGCACAAGTCCAAACCAGTCAATTCATATAGATTTCACACGTGTTATAAAGAAGAGTCCACAGACACTCACAGCAACTTCCGAAAATCCGTTGCTCAAAAGTAAAGCTAATACTAGCTACCAGAACAGGACCCATTTCGAACAACATAAGCAATGTTCCAGAGACCAAGCGTCAAAGTTATTTCTGTTGCTTGGAGTATTATATTTTGTTGATCAGGTTATTTGCATACGTATGCATTAAGTTGACAGAGATGTATTGCAGGACCGGCAGAACAGGATCCATTTCAAATAACATAAAGCAATGTTCCAGAGACCAAGCGTCTAAGTTATTTGCATACATGTGAAATGCGGAAATGAAGCTGATGAAAATCAACCCAGAAGTGTTCTTGTCTCTAACTGCAAAATATATAGAGGTTCTGGAGGCATACTAATTAATAGCTTCAATATACCATTCTTGCAATTTCCAGATGTGTAACTATACGTATGTTGAAGTGTGTACATCATGTCAGTAGTACATGAGTGTTTCCGGAACTGAAACGTGTTCTAAAGTTTGGAATGTGAAGGATTTGGTGAATAAAATGAAGTGAAATTTTGAACGGAAAGGATTTTAAGTGTAGGCAAAGATATTACTATAAGATTACACTAACTTTGGTAGAATTAATTGGACTAGTCCTGATGTAAACATGAAACAATTGGGTCTTTTGCTAATAAAGCAAGGACCAACCCCATGTCAGGGCCTATCAAAAGAACATTCTTATATATGTGGATCACTTATAAATGCTACCATCTGAGTGCTAAGACTCTTCTAAATTTATACATCTAATCAAGTTCATTTCAGTAAGATGAACAACGAAAAATGAAGATACACATCATACAAGCAAGATGAACAAAGTCTCCAAAAGTTTCTCCTCGAGTAAAACCATAAAACTGGATAAACTATAAAATAAACAATGTACTTGTAGAGAGAATACAAAATAAGCTTAATCATCATTTATCTAGGTGTTAACAGATAAACAAATGAAATATTCAAGAACACAAAAGGGAATCAGGCCACAAAGTTCAGGTAATGTAACTGATTAGCAAGTTCCAGCTGTCAGCCATAGATCCTATGAAGATATACCAAATGGGAACAGAGGCAACTACATAAAAGGATTAAGCCATCCACAAATATATTGAGATAACTGGTTTTTTAAGTAGAAATATATTCTCCAAGACGATTAACGGTTTCACATGGGGGCTGAAAACATCCTAGATAAACATATTAACATGCTTTTACATATTCACAAAATGTGGATAATCCAGCCCTGTCGGAAAAACCTAAAAAACCTAATGATCATAATGTTGAAATCCTACATGCTGTGCCAATCAAATTACTCCAGAAATCAAAAGTTCTTGAGGCATCTTAAGATAAAGACAGGCGAGATATCCACTACCCTGTACTATGTGACAGCAACCAATTAAGTATGTAATTCTGGATTCGAAAACTTCAACTCCCAATAGCGATAAATACTACAGTAAGTTGATAGAATCTGTACCAATTGATTCATTTTAACAAGCTTGCGAAAAAAACTTTCAGTGGCAGAACAGCTCTCCCATCCGTAATGGAGTCCAAATGCATTGTTTACAGTAAGATTGTACCTTAGTTGGGCTAGTTCTCCCATTAAAGAAGAAGAAAAGGTAGAATGTTATTGTTTTAGCAACCAATGAAGCATTCTCAAAAGTGAGTAATATTGAAATCACATAAACACAAACAGGTAAGACAAATCAGAAAAAAAGAAAACAAGACAGTAGAGATGATACATGAAAGAGCAACTGACCTTAGTTGTTGAGGAGGTGGTGGGTCTGTCGAGGGCGGCGGCGGAGGAGGATGAAGCGGCGGTTGAGGATGGGTCAGAATCAAAAAGGGCAAAACCAGAATAAAGAAGAATAACAAGTAGAATCATGATAAGAAGCTGGATCCAGATAAGCCATGGGATTCTGTAGCTGTCGATCATTAACTCGTCTCCAAAATCAACCATTTCTTCTTCTTCTTCTTCTCTTTCCTTTCTTCACCAGGTAGTCTAATGGAGTCCAAGGTAACAACAATCTATGTATGTTTGTTTCAAAGTTAAGAAGAAGAACTAGTAATAGTAGTAGTAGTAGGGTAAAAGAAAGATAAAACAGTAAAGAGTAGGTGGCGAAAATGGCAAGGAAAGAATTCTTGTGAGAAAAAAGAGCAAGCAAGGCAGGAAGGAAAGAATTTGGATATTTGGATTGGACTTGTAATTTGGAAATGAAGAAAGAAAGAAAGTAAGACAGACCCCCACCGCTTCGGATAATGAACTTTCTAATTAATCTTACTGGACTACTAATTCAATACTACTGGACGAATTTTGTTAACAGTGTCGTTACGGTTAACGTCCTTTCTCATTATGGTTTGTTAGAGTGTCGTTAACGACATCTCTCCTTTCTAATTATAGATTATCTTTTTAATTGTAACATTCAAAATCCATACAACTATCTATCTTTACAAATCCCACATAATAACATTGCAAACCACATTTATTTATTTAGTAGATTTTCATTAGTCAACTTATTATCATTTATAAAATAAATATATTATAATTAAACCATCAAATAAAAATAAATTAGCTTATAAGTTAGATTCATATGCCAAACACAAACTTAACAAATTGAACTAAGTCAGGAGTCAGCCTAGGAGCCTAATCATGATTACTGAATGTGTATTATGTTCGGTGTGTGGGAAGAAGACCAGTATCACACCTAGCTTCTCGGGTTTGTTTGCCTCGTTTCCGTTGGACTGGGCCTGGTCCGCTCTGTACAAATTTGTTTGATAAGTTGACCAGTTGGCTTCCAAATTTTGAAATTTAAGATAGATCCTTGATCAAGTATTTAAAAAAAAAAAGAAAAAAAGTTGTGTATATTAGAACACTGAACATGTAAAAAAAAAAGACCATTTGTTAAAGGAGTAGACCGTAGACGTGCTAAAAGCAAAATGACGAATAATGAATGCTTTGCTCTTTTAATGTAAAAAACACTTTAGTTCATTTTAGTTCAAATTTCTTTAATTATTTTTAATTTTTATATTACGTACAAATGAGTTGTGTAAATTAGAAAATATCCTGCATGATGCTAAATTTCCCACCTAGGCCATATACCATGAACTCAGGGGAGAAAAACAGAGTGTTGAATGGCATAAACTATTTTTTACAACCAGAGCACGGCCTAGGGCCCTTTTGTCTTGTGGATGTGTGTGCGGCAGAGGCTTTATACAAAGGATCCTTTGACGAGATTTGGTCTTGCAAATGATGGATTGTGTGTATTCTGTCTGCAACATGAATCGATACAACACATATTCTTTGAATGTGCGTATACAAATACAATCTGGAAGAAAGTGTTGAAGTGGATAAAGATTGATCACTGCCCAAAGAGAGTGATGAGGAACTAAGCTGGATTGTGCGCATGACCAAAGGGACTGGGTAAGATCCCAACTTATTAAGCTGGCAGATGCCGAAACAATACATGCTATTTGGATTATGCACAACAAAGTCATTTTTTGTAATGGGTTATTGATGCTCTATGTGGAGATGCAAATTCAAGATCGGCGTTGTACTCTATTGGTTTTGGTAATAGAAAGTTTTCTACGTTTCAAACGTATTAAAAGCAAAATGACCAATAATGCTTTGCTCTTTTAATTTGAAAAACACTTTAGTTCATTTTAGTTTAAATTTGCTTAATTATTTTTTATTTTTATATTACAAATAAATAATGTGTTTAGATTTTTCAAAGTGGATAAAGTCTAACAGGGGCCTTTGTAAATTTAAAACATTTTATTTTAAAGGCAAAATTAATTATATAAATATATCCTATCTATCCTATATTTAGTTAAAAGAAAATGAAATTATAACAAATTTTACGTAGTCTATGTTTGTAACCGTAACACCCTAAATAAAATGACACAAAGACTAGAATCTTTCTTTCTTCTTGAGATTTAACTTGTTGAATGAGATTATCATCTCAACAATTATTAATCTCATAATTAATTAATTAATTAATCCTCGTCCTCTGTACTAACTTTCCTTCCGAATTAGTTGGGAACTTTTCTTGTATGCATGAGAGATAATTTGATGAAAACAAAAAATAATTAAACCACAAAACCATAATCCCAGAATCCCATTCTCTTCGATATCTAGATCTCTCTAATTGCCAGAGAGATTAATTAATCAATAATCACCATAATCTTCATTGCCGTATCATAATGATGTTTGCCGCCTATTAAATCTGTCATTTTAATTTGCTGCAGGCTGGCCTCCCATTTCTAGCTATTCTAGTCATGGGAGATCCTGCACGGCCAAGCTCCTCTTCCTCCACCGCCTCCTCCGACATCCCTGCACCGCCTCCCACTCCCGTGACCCTCATCCCCTCCACCAAGAAGAAATCGCACCGTCCGGCCAAGGTTTTCCGTGTTTTTCGCAGCGTTTTTCGTTCGTTTCCCATCATGACCCCCGCCTGCCGCCTCCCGTCCCTCCCCGGAGGGCTCCTTCCAGAGGCTAAGGTCCTTTCGGGCGTGCGGGTGACTGGCACGCTATTCGGATACCGGAAGGGCCGCGTGAGCCTCTCCCTCCAGGAAAGCCCCGGAACGTTGCCAAATCTGGTCGTGGAGCTCGCCATGCAAACGCATGTGCTCCAAAAGGAGATGAGTGCCGGGATGGTGCGGGTGGCGCTGGAATGCGATAAGCGCGTGGACAAGGAAAAATTGAAGCTTCTCGAGGAGCCGATGTGGACGATGTTTTGCAATGGGAAGAAGGTCGGATACGGGGTGAAGAGGGAGGCGAACGAAGAGGATTTACACGTTATGGAGGTGCTGAAGGCGGTGTCGATGGGGGCGGGGGTTTTGCCGGGGCGATCGGACATGGAAGGGCCCGACGGAGAGTTGGCGTACATGCGGGCATATTTCGAGAAGGTTGTCGGGTCTAAGGATTCGGAGACGCTATATATGTTGAGTCCTGACGGGAACAACGGGCCGGAATTGAGTGTCTTCTTCGTCAGGGTTTGAGAAGAGATGGAACTTTGAGCTGATGATCGAGCGATATATCAGGCCGGTCCGTTCTTGGATGTACTGTTAAATCACGCATGCATGGATTGATGGTTCTAGTGAATGATATGATGTGTCTTATAATTTTAGGATCCATGTGTAGTTTGGTAATTAATTAGAAATAATTTTTCTTACAATTGTAAGATCTTTAAAGACTCGTTGTCGTTGTCTGGGGGAGATCGTTTTTCCCATTCAATTTCATGTTGCCATGGGGTTAATTTCGTACGTTCATGTATCAGGAAGTTTGATGTAACGTTTCTTTTTCTTTTTCTTTCCCTGATGGATTTATATCATGAAATTGTTTCAAACTTATTTCCTTTCTAACTTGTTTTCCCCATTAATTTGAAAATTGTGTGCCACTCTCATACCATATGGAACATACTACATGTGGAAAATTGACACACTGATCGTTAAATACTTAGATTGGGCCGGGTAATTGGGGGTTGTTGAATCAATGGTAATCTTATGAATGAATGTGCCGTGTAAAATCACTATTTTCGTTTTTTTAATGATGTAATTGAAACCTGCATCCACTACTTACTCTTCAAAGTCCACACTGAGTAGATTTCATGAGTAGATTTAGTTACTTATCTACTTCTTATTTGATAGTTATTGGTTTGATTGTTTGTTGGATAATTTAATGGATGACTATCAAAACAACATAATGATTGAAAGGGTGTTTTAATTGGAGTTGCATTTTGATATACATAAGAGCTAACACCAAATAATCTCAGGACTCCTAAATTCATTGGGGCTTACAGAAATGTAATCTTAAATTTTGGAACTTCCTAATCTACAAATTAGTACTCATTTGACCTTCCGGATTTCTTCCTGTGGCACCACATATATCCTTCATGTGTCCTTTTTCATCACTAAAATCCTCCACGTGTCCTTTTTCGTTACTAAAACATAAATACAATAATATAAGACATCTAATTATCATCTATGACGTTGATATTCTAAATAATTATAAGGAACTAGCAATATTTGGGGAAATATTATAGTTATCATGTGGATTGTGATCTAAGGGGTACCCAGTTTTGATGTATTGATTGTGTTTAAAATGCAACTCAAACAAATATCCAGAAGTCCCACCAATCACCGAGTTCTATGGACTAAACTTATGGATCACTACTTTACAGTACCTTACAGGTTACAAGTTACAACTATACTTAGGACTTAGGAGTTAAGCCCATTCGCTCATATTCCAGAGAAGCCCTACCATCATTCATATTAGGCCCAACTAGGTTGAGGGTGATGTGTAACTTCAACTTTCATGTGAAAGGGGTTTGGGTGGATTGTTATTGAAGATCTTTACTTTAGATCATTGTTTTTAGGCCATCATTATTTTTAGGCCAGTAAAGATCTTGATGATAATTAAGAGAGATGTTGTTTGAGTGAATTCAGCTACAAACGTGTTAGTTTCTTTAATTTGTGTATACTAGTTTTTTTTTTTTTTTTTTTTTTTTCTCTCTCTCTATACCGTACCTTTGTATCCAAAACACAACATACTTTCAAACTTTTCCGTGCCCAAAACAAAGGTTAGGAGTTTAATTTGGAGGTTCTCAAGTATATACTCCGTATGTGGCTACTACTACTAGACTCCAGAATCTGGAGTGCGAGTTCCTATATATTCATGTTCATTGAGTTGGAAGCACCAAGAACATAACAACAAAACATTTATATATGGATCAACTAATAATGGATCTCTACTCCGAGGAAACAATGACTCCATTATTGGAGAGCTAATATGCGATAGATGCTCAATCCCATCGTTGTGTCATCACCACCAAAGTAACACAAGAAGAATACAAGATTTTGTCACACATTTTGATTCAATAATGGCACAAATTTGAAATCAAGTAGTTAACATACTGTCCAAAACTGCACGAGGATAACACAATATTAAATGGAAATGGACCCTGGAAGAAATTCTTAATATAGTACTAGTCCCTTAAATTGATGAACTTGTAATTATGGAAGCTAAACTAGCTTCCACATGGAAACTAATGCATGTCTTTAACATACTGTAGCTATATTCCCTCATAAGTCATAGACTCATAAATATAGATTTATAGAAGTACCATGCATGTATTTCACAGGCTAGCTAGCTATAAATCTCATAAATTGTAGGAGTACTACTCCCTCTATTTTTTAATATAAAATGTTTTAACATTTTTAACTCTTCCACAAATATGATGTTTAGGTGTCTTGCTATTATTATATTATAATTTTAATGTAAATTTCTCTTTTTTACGAACTTTTTGTTAAAGTGCACAAATATATTTCATAATAACCAATCAAATAGGGTTGAGATTAAGTGGTGTTGAGATTTTCCACAACAATAAATAATTGTTGGATGAGTAAAATAAGGTTAATTAATCATTTAATTACTTATTAATACGTGTACTTTTGGATAAAACATCCTATATTAACACAAACATAGGGAGTATTTATATATGTTGGAAAATGATCCAATTAATTTAAAAAAAATGTGAAGAGGTACTAGAAAGGAAGCATAATTAGTAGTGTAACATGTGAACTTTTGGCAGAAGATCATCACGTATATCTTGCGGACGGAATCTATAATTTGTTTACTACTAGTTGTACATGCTTTACAGAGTGTTGTAATAAAAACAATATTAAAAAAAAACCATCGACAAAATTAATACTACTACTTATATTTTCTCAATAACTTCCCAATATTTTTTTTTAATAAGTAACATTACAAAGCTAGTAAATTATAAATAATCCCGCACTTGGCGAGAATTGAACCTATGACCTCTAGTGTCATGATACCTCAGTCTAACCAATTGAGCAATAACTTCCCAATATTGCTAGAGTAAGTCCGGTAAGTATGATTTTTCTAAATAATAATAGGAAAATTAACATATCAATATTGAAGTAAAAGAGGCATTGATTTTATTTATATTTTTTTTTTTAATAATCGAACCATTACAATTTCACAAGTAGCATTACAAAACTAGTAATAAATTATAAATAATCCCGCACTTGGCGAGAATTGAACTTATGATCTCTAGTGTCATGACAACTCAGTCATATTCAAAAAAATCTTAATTTTTACAAGAATATCACATATTGTTATTCTTTTTTTAGTTTTTTACTGGTATCTGCTATGTGCAACTAATTCAGTCGAGTATGTCGTTTATACATTCACAAGACTTCAACATGAGACATTAATTAATTGAACTCAAGTTGTTTACAACTTGAGCCAACAACTACAAACTTTAATATTGTTATTGCTAAAATTAAAAAAATAATAAAAAATAAAGAAAAGGTCAAAATAAATTTGGGAGGGTTATAAACATGAGCTTTAGTTCATTACGCATATAAAATTGTGATTAACAATTGTTTTTCAAAACAATATCTATTTCTAATTATTTAAAAAAATGTTATGATAATATCAATTGGAAGCTTTTGTGAGAATATGCGGAATAATATTATTAGAACCGAGTAGCTTGCAGATTTCCAGGATATTCACTGTGTTTATTTTTTTGGCCTAAGGTACGTACACCGAAGAATAATAATTTCTTATGTGTTTGTGTGTCAGCATGGAAATGGAATCTCTTACCTTTTTTTTCAAATTCTATATTCTCTCTTCTCTCCTTTTCATCATGAAGAGAGTACTGTACTGTAATTATATATCCTCTCTAAAACAATGTACACTATACAAAGTTTTTTCCAACTATATAAACTTTACAGATTATATAATTCATCGAAATATAAATGTTCTTTCCCGTGGATGTATATATGTGATCTAATATAACAACAAATTTAATTAAGAAATGATTATTACAACGTGGTCTTGCATGTACAACTGTGTCTTTGACCATGAAGGACCATAGACAACAAGGCATTATAGAGTTAAGTATTGCAAGTTGCAATTGCATATGAAAATCTTCTAAGCGGTTGTTGAGATTTTTCATGTATATAATGCTCTCTTCTTCAAAGCAAGGTATCTTACACAACACATCACACACACTGAGCTCAGTAAGCTACAATTAAGCACATCAAGATATATTAAACTTCACATACAGAAGTATGGCCAAAATCGTTGGAAGCTTGAAGAAAAGCATTCTTCATGTTGTTGAATCTGTTAAATCTTGCAGCTGCAAATCTAATGGTAAGAATTAGTAAATTCATATCATATTTATTGAATATTGATGCAGAAAGCTTTTGCAGTAGGTATACACACACGTGCCATTACTAATTTTTGTTGTTTCATATATGCAGTTGGAGATGACGTGGAACAGAACTGGGAAAAGCAGGTATATGTCTCGATTTCTATTCTCTCTTTGAGAACACGATGTGTGATTGTGATGAAACGACTGATAAGTCATCTTCAATTCATTTCCCAAACTAGTTACCTCATTGGTATTTTATCAAATATATTTATTATAGTGATGATGACACGTAATTTAAAATTGAAACGTTGAGTATATTTGAGACAATAATGAAATATTGTTGTCATATTGTAATAGGCACCAAATGGAGACATAATGTCAATAACCGCAAGGGGTCCAGGAAGTCCAACCAAACTCGCACCTAGACCTGGAGACACAGCTGTAGATGTCTATTCGGGCAATAAATAATACTTACTCCGGAAATTTAAGATTTTTACACTTTATTTTTGTTGACTTTTTGATACCCGATTTGACTTCAAATTAATAATATTTTATTACGAAAAAATAATTTAAATAATTATATTATGAAAGTATACATATTATATTTGTATAATATAACTTTTAAAATTAATTTTTTCGTAATCAATTATGATTAATTTGAGGTCAAACCGAATATAAAAAAGTCAACAAAAATAAAATGTAAAACTATAAAGTTTGCAGAGAGGAAGTATAAAACATGAGATTAATTAGTTTGTATCTTCAATTCTATTCAATTTGTTTTTCGATCTCTTCTCTATTTGAAGATTTTGTTATCCACATCGTTCCCGTGTAAAATCACGTTGTAATTTTCATTGTCATGTTTATGGCCTTGTTTTCGATAATTACATTTTGATAAGTGCATCTTTATGTTTAATACCCTCCCTACATGTTTAAATTATTATATAATAATTATAAAGTAGTATATAATCCAACAACAAGCGCATGCACGATGCATGATTAAATTATATATATAAACTTTTATTTTACTTATTCACTTTTAATCTTTGCATACATTTGTCATTGTTAGGTGAAAGATGTAGAGTTCTAGTTGCATAATTTTCTTCATTTAATTTTTCTTTTAATATTTTTTAATTATGTTATTCCTTTGTCGCTATTTAAGTAGTTATTAATGATATTTGTTTATTTATGTTGAAAATTTGATAGTATTATATATATATTTTTAGACGTTGGCAGCTCGCAACCGCTACCCTGTAATAAAAAGAAAGAAAAATTACTCAAACTTCAAACATTCTACCCATCAATAACAACGATGACAAATTGCATATGAAGTTTTGAATATAATTTCATGCTATAAATACTTTTATCAAAGTTCCACATCATTAAATTATGAAACAATATATGATTATGATGGAATGCACTATATGAGAGGTTGTCGAAGATAGAAAGATTGGTGGGAGAATGTATATGACCTATGAGAAAGAGAAGGTAAAGATAGAGATATATACGCAAACCACAAGTTTTACTAAATAGCAGCCCGTGCCTGGCCACTCCACTGAACTCCGCTTCCAAAAAAATTTAAAGAAATGATCAAAATAAATAAATAAATAAAATAATAAACTAAATAAAATAATAAACTGTGGTGGTGGAGCACCACATCTGGGCGGAGCTCCGCCCAGCCTGTTGCAGAGACACGACGGAGCTTAAAGCTCCGCCTTCTCTGCAAATCATAGAAGCTCCGATCAGAGCTAAAATGCTCTTATCGGAGCAGCAGAAGCTCCGATCGGAGCGAAAGTGGTCAGCTTTGATCGACCCTTTTTTTTTTTTATATATTTTTTTAATTTATTATTTTTTTAAGTTAAGCCTGCTTTGGAGGAAAGATTTTGACAAATATATGAACAACACCTAATTCGAAAAAAAGGTCAAATTCGGAGTATGTTGTAAGAGGCCCTATTAATATATTTTACAGAAAGTAATGTGCACCCGATCGAATTGAATTTTACAATCACGTTTTCTTTTTCCACAAAATGTTACCCCCCAAAATATCAGCTACAACAGTCCTCGTGGCGGACACATGCCAGTTACTCATCTCCCGCCTCTCTTCTCCGCCATTGAAGCTTACCCTCTCTCAAGCTACCTAAACTCCAATATAGACCAACAATTCCTTCTCACTCCACAATAATCAATCCCTAAGCCTAATCAACAATGGCAATTCCTCTCTCTCTCTCCCTCCTACCCTCCAATTCCACCCCCTCCCTCCCTCGCCGGCTGCCCAATGCTGTCTGCGCGCTTAAATCCACCGAACTCCGCTTCCAAAACGGTGGCGCATCGTCATTTCGCGTCGGTGAGGATTTGCCCTTGGAGTATGACACCTGGCTCCCTGCATCAAACAGTAGGAGGAGGGCAGGAATCCTCCTCCATCCGTCGTCGTTTCCAGGCCCTTTCGGAATCGGTGATCTCGGTCCGCAAGCATTCCAGTTCCTTGACTGGCTTCATGAAGCTGGCTGCTCTCTCTGGCAGGTAACGAATGAATTCACATAATCACATTGCTTGCTGCATTTAAGTTACCTAGGCTAGGCTAGTAGTTTGTTGATTGATTGGATGATTGTTTTTCACAATAGCATTTCATTACAAATCAGTACAATACATAATACTAATAGTACTAACAGTTTGGTGATGATTTCGTTAGTTGAACTTTATGATATCACTTAGTTAGAACAAGTACGAATATAATAATTCTAGTTGGCTTTTATGCTTGTTGAAAATATTTGCGAATATCCGTATTTCGAATATGATCTTCTTGCATAATGTTTTGCGAAATTGGTTATGGAGGAATGTTTATTTTATTTTGTGATACTGAGATTGGAGTCAAATGGATGGATCATTTGCAGGTTCTTCCTCTTGTTCCACCTGGAAGAAGGGCTGATGAAGAAGGATCTCCCTACTCCGGACAGGTATTACGGTTTTCTTTCACTTTGTTTCGCTTCACTTTTCATTACCAATATGAAATACCGACATCTCTGGATCTTACATAAGAAGATCATGGGAAGAAAAATATACATATTGAAAAATGGGATTGTCAAAGTTGCAGAGACAGCTTACTTTTCCTGTTTATGTGAGAGTGGATTGTATTTTTATAGTTTAAGCTATAAAATCTGGATAAATATTTTGGTGGTGGATACTTATTTCAGGATGCTAATTGTGGCAATACACTTTTGATTTCTCTTGAGGAACTGGTGAATGATGGTCTACTCACAAAAGATGAGCTTCCAAAACCATTGTGAGAACTAATACTCCTATACGTTTAACTGCATTACATGGTTTGAATCTGCTATTAAATTGTGTTTTAAACTTTTTTTGTGAAAAAATTGTTGCAGAGATATGGAGCGTGTGGATTTTAAAGCCGTTGCTGATATCAAGGATCCTTTGGTAGCTGAGGTAAGTGTGAGTTAATTCTATAATTCTATTACGAAATATAGAGGTGCATGTTCAGTAAATAGTTGCATATGCAGTTTTGTTTGGTAGTCATCTCTGAAAGGGAGCTCTCGGATTGAATCACACTGAAATGTTGGCTGTAAGATGTTGGTTTGTTTTTCTCCAGTTGTTAGAGTAATGGCCCTGAATAGTGTTTCTGGAAGTGCTTGAGTTTCACTTCGTCCTCCTCTGCAACAACGCCTCGTTATTAAGTTAGATCAGTCTCTTGCATTTTTGTGTAACTGAATCATAAAGCCATTCTTGGAACTAAATTTCTACTGCTGATACAATTTAGGCTGCCAAGAGACTAGTATCAAGTGATGGGGATCTAAGAGAACAGCTTGAAGTGTTCCGGAAGGATCCAAAAGTTGCAGGTGAGGTGTTTCTTCTGCTTGTTTCAGTGTTGTATTTTTTAATTTTTTTTGAAGAACCCGTAAACTCCTTTGAATGGTTAATTTATGGACTCAAACATATATATGTCAAGTGAAAGCACAATCTTCCTTTGCGGTTTCATTTCCCCTTTTGCTTTCAATAACAGTGTGTCCATCAATTACATGCCATGTTATGTAGGTTGGCTTGAAGATGCAGCATACTTTGCTGCCATTGATAACACACTGAATACATTTAGTTGGTATGATTGGCCCGAACCATTGAAAAATCGCCACCTTGTTGCTCTGGAGGAAATCTACCAAAGCGAGAAAGAGTTTGTAATATCTCTTGAAAAAAGTTCCACCCTGCAGCTTCATACTTATTTTTTCTATTTGCCCAAAATATGCCGATGAAAACTTTTTGACGAGTAAATCACATCTGTGGCACAGATAGATATCTTCATTGCTCAGCAATTTTTATTCCAAAGGCAATGGCAAAAAGTCCATGATTATGCTAGGACGAAAGGAATCAGTATAATGGGAGATATGCCTATTTATGTTGGTTATCATAGTGCAGATGTCTGGGCTAATAAGACACAATTTTTACTGGTGAGCTGTTGCTAAATCTGAGAATATCTTTATATGACCCGCAGTTTCTATTCTTTGTTTAATTTAATATCTACATGCCCAGCAGAACAGTAATGGATTTCCTCTTCTCGTGAGTGGTGTCCCCCCTGATGCCTTCAGTGAGACTGGTCAGCTTTGGAACAGGTAATTCACATAAATCTTGTATGTGGCATATACCTTTGATGGATTTAATTAAAAGAAAGGGAGTAACTTTCTTGCATGTAACTATTATTAATCTCTCAGACCAGGTCAATGATTTTTATTATGGTGAAGTCTAGTAGTACTAATTTCTGCTCTTACGTCCTTGATCACGCCTGGCAATATCTTGCTCGATGTTTTTGATCTAAGAATTGTATAACAAAGCATACTAGGTAGGGACTGATACTTGTGGTTATTTCTGTTTCTCAGTGACACATGCTAGACAAAAAGAAGGTTTCCTGGGACAAAGTGACCTCATGACTTTCAAGTTATTGTGGATGCAAATACTTTATTTTTCTTGGGGGGATGTGTGTCGTGGGTGTGTTTTTTTGGAGAGGGGGGGGGGGTATGGCTTCCTACCACACGCACTCCTGAAAAGTGACACAAGTACAAATGTCTAACTTGTGTAACTTCTTGAAAAAAGTACTCTGTAACTTTGTAATTTATTACTGTTGTATATACTATAAAGTACACTTGTAAGATTGCTCTTTCTGAGAATTGAATCTTTTGGTTGGAGGAAAGCCCTCTATATGATTGGAAGGCCATGGAGAAAGATGGGTTTTCATGGTGGATACAACGTTTAACTCGTGCACAGAATCTATTTGACGAATTCAGGATTGATCACTTTAGAGGATTTGCTGGTTTCTGGGCTGTTCCTGCTGGTGAGAAAAATTCATCTTTTTCTTTCTTATAATAGTGTATCTTTTGATATACATTATTATGGGTATGATAGATGTTTACCCATTTGTGTGCAGAAGCAAAAGTTGCAATGGTGGGACGATGGAAGGTCAGATTCTCACATGTATCCTTTTAGGTCTAATAATAAAACATTCTCTAAAGGCTGTTCTGATTGACAGTAGGTGGGACCTGGAAAATCTTTATTTGACTCTATCTTTGGCGCTGTTGGAGATATCAATATCATAGCTGAAGACTTGGTAAGTATTAACTTAGAACAGACTTTCTGTATAGGAAAGGAAAGATATTATTTTGTAGGATTGTCGTAAGTTTAACCCGGATGGTTTTGAGGTCTTTGTCCCATGTTAATTTACAGTCCCTCACTCTCCCTGTCCTAAATTTCTATGCCTTTCTTTCATTCCCTGCTGATTCTCAATTCCTTCTGGTTTGGAGGATATGGTTCTAAAGCTTTATGTATTAACTGTTTGCTACTAGTCCGTTGTTGGTTGCTGTCTTTCACCAAAGTTGTATACTAGGTTACACATCACTCATTGGTAGCTTTGTATCCCAAAACTGAATAAGTATTACTCTGAAAATTCTTTTCTCCACACTTCACTTTTGTCAACTTTTCCACCCTAAATTCTAGTTTCTGTTATATTGCTAAAGCTCTCTTCCATTGGAATGCTAGGGTGTGATTACTGAAGATGTGGTGCAACTTAGGCGATACATTGGAGCACCTGGGATGTCCGTCCTCCAATTTGGTAACTAAATCATGCTTTCATTATTTTTCATTTTACTTGTAAGCATTTAACAAAGATACCTTTCCCTTGCTTTGTCTTCTTTTCGGGCTGTACTCAGGCTTTGGAAGTGATGCTGGGAATCCACACACACCTCATAATCATGAAAAGAACCAAGTAGTCTACACTGGCACTCATGACAATGACACGGTAGGTGATCTGTGCTGGAGTTTCATTGTGGAATTATAAGTAGTGAATCTTGCTTGTCAGATTCATGTCTTTAACTATTATTTTTCCATTTCTATCCCAGTTTTGTTCATGGTAAAGTATTAGTATTAGTATTGTATAATTGTAGTCGTTAAGCTTTGGGGTACTCGGTGAAAGAAACTACCAAATTAACACAATTGATAATTTTTATCATTCAGATTCGAGGATGGTGGGATGCGTTGCCACAAGAAGAGAAATCTATGGTATGAGTGAAATCCTCCTTTGGAGACTTCCTAAAATATGGTGAATATTGGAATTACATAGAAATTTGATACAAATCTTATTCCTTTATTTTCTGTATTAGGTGAAAAGATATCTTGGTTACGTTGTTGAGGAGGATATCTCGTGGGGCATAATCCAGGCCGCACTTTCTTCAGTAGCAGAAACTGCAATCATACCCATGCAGGATATACTTGGGTTAGGAAGTTCAGCTAGAATGAATGTTCCAGCGACTCAGGTAATGGTTCCAGATAATTGAAAACGCTTTACTTTGTAGGCTCTCCTATCCTTGGAATTTAATATGGGGCCTACTGTAATAAAGCGGATAAGTAGAAGTTAAAATTGATAGAGAACTTTGAAGCTAGGGTAAACAACAAACTGGAGTGTTTCCAGTGTTTCTCCAGAATTCAGCACAATATGTTAGCGTTAGCATGTTTGCTTTCAGACATTATCTGAGACCTGCAGCACACTGTTGGACTAGGATGAATCTTAACTTGCCTGACTGGTTTAAATTCAAAGTATAAAACTGGATCTGTGTTTAACATGAATTAATTTAATTTGGATCATTGGAATTTGGATTGCTGGATTTAAATATTATCATTTGATCTCCTTTTATTCTGTGAAGACACCCATTTGCATATATCAAATCTACCTGCTTGTGTAGATCTTTCGAAGTGATTTTTTTTTTGGGATGTCTGTTTATAACTATATTCAATGCTTTTTTCAAGCATACAAATTCGTCGAATAGTGGTGGCCTTTTCCGTTACCCGTACAGCTGGTTCATCTTCTCCTCAGCCGAAATTCTTTCTTTATAACCACCACCACAATATTAAGTTCAATGCAAGAGATGTTATAAGTTATAACACGGCATTAGAAGATAGTACGATTATATTGACCTTTGGATATATGTCAGCAGATATGCAAGACTTACTAGGCTACTACTCCATTAAACGCATTGCATTTTGGCATGACAAAAAAATTATTGAGCTAGTGCGAACATTTTACTCTGCTCACTGGATATTAATTATGTTATTGCTTGATTAATACTTCTGATCACATTCTAAATTTTTACTTGGACACGTGGATACATTAATTCATATGCTTAGTATTTCCATTCTTTCTGTAGATTTTGCTCATTGGTGTCTTCTATATTTGCTACTGCTTATAATTTTAAAATCCATACATGTATGCAACATAAAAGCTTTCTGATCTGCATTCCGAGTGTAGTTGTAAGTTGCTGCAATGTGTGGTCATGCTAGAAGTAAGCTCCTCAAAGTCCAAAACCACATTTACCTTTTTACCTTCGAAGGCTGCAAAAGTTTGTCTTGATGCACAAGAGGAACGTAATCATACAAGCTGTATTGATAGGCTTTGATAAGTTTGTTCTTTTTTTGGCAGTTCGGAAATTGGAGCTGGAGGATATCAGACTCCAATGACTTTGGCAGCATGAAAACAGAAGCAAAGAAACTTAGAGATATGCTAGAGATGCATGGACGACTATAAGAGCCCACAAAGAAAACCAGGTACTTGACTTTCATTGCTGTGTAATAAGATGATGCGGCACCCTAAGTTTGTTTGGACGTAAAACATGTCAAGAGTGATTTGGGGCTGAGCTTAAGTAGGATTACGAGCATTAATAGTTAAGACATTTGAATAATTTTCGGAACCTTTTGTCTAAGGTTATTACTGTTATTATGTAAATTGTTTTCATGAACCGTTAGATTCGTTATAGAAAAGAATGCTCAGTACTCCGTAACTACTAGTATTCAATGTGATTCAAAAGTGCCTGTGCCGTTAATGACATACAATTGTTATTATTGAATAAATTCTTCAAGCTTGAATCATTTGGTTACATCATTACAATGTTCTTTATGACACTGTTTTTATGAACCTGATTCCCTGATAAATTCACTTCTCTGCTTCAGCAATGCAAACTGCACCTCGTTTTTGTAATCTGAATTTGTGTAGTTATTTGATCTAAGTTTTATCACGCGTAGATGGATTTTATATAGTAGATTTAATTGCTGGAATGCTATCCAACCTTTTGATTTGGGACATTGAAATATTCTTATATTTCACATTTCTTGTACTTTTGAATATTGTTGGCGATAGCTTAGTGCAACAATACAATCATTGCATGTGCAAATCAAATAAAATCCACCAACTACTAAGAGCGGATTGAAAAACTTTGGGGAACAGTAGACCGTAACGTACAATAAATTGCAGAATAAGGAAGTAAACTTAATGTGGTAGTGTTTTTTTTATTTTATATGTTTGTTTTGTTGATTTTTTTTAGCTTAGTTTGGACTTCGATAAATTTTAAATCAAACTGTAAAAAAAATTAATAAAATTATATTATGAAAATAGAGTGACTAGACTATCATAATATCATTTCACATTTTATTTTTACGGTTTAATTTAAGATTTATTAAAGATCAAACCGGCAAAAAAAGTTAACAAACAAATAAATGTATAGAATTCAGAGAAATGAGAAATAGATGAGCAGTAGTTTGTATAGTACTGTATAAACATTGTTTGTGGTGGTTAGCTAATGAAAATCAGACAAAGTTTTACCAAGTGGGATGCGCAGTGAAGTGATCCCCACACATGCAAAACAGGACCCCGTGTGATATACATTAAGGGGGAATGGACAAAGTTGTTATTAGGGTCCGTCGTTTCCAATTTTTTGGCAAAACATTTGCACAAAATATGTACTCACCGTTATAAATTATCCATTTTGACTTTTTAGATCAACGAATTTCAACTTTAACTTTCGATTACTCTTAAACTATGATAGTAAAATGTTTAACGAAATTATATTATAAAAATATAGATACGATATAATTTCGTTAAACATTTTAATATCATAATTTAATTTTTAATAGTAATCAATAGTAAAGTTGAAATTTGAAGAACTAAAAAGTCAAATCGGAGAATCTAATGGATTATATTTTTGTGACACCCATTCTCAGTACAAAAGGCTATGAACTAGGCTGAAAAGCCTATGGAAGCTATAATAAAACAACTGTGATGAATAGTACAAGATGCCCAAAAGGTTTGGCTCTACTTCTACTGTATATCTTCATCCCTAACCTTCTTCCTTTCTCTTTCCTTACTCTTTGGCCTTCACCTCCCAAAGACCCAACCGGCAACCACCACAGCTCCACCTCCACCTCAACTCGACCGCCACCGACCGCCATCACAGTCCGGCTTGCCCAATGGGTGTTTTGTTTGGGATGAGTAACCGGGTAAATACCATTCGGGCATTTCATTCCGGCGAGATGGAATGGGTACGCACGCACATACTATTCCGGTGGGCAAAGATATTTGCTCAAGCACAAAGAATTTTTGAAAATAAAAAAGGGGATCAATATTAGGGCTATTACTTGGGCCATCAGTTTGGGATGGACTATGTGATTACATACTGTTGCACTGACATAATATGTGAAACAAATCTGCTAAGTTTATGCATAAAAAAATCACAAACATGTACTGCATTTCAATTTAGCCGTTGTTATTATGCCAAATGTATGGATAGAAAAATCCATTAAAAGCAAAAGTTTTTACGTAATTAGATGCATAAAGCATAGAAAAGACAGCTTCTGTCCAGTACAGTGCCAGATTTTGCTTAAAGGATATAAACTGATTGAGAAGATTTCTGGAAAGGGACTTGGATAATGTAATTCACGTGGTGTCAAATCCAAAACTATATTTGGCTTCTTCATATTTCTAGAAATCTCAAATTCAAATCTAACTTGTGTCCACCAAGTCTCCATACTGTATATAGTAGAGTTGACAAAGTTTTAGCAGATTACATACCGTATGGAACCACAATTAATATCTTAATTCTTAGGCAGCTCTATATAAGAGGTAAAAAAAGTTGGAAGTAGAAATTAGGGAGGTTAGCTGAAGCAGGCCAGGAAATAAATATGGAACCACCACAATTAACAAAATTACGCAGTTCTATCAAGGTGCCTATTGTTCAAGATTTGGCCAAGAATGTGTCATCCACCGTTCCGCCGCGGTATGTGCGCCCTGATCGTGATTCTATCAGAGTCTCCTGTCGCTCCTCATTGTCCCAAGTTCCTATCCTCGATATGAAAATGCTCCTCAATGGAGATTCAATGGATACGGAGCTTGATAAGCTGCATAATGCATGCCAAGAATGGGGATTTTTCCAGGTATGTACATGCATAGAATTCAAAAAATATGCTGCGTGGTCAAGTACTTCACTTACATAGTTTGTTGGCTAATTTGTGCAGCTGATCAACCATGGTGTAGACTCTGCAGTGGTGGAGAAAATGAAGTTCGAAGTTCAAGAATTCTTCAATCTCCCAACTGAAGAAAAGAAGAAATATAGTCAAGAGCCAGGTGACATTGAAGGTTATGGGCAGGCCTTTGTAGTATCAGAAGAACAAAAGCTTGATTGGGCAGACATATTTTACGCAGTCAGCTTGCCAACTTCTTTGCAAAAGCCTCACTTAATTCCCAAGCTTCCTGTTTCATTCAGGTAAATAATCATTTGTAAAGGGTAAAAAGCAGTAAATAGGTTTGGTTAGTTTTGAGTTTGAGCACAGTAGATGTCAATTATTATATCTAAGTGTGGTTTTTTTTTTCTTCGTTTTTTTGCGCATCATATGAAGTAAACATTAGTATATGATAATATTTACACACATTGAGTTTTATAGTATATATTTTGGCTTTGCAGGGATGCAATAGAATCATATGCAGCAGAACTGAAGATTCTGGCAATGAAGATTCTGAAGCTAATGGCTAAGGCTTTACAAATGAAAGAGGAAGACATGAAAACTCTTTTTGAAGAAGGGATGCAGGCTCTGAGAATGAATTACTATCCTCCGTGTCCCCAGCCTGAGCTTGTTACCGGTCTCTGTCCTCACTCGGATTCTGTTGGCATCACAATTCTCATGCAAGTAAATGAAATGGAAGGTCTCCAAATTAGAAAAGATGGGTTCTGGATTCCTGTTTCTCCACTCCCAAATGCATTTGTCATCAATATTGGAGATATTTTGGAGGTAATGGTTTATGGAAATGTTATTTGCAAATAACTTCTTTTTCTTTTTTCTTTTCTGATAAATCATCAGTCTAATTTTATTAGCTTACTATCAGTGAAGTGATTGCAAATACTTTCTTTGCTTACAGATGGTAACAAATGGTGTTTATAGAAGCATTGAGCACAGAGCTACCGTGAATTCCAAAAAGGAGCGGCTTTCAATCGCCACGTTTCTCAACCCGAAACTGGATGGTGATTTAGGTCCTGCACCAAGCCTTGTCACTCCTGAAACTCCAGCAAAATTTCGAAGGATTAGCACCGTAGACTATTTCAAGGGACTGTTTGCGAGGAAGCTTGACGGGAAATCATATGTCGATACGATGAAAATTTAGACGGATATCTCTGTGCAGCAAAGCAGGGGAAAGCTTAGTTTCTGCATCTGGTTGGAACAAATTAGTTACTCTTATATATTTGTAAAATCGTTATTATTATGGACCGAGTAGAAAAGAATGCTCTTATTAACTATAGTGGTCCAATGTGATCAAAAGTGCATGTACGGTCCTTTATGAAGTTGTACAATTACTGATTATTATGATTCGAAGAGATTAAGTTTTCGGATCCTTTCATTTTTATTTTTTTTCATTATAGTACAAATGAATAAATTGAGTCAGTTCAGTTCACATCTCTTCTTTCAGGTGAACAAAATAGTCTAAATTTACTTCTTGCAATCTTAATTGGATCTACTGTATCTTTCCAGAACCAACTGAAGTAAAACTCAATCTAGAAAAACTTAATAGTAGTACTAATGAATTTGGAAGAATTAAATTATATTACTCCAGTAATCATGTGACTCGTTAACCACTCAATTATTTGTGTTGAAGATAGATTATCTAATATTTCAATTGCCAGGATTCGCGTGACTAAAGTTTATTAGATTTGTGACAGAGTATTCTTAAGCTTCACATTTCTAAATATATAAGGTAAATTTCATATGATAAAAGAGTACATTTTTATCTTTTTTTATTTGTTTTATTTAAAAAAGTACATAATCTTACACTACTCATTTACCGTATTATAATTCCAATTAAATACGCTTATACCGTTCATTTATCACTTTATTACTCCGATTAAATACGCCTACAAAGATAAAGATAAAGCAGAATATACAGGTAGGCTTCCTTCGCTCCAAGGATGATCTGAAATTATATCTAACCCCAATCTCTCTCTTTCGCTGCTACAACACCATTATCAATTATCACTTGGTTATACCTTATGAATCCCATTTTTATCAGTTATGTTCCTGTCCTGTAACAATGCAAGAGTCTTCAACTTGCAGTGATGGATCATAATAGTTATGAATCACGTGGTGCAAATAACACAAATATATATATATACTTGTAAGTTGTAACAAGTGTCCACGGTCCACCACGTCTTTATTAAGACCACCCGCATCAGTGGTTTAAGGCTAAGGCCAGTTTAAGGCCTTAAACTGGCCTTAGCCGCGTTTAAGCAGTTTTCGTCTGCATCAGTGACTGCTTAAACGCGGCTAAGGTCAGTTTAAGGCCTGCCACGTTATTTTTTTTTTTTTTTTTTTTTTTTTTTTTTTGGTTCAGGTAAAGAAAAGAAAGATTGTTTGTAAAGAATTTCATACGAAATCAAGTTTATAGATGAAAATCACGAATATATTACATTAAGTTGTACCGAATTTGAAACACACAATATTACAACAAGTTCTGCTTAATTGAAAACAAAAGATTGAAACAAACAACTGAAACTGAAAACAAACAACTGAAACAATTGAAAATGCAAACAACATTCTAATGGAAACTAAGGCCTCATCCTCCAAATGTGTTCAATCAAGTCATGTTTGAGTGCGTCATGCTGGATGTAACTCTCCATCATTCTTTGATTCTTCCTGTAATCAACAAAATCATTCAGAACAGATGGACGTGTTGTGATTGTCACGTCCCTAAGGATGTCTTCATTGTACTGCAAGTTGCCTTCGGCGCATTCCTTAAGCCAGTCTTCGATTGCTTGGTCGTAGTTTAAGTAATTGTCACGCTCATCCTCGACTATCATGTTGTGAAGAACGATGCAACAATCCATTATCTGTTGGAGTTGTAGCCTGCTATGTGGAAGGGCCGGATGCTTGATAATATGAAACCGAGCTTGTATAACTCCAAAAGCACGTTCCACATCTTTCCGGCAAGATTCTTGGCGCGTGTTGAACTTCTGTAGTTTGTGAGTCGTAGGATTGGGAACGGCAGGTACGAATGTTGCCCAATTTGGGTAGATGCCATCGACTAGGTAGTAAGGCATGTTATACTCACGACCATTGATATGAAAGCGCACGTCAGGTGACACACCGTTGAGGAGATCGTCGAACAAATGTGATCGTTCGAGCACCGTCTTATCATTGAATTTTCCAGAAAGTCCAAAGAATGAATGCCAGATCCAAGTATCTTGGGAAGCAACAGCTTCGAGAATAAGAGTGGGCTTTCCGCTCCTGCCTTGAAATTGACCGGCCCACGCCTTTGGACAATTCTTCCACTCCCAGTGCATACAATCGACACTTCCAATCATCCCGGGGAAGCCTCTACTTGCGTTGATTGCAAGAAGCCTTCTCAAATCATTTTCAGTAGGCTTCCGCATGTACTCCAGGCCAAAGCGTTGTACGACTGCGATACAGAATCGATTAAGACATTTAATAGCCGTGCTTTCACCCATTCTGCAATACTCATCAACCCCGTCTGCGCAAAGCCCATAGGCTATCATTTTCATGACTGCGGTAAACTTTTGGTAAGGGGTTAAACTCGGTGTACCAGCCGCATTGACGCTGTTGTGGAAGTAGGTGTCCGTCTCCATCACACCGGCCATCACTCTGTCGAACAATTCCCTCCTCATTTGGAACCTCCGTCTGAATTGGTTTGCGTAGGTAGCTCTTGGAGCAAAGTAGTCATCGTACAATTGCACTCCCCGTTGCACTCTACTCCTATCAATGTACGCACGTTTCTTCTTTTCTTTTTGTGGCTTCTTTGATCGTTCTTCATACTGCATGGATTGTTCTATCATGCTTGGCAAGTTTTGGATGAACTGCTTTTCCATTACTTTGTAGTTCGAGGACGAACCACCATCATTGAATTGTTGGTTGAATTGTGGGTAGAATTCTGGGTAGATTTCTGCAGTAAAGTTTTGGAGGAAGCTATCGGTGGATGAAGATGATGAAGATGATGAAGACATGATTATCTTTCGAGAGTGGAAGTGGTTGTGGATGCAATCGGATTGTGTTGGTTGGTGTGTCTGATTGTAAGTTCTGAGATGCTATTAAATAGAGAAAGTCAGCTGGCAAATTCAAATTCAAATTCAAATTAAAGATAAGATTCCCGTCAAATTCAAATTAAAGATAAGATTCCCGACAAATTCAAATTCAAATTAAAGATCAGATTCCCGACAAATTCAAATTCAAATTAAAGATAAGATTCCCGACAAATTCAAATTCAAATTAAAGATAAGATTCCTGACAAATTCATTTCAAATTCAAATTTCAAATTTCAAACAACACACTGATTTTATTACAACGGACATCGATCTCTCACGGAATGGAAATACAAGCACACCACACTTGGACATAAAATTAAAATACGAACAAAGCACACATGCATTAAAGTAAAATAAAAGCAGACGACCATTTCTGCCTACTCATCAGGAAACAATTCCATCTTAAGACGGTCGAACACTAGCTGCTCATCAAGCATTAAATCACGGACAACCTTTTTTGCTAGATATTTGGTATACATCTTCAACTTCTTGAAACGTAGTTCTTCATCTTGTCTCTTTTGTTGTTTCTCGGTTATCTCCTGGAAATAGAGAAACTTTTGTTGGTCAAGCTCCATTGAAGCCGGATAAGTCATGGTGAACCGCGACATTTCTTCACTTATCGGACTTGAGCTAGAATTTCCATTTCTAGCCAACCTCTTGGCCACATTACGTCCCATGGGACGTTTCTCCAGGGAGGTCACGACAAATGAACGTTTGCTCCCACCACTACTACCAGCACCCGCAGATGCCATTGGCTCGTCTTCTCCCTCGTCACCACCACCACCGGCCTCTCCCTCCCAAGGCATGTTCACATAATCATCCCAGCGTAAGTATTCCGCATGCGCCGGATACTTTTTCACGACATTCCATTGCTCCATAAGTGTGAAGGCCTCATTTTCTTTGCTCTGTAGAGATCCTGGGCGTACGAAATTATTTGTTCATCGGTGTAGTTACCACTACGTTGACCAAGGAACTTGTGTGCTTTTTCATGGCAGATAACCCACACAGATATGTGTTTTTTAAGCAACTGCAATCTCCCCCGGAGTGAGTCCTTGGTGCGCACATTCATATCAGGAATCATCCCATCCCTACGGGCGTTTTCGTATCTTTCGGACACCTTTCTGAAGATCGACTTGAGGTCTTGGTTCGTGCCGGTGATTGGGCACTGGCAAACCTCCGCGTAAGCAGTCAGAATGACCCCGTCCTCATGAATGTTGAAGCTGTGTCTCTTAGAACCACCACCACCAACTTTTTTAGCGGCTTTCTCTTTTCCTTTGCCACGACCACATGTTCTTTCCTCGGCCACGGGCGGCTCCGGCTGGGTCTCACGAACAATCTCAGGGTACTGTTGAGAATCATAGAACATGGGTGTTTGTGAGGGTGGACTGTTGAAATAAGGAACATACGGAGTTTCAGATGGGTTTTGAAAAAGAGCTCGGTTAGGTGGGGGGGAGGGGGTTGGGCGAAACATGTCATTCATGATAGAATCGTATCGTTCAGGATCGCTGTTTTTCAAGTAATTAAGATATTGTTGTTGCTCGGGAGTCATTTTGGTGGATGGGAAAAATGGAAAGGAAAATAGTTGAGAGAGTGTTTTGAGTTTAATTAACAAGGGAAAAATGAGTTGGAGAAATTGTGAGCAAACATATCCAAGAGTGGTGTCTATTTATAGATCTCGAAAAGTTCTATCCGTTGGTAATTTTTATTTATGTTTTGCATTTTTATTTTAAAAGTTATGACCGTTTGAAATTTAAATGGAAAAGTAAAAAAAAAAGAATTAAAAAAAAAAAAACTAAATGGGTGGCATAAACGCTGAGCATGCTTAAACGCGACCCAAGCCGAGTGGCCCAAAACGCGGCTTGGGCCGCGTTTTCAGTCCCCTTAAGCGCTTAAGGGGACTGATGTGGGAAGTCTAAGAGTTGACAAAACTAATGATTGGGCTAGCTAGGCAGCAGCAAACCAACAAAGAACCACAGTTGTTAATTAGGCAATAAAAGTTTAAGCAGAAATTAGGGAGGTTAACTGAAGCAGCTGGCAAGTATATATATACCGTAGATAATATGGAACCACCACGACTAACAAGAGTAGGCAGTTCTATCAAGGTGCCTATTGTTCAAGATTTTGCCAAGGATGTATCATCATCCACCGTTCCACCCCGGTATGTTCGCCCTGATCTTGATCCAGTCTCCATCCCCGATCAGTCATCATTGTCCGAAATTCCTGTAATTGATATAAAAATGCTTCTTGATGGAGATTCAATCCATACTGAGCCTGATAAGCTGCATAACGCATGTCAAGAGAAGAAAAGAAGCTTGAATCAAAGAAGAAGAGCAGAACATAGGAGTTGAACCAGAACAGGTTAACTCATTGGTCAACACCGACATATTGAGAGAGTCCACGTCTCATCAGGAAACTCCAGAAGAGTTTGAGAAGAAGGAAAGGATTCTGTCTCAGCTAGAAGGAATATGTTATATCCTGGAAATATGTTTGAGTTATCTTAATTAAAGAAAATCCTACAGCTTTGTATATATCTATACAATCAGTTTAGATTAATTGCATTAGGACTCTTTAGCTTAGTATATATAGCAGCAGTCTGTAATTCATTTGTATACAACTTTTGTAACAATACATCTTCATATTCAATAAGATGATTATTCATCTTCATTCTCTCTTCTTGCAATCTTTTCCAAACGTTTCATATTCTGACATGGTATCAGAGCAGTATTATTGATCCTTGCTAATCAAAACATGATTGGATAAGAAGAAGAGATTTCAGTTCATTGTCATTGAACAATCAATTATTTTGCTCTATACTTCGAGCAGAAAAGAAAAAAAAAATTAAAATCATCATCAAATCAAATTCAAATTCTCAAAGTAAACTCAAAATCCAAGCAATCAATTAACAAATTAGCAAATGGAAGGCTTAATCCCACTCAAATCACTTCTCTCTTGCAAAAATTGCAAAGAAAAGCAAGAGCATATCCGATATTTACAACATGGAATATTGATTGGAGTCGGATATGAAGTCATCATCAGAAAGCAAAAATGGACTGAGATCGGAAGATTTGTATTCTTCATCTCATACCAAGTCCATTTGCTTATCATTTACTGGATCTCAGATCTGAGAATCTTCTGTCTTATTCTTCTTCATCCAAGAAAGATCGACGCGAGTTAAAAAGGGTTTCCGATCGTATCCAATCGATGATGAAGTCTAAAAGCTTATCATCACCAGCAATAAAGCTGCTTGCTATCTGGATCGGTTATGGAAGATAAAGATTGTGACTACTAAATCTGAACAAGGAAAGATATTGCGATTCGATTCTGCCATAGAGGAGGAGCAATTGTTATTCTGCAAAAACAAGTAAGATTCAATTTTACATATTAATGCATATATATTCCAGATAAAATATCTTTTATTTAGCTCAACAAATATGCAAGTTTCTAGGCCAAAAGGGAGCAGAAAGATTATGATCCTATATCATTCAAAAAGGATTAAGATCCTATAGGCATCATCCCAAATTAATCCCAAATCTATATCAACATAATACATTCATTCTGGTTTACACCTTAGCTTGGATTCTCCGAGATGCAATTCAGTTTGAAAGGTAACTGATGATTTAAAAACCAAAGCATACCTTTGCTTTGCAAAGCTAAGTTGATACTATTGCATTTTTTGTTTCTTCACAAAAAGGAGGCAAATAAACATTGAACACTTACTGATGTTCATCTTTTATTTTACGGGTGAAGTGCTACCAACGCCACCCCCTGCACAGTGGTCAGAGCAAAGATTCTAGATCTGTGCAGAATATATCAATTACCAGCGAAGTCCTACAGGGGCTGCTGCACAAATAGTTGAGTATGTCGGAATACGACATGACCCAAAAGGTTCAAATTAATCTGTGATTTCCACCAGTCGAAATTGGAAAAGTCTGGATATTTCAGCATGTTTAGCTTCCATATCTGGGGGAGATAATCAAAGATTCAGATATGTAAAGCATGAACTTATTTATAGATAGATAGGAGGGGTTGGATCTCACTTCTCTTGAAGTCATCACCAAATATAAATAAGTTGTGAAAATCATTGATAATGTATTAGGCAGAGACGAGCTAACTAGCACGTTTGCTTAATTCTAGAGCTAGCATTTTCTCATTCCAACTTCAAGTATATATATAAAATATCTTGAAGAATTCAAACTTCATGGAGTATAACTGCATGAATCACTTTTGATCACAGTGTTATCACCACAAAGCAATTCATATTGTATTCATGTTCTGAAAATCATTTTATGTTCAAGATGAACATAGAAAATCATTTTATCTATGTTCCTCTTGAGGGAAAGTATTATAATATAGATTGTACATAATTGGATTCGACTATTGGACTCAATTAGACGTGTACAATGCTTTCCTCATGGTGATCTGGGTGAAGACTTGTATATGCAGCTTCCTCCAGGCTACACCATTACGGGGGAATGTCTAGTAAATAAAGTGTTGAAATCTCATCCTCTAAAGGCATATGTACTGTCTTGAATCATTCAAGAATGTGGTTTATTAGGATGTAAGCCCCTAGTAGTTCAAATGGAACAAAAATAAAAAATTAAGGAAAGAAGCAGGCAAACCACTTCAGAATTCGACTATCTACAGAAAGATAGTTGGAAAGCTAATTTATCTAATGTTCACTAGGCCAGACATTTGTTATTCTGTCAATGTTCTGAGTCAATT
The DNA here is from genome assembly GCA_028274465.1 of Plantago ovata. Classification (NCBI taxonomy): domain Eukaryota; kingdom Viridiplantae; phylum Streptophyta; class Magnoliopsida; order Lamiales; family Plantaginaceae; genus Plantago; species Plantago ovata. Next base: position 8,399,383 of record CM051456.1, on the reverse strand, counting down.
CATGGAAATCATTTATGTCCAAGATGAACATTGATTTCATCTATGTTCATCTTGCGGGGCAATGTCAAGAGAAGAAAAGAAACTTGAATCAAAGAAGAAGAGCAGAACATAGGAGTTGAACAAGAATATGTTAACTCCTTGGTCAACACCGACATATTGAGAGAGTCCAGGTCTCATCAGGAAACTCCAGAAGAGTTTGAGAAGAAGGAAAGGATTCTGTCTCAGCTAGAAGGAATATGCTATATCCTGGAAATATGTTTGAGTTATCTTAATTAAATAAAATCCTACAGCTTTGTATATATCTGTATGTACAATCATTTTAGATTAATTGCATTAGGACTCTAGGACTCTTTAGTATATATAGCAGCAGTATGTAAGTATATATAGCAGCAGTATGTAATTCATTTGTATACAACTTTTGTATCAATACATCTTCATATTCAATATTCAATAAGATGATTATTCATCTTCATTCTCTCTTCTTGCAATCTTTTCCAAAGGTTTCATATTCTGACAACGCATGCCAAGAATGGGGATTTTTCCAGGTACATATGTACTTGCATAGAATTCGAAAACTATGCTACGTGGTTTTAGTACTTACATAATTTCTCGGGTTCAATATTTTTGCAGCTGATCAACCATGGAGTAGACTTTGCAGTGGTGGAGAAAATGAAGTTCGAAATTCAAGAATTCTTCAAACTCCCAACAGATGAAAAGAACAAGTATAGTCAAGAGCCTGGTGATGTTGAAGCCTTGAAGGTTATGGGCAAGCCTTTGTTGTATCTGAAGAACAGAAGCTTGATTGGGCAGACATATTTTATGCAGTCACCTTGCCAACTTCTCAGCAAAAGCCGCACTTAATTCCTAAGCTTCCGGTTTCTTTCAGGTAATTTTAAAAACGCGGTAAATATGTTCAGTCGTGTTGAGTAGAGTATCAAGTTTGACCATTGTAGATGTCGAAATATATGTGAAAGTGTTAGGCATAATGTAGATATCTACATTTGAGACATTGCAGGGATGCAATAGAGGCATATGCAATAGAACTGAAAATTCTGGCAATGAATATTCTGAAGCTAATGGCAAAAGCTTTACATATGAAAGAGGAAGAGATGAGCACTCTTTTCGATGAAGGTACACAGGCGCTGAGAATGAATTATTATCCTCCATGTCCACAGCCGGAGCTTGTTGCCGGTCTCAGTCCTCACTCGGATGGTGTTGGCCTCACAGTTCTCATGCAAGTAAATGAAATGGAAGGTCTCCAAATTAGAAAAGATGGGTTCTGGATTCCTGTTTCTCCACTCCCAAATGCATTTGTCATCAATATTGGAGATATCATGGAGGTAATGGTTTATGTAACTTACAGCAAGTAGAACTGTAGAAGTGATTAATTGCAAGCTCTTACACTGTTTAATGAACAGATTGTGACGAATGGTGCTTATAGAAGCATTGAGCACAGAGCTATTGTGAATTCCAAAAAGGAACGGCTTTCGATTGCTGCATTTCACACCCCGAAACTGGATGGCGATTTTGGTCCTTCACCAAGCCTTGTGAGTCTGTGACTCCTGATACTCCAGCAAAATATAGTAGGATTGGCATGGTAGACTATTTCAAGGGACTGTTTTCCAGGAAGCTAGACGGGAAATCATATATCCATACGCTGAAATTTTAGACCGAAAACTCTGTGAAGGCAAAACAGATCATCTTAATTAGTTTCTGCATATACAGTATCTGTTAATATGTGTGTAAATTTGAATAATGATTTCTTCTGCTCAGTTTATGTACTGTCAATGTGTTCTTATGTTGCAGGGGCAATCAATGTCCAAGAACCAAGATCCTGCATATATAATAATCTAATAGTAATATGCTTAAGAAACCTTATTCTATATATACAAGTAAAATGTCAGAAGGTGAACTCTATTGATCTGATGAAGGTTTGAGGGGAAAATTGCAGAATGTACAATGATTCTTATGTTGCTAAACATTTTCCGGTTCGTGCTTGCATTGGTGCTCTCCTTGACAGAGATGTGAAAATGGTTCTAATAAACCTTTTGGAGAGCCTATGGAACATAATTACATAAGAGATTTGTCGACAGACTGTTGACGAAATAGGCCTAATCCTCACCAATGTTTTGAAAATATAGAAAGTATTGTATTCTAATTCGTAACTTACTTAATTAGGGGATCGGGATGCATGGAGCACATTGAGAAGGTTCTTTCCAGAAGACGTCTGAGGAAGTAGAATTCTTCTAACTGTCCTTGATATTCGAGAAACATCAGAATATGTAGGGGGAGCCTCGCATGATGCGTTTCTGGATACTATTCCAACTTACGTTGTATCATCAAACACAATACTGAAAATATTAGCTAGGACTTGCATGCATTCTGCTAAAAAGCTATGAAAAGAAGCTCAATTCTGAACAAAGTATACCAAAACACAGTAAAACTTAAAAGAGGTCCAATGAAGAGTTATGATGTATGACCAAGTATAATGAGACAAGTCCCAGGAAGGGAGTGAAGTGCTGCTGCATATACACTTAAATTGGGATCATCTCCCTTAGACTACTGTCAACTGGAAAACAGTTGCAGATTACTAATCTAACTTGCTGTAATAAAATTGTCTTTGTGTTGATCACTCTCTTCGCAACAAGAGTTCATCATGCATTTGGTGGATCATAGCCTTGCTGTGTAAAATCATCTATCAATATGCTATGAGCCTTACAGAAAGCATAGTCCTCCTGCAAAACAACAAACACGCATCGATCATATCGTTTTATGCAAGTTAACGAACATTAGAAACTGTGTACACAAGGCTACTAAGCAGAGCACGAGTAGCTTACAAGTCCAACAGGATTAGTTAGTTGATCCTGTAGAGATTCCAGAGCACAAAATATAGGGAAAATTGGAATGGCTAGTAACCTAGTGTCAATAAAAACCACTTTGTCCCTGCTGAAACAACAAACAAGCATCGATCATATCATATCATTTTATGCAAAATAAACGAACATTACAATCTGTGTACACACAAGGCAATACTAGGCAGAGAGTACAAGTACTTACAGGTCCAACGTGGTTCGATCATCCAGCGGATCAACCTATATAAAGAAAAAAAAATGGCTTACACTCCTGGATCCCAACTTTCTGTAACAGACATGGCAGTGAGCGTTATATGCTCTTGTGTGATCCTCTCTTGTAAAATAAGGGCCCAGATGCATGTTAAACCTGCAAATCCATTAATAAGATATTAGAACCGGATTGATAGAAGCAGATTGAATCTCAATCAGATGGTCATCTTACACCCTCTGGAAGACTAGAGACTGTGGTTGCTGCAAAAGGAATGAAAAACGGAAGCAATAAGATTATATAAATTAACTGACCCTCTCAATTAACTGATGCTCCAGGGCAATGGTAGAAATTCCTTTGAGATTGGATACTAAAACTAGTAACAGGAACGGAACCCTACAATCTTCAACAATAGCAGCCCCGGCTGTGAGCATACATAACCTCATCACCATTGCGCAAAAGCGTAAGCTTCCTGTGAATATAAAGGTAGTGAATCGCAACTTCTTTGAAACATTGGGAGGTCATTTGCATACAAGTGGCAGAAACTGTGAGTAGCCCTGTTACATGAACTGTGTCCTGGACGAACATGTAAACCATCAGTCTACAAGAAAGGAAGATGATAGCAAGAGAATCTCAGCTTACAGTTCTGAATCCCAACAATGTGGAGCAAAGCTTGCAAGAAATTTGTGCTTTCACTAGATTTCCTAATATCTTCTTATGGCAATGTTAAACCTGTTGCCATTGTACAGTAAAAAAATAAATAAGTAAAAAATAAAAAATAAAGCACATATCAAAACCGTTAATCTTACATGTGAATATGTGATGGGTCAGCAGAATTGGTCGTTGTACTTCAAATCTAAGAGCAGTCTGAAATTGAAGCAAAAGATCAAAAGGAAATCTACATTTCTTGACAATAACAATTATAACTAGACCATTTGCACAGTAAACATTTCACCTCTAACATTTAGTGTGCTGCTATAGAAAGTTACGTATAATTGAATTTGACTGTCAATTTTATGAAATGGCACACTATTTGTGAAGCAATAGAAGTTAATCGATGAACTTAATTATCTACGTACCATCAGAATGAATACCGTTCAAAAGCTAAGTGCGTTCCACATTTACTGCAGAACAATACAGTAGTATTTGGTTCCTCGAACCGAATCAGATCATGATCATCTTCTGCCATTATAGCCCTATCGTACATTCAAGAACAGAAAATCAATCAATTTGTGAAGCAATGAAATTAAAGAATACTAATAATATTAAAATACAACTTGTTACTTAACCGCAACATCAATATTGCTATGATCAACAGATGATCGATCAAATCGAAATGAAACGTTCACCCTAATTACCCCGGGACTAAGATAAAGAAGCCGAACAACAAATGATCAGCCCTAAACTAACAAATCCAAAACCCTAGTCTATAATGGAATCTCCCAATTTAGATCACCCCTGTTCTTTGTTACTCGAATCTAAAGACATCACCAACAAAAATAGCAATTGCAGTGGTTTATCATTTGCAAAAGAAACTAACGAATTCATCAGATCAAACTCTACTACTATTAAATTAGAGTAAGCACAGTACTGATGGAAACAATTAAACTTAACGAACAAAATGTGAGTCAATAGAATGAAGATCGAAGTAGTAAAGTCCATACCTGCTGCTGCGAATTCAATTCCTGAAATTGATCCCTGATTTCTTCTGGATCAAATGAACAAATAGTTACAGAGAAATCTGGAGAAGAAGAAGTTAGTTACGAGAGAAGATTCGAGGAGAGAGAAATTATACTTGTCGAAGCTTTCTTCTGTGGTAACTGAATTTAAGCGGTAACTCAATTAACTTCTGATATTTATTTGATAGAGGAGACGAAGATAATTGCAATTCTGTCCCTCAGCTTTGATATATTTGCTAGAATTAAGTTTACCAATTGCATTGTTTACTTTATTACCATCTCCATCACGATTTGCCATTGTTTATGCGTTCATTGAGATTATTAGTTTAATCATTGTTGCTATAGTTAGCACAAGAGAGTTATATGATTTTGTGTCTAGTTTATTCTCATTTCTATGCTAATCCCGGAGAGAAACGACTCTTTGAGTCAACCATTCACTATAATATAATTTGTTTGTGTGTGATTTGTAAGTTTATAGGAACTATAAATTTAAATTTGTGGTTGTTCTAGTGTTCATTTCACATGGAACGATTATTGCTCAACTAAAGCACCAGATCAATAATCTCTCCCACTAATCAACTAAATTTGCCGAAAGTTGATTATGGTGATATTCTTACATTCAAATAAAAGCCACTCACAATAAAATAGTGTTTGCAAATATTTACTTAAAGTGATTAATGACTTTTGTTTACCTCTAAAATCAGTCTTTTACTATTTGATAATATTATTTTTGCGATTGTTTCTCTAAACTGAAGTAGAAAAATTGTTGTAAGCCAAAAACATCTCATCAAATGTGTTTTGTTGCTTAGTGCTTAACACAATTTTAAAATAAAAAATGCAAACATTCATGCCTAAGTGTTTCTCTCTCCTATCACTCCTAATATTTTTCTTTTATTTTTACCCTACGTGATTGTCATTAAATTTTAACCAAACAATAAAAATCACTTTAAGCGACTTAAATGTACTTTTTATTGCACAATACCAAAATCCCATTAGATATGCTTAAAATCAGCTTTTATCAATTATAATTATAAGCAAAAGCAAATGTAAAAATAATTTTGATAAGCATTTACAAACAACACCTAAATTATTGAAACTTTGGTTTTCTGCTTAGAATGGATCAAGAACAAATATGAAAAATAGAGTATATTGAAATTTAATATCTGTTAACAAACAAAATACAAGAAGGCACGAGCTTTGTTGTAGAGATGATTAAGAGCTTTTGCATAGCCGGATCAAATCCTAGAAGGAAAAAAAATCCCTAAATATTAGCGTGGTGGTTTGTTTCCGAAGATGTTAGGTCAGAGCTAGAGATAGTTTTGCATTGTTTGTTACCAAAGACAAATTTGAAATTCTAACAAAAAGAGAGTGAGGTTGAGTGTTTAAAGCTCGAATGAAACATCAAGCGACTGAGGCTAAAATGATTGTTAAAATTCGTCTAGTGAAATAAATATAATTGCAATGTCTACAACAAGAAGTCATTGGTGGCCTAGTGGTTGAAGTTGTTAATCTATGAGACGTCGTGGGTTTAAATCCTATTGTAGTTATTCTTATTAACACCAAGAAGGTGTACCAGATACCAGACAACCAGAGTACGAAATAAGCTGCTTCATGTAGCTTTGGTAGCACTACTATGGATTTACGGACATATATACCGTTTATAACAAATTAAAAAATGCATGACATTTCAATTCTCTCTATGAAAACTCCATTTTTTTGTTTTCAAAGTAATATTTTATAATGTTCAATAATCTAGCAAATATACCTTTTAAAAATTTCATTTGACTACATATTTTCCTAGTATATAATAACGACGATGAGGAATTATTTGTATCAGATTTAATTAACTAATTAAATGGATTAGATTTGAGAAATCATAATATTATGATTTTTTTAATAAATATCTTAATATTTTTTATTAAATTAATTACATCTTTTGAAACTTGACATGTTATTGAAAGATTAAAAAATATATATCTCAAAGTATGTATGCCGTATATGTACTTAGAATTAGAAAGTTTAAAATAAAGCGGGATTAGGAATTAATAAACTCATATCATGCATATTTAAACTAGCTAAACATAAGTAAGTTTGAATGGCACTATTAAAAACGCTAATTACGTACTTTAGGTACGTGGTAGCTAGTCAAATAGAAATTATCCATGCTTGAATAATTTGGTCCATCAATTCACCTCTCAGCTTCTTGTGATCTGAACTTCCATAGTAATTTGGAAAAACTAATTCCTCTCTTGATCATGTAAAATTCATTTTTAGTATTTCATAGTGAGACATGTCGAATTTATATAATTAAAAGTGACTATATCCAATTTTACTACCTTTTCAATTTAATAGTACAAAACTGAATATTATTGAAAATTAAACACTCACCAGACATGTCGAAAATTTCAAAGCAATAGGAAAAGTGAACACTTGTTACATTGAAGATCACTTTTCGTACTTTAAAGTACCAATAAGTGCACATTACGCACCCAAAATAAATGTGCTAATCCACATGTCTACCAAATTCCACTTAATGGGCTTGACCCACTTTTATACCTGGACTAACCGAGTGGTGTCTTAGTCAGTTTGTTGTCTTAATGGACCTACCAGAAGTTAACTTCGATCCGTCCAAAGTGTCCGACCTTGTGGCTCGTCATACTTCGATCTGGGCCGTGTCACTCCTCACTTGTGATTCAGGTAGATTCTCTTGGTCTTCGTCACTTAGTCGGGCTTTTAGGGAGGGTTACCTTGCACAGTTAGACATTGTTCGACCCTTTAATTTTTTAACTTTTAAGAACACCAAATTTATACCTTCGATAACATGCCCGCCCGAGTAAGTGGGCAGGGCCACTTACTAGCTCGGACCTTGTGTAAAGTTTGACGGGCTAAGTATTCTTGGACCACTTGGGAGGTCCTTTACATGGGACAGAGGTTAAATTCGTCCTTAAAATGTCCAAACACATATACAATTCGCGAACTGAATATATTTTAACATTATCAATATTATTATTGGAATGACCACAATTAATAATACTAGGAAGTTCTATCAAGGTGCCTATTGTCCCAAGATTTGGCTAAGGATGTATCAACCACCTTTCCACAGTCGTATATGCCCTGATCCTGTCTCCAACCCTGATCAATCATCATTGTCTGGAACTCCTATATTTGATATGACAATGCTTCTTGATAGATATTCAAACTTCAGAAATTCTAAATAACTAGATCTACAACAATTGAGCTCCTACTTGAAGAAATTATAAATTAATTTTTAAACTTATAAGATATGTATTCATTTTGAACTACACATTGTTGGCCCCACCACCACTCTTTCTTTATGTTTCTACATTGTAAATATGAAAAGCGGACAAACTCCCTAAAATTAGTGTAGAAGTTAATACAATAAGACAGATTTTTAGAAAGAAAAAAAAATTGAGATTCATCTAAAGAGGATTGAGTTGACTGGTGTAATTTACTTTTGGAGGGATGGAAATCGTGAAGGACGATGATTAAGGGACCAATTTCACAAATTTCCACTTTATAATAATGAGTTAGGGTATAACATCATGGTGAAAACTGAAATGAAATCTCACTGTTTATGAAGCTTGTTTATCTCTCATACAAGGTTTCTCACACGTTAACAGAATGATGGCAAGATTGTTGTTGTTCCTGATATGGCTTTGAGGGGAGAAGGCAAGATTGTTCAGGGCTGGTTTTGCGGTAAGATGTGTTATGTATGTTGGATATCTTGGCAAGTGCGGGTGTGATTGATGATGCTCGTAAGGTGTTTGACGAAATTCCTAATAGAAATGTGGTGCTATGATGGTGAGGTAAAATGAATGTGGGGGATTCGCCATGGCTAGACATGTGTTTGATGAAATGCCTAACAGGAACGAAGCTGCCTCGAATGCTATTGCCATGGGGTTGGTGAAATTATGTGATTTGAGTTGCACGGGGCGTTTGCTTGACGTTATGACGTATAGGAGCGATTTCGTGTTTACTACACTGATTGATCGGACGGTATGCCAAGAATGTTGATATGGCATCTGCGAGGTCTTTGTTTGATAAGTTGCATGCCTAAGAAGGATATGGTTTCATGATCTGCTTTGGTATCAGGGTATGTACGGAATAGGCATGTTTTTCCTAAAATGTGGAATATGAATGTGAAGTCAGACGTATTTGTAATGGTAAGCTTTTTGTCCAGTTAATCTCCTTCAACTTCTCATGCCATTCACACCACGGTTGAAATTTGCATGAAGTACTTTCATTCCCCTTCCAATTCGAGAAAGAACTCTGATTCTCACTCTCACTCATTTCCATTTTTGTTGGTAGAGGGTTTTAGACTTTTAGGTTTTAATTCGGGCGGAGACCAAAATCGCAGCCTGAATAATGCACTCATGTCTACCAAGTCGTTGGGTCTAGTCAGCAAAGGGACCAAAAACACAATAAAATGAAGAATATGGCCTGAGTTAACTGCTTTATGCTTCATTTAATCACTAAACAGTAATTGTAAGTTGTTGCAGAATGCAGACATGAGACAACCACATTATACGCTCTGTTTTCTGGCAGCATGAATATGCTTTCTGCATTCCCAGTATAGTTGTAAGTTATCTCAACGCATATTCATACTGCAAGTAAGCTCCTCAAAGTCCAAAACCACATTTTACCTTTTTTCATTCTTTTTGCAGTTCGGAAACTGGAGCTGGAGTATATCGGATTCCAATGACTTTGGCAGCATGGAAACAGAAGCAAAGAAACTTAGAGATATGCTAGAGATGCATGGACGAGTGGACGGGCTATAAGAGCCCATAAACCAGACCAGGTACTTGATTTTTCAATTGCTGTGTAATAAGATGATGTGGCCCCCCTAAATTTATCTCTGGACGTTAAACATGTCAAGATGACTCTGGGCTAAGTGCGAGTAGATAAATATAAAAAGTAGAATAATTTAACCTTTTGTCTAAGTTTATTACACATACGTAAGATTGTTATTATGAACCGCAAGATTAGTAGTTAGAAAAGAATGCTTAGTAATTATAGTACTATTCAATGTTGTAGAAAAGAATGCTTAGTGCAACAATAAAATCATTTCCCATACAAGTCGAGTAAAATCACTAGCTACTAAACTTACAAGAACTTAGACTACAAATTTCCCAAAATGAAATAAACTAATTAAGGATGGAAACTTAAGGTGCTGCTAGTAGTTCACTAGTTTGTAGTAGTAATATTTATGAATATTGTTTGTGGTTAGCTAAGAGTAATCTGAAAAAGTTTTACCAAGTGATCTGATCCTACATATGCAAAACAGGACACTCTGTGAATGATGTGATAGCCCATTTAAAGTGAAGAGTTCTAGCACGTAAGTAGTTGCACAAAACAGAGAGAAAGGACAGCTTCTGGAAGGGACTTGGAATCTTGGATAATGCAAAAAACGTGGTGCAAAGCAAAACCCATAACTATATTTCGTCTGTTCATATTTAATACTACTTCCTCCGTACACTTATAAGAGCCTCACTTTTTTGTTAACTTTTTTAAATTGCGGTTGGATTACCTACCTAGTATGGAAGAAGGAAGAAGTGGGGAGGGGAGAAAGTGGTGTTACAATGAAAATGAGGACAAAACTGTTTCTATAATAGTACTATGTCAAGTGGATATGGATAAATAAATCCTTAAAATGAAAAAAGACACAGTTGCTGACTTGCTGTACTATGCAAGAGACCTCTTCTTTTTTTTTTTTTCTTTCTTTTTTTTGGGAGTGCAAGAATTGCTTAAAGGTGAAGGGACTTGGACTTGGATAATCACAACAACTATTCTCAACTTAAAATCGACATTGTGTCCACCAGGTCTTTGTGTAGAACTATACTATACTGTAAGAGTTGACAGCAAGCAACATAATTAGGTAGCTAAAGTTCAAGTAGAACTGGAGGTTAACTGAAGCAGGCAGTATGGAACCACCAAAATTAACAAAACTAGGCAGTTCTCTCAAGGTGCCTATTGTTCAAGATTTGGCCAAAGATGTATCATCCACTGTTCCACCCCGGTATGTGCGCCCCGATCTTGATCCTATCATTGTTTCCGATCAGTCCTCATCGTCCAAAATTCCTATCCTCGACATGAAAATTCTTCTCGATGGAGATTCAGTGGATAAGGAACTCGATAAGCTGCATAACGCATGCCAAGAGTGGGGATTTTTCCAGGTACATATATACTTTGCATAGAATTCAACAAAATATGCTACATGGACCATGGTTTAACTTTACTTGCATAATTATTGGCTTGTTTTTGTAGCTGATCAACCATGGAGTTGACTTTGCCGTGGTGGAGAAAATGAAGTTTGAAATTCAAGAATTCTTTAATCTCCCAATTGAAGAAAAGAAGAAATATAGTCAAGAGCCAGGTGACATTGAAGGTTATGGGCAAGCCTTTGTAGTATCAGAAGAACAAAAGCTTGATTGGGCAGACATATTTTTCATAATCAGCTTGCCAACTTCTTTGCGAAAACCACACTTAATTTCCAAGCTTCCAGTTTCTTTCAGGTAAATATTTGCATGTAAAGGTTAAAAAGTGGTAAATAGGCTGACTTATGTTAAATAAAGTATTGAGTTTGAGCCCTGTAGATGTCTAAATACTATATCTAGTACGGATCTTTTTTGTCTGTGCATCATATGAAATTATAAGGAAAATAAAGTAGAAATTTACACATTGGAATATTCAGAGATGCAATAGAAGCATATTCAGGAGAACTGAAAATTCTGGGAATGAAGATTCTGAGGCTAATGGCAAAAGCTTTACACATGAAAGAAGAAGACATGAAAACTCTTTTCGATAAAGAAATGCAACTGGCGTTCAGAATGAATTATTATCCTCCCTGTCCCCAGCCGGAGCTTGTTACCGGTCTTTGTCCTCACTCGGATGCTGCTGGCCTTACAATTCTCATGCAAGTAAATGAAATGGGCGGTCTCCAAATTAGAAAAGATGGGGTCTGGATTCCTGTTTCTCCACTCCCTGATGCATTTGTTATCAATATTGGAGATATCTTAGAGGTAAATGCATGTTATTTGCAAATAAACATATGTATGTTCTTATATATATCACACAAATTAATCAGTGCTTGCAAATACTTGGCTCAACAGATTGTGACAAATGGTGTTTATAGAAGCATTGAGCACAGAGCTACTGTGAACTCCAAAATGGAACGGCTTTCAATCGCCACATTTCTCAGCCCGAAACTGGATGGTGATTTTGGCCCTGCACCAAGCCTGGTCACTCCTGAAACTCCAGCAAAATTTAGAAGGATTGGCATGGTAGAGTATTTCAAAGGACTGTTTTCAAGGAAGCTTGATGGCAAATCATACGTTGATGTGATGAGAATCTAGACCGTAAACTCTGTTCATGCAAAGCAGAACAGGTTAGTTTCTACACTAGTTGGAACAAGGAGTTACATAAGTCTCTGTGCCTCTGTGGCCGGAATATGTGTGTAAATTTGAATAATGTTCTCTTCTGCTCAGTTTATGTATACCGAGTCACTGACAATATGCTTTTAAATTAAAGGGGCAATCCATTTATGATCTTTCTTTCTCCTGCATATTAGTATACGTTAACAAAGAAACGACACATGAAGTTCAGTGCAATTGATGGGGCACACCATTTCAAGATAGTGGGATCATATTCACCACACCATTAAAAGATGCATGGTGGTGTTATATTGGACATATCATATATTGAAACGAAAATAATTATTGACCTAGTGAAGGCCATTATGTTTTTGTTCTGCTTACTGAATGTTAATTATATATGTTATGGACAAAAACGGAGAAAATGAAATACATAAAAAATCTAAGAAAAAAGATGAATATTATTATTATTATCAGTTACACAGCTAAAATTGAAACGGACACAATTCCGGTTATGTACAGGTTATGCACAGTGCAGGTTGACGGATAAGATTTGTTTGGAAGAAACTTTGCATAGTAGTAGTAATATATAGATAAATTAATCACGTGGTACAAAATCGACCACTACACTTGTATCTTGTGTCCACCACCACGTATTTATAAAACTATGCTACGGTAAGAGTTGACAAAAAGTATAGTAAATAGTTCAACTGATCTATCTATCTATCTATACAACAGGGAACTTGTTTTATATACAAATAGAACAAGCAACAAAGGCCAACTGAAGCAGCAGGCAGGCAGGCAGGCAGTATGAAACCGCAATTAACAAAATTAGGCAGTTCTCTCAAGGTGCCTATTGTTCAAGATTTGGCCAAAGATGTATCATCCACTGTTCCACCCCGGTATGTTCGCCCTGATCTCGACTCTACCATCGTCTCCGGTCAACCCCCATTGACCGAAGTTCCTGTACTCGATATGAAAACGCTTCTCCATGGAGATAATTCAAGGGATACCGAGCTTGATAAGCTGCATAACGCATGCCAAGAATGGGGATTTTTCCAGGTACATACATATGTCTTACTTACATAGAATTCGAAAAATATGCTGCCTGGTTTAAATAAATATACTTATAATTTGTGGGGTTCAATATTTTTGCAGCTGATAAACCATGGAGTAGACTCTGCAGTGGTGGAGAAAATGAAGTTGGAAATTCAAGAATTCTTCAAACTCCCAACTGAAGAAAAGAACAAGTATAGTCAAGAGTCTGGTGACATTGAAGGTTATGGGCAGGCCTTTGTTGTGTCAGAAGAACAGAAGCTTGATTGGGCAGACATATTTTACGCAGTCACCTTACCAACTTCTCTGCAAAAGGCACACTTAATTCCCAAGCTTCCAGATTCTTTCAGGTAAATAATTGTACGTTAAAGGGTAACAAGGATAAATAGGTTCAGTTCTGTTATAAGTACAGTATCGGAGTTTGAGCCTTGTAGATGTCGAATGTTATATCTAGTGACTAGTGGTTATTTATTTATTTTTTACGCAGCATATGAAATTGCAAGGCATAAAGTAGACACAAATTAAACATTGCAGGGAGGCAATAGAAGCATATGCAACAGAACTGAAAATTCTGGCAATGAAGATTCTGAATCTAATGGCAAAAGCTTTACATATGAAAGAGGAAGATATGAGTACTCTTTTCGAGGAAGGGAAGCAGGCGATGAGAATGAATTATTATCCTCCGTGTCCCCAGCCAGAGCTTGTTACCGGTCTCTGTCCTCACTCGGATGCCGTTGGCCTTACAATACTCCTGCAAGTGAATGAAATGGAAGGTCTCCAAATTAGAAAAGATGGGGCCTGGATTCCGGTTTCTCCACTCCCTGATGCATTCGTCATCAATATTGGAGATATCTTAGAGGTAATTTACAAATTAAAATATTTATGTTCTTATATCACAAATTAATTAGTGATTGTAACTACTTTCTTTGCTTAACAGATTGTAACAAATGGTGCGTATAGAAGCATTGAACACAGAGCTACTGTGAATTCCAAAAAGGAGCGGCTTTCAATGGCCACGTTTCTTAGCCCGAAACTGGATGGTGATTTTGGCCCTGCACCAAGCCTTGTCACTCCTGAAACTCCAGCTAAATTTAGAAGGATTAGCACCGCGGACTATTTCAAGGGATTGTTTTCGAGGAAGCTTGATGGAAAATCATATGTGGATGCGATGAGAATCTAGACTGTAAACTATGTTCATGCAAAAGCAGACCAGCTTAATTAGTTTCTGCCTATCTGGTTGGAACAATGAGTTATATAAACTAAGTCTCTGTTAATATTTGTGGAAATTGGAATAATGGTCTATTCTTCGAATTCTCAGTTGTATGCTGTCAATATGTTTTAAAATTAAGGGGACAATCCATTTGAGCCAATGTCCAGATCCTGCATATAAATATACTCTAATAGTCAATGATCTTGCAATGTAATCCAATAGTGCAAGACCACCATGTGTGATGTGTCAAACTTAAATTAAGGATTGTATTATATTATGGAGGCTGGCTTAAGCTAGATTAATACAGTCTTATCCAACCTTCTGTCTAGAACATCAAAGGCCAGGGGGTATATATATTATTTATGCTAGCTATTGTTTCCATAGAATTATTCAAAGATATGCTATTATTAGTCTACCCCTTTTTTGTTCTATTTTTAGTCCTCAATTAAAGAGGGTGGCTGGAGGGCTGTCATCAACTTTGTCTCTGATACAATATTGAAGTTGGACTGTAACACCTTAAAAGGCAGGTTGTACTTGTTAATTAAGAGAGAGAGTACGTAATATGAGAAAACTGCAAGAGAAGGAAAACATCGCTCATGGCGGCGGGAAAGATTATTATGTCAAGTGGATGGATAATGAAATCCTTTTTAAGTAAAGGTGTTTACGTAATTAGTTCTATAAAACGAAAAAAGACAGACTATTTCAAAGGACTGTTTTCAAGGAAGCTTGACGGGAAATCATATGTAGATGCTCTGAGAAGACTGCAAGAGAAGAAGGAAACCTGCCATCATTCATGGCAGTGCGGAAAGCCATATATATGGATGGAGGAAGAAGTGGGGCGGGCAGGGCGGTGCTGTCACAATGAACGCCTGGACAAAGTTGATCTGTTGCATTGCAATGAACGTCAGGACATATCTGTTGGTATTAATGATTTCTTGAAGGGACTGGGACTTGGACTTGATAATGTAAATGATTTTTTTTATTTTTTTGGATAATGTAAATGATGCCTACGTGCAAAATACACATCTATGTTTAGAATATGATTCTCAAATTTAAACCGACAAGCAATAAGTCTTCATATAGAGATACTATATATAGAATGAGAATTGTAAAGGTTCACCTCATTGGGCAGTAAGCAACATAAACTAGGTAACAAAAGGTGAAGTAGAATTGGAGGTTAACTGAAGCAGGCAATAATATGGAATCACCACAGTTAAAAAAATTAGGCAGTTCTCTCAAGGTGCCTATTGTTCAAGATTTGGCCAAAGATGTATCATCCACCGTTCCACCGCGGTACGTGTGCCCTGATCCTGATCCTATCATTGTTGCCGCCCAGTCCGAAATTCCTATCCTCGATATGGAAATGCTTCTCCATGGAGGTTCAGTGGACAAGGAGCTCGATAAGCTGCATAACGCATGCCAAGAGTGGGGATTTTTCCAGGTACATATATAATTCGCATAGAATTCGACAAAATATGCTACATGGTTTAACTCTGGCTTATTTTTGCAGCTGATCAACCATGGAGTGGACTTTGCAGTGGTGGAGAAAATGAAGTTAGGAATTCAAGAATTCTTCAATCTCCCAACTGAAGAAAAGAACAAGTATAGTCAAGAGCCAGGTGACATTGAAGGTTATGGGCAAGCCTTTGTTGTATCAGAAGAACAAAAGCTTGATTGGGCAGACATGTTTTACGCAGTCAGCTTGCCAACTTCTTTGCGAAAACCGCACTTAATTCCAAAGCTTCCGGTTTCTTTCAGGTAAATAATCGCATGTAAAGGTTGAAAAGTGGTATAGCTAGGTTCGGTTCTGATAAGTAGAGTATGGAGTTTGATCCCTATAGATGTCGAAATATCTAGCATGATTTTATTTATTTTTGTGAGCATCAATATAAAATTGTAAGGCATGAAGTAGATATTTACAGTTTAGACACTGCAGGGATGCAATAGAAGCATATTCAGGAGAACTGAATATTCTGGGAATGAAGATTCTGAAGCAAATGGCAAAAGCTTTACATATGAAAGAGGAGGAGATGAAAACTGTTTTCGACGAAGGAATGCAGCTGGCGTTGAGAATTAATTACTATCCTCCGTGTCCCCAGCCGGAGCTTGTTACTGGTTTCAGTCCTCACTCGGATCCTGTTGGACTCACAATTCTCATGCAAGTAAATGAAATGGAAGGTCTCCAAATTAGAAAAGATGGCACTTGGATTCCTGTTTCGCCACTCCCTAATGCATTTATCATCAATGTTGGAGATATCTTGGAGGTAATGGTTTATGGAGAACTGAGAATTTTTTTTTATGTTTTTTTTCAAATTACATTCTCAAGTCTACTTTTCAGTGTGATTTCAAACGCTTCTTTTCTTGGTTAACAGTGTGTGACAAATGGTGCTTACAGAAGCATTGAGCATAGAGCTACTGTCAATTCCAAGAAGGAACGGCTTTCAATTGCCACATTTCTCAGCCCGAAACTGGATGGTGATTTTGGTCCAGCACCAAGCCTTGTCACTCCTGAAACACCAGAAAAATTTAGAAGGATTGGCATGGTAGACTATTTCAAGGGACTGTTTTCAAGAAAGCTTTACGGGAAATCATATCGATGAACTGAAAATCTAGACTGAAGACTGTGTGCGTGCAAAGCAGAACATCTTTGTTTGCTGCATATCTTTGTGTCGTTGTCACTACTTGTGTAAATTGGAATAATGAACTCTTCTGCTCAATTTCGGGGCAACTCCATAGCCATTAATTATTAGAGCCTTAACTAAGTCCTGCAATATATGCCTGAAAACATTTGCAGCTATAATTTGCCATCATGTTTCTCACTTCTCAGGCTCTGTTGCATTAAGCTACCAATATGTTTAATTTCTAGATCATTTCTCAAGATACATGTATATAATAATTAGTTTCCTCAGTTATTTCTGAAAGATTTTATTTTGGGTTGAACATATCATCATGATGCAAGTGGTGTTGGATAATTTAAAAACGCCTCCAAATGTGTAGTCAAGCTATCCCGAATATTGAAAGTATGATGTTTACATTCGTTACGCTTCATGTGTGCCAGTTCTTCGAACTAACACTTGGACAATTATGGGAGTAGGTTGTGAGGACAAAGTTGTTATTATGTCAAGGGATGGATAAAGAATTGTCCATGTGAAGTAAAGTTTTGTTTACGTAATTAGTTGCATTAGGCCAAAAAGGACAGCTTGTTGTACGGTGCATGAGTTGCATAAAAGATAAAAATGACTATGTGATAAGATTTCTGAAAGGGATCTATCATAATTAAGAGATCAAAAAATGATCAAATCAAAGAAGTATACAATGTGTTGTACTAAGGAAAGACAACCATGGAACTAACCGGTTAGCAAACAATAGCGTACACAACCATTTAGATAACGCAACATAAACAACCCGTTAGCTTACCAAGCTAACCACTTGCAAGAGCCCATGCGACTACTTCATTATTAATCAAGTTGATCAGATTTAATGGTCTGCAACTACTACTACCAAACACGATAAAAGTCAACTTGCTATCTCAATTATTTAGAAGATAAGATAACAAGTGGACGATAACATTTACTTGTCTCTTTGTAATAATTTTTTTACCTATATTAGTCTTTATTTTGCTATAAATAGAAGGCCTATTGTATAATATACAGGTTACAATCCGCTGCATTTCATATCTGTTCTTATCTCTGTTTTACTTTTGAAATTTGATAGGATCATAGTACATTCATATTTGTAGAATTATCAAATCAGAAAATCATGCATATCCGATATCCAATATGGTAGAATTGGAGCTTAACTGAAGCTGCAGGTAATATTATGGAAGTGATGGACAAACCACAATTAACAAAATTAGGCAGCTCTATTAAGGTGCCTATTGTTCAAGATTTGGCCAAGGATGTATCAGCCACCGTTCCACCACGGTATGTGCGCCCTGAACTTGATTCTATCGCAGTCTACATCCCTGATCAGTCATCATCGTCCGAAATCCCTGTACTTGATATGAAAATGCTTCTCGATGGAGATTCAATGGATACAGAGCTTGATAAGCTGCATAACGCATGCCAAGAATGGGGATTTTTCCAGGTACATACTAGCGTAGAATTCTGAAAATATGCTGCATGGTTTAGGTACTTTGCTTACATATATAATTTGTTGCTTAAATATTTGTGCAGCTGATCAACCATGGAGTAGACTTAGCCGTGGTGGAGAAAATGAAGTTCGAAATGCAAGAATTTTTCAATCTCCCAACAGAAGAAAAGCAGATATATTGTCAAGAGCCTGGTGACATTGAAGGTTTTGGGCAAATCTTTGTTGTATCAGAAGAACAAAAGCTTGATTGGGCAGACATGTTTTACACAGTCACCTTGCCAACTTATTTGCGAAAGCCACACTTAATTCCCAAGCTCCCAGTTTCTTTCAGGTAAATAATCGTATGTGAAGTTATAAACGGTAAATAGGTTCCGTTCTGGTAAGTAGAGTATCGAATTTGAGCCTTGTAGATGTCAAAATTAGGAAATACAATATCTACTGTCTTTTTTCATTTTTTCTCTTTCCCATGCATCATATGAGAAGTTGTAAGGCATAGAGTAGATGATATTTTGATAATATTTACACATTGAGTTATATAGTTTATACGTTGGCTTCGAAGGGATGCAATAGAAGCATATGCTGCAGAACAGAAAATTATGGTAATGAAGATTCTAAAGCTAATGGCAAAAGCTTAACAGATGAAAGAGGAAGACATAAATATTATGTTCGATGATGGGACGGTGGCACTGAGAATGAATTATTATCCTCCGTGTCCCCAGCCGGAGTTTGTTACCGGTCTCTATACTCACACCGATTCTGTTGGCCTCACAATTCTCCTGCAAGTAAATGAAATGGATGGTCTCCAAATTAGAAAAGATGGCATTTGGATTCCTGTTTCTCCACTCCCCAGGCCTGATGCATTTATCATCAATATTGGAGATATATTGGAGGTAAATGTTATTTGCATGTAACCAAAAAAATATATCATATTTATGTTGTTGAGTATAATATTTAGCAGCTTACAATCAGTGATTATTTTGTTGGTTATCAGATTGTGACAAATGGTGCTTACATGAGTATTGAACACAGGGCTACTGTGAATTCCAAAAAGGAGCGACTTTCAATCGCCACATTTGTCAGCCCGAAACAGGACGGTGATTTTGGTCCTGCACCAAGCCTTGTCACTCCTGAAAATCCAGCAAATTTTAAATGGATTGGCACAGTAGACTATTTCAAGGGACTGTTTTTGAGAAAGCTAGACGGGAAATCATATATCAATGCGATGAAAATTTAGACTGAAAACACTGTGCATGCAAAGCAGGGAAGCTTAGTTTCTGCATATATATCTGGTTGGAACAAGAATGAGTTATCAAGTAATAAGTCATCAAGTATAAGTCTCTCTGACTATGAATATGTGTGTAAATTTGAATAATGATCTCTTCTGCTAAGTTTATTTACTTTCAATATGTTATTTAAGGGCAATTATATAGCCACGGCCCATTAGAGCCTTATATACTTTTGAACACATTGCAGCTCCACTGCAATGACTTGCCAACATTTTTTTTTTTTTCAAGACTGTGTTGCAATAAGATATGGATATGTTTTCCAGTTTTCCACTTTATATGTTGGCTATAAGATCTTCATCCAAGTAGTGTCGGATAATTTAAAGCACATCTTTACGCGTAGGCAGTGATCCAATTAACACGTGGACCTCAAAATATGGAATATTTATGAGGAACGTCAATCTTGTCGAAGCTATAAAGAAAATTAAGAAGCCAAATCATGTATGTTTTCGTAGTTATTATGACTCCAATTGAAGCTCAATCCAACATGAAGCACCTCTTTATGTAGTGTTGGATAATTTAAAGCACCTCTTTACGTGTAGGCGAGTGATCCAATTAACACGTGAACATATAAATATGGAATTTTTTTAAGGAACGTCATTCTTGTCGAAGCTGTAAGGAAAAATAGAAGCCGAATAAGGGATATTTTCGTAGTTATTATGACTCCAATTGAAGCTCAGTCCATCATGAAGCAAATCTGGAACAAGTAGTACAGAACATATTCTTAGACAACACAGTGATAACTACAGAAAAATCCAACAGAAAATGCCTCATCAACTTGCTGAGAACATATTATTACTCATATTTAATAGATAATAGCCAAAATTAATTTGATTAATACATGAGTATATGTTAAATTGCTAACTACATATGCCAGCAATATCTGCATGCATGCCTTACAAAACCAAGACATATACTACTAAGTATATTAATGTTAGAAACCAAAACTATAAAACTAAAGATCATAACTCTGATTTCTTCTGCATTATGATTGCATAACTATTATATCCATATAGCATTAGCCTTGATAAGAAGAGGCTTGAGGTTGCCATTGAGGCTAAGGTTCATAACCTCATTAGAGCCACCAACAAACTGCTTGCCTATGAACACGGCTGGAACGCTTGGGTCACATCCCAGTTCAACGAGTGCCTTCTCCATCCGACGGCCATTTGGGAACTGATCAAGCATATAAACAGCAGGGTTTGCACCAAAACCACGTATCACTGTCTCGATTGTATGTGACATACAACAGTTGGTTTTGCTGAAGATCACCACAGAATTTTCACCCCCTAGTTTCATGACAGTATCCATGTTTGAGAAATTAATCTGGAAATGTGAGGAGAAATTAATGTGCTATATATGTATTTGAGAATTTTTGGAGAAGATGAAATAGAAAGAAATATAGAATGTTTGAGCTTGAGAAACAATGGTATGCATGTAGATGTATATATAGGCATTAGGCAGCAGCATTTAATTGGTCCACTTGAATGTCTTGTCATAAGATCTAGCTCATGATAATATGCTTGACATGCCAATTATGTATTGGGAATCAATTAATTAATTAGTTGTTACATGGAGAGTATATATGAACTGTACGTACATGCAGAATTGAGATAAGGTGTGATCTGTGTGCTATTTATCTTTATAATATTCCTGATTCCAGAATATATTTCTTTATCTAGATTGAGAGGATATTGACATGCATATCACAAATTAACCGCCTTGTGTGTGGCCGGTGTGACCCTTTTTAAGTCTCTTACATACACATTACAATACACCACTAATGACTAACAGCTGGTATCTTATCAACTATTGGTTACTTAACAAAATATATGTAAGTTCTCTGATTTGAATTCTATAACACATTTTGCAAATCAATGATATAGGTTATGTTTGTTGTAAAATTAATATTAATGAATAGATTTTGTTCCTCTTCAATAGTTTAAATTTTTGGGAAAATTGAAATTTTATTATCAGAATCATCTGGCTCACGTCCACCTGGATTCTGATCTGGACAACACTGAATTTAATATTTATAGTATAAAAAATAACTAAACAATTGATTGAGATGAACTAAACTGAAGTGAACTTAGTGGTTTATAGAGTACTTAGACTTATTGAACATGCAATTCCATAAAAATCACTATTTAGTCAAGTGAATTATATATCAGTTAAATTTATCGAAGTGGAGCTAGCCTAAATATGGTACGTACGTACGTTGTCTATCTGACCCTAGCTTCTGATCATGACCCTTTTTCATTTTCTTTTTCCCCTTTGGTTTTGTTAGAACAACAGAAGAACAAAGTGTAAGTGACTTCTCAAAATATAGAAAAGCCAGGAGGAATATTGCAAGTGTCCGTACCGTAGTACCACTAGTACAAATTATTGATAAGATAACATAGATCGAACAACATACATACATATTCTACATTCTCCAATCTCCACAGCATTACTGATTACCATCAACATCATCAGTACTATTGATAGTGAAGCAGCTACATCCTCATGAATTCCTCATGCAAAATCACATGTGTCTTAACGTTAGAGCATCAATAGAACTGTAAAGAAGAACGAGACAGATTCGTTTGTAATGAAAGGAATCATATATAAGCAATACTGTACTATCAATCATAATCGAACATTAATTTGACTTGCATTAACATTGCATGGCTCTCGACCGATTGATAATGTCGGTTAATGTCGACGTCAACATATTCCCTCAGATTAGTGATAATTCTCATGTGACGTATATAATGTTATGGTTATCCCACTTAATTTTACTAGTCCTAATATAATAAGGTCAAATATGTATGTTAAAAGACAAATTTACCCATTTTTCCTTTAAGTTTGAGTTTGAAAGTGGTTATTGTTCTAGCTATACGGTATAAGTGTATAACTAGCTACTAGGTTGCACAGATATACTTTCTTTCTTCTTTTACACATACATGCCGGATACATAAATATATGATATGATATACGTGGCGTGTCGAGTAATGTCAGATACATCAATATGGCATGTTAGATACATTGAGGATCAATTTCATGAAACTAACCTAATAACTTAAAGATCTATTAGGAGTTTTTTGTCAAAATATCATCATCTAAAAAATAATTGTCAAACTATCATCATTTAAAATATCATACTCTTCTATATGTCAAATGTTAACCTAATATTTTAAGGGTCCATTACATACAACACCTTTTTGTTCAACGAAATTACATCGGTCCCCCTCGTTATTCTCAAGTTTGCACTGAACACCTTCTTGTTCAATTTTAATTACATATAACCCAACGACTTTGAATTTTCATGTTCTAAATCGAGGAAAGTACCATTTTTCCCTCGTCGAAATTTTGGCTTTTGCTACCATCCAAACAGCTTAAACTTTTTATTATTACACATTCAACCCTTATATTTAATTTATTACAAAATTAAAACTAAATATTTCAAAAGTAACCTACATAATTCAATATATTTCAAAATGGTCCTAAGCTTTATTTTAAAACAAGTCCCTACAAATATTATATTTCAAAATAAGTCCTACATTACACTAAAAAAAAAATAATAATAAAATAAAATTAAAACTACTGTAAACGGAGTTGTTTACAGCTCCAAATCGGAGTTGTAAATGACTCCTCACCGGAGCTGTAAAATTACTGCCGGAATTACTCCGGTGTCGGATTTTTTCCGGCACCGGAGATGAGAAAGAAGAAGAAGATAGAAAGAAGAAGAAGACAGAGAAAAGACTAAGAAAATTATAAAAGAAAAAGAAAAAGGAATAAAAAAATAGAAGGAAAAAAAAAGAGCTAAGGGCGTGTTTGTTTTGCCCAAACGGAAATTTGGGTTTTCTGCCGGTCAACATAAATCTAACTATTGGGGTTAGATGTAATTCTGGGAACAGGGAGGCTTCATATGCAAAGTGGTGCAATAAGAGGGGTAGTGTATGATATTATGTCATATTTTAATGTTTCATTGGGTTCTTTTTACTCAAATTTCAACACTATTTAATGTTTTTAGTGCCTTTTCACGATTCTGTTTGTTTGTTTTTGTTTTGCAGAATGAATTCAGACGAAAAAAAGGCTTGGAAGTAGGTGTTTTTAGATTGAATAATTGTTATCTATCATCCTTAATCGGAGGATGAATTGAAGTGCTTGGAGTAGTGTTTGCAATATTTAAAAGTCAAAATCTCTAAACGGAAGCAAGAATAAAGAAGAAGCAATTTCTGCCCCGGAAAACAGAGGCACGCGCACCATACTGCAGAGCAATGCATGTGTAACAAATAAAATTGCACAAATAAAATTTTATTGATTTTAAATATTTAAATTTACAATCTCTACGAATCCTCTGATTCGACTTTTCAAGAAATATCTAGAACTTGACTTTTGAGAAGTTGAGCGGCTTTGATGCTTCGGTCTTCTCTTGGCGTCGACTTGGAAGTTTGGATTTGTTGACTCAAGGGCTTTCGCAGCTTGTTCTTGAGACGTCGCTTTGACTTGCTTGAAGTTGGCAGTTGACGCTTGTTAACTTCTTGGATTTGTTGATTCAAGGGCCTTCGCAACTTGTTCTTGAATCCCCACTTGAAGTTGGCGGCGATCACTTGTTAACTTCTTGTTCACTTGATGGATGTCGTTGACATCGTCTTTGAGCTTCTTCACTTGTGT
Organism: Plantago ovata; assembly: GCA_028274465.1. Classification (NCBI taxonomy): domain Eukaryota; kingdom Viridiplantae; phylum Streptophyta; class Magnoliopsida; order Lamiales; family Plantaginaceae; genus Plantago; species Plantago ovata. The sequence continues at coordinate 8,374,953 of CM051456.1, read as the reverse complement.
ATGTCTCTATCTTCTTCAAGGGCTTTGTGCTTGATCTTGATTTGGATGGAGGATTTGATTTGAGTGTGTTGATTAGAGGGCCTTCGCAGCTTGATCTCTAACTCCACAGGGGTTTGATTTGGACGGCGTCAATGCAAGGGCTTGCGCTTGACCTTGGATTGAACGTCAGGTCTTGAGTTTGATCTACGCGAACGAACACGTCTTCAAGGGTCGCAGAGACTTGATCTTGAATCTGGAATGTTTGTTGCTTTGATCTTCGAGCGAGTGCCTCCACGAGCTTTGCGGTGGAGTCCGATCTTCCGTTGCTGCTGCAAGTGTCTTCGAGACTTGTTCTTGGAGCTGCCTTTGACTTCTTGAAGAACTGGAGATGTTCTTGCTTGGAAAGATGTCTTTGATCTTCTTGGCTTGTTGTGGAATTCTTCACTTCTGTTTGAGCTCTGGAATTCTAGCTTCTGAATTGTGAATTCTGAATTGTGATTTTTGGTGGAGAATGAGCTCCTTATATAGGTGAGGGAAAAAAAGAAGGATCAATTTTGATTGGTTGATACAGATTTGATCTTATCTGTATTTTCTTCTAGCAATTAATTAATAACTGCATCAATTTTATGACGTGGCACTATTTGATTGGCCAGAATAATTTATCTTTTCCATGCAATTATTTCATGAGAAATAATATTAAGTGAATTTAAAAGCTCTAGAATTTCCACATGGCACAATTTGAAAGGCCAGGAATTAGGGTTTAAAATCCGTTAAAAGTCTATAATAATTGAAATTAAATTTAATAAAATTCCAATTTAATATAGAAAATTTAATTTAATAATTTTATTTAGACACAATTTTTTAGTGTCTACAGCATGCTTTACAGATTCTTTACATATTGGTTGATCCTATTTGGACGTAGTGTTTCAAAATGTTCATGTTCGATGTGGTTAATCCTTGATCTCCAGGTAGTTTGAAATTCTCTATATATTTTTCATACTAATTTGATTTGATGTGGTACATAAGTTTGGTACGTGACAGCCATAGCTTCATAATGCTTACAAGTAATTATTTGTTTAATTGTCTTAAGTATTACCTACATTCGATTATAGTCCCTACCCCCATCTACTAACATAATTTTCACATATTTTGATTAATACAATTTTTGTTCACCGGGAAGGGGCGACGGTAATATGCTGTTAGTAATTAATAGAAGGGAGAAAAAAATATCATAAAACCCAGCCATAATAAGTTATCCAACTTATAACATTTCACTTCGTTTAAATTTCAGAAAAGCATAAAGTTATAACCCAAATAGATATTACAAATAGTAATACAAACATAAAATTAATGCCTCACCATATTAGTAAAAGCATACAATATATATAGCAGAATTTATTTTATTATTCTGATCATAATCTTACAATATGATAATTAGTTGCTAGGTAGCTAGTTCCATAAGCCAGCAGCATTATCTGCCTTTCATACACAAAATCCAGGCGCGAATATAGTTAGATAACCAAACTATAATTAATTGAAGATATATATAACTAGATTTGATTTCATTTCTTCTGCATTACGAACAACTATATAATTAATTGCTATATTGGCTCATTTGGCTGGCTAACTATATCCAAATAGCATTAGCCTTGATAAGCAGTGGCTTGAGATTGCCATTGAGGCTAAGGTTCATAACCTCATTGGAACCACCAACAAACTGCTTGCCTATGAACACGGCTGGAACGCTTGGGTCGCACCCAAGTTCTTCAATCAATGCCTTCTCCATACGACGCCCATTTGGGATCTGATCAAGCATATGAACAGCAGGGTTTGCACCAAAACCACGTATCACCGTCTCGATTGTATGTGACATGCAGCAATTGGTTTTGCTCAATATCACCACTGAGTTTTCACTCCCTAACTTCATCACCATATCCATGTTTAACAAAAAAAATGTATTTGTGACTAGTGTCTAGTGTTGTATATATAAAGTACGTATCCTGTGGATATGTAGTATGTAACTAATTGAGGTTTTTTTTTTGAGGTGAGTAACTAATTGAGGTTTAGGTTGAGAAATTAAACAAAGACTCATATGGTATTTATAGAAGTCAATAATCTAGTGAAATGTCTTGTCAGTGAGATTTCATAAAATATGCTTGCTCGATCGGATAATAAAAACACTATGAACATGTTATATTTAATGCATGTGCATGGGAATGATTTGAGATAAGCTCGATCGGTGTTATGTTATTCTGGAATAATTCCCCTTGTATGTACAATGTATGGATCGATGGGTAAAATCCATTTAGGTAACTTAGTCTTAGAGTAATACATGTTCAATTTATATATTTTAAAGTGGTTATGTCCAATTTAAATACTTTATTATAACACATGATTCAGTTTTAATTTGGTATGTCGGATATGTGTTATCACACTTGTATTATTCACTTCCTCCCATTAAATTGAAAAAATTAGACAATATATTGTAATAAATTATCTAAATTAAATATAAACTATATAGTCACTCTCAAATATATAGGTTGAACATATTTTACTCATCTCTAAGTAGTAACTAAATGGATTTTATTTTACCCGAAATAGCCAAATCAATAAAATCTTCGATGGATAAGATATAAAATGTTTAGAAAAATGATCAGCTGCAAACTGCTACTAAGCAGATTGACAAGATCTGGAAATGCTACAATGGAAGTTATAGGTTGTAAGAAGAGGACAAAATATTGTTACTGTTCAAGAATATTATAAATATTTTGGGAGGGTTGGATTTAGTTCATGTATTAGAGTCAAGTTGAATAGGGGTGCCCCAACCGATGATAATTTTGAATTGCTCAATAATGGCATTTATGATTCCAGGCGTAAAGCCGACAAAATCGTGGCTTACTCATGAGGGAGGACGTGGTCCATATCACTTGTGAGATCAGCTATAATTAGCACACATACTATAAGTTGAATAGTTTTATCACCCTAACAAGGACTTTAAGGTGTTTAGCGAGGATCAATATTGGTTCCCCATTTATCCCGTGGTGACGCGAACCCCCGACCTATTGGTTGGAGGTGAAGCAGCTTACCAACTGAGCTACACTTCATTGTCAATTTTAAGGTGTTATTAACCCAACTTCAATATGGTATAAGATACATCTGACTCTCGTCCACCTGGATTTAAATCTCCTCAGAGACACACTGCACCCCATATTAAATTTTAACTCGATACCTTTGTTTTTTATACAATTTTAATGAGACTGGTATATTTTGTGTTTCAGTGATGGAACCCATAATGAAGTAGTAATAAAAAGAAAAAAGTGGGTAAAAAATGTAATAAAATGAAGGAAAAATTACAAACTCCACCCTTCTTACTGCTCCACTTTTCAAATCTTCCTTCTTAGATTTTCAATTACATTTAGCCCAAAAATGAGCATCTTGTGTTGACCAACTTATTTGGTACTGTTCAAATGTTGCTCACCAAACATGCCCTTATCAATTTTATAAATTTTCAGAATTTAATTTTTCTTTTTTCTTTTCTTCTTTTCTTTTTCTTTTCTCCTTTTCCTTTTTTTTTTTACCTTCTTCTTCAAAATCCAGTACCGAAATTTTTTCGGTATCGGAAATTTTTCGGCAACAACTCCGGTTGGAGCTGTAAATGCTCCACTAGCCAGGATGGGTTGCTCGCAGCTGTAAACAGCTCCGGCCAGGGCTGTTTAACAGCTCCAACCGGAGCGGAGCTGCCAGAGCTGTTTAACAGCTCCGATTGGAGCTCTGTCCTTTTTTTTTTTATAATTTTTTTTACTTTTTATTTAAATTAGTGGGATTGATTTTGAAATGTGAGTTTTGTAGGGACTTGTTATGGATTAATTTTTAGAACATTTTGAAATTTATCTAAGTATTGGGTATTTATTTTAAATAGTTCATGGTCAATTTTGTAAGTCAAGAAAATTTAGAGTCAAATGTGTAATAAAAAAATTAAGTTGTCTGGCTACTGAAAATTGAACGGGACAAAATAGACATTTCCAGACTTTAGTTCGCTGAAAGTTAAATCCGTGGGGCAAAATTTAATTACGTTTCACGAACAAGGAGGTAAATGTAATTGAAATTCTAAGAGGGAAGATTTTGTAATAAAAAAATCTATGGAGGGGTCCAGATGAAATTTACCCTAAAATGAAAAGGAATGAAATTGATAAAAAAGGAAAAACGTAAAAAAAATAAAATAATTGGGATGGAAGTAGTGCCAGCTAAACGACAAACAACGCTTCTCCTTGCTTATAAACTTCCATTTGATATATTATATACTGCTGTGATTTGGTTACGGTATCTTCAAATCTCTAATTAAAAGGTATTGATACCAAAAATCGCATACTTTGTCTTTTCCTAATAAATTTACTCATAAATTTAACCTTTTTGCTACTTGTAATATTTACTTGCAAATTAGTAATACATGGATACATGTATTTGTTCCAATCGAATTTAAAAATCAATGGGATATCTATCTTTACTTCAATAATCGCATTGATATATGATTTAGAGAGGGAAAAAAAATGTAACATAATGTTCTTGCATTTTTGTAACGTTGATGCTACAAAATAAAATGGACAGTGATCATATAATAATTAACCATTCCTTTTTTTTTTTTCATCTCCTTTTTGGAAAATATACTATTATCTTCGTCCCAAAACAATTACACTATTTATACATTTTTTCTGTTAACAATTATAATGATAAAATATTTAATAAAATTACATAGTGAAAAATTTAGGAAGTAAAGTGACATAATACGAATTTAAACTTTTTTAATTAATTTACTTAATATAGTTTAGAATTAATTTGTAGTTAAATACTTAAATTTAATAACAATTTATCAGAAAATATATAACTCGTGCAGCTACTATATATGGAACAGAGGAAGGTGTGTAACTGTGTACAGTACTATGTGATTATGTTGGACGGCGAGAAGGACCTTTAAATGGAAACTACGTGCAAGGTCGAGTCCCAACATACCTGTCTATTTCTAGACAAACCTTTTTATGGTAAAGAATATGATTCAATTCCTCTTATACAAATCATATCTTGTTTAAGATATGATATAATCATATACCGTACACCGCCGATCTTATTCGTTCGAAAAGGTACTACATGACATTTTTAATTTATCTCGTCAATTCATTTCTTACATTTTAATAGTGTTTCTTCAACTTTTAATACCTGGCCGGCCATTTCCTCTTCGTCAGGGCATCAATTATAAACATTTTTCATACAATTTAAAAAAAAACAAAATTCAATAGACTTTTCCTCTTCCGATAAATTCAAGTATATGTTTACAAAATTGTAAACCCATAAAAATAACATGCTTCCAAAACCACCCAACCACCACCTCGATATATAACCTCGTTCAAGTTCGCTGCAACCACCATTGTAGCATATATCCACCATCACCACCACTCTATTGAAAGAAAGGAAAATGAAGAAGAGCTGTGGGAACCAGCCATAAGAGACATAGAGAGAGTCAAATGCAAACATTAATAAATTAAATTATGTATGTTTAACAAAACGAACTGATAAGGTGACTGATAGCTTATAAGATGACTGAAAGCTAATAAGGTGACGTCAATAGGCTTGCAAGTCACCTTATTAATATTCACCAAAATACTTATTCTGGACAAACGGTCAAATAAGTTAAAATCAGCTTATTATTATAATATAAGTTGGATAAGGTCAAATCGGCAGTTACATAGACTATTGAACTTGGTGCAATTTTCAATCTCGGGGATTATTTTCCATTTCTTGGGTGCTTGATCGTCAGGGTTTGACTCGCCGGATGATGCGTGTGCGTGAAATATTCGAAAGAATTTTGGAGAAAATTATTGATGATCATGTACACAAGGAAACAGAGAACAATGAGTATGGGAAAAGAGACTTTGTTGATAATCATGATGGACATGTTGGAGTCTGGAGAAGGTGGTTTTGAGTTTGATCGCCGCCATGTCAAGGCCCTTCTCCTGGTATTCATCAACCTTAACTAGTATTCAGTTTTGTATCTGCTTTTGGTTAGTGAGCTGGTTAGTAAGCTAAGAAACTGTACTTTTGCAGGATATGCTAGTAGCTGGTATGGATGCATTCAATGATTCAATCAATATAGTACTTGCTAAGCAGAGTTAAGTACTGATTCCAAGTTCCTAAGTTGAGCTGCATTTCATTTCAGAGTTAGACTCTGTTCAGTTCAGATTTGTCTAATATTATTTTGTACTACAAATAAGTTCAGTTCAATTCAAATTCATTCAGTTTAGTTATGTTCAGACGAACAGAATAAAGCCTAACTACTAACTACTTCACTTCACCATGCACTCAATCTGCGTGCATTTAACTATCCGAACAACAAAATGAAGGCAATACCGAGCAAATAAGCAAGTAAAGTTCACATTTGAATATAGCCTTTGGCAGCAAAAAGCTAATACTAGATAGCAGTAATTAATGAAGTACTCATCCATTGTTTTTTTATACTCCGATTACGTATTTCTTTTTCATCTATATTTACGTATTTGAAACACTGATTTTTTACCAGATAAGAAATGATCAAGCAAAAACAGCTGGAATGAAATGGGGATTTCAGATCACCCAGCCTTTTCAATTGCTTCGATGCATTCTAGCACTGATGCCTTGTTTGCCATAGCTGATATCAGGGCTTCATGAAGTGCTTTGTTGTTTTTTATAAGCGACGCTGCAAACAGCACCTGCAAACCAGGAAACTTCAGTTTTCAATCAACCGGCCGTACCAAAGACTGACTCATCTAATGCTTGAGCTAATGCAGGAGCTTAAGCTAGCTATTCTTAGCAAGCTGTATTCATTGACTTGCCTAGCTTCAGCTTATATAGTAAGACGTATAAAATGAATAAATGAGGTACTATCATAAACCATTAGAGGACTAGTACTTGTTGAGAAACTTACCGCCCATCTGGTAAGATTTTGCTGCTGGTCTTTGCTAATCGGTGGCTTACTCCGGTTTATGAATCTCTGAAAAAGGAAAGGCCAATGAATTTGTATAACTAGACGTGTATTTGCTATTAACTTAAGCAGCTAGAAAGGCATGTAAAAAACATGTAAAAAGGAAAGGCCAATGAATTTCGTAACTAGACATGTATTTGCTATTAACTGAAGTTAAGCTAGAAAGGGATTGTCAAAAAACCTGAAGGGTGAAAAGATCAGCAGATTGACCAATAACTTTATCGTACTGTAGACCTTCTGCTGCAAGTCCTGCCATTGCTACAACCGCTAACCTGAGATGAAAACAATTTTCAAGCCACACTGCATCACTATGAAGTGTGTACGTTATCATAATTTTATATGATCATCGAATCTCTTGCAATTTAATTTTAACAAGTGGAAGAAAAGAATCTGCATGCAATGGAATGAAAATGAATCTCAAGGGTAATACTTCATTACTTATAAACTGCTTATGGGATTTGTTCTCTGAAGTCTGAACTACCTTCTCCAAATGCTTACAGCTCCTTGTGCCTTAATATAAGTCGTTTTATACATATACACTAGCACCTTCATCATATTTTTCAGAGATGCGCCACAAACAAGTTGTGCTTCTCAAGATTCATAAACATCATTTGTAAGCATGACTAACAATAACGAAGTACTTCCTCCATTCCATTTTATTAGTTTACTTCCTAAGCTAGAATTTTGACCAACTTATACCACAAATTACTTCCAAATTATACAAGTATCATATATTAATTTTTCCTGTTCCCAAATACTCTCCTCAAAAACTATTTTCAGTGGAAATTCAGAAAAAGTTACTCTGCAGAGAAAACAATGTTTGCAAGTTTCCTAAGGTTTTTCTACTTCAGAAAATAAGGAGTGGGATATGTATCACTGCGACAAGTATGTGAAATATGAAATTGAATAATTGATACCTGTCTAGTTCCTTTGCGTCAAGTTGTCCACTATATATGAGCTTTTCTAGCCTTTGGTCAATTAGATTGACATGCTCTTTTCCAATATCCAGTGAATAATCGAGGATAGGAATCCCAAGTAAGTAGGAAACTACAATATGTGAAAGTCATTGCGGCAAAATTATTCTTAAAACCGAACTAAAGATAAAAATTTAGCGAAGAAATGAGAGGTACGATCTAAACATAAATGAAAATTTTGTAAGTAACAATAGGGGTATCCAGGATAAGTTTCATCAGAAAGAAAAATGTTATAAGCGATTACAGTATGTATTACTCCAATATCTATTTGTCTGACCAGAGTTCTAGTGAAGATTACAGAGGCTAGTATTAATAGTAACCATGTAAATAGACACTGCAATAATTATGTAATACTATCATTTAATTTACAGGCATATTGATCCAGAAACATATCAAAGCATTTTTTTTTCTTTTCCGGTTAAGAAGTTAGAGAAGGAGGTCGTAAACCAAACAAAACAAACACAAACAAATAAACAAAGTGATCTAAAGTTTACATGTACACATTTTTCAATAAAATTTGGACTTTCCCGTGATTTGCCTAAAATTTGCGGGTGTGATTTGATTCCTGAAATTTCAGACTCGATGCAATTTTCCTATAGCATATAACAATAAGATCTAAAACTCCATAAGGTAAATCACACTGAATTTGATGAGGGAGCGACTTGCACACTTGCAAAGATTAGGAGGTCATTGTGCGGGCAAATGATTTTTCCTTCTATCTAGTTGAATGACTTCTATGTGAGATGGAATCTTTCAGTTCTGTAGCACAAAAATGCTAAGCATCTACTCAAGATCACTGTAAAACAAAGCATAAGTGGACTTTGAGGGTACTTTGACATCATAAAATGAAGATGATACCTAAGAAATGAGCTGCTTCATGTCTAGATATCCTTTCCTGGTAATCAGGGAAAAATGTAGAAAAACCACCAATAGCAGCCTGAAGCAGCCTGCATGACAGAAAATTGGAAGTTTTTATTTAGGATAGTAAGTAAGTGTTTATGCATTCTAATATGACATCCCGAGTGTATTATCAGCACAATCATTACAAATATTTTTGCCAATTTTACTTAATTTTATGCATCCGAACCAAAATAAGTTTAAGGAAACAAGAATATGAAATAAAACTATGAAACGATGGTCTATATCCTGGTTTATGATTTAGTTACAAGTGGAAGGCATAGGTCATCTATCTCATCAATTACATACCCTGGAGAAATGCTCCCTACAGCAAGAACTATTAAAGAGATGCTCCCAATCAAGTATGGCACGAAAAAGCCCCAGTCCTGCCATTGTAGAAAGCAGTGAACCATGAATGCCATTGGTTTGTAATGCATCTTTTCACTTGAGACTCGTAGAAATCAAGTAGAAGTGTATTGCAGGACTGCAAGATACAATAACAAAAAAGCAATGCTGATAGTTGCTGCCAATATGATATTATTATTGTATGATAAGATAAGGGATGATAGAAAACCACCAATTTTAGCATGATCCTGGAGCCAGAGAAGAACTCTGAGCTCAAAACATTTTCAGGTCTACAAGTACCATAAGCAAGGCACTGATAAATGCATTATTTTAGCTCACAGTTTAGAGGCTTCATATGTAACATTATTTGCACAATCCATGTCTGAGATAAGATAAGGATTGGGGGGAGAGCAATTTTAGCAACACGTTAATTTGCAGATATTCCAACCTGGATTGGAAGGTCCGAAAGATTTTGAACAGAAAGGACACTGGCATAAACAAAAAGGCGGAGGTGTTTAGTGGTGACTGGTGAACATCCATATGCCAGTCTTACATGCGTAACAAATTAGCTACCCTATTCTTTTATTTTATGATCTTATTGTGCAATCATGGAAGTACTACAAAATTCTGCAAGTTCAAAAAGACCCAGTATCACTAATAAAGTCTATTGGGTCGACAACTAATCAGATAGTCAGCTGTCAGCCAAGCGGATGATCATAAACATTAAGCGAATCTATTGTTATATAGATACTGGTGCGCATACTAGAAATCAGCTGACAGAAATAATTGATGCAGGAAGGTTTGAAAGCTACCCCAGGAAGCTGACCGGCAAGTGTAGCTAAAAAACCTGTTGATCCAACCACAGTGAAGAGAAAAGCTGCCTGCAGTCACTGAACAAAATCAAATCAATAACTATACGCAATATTAGGACTCAAAACAAGAAGCTATGCTTAATGCTGGCAAGGCAAAATTAGAAGCATGTTTGGAGTTCATTGTTCATTTATATGTTGATGGTGAATTGCTAAATCTTATGTAATACATTCAGAACCTCTGTCGTCAAATTAATGCCTCACCATGCACATTAAATTCCAAAATGGCAAATCTCAAGCCGATCTATCTACTTCAAAGAAAGGAGTCTATTTAAATCAGTGTATAATGCTCCAAATATGCTTCCACTTGGAGAAACAAGATTACTCATGAAACAAAAGTCTTATGATACTTACGTCATTTCGGACACTGGGAATAGCAAGGTTTTCTGCATTCTTTATTCCTAGAGATGTCAGTTCCCGGAGAGATGTCTGCAACAAAGGAAGATTCACATAGTAAACATGTGTATGTCTATGTCATTCACGTTATAGATGCAAAAACTGCTTAATGCAGTCAGCAGCTAGACATTTGCATAAAATATTTGTATCTGGGGCTAACATTTATATGCATTTGAAAGGAGATTAACTGACCGTACGGCGTGACACGTATGGCTGAGAACTCCACTTACTCGCCCAACCAACTTGGCTTAGCTGATCAAGTGCCTTCTTAACTGCATCACTGTCTTTCTACATAGAAAAATGTAACTCAGATGAAGTGCTTTGAGGGGGGAACACATTTTAATCCCACATAACTTGCCATGAATAGGAAAACTTTCACAAACATCCCTCAGTAATTGCGAAATTGTACATAAGGGACCTATTAGTTTTCAACATTTAGACCCTCCCAGTAATAAATAAAGAAAGAAAAGCACTAATTTCAGACCCCCTGCGGTGTTTCAAATTCATTTATCATGGCATCAGGGCCAAAAATGGAATTACATAACAAAAATAAAATTTATGATGTCAGCACAAAGTTAATGGTGTGAGAGAAAGTAATGTCTCATTAACAGCAGGAGGTCTAAATGTTGAAAGCCCCGGTATATAAGTACTTTCACAATTACCCACAGAGCGTTTGCGTAAGTTTCTCAAATGAATATAACAAGCAATAAAGACTAACAAACTGGGATTCATAAACCTCGATATCTCACATTATATTCCTGCGAACGACTAGACAATTGAGCTAGAAATATCTATGCCCCTCCTCTCAAACATCTAAAATAGGGTCTGCAGCATCTAGAAACAAAGATTACACTTAATTCAGTTCTACTTATTCTTCATTTAGATAATGTCCCTCAGTTGCTTCCTTTTGACATAAACTAATATCATGACACCATTACGAATGAGGGGCACAACAGAACACATCACGAACAAAGGTACTAACAAGGAAAAAAGAAATAAATTACATACAACTCTTCAAAGCAGAAGTAAGCAAACTATAGATGTCAAATTGTAAAATGAGACAAGTTACTCTAATATATAACACCTGAGAATACCCACCATGTTACAAAACATGCCATATCTTGTATCCTTAAATTTGATTTTCACTTTCACAGTAACGTAATGTATTATGAAAATGATCAATATATCAAGGTCTAAAGCCTGACTGTCTCAGTTATTGCAGAATAGCATACACCACTGCACATAACACACATTTAAGTACTTGACACTGGCCTGAGATTCGAAGTTACTTGATCTACGATACAGGAAACAATAAGCTTACTGATATGCTCCATTATTCGGCAATCTCAACTTAGAGAACTCACAACTCCCAAGGGTTCATACTTCATACTAAGAACTCCCTAGGCTTGCACACTAGTCTGCAAACTAAGTAAGGCAGGAAAATTGCACATAAACACCATGCCACAGCCTCAAAGCTACAAGGTATGGAAACAAATAGTTATCCACCACTAAAATCAACTAGGGCACTCTCACGGTCTTTAACTACGCAATCAAAAGATTGTCCCTAATAATTGGATCCAACGATGCTTGACAAGTTACACGTTCAGATATAACAAATTGGATTTTTACCCCTCCAAAAATAAATAAGAACACACTATCTCCGAAATCTGAATCTCTACCGAAAATCAGCAATTCAGCACATTGTGTTACATCATTACTCCTATTAATGGCTGATCGATTCGCAAATTATAGATAAATAGCTCGAATGTGGATGAAAACGCAAAGAGGCGAAGAAAAGAACCTTTTCAATTGCAGACTCAAGAGCGGTGAGATCAATTCCAGGAACAGCTGATGATGCAGCCTGAACGCAGAACTTTCCAGGTCTGGATAGATCCAACACGGCTGGTTTGTGGATGGAGAGAAAGTGGGATGAGAGAGAAACAGACATGTTTGTTTGTGTAGAGCTTGCTATTTTCTCACTCTAGAGTCTCACAGCCAAACGAAGTTGATGTTGATGATAAGGTTTTCGCGCGCAACCGATTTGATACGGTTGGCGTAATATCTACCACTTACAAATTGGGCCTGCAATTCTACAGTTCATGGGCCTATTGGGTCGTCTTCCCGGTAGGTCTACTTCTTTTTTTAAATCTCTTTATTTTCTTTTCTATTCTTTACTCTCTTTTTCTTTCTTTTTCTTTTCTCTCATCTTTTTCCTTTTTAAATATATTTTACTGTATATGTAGTCGTTTTGTGTCGATTTTAATGACTGAACGGACATGATCACGTCTGGATCTACGAATCGACGATTTTGAATTGTATTGTTTGGAATGAGAATGAAGTAGTATTCTTTCCAAAAAAAAAAAATTTTACAAGTAAGAAAAAAACTAGAATTTTTAACAAACGATCCACAGGGCGTCATGTGATCGGTTGGTTTTCCTCTTTTACTTCATTTTAGTCGTTTATGCATTAATTCTCCCAAATACGTAGTCCCCGAGTAAACAATAAAAAATTAGCATAGTTTTTCTCATTTTTTACCAACAGTCCAACACTTCAAATACGCCTTTCAATTTTAGCCACTTATGCATTAATTCTACCCAAGATAAAGTCCACCGGTCAACAACAGAAATTTAGTACTATGAAGAATTGAAAACATGATTTACCACCTGAACACCATTCGCGCGCTTATTGTGTTAACCAATCACCTAAAATACATGTAATACTCGGCTCTCCACATCTATCTGACTTTTACATTAGTTCTTCGAGTCAATTTGTATTGACATCAAAAATGGTTCTCCTTCATTGTACAGTGAGACTCACTTCCTGATGTGCTATAAATACTCCATATGAAGAAATTTGTAGAACTAACACAAAAACTATTGAAAAAATTATCCAAATATCCAATTAACATTTTAACTTTTCCAAATCAATATAAAAATTAGGCTATGTTATCTTCTTTCGAAAATTAATTATTTTAAATTTAATTCAAATACATTAACTTTATATCAGTTCAGATGCATTAAATTTAGTTCAGAATCAATTATTATTATTTTATATTACAATTCAGTTAAGTTTAATTCAGCTCCATGCAATTAAGTTCAGTTTATCTCATTATTCAAATTTAACCAAAATCTCCTGTAAATTGAAAAGTATTACTAACATGGGATTATTAAGGGCCCGATTACTAAGTGGAAGATAGTGTGGCTGTGAAACTTGTAGCGTGTATTACTGTAAATCACCAAATAGTTGGTATAGTACATAATGTGAGCGGGAACGAATGACAGTTCGTACGATATTGTGTCCTTGATTGGACACTGGTCAAACTAAGCAAAGACCACATCATATCAGAATCAATGTCGGCCTCTGACTAAAACAAAATTAAATTAAACCCATTAATTAAACATACATACAGAGTACAACATCAGATTAATGGGTGCACGCCCATTCACGTGCAATGGCTACTTTGGTTGGTTAAAACCTTCTCCACTCTGACGAGTGACGACCAATGTCCATTGGCATGTGAATTTTAAGTAATTTTTCCAATTTATGTTTATCACAAATTACTCTACATTTTATATTTTGATCTCGTTTGAAAAGTAAAATCTTATGAAAATTCAGCATATGTTATCTAATCTACATCCATGTTTTTTTTTTAAAGCGGAATCTACATCCATGTTAAAGAAGATATGTAGACAAACATAATAATCATATTTGCGCCTAATAGAGTTTTTGTATCGGATTGGATCAGGAAATTGGTATACTAATCCTTTCCGAGCCTTATCTCCTGTACCAAATACCAAATGAGAATTTAATGTTAAAGTATTAACAACCCCCAATTAGGAGTTACTTTCTCCCTTTCATTAATACTTATTCCATTTCATTATAAATTTCCTCTTTGCTCAACGACCGTCATGTTTGACTCGTATATTACACCCAAATTATATTGATAAAAAAAATTTAAAAATTATTTAAAATACTACTAACTTATGAACTTTAATTATATAACTTTAAAAAAGAATTGCATCGCACAATTAGGAGTAATGTGCGGTCAAACACGAAGCTTGTTGACTGAAGAGGAAGTTATTAATGAAATGGAGAAAGTAATAACTTTCTAATGGTACTATTATTAATCGCAACCTTTGACCACGTATAGTTTTAAAATTTAACTATATCAATATAAATTAAAAGTTAATTATGAAATTATACCCCATTTAATTTCATAATAATTTTATTATATTTTTCTGTAATGTAATTTAGGAGTTATACGTGGTCAAAAGTCGTGATAAATAGTCCCCTTAGGAAGTTATTAATGAAACGGAGGAAGTATAAGGATGGTCGAGTGGCAGAGGTGCTCTAGTAGTGCAGGAGAGGTTCGAACTACGACGGGGGCATAAAAGTGGTATGGATGTATTTGACGTCATAAGGTGGTAAAGTAGTGTAGAAGTAGGGTTATGATAAGTTAGATTTACCATTTAAAAATTAAAAAATAAAAAAACCAAATCAATCCTTTGTTGTATTAATGTAGCTTTTGTCCACAATTTAGTGTTTCGTTTTACCATAAATTAGTTTTTAATACCGTATCGAAAAAATAATTTTTTTTTTTAATAATCGAACCATTACAATTTCACAAGTAGCATTACAAAGGTAGTAATAAACTATAAATAATCCCGCACTTGGCGAGAATTGAACCTATGACCTCTAATGTCATGACACCTCAGTCTAACCAAATAAAAAAATAATATAAAGAATCGCTATTATAAATGTGTAAATAAAAAATTCATAGTGTTATTTTAATACTCTAATTATTTATTCATTCTAATTCTATATGATTTCAAATTAATTTGTAATGAAAGTTCTTCCGTTTTAGCAAAATAGATTCTTCTTCTTTTCTTTTTGCACGAACTATGAGGAAGTGCCCCTTAAACATTACAGTATTGAGATACGCCCCATAAACTTTATTCTTTTATGCATTATACCCCCTAAACTTTGAAAGGTTGCAATATACTACCCTTAGAGTCTCAAATATTTTACAATTTGACACATAAAGATATGATTTTTGTACTTTTATAGAGGCAGATCGCTCATGTTTTGAAAGTCTAGGGAAAGGAGAGGGGAGAGACAAATCACAACTACCAAATTTAAGAGGCATATTGCATAAATATATAAAGCTAGAGGATAAATAACAAACTCACAAAGGTTAGCACTTGACCTGGAGACGCAAGCGCAAGCCCCTCTCTAAATTACTTTTCTTACTTGTTGTTTATTTATTTTGGGGATTCCCCCTCTCTTCTCTAACATTTTAATTTCTCCATTTTATTCACCTATATTATCACTTTAAATATTCCTCTAAATTAGTTAATATTCATATCTTGGTCTCTAAATTGAGTTCCAAAGATAATGTAACACTTCAATGAGCAACATGCTATTTTGGCTACTCTCTTTTACTGTATGAAATTTAAATAAATGTGTGATTTCAAATTCAAAGAAGTTATATATGTAATTTTGACTTCCTACTTTATTGATTTTCCCCGACAAAAACAATTTCTGGAGTGGATCGACATGAATGACCAGAATTATTATCAATCGGAAGAGAGACAAGACAAGTTCTGCCGAATGCTCCCTGGCCTTACGCTTAACAATCAACAAACATTAATTGCGGAACGTGAAATCATCTTATTTATTTTTATGTCCTCATTGTGTTAACATAACACTACGACAAAACAATTGGGATTGGAGGACACGATTTAACCGAATTTAATTTTAGGTCTCTTGCATGAATTTATTTTGTATTCTACAGTACTTAATTTCTAAGTACGTCGAATCCAGAGCATATTACTATCTTTCCACTTGAATACCCTTCTCAAATAGGTCAAAACAGGCACGAATACGTGAAATCGTTGAGGTTAATACACGAGGAATAGTGAGCAATAATACTATCAGAACTAGCCAGAAGGAAAGCAGTGGTATGTATCAATGCTTTATGTCGGCGTAGGTATATACTGGTATAGTATAAATACACGTACATGCATGTACACATACACAATTTTTACTTCTACAATTGTGAGGGAAGAATATTAAAGAGATCGAGATAGTATTTTTTTTAACGGGAATATTAATTAAGGAGATTGGTTTGTTGATGAGAAAAATCACTTGGCACACATTTCCTTTCATTTGGATGGAGATAGCTGCATGGTTGCGTAGGTACTACCTACGCTATTGCCCTATTGCTATGAGTGGGCCAGCCAACCAAATTATTTTGAATCAAAAGCTGCTAAAATTCCTAGTGAACCTACGGCTGCTGGTCCCGGAAATTATCAGGTATTTGTAAACCTAGGTATAAATGCTCTACAATATACTTGGTGAATGGGCGGTAATTAACATATTCCCTAAATGGACCATCCCATTACCCTCTCATTGGGAAAAAATCAAGTTTTACCCTCAAATTCATTTTTCATATAGTTTATTAATAAAAAATGAAAATTCACCACTTTTCCATTGGAGCCCGGTAAGATCCAAATCGGAGCTTCCAGATCTGTCTGGAAGCTCCAATCTCGGCTGGAAGCTTCGAAATCGGAGCTTCAAGATCTGCTGGAAGCTCTGATTTGGGAGCTTCCATGGCTGAAAATCTCCGAATCGGAGTATCCAGCGGCCTTGTTTATTTGGGTGTTGAACATGGTTTTATCTACATAAACCATGTATGACATTTAAAACCTAATGTATAACACCCAAAATAACCATGTCTGATAACCAAAAAAAACATGCCTAACACCAAAATAATTTAAAAACCATGTTTACATGATGAAAACATTACCCTAATGTCCATCTATAATTAAGGGTAACACTTATTTTACCCCGGCCTTAGAGTGATTGGACCTCCATAATAGACCTTAGGGTGAAAAATCCCTTCGTGAATATCCAAGGTCCATAATAAAATAGGTCTATAATAAAATTATGTGGAATTTAGTACCATAAAACTTTATCTATTTTTTTTATATGACTATTCCACGAAATTTTAATTATTTTCTAAAAAAAAAAGTTATTCACATATTATTTTGTACATTATATTAAAAATTTGACACTATTTTATACTAATTCAATTTTAAGTTTGACGTAGGGTCTCATAAAATTTAAGACGAATCGTGTTGTGATCATGTTCCTCTTCATTGCAACCATGATCGCAACATTATGTTCCCAACCCCCCCCCCCCCCACACACACACACACACTTCCCTTGATTGGCATCACTGCAGAGCATATCGGCTCGCTCCCATGTTCAATGTCGGTTCACTACAAGAAAAAATGGGTTTAGTGACGCTCCCATGCGTCGCTAAACCCATTAGCGACGCATAGAAATTGCGTCGCTAAATGATTGGTCGCTAAATGGCAAGGTGACGCATGGGCCATGCGTCGCTAAATTAGCGACCCATTCTATGTGCTAATTTATTAAAAATAAATTCTCTTCTCTACTCCACCTTGTGTTTCCTTGGTTTCGAACCTAGGACATCCTTACCCAACAACGTACTAACCCAACACCCTTACCACTCGGCCACCAATCCTTGTGATAATTCTTGTATAAGTTCTAGATAATATATAGTTATTGCTCTTCATAGTCACTTCCATATGTTTATATTTATATCTTCATACGGTTTGAGATATCTCAATTACTAAGTGGACTATCTAAGGAATAGGTCACTAAATTTTAATTTTATTTATTTATTTCTTAACGGTTGAGTTACTTAGACACTAATAGTTTATTTTTGAACGGTTGGGGTTACTTAGTTACGGACTTCAGTTTTGGTGTTATTTTATATTGTTTGTGCACTCCTTATTTCTTAAGTGTTTTTTTCTTTTAGTTTTGTAGAATAGTGTCACGTTTTGATGTTTTTCATGTTTCAAGTACTTAGGTACGAAACTGTGATTTTGAGCTTAAAACGCTGCAAAGTGATCTTGTTGAAGTTTCTCGATCTCCATGGATATGTTTGTGAGTGACCGTAGTTTGATTTAAGCAAAGAATTTCATTTGGGAAAAACTTAGACTTACCTTAGAAGCACATATTCAGAAGTTCGGATAAAGGTTTTGGAGTCGTTCAAGTGCAATCTAGCCATTTCATCCATAACTCCTTCATACGATATTAAATCAACCTCAAATCAACGTCCACGCGTAGATAGCTCAACGAGGTATCCAACGGTAGGTTATGCGCATCAATCCGATAACAGATGAGCCCTATAACTCCAGTTGAATGTGAGGAGACCCATGCACCTGAAAATTATGCAGTTTTATGCGACCCATAGTCCATGCGTCGCTAATTTTAACGACCCATAGCTCATTCTCTATTTCTTCGTAAGCCAATCTAGAATGAATCAACTCCTTTTGGACTCGTCATAAGGGCTTAGTCCCTCCACCAACAATGAAAAGACTAGTAGTGAAATGAAATAGAAGAAGAAAGAGGCAAATGATGGCAAATCATCATAACCACCCCTTATGTTATGCCTGGGCGATCCACATACATGTTAAATGGTGGGACCAAGGGTCGAGGCTAAGGGTGTCTATCCACCGAAGCTAAGCTCACCAACACCACTCCTCAGTTCAGATTTCATTTGGAATGCTACCGGAAGTCGAGTTGTGATACTAATTCGGTCTTATGTGTATCGAAACCAAGATCCTTAAACGACCAATTGGAGGAAAGAAAAATCCAATGACAGTGGCGCTACCACTACTAGAAAAATTGAGATTAATGACGCAAATTAGCGACGCATAACCATGCGTCGCTAATTAGCGACACTTGAGCTTTGGTCGCTAAAATTAGCGATGCATAGTTATGGGTCGTTAAATTTTAGCGACCAAAACTCAAGGGTCACCATGCGTCGCTAATTTTAACGACCAAAACTCAAGGGTCGCTAATTAGCGACGCATGGTTATGCGTCGCTAATTTGCGTCACTAATCTCAATTTTTGTAGTAGTGGTAGCGCCACTGCCGGAAGTGAACTCCCAGACTGCACCATTTGTCTTGGTGAGTTTGAGTATGGGGAGTAGTTGAGAGTTATGACTCGGTGCATACATATATGGCTTCCATGTCGATTGCATCAGAGACAATTTAGTTAGTTACTCTGTAGTTGACTTAAGTTTAATTAGCAAGTCAATTAGTTTTTAACCTCTCTGTATTTAATGAAAGCAACTAATCTGCTCCTTGTAATTATTTACAATGACAAGAAGAAAGTTCATTTCTAGCAGATTAGTACAAAAAGTCCGGAAACAAAGCAACAAAAAATTATGCTGCAGTGCTACTTAATACGAGTACAGCTGAAATAGAAGGGTAAAATTTAATAATAAGAAATCTCTTTCTCCTTTTGTTAAATTAAAATTTATTCATTATTTATGATTTTTTTTTTCTATTTGACATCGAATTTTGATGTGAAATAACAACATTAGTATTGCATTAGTAGTGGTATTTGTTTTCGAAATGAAATAGCACCACAATTTCAAATTGAAAATTCATGATTCACTTCTTCACAACTCCCCGCAACATCTTCACTAACAACAATCTCACTAGCAACATTCAATTCCTCAGAACTCTCGACCACAAAAATCGCTACCGTTTCTGAGCTCATGTGTTATGTTTATCCGGCCCGCTTAGGAAAATTTTGTCATTACAAAATTTACACATCAATCCAAGTAGTTATATGATTAAAAAGATAACGAAATATTAAATACAATCTGAACTTTAGATTGACATTTACATCATAAATTCTTGAAATTAAAAGAGCACGAACATAACATTAAAAATTTACACGGAAAGCGCATTGAAGTTCACTCACTATATCATTTCCTTTAGTTTTCCTTTAGTTTTATGTGGTAAATATATAATAGTTCAATTTGAAATTTCAACCGACCTTGATTTTTATTTTTATTTTTTTTGAAATTTTGATGTTTAAGTTAAGAGTTTTTGAAAATTTGTAATTCAATCATAATGAAATACCAATATGGTTGACTTGGTAGGCATTATTGGCATTTTCATATTGAACAAGTGTTGTGTGACTTGTGAGTGATTGGGTAGATTTACAAAGAAATAGCCCTGTAATAAGTTGAGTGGTGCAAGCAAGGGCTATTGGTCATAGTACTTATTTTCACATGGCTGTGTTTTCTCTTTGGGCCGGTATGTAGAGTGTATCATCGATATCTGAGCTGATAGAGGAAGGCAGTTGAGTCTTTAGTACTGTACGTATGTGAGCATCATGACTCGCCATATGGGAAAATGTCCACCATACGCGTACCCGTATTGCTAGCCATCATCAATGGTCTCTGTGTAATTGGTAGAGCTAGCTAGCTCTATAGCTAATAGTAGTACCTCAAGAACAACAAGTACCAAATGCTGCCCTATTACTTTGTTGCAGAGACCCAAAACCTGCTGCAACACATAACGCATGCAAAACTCCATTAATATCCAAATTAAGGGGCCTGGAGCCTGGACTACTCACGAATCACCATTCCTTGGTCCTTGCTCAGTTTCTGTCTCTCCTGATTTAATTTTTTGTTTACCCCTGTGCTACTTTCAAAACTCACCCCTATACATTACTCAATAGCGAGTAGTAACAATTTAGGGAAGGATTTTGTGTATTGTTTAAATGGGATATGGGACTGGGTATATTATTATTCCCAAAATAATGTACACTCACTTTCAGCGTTCATCCAGTGGTAATTAACCTGAGGGATTAATGTAAATTTGTAATATCGCAACAATTATTACCACAAAATTAATATGTGACTGACTATAGCAATGTAAATTTCATAAAATGATGATATAGATTTGATTGCCTGAGATATGGGCACGCGTACACACAGGCCAGGCAGATACGGCGGTACGTAGCATGAAAGAAGCAAAATGTAAGAAGAACATCTGTCCAATAAGTATTTATTTAAGCGTGCAATACATATATATATTCTATAGTCTATACTCTATACAATACCACTATACAACCCCGAGCCGCAGGGAAGTCTGATCTGATGAAAGAATCGTATCTTAACGGTTACTGTGACACCATTTCATATGTGAACCGAAATTACTCTACTCTGAGAAATGCAAACAGCTAGCACAAAATATGGAAAGGGAACAAATAAATACACGGGGAGCAGAGCAGGGCCTGATTTATCATAAGTCACATCTACAGTTCACCACATGTTCACTTAACAATGCACCCCGTACTCAAAAGGCTGAAACAACGATATGAATATATAGCAAAGCTGATGTAATACTATTGCCTTCACAAGTTACCACCTGCAATGACTTTGACAACTTGACACATGCATTTTCTGTACTGCACCCAATTTTTACTCCATCCATCATTCCATATGTAACTTAACTAGCTATTCAAATCAAGCTATTCTAGTACATACTACTACTCGTTAAAATAAATAAATCGATAATTCTCTAATTTAGACTTGGACGTGGGCAAGTTATTAGTAGTCATTTTTGTAAGGTATAATGAATCGAAAATACATATAATTAGCTTGTACAAAATAGAAAATGCAAAGAAATAACGAAATAAAAAGAACTCTCTTCCTGTTTCATGAAACACATTTGCATGAAGATTGAATTCGAGGCCTGCACGGACGCAGTCTCCTTAAAGCAAAATACGCCCTCTCACTACGGTGCTTGAGACGTTGAGCGGCTGCTTCCCAAGATACAACGAATTCCGAGATCACTTAGCCGCACAAGCTAGCAATCCCCAGTGAACGAGAACTAATGCCTGGATTATGCACAAGGGGATAAGAAGAGAATAGAATAGGGAAGGTTTTTCTCTTCTTCTATTTCTTTGGATATCTTTCTTACATGTATTACATCTCATATATCTTGTATATGTTCTATATGTTTACATGTAAGTGAGACCTCTTTATATATGTGAGCATGGAGTATGTAACTCTCAAGTCCTTAAGTGTCTTTCATGGCATCTCATAAGTGTCCATCAATATAAAATATTTGGAGCATTATGGATGACAACAAATGCCATGTTAAATATTTGTAACTCCTATGAGTTACAAAAACTAACATGGGTCAACATACTTCTAGAAGGTCTTGAGAGGTTGAACCAGCAAAAACTCGATTTGATTCACTTTCCATGTTCGAGGGTCGCGATCCACTCGTACACAAGTCCTCTACCAATCTGATCAGGATTGTACTAAACTCATCTAGCTACACCACTTGGACACCAAGTAGTAACTAGTAGATTATAAACTAGATACTTCACTTTATCTCAAGCAATGTGGGACACACCCACACAACCTTCTTACTTTAAACACTTATTTCTCACTAATCCAAAGTCCATTATGGGTATCTAATATATCCATTCGAAGCTCATACGAAATAGCTTTCGGATATATATTACTTTATCTTAATTACTCAATAATTAATAAATGGTCTCCAAATAAATAAACCACAAAAGGTATTATTTATTTATCATTTTTCTTCATAATTTCCAACAATTTTTTGTGACATGGGACTTTGGATAGTTTGGGGTCATAGAAGTTTAATTCTGAGTTTGAACTAAACTCAAGATTAACACAAAAATAAATAAATAAAGAAATAAATAAAGAAATGATATCGTACCATGAGCCTTATTGAATTCAGAACGATTGAGCGTGTGATATGTCACGAAACTTACTGAGGGAGTATATTATTATAAAATGAGGCTCCAACTCGGATTAAAATCCGCAGACACGCGAGTCAATTTTTCAATATTGTTCGACTCAAGTAACAACAATGTGTAACAATGGGTAATTTATAGTTAGCAAAACAATTCTCCCTATTTATCTTTAACGATGTGCCGATTTAATTTTGAAGCTCTAATTTGTTGGAAATAGCACGAAAATGTGAAATAATTTAATGTGTATATTGGTATATATATATGGTAAACGAGTATGTAAACACGAAAAAATGATGAACGAGTACTATTTATGCCGAAGAGATTCGTGATTTAAAGTTATAACTATTTCCGACTACAAGTGTAGCAACAAAGCCCATAGGAAAATTGTTGAGTCAATTTTCGATACAACGCTGAAGAACTAAGTCGTAACTGTAACATTTTAGTACCCTAATTTGGTACTCGGTGGACTGGCGCATCAGCTCGTCCTAAGCCGTCCTTGATCATGTATGGTTAGCCCTTCTTCAATTTTGCAGATCGTGCCCCAAGTTATCTCGCCCGATTCGTCTATCATGTTTCAATCTGATTGGATACAACTTTCCTCTTTTCATTCTTCTGGTCCTCTGTTTCTTTGACTCCTTCTATTGCGACCCGTTACTTTCAAATTCATTGCATTTACATCCTTAGGCATTATTCACTTCAGTCCTTCACTCTTTCAGTACTTTCCAATTTCTAGACAATTTCTTAATCAGAAAATAACATAAAGAAACCACTCTAGAGCACCTAATTGCTAAAACAACCAACTTAAAAACCTCTTACAAAAAAGGTCATTCTATTTTTTGTGCCCTAAAATCTAAAAACCTCTTACAAAAAAAGGTCATTCTATTTTTTGGTGCCCTAAAATCTAATCATTTTCGATCTCAATTTCTTGTTGGACTCCATTTTTCTCGCTAAAATGGATTTTGATGGTGTTTTTGACATCCATTAGTGTTAATTAATTACTAGCTAATTATATTTAACTATTTTTTTTCTACCTAATTAATATTTATACACAAAAACTAATGAAATTAGCATTTTTGTTGTTGAAACTAATGAAACTAGCATCTATGTTGTTGAATCTAATGAACCTAACATTTTTTGTATTCATTTGTGATGCTGGAACAAATGAAATTAGCATTCATGTTGCTGAAACTAACATTTTTCTGGTTGAAATTAGCACTTATGGTACTTAAACTAATGATACTAGCATTTAGTTGTTGGAACTAGCATTTATGTTGCTCAAACTAATTTTTTTTTTGTTGCTGAAACTAGCATTTATGATGCTGAAACTAACGAAAATAGCATTTTTGTTATTGAAACTAATGAAATTAACATTTTATAATGTTGAAACTAGCATTAATAGTTAGTTTCAACTAGTTTCAGCTAGTTTATTAAATTAGCTTTTGTTTGAAACTAGTTTATGAAACTAGATTCTGGTCTGAAACTAGCTTCTGAAGCTAGCTTTTATGTGTTGAAACTATGTTTTTTCAGTTAAAATAATGATTAGAGTCAATCTCACTCTAGTACCCTACTATTGCACCATATTTCAAAAACATTTCCTATTACGCAAACAATTACAATTTGAGACAAAATCACCATTTTTGGTTGACTCTAGCTTATTTACGAAAATGATATTGGCTCAAAACTTGGTTTTCCAAACAGGCCTTAAGATTAATTGCGCCTTATTTTATTTTTCCTTCTATTTTTCTTTTCTTTTCTTTTTATTCCTTTGTCCTTTCTTCTTCACCGTTACTCCTCTGAGTCCTCTCTCCTTCTCGCCTCTATTTTTTTTTCTTTTTCTTTTTACATTTGGTCATGGTGCTGTCACGTTTATATAAAGCCGTTGAGCATGACTCATGTTTTTTTTTTAATTAATAAAATTAAAAAAAATTAACCGCTTAAAGAAAAAAGATTGGTAACTTTGGTTTGGTGCATATGGAAACATGTATCGAATTCAAAACACACTAGATCATAACTTACGCTTTTTTGTAATATAATGTGGTTCCTGTTCAATTAATTTTATTTTCTAGTTTAATAAAGAAATTTTTTTAAAGTTGTCACGACGATATGTTAAAATGTACACTGTGTGAACGGTGGGAGTAGATAATTAAATTCAGACTATGAACAAACATGTGTATTTTATTTTTTTTTAAACGACAAAATTATATAAAAAACTTAAAAGTTTGAAAAGTTACAATAAAGAGGTGCATAATAGATGCACACCAAATACCAATTTAAAGAAGTGATCAATTTGTAACATTACACTACAAACTTGTACCCTAATTAAGTTTCTCCATTATTTTAGAAAAATTAATTAATTATTGTATGTTATTGAGACAAAATGGTAGTGCACATCGGATCATTCAATCCGAATTTTGGAACCGAATAGTGAACTTTTGATCCAAATTTCGGATCGAATTTGGTTTAACCCAATGCACCGAAATTTAATTATTCTGTTTCTTTTTCTTTTCCACATATTTTTACATAATAAGAAAAAAAAAAAGAAGGAAGAAATGCATACTCCAGATTACTACAACCAAGATAATTATATTTTCATCTTAACACATTGCACTTAACTAATTAAGCATTATCAACTTAAGCATACTCGAGATCCAGTATACTCCAGATTTGTTATGTATTGAAAAGTTATTCAATTTTAAATTTAATCATTTAATTACATTTTAGGACAGCTACCTTAACTACCTAAGGTCTGTTTGGATCCCAAAATTAGAAAAAATGTTGGGCGAATTAAGAGAGCCCAAAGTCAAGGTCGTGTCCCAAAATGTAATTGTTTTGCAGTAAGAAGTCTTATTTCGTAATTTCATGACTATGGAGGCGATTTTTGTTATTAGAAGCTATAATGAGGTATATAAATGTTATGGACCCTAATGATTATATTTTTGTAATTATAGTTTCCATTTTTTTTAAAATTATTTAGTTTAGTATAAATAATTTTTAGAGTTAATTTAATCATTTTATAAAATTAACAACTAGTTTTAAAGGTTACTTTCAGGAAAAATATAAAATTAACAGTTAATTTCAACTTGTTTCAGTCATTTTTAGCTATTTTCAGCTAGTTTCAGTCATTTTTAGCTAGTTTCAACTAGTTTCAGTGGTTGAAAACGAGCTTGTGGATGTCAAATTTGCTATTAAATTCAGTTGAGCGAGATTTTGAGGTCCATTTTTTAGGCGGATTTCAAAAAATCTCATTAAATCTACTGTAGCGAGTATTTGAAATCCGAATCTACTGTAGCGATTTACCGTAGCGAGCCTTTTGTAAATGTTGTTTAAAAGTGGTTTTTTATGCAAATTATTTGTTGTTTTTTTACTTATATGTATTTAACCCTTTCTTAATTAGTTCTCAATTGAAAGAACAATTTATTTATTGTATTCGCAAGCTAGTACTCCCTTTGATTTTTTATTACAATGAAATTTTATAATACCTTTTAGTTCTGTAATGTTGGAGTAATTTTCGACTATCAACGTTCCAAAACAAATCAGCCTTTTAACGAGTTTAAAACTGATATACTAGACGTTCAAAACGGTATTAGTCTAGTGAGAAGTAAATGTTCAATGTTCCACTGCTAATTAATTGGTTTTCTCCAACATTAGTCATGAATAAGTTCATTTTCAAGATTATAACCTATTACTACCATACTTGGTTTTTAAGTTGAATTGCCAGATTCATTGAAAACTCTCTTGGTCGATGGAAATAGACTAATTAATTATTGTTGATGAACAGTTCGACCACCGATTGAGATCGCTTTATTGAACATGGACATGGAACTGGAAGTGTAGTAATTGTTTGTTCAAATTTTTTTCGTGAGAATGGATTTTTCATTTGTCTTTTTCCGAACTTGGTTAGAAAACATTTTGGGTTGGAAAATGCATTTGTGCATTAACTGTGTTCGCAGCATCTATGTACAGCTAGCTCACAGTTTCATCTCTTTTGAGAAATCGGGTGGTATAATACAACTACAATAAAGCCGATATTTTGATAGCTCACAATAGAAGTATTCATTTCGAAAAATATCTTTGCATCAAATCAAATATATGTTGTCGTCGAAAATTAAATAAGCATGGCATATATATTTCTGTATGTTCTCAACTTGTCGTTAGCACGGCTTTAACTACAGCCGCCGGTGATATACATTGCTCCAACTTAATTAATCGGGGTGTTGCTGAGTAGTAGTGTTATACGATTATGTTCGGCTCCTTAGGTTCGATATATTTACTTGTCCTTCATACTATAGTCTACATTTTCAATTAGTATATCAGTACATTTTGAATTATTTATGTTTAAATTTAGTTACATTTTGATAATTCTATTATTTGACATATCGATTTGTAATGTGTAATATCAAATTTTTTATTTTAACATCTTATTCACATTTTCACATACTTTTATTAAAAGAAAATTATGGTGAGCTCGGCTCTGCTCGAAATTTTCGAGTCAAACGAGCCGAACTCGAGCCTAAATATTGTGGCTCAAGCTCAAGCCATATTTTTAGCTCGTTTCCTTAATAGGCTCGACTCGGCTCGATGTTATTTGAGCTCGACAATACTTGGCTCGACTCGTTTAATATCACTACTGTTTAGGCAGGAGAAATTTACGAAACTATATATCCTTTGTTTTGTTGGATTTAAAGGGAAAAAGAAAAATTCACGAAACAAGCGCAAAAAAAAATTATTGGAAGTAATAAGTACTCATTCCTTTTCATAAAACCTTATCCACTTTGCTTTTTCATTCGGTCAGAAAACTACTTGTATCTTTTAAAATAACAAATTTGTTACCTCAATTAAATTAAATTGTCATTATCAATTTCTTCTTATCCGAAGAAAATTATGACTTTTTTTCTTTTAAAATATTTAAAAATGGTTTCGTTAATAATGAATTTTTTTGGGACGGAGTACCTATATAAATAGAAGGGAATAGAACGATTGTTTCATTTGATCTTCATTAAACGGGGACGTAGGTGTGTTGTTATAGGTGTGTTATGGGAAGAGGGTTCTTAATGTGGAGTAGGTCTTAAAAGAATTTGTACTACACTCCTACTCCTATGTAATTCAGTGGAAACCAACTTGTGTAAAAATAGTTTTTCTCAGGAATTTTTGTTTAATTTGATTCTTTTAACCTTTTTAATCAACATTTTTCGTCTTAATTAATATATAAATTACTATTAAATTATAATTATAAAATATATAACGATTTTATATATAAAGAATTACTAGGTTCTACATTTTAAATTTGTAATAATATAATTTTATTGATTATTTTTAATTATAATACAATTGTAATTTATAGTCAAAAATTTAATTTGTTGAATAAAAAATTAAAAATATAGATATTCCCTCTATTTCGTTTTAAACATTAGTATAAGGTTTTTTTTACTTTAATTTGTGAAATTTCTCCTGAATTACACTTTCACAAATATAATACATTTATATTATAATATAAATTAAGTTATTTTATATTATTAATTATATACTTCCTCCGGAAACTTAATAGGTTCACACTTTTTTTTTTGACTTTTCGATGTCCGTTTTGACCTCAAATAAATAATAGCTCGTTAAGAATAAATATTTTTATAAATTATATTATAAAAGTATACTTCTTATATTTGTATAATATAACTTCTAAAACTATTTTTTTCGTAATCAATTGTGATTAATTTGAAGTCAAACTAGACATTAAAAAATCAACAAAAATAAAGTGTGAATCTATTATTAAGTTTTCGGAGGAAGTATTAATTATGTGTAATTGAAACATAATTTATGATTAAGGTTTTAAATGAATTAAAAAATCAAAATGAAACGGAAAGAATAATTCAGAGCTGACTGGGGATTATTAAGTTTGGTTTGTGACTTTGATTATAAGCAATATCACTAACAAAAAGAAAAAGGAAAAAGTTCTTTCAAAATGAAAATGTGAAAATAGCAGTTGAAGAAGTATCTAGGGTTGGCAGATTGAGCCGACAATAACATACGATGAGCGGCCAGTATTAGTCGGGTATCTAGTTTCACCAAGACAGGTCGATGGGTTCGTTTCATTGGTCTCGTAGAACGCATTTAAGAATGGTGAGGCCAGGCGTCTTTGGAAATTGTCATGCGTTTGCATGCAAAGTACAACTTCCCCTCCTTCTCTATGCACACCTGCTAACGCTTTTACTGCTCATTGGGTGACGAGCCCCAAGCCAATATTAGCCATGCTCCCTCATTACACTTACCATTTTCTTGTTAGTGCTACATAACATCACCCAATTCTTTTCTTTGGTCTTTATTCAGTCTTCGCTTATTTCTCGTGCTAGCTAGTATACTTGCCCCAGGGGTCAGGATTGAAGAATGGTGGCGAGATATCATTATACTAAAAACTTTATAAATAAATTAAGATATTTTAACTAAATAAATACACTAATGAAAAAATTTAGGGGTGGCGTGGCGAAACGCGAATTTTACAGGAATATACATATCGTAATTCAAAATTTCAAAAGATTAGGGGTGGCGGTCGCCTCCCCCCGCCACCCCCCGCCTTCGCCCTTGACTGGCCTAACGAATCATCACGAAGGTTGTAACGACACAATAACTAAACGATGATGATCCAGGTCTTTAAATTGACACTGTTATTTATAGGGTGAGACCACCTCATGATATGGGAAATGAAAAAAATTGTCCACTAAGTTTGTCTAATGGCACATGCAGTCCAGCGTTTGTTGGTCATGACACTTTTAGTCCAAAGTTTCAAAATCGTGACAAATTTAGTCCAAAGTTTTAAATCATGTCAAGTTTAGTCTGAACTTTAAACATTGTACCAAATTTAGTACTTTTCTAAAGGTTTGAAGGACTATCCAATCATTGTCAACATGAATCAGTCCAAGTGGCACTCTAAATTGTAAATAGACATTGTGTCTTCATTCTTATCACGTCTCTTTTATCGTTTATATCAAAGTTATGTGTCGGCAAACTAAACAATAACAACGCGACAATGTTTAGTCAAAATGGTTACTATTCAGCTGATTTTATAGTGATATGCTGACCCTATTTATCAATATTTGTCCTCTACTCACTTTGTCATCACTTATACACGCACGGGGAAGTTCTAAACAAACAAGTCACATGACTGATCACTCATCATAAAATTGTCCAAACCAAGAAAGTTTCGATTCAGAGTTCTTATACATAAATTATCAAACACAAAGGTGCACCTTGTTGAATATTGGTTTCCACAAGAGTTCTAATCTAACAGTTATATTCTCGTGGCTCTCGCCCGCACTGTGAATGTGGGTATCAAAGGTTTTAGGCATTGGGTGTCTTATTCCGCAAATAGTATCAAGGGCGTCAATGCATTGGGTATGAATGTAGCATTATGGTGGTATTAATAACGGTTTTAGGCATCGGGTACCAATGGCATTATGGTGGTATCAAGGGTTTCAGGCATTTGGCATCTTATTTTGAATTTCGGGAAAGTTCTCGTTTGTTTTGTCTATCGTGACTTTAATTGGTTGGTTAGTTCCGTAGAATTAGGGCTCCTCGCCCTACAACGAAAATGTGAAATAAGCAAATTTGGCGTGGTTGTATTGGATGATGTATATTCGAACGCAACCATAAAATAGCTAGTAATTGGTATGTGTCGTATCGTATACTGTCTGTACTTGATGTAACACAGTAAGGTTCAAATTTCCTAAATACATATTATGTCATCATGAATGGAAATTTAGAGAATGTGGGCTCCAATTAAGATAATGTTTAGATAATGGGGGTTAAATGACAACCTCTAATAATGGCTAATCGACAAACTCTTATAAAGAACGTGATTTATGTGTGTAAACCTCACATATTATTAACGATAAACCTAAATAGTCTTTATCATTTATCAAATGTCTAAAAATAAAAACACCCAGAATTCAACAGACACACTTCAATTCAGAATTACTACTATTGAATCACAGACAGTATAACCGGAGGAATTACTACAATTGATTCAAGACATTGCCCAAAATGGGTAATTTCATTGTGTAAATCAAAGTTCGTAAGATGTCAAGAAATTACTCCAAGTAAATCGAAGGCGAGCCATATAATCAGAAACCTGGATTCTAGATATAGATCGATCTTAAAACATTGCCAATTACAAAACGAGATCTCACTCAAAATTGAACCCGATGATTTCTCACCACTACTACCATAGGAAAGAAAACATCGAACATTCCTAGCTAGGCAAATTAAATCAAACACTACCGACACGATCGACAAAAGTTGTCCCAAAATCAATAGCGGACATGCACATACTAATAAGGATAAAAACACCCAAACAAATTAAACATCCTAAAACTAGACATTTCTCTTCTTAGCCACAACACACAACGGATGCTTCATCTCACAAGACAACTTCAAAACCTCACTCAACTGAACCGGGTTCGCCACGTCAGCCGTAAACTCAAACCCCTGAACCAGCTTCGCCACCCACAGCGCCACAGTAACCAACCCCAAGTTCTTCCCTGGACAAACTCTCCTACCGGCCCCGAACGGCGCAAGCCTCAAATCGCACCCTCGAACATCCACATCGGCACCGCCCATAGCCGCCACAAACCGTTCAGGCTTAAACTCCAGAGGCTCCTGCCAAACCGCCTCGTCATGCGTTATGGCCCACATGTTGACCATGGCAGTTGTATTCCGAGGCACAACCATCCCATTACTGAACTGAACATCAGACGTCGATAACCGAGCCCACGACAGTAGCGGCCCAGGAGGGTGCACCCTGAGACCCTCCTTCACAACTGCCTGAAGGTACGGCAGCCTTGCCAGCTCAGCATCAGTTAAATTCCCATTTGCGGCGGAAACAGAGTCTAGTTCCTCACGCAGGTTGGTTTGTACCTCAGGGTGTAAAACCAACTCGGCCATAATCCACTCTGTTAACAGCGCAGTAGTATCCGTACCCCGAAAAATCATCTCCTGCAGTTAATTAATCATTAATAAATCACGCACGTCGCACGTTAGATTTAACTAATTTAATTTAATCAAACGTAATAATAATAATAATAATAATAATAATAATAATAAATTGACATTAACTGCAGAGAATTAAAACGGACCCATAAAACCGCAATCATGTCATCTTCATTGAGCTTCTCATCACCGTCCAAACCCAACAGAACATCAACAAAATCACCAGCGTCGCCATTACTGCGAAACAGATCATCGTTCCTATGTTCATCAATGATACTCTTCACGAGCTTCCTCACGCGTGGAACCAACGCTTCACACCTGGACACAATTCTAAAAGGATCATAAAAGCACGAAAGCCACGGCAAGTAATCGGACCAGTTAAAAGCGCCGAGCAGCTCGAACCCTTCGGCTACCATTCCCTTAAGCTCCTTCACCTCGTCGCTCTCCTTAGTCATATCGTACCTCTTCCCGA
Source organism: Plantago ovata (assembly GCA_028274465.1). Classification (NCBI taxonomy): domain Eukaryota; kingdom Viridiplantae; phylum Streptophyta; class Magnoliopsida; order Lamiales; family Plantaginaceae; genus Plantago; species Plantago ovata. Next base: position 8,342,402 of record CM051456.1, on the reverse strand, counting down.
AAACACTTCCCATAATGTTATTCAAAGCAGCATCCTGCAAGTGTTTTCTCAACGTAACAGAGCCTTTAATAGACTGTTCGCTAATTATATTTTTTAACATGGTGGAGCAGTCATGTTGGCGCCCGTTCTCGTGAGCAGCGATGCGGCGGGGAGAGAAAAGGTGAGAGGCGGCGATGCGGCGGAGGAGACGCCAGTAGGTTCCGTTGGGAGCGAAGCCTATGGCGCGTGTGAACATGAGGCTACGAGCTGACTGTTTTATAGGCCGGTCAGCGAAGTGGACTGAGGTTAGTATTTCCTTAGCTATTTGTGGGTCGGAAGCTACGACGACAGGGGTGGAACCCAGGCTGAAGGCCATGAGTTGTTTAGCGTTCATGGTCTGGGCTAAGGAGCAGAGTGAGCGGTGGGCCAGGCCACGGCTGAGAGTGAAGAGGCTGCCTAGGAAAGGTAGGCCTCTTGGGCCGGGAATTGGGACGGTTCCCGTTTTGTTACGGCCGTTTTTCCAGGCTAGGCCACCGGGTGAAACGGCCCAGGTTATGAGAGCAATGGAAAGGAAGGCGAAAAGAAATGAGAGGATTATGTGTTCGTCTAAGAGGGTTTTGGATCCGATAACGGCTGGGAGGGTAGTGAAAACCCAAGAGCTGGTTAGTGAATCCTTGAGTGAAGAAGACATTTCTGTTTTTTAGTGGTGTGAGGAAAGGTGGAGATGGAGAGTGAGTGAGAGAGACAGTAGGAGGAGGAAATGTGTTTGACTGGTGTGGACTGGAAAGGGACCTGAGGACTAGGGTTTATATAGGGGGAGGTGAAAGGGTCAAATGGTAGTTAATATAATTTTGTGTCCAAATTTGTAAATTTAATTGGTTTTTTGTCACCATAATTACGAGAGTTCACTGTGTACAGCTTTACTCCCCGTTAACAATTGGCTGGATTTTAATGCACGATTTTGGTACAGCGGTACAACTCAACTCAACTCACCTTGTTTCAAATCTTTTCCGGTTCTTTCATTAATATACTATGGGTGGTGTAATGTGTAATACTAGGTACGGTTTACTTGATTTGCTAATTGGTAGCTGGCTTTATAGTTGTAAATTTACCTACCCGTGCTTATTTAATGGTGGCGGTTACAGATTTGGACAAAAAAAAAAACTTTGTACACATTCAATTTTTTAGTGAATTATTCCTTGGAAAAAGATTTCGAACCAACCAAGTATGTAAAAGGTTGTAATTTAGGGTTTTAAGAGAAAGAAGACTTGCGGCGCATTGAATTTCGCCTAATTATTATTCCATGATGAGATTAAAGGTACGATCTAAACTTTTTAAACTAATGGAGATACCAAATTTACTGACAATCGTCTACAAGATTTGTTCCAAGAAATTAAGATCAACCACAACTTATCTTGCCTCTATACTCATGCTCAATGGTCGTGTTGAAGGAAGGAACATGAATATATGAAACTAGTCTCAAGAAAAATGAAAGAAAATTAGATGAAGGAAGAAGAAGACGACGAAATTATAGGAAGAACCAGTGCATGTAACCGAATTGAAGAACAAAGGATGGTTTCTAGTTGTGAATTTACCTACTACTTATTTAAACTAAGCGTTGTGGATTTGGACAAAAAGAAAGATTACGACCACATTGATCACTTTTTTCGCCTAATTATTCCCTCGTGAGAGATTTACATACCAAGTATCCAAAAGTTGTAGTTTCAAGGTTTTACATAAAGAATACTTGCGGCACATTTAATTTCACATACTTATTCCATGATGAGATTATGGGTGCGATAAAACTTTTTGAATTAATGAAGGTACACAATTTACTTGTAATCGTTTATAAGATTTGTTCCGACATACTAAGATATCAACCACAACATATCATGCCCTTATACTCGTGCTCAAAATGATCGCGTTGAGCGAAAAAATATAAATATAACTGAAATTGGTCTCAACATATATAAAAGAAAATCTGAGAGAAGAAACAGAACGAACTATAACTGAAATTGGTCTCAACACATTACCACTACTATTTTACTGGATGCTACTACTTATTTCCGATTTGTAACGAACTTCCTTATTGCATACAACGTCTCCGTGAAAAGTCATATTCAATAATATAGAAACTTGTGTTAGTCGAAATGAGAATGTAATAGACTTTGTCTATAGCCCGTATGAATCTAAGGATCGACGTTTGCATTGACAGTTTCTGGAATAAAAGTAAAACAATGTTTCCAAAAAATTTGGGTGCTACTACTTCTTTCCGGTTTGTAACTAACTATGTCCTTCAAATTAACGCATGAACTATTTTGAAAAAAAGTGTAACTGTTCATCGTGTTTTTTATTTTTAAAATATCATTCATCGTGTTATTATTAGCAATTTATAGATATCACATAAAATTCACAATAAAATAGAAAACAAATGTAGCTGGCGTGGCAGCATCGTCGGATTCTGACTCATATTAGGCAGCTACTGAATCAAATAGAGGACTGGCAGCTGGTTTGTATATATCGTCAAAGTAATAGTGTCGCAGATACTTTGTCGCAGGTCGGCAGCGGGGCTGTTTGTATAGTTGATACCAAGATTGTAGCTTCTCAAATGAATGACTATCCGGTTACGAACAGTGTTCATGTGTGGGATTTGTGTCCGTCTTGGTTAGTTTTGTATCTGCAAAATGATTATAATAAGACGTATCCCAGAGTCGTGTCGTATCGGGATACTGAAACAACTGTACCTCCTCTATGATGAATGAACTTTTTGGTGTGTTAAAAAAAAAATAAAAAATAGAAAACAAATGTTGTATTAATATGAACCTCTTTTCTTCATCCACTTGTCGCGAGTAGTGTACTGCAGTACTGGTAAGTCAGCCCAAATATTGGCCCAATAAAAACTCTGGTCCAGAGAGTCAATACTCAGCCGGACTAATTTAATCGCCACAGAAGAAATTAATGTAAAAACTCATCGACACTAAGAAAGAGCGCTAAAATAAATTCGAATCAAACCACAAGTCTTGGGTTTACTTTCAAAGGATATTCTGGAAAAAAAAAAATCACAAAAAAATACCAAGAATGTAAATTTTATCAAACAGAGGCTTTTTTTTTCATTTTCTTGGCTAATTACTATAACTCCCCCCTATAACTCTATAAGCCACAAGTGAAAGGTGAAACGAACCCCATTAGAGTTGAAGTCTTGAAGATGAGGTCCAGTGGAATAGTGGATCATTGCTGGCCAAATTGGCCCAACAACTAGCAAGTGACCTGGAGTAGTGTGCATTTTGTAATTTAAACTACAAATTTCACGAAAAACTCACAACAGGCCGACAGGGTATGTTTTATGTATCTGCATATGCATATTATATGATCAGAACTGAAATGGAGTAAACCGATCTTAACTGAATTGAAAACTATTATTTTCTTCAGATGAATCAAACAAAGTCTTAATATTCACGAGGGTTTTATTTTCTTACAAATTGTACATTATGAAAATACTCCCACAAACCGACAAACGAATTACACTGTAGAACTAAAAATGAAGTTGTAGAACCAAATGGGGTAGTACGTGCATATAGAAAACCTACAAACTAATAATGAAGATGTAGAACTAATAATGGAGTAGTACGTGCATGTAGAAAACTTAAAAACGAATAATGAAGTTGTAGAACTAACGAATTACACTCTATAGAAGCCGTGTATAAAAGCGGTGTGCGGATCGTCTACTCCATAATATACCCCATAATTTACTCCACCCGTCTTATGGTGCGGATCCTCTACCCCATAGTATACCCAATCTTCTTACGGGTCCACATGGCATCATTAATTTAACTAACCCAATACATAAACTAACCATGATCATGTATTGAGTGACCGGTTTCTTTTGAAATTCTCTTTCTAAATCTCCATCTTTCATGCATTTACTAAAAATAAAAATAAGAGCACAAAACTATACTAGTTTTGCTGATTATCTAATAAGGTACCCTAAGAGTTTTAGTTCAAAACTATTTCCAAACAACTTGTAGCGTATTGCGGAAAAATATTCAATTTGTTAATATGAAAATGTCAATTAACCAATTTTTATACTAAAATTTTCCAATTAAGTTATCAAAGATCTGGTTGCCAAGCTGATCCAAAACCTTAGTCCTAGAAAGCGTACAGATACATTTAGCATAATTAAATTTGAAAATTATTCTACACATTCCAGGATATTACACTAATTACCAAATTCTGAGAGGATCTAGCCGCAATACACCCAGCTAGACACTTAATTAATTACCAGAAAGCAACTAACCGAAACTAAAGTCTAAACATCAAAGCTGATCTTCGGCGGCGGTAGGAAGCGGCTGAGAGACGGCAGCGCCGCCGTAGTCATGGCTGAGCTTCCTACCTAGCTGGTAGAATCCAGTGCAGGCCATAGCAGAGTTGACACCAAAGAGATTCCAGTTCCATGGCTTGATGACGAAACAGTACCTGGACCAGATGATACCAGAAGCAGCGATGACAGTCTGCTGAGGATAGGACAGCGTATCGGGTGGCTTCGAGAAGTCGGAGATGTTGGCTATGCTGAGGCCCCACTTGAAAGTCGGAGCCCAGAAGTGGATCGTTTTTGGGCCGGCCGGGTGGTTCCATAGAGCCTGCAATTTTTCCTTCATGATCTTGAAATGGGATGTTCTTGTTGCTTGCTAGGTAGCTAGCTACTCTGTTCTGGTTTGGTTGAAATAGATCTTTTCTTGTTTAAGTGGTTGTATTGTTGTTGCGAATTTATTACTGGGTGGGTTCAATCCGTGAATGTGACGTTATTATCTTGCCGTATATTTGCATTTTTGAGATCTAGTGGTAATTTTTTAATTTTTTTTTCCGGTACGAAAAGAAAGTAGAAATGAACAAAGTATATTGAACGGTTGGGAGATTTGTGCCCTCATCAATAAGCCTCGAAATTAAGAAATTAGTCAATTACGGATTCGGGCAATTAGACTTATTTAACTATTGCAATTGTAATTTTTATTTTATTATTTTATTAATCAAATGGTCAAATAATTTGGATCTACTTACCAAATGAATCACACCACAAAATATTTTACAATTCAGTCTCATTAGTTGTCATTTGGTCTCACTTTTAGATTGATTGGTAAAAAAAAGTAATCCATACTAAAATACAAGTACCGGTACTAAAATTAATGAGATACTAAGTGTCGGGTACTAAACTTAAGTACCGGGTACCAAATTTAGGGGATACTAAATATTGGGTACTTAAATACAAATTACCGACTATGATTAGAGGTATACTAAAATTCAAGTGCCCGAATACTAAAACTAATGAGATTAATATGTAAAATAAATTGTGATAATACTCAAATGGTAAAGTTTAGAAGCAAATAAGACTAATTGGTAGAGCGTACATCACATTGTAATAGTATATCTAAACGATAGTAGTAAATAACTATACGTACAAATTACTCTTGTAGTATAGTTTGATGATCTAATTGAATAATGGGCAAGCCTTGAATGAGGGAAGAAGATGTTGGAAAGATGATGAGTCCCCATATGTTGGATCAGTCTCAAGCGGGTTTGTGTCGGTATAAATCAGCCTGTGATATTTTGTTAATTTAATAAAAGTCGGAATAGTAACTGAATTAAGAATTTTGTTAGTTGAGTTTTTGTTTGACTGTTCAGTCTGTTTGACTTGATTTAGGTGGAATATTAAGGAAGTGGGGTAAGATTTTATAGAGAGAAAAGAGAGAGAAGAAAGTGAAATGTCAACACTCTTCAAAGTCTTTGGTATTTTATTATTTAACAAAAGCTAATTGAGACCCAAATACTACCACAATCCAAAATAACAAAATACCAAACATTTAGACATAATCAGCCCGAAGTTGTTGAAGTTATCCAATAGACCAACACTGAGTGAAGTACTCGTACACATCAAGATTCAAATAAAAAGGGTATCATGTTAAAGTCAGGTCAGAATTTTATATTGATCCATACGTGTTCCAAATTTAACTGAAATAAAAGAAAGTAGCATGTAACATATCAATATAATCTCTTTGAACCTTAAAGTTACACCATTAAAATTAACAAGAGAAAATTAATTTCCCCATCTTTGAAGAAATTGTGTAGTTTTGCTAATAGATTTTTTCAGTAATTATAATTATAAGGTTTATATATTTTAATAATATAATTTTTGAACTTTTATTATAATTTATAATTAATTAGTGGTTAAACGGACTATATAAAAAAAATTAACTTAAACAAAATACACAAATTAATAAGAGAAAGTAACAAAGAATAGAAAGATGAATTAAGGTCCTAATAGGTTTCAGTTTTAATCCATTTATAATTAAGGTCCTATATAAAATCTACAATACTACACACTGCGTATTACTTCATTATTTATAATCTTACTACTACGTATAACATCCTCCAAGATTTCAAGCTAGCGTTATGGAGAAGCCCATTGCCGCGCCGCCTGCTGTGGAGAAGAAGAGGAAAAGAATGACCGAAAAAGACGAAGAAAAGAAGCAGGTCGTAAACAGAAGGTTTTTCCCCGAGAAGAAGAAGACTACAACCGAAAAAAGTCCAGAGGAGAAAGCATTGATAGTTGAGAACGTCATGGCCCGACTGGAGATAGCTGCCGAAGACGATGCTGATCTGAATCGAAAAGGTCTACCAGCCGTGAACAAGTTGAAAAGCCTCTCTCTTCTCCTGGACGCCCTGTCCAAGAAACAACTTCACCAAAGTTTTCTTGATCATGGAGTTTTAACTCTGTTGAAGAAGTGGCTCGAACCGCTCCCCGATGGAAGCTTGCCTAATTTTGCAATCCGCTCTGAGGTTTTGAACATCCTGACGAATCATCTCCAGATCAATTTGGAGAATCCTATCAGGTTGAAACAGTTTAAGGAGAGCGGACTTGGTAAGGCAATCATGTTCTTGTGGAAATCGGATGAGGAGAAGTTGGAGAACCGCAGGCTGGCCAAGGAGTTGATTTATCAATGGAGCAGAAATATATACCATAAGAGCACAGACTATGAAGATCTGACCAGGAGCTATCCGTTATCTTCATCTGATAATAAGAAAAAGGCGTCCTCTGGTGGTGCAGGATCATCACGATTACTTGATCATGATCTTGATCTTGCTTTGAAATCAGGTGGTTCAGTTGATAGGAGGAACTGCCAGGGGATTGTGATTCCTGAACGATTGCCGATGGACTTTGTGGTTAGGCCTCGATCAAATACTGATGTCAGGGTGCACCTGCCCCCAAATCAATTGAAAGAGAGCAGTCGTATGGCAAGGATTAGAAAGAACATCAAGAAGATGGGAGACAGGAATAGGAAGCAGAAGATGCCTGGCCTCAAGCTCACTGGCCAAGATCGTGGCGTTTTTGCTTAAATATATGGTACTACCGTTTAGCCAACAAGAGCCTGAAAGACAGAAGGCAAAGGCGGCAGCAGCAGCAGATTCTTGGTCAAGTAATGAAGATGGGAATTCATTATTAGGTTTACGCAACATTAACGCTTGGACACTCTTTTTCCCTGTCATAGATTTTACCCATTGGATTTTTCTATGGTAGGGTTTTAATGAGGTCTGCGGTTGCAACCGTGGTATCTAGCTCACGGATTAGTGACAACTTCTATGTCTTCTTTGTTTGCTTTTTCGTGGCGTAGTGCTTAAATTATCTAGTCTCTGTCGTTGTATTCATTATTATACTGTATTCTTATTACCATGTAATGAAGATGAGAATTCATTTAATTATTAGCCCTTTCATGTTTAAATTAAATTCCTGCTTAATTCCATGATAAGTTGCATCAGAAAAAGAACATAAAAGATACTACTATCTTGTTGGACATGAAAACTGTACTAAAACCAAACAATTCTGGTTCCACAAACCTTCAACCAGCTTCCGACTCGCCATTGGTTTGCGATAACTAGACAATGGCTGCTGAAAGAAAGAAAGAAACCACTGAATGAATATAAGGTTTGCGCGTTTCTCGTGAGTATTTAAGAATACAACTGGTTGGTGAGATTTTATGTATCTCCAAAATTGTTCCATATCTTTATGACATTGAACTTTACTGAAAATAGGCCATACCTTACCTCAATAATTTAAGCGGCAAACTCTGTTTGCTACTGTTGCCAGCCTGCCTGCAATGACTTTTAGTCCATTAGATCTCACTAGTATACTACCAACAAAATTCACCTAATCTTTCTTGTGATTAATTTCTTTTTGTACGCATTTCATCAAGTATACAAAGAGTCCTTGAGCTCAAACAGAGATTACAGAGCCATATATATATATATGAATCAAAGGTCACAGTTCACAAGCATAGTAAACACGAAACAAGATTACATAACGTTCACTACTGAACTGAAAGAGTAGTGGAACGGTTCCAAAAAAGTAACGAGTTTAGATCACACGTAAAGTAACTCAAACACAAAATGCTTTAACACATTTAAGTGAAAGCTGTGCTATAATGTGTTTCCGCTCTAGTTTTTCTAGTAATGAACTTGACTCTTAAATTTGAGCTATAAATTGTATGAATAGGACCTGTAGATATGCAATTGTCTGAGACAGTGCATGTGTGAATATCCATGACTTTTAGCGCATTTAATTGATATGTATTTGTAGTTGTGATACTGGTAGTGGTAAGCTGTATTTTACATACTAAAGTCCTCGTGCAATAAGTGTTGCATTGCATATATAAAACATAGCAGTGCATATATTGAAGGAAGAAGCACATTTCTGCAGGTGGCATGTATTGTATGGGCATGCAACCATAACAGTCCAACCCACTGGTCCTGGCACTGGAGTTTCAGACTGATCAGTGATCTCTACGCACGGCCATGCAGAATCCAACATGGTGGAGTTAATCGTTCTACATCTTCCATGTTGGCTCCTGCATGATCTCTATTCTCTACGCACTTCGATCTCATTGTTGATTGAAGTGTTCTGTATATTAGCCCTATACTCTGAAGATGAGTATGTACTACTTCAGTCTTCATAACAACATAAAGAAATGCATAGTCCTAAGAGACAGAACTTGCTTTTTAACAAGAGCGCGGCCAAACTGAAAATTACATAGGGAAAAACGTCCATTCGGTTAATGTCGGTTCAAATAGTAGGATTAAACTCATATTTACAGATCAAAATCATGGACAGGTAGTCCACATCAAGTCGTGTAATTCCCCGGCCTGTTCCATGCCGAAGCAATTAACTCTCACTGAGGATTGAATAACATAAGTAGCCTAAAACGTTTTTAAAAAGGAAAGATATATATCACTAGCAAAATCTTCCTGGAAACTTTCTTGATGTTCCAGTGGCTCCTTTGTTCTAAGCCTGTCTAGTTCGGCTGCCACAGTTTTCATACTCGGCCTTTTCCGTGAATTCGGCTGCAAGCATCTGTTGCAAAGTTTGGCAGCTGCATAAACTTCTGAATCCAGAGCTTCATTTGCAACGATCTTGTCAAGGATTTGAGGCAGACAATTCTCTTTCAGTGAAGTTCGGAAGAACATAACAAGCGATTCCTCGTTCTCAATGCTAGAGACGGCCTTTCTTCCTGTTAGAAGTTCAGCAAGAAGAACCCCAAATGCGAAAACATCGCTCTTTTCATTGAGTTGACCTGATCTGAAGTACTCGGGATCTAAGTAACCAAATGTACCACCTACCCTCGTTGTCAAGAGAGTCTCCTCGACAGATACCTTCTGATCTTGACAGTCCGAAATCTGATACTACCGCTCTATAGTTGTCGTCCAACAAGATGTTGCTCGACTTTATATCTCTATGAAAGATTGCCGTCGAGGCGTACGAGTGCAAGTAAGCAAGTGCACCAGCAATTTCTACTGCGATACGAAGGCGATTCTCCCAAGAAATAACCGAGTCATAATCCTCGTGAAGATGATAATGAAGCGTACCATTAGATACATACTCATAAACAAGCAGAGGAACCTCTGTCTCCAAACAACACCCTAACAGCCTGATTATATGCCTGTGCTTTATCTGTGAGAGAATGAAAACTTCATTTATGAATTGGCCTACTTGACTCTTATGAAGTATGTTAGCAATCTTTAGAGCTGCTATGCTTCCATCTGATAGCGTTCCTTTGTATACTGTGCCAATTCCTCCTTTGCCAAGAACACGGCTCTCACTGAAGTTATCTGTCGCCTTTTTCAATTCCTTAATCGTCATGAGCTTCGGTTCGTGTAGTACAGTTGCGGAGCTTGAGGCCATTTGCTGCTTTAATAGTAAACCTCCGTTCCCTTTGAAGTATTTTTGCTTCAGTTTTGTCTCATTTATCTTCTTAACTACCCAAAAAACCACTAAGATGACAAGTCCTATAGGCAAGCTAGTTCCTACATTCGCAACAAACATGAGTAATCTGAGTGCAAATCTAACAGCAACTTATTAAGTACGAAGACACGATGACTGAGGACTTACCTAAAATAGGCCGAACCAGTGACACGTGCGTTTCTAAGCAGGAGTAGCTTCCCTGTGTGTTAAGGCACCGGCTTCCACCAGGGCATGTGTGACCTTCCGGCCCATCGCACTTGTTGATATCTGCAATGATGGAGTCAGCAATTCGCCAGAAGTTTTCGTTTATGTTTCCAAAAGATAGTAAAAAACTTGATTAAAACTAGATTATGTTTAGCAATAATCTGGCTAAAAGCAGATTTTTCGAAGCAGCTATATAGGCGGTTCAGATAGTGGACTACCTTCACATCCATCTGATAGATAAGGATTTCCAGTGTAGCCATTTCGACATTACACTGGTAACCTACACCGAAACTGCTATTTCGACAATCTGTGTTCTGTCCACAAGCATAATCTCTCCTTCCTCCAGCACCTCACAACTTAAATTCCCGATTTTCCATTCCAGAATCAACGGAACATCATAGCTCGCATTGCATACCGACTTGTTGAAAACATCAAATTCTGCGTCAACAAAAGCCATGTATCCACAAGGACTATCAGCTGCAGAATACGAATCATTACTCATGGTCTCAACCCACAATGTCAAATTCGTCGCATAACTCGGTAAATTCGTACGGCAGCACCCGAACCGGTCACACGAAGAAACGCCTACAGGCGGTCCATCAGTATGGTTGCAAACAGACGCACACGCGCCAAGAAACTCGCCGTTAAAACCACCGAGAAGGTAAGCGTTCACGTCACAACCTACCGTAACAAACTTATTTCTACCGGTTGAGACCCTGAAATGATCATCTACGAATGAAACGTTCAAAGGGATCGTCAAGACGGTTTTGCCTGTCAACTTGTTTAGCTGAAAAGGCTGAACCTGAGCTCCTGTTACTCGAACGAAGTGATCTTGCACGGAGATGAAGTTCGTATCCCATTGTAACCGAGGTAGGAAAACAGAATGAGTTGATGTAGTGTTGTTGCAGGTGACTTCGAATGCTTCATCGAGGTAGCAGCCTCTGCGTGTGCCGAAAGGATACGGGATATCAAAGTCGCCACATCTCGTTTGGCAGCCTGATAGGCCTATGTCTGCTGTTGCTTCTTGGAGATGGAAGATCATCATCAAGAAGCAAAAGAGATAACATGCAAGCGAAAGCCGGTATCTCGCCATTTTCTTGACTAACTACAGACATGTAACAATATATAGTGAGCTTATATAAAAGGACATCAACTATATGATCATACTCAAATGGAACATGTCTAAGGAACTGAACTGGAACATACCTGGATAAAAACTGAATCTGGATACGAATGAATTTCGAAGATGTTGGTGATTTTAGTGTCATCAATTCATTTTAGTAGTAATGCGATCTGCTAGAGACTGATGCGATCTCTCGTTGAGCTCGGAACAAGTTTGGGTAGTGCGGAGTGCACGCTTGTTGAGCCAACGAGTTATCGACCACGAATACGAAGCGGGGGTCAAGGGGGCTTGTTCGTGAACTAACGTGACCTCTCGTTCATAACACTTCGTTCTGAACAGATACACCACTTCGTTAACACCTTTTCGCTTCTATTTATTGAAGCGATCAGTCTCCAAAACAAGTACAACGAAAACTCATACATCCTCTCTACTTTCTGATCGAAATTCATATTGCCTGAATAAGATTGCCTTCTTGGATTATCCCAACAAGGAATTCGTGTAACCCCGGCAACAACTGTAGGGTCGAATTATCTTGTTTGGAAAGTGACTACACGATCCAAAGAAGTATTCCAAGATTATCACACCCTATATTACCAACAAACAAACAAGATATTTTCTGATATACGATAATCATGGCTGGAGCAAGCGGGAGCTCTGTAAGGGAAATGACGAACAACTTCGGGAAACTGGAGAAGTTCCAAGGCGTGGACTTTAGACGCTGGCAGAAGAAGATGCACTTCATGCTTACGTCTTTGAAGGTGGGATACGTTCTGTCTACACCAATGCCGGAAGTGGAAGATGATGGACCAGTGGACCAACTCAGGCGCAGGTCCAAATGGGAGAACGATGACTATATCTGCAGAGGACACATCCTAAACAGTATCTCTGATTCTTTGTTTGATATTTACCAAACTGTTGAGTCTGCGAAAGAACTATGGGATTCTCTTGAAGCCAAATACATGGCAGAAGATGCTTCAAGCAGGAAGTTTCTGGTTAGCAATTTCAACAACTACAAGATGGTTGATTCGCGGTCTGTCATGGAGCAGTACAATGAGATCCTCCGGATTCTCGGACAATTCACACAATATGGTCTGAGGATGGATGAATCCATCTCTGTCTCAAGTATCATTGATAAGTTGCCTCCTTCGTGGAAAGAGTTTAAACACACTCTGAAACATGGAAAAGAGGAACTATCTCTGGTGCAACTTGGAAGCCATCTTCACATAGAAGAATCTCTGAGGGCTTCGGAAGAAAAGGGCAAAGGAAAGGAAGTTGCTGGACCCTCTGTCAATATGATCGAAGAGGGTAATAAGAACAACAAAGGAAAGAACAACAAATGGAAGAAGCGTGCTAGGAATGACAACAAAGGTTCCGGTTCTAACAAGAAACCGAAACTAGAATGTTGGAAATGTGGAAAACCTGGCCACTTCAAAAAGGATTGTCGATCTGGCAAGAAGCAAGACAACAACGCGAACGCAAGTGGTTCGGGAAAGGGTCCAACGGACCAATCCCATAACCAAGGTCAGAATTTAAATAGTGATATGAATAGTTTGATTGAATATTCAGTTTCACTTATTTCTGAAGCATACTATGTGCAGGATGATGCTATCGCGTGGTGGATTGATTCTGGCGCCACAACTCACGTTTGCAAGGATCGTGTCTGGTTCAAGAGACTTGTACCAGTGGATGACGGTTCTGTCCTCTATATGGGAGATGATCACTTCGCCCCCGTGGAAGGCAAAGGAGACGTGGAGTTAGAATTTAGTTCTGGAAAAACAATTACTTTGTATAATGTTCTTTATGTTCCTAAGTTAAGAAAGAACCTGATTTCAGGCCCTGTATTAAATAAGCTTGGTTACAAGCAAGTGTTAGAATCTGATAAGTTTACCTTATCGAAGTGTAGTTTGTACATTGGATCTGGTTATTATAATAATGGAATGTTTATGTTGAATCTTAATGGTATTTCGCATGATTCTAGTTCTGTATTTATGTCTTCTATGTCTTCTTCGAATTTGATTGATTCATCTTTATGGCATGCTCGTCTAGGACATGTACATTATAAAAGAATGCTTGAAATGTCTAAAGATGACTTGATTCCTAAGATTGATGGAAATGTAGGCAAATGTAATACTTGCATATTAACTAAGATCACTAGAAAACCTTTTAAGAGTATAATGAGAAAATCTGTCATACTTGAATTAATTCATAGTGATCTATGTGATTTGCATGCTACTCCATCATTAGGGAACAAGAAGTATGTTGTTACTTTCATAGATGATGCCTCTAGATTCTGTTATGTTTATATGTTGCATTCAAAGGATGAAGCCTTAGATAAATTTAAAATTTATAAAACTGAGGTTGAATTGCAACAAAATGGCTTGATTAAGACCTTACGCACAGATAGAGGTGGTGAATATTATGATCCTGTATTTTTCCAATCCGTAGGAATTATTCATGAAACTACGGCTCCTTATACACCACAACAAAATGGTGTAGCAGAAAGGAAAAATAGAGCTCTTAAGGAAATGGTGAATGCCATGTTATCTTATTCTGGTTTAAGTGAGGGATTTTGGGGAGAAGCCATGTTAACGGCTTGCCATGTTAACGGCTTGTTATTTGTTAAATAGGGTTCCTAACAAAAGGAACAAGACTACCCCATATGAACTTTGGTACAAAAAACGACCTAACTTGACATTTTTGCGAGTTTGGGGTTGTAGGGCCGTGGTTAGACTCCCGGACCCTAAGAGGAAAACTTTGGGCGAAAAAGGTATTGATTGCATCTTTGTTGGATATGCTGAGCATTCCAAGGCATATAGGTTTTATGTCATAGAACCTAATAGTTTTGTTTCTATTAACACAATTATAGAATCAAGAGATGCTATCTTTGATGAGAATCGTTTCTCTTCAATACCTAGACCAAAGTATGCTATACCAAATTCGGATGATAATTTACAAGATGATCATTCGAATGATGTACCAAATGAGACTCCTGAACCTCGTAGAAGCAAAAGAGCTAGGAAACCTAAATCTTATGGTTCTGATTTTCAACTCTACTTAGTTGAAGGATCAAGGGATCAGATTGAATCACAATACTCGTATTGTTACAGTATTGAGGAGGATCCAAGGACATATGATGAAGCTATTAAATCTCGAGATTCTGCCTTCTGGAAAGAAGCAATTAATGATGAGATTGGCTCTATCATGGAAAACAATACTTGGATCTTGTCTGATTTACCACCAGGTTGTAAACCACTAGGCTGCAAATGGATCTTCAAGAAGAAGATGAAAGTCGATGGTACAATTGACAAATTTAAGGCTCGGTTGGTTGTCCAAGGCTTTAGACAAAGGGAAGGAATCGATTACTTCGATACCTATGCTCCTGTTGCTCGTATCACTACTATTAGATTGCTAATTGCCTTGGCGGCTATTCACAATCTAGTAATCCATAAAATGGATGTCAAAACAGCATTTCTTAATGGTGATTTGGAAGAAGAGGTGTACATGAAGCAACCGGAAGGATTTGTAATGCCTGGACAAGAGAATAAAGTGTGTAAACTAGTTAAGTCATTGTATGGGCTGAAACAAGCACCAAAACAGTGGCATCAAAAATTCGATGAAGTTGTTTTGTCTAATGGTTTCATTCTGAACCAAGCGGACAAATGTGTATATAGCAAATTCGATGCATCTGGAAAAGGTGTAATTATTTGTCTATATATGGATGACATGTTGATATTTGGTACTGACCAAAATCAGGTAGATAGAACAAAGAAATTTCTGTCATCAAAGTTCTCTATGAAGGATATGAGAGAAGCAGACGTTATTCTTGATATCAAGATTAAACGGGAGAATAGAGGAATTGCTATCACGCAATCTCATTACATTGAGAAAATACTCAAGTAGTTCTATCTTGAAGATTGTTCTCCGGTAAGTACTCCCTTTAGTCCTGAAGAAAAGCTCATGCCACATAAAGGTAAACCTGTGGATCAGCTAGAATACTCAAGAGCCATAGGCTGCTTGATGTATGCTATGACGAGCACTAGACCGGATATTGCTTATGCGGTTGGTAAATTGAGCAGATTTACTAGCAATCCTAGTAGACACCATTGGCATGCAGTAACAAGGGTATTCAAGTACTTGAAAGGTACTATGAACCTTGGTTTGTCATATGTGGGATTTCCTTCGGTGTTAGAAGGTTATACGGATGCTAGTTGGATAAATAATGATGACAAATCCTCTACAAGTGGATGGGTGTTTTTGCTTGGTGGAGGTGCCATTTCATGGGCTTCCAAGAAGCAAACATGTATAACTGACTCCACAATGGAATCTGAATTTGTGGCCTTAGCCGCCGCTGGTAAAGAAGCAGAATGGCTAAGGAACTTAGTGTATGAGATTCCTTTGTGGCCTAAACCGATATCACCTATATCTATCCGTTGTGATAGTGCTGCCACCTTGGCTAGAGCTTATGGTCAAATTTACAATGGCAAGTCTAGACACTTGGGTGTTAGACATAGTATGATTAGGGAGTTAATCATGAATGGGGTGATATCCATTGAGTTTGTTCGGTCGCAACAAAACTTGGCTGATCACTTGACGAAGGGATTGGCTAGGGACTTAGTGAGTAAGTCAGCGATTGGGATGGGATTAAAGTCCATCTAAATCTTCTAATTGTGGTATACCCAATTCCCCTTTAATACAACGTTAGAGGCAGAATTCAATGTGGAAAGACCATCGTTAGAGATTGGAGCACAAGTGTTTATCTTCCCAAGGTATGTGCTCAGACCTGCAAGTGATGTAAGGTTGAAGTATATCTTCTTAATGGTTCTTTTGACAAATTGCAAATGCAGGTGCAAGACTAAAAGGACTACCTATGTAAGCATGAAGTTTCGCCGCTTCAAGAAGCTTGAACTTGGTTTCTATATGCTTATTAAGGGATAAGGACACATGGCTTGTATAGTGTCAAGTATAGATTGTAGATGTTGTAGAAACATGTGTGTATGATATCTTCAGGTATTCAAATGGGTTGAAGGGTTCAATCGGTACGACACCCTGATTCTCGAGTATTTGGAATGTGTATTGTACTAAGATGAAAATTCAATCGTAAGACATTTTCATTTATGCATTTGTTTGATCGTTATGTTTGTGTTTTACACTTGTATATATGTTTATGTATACTCAGTAGATCACGGATTACACTAAAATGGGGGGAATATGTTGGTGATTTTAGTGTCATCAATTCATTTTAGTAGTAATGCGATCTGCTAGAGACTGATGCGATCTCTCGTTGAGCTCGGAACAAGTTTGGGTAGTGCGGAGTGCACGCTTGTTGAGCCAACGAGTTGATGTAGTGTTGTTGCAGGTGACTTCGAATGCTTCATCGAGGTATATAGCAGTACTTGCAATTACACATTCTTTCTTGATGATATTGAACTTAAATACAGTAGTATATTACCAAAAACAAATAAGAACTGAATGTACTGTAACTTAACATTTAACAATTAGGCAGTACAAATTGAATGATCTAATATATAGTGGGGCTATATTTATATATGAAAGAGAGGAGAAGAGAAAAGAAGGGAGCTGAGGTTACCCGATTTATGAGGAGTAGTTTGCCATGGTTAATTTGATTGTTCTTCCTTCTCCGAATGAATGAATGAATGATGTCTTTGAGGTGGCGACAAACTGAGGAGTGAAGTGAATCATCAACAATTGCTCTAAAGGGAATTGAATTTTGGTTCTCTAGCTCACCAACAAAATTTTCATGGGGACCCAAACCAATTGCTTCTCTTGACTCTTGTTATCATGTGCTTCATCATGGCCTACTCTCTCTCGTCAGGGAATTTGTATTTTTTTGTCTCGAAATACTCGTAGTAGCTAGCTAGCACAAGTTTATTTACCGACTGGTTCAGCTTCTGGTACGCTCTTGAAGGATGATGACACGGATGCCGACCCGGTCAGGTGGCAAATTATATATGCATAATTTTCGAAAGTTTAGGGATTAAAATCGTAAATTTTATCTATAAAAATCTGTAATTACTTTATATAAAAAAATATTTTCCAAATTTTTTTGGGAGGGTGGTGGGGTCCGCCCCTGTACGTTGCTATGTCAAAATAAATATGTGTACGTCTAATTTATTTCTTATAATATATTAAATATGTACACTAAAATTTCTAAATTTGTTATCCATCTCATGGACTCGAAACAAACAAATAAATAAATGAACAAATTAATACTCGATTTTCGAAAAGAATAAAAAATTAATACTCGTATTATTTAGTTCAATGAAACCATAAATAAATAACACCAAGTAAGAAACTATATACGTAAATAAACACAAATCCAACAAATAAGCGGAAATGTGGTTTATGTATTTCAAGACAGAAGGCAAAGGCAGCAGCAGCAGATTCTTGGTCAAGTAATGAAGATGGGAATTCATTATTAGGTTTACGCAACATTAACGCTTGGACACTCTTTTTCCCTGTCATAGGTTTTACCCATTGGGTTTTTCTATGGTAGGGTTTTAACGAGGTCTGCGGTTGCAACCGTGGTATCTAGCTCACGGGTTATGTCTTCTTTGTTTGCTTTTTCTTGGCGTTCGTGGCGTAGTGCTTAAATTATCTAGTCTCTGTCGTTGTATTCATTATTATACTGTATTCTTATTACCATGTAATGAAGATGAGAATTCATTTAATTATTAGCCCTTTCATGTTTAAATTAAATTCCTGCTTAATTCCATGATAAGTTGCATCAGAAAAAGAACATAAAACATACTATGTTGTTGTACTATTTGAGTTAATACTCAAACCAAACAATTCTTATCTCATATATCATGCTGTAACAACAAAGTAAATGCAATGATACATAATCGACGTCGTACCTCATAGATCGATGTCTAATTAATCACTCGTTGGCTAGCACCATTTCCCTCGAATAATCATGGTGAGCTTTACGAACAAGCTGATAAACTCCGGTGCAACCCAAAGCGAAGTTGTTGCAAAACAGATTCCAGTTCCTTGGTGTAATCACCATGCAATAGCGTGCACCGATAAAACCAGCAACAGCGAACGCTGACTGCTGTGGGTATGAAACTGTGTCAGGTGGATTGGAAAAGTTGAAAATGTTTACTCCCAATCAAAGTTTATTTGAACGTTGGCGCCCAGAAGTGAATGGTTTTCGGCCCTGCTGGATGGTTCCACAAACCTCCAACCAGCTTCCGACTCACCATTGCTTCACGATAACTAGACAAGGGATGCTGAAAGAAAGAAGGAAGCACTGAATGAATATAAGGTTTGCGCGTTTCGCGTGAGTATTTAACAATACAAGTAGTTGGTGAGATTTTATATATCTCCAAAATCGTTCCATATCTTTATGACAATGAACTTCAATGAAAAATCTGTTTGCTACTGTTGCCAGCCTGCTGCCTGACTTTTAGTCCATTAGCTCTCACTAGCATTACAAACCAGAATACTACACCTTCTATATTTCATTATGGATACAAAGGGTGCTTGAGCTCAAACAGAGATGACAGGGCAATATATATATATATATATTTATATGTATATATGAATCAAAGGTCACAATTCACAAGAAAGGTAAAGATGAAACGAAATGACATAACATTAACTACTGAACTGAAAGAGTAATGGTCCTAGTGGAATGGTTCCAAAAAAGTAACGAAGTTTTTATCACACGTAAAGCAACTCATACAATGATATGGTCAGAGGATTCTGGGAGAGTTGGTTCAAAGTTCTACCTATATACCATGGCGCTGATACCATGTAAACTGCACTGTATTATTGAATTGAAAAAGATGATTACAGTTACAGTCGTTCAGATTGAAGAGAAAATGGAAAGAGAATGGAAGAAGATAAGCAACTATACTACAGTTTCTCCTTTTATATAGGGAAACAGAGGTACTACTTTCAAGAAAGAGAGTACCACTCTCAACCCTAGAGTACAACATATGGAACCGGATGTACGACTTAATCTGGAGATCTTTCCTTTTCTATCTTGAGTCGTCTGTCTTCTATTTGTCTCAGTTCGGATGTTGTTGATTGTTCACACAGGTCACGATATGGACGTCGCTTACCAAAACCATTAGGAAAGATACTTTACGTTATATTACCATAGTGAAACAGAGTCAACATTGTGCAAAATATATGAACAAACACAAAATGCTTTAAAACATTTAAGTGAAAGCTGTGATATAATGTGAATCAGCTCTAGTTTTTCTAGTAGTGAACTTGGTTCTTAAAATTGTATGTCCATCTAATAAATTGCTTTATTAAGCTACAAAATGTATTTCTATTTTATCTACAAAAAGATATGGTTCCTTCAATGAAAGAGTATAAAGATCAGCACCAGAAACAAAATCACACGGAAGAAGGTGAGCTGATAATTAATATTTCGAAAATTTATGCATTGGTTCCGAAAATTTCGAGTCCCGAAAGCTAGGTACCTTAAACGGACCATTTCAAGTAATCCTTGTTGGTGTACATAGGAACTTACTTGGAGAGTTGGAGTGCTTCTAAAATCCGTAGAAATCTAAAATTCGGAAGGTAGTTAATGGACATCTCTGACGTGTGGAAAAAGATCATTGAGCGGGTGGTGAAATCACAAACTAACCTCTTCTTAATCAAGTCAGGAATCAGTGAGTGAATACTGACTCGGCGTTCATTCACAAGGGTGTTTAGTTGTTTAACTATACAAATGTCCCTCAAGATTAGGACCTCCTCTTGCGAACCACACGAAGTCACTAGAATATTTGTTACTAAAATTCATTTGCGAAAGAATTATAAATAATATTTTGTTATGGGGTTATTTTTAATAAACACTCTTGGTGAAGGGTGTGATAGTTGAAAATTAGAATATTTGTTACTAAAATTCATTTGTGAAATAATTATAAATAATATTTTGTTATGGGGTTATTTTTAATAAACACTATTGGTGAAAGGTGTGATAGTTGAAAATGTATATATATAATAAGTGGAGAGGCCAACAACAGGTTTCGAACTCATGATCTCTCGGCTGAGAGCTGGAAACTCTTCCATTGGACAATTGCATCTTTTGATAAAAAGTTGTGTTGCAACATGAATAGATAGGTTCTGGAGCGAGGAGTTACTTTCTCAAGAGTTTCACCTCTTCGTTTACAACCTTTCAAAACTATAAATAAAAAACCTCATATTTGGATTCAAATATAAATTTTCGAATTTGCAGATAGAAATCCACATGTCTCCTTCTTCTTTTCTAACATTCTAAAAGCTTGTCTTTCCATATTATAGTAGTCCACCCGAGAATCGTATTTCAAGTGCTTGTATACGATCTCACTGCAGTTTTATCTTGAGAGACTGTTCGCTCGATAACTGTAGCACCGAGAGCAAAGCGAATAAAGTCTTAAGGATAGAGTGCTGACGCTCGACTCTGCAAATTTGTTGCTTTATTCTTTTCTTTGTTCTTTTTCAATTTATGCATTTCGATACGTCCCTATTTGCTCCCTATATATTTTCCAACAACTTAAGACTTTATTTCGAAGTATCGTAGAATGTATGCTACTGGAATTAATCCCCTGCTCATGTTCATGAGAAGCTTCGGCATTTCAAGTGAGACAGCTGCAGTATAAGCCATCAATGATACAAAAGAGCAATAGTCAAGAATGAAGATGACAAGAAAAGGAACCAAATTGAAATTGTGAGAGAATAATGAAGAGAAAAATGAAAGCAACTAGAAAGATTAAGGAAAACTTAGAGCAATCCATAAAAATGGAAGTTTTTTTTGGGTTTAGTTGAGGCTTTAATCCCAAAAGAAGTCGTAAATGCCTCCAATGGGGGCTTCTTAGGGGCTACTAAATGGTAGCGCATGGCAAAGGGCTACTAATTAGTAGCCCAAAAGAAACCCCAAATATGGGACCCACAATTAAAACTCCAAATAATATGTACTACTCCCTCCCATTTTTACTCTACATATAACATATGAGACCCACAATAAAGTCTAAATAAGACTTCATTTGTTTGTGACTTTTTTAAGCTTATAATGTTTAAAAGTCTCTATTTAAGCCCCAAGTATAAAGAATGCAAATTTGTGAGAGCGGCTTAAAATATAATTATAATTGTAGTCCATTACAAAATAATGTTTCATCGTAGCTCAGCATATTTTGTCTTGTTCATAAAATAATATCAATAGTTTGGTCCTATCTTATCTATCACACGACAACCTTATTAAATTTTAACTACTACTCATCTATCTCAATTATTTATTTAATTTTGATTTTGTTGACTTTTTATGTCCTGTTTGAAATACGTTTACTCCTAAACTACTGAGAAATTAATTTATAAAATTATATTATGAAAATATAATGTATTTATTTTCATTATATAATTTCATTTTATTAATTATTTTTCGTTAAGATTTAAAATTTATTAGAGGTCAAATGGAATTACGAAAATGTCAACAAAATAAATATAAATAAATAATGGGACGGAGGGAGTAATTGCTTATGTTTTCGCTCTGAGTGGATGGACGGAGGAAGATGGAATCAAATAGACACACGAGACTCAATCTTCATAAATAAATAAGTACAGTATATTACTTCCTCCGTCCCGTATAAGTATTCGATTTATTTTTAACTTTTTTTTTAGTCTATGTTTGACTTCGAATTAATCATATCTTACTGAAAAATAAATATT
Source organism: Plantago ovata (assembly GCA_028274465.1). Lineage (NCBI taxonomy): Eukaryota > Viridiplantae > Streptophyta > Magnoliopsida > Lamiales > Plantaginaceae > Plantago > Plantago ovata. The sequence continues at coordinate 8,320,131 of CM051456.1, read as the reverse complement.
TAAACTTATATTATGAAAGTGCAAATCTTATATTTTCATAATATACAAACGTACATGACAATATGTAGGCTAAATTTGGTGAGCCTTAATTCGCCAAAGTGCTCTAGAGCGTGACTAGTTTGCAAATTCGATGCTAAAGTGTGAATTAAAGTTTGTGTCAAACTTACATGACAATTTAGGCTAAAATTAGAGGACACTATGAATAATTTTTCCTGATGATCTGAACTGGTAAGGTTAATGTATCATGGTTTTGAATATATAAATTACGATAGTACTATAAATTTATTGATAAAAAATGCAATAAAGTTAACCATTGAATTGCAGTTGAATTTTGGCTAGCGGAGTTCAAAGTCTCATTATCAAACAAGGTCATAACATTCATTTAATTTATTAGAAAAAGTAAACATAATTTTGAACAAATGAAATGTTAAAATCAATAAAATCCCATATTAGTTAGTGTAGCTTAGGAGCCAGTAGTAACACAAAGTCCAATCTAGAACTTAGACTGTAGCTTATCGACCACTCCAGTATCCACTTGGAACGCCTTAGCAAGAAGATCATCTGGCAAGGACGGATCCGAACCGAAAACTGCATTACCAATCGTGATCACGCCTGGATTCTGGCTGCTAAGACCTGCAATCGCGACTGCCTTAGAGTCCCCGGTATTTCTCTAGAAATGCACAAGACCCTCTGGAAACACGAAAACGTCTCCTTCTCCTAGTACTTTTGAGATGAGATTGTTTCCTGGATTGGATGTGACAAATCCTACTTCAAGCTCTCCTTCGATAACTGTTAGGATTTCAGTTGCGCGGGGGTGAGTATGAGGAGGGTTGACTCCACGGGGTGCAAAGTCGATACGAACCATTGAGATCCCAAGTGTGTTAAGTCCTAGTAATAATAGAAGGAAACAAATTAAAGTAAGTCAACAAAATTGGGAGCCACTCTTGATCCTACGGGTTTTCAATTACCTGGAATCTGGGTTACGGTTACTGGAGTCACTCTTGATCCTACGGGGTTAGAAGTGTTTCCCTCCTTATCGAGGCCGGTGAACAAGAAATCGTCTGATTTTGCGCTCTTTGGATCCTTGCAAATCAGACCGTTCATTAGTACGTACCGTTCCGTGTACAAATGAAAATAGATGCGTCCTGTCGCTACATCATTTACAAACATAAATCGAGATGTCAATAGAATTTCAAAACCAACTATTAAAATGAATATAATAGTGCCATGTAATGTTTAAACGAATTGTATCGTACAACATGTAAAGTAATCGTATCGTACCGTGGACCACCGGAGGGGCAACACATAAATCTTGGAGAGGACTTGGGTCAGATGCCCATGCAAGTGAACAAGAAGTTGCGACCAAGATGAATCCTAATGCAAGAAACTTGGACGCCATTTAATTAGTAATTAATGTAAAATTAGAGTACCTTGTTTTGATTATAGCACATGCTAACGATCATGAAGCTTCTTATAGGTCTAGTCGAGTGGAGAGATTAATTACACGTTGTGCCGTCCGCATAGCATCGATGAGAATAAATGTCTATTCTTTTCGTTAATGACAATAATGTCCTATATAAGAAGGGTAACTGTGTCATTGGCTATACAATAATCATCGACGCATGTCGGTAATTGTATTTTTAATCTGTCTTTGTTTCATTTTCTTGTTCACATGGAAAAATTCATGCAATGATCTAGTACCATTCTCAATGTAGCAGTGGTAAATCAATTGTTCTTACAATTGCTAGTTGCACTTGCTCGATCAGTTTTTCATAATGCTCATAACTCGTAGTCATAGATAGATACACCTATAGTGTGTTTTTTAATCAATAAAAAAGCTACTTAATTAAGACTCTTAAAATAACATTTTGAACCCGAATAAACTTAAATTGTTATTCTTTGATTAGTTCATTTTATTCCGCTGAAAAAATTATCACTTTATTAATATTTTGGGATTTTATACATTTTGTTGTATTTTCTTTTAAATATGAATAGTATCGGGTATAGTTGATCAATGTTAAGAATGAGTACTATATTATATGCACATGAATATGATTCATAGCTCTTACATTTTTATTATATGAAATTCGGAATTCAATCCATTATTTAAGACGTAGAAATTGAAATTTATAGGGGGCGAAATTATATATATATATATATATATATATATATATATATATATATATATATATATATATATATATATATATATATATATATATATGATTATTCTATTTCTTTCCTATATCGGTTTATCCCTCGGATCAAACTCTTGTGGTTAGTCCATACAAAGTTTGCAAGTATCTTCAAGAAATGATAAAGAGACGTTTGAAAGATCGAGTACTTGATGAATTTCATAAATTTCAAGACCAAATGTTGAAAGCCTTGTAAATATGCAACTAGAAGTACTTTTAGTTTGGAAAGGAGTATACTTCAAATTAGTACTTCCTCCGGAAACTTAATAGTTTTACACTTTGTTTTTGTTGACTTTTTTATGTTCGGTTTGACCTCAAATTAATCATAATTGATTATGAAAAAATTAATTTTAAATGTTATATTATACAAATATAAGAAGTATACTTTCATAATATAATTTTTTAAACTATCTTTTCGTAACGAGTTATTATTAATTTGAGGTCAAATCGGGCATCGAAAAGTCAACAAAAATAAAGTGTAAAACTATTAAATTTCCGGAGGAAGTAGTAGTTAACAACATAACATATAGACACATAGTGAACAAAACAGATTACAACATACAAAGAATCAAATAAATGGCAGCTTAATTTCTATGAACCAACGCTGCATGCAATCTCACACAACATTTTACAGCTATAAACTCAGAACTTGGCCTGAATCAAATCAACAGTCTGGGTATCGGTCTGGAACGACTTAGCAAGAAGATCGTTAGCAATGGCAGGATTCGACCCGAAAACTGAATTTGCAATCGTAATCACACCCGGATTCTGGCTGCTCAGAGCCACTATTGCAACAGCATTGGTCTTTCCAGTGTTCCTCTGGTAGTGAACGAGTCCTTTCGGGAACACAAACACGTCGCCCTTCTGAAGTACTTTGGCAGTGAGATTGTTGTTCGGGTTGGAGGTGACGAATCCCACTTCGATTGTGCCCTCGATGACTGTCACGATTTCAGTTGCGCGAGGGTGAGTGTGTGGTGGGTTGACTCCCCATGGAGCAAAGTCTATGCGGGCCATGGAGATTCCGAGCGTGTTGAGTCCTGGAATCTGGGATACGGTTACTGGAGTGACGCGTGAGCCGACTGGGTTGGATGTGCTGCCTGGAATGTGAAGCCCACTGAAGGAGAAATCGCTCGCGGTTACTAGTGTTGGATCCTTGCAGGCAAAGCCATTGACAAAAACTGAACCAAAGAAAAGAAATGTGTTAGCATAATTAAGTGAAGTTCGCGAAAAAATAATAAGTTGGAAGAATTAGCAAGGTATTATAGTTGTAGCATACCAGGGCCTTGTGTACGGCAACACAGAAATCTTGAAGCGGGCTAGCATCAGATGCGAAAGCTACTGAACAAGTAGCAATCAAGAAAACGAGCACCAGAAATTTCGAGGCCATGTTCTTTCTTCTGTGTGATTTTCTAAGTCAGAAAGGTTCAAGAGCTATGAACTGATTGCTGAGCTGTAGTATGTTTCTGAGATGGAAATAGGCTTATGAAAGGCGGAAATATATAGGGGATGGTTTTCGATGTAATGCCGGCCTATTATCGATAAGTACAATATAGAAAGAGTCTAAAAGTTAAGCATTTTCAATGATGTAAACAGAGTTGAAGAGTTCAAACAGATATTATATCCTGCTGTAGCTTTGGATTGAGCTTGTATTTTGGCTGTTCTGCCGTATAGAGAATCAAGAAAATGTCAAACTATACTAACATACAGATGTTCCTCGGAAAATATATGCAGTTTCTTCTGCTCATCGTGGCGAAGACCTGATTCTTCACCTCCAGTTACATGGATAAGTAGAATTCCAGTTCCGAGGGCCTAATGGCGGTGGGAACTTCATAGCCCAAGTTCTTGATACGGAAACTATCTTCGTGTGATGGCATGTGTCGTCATATTCGTATTGGTCTTGTGCAAGTTTATGTTCTTTCTGATATCTGCAAGCCTCTGAAGATGACTAGCTACTTGAACAAACTGTCTAATGTACAGGATTCTAGGCCTTGCTGTTCATGTTTGCTGGACTATACTATTTTGGCAGTTTGCTGCTGAATATATAAACCATCAAGAACATTTGAAACTATATATGTGGACTTGTGATAATATTCTTTAATGTTACCTTAAACAATAAACTATATCCTTAATCCGGCAACAGTAACCATTATCTGCATGGACAGGACAGGCAACTAATAATGTGCACAAAACTGCTGCTTTTACGGCTTCAACGCGTACCAATGAAAAAAGTTCATTTTGTCTACTTTAAGATTGCTTCCTTCAGCTAATCTTGGGCTAAGATGGTCTATATAAAGCAGCCTCAACTTAGCTTCTTCAGCACCTCAAACAACCATCTGCATTGAAACTTAAACAGTTCTCGTAAAGGAACGATAAAGAAAGAAACATAATGGCATCTCAACTGGTTCTTTTAGTGATTCTGATAGCAACTTGCTCAGTTGTTTTAGCATCTGATTCAAGTCCTCTTCAGGATTTCTGTGTTGCTGATCCTACTGGCTCAGGTTTTACATATATACTTTCGAGTTTTGACTGTTTTTGTTCTTGTTGTTACTTCATAGCTTCTTCTCTGATTTCTTGATGTACTAATCCTTTGCAACTATAAACATGCAGTATTCGTAAATGGTTTCGCATGCAAGGCTCCCATGGTTGTAACTGCGAATGACTTCTCGTTTAGTGGACTTCACATGCCAGGTAACACTTCCAATCCAGTCGGCTCACGAGTCACTCCAGTCACAGTAACCCAAGTTCCAGGACTCAACACGCTCGGCATCTCCATGGCCCGCATTGACTTTGCTCCATGGGGAGTCAACCCTCCTCACACGCACCCTCGTGCAACTGAAATCTTGACAGTTATTGAAGGGACGCTCGAGGTGGGGTTTGTTACCTCCAACCCGAACAATGGCCACATTATGAAACTACTTCATAAAGGTGACGTGTTCGTGTTCCCAAAAGGACTTGTTCACTACCAGAGGAACACCGGAAGAAGCAATACCGTTGCCATTGTAGCTCTGAGCAGCCAGAATCCTGGTGTGATTACGATTGCAAATTCAGTATTCGGGTCTAGTCCTGCTATTGCCAATGATCTTCTTGCCAACTCCTTCCAGACAGATACTAAGACCATTGATTTGATCCAGGCCAAGTTCTAAGCAACCTGCGAAAGAAAGAAAGGAATTGTGTTAAGAGTCTGTTTGCTTATTTTCGAATTGTTATTCGTTTTCATTGTCATTTCTACTGTTGGTGTAATGAAATCTGAATCATAGCCTAAAAACAACAAACATATGTTTGCTATCCTAGTTCTGATATCAACGAGAACTTTGAGAGTTAACTATAATCTTTATATGCAATTCTCTGGTACAAATAACAAACACTTAAAGCAACAATCAATAAGATAATCAAAATCAACAATCAACATGGGCTACACCTACACACAAACTTTTATTCCAATCAGTAGCCTAAAATATCAACCTGTAGCTGTTTATGACCATAAGGAACACATGGAACATTATGAAACTACTTCAGAAAGGTGACGTGTTCGTGTTCCCAAAAGGACTTGTTCACTACCAGAGGAACACCGGAAGAAGCAATACCGTTGCCATTGTAGCTCTGAGCAGCCAGAATCCTGGTGTGATTACGATTGCAAATTCAGTATTCGGGTCTAGTCCTGCTATTGCCAATGATCTTCTTGCCAAGTCCTTCCAGACAGATACTAAGACCATTGATTTGATCCAGGCCAAGTTCTAAGCAACCTGCCAAAGAAAGAAAGGAATTGTGTTAACTGTCTGTTTGCTTATTGTCGGATTGTTATTCGTATTCATTGTCATTTGTACTGTTGGTGTAATGAACATTCCATTTCCTCAATCAAAGATAATTTAATTTTTCCACAATCCCAAAGACTACATATTAATATGTATACTGTACTTAGTAGCTCAACATTTTATTTTTGCGCTATTGTTCACTATATTGGCAAAATTGTTTCAAAGTACTAAAAATTGGATAATAAAGAGTATATAAATTGGACATGTTGCTCGTTTTCCACAATCGCAAAGTACTGATCAAGTAGCAAAAATGGATTTTACACTAATTATAAATTCATTATTCTCGTTGCTCGTTTTTCGATTTTTCCTTGTTGGCCTGTAAAGCTTAAATTATCTTATATTATTATTTCTTGTTCTATTTTGCTCTTCCAGATCATTTCTTTGTTTGTATAGAAAAATGTAGATTTTCTATACGAGTCGGCCAGCCACAAAAGAGACTTACATGCATGTGTACTTGGTGTCTCGGTTGTAATTTAATATTGAAGGGATGATCATGGTTCCGACTTGGCCCTTGTTGTTACTAGCGATTAGCGAGTATAACTTATCGGCCGGATGTTGAAAACTATCGGTTTGGGAAAACCATATTGAGCCCTCTATTGTCATGACTTGTGAGTGAATATTTAAACTTGTATGAATGGTGATGACTTTTGGAGGGAATATTGACTAAAGGCTAATTAAGCCCTGCTTTAGGGTTTAGGAGGAAACAATTTAACTAAAAAAAAAAAAGAAAAAAATTGGAATTTTTCTGGGGGCACCCCGGGCTGGAACCCAGCCCAGCCATGGGCTGGATCTGCTCTTGATTCCGTCCAACTCGTTCCAGGCCGCTTTAATTTGTTCCAGACTTCCAGTTCATCCTAATTCTGTCCAAATCATTCCAAATCGCCACATCATGAACCAGGTGGACTGCAGAACCAAAATCGCGGCGCTCTATAACGCTCTAGGACGAATTATCATGCCATGTCAACATTCGAGGACCGTATATCAATTTTGGTGGACCAAAATCGCAGAGGACTTCGACATGAGGACCAAAAGTGTAATTTACCCAATATTGCATACATGCATGCATTGGGTATTTTGGGTTCTAGTGCATAAAATCCAAACTCGTGTTAAATTATAAGTCCTTAATGTACTTAATCTCATGAATCCAAAGATAAATAATTTCTACGTTAATTAAAAGTCCCGAAATATATATATATATATAGATAGATAGGACAATTTAATTCGTAATTAAATTACCTGCTGCTCGGAATTGAAACTGGCCTGGAAAACTTTTTTAAGTACGGAGTAGATCAAGGTTAATTGTCCTATAGCTAGCTACGTACCATGCCGATGAAGCAGCAGCTGCGTATCAAATACAAAAACAAGCTCAAGAAAAAATTCAACCTAAAGGCCGAACTCAGTAGTGGTGAGGTCCGTAACCCCAGCAGCTTCGTCCACCACCTCAGGCTCGACAAACCCGGCCGTCAATGTCTAGCTTCCAACAAGGATGGTGACTGGCTTCTCTTTATCGACACTGTATGCAATAAGAATTACTCTACTTTCGAACCTTTCCTTTGGAATATGCGATCCAAACTCAAGGTACGTACAATTTCTCTATTTTTTTTTAAATTTTTTTTGTAATTATTATATTTAAGTAATTTACTAATAACTACAAATAAATTTAGTTCAACTTTAATAAGTTAAGTTCAATTCAATTTTGTTCGGACGAAAATAACAGTTTGTAATTGTTGACTAGGTAGAGCTTCCGAGTCTTCCGGAGTCACCGGAAATCTTCTCCAAGGCTATTATTAGCTGTGACACTACCCTTTCATGCCGGAAACGGATGAGACATGGTTGTTGCGAATATCTAGTAATTTTATTTGTCGTTGACCATCCATCTTATTTTTGGTGTTCTGAGTCGGAGAAAGAGTGGGACTACGTCTTCGCTTCAAGGCAAAGAGGGGACGTACTTAGTGATGTCGTTTCTTTTGATTCATCAAAAGATAACGTGGAATTATATTTCGCCATCACGATATCTGGAAGTTGTAAGGTTCCAAAACAACGCATAGGAATGGAATCTCCTAACCGATCCCGTTTGTTCAAGAGAAGATTAGTTGTGAATCATCAAGAAGAGGGGGATAAGTTGTTTCTGATGGAACGCAAACCTCAATGCCCGTGGCAGGTGTATGAGGTTAATATTTCACAGCGGGAGATGGTGAGAGTGACTAATCAGTTGGAAGGAATAGTGGTGTTCTTGCGTGGGCAGCACTCGGCTACGTATCCCCACGATCCAGACTCTGGACTTGTCGGAAATTGCATATGGTATACTGAAGACGGAGATGACGACAACTTCTATGTGTTGTGCCTTGCTAATAACAGCATTTCTACCATTAAAAGAAAACAACCTCATTCAGGGTTTCCACTTTGGTTTTTGAATATGACCAATCCAGGGATAAAATGGTTGAGGTACGTAACGCATGCATATAATGTTTTATGCCTATATATTTCCTTTAAATATATATACCTTCATAATATATATATATATGACTTGTAGATTCGATGATGATGAAGATGTGCATAAAAATGATGATGCCATTATTTTTGAGGAATTAGTTCCAGCTGAGAAGGGCCAGGAAATTACTATGCCAGTGCATTATTCCGATACAAGTTCGGTTCTTGTCAACATGATTCGCAAACTTCCGCATGACATACAGATGTTGATCACACAATCTTTTCTTAGTGCAAGGGACTATTCGAATTTTCGTCTAGTGTGTAGAGAGTGGGGAGAAATAGCACGCCCTATATGTTGGAGACCTGATGATTCTGCGTCTGTTGAGTGCCCTTGGTTACTATCCTTCAAAGAAAATGATGCATGCACGACATTGATTGATCCTAATTCTAACATGACATATTACAATCGCAACCCGGAATTGTCAGGCTGCACAATTCGCTACTCCAAAGATGGATGGCTACTTGTTACTAAAGGTAAAAGCACAATATTTTTCTTTGAGCCTTTTAGTCGAACCAACATTAGCCTACCTGATTTCCCGCGTAGTGATGCAGTTGATTGGATGTCTTTTTCTTCTTCACCAACATTATCTCCCAATTGGGTCATCATTGCAATTCATTGCTCGTGGAGAACGCTTCGTGTAGTGTCTTTGAGGTCAGTTGATGAGAAATGGGCGGATGTTATACTTGATATTGAAGAGACGTTCCTCTTCTCTAGTTGTAATCCGGTCTTTCATGACGAAAAGTTCTATTATTTAGGTGAGGATGGAAGGTTGGCTACCTTTTGGTGGGAACGGGACTTAATCGTGAGAAATACTTTGGCTATCGATGGGAAATTTGAGTTTCTTCTTGATAAGCAGACACGTTATTTGGTTTCTTGCGAAGATGACCTATACCTAGTCGTCATTGGACCACCTCTGGGCCAGTTTGTGAGAGTGTATGTCATGAATCTGGCTTCACTAAAATGGGAGGAAGTGAAAACTTTGAAGAATTTTTCGGTGTTCCTTAGTGAAACGTCATCCTTTGCTATCCGAATCACGCAGAAAGAAAAGCAAAGTACAATCAACCTCCCGTTGTTTGTTGAGAATCATCACCTCTTTTACAAGTTGGATTCTTCAGAATTCAGATATTATGATAATGATGATGATATTTTCATCAACCGGGATATTCATGCCAGGAACGAGTTGCCCTATAGTACTTGGATTGAGCCAAAAGTTATTAGAGTTTGTAAGTACTAGTAACTAATAGTAATTACTTGCACAATATTCCACAACTTTTCAGAATGTAAAATACGTTTTACTATTAATTTGATTTATTTTTTTTTAAAGGTTAAAAATAATACGAAGTACTTCATAAATAAAAACGTGCGAATTTAAGGTCCTACAAAACGGACAGTAGGTACGTATACGAATTCAGAAATTTATCCCTAATGCATGATGATATGTATATTTGTGATTATAATTGGTGTTACAACTTTGGTACACGGTCTCATACATGTCAATTGAATTTGACAAAAACCAATAATAAAATTGAGTACAAAAAACACTACACCAGGAGAAATCTCTCTCCTCTAACAAACTTGCACAGACTGATACACCCAGCGGATGCATGTGGTCTCACTATATAACCACCATTGCTCTCTGTGAAATTTAATCACGCACTCTCACACACAACAACACTCAACAAATTTAAACACACCTGTCATCATCCCCAATGGCAGAGAAGAACAAAAAAACTCAAGTTGTTGCAGGTGAGGCCTCCTCTCATCCAGATGCTGCTGCTGCTGCATGTCTGGTTTCTGTGAGTCCAGCCCCCAAGCTTCCTGACATTGAAATAAAGTTTGCTAACCTTAATGATCGTGATATTGATAGAGAGGAGGAGTTTCTCGGTAAGTATGAGAGGAAGAAGAAAGTTTGCTAACCTTAATGAAGATGAGAATTCATTTAATTATTAGCCCTTTCATGTTTAAATTAAATTCCCGCTTAATTCCATGATAAGTTGCATCAGAAAAAGAACATAAAAAATACTATGTTGTTGTACTATTTGAGTTAATACTCAAACCAAACAATTCTTATCTCATATATCATGCTGTAACAACAAAGTAAATGCAATGATACATAATCGACGTCGTACCTCATAGATCGATGTCTAATTAATCACTCGTTGGCTAGCACCATTTCCCTCGAATAATCATGGTGAGCTTTACGAACAAGCTGATAAACTCCGGTGCAACCCAAAGCGAAGTTGTTGCAAAACAGATTCCAGTTCCTTGGTGTAATCACCATGCAATAGCGTGCACCGATAAAACCAGCAACAGCGAACGCTGACTGCTGTGGGTATGAAACTGTGTCAGGTGGATTGGAAAAGTTGAAAATGTTTACTCCCAATCAAAGTTTATTTGAACGTTGGCGCCCAGAAGTGAATGGTTTTCGGCCCTGCTGGATGGTTCCACAAACCTCCAACCAGCTTCCGACTCACCATTGCTTCACGATAACTAGACAAGGGATGCTGAAAGAAAGAAGGAAAGCACTGAATGAATATAAGGTTTGCGCGTTTCGCGTGAGTATTTAACAATACAAGTAGTTGGTGAGATTTTATATATCTCCAAAATCGTTCCATATCTTTATGACAATGAACTTCAATGAAAAATCTGTTTGCTACTGTTGCCAGCCTGCTGCCTGACTTTTAGTCCATTAGCTCTCACTAGCATTACAAACCAGAATACTACACCTTCTATATTTCATTATGGATACAAAGGGTGCTTGAGCTCAAACAGAGATGACAGGGCAATATATATATATATATTTATATGTATATATGAATCAAAGGTCACAATTCACAAGCAAGGTAAAGATGAAACAAAATGACATAACATTAACTACTGAACTGAAAGAGTAGTGGTCCTAGTGGAATGGTTCCAAAAATGTAACGAAGTTTTTATCACACGTAAAGCAACTCATACAATGATATGGTCAGAGGATTCTGGGAGAGTTGGTTCAAAGTTCTACCTATATACCATGGCGCTGATACCATGTAAACTGCACTGTATTATTGAATTGAAAAAGATGATTACAGTTACAGTCGTTCAGATTGAAGAGAAAATGGAAAGAGAATGGAAGAAGATAAGCAACTATACTACAGTTTCTCCTTTTATATAGGGAAACAGAGGTACTACTTTCAAGAAAGAGAGTACTACTCTCAACCCTAGAGTACAACATATGGAACCGGATGTACGACTTAATCTGGAGATCTTTCCTTTTCTATCTTGAGTCGTCTGTCTTCTATCTGTCTCAGTTCGGATGTTGTTGATTGTTCACACAGGTCACGATATGGACGTCGCTTACCAAAACTATCAGAAAGCAAGCGGAAAAAGTAAGAAGAAAACATCTTTAGCAACTTTCTGTTTATTGCTCTATATCTGAAATTTTTGTATATGTGTTACAAGAACCTAACAGGGGTATTTATACTACCAATCTACAGCTATACAAAGCTAAACTACAATCTAATAAGACAAGTAAAACGATCACAAGACAGGATAGATGATTCGCCCAAGGTTAATTTGGTGTTGTCACTGTCATTGCTCGTTTCCCCAATTCTTCCTGTGATAAGAACCCTAAGCGAGTTCAACCAGAAAGAAGAAGACTGCTTCCAGTTTCCAGCCGCCTAGTATTATTGATGTGCTCGTACGCTCTGGACGTCTTAAGTTATATATTTTGGTCTTCTTCTTTCTGGTCTTCATATTTTCTTTCCCTTTGGTCCTTGAAATCTTTTTAGTTTTGTATTTAGGTCTTTTATTAATAGCATTTTGACCCACAAAACTTTCTTTATTCCAATATTCCCCCTCAAGATGGGAGTATATGTTTCTTACACCCATCTTGCTCAACATTTTTCTCAAGTCAGCGCCTGAGATTGCTTTTGTAAGAAAATCTGCAAGCTGATTCTTGCTTCCCACAAAATGTACTTTAATGGTTCCTTCTTGGACCTTTTCTCTGATGAAATGCACATCAATTTCTATGTGTTTTGTTCTCTCATGTAATACTGGATTCTTGGCCATACATATGGCTGATTGGTTGTCACAATGCAAGGGTATTGCATAGTCTGTTTCAACCTTGAAATCCTCTAGAATAGCTTTCAACCATACAATTTCGCATGATGCTGCTGCCATTGCTCTATACTCTGCTTCTGCAGATGATCTACTTACTGTTTTTTGTTTTCTAGACTTCCAACTGATTAATGATCCTCCAAGGAACATACAATAACCCGAGGTTGATCTTCTAGTGTCAGGGCAGGCAGCATAGTCAGAGTCACTATAGCATTCTAGCTTAATGTTCTCCGAAGAGTTCATGAAAATTCCCATGCCTATAGTTCCCTTAATATACTTCACCACCTTGTGTATTGCACTCCAATGCTCATAGGTGGGTTTTTCCATGAATTGGCTCAGTATGCTCACCGCATAGCTAAGATCAGGTCTTGTAATTGTCAAATAAATCAATTTCCCTATCAATTTTCTATATCTAGTCTGATCTGGAAAGAACTTACTCGTGTCATCTCCTTGTTTGAACTTGTGATTTTGTTCAATAGGGATGACACATGGTTTACATGCTAGTAAACCAGCTTCTTCAACAATCTCACTTGCATACTTTCTCTGTGAAATATGTATGCCAGTGGTGTTTCTGGCTACTTCTATTCCTAGAAAATATTTCATTTTTCCTAGGTCTCTAACTTTGAACTGCTGCTTAAGTAGTTCTTTTAGTTTTGAGATTTCTGAAAGGTTGCTACCTGCTAAGATCATGTCATCAACATAGACAAGTATAGCAATATAGCCAAATTCATTTTCTTTAGTGAAGAGTGAATATTCATTTTTGGATTGCTTAAAGCCTAAATCAACAAGTGAACCGGTCAATTTACAGTTCCATTGCCTGGAAGCCTGCTTAAGACCATATAGTGACTTGTGTAATTTTAGAACTTTAGTTTCCCCCTGAATTGAGATACCTGGGGGAAGTTCCATGTATATGTCTTCCTGCAATTCTCCATTTAGGAAGGCATTATGGATGTCCAGTTGTTCTAAGTGCCAATTTCTCTTGGCTGCAATAGCAATCAAGGTCTTAACTGAAGTTAACTTTGCAACTGGACTAAAAGTTTCTTCATAATCTAGGCCAAACTTTTGCGTGTAGCCTTTTGCCACAAGCCTAGCCTTGTACTTTTCTATTTCTCCGGAAGCATTTAACTTGGTCTTGAATACAAATCTGCAACCAACAGGCTTAATATGAGCTGGTTTGTCAACAATTGACCAAGTTTTGTTCTCTTCCAGGGCTCTCAATTCTTCTAAAATTGCAGTTCTCCAGTGTTTCATTTTTACTGCTTCATCATAAGTTTTAGGCTCTTGAATGAGAGATAATCTGACAGTATAAGTCCTATGAGCACTTGAAAGCTTATTATAACTTAAAAAATTGCTCAGAGGATATTTTACATTGTCATTTGCAACAACATTGCATGTAGTATGATTTGCTCTTCTAATGAGTTGTTCATGATGAAAACCTTTTAAGTAACCAGGAGTTCTAACTTCTCTGGTTCCTCTTCTTAGTTCTCTAGGAGGGGTGTGAACTTTTTGATTCAAAACAGGAGTTACAGGTGTCGCAGGTTCTTCTACCACTGTTTGTTCTCCTGCTAGTTCACTTGTTTCTTCATGATGAACATCTTGTTCATCTTCTTGAATTGATTCATCTGGTACCTCTGTTATTTTCCCAGATTCTTGCGAAACATTTTTAGTTAAAAAATCTAAAGAGTAGTCAGAATTTGCAATTTCTTGTCTCTGAACAAGTTCAGGTGATTCCTTAATTTTAAAAGGAAAAACTTCCTCATTAAAGATCACATTTCTTGATATGATGATCTTTCTGGTCTCCATGTCATACAATTTATATCCCTTAATGTTTGGGGGATAACCAATGAAGATGCATTCTTTTGATCTAGGATCAAACTTGGTTCTTCCCACAGTTGAAGTATAAACATGACATAGACAGCCAAATACCTTAAAATTAGTATATTCAGGCTTCTTGTTGTACACCAATTCATATGGTGTCTTGTTCTTCAATTTTTTAGAGGGAATTCTATTGATGATATAGGAGGCCGTTAAAACGGCTTCTCCCCAAAACGTCAATGGCATTTTTGCAGTGATCATGAGTGCTCTTGCCACATTCAGAAGGTGTTGGTGTTTTCTCTATACCACACCATTCTGTTGTGGTGTGTATGGGCATGATTTTTGATGAATCATTCCCTTCTTAGCAATGTATTCAGGCATGTGAAACTCAAGCCCATTATCTGTTCTCAGTTTCTTAATTTTCACATCAAACTGAGTTTCAAGAAATTCAATAAAATGAATTAGTGTTTCCTTGACATCTGACTTTAATTTTATCAGATGTATCCAGGTCATTCTACTGTAGTCATCTACTACAGTTAGAAAATAAGTCTGATTGTTAAGAGTTGGTGTAGAAAATGGTCCCCAAAGATCACAGTGAAGTAGTTCAAAAGCATAAGAAGATGCAGTAGTACTTGTAGGAAAGGAAGCTCTTTTTTGCATTGCTTTAGCACAAACAGTACAATCTGAGTGATCTTTCCTAGTTACAAAAGGTGAAATGGCTTCTATAAGAGAGAGCCTTTCAATGGGAGCATGTCCTAATCTAAAATGCCACAAAAGGTTGTTGATCTGAACAGAACTAACAACTGGCTTAGGATTAATTCTACTAGCAACTTCTTCACTTCTCATGTAGTACAAGCCTCTTTCTTCTTCAATCTGACCAATCTTTCTCAAGGAATTTCTCAAGTGCTTCTGCATAATGTAACAAGTTCTATTGTTAAAAAAAAGCACAAATCACTTTGTTCAGTTGCTTTACTAATAGAGATTAAGTTTACTCTAAAAGAAGGTACACACATCACATCTTTTAAAGTAAAATTTTCATTAATATAAACATCACCAATGCTTGTAATGATTGCAGAAGTTCTATCAGGCAATTTCATAGAAGAATTGATGATTCTTATATTATGTGTAAATAGATTGCTATCATATACTACATGATCTGTAGCTCCAGAGTCCACAATCCATTCAGTTGAAAAATTATTTTTGAAAGTAAGATTCATACCAGTATGGTTACTTTCAGGCATTGGAGAGTTGGATGTTCCTTCAGCATTCTTCTTGTTTTTCTTCCTTTGATATTCAGCTAGGGCCAGCAGCTGCTGAATCACTTCAGTGGTCAGCTCAAGCTTCTTCTCAGTGCCCACATGATTTGCACTGTTCTGTGCTTTCTTGCCTTTGTCTGGATAGCCATGGATTCTGTAACAGTTCTCAAGATTGTGCCCAGGCCTTTCACAGTTGGTACAGTACATGCACTTCTCAGTTGAGTGCCCATGTTTCTTGCACTTGTTGCAGTATAACAAGGTTTTGTTTTCTTTCCTTTTCATTCCAACTGCAAGTGCAGTGGAATCCATGCCTTGAGCTTGTTGCTCTTCAATCTTAGCAGCTCTGTGAGCTTCCTCTTGAAGGATCATATTGTAGGTCCTATCCATTGTAGGAATAGGATCAATCAACAATATTTGTCCTCTGACCGGTTCATATGTGTCAGTCAGCCCCATCAGAAATTTGAAAACTTTCATCTTTTCATAGTGGTATTCCAATTGACTCGTGATATCACACAGACAATGGCCACAAGAGCAAGTTGGTATTGGGTTGTAGTTGTTCAACTCTTCCCAGATACTACTCAGTTTGGTAAAATAGTCAGAAACATAAGAGTTTTTATGTTTCAGATTAATCAGTTCCTGTTGGAGCTTATACACCCTCACATCTTGTGGTTGTGCATACCTCGCCATAAGCTTTTCCCATATCTCTCTTGGTGAGTTCACATAGAGAATGGTGCTTTTGATCTCAGGTGAGACAGAGTGTAAGATCCAAGATCTAACAAGAGTGTTGCATCTTTTCCATGCTTTCATCTCTTGCAGATTCACTTCAGGTGGCTGAAAAATGGATCCATCCACCAAGCCCATCTTGTTCTTAATTGAGAGTGACATAATCATCTCTCTAGACCAAGAATGGTAATTGGTTCCATTAAGTACAATTGTTACTGCACCAGAAACTGCATTGTCTGCGGTGGTGAGAAAGTAGCAACTGTATGGATCCTCATGGCCATTGAAGGGAGGTGGTGCATCATCTTCCATTGGGACTGTTTCTTAGTGTTTCAGTGTGAATTTAAAACAAGAAATTCGAGTAAGAACCAAGAAGAAACAGAACAGAGAAAGAAGATGAAAAATAAATATAAAACTACTTTACTGCTTAAGCTTAATAATGACAATCTGTAAAGAAACTCAGGTAAACCTGGCTCTGATACCATATCAGAAAGCAAGCGGAAAAAGTAAGAAGAAAACATCTTTAGCAACTTTCTGTTTATTGCTCTATATCTGAAATTTTTGTATATGTGTTACAAGAACCTAACAGGGGTATTTATACTACCAATCTACAGCTATACAAAGCTAAACTACAATCTAATAAGACAAGTAAAACGATCACAAGACAGGATAGATGATTCGCCCAAGGTTAATTTGGTGTTGTCACTGTCATTGCTCGTTTCCCCAATTCTTCCTGTGATAAGAACCCTAAGCGAGTTCAACCAGAAAGAAGAAGACTGCTTCCAGTTTCCAGCCGCCTAGTATTATTGATGTGCTCGTACGCTCTGGACGTCTTAAGTTATATTTTGGTCTTCTTCTTTCTGGTCTTCATATTTTCTTTCCCTTTGGTCCTTGAAATCTTTTTAGTTTTGTATTTAGGTCTTTTATTAATAGCATTTTGACCCACAAAACTTTCTTTATTCCAATAAAAACCATTAGGAAAGATACTTTACGTTATATTACCATAGTGAAACAGAGTCAACATTGTGCAAAATATATGAACAAACACAAAATGCTTTAAAACATTTAAGTGAAAGCTGTGATATAATGTGAATCAGCTCTAGTTTTTCTAGTAGTGAACTTGGTTCTTAAAATTGTATGTCCATCTAATAAATTGCTTTATTAAGCTACAAAATGTATTTCTATTTTATCTAAAAAAAGATATGGTTCCTTCAATGAAAGAGTATAAACATCAGCATCAGAAACAAAACCACACGGGAGAAGGTGAGCTGAACATTAATATTTCGAAAATTTATGCATTGGTTCCGAAAATTTCGAGTCCCGAAAGCTAGATACCTTAAACGGACCATTTCAAGTAATCCTTGTTGGTGTACATAGGAACTTACTTGGAGAGTTGGAGTGCTTCTAAAATCCGTAGAAATCTAAACTTCAGAAGGTAGTTAATGGACATCTCTGACGTGTGGAAAAAGATCATTGAGCGGGTGGTGAAATCACAAACTAACCTCTTCTTAATCAAGTCAGGAATCAGTGAGTGAATACTGACTCGGCTTTCATTCACAAGGGTGATTAGTTGTTTAACTATACAAATGTCCCTCAAGATTAGGACCTCCTCTTGCGAACCACAAGAAGATTTTGTTGAAATTTTGGCCAACCATGATTGGTCTATCCATGACCGTGCACTATTAACCAAGAGATGCCTCACACGAAGTCACTAGAATATTTGTTACTAAAATTCATTTGCGAAAGAATTATAAATAATATTTTGTTATGGGGTTATTTTTAATAAACACTCTTGGTGAAGGGTGTGATAGTTGAAAATTATAATATTTGTTACTAAAATTCATTTGTGAAATAATTATAAATAATATTTTGTTATGGGGTTATTTTTAATAAACACTATTGGTGAAGGGTGTGATAGTTGAAAATGTATATATATATAATAAGTGGAGAGGCCAACAACAGGTTTCGAACTCGCTGAGAGCTGGAGACTCTTCCATTGGACCATTGTATCTTTTGATAAAAAATTGTGTTGCAACATGAATAGATAGATTCTGGAGCGAGGAGTTACTTTCTCAAGAGTTTCACCTCTTCGTTTACAACCTTTCAAAACTATAAATAAAAAACCTCATATTTGGATTCAAATATAGATTTTCGAATTTGCAGATGGAAATCCACATGTCTCCTTCTTCTTTTCTAACATTCTAAAAGCTTGTCTTTCCATATTATAGTAGTCCACCCGAGAATCGTATTTCAATTGCTTGTATACGATCTCACTGCAGTTTTATCTTGGGAGACTGTTCGCTCGATAACTGTAGCACCGAGAGCAGGACGAATAAAGTCTTAAAGATAGAGTGCTGACGCTCGACTCTGTAAATTTATTGCTTTATTCTTTTCTTTGTTCTTTTCCAATTTATGCATTTCGATAAGTTCCTATTTGCTCCCTATATATTTTCCAACAACTTAAGACTTTATTTTGAAGTATCGTAGAATGTATGCTACTGGAATTAATCCCCTGCTCATGTTCATGAGAAGCTTCGGCATTTCAAGTGAGACAGCTGCAGTATAAGCCATCAATGATACAAAAGAGCAATAGTCAAGAATGAAGATGACAAGAAAAGGAACCAAATTGAAATTGTGAAAGAATAATGAAGAGAAAAATGAAAGCAACTAGAAAGATTGAGGAAATCTTAGAGCAATTCTTATGGAAATTTTTTTGGGCTTAGTTGAGTCTTTAATTTCAAAAGAAGTTTCAAAGGCCTCCAATGGGGGTTTATTAGAGGCTACTAAATGGTAGCGCATGACAAAGGGCTACTAATTATTAGCCCAAAAGAAGCCCCAAATATGGGACCCACAAGAAAAATTCCAAATGTACTACTCCCTCCCATTTTTACTCTACATATAACATATGGGACCCATAATAAATCCTAAATAAGACTTCATTTGTTTGGGACTTTTTTTAAGCTTCTAATGTTTAAGCCCCAAGTATAAGGAATGCAAATGTGTGTGAGACCGGCTTAAAATATAATTGTAGTCCATTACAAAATAATGTTTCATCGTAGCTTAGCATATTTTGTCTTGTTCATAAAATAATATCAATAGTTTGGTCCTATCTTATCTATCACACGACAACCTTATTAAATTTTAACTACTACTCATCTGTCTCAATTATTTATTTACTTTTGATTTTGTTGACTTTTTTATGTCCTGTTTGACATACGTTTACTCCTAAACTACAATGAAAAATTAATTTATAAAATTATATTATGAAAATAAAGATTTTTATTATATAATTTCATTTTATTAATTATTTTTCATTAAGATTTAGTATTTATTAGATGTCAAATGGAATTACGAAAATGTCAACAAAACAAACATAAATAAATAATGGGACGGAGGGAGTAATTGCTTATGTTTTCGCTCTGAGTGGATGGACGGAAGGAAGATGGAATCAAATAGACCCACGAGACTCAATCTTCATAAATAAGTACAATATATTACTTCCTCCGTCTCGTATAAGTATTCGATTTATTTTTAATTTTTTTTAGTTTATGTTTGACTTCGAATTAATCATAAATCTTACTGAAAAATAAATATTTAAACTTATATTATGAAAGTGCAAATCTTATATTTTCATAATATAATTTCCAAAAGTATTTTTTCGATATGAATTAGGATTACTTCTGAGTCAAACAGAGACTAAAAAGGTTAATAAAAACAAATGATAAACTTATACAGGGACGGAGTAAGTGGTATTTGCTTGATGGCATTGATATCCGTTTCTATATTTTCTCATAACTTAGTGTCGTGGGCCTCGTGGCGACATAATTTTTAAAAGAAATAAAAATAAAAATAAAAATATTATTTAATTAAGTAAAGAATAAAAAGGTATTGTGATTTGTGAGTGATTTATTATTTGAATAAAAAACGAGAAAAAAGAATTGTTAGTGAGGTACTTACTTGTTGGTAATATATCAGGGTGTGATAATCTTGGAATACTTCTTTGGATCGTGTTGTCACTTTCCAAACAAGATAATTCGACCCTACAGTTGTTGCCGGGGTTACACGAATTCCTTGTTGGGATAATCCAAGAAGGCAATCTTATTCAGGCAATATGAATTTCGATCAGAAAGTAGAGAGGATGTATGAGTTTTCGTTGTTTTTGTTTTGGAGACTGATCGCTTCAATAAATAGAAGCGAAAAGGTGTGAACGAAGTGGTGTATCTGTTCAGAACGAAGTGTTATGAACGAAAGGTCACGTTAGTTCACGAACAAGCCTGTTCGTTCACGAAGAGTTGCAATGTTCCAAAAAGGACGGGGCGCTGCCCCGCACCCCGCTCGCTGAGACCCCAGCCAGGGGCTACGCCCCTTGGAACCCCGCAGGGGCGCTGCCCCTCGCAACCCCGTACAGGGGCGCTGCCCCTTGCAACCCCGCGAGGGGCGCTGCCCCTCGACCCCGCAAGGGGGCGCAGCCCCCTTGACCCCCGCTTCGTATTCGTGGTCGATAACTCGTTGGCTCAACAAGCGTGCACTCCGCACTACCCAAACTTGTTCCGAGCTCAACGAGAGATCGCATCAGTCTCTAGCAGATCACATTACTACTAAAATGAATTGATGACACTAAAATCACCAACATTACTCCTATCTTAATTGTCATTTTAGAGTTTTTACACATTTTACTACACTTTATTCAATTCATTGATTTTATAAAAATATTGCATTATTATGATATGTCGACCAATAAAATACCTCTAAATGACCTTCTAACCAAACCAAATGTCTAAAATGAAAAAATATGAAATTTTAAAGAAAGTATATGGAGTACAAAAATAGGAGCAAGTGTAAATCTCATGAGAGACCAACTCTACATAAGACCTAAGAGATCAATTTATGTAAATTATAAAATAACCCCAATCAACTAGGACTAGTTTTGTCATTTTCAAATGATGAGAAAAATAAACTTTTGTTTTGTCGTCATTCATATGTTGGAGAGTGTTTCGGGTGGAAACCTTCCATACATATTCTACCCGAATGTGCGAGTGTTATGATATGGCTAACAATTCTTGCAACAAAGATTCGAATTCTTTAACCATAATTGTTCATCAAATTCAAACAATCAAACATGTATTTTCTTGACTATGAATACCACTAGTTTTTTATCTCACAAGTGTTTATCAGCAAATTCAGTTTCTGTTTAAGTTTTTGAATAAGAAGTTTCTTTCTACTCGAACCAACTTTGTTAAATCTGAACTCGAAATGTTTTAGCTTAATAACAACTAATTAGGTCCCAAGAGAATGATATTCGGGGTTAATCAACATCTACGCTATTATTTTTTCAGTGTAGAAGTTAATTCTTGACTTTGACCCATCAATTTGCATCTTTTCCCACCCTATAAAAAATGACTTTGTGTTGTGTCACCTAAAACATATTTCGCAGTTAGTTAGATTCTCACTAGTTAATTTCAACCATGCTTTAAAATCGAATGAAATCATTTTAATACGATAATTTTATAACCGACGTTATTGGCTCCGGGCGTTAATTTTAAGCACGGGTAGATGAAATTCGGAGGGCCACACGGAGAGGATACGCGAAAAATACAAATTATCTCCTCTTGTGTAATGATTAAGTAGCTATAGTATCTCCGATTTTTTAGAAGAAAGAAAACGTTGAAAAGAAAAAAAAAGAAGTATGCAATACGAATTCAAGAACCTGTGTGCTTGTAATCGGAGATTGGTAATTGTTGTAACGTCAGAGTACTATACCTTAGAACAATTTAAACTCCTAATAGGTTTCGAAATTATCCTATATATAAATTAAAAAAATACTCCTAACACACATTATTCATATCTTAGTTACCGATTTCAAGTAGCTAGTATCTCATCGATCATCAAACATCATCATCCAGTGCTAGTAGTACGTACGTTATGGAGAAGTCGTCTGCCGCGCCTGCTGTAGAGAAGAAGAGGAAAAGAATGACCGAAAAAGACGAAGAAAAGAAGCAGGTCGTAAACAGAAGGTTTTTCCACGAGAAGAAGAAGACTACAACCGAAAAAAGTCCAGAGGAGAAAGCATTGATAGTTGAGAACGTCATGGCCCGACTGGAGATAGCTGCCGAAGACGATGCTGATCTGAATCGAAAAGGTCTACCAGCCGTGAACAAGTTGAAAAGCCTCTCTCTTCTCCTGGACGCCCTGTCCAAGAAACAACTTCACCAAAGTTTTCTTGATCATGGAGTTTTAACTCTGTTGAAGAAGTGGCTCGAACCGCTCCCCGATGGAAGCTTGCCTAATTTTGCAATCCGCTCTGAGGTTTTGAACATCCTGACGAATCATCTCCAGATCAATTTGGAGAATCCTATCAGGTTGAAACAGTTTAAGGAGAGCGGACTTGGTAAGGCAATCATGTTCTTGTGGAAATCGGATGAGGAGAAGTTGGAGAACCGCAGGCTGGCCAAGGAGTTGATTTATCAATGGAGCAGAAATATATACCATAAGAGCACAGACTATGAAGATCTGACCAGGAGCTATCCGTTATCTTCATCTGATAATAAGAAAAAGGCGTCCCCTGGTGGTGCAGGATCATCACGATTACTTGATCATGATCTTGATCTTGCTTTGAAATCAGGTGGTTCAGTTGATAGGAGGAACTGCCAGGGGATTGTGATTCCTGAACGATTGCCGATGGACTTTGTGGTTAGGCCTCGATCAAATACTGATGTCAGGGTGCACCTGCCCCCAAATCAATTGAAAGAGAGCAGTCGTATGGCAAGGATTAGAAAGAACATCAAGAAGATGGGAGACAGGAATAGGAAGCAGAAGATGCCTGGCCTCAAGCTCACTGGCCAAGATCGTGGCGTTTTTGCTTAAATATATGGTACTACCGTTTAGCCAACAAGAGCCTGAAAGACAGAAGGCAAAGGCAAAGGCAGCAGCAGATTCTTGGCCAAGTAATGAAGATGGGAATTCATTATTAGGTTTACGCAACATTAACGCTTTGACACTCTTTTTCCCTGTCATAGGTTTTACCCATTGGGTTTTTCTATGGTAGGGTTTTAATGAGGTCTGCGGTTGCAACCGTGGTATCTAGCTCACGGGTTAGTGACAACTTTTATGTCTTCTTTGTTTGCTTTTTCTTGGCGTTCGTGGTGTAGTGCTTAAATTATCTAGTCTCTGTCGTTGTATTCATTATTATACTGTATTCTTATTACCATGTACATGAAGATGAGAATTCATTTAATTATTAGCCCTTTCATGTTTAAATTAAATTCCTGCTTAATTCCATGATAAGTTGCATCAGAAAAAGAACATAAAAGATACTACTATCTTGTTGGACATGAAAACTGTACTAAAACCAAACAATTCTGATCTCATATATATATATATATATATATATATATATATATATATACATATATATATATATATATATATATATATATATATATATATATATATATATATATATATATCATGCTACTACAACAAAGTAAATCCAATGATACGTAATCGACATCTTACCTCATAGATCGATGTCTAATCACTCGTTGGCTAGCACCTTTCCCCTCGAATAATCATGGTGAGCTTTACGAACAAGCTGATAAACTCCTGTGCAACCCAGGGCAAAGTTGTTGCTAAACAGATTCCAGTTCCTTGGCGTAATCACCATGCAGTAGCGTGCACCGATAAAACCAGCAACAGCGAACGCTGACTGCTGTGGGTATGAAACTGTGTCAGGTGGATTTGAAAAGTTGAAAATGTTTGCCCCACTCAAGGTCCATTTGAACGTTGGCGCCCAGAAGTGAATGGTTTTCGGCCCTGCTGGATGGTTCCACAAACCTTCAACCAGCTTCCGACTCGCCATTGGTTTGCGATAACTAGACAATGGCTGCTGAAAGAAAGAAAGAAACCACTGAATGAATATAAGGTTTGCGCGTTTCTCGTGAGTATTTAAGAATACAACTGGTTGGTGAGATTTTATGTATCTCCAAAATTGTTCCATATCTTTATGACATTGAACTTTATTGAAAATAGGCCATACCTTACCTCAATAATTTAAGCGGCAAACTCTGTTTGCTACTGTTGCCAGCCTGCCTGCAATGACTTTTAGTCCATTAGATCTCACTAGTATACTACCAACAAAATTCACCTAATCTTTCTTGTGATTAATTTCTTTTGTACGCATTTCATCAAGGATACAAAGAGTCCTTGAGCTCAAACAGAGATTACAGAGCCATATATATATATATGAATCAAAGGTCACAGTTCACAAGCATAGTAAACATGAAACAAGATTACATAACGTTCACTACTGAACTGAAAGAGTAGTGGAACGGTTCCAAAAAAGTAACGAGTTTAGATCACACGTAAAGTAACTCAAACACAAAATGCTTTAACACATTTAAGTGAAAGCTGTGCTATAATGTGTTTCCGCTCTAGTTTTTCTAGTAATGAACTTGACTCTTAAATTTGAGCTATAAATTGTATGAATAGGACCTGTAGATATGCAATTGTCTGAGACAGTGCATGTGTGAATATCCATGACTTTTAGCGCATTTAATTGATATGTATTTGTAGTTGTGATACTGGTAGTGGTAAGCTGTATTTTACATACTAAAGTCCTCGTGCAATAAGTGTTGCATTGCATATATAAAACATAGCAGTGCATATATTGAAGGAAGAAGCACATTTCTGCAGGTGGCATGTATTGTATGGGCATGCAACCATAACAGTCCAACCCACTGGTCCTGGCACTGGAGTTTCAGACTGATCAGTGATCTCTACGCACGGCCATGCAGAATCCAACATGGTGGAGTTAATCGTTCTACATCTTCCATGTTGGCTCCTGCATGATCTCTATTCTCTACGCACTTCGATCTCATTGTTGATTGAAGTGTTCTGTATATTAGCCCTATACTCTGAAGATGAGTATGTACTACTTCAGTCTTCATAACAACATAAAGAAATGCATAGTCCTAAGAGACAGAACTTGCTTTTTAACAAGAGCGCGGCCAAACTGAAAATTACATAGGGAAAAACGTCCATTCGGTTAATGTCGGTTCAAATAGTAGGATTAAACTCATATTTACAGATCAAAATCATGGACAGGTAGTCCACATCAAGTCGTGTAATTCCCCGGCCTGTTCCATGCCGAAGCAATTAACTCTCACTGAGGATTGAATAACATAAGTAGCCTAAAACGTTTTTAAAAAGGAAAGATATATATCACTAGGATCCTCCAATCCAATGGAACAGAACCAAAAGGGTACTTTCTCTTGCATTTGTTGCTGCCTTATTGTATTGTGCTTTACAAACAATCCATGCTGAAATGAAATAGTTGCAAACAGCAGAGAAGATATACGTGCAGCCATAGTACATATATATATAGCCAGCCAGGCCCAGATATATAGCAGTACTTGCAATTACACATTCTTTCTTGATGATATTGAACTTAAATACAGTAGTATATTACCAAAAACAAATAAGAACTGAATGTACTGTAACTTAACATTTAACAATTAGGCAGTACAAATTGAATGATCTAATATATAGTGGGGCTATATTTATATATGAAAGAGAGGAGAAGAGAAAAGAAGGGAGCTGAGGTTACCCGATTTATGAGGAGTAGTTTGCCATGGTTAATTTGATTGTTCTTCCTTCTCCGAATGAATGAATGAATGATGTCTTTGAGGTGGCGACAAACTGAGGAGTGAAGTGAATCATCAACAATTGCTCTAAAGGGAATTGAATTTTGGTTCTCTAGCTCACCAACAAAATTTTCATGGGGACCCAAACCAATTGCTTCTCTTGACTCTTGTTATCATGTGCTTCATCATGGCCTACTCTCTCTCGTCAGGGAATTTGTATTTTTTTGTCTCGAAATACTCGTAGTAGCTAGCTAGCACAAGTTTATTTACCGACTGGTTCAACTTCTGGTACGCTCTTGAAGGATGATGACACGGATGCCGACCCGGTTAGGTGGCAAATTATATATGCATAATTTTCGAAAGTTTAGGGGTTAAAATCGTAAATTTTATCTATAAAAACCTGTAATTACTTTATATAAAAAAATATTTTCCAAATTTTTTTGGGAGGGTGGTGGGGTCCGCCCCTGTACGTTGCTATGTCAAAATAAATATGTGTACGTCTAATTTATTTCTTATAATATATTAAATATGAACACTAAAATTCCTAAATTTCTTATCCATCTCATGGACTCGAAACAAACAAATAAATAAATGAACAAATTAATACTCGATTTTCGAAAAGAATAAAAATTAATACTCGTATTATTAGTTCAATGAAACCATAAATAAATAACACCAAGTAAGAAACTATATACGTAAATAAACACAAATCCAACAAATAAGCGGAAATGTGGTTTATGCATTTCAATTCATTCTTATAATTATTTATGTGGTTTATTTTAATAAGCGGAAGAGATTGATGAGAGTGAACAGTAAAGTCGGTTGAAATTTGAGCAGAAGGAAACTCAACTCCATGGCTGAGCTCCAAACCCCACTTACCTCCACCTCCACCGCCACTTCACCGCCACTCATCTTCCCCAACCTACCCGACGACATCTCCCTCCAAATCCTCGCCAGACTCTCACGCTCCACTTACCCCTCACTCTCTCTAGTCTCCAAATCATGGCGATCCACCATATCCTCTCCCGATCTCTACACCACCAGATCCCTCCTCGGTACCACCCAGACCTCTCTCTACCTCAACGTCCGCATCAATTCCTCTTTCCACTGGTTCTTCCAACCAAACCCTGCAAATTCCATTCCTACCCTCACTCCTCTCCCGCCAATCCCCCAGAACCTCGTTGGCTCTTCCATCACTGCCCTCAGCCCCAAGATATACGTTATCGGAGGTTCAATTGACGATGTTTCAACTACTAATGTCTGGGTTTCGATTGCAGGTTTCGCAGGTGGGAAATCGGGCCTAGAATGAAAGTGTCTAGGGAATTTTCGGCGGCTGAGGGGTGGGGAGGGAAGATATATGTGATTGGTGGATGTAATGTAGATAGTTGGACTAGGTCCGAGAATTGGGCGGAGGTTTTCGAGGCCAAAACGGGTACTTGGGCCGCGGTTGAGTCGAAAACGGGTGCGAATAGTGCTAGTGGGGGTGTTGAGGTGAGGGATAAGTGGATGCACGCGAGTGCGGTGATTGGGAATAGGGTTTACGCGATGGCGGATAGGGGTGGAGTTGTTTTGGATGTCGAGACGGGGAAGTGGGGAAATGTGCCTAAGAGGTTGGATTTGGGGTGGAGAGGGAGAGCTGCTGTGGTGGATAATGTGTTGTATTGTTATGATTATTTGGGGAAGATTCGGGGATATGATGTGGAGGGGGATAAGTGGAAGGAGGTGAGAGGGATGGGGAGAGGCTTGCCGAAGTTTTTGTGTGGTGCGACTATGGTGAATTTGGATGGGAAGCTTTGTGTGGTTTGGGAAGGGAATGGGAAAGGAAAGGAGGTGGATATTATGTGTGCGGAGCTTGAGATTAGGAAGGATGTGGATGGAGGGTTAAGTGGGACGATTTTGAGTTTGGGTACGGTTCTTGTAGTTCCGAAAGGGGCTTCAATTTCACATTGCTTGGCCGTTAGATTTTGATGTCTTGTTGTGGCTGTGTGATTTCTGGAGGCATGAGAGGTATGCCTTTTGTTATTGCATCTGCTTATTGTATTCCTTTGTTGTCAAGACTCAAGACCCAATATTTTATTCTTCTGTATTGATTTCATACGCGTTTCTTGCTTTAAAAAAATTTGTTCGTTGATGATCATACAAATTGTACTTAATTGCTTGTATCAGCCGCTGATCATAGAGAGCAGTAATTAATGGAATTATTTCGTTAAGATTTGAAGTCTTAGAACTTAATGTGGGAGGGTTTGCGGTGAAGATATGTATTGCTAACATTTATCGGTGTAATATTGTGCATTTGAATATCAATGCCAATTATCTTGTATGTTAAAACTGTTATCGGGTGGGTACTTATATGGGATACCAATGTTATATAGATTTTCTTTTTCTGGTTTAGTTGAATATAGGTAATGAAGAAAGTATTATTTGAGAGATGTATCACTTATTCCTGAAAGCAGATTCCCAGATAAAGGGCTATGATACTCTTGTCCCTCCCAATTTCCAAGATATAGATGTCCTGCATTTTTTTCTCGTACGGTCATACCTGGCATGACTATTGTCTATTATTAATTAAAATATACACTACTGCATTTCACCGAGTACACTGCACAATGACAACTCTGTAATTGATGATTAGTATAGAGACATAAGACTTACTTTGTATATATGGGGAAAAGCTAAATACTTGCTGAACGAAGTTCTTTGAGCTTCAAACTTCCTGGTAAAACATGACTACTGGGTTATGAAATATGAAATCTCCAAATTCTGTCTTTTCAGTTTTATATGTTACTGGGTTAAGATTATGGTCTTTCTGCACTCCGTTTCATTCCTGGAGTTAATACTTAATTCGAAATACCTGAACCTTTAGTTTTGGTGACAAGACCCAATAATTATTCCTTTTACATGTTTTGTTCTTGTTCAGTTTATGATTGTGGAATGATAAATTAGTAAGCTTACTGACATGGAAAGATTGAAGTAAATGTTCATAGAAAGTTTGCTGATATGGTTTGGGCTTTTGGCTGATAAGAGCCATGAACAATTGAGTTCAAAGATGAGTGTTTACCAGCTAAACTCATTCGTCAACTCTTAAGAGTGTCCCTTTCAGTGTAAACTTCATTGGTACTTGCATTCTGAACACACAACATTCTGCATCTAAAACTTAATTAGTGAAGATGGTCATTCATTCACTCAGTGACACTTTATGTGGTTTGACCAAATGCAAGCTTAATACTTGCAGGAAAGGTGCAAAAGATTTTCTTAAAATGCAAGGGATGTGTTTCACAATCCACAGTTAGCTGTATTGGTTTCTAAATCAAATGGGATCTTAGTGCAATTGCCCTGTATTCTATGAGTAGATATTTTTGCAACTTGGCCTTTGTTGGAGGATTAGTTCATTACTTTCTTCTGTGTGTGTGTGTGTGTGTGTGTGAACACCTTCACATTTATCTACTGGATAACAGTAGATAGGAGGAAGAGCTCACAAGTGAATGTGTATCCGTTGGAAAGTCTGTAGTACTCATCTGAAAAATAAAAAAGCTTGTTGTCACTGGATTGTATCCACCCTGCATTGTGAGAACTGGTGTCTTCACTTAACATGTCTCTTATACATTTAGGAAATAGTTCATGGATGCCCCAACTTAATCAAGTGAAATTCTTTAATATTTTTCCAATTGTTTCTTGATGAATTGGAAATTTCATGTCTTGGAATTTCAGTTTTCCTATTTTAACACGGATATTTTGTCATGTTAGGGTGCTGGTACATGTGTTACCACAAGCAACGAACATCCTCAGTGTTCGTCAGCTAGAGATTAGGCTCTGCAAAAAAAGTTAAAAGAATAATGTACAATTGAATGAAGATTGAAAACATGTTGAGTATTTGAAGGTTAAAATTGCATGTAAGAGCAACTTGAGAATTCAATAAAGGCAGTATTAACATTCTCAAGTCTAATATCGAGTCATGGAACTTATACTGGCCGTTTCGTTCATATTTCCTGCAATAGTTCCCTAGTTGGAGTTACCAGTTCCAATCTTCAAAGTTCAAATTCTCACTTGAGCTTGGACTTGGGTCAACTGCTCGGTTACTCTCCCAAACACATACTTTTGGCTGATGGAAGTTGCACCCCTAGGTGAAGTATGTTTCCTTTATGCATTCGAAATAGACATCTCCAACTTTTATGCACACACAAATACAGGGAAAGGTCAGAATTGCAACAATCTTATCACAAGGATATGCTTCAGGTGTTAAGTTGTTACATTAACTTTGTACCCTATGTGTTGAACATCAATATCATCTTCCACATTGATATGGGTAATATCATCTTCCACATTGATATGGGTTCCTCGAGTCCCTAGAAAATCATGTACTATCTGTCAATTAAGTGCTGGAATAGCATATACTATGGGAGGCACCAGTCTATAAAATATACAGTATCATAGCTAAATGAGTGAATTTGTTCATCCAAATCTTAAGGATAATTTAACTTTGAAAACCCGTTACCAGCCTCGTTACATAATACGCAGGACATCTGACCGCTAGCAATATCAAGACATATTAACAGAGAAACAATTTGTAGGCTTGTTTGATCGGTGTGAAAGACTCCTACAACAATAAAGTAACAACATGACCGAACCATCCTAACAATTTGCGGCATTGATCAACGAAAATTGTAAAATGCCAAAATCAAGAACCAAAACCAGGCAAAATTTACCACAGGTAAGGCGAGAGTTCATAGTTTCTCAACACTATTCGAAGTCCACGCGACATTGGGTCGAAGAGGCGTTGCAGCGATATCCTTACCGTTGGTGTAACTACACATCAATCAGAACACGCACTACATAATTGGGAACTTGTAATGGTTTTAACACCTGAGAGCATAATTGGAGATTGATCAAATAGAGACAGAATCGAAAATTAAATAAACATCAAAAACAAAAATCAGAAGGACATAAATATCCAGTGAAGAGAGAATACCGATTGGTGAAAACTATGAATTTGTGGGAAATCATACAGTTTGCCAGGCGTAGGAAGCAGAAAATTATACATAAATAAGGATCTTCTTAAAAGACACATCGTTTCTTTAAACAGGACAGTAACGGAGCTAATAACAAAGAGAGACATCAGTTGGAACTAACCAATACCACATATAAAAGTCGAATCGAATTCCCTACGAAAGAAACGCTATTTAAGCGGTGTAGCGAGGTGTAGGGATGGCAATGGGCCGGGATGGGCCTAGCTTTCAGAGCATTAACCACATGCCTGGCCTATGGCCCAAGGCGGGCCTAGGCCCAAGCCCGTGCCCATCATGGGTCGGGACGGGCCTTAGGTTTTTAAATTTTTATTTCTTCTTCCATTTATTTAATAATAAAATATTTTTTCCAATAATTTTTATTTAGTAATATTAAATTAACTAATAAATTATATAAATATACTAAAAATATAAATATAGTAGTATATAAAATGATTGTATATCACTTGGAAATTTTATAAGTATAGAAAAGTATTCTAATCGTATAAAATGCAATATCATTTAATATTACAGGTGTATAAATTATAAATTCAATAGTTATAAATATATATATATATATTTATATATATAAAACATATAAATGCTATATATATTCAAAGGCCAGGCTGGGCCTATGGGCCAAGATCTTATGCCCGGACCCATGGGCCTAACTATAAGCCCAATCCCGGCCCATGGGCTTCTTATGATCGGGCTTGGCCCGGTATATTAGGTCGGGCCGGGTCGGATGGCCCAAATTGCCATCCCTAACGACGTGTAACCAACTGGTGCAACGAAGTGTTTCCCTAGTATTTGGGGGCATTCATATCTGAAATGGTCAAGTGAAATTGAACAAAAGTAGACATCAACTACACCTATGTTTAGCGTTAGCTTATCAGCTAGATTATAAGCTCCTGGAGCTTATCAGCTAGCTTATTTTTTAAGCTAATAAAGTTAGCTTATTTTTTAATAAGCTAGGTTATCATCTTTCATATTTCAATTATACCCCGAATAATAATATTAATAATAATTATTATTATTATTATTAATATTATTATTATTATAAATAAGACTAATAACACCAATAAAGAATAACACAATATTTCTTATCATATACATGTTCATAACTTGAAACATGATTATTCAATTAGTAGTTTAGACATAAATATACTATTTATTTTTATGTTAAAATAATAATGATTATTATATTAGTATATTATTATTATTATTATTATTATTATTATTATTATTAAATATGAAAAATGAAGGAAGAATATAACAATATAATATGAATGCCCTTTTATTTTTATGCCATTTTACCAGTTAGCTTATAAGCTCATTTATTAAACACGTAAATCAAAATCAGCTAGCTTATCAGCTCATTCGCTAAACACGTACATTGAAATTAGCTAGTTTATTAGCTAACTGAGTAGTTTTGCTAAACAGAGCCTTAAGTTGAAGTTGAGACTTATACTATTGTTTACATTTAAATTATTACAATTTCCAGTTTGAATACTAAAGCAAGTAAAATCATTCGATTCCCTGCCAGTTCTCTGGTTTCGGGTTTTTAGAGAATTCCATGGAAATCTCTAATTCCGTTTTCCGCATTTGACAAAAAAAGTCACGTAGAGAGTATTTTTTAAGTTACTTAACATCAATTGTTAAGGAATCCGAGGCTTGGGGAAATCTTGACAACTTTGCAACTAGGTCCACAGTTTTAGGAGCGTAAACAGAGACAGTAAGCTTATTCAATTTTGCACCCTTAGCAATGATGAACTCAGCTAGATGCAGTTCAGGTGCCTCGCCAAAGAAGCCATCTAACTTCACCTCCTCCAAGTGGGAAACAATACAAGAAGGCACATGCACCATTGCTTTGTAATCGAAATCAGAAGCATACTCGAGGAAACCACCATGTCCCCAACAGCAAAACAGGTTATTAAGCAACTAAAGGGCCAAAGACATGCTTATAAAAACAAAAATCTGGTTTTCTTCTTATGGAAAATCCTTATCCTTAGGAACTTGAAAAATGCCTACACATGAATTTATATCAACTTTCCCAATGGTGTGTATGTGTTTCAACAAGGTCTAACAGACATTGTTTAGGTGTGATTTACCATTGTAATGCATGATATCTACACTTGAAAAACTGGTGTAATTAACTTACCACATCAATGTCCAGTCGTTTCAGAAATGGCGCTGCATGAAGCAACTCAAATAGGGCTTCAACAATATCACAAGTCCACATGCACCCAGTTTCACCGGAGATAGCGAGCCATTGCAGTTTATCATACTCGAGAAGAGGAGGATACTTAGGATGAGGAGAATGACGATATACATCTGGTTCAGAAATAGCCTTGGTATGGAAGCAATAAGAGACAAACAAAATTCAATCAGAAAGTCAATATTAAGACCTGATAGTCGTAAAAAAACAATCCATCGATAAAGTAAGGATCTAATATGATACTGATAATACCGTGATATGTAATTATAAATATGGTGACAATGATATATAATCATAAGTGAGAGTGGAGCTTACTGACAAAAGAAGATTAATGGGGATATAGATTTATAATTAGAGTTCACGACTTTTCACAAGTGATACGGGGCACATGGAACTCCAAAGTCCAAAACACCCCATTTGTGTAGGCCACCCGGACCATGGTTTTACATGTGGACCTTTAACTAGTTCAAACTTCAAACACTTCATGGGTAAACAACTAGGACCTATCGGCGCTAAGCCATTCTCCAGCAGTGTTGCGCTGCATAATACTTGATAAAACCCTGATGTGGGGTGGCCCAAAGTATTAACTTCATTTACGAAGTATTATTTATCTCCAAAGGAGATATCTTTCATGTTGAAATAATCACTGGGTTAATTTTGATATATTACTCTGCTTTCAACTATTATCACAAAACTAGCTGATTATTTGACAAAATAAAAGTAGTAGTTTTACGATAAATTTGAAAACGAGAGTTACATATGTGAAATTAACCCAAAATCACTCGGAACTATTGGGGAGAAAGTGAGTCTGAACTAACCTGAACGACATTGGTCTGTAATTCTAATTTCTCGAGATTAGAGAATCCATTCAGTAGCCTTCGAATTTTAGATCCATCCTTTTCAAATACATCTGTCCAATCCTCTGATGTGAACTGTATGTCCAATACAGCACGATCAGCGGTTGACCCAACCAAAAGAAAATTTCTAAGATCAAGACCGAAAGTTTTAAACTCCGCAAGCCTCGCTCCAAGAATCTTGATAGTGAAGTTATCAGCTTCATACATATAATCGCCCCCGATGCAAAGGAAGACAGTGAAGGTGAACGAAATTCCACAAACATCACATTCAACCATTCGCAATCACGAAGTACAAGTGTCTCCAGCACTGGGAATTCAAATGTCAGCGTATCAGTATTAGAATCACCATTTGATATTTGAACACTGTCAAGATTCAAACAAGTGAGGTTCAGGAAACAAGTCTTGACTGAGACTTTCAACGTGCAACCCATATACAGTTCCAAAATTCTCAAAGAAGTGCAGTTCAGAAAACTGCGGGACAGGACGATGCTATCTGGAGCACATCTGCCTTTTGCAACTATTTTAACACTCTCGACATTGCGCCTGAACACTGTTGATATCCATGAATTCATGTGATTTGCATCACAACAAGTTGTGTATAAGTCCAGGTGAAAGCTCCGTATCATCTGCACATTGAGAAGTATCCAATCCATAAATTTAACTAAATTTCGCCCACCATCAACACGGATATTGTAAATGGAGGTCCACTTGTACTCCCAGCATTTAGACAATACAGATGTTCTCACTGCATCCCTTGCAGGCAGACATGACAGAATGTGACTTATAATACATTCTGGTAAATCACTGATGAGATCCCTGTTTTCATTATCACCAGGCTTTCGCTTTCGAACCTTCTTATGTCCACCCCGATCAAACTGATGACTGTCCATGATTCAGTAACACAGTCTGAAAATTTGAATACCAAACTGCATTAATTTCATCCTAAATTCACTGACTTGTTGTACTAGTGAACATGTTAAAGTGCAAAAGGAGAGTACATTTTACAGTACAGCCCATCGGATCAGATCCTAAGCAGCCTAAGTATATCTTTAATACAACAACAATCTAATAAAATCAGATTCATGCTTAAACAAAGAATCCAAAGTTTGTCAAATGAGCTACCAACCCTAGCTACTGTAGTACACAGAGGCGAGCTAGAAGACACATAGTAGGTAAATTACTTATCACTGGCCAATCTATTGCAAGTTTAACCGTTTCATTTCATAATTGGTGAGGAATCATTAAAGATGAACAGTGAAGAGTGAAGTACGAAGCACACCTAGCAGGCATACAGACAAAGAGCAAGAGCGGGTTAGAGAGAGAAAAAAACCATACCTGACTTGATAGACTCCAAATTGCGAGAAGCGATAGGAACTCGGAAGTTGCAGATCAATTGAAGATGAAAAGCTGCTGATATGGGAAAAGTTAGAATATGACGTTGATTTGGGACGAAATAAAGGAATATAAAAAGACGGAGGAGAGGAGGCGAATTTGGGAACGGGAAATGTTTGCCTTAAGACCACCCGCATCGGTGGTTTAAGGCTAAAGCCAGTTTAAGGGCTTAAACTGGCCTTAGCCGCGTTTAAGCAGTTTTCGCCCGCATCAGTCACTGCTTAAACGCGGTTAAGGCCAGTTTAAGGCCTGCCACGTCATTTTTTTTCAATTTTTTTTATTTTTTTCAGTTAATGTAAAGAAGAAGGAAGATTTGTTGTAAAGAATTTGATACGAAATCAAGTTAATAGATGGAAATTACAAATATATTACAACAAATATATTACATTACGTTGTACCAAATTTGGAGTGTTGAAAGTGTTTTGATTTTAATTAAGAATGGAAAAATGAGTTAGATAAGGTGTGAGCAAACATATCCAATAGTGGTGTCTATTTATAGATCTCGAAAAGTTCTATCCGTTGGTAATTTTTATTTATTTTTAGCATTTGTATTTTAAAAGTTATGACCGTTTGAAATTTAAACGGAAAAAAAATTAAAAAACAGAAAAAAAAATTAAAAAAGGGTGGAGTCCACCTTAGTCACCTTAGTGGACTCCACGTGGCGTCAGCCTAGTGGCTGACGCCACTAAAGGGGTCCGCGGTTAGTATAAAAACGCGGTTAAGCCGCGTTTTACGCGGTTTAACCGCGCTTACCTCCTGCTGATGCAGGAGGTCTAAAGATTAATTTAAGAAAAATTTAATAAACTTGACTTACTGAAGAAAATTTGATAGATATTTGTAAAAAAATTAAAATTTTAATTTAATAAGAAATTGTTTAAGTATGTAAATCTAAATTTTTCAACTTTAACTTATCTATTTTAATTTAATACAATCTGACATCTTAAAAATTATTGCAAATACTAAAAAAATATTTTTTTTAAAATAAATGATAAATTAAATAAGTTAAACTATTATTATAATTGGATCAGATTTGCGGATTCAATCCAAAAATGATAAAAT
Source organism: Plantago ovata (assembly GCA_028274465.1). Lineage (NCBI taxonomy): Eukaryota > Viridiplantae > Streptophyta > Magnoliopsida > Lamiales > Plantaginaceae > Plantago > Plantago ovata. The sequence goes on along the minus strand of CM051456.1, from coordinate 8,283,577 downwards.
TACATGATCCAAAATTCGATACAAGTCGAATTGGATCTTTTGATTAGTACATTTTTATAAGATCATAATTCGGACATTTTGCACACCTCTGCTCACAACACAACCTTTGCTAAAATTCATCATATGCCACAAATTCCAAACGATACCCAAAAAATATACTTCTACTATTTACTCTTTAAATATTAATACTACGTACATCAATCATATATCGTCAACTATTATATCATTTTATCTTTCGAAAAAAAACTATTATATCATTTTCATCAAATAACAATCACTATATTCTAACAAACATCGATGTTACAAATAGTTTGTTATGCGGGCGCCAGGTGGAGCCTTGTCAAGTGTTTGGCTCGCTCGATAAGTCATTCGGGACGAGTTCAAACTTAACTTATACTCACTCAATTTCATTAATAAGTTTCTAAGTTTCATTTTTTTGCGTACCAATACAAAGTTCCTAAGTCAAAAAATGTAAAGTTTCTAGTCCACTAAATAATTTATTATTATTTATCTCTCCTTCTTTATAACCATTTTATCTAATTTATCACCCATTTACAAATTAAATACCCATACAAATCAATTTTTTTAACATTATTCCTTAAATTTAATAATTTTTACCACTTAAGAACTTGTAAAAGAAATGGAGGAAGTATAACTTATTCTATTAACAAGTCGAGCAGGACTCAAACATACTCGTTAAGGTTCGTTAAAACTCATGATATTATTATTGAGGAATGGGGATGGTAGCATCGTTTCTTGATGAATTGGAAATTCATGTCTTGGAATTTATATTTTCCTATTTTAACACGGAATTTTTGTCATGTTAGGATGCTGGTACATGTACTATTTTCTCATCGGAGGATCTGCCTATGTGTTACCATAAGCAACGAACATCCTCGGTGTTCGGCTAGAGTTTAGGCTCTGCAAAGAAAAGGTTAAAGAATAATGTACAGTTGAATGAAGATGTAAATTGAAAACATGTTTAGGATTTGAAGGTTAAATTGCATGTAAGAGAATTCAATGAATCAGCCACTCCGGATCCTCTGAAGGCAAGAATGACCCATTGTTACTCTCTGACCACTGCATTTCTTCTGTCAAAGTACAAGGTAGTACATGATTCTTCACCCTTAACCACTTCAGGACATCCAACCAGACACCACCAGTCATCTTACATTGTGTTGCATATTCAGTGACCTATATCATTATACCCATAATATTATAGATAAGAAACGTGAAATTGTTCCCGAACAACAAAAAGAAAAGGCAGTATTAATGTTCTCGTCTTTCTCGAGTCATGGAACTTATACTGGCTGTTTCATTCATACTTTCTGCAGTAGTTCCCTAGTTGGAGTTACCAGTTCCAAACTTCAAAGTTCAAATTCTCACTTGAGCTTGGACTTGGGTCAACTGCTCGGTTAATCCCCCAAACAAAGATACTTTTTGGCTCATGGAAGTTGCACCGCTAGGTGAAGTATGTTTCCTTTAAGCATTCGAAATAGACATCTCCAACTTTTATGCACACAAATACAGGTAAAGGTCAGAATTGCAACAATCTTAGCAGAAGGATATGCGCAAACAACTAGCAGAGCGCAGGAAAACTCCCATCATCTCTGGATTTCCCAAATCCTAATAACTAGAGAGTACTCGAACTAAACACACAGAAGAAAGACAAAACGGTGAAACAAAGAAATGAAGGACAAATGTAGACAAGCACAAACAGATTACAGTGCCAAAACATCAAACTAGAATCAGGATGATCACCAATGCTGTTATATAAGACAGTGATGCAGCCACTAATTTCACTTTGCAGATCCATCAAGAAACGCCTCAATTTCGTCCGGATTCACACCATGTATTCCATTTCCATGCTGCACCCCAAGGATGTTACCATTTGATCTACGTAGTTTATCCACCCTACCATGTTGGTTGTCCTCTTCCATTTTCCTTTTCATATTCAACACTTTGGTCCGGAATTCTGATGCCATCGTTGCAAGCTCTTGAAAAACTTGAGAAGTGTCATGCATTTTGTACAACTGCAATACTTCATCAATAGATCCAGCCAATTGATTGTTCGATGAAGACTGTCTCTCTAGTACATCCACTTCTCTGGTAAGCATAGCTGTTTCTTTTCCAACCAAAGCAAGTTTTTCACGCACTGAATTCAACTCTGCATCCAGATCAGTGTCAGCAAGAGAGTCGAATACTGATGAATCATTAGTAGTTGACTCATTGACAGTGGGCAGAGAAAATCCTTCAGGAACATGGAAACAAAAACGATGACAGTATTTTTCCCATCGCTCCAGGTGGCGATCCAGGGTCGATTGCATTAAATTCTTAATGTGCGTCACACCCTTGCTTAGTTCAGCCTGTCTATCAGAATCCTCGATTTTCAGAAGCACAGAAGCTTCCTTGAGGAAGCAGTCAAAAGCCTTGTCAAGGAGATCGTCAACTATATTGAGGGCCTCATTGATGACAAGCTCTGGGTTCAGATTCAACGATTCAAATATAGCTTCACTCTTGCTAGCGCTGGAACTTCCACTTGCATTTTCCATCATCTGTAAGCAATACAATTGACACGATAACTTAATTAAACAAAGTTTTAGAAAATAGTTATCACAGAGGGTAGACCTGAGCATAAATTCACACTATAATACGACTCTCAGACAATTTGAGGATGAATAGTTTCAAATATTGACACAAATTGTATGTAGCGTGATTTGCAGAAGGTAAGCAAGCTCCAATTACCCCAAACAAGGGTACTCTATGTATTAGCAAAGCCGATTAATCGAAAATAATTTATTAGTACAAGTATCATACTGCATAGCTAAAAAAATTACGAATCGACTTGTTCAGTTGTTCTAAAGCATAGCTTCCTTCAACGACTAATTGAGATTTGAAAATATCACGCATGGAAAATATTGTTAGTACCAATGAATCTTCTGTAATTCCTCTAATCTCATAGTCATAGCATCAGAAAATGATAAATCAGAAGAATAACAATCCATATAAGAGGATAAGTTACAGAAAACTGAAATTGCTAGAACCCTAAACCACGAAAGGGAAAAGGAAAATTGGATACTTACAGTGCGCCGTAACTCTTTGGCTCGGTCAGATCTCGCAACCAATAACCTGAAAAGCTGATTCCGAGCTGTGAATGTGAAGAATTTTAGTGTTCAGGTGAGTAGTTGAAGAAGAAGAGAAAAGGGAAATTCAAAAGGGAGTAACTGACTTCAGTCGACCAACTGCTACAAACAGACCTGGAAGTTCTGAGACTAAAAATAAGAAAGCGAGAAGCGTACTCCAATGAAGAATCCTTTTCAGTATTTCGTCACTCACTATATAATCTCAAGTTCTCAACTGTGGGGTGGGGGTGGACTGGGCGCGAAATGCCAAGCAATTTGGAGATGAAAATGAGTTGAAATTATCGGAGATGTAGAAGTATACACTTGCAATTTAAAATTTTTAATCTTTCCTATACCTGCCATAAGTTTAAGATTTCATTTTATGACTTTTTAGAACTTCAATTTCACCTCAAATTAAAATCGTATAAAAAATAATAATTATAAACTTTATAGCAAGAACATAAATTTTCTAGTTTTATTACATAAAATTTTAAATTATGTTTAATTTTTTTTTATTGTATGATTTGAAATAACTTGAAGTGAAACGGACAGTTAAATTAATGACATAACGGAGGAAGTATTAAAAATAAAAACTCAACAATACACCCTGATAAATCCCTATTTAAGTCTCTATGATTTTAATTTAATTATTTACATTTGAGTGCAATTTCTGCTGACTAAATGGTTTGGACAATTTTCTTCAGATCGACTACGAAATTTTGTTCTTATGAGTTTGTAGTTTTATTGTAGTAAGATTTTATTGCATTCTTTAAGGTAAAGACTCTTGCCAGGAGAATCACTTTACGGCAGACAGGAGAATCACTACTACTGATAGTCTGATACAGTGGCTGCCGAAGCCATCAACAACTTACTTCTGCACCAAATTTGCGTGTCTTGGTAATGAATATCTATCTCTACACCTTAGTAACCGATAAGCTCTAGGAAGTAGCAGAAGAAAATCTTATAGCAAAATGTAACTTATTTTTCTTCAATCACTAACGAAACAACACAATTCAAGGAAAATGTAAAAGTGTCCTCATCTTTAGATCTTCCTCTTCTTGAGCTTTGCAGTTTTATATCCACACTTGGTAGGTTTGCCCCAGGGAGTAAGAGATCCTCGGCCATGACTACCACCACTCTTGCTCTTTCCTTCACCACCACCATGAGGATGATCAATTGGGTTCATTGCTACACCTCTCACTACCGGCCTCCTTCCCAGCCATCTCTTGTGCCCAGCCTTTCTCAGTTTCTTGGCACCATGTTGTGGATTTGACACCATTCCTACTGTTGCCCTACATCTTATGTCTATCAGTTTCTTTTCTCCGGATGGCAATTTTATCTCACAGTACCTGTCAAAAGTAGGACAGTTAATGACTAGCTAAAACCTGAAACTAAAAGAAATACATGAACAGAAAATATTTACTCCAGTGATAGGTAAAACTTGGACCTTGGCCAGCCTGTTCTATAAGGGGAACTTAAAGTCTCTGGCCCGGGCTGAGATTTAGAAGTTTATTGACACAAGAACAAACACAGGGCCCTCACATTTAAGATTGGCCGCACCCTGCAGATTCCAGGTTTATTATAACCGAACTAGTTCTTATCACAGCTCATACTATACTTGCATCAACTAGCCTAATGAATTTATGCCGTAGTGATTTTATAATGATGTAAGCTGATAATATGATATTCCTTCAGACAAAGTTACATGCAACTTCACAGGAACATGTGGAACAGAGTTTACATGATATGCCACGTTGACAATCGAGCCCCTCATCATGAACCTGTGTTAGTTATAAGCCTCTACTAGTATATACTCAGTATGGAGTAACTAGGATAGTTGGTGTCTATTGCAGGCTGGGTGCAGTCAAGTTCCTACTCTGGACAGAATTTGATATAAGGAGATCAGGAGAAGTGCGTTTGGAAAAAGAAGAATGAAAAAAGAAAAGGCGTATGACTATTTTATGTATTATTCCCCCCTTAAAAATGTCACCTTTTTTCCCACTCTGTACAATAATTCTTTTATCTTTTACACTATAAATTAGTCTCCGTACCCAAACATAAATGTGACGTTTAATTTAAAACGGAGGAGTACTGAATAGCAAATTGAGATGTGGATCCAATTAATCCATCAACACATGCAATGTACTAGTGGTGGATGACAGATGACCCAGCTGAACTAAAGTTTCCTTTAAACTGCTTTTCCATATCAGCTTCTACTCAAACAGGCTGGCCAAGGTCCAAGTTTTAGCTACCTTTTTGAATAATTAAAACAACCCACAAAATCAAAAAAGAGTTACCAAATAATGGAAATATCCCAACTGAGATCAATTATCATGCGCACACAGTGAGAAGACAGTGAAAAAATGCATGGGTTATTAGAGTTGCTTACTTGAAAAGGGCCAGTCTTTCTCAAGTATAATTTTGATGTCAAACATCTATCAGGCATATAAATGTTCTTTCCAGACAAGAAACCGTAATTACTAAGTGCAAGCTTCCACTATTCGCAAGATAATCTTTGAACTAGCAGCAAACTAACATCACTATACGAAACGACATTAGTCACATACAAACAAGCTCAATTGTTATAGATATTAGGGTAAACCACATTTTATCAACATCATTGTAAAACCTACACAACTACCCACCCAAATGTTTGGAGTTATTTTCCTAATGTGTAGAAAAACCTAGTTTTTCGTAATACTAACAACCCGTCCCCCCCCCCTCCCCTCGGCAGGGAAAAGATCAAGAAACCCGTCCCCCCTCCCCTCGGCAGGGAAGAGAACAAGAAAATGGTAATAAAATACACATTAAAAAACAAAAGTAAAGATTCATCATGAATCAAACTCAAGGGATGCGGCTCAATATTGATCATATAGAAAACTTGGGCTCAGCCAATCTAGCCATAAGCTGAGATTGCCAGGCTGACACGCACCACTGATATTCTTGTGCACCTGGTGCTCACAGAATCCGAATTTACAAGTCTTATACTCTTATTGCAGAGTACAAGTTCGAGACACCATCTACCAAGGTCATGAAGCATAAATAAAAGCATAAGTTACATTATTTCTTGGTTGTTGGTATATGCCAGAAGTAAAAGCATCTTTCTAGGTGTAAAATATTTCCTTTCAAAATAAAGCAGACGAAGACATAGCCCTAGAATTACAACTGAAATTAAATAAAACTGTGTTTGACATCTTTTTACACTGATACATTTAAGGGAAAGAGAGAGAACGATGAAAGAAAAAGCATGCTCCACGAACTCTAATCTTAGAACGGCTATTCTGCCAAAAAAGAAGGTTGAAAAAGCAGGCAGGTTTTAGAAAAAGAAGAAACACCTCTAAGCAGAGTAAAAAGAGAGAGATACATAAAATTTTAAAGGATGGGCCTTGATATGCCATATACTACTCGGAAACCTTGATGCCACTTACACCACTTCTCATCATTGAATCACGGGTCCAAGTTTTTTGACTTTTGAGACACATCAACCCAGTAAAGGACATAGAGTTCCAATAAAATCACTATTAGGTTCACAACTTAATATACAACATCTTTGCTAGTTCAATTTCCTTAAGAATTAAACTGAATCTCTGCCCTGTCTCTTAAGGGTCATATTATAGATAACCATCAATTATCTTCAAATTTATCCAAAATTATTAGAAAGAATATCCAATTATTCATAGTGTCTTTTGCGTAATTACCTGGTTGCTCTATTTGGCTCGCTAAGTATCTTTGCAGATGTTCCTGCAGCACGTACGAGTTTACCACCCTGACCCGGACGAAGCTCTATGTTGTGGATCTGAGTCCCAATTCTCAACATTGCTAGTGGCATACAGCTTCCAATCTGGGAGCTGATGTCCATAGTGACCATTTCGCTCATCAGAGACTTCATTGACTGACCGGGTTTACGCTCTACAGTGTCGAATCCTCCACCTGCAGATCACAGCATCAAAAACACAAATCTGCATACAAAAAGCTCTAATTTAGCTGTGAGCTAAGTCAATTTGACGACTCAGCAGCAGTGTACTTATTTCAGTATTGCCAATCCAATTCAATCGCAGTGAATCAATAAAATGCTAAGCAAAAGGCAAATAAGGGGGCAAAACCTTGGTGGGTTATATTGATTTGATCGAAATTCTACTCATTACTACATTGCATAAAATTACAAGCATAGAACCGAAAGAAAATATACGTACAGACAGAGTGAAATAAATACGTCGAGATTAGAAAGGTGGGTGGGATCGAGGTAACTAACCTGTAGAGAAAAGACGTGTAGGAGGAGGAAGAGTGTGACGAATCGAGCGGAGAAGATTTCTGCACAGCGCCATTTTCTTCTTCTTCTTCGGAGTGGTTGATTGAATTCGGGGCTAGGGTTCTAGGATTTGATTTGGGGGTATGGGGTTTTGGAAGTTGGAACCAGCCTTGCAGAAGTAACTAGCAAGGGGTCGTTTGGTAAAATCAAGGTAACATAATTCGCCAGAACAGGCCAACGATCCCGTTCCGTGCGCGCTCTGTTGAATCCAATTCAAAATACACAAGAATAACTAATTCGCGCCTTAAGGATTTTTAATTTGTTTCTCAATAATTTAAGGAAAATGGAGGAATAAAATCAGAATAATGGAGATTAGTAAACTCAGTGAAGAAGGACCCAATCTACCGGAGAAGAACTTATTCACTTACAGTTGCGTTGGCGATGTTTGAATCTATCGCTTCTTTATCTAAAGCTCTGTTACCCGAAACGAATATTACCCGATGTTGTAGTGAAGATGAGGTCTTCAGTTTATCAAGCAACACTAGAGATGGTAGAAGAATTTCCAACTCCAGTCAAGAGAAAAATGGACGGTGACTGAATATTCGAGGAGATAGGGATGAGAAATGACTAATGAGAAGTGCATAGACGTGAGTAAAATAAGTAAACAGTCAATAACACTATGCTTACCACATAGTTTCAAGGCTCCTCTTGTTCATATGCTTGAATGAGAATTGGTTTTACTAGGAGGAGATCGTGCAAACTCCAACAATTTTTAAGGTTTTGTAAAAGTAAACACTAACTGTGTGGTGCACACACAATTATTCAATTGTTGACGCCGAGACAAATAATATTTTCAAGAATAATATTGTTGATTTCTCTTCAACTTTAGCATATTTACCATCAATAAGTCCATCCATATGCCTTAATAACCAACTAAACTGCCTAAATGCCTCCATTTTCATTCGGAGAATGTTGTTATAGTGCATATCAGTTGTCAAAGTTAACCGAAAAATGAAGTAATAGGGTTTGTAATTGTGTTGGGCTTCATATCATGAGACTTTCATGTTGGACTTTTAATATTTGATGGTGTTTTTCAATATAATTTATTTTATAAGAAAGTATAAACTAATTTTACCTCCATACAGTAATTTTAAATAATCAATTAACACTCTAATTCTAAAACTCTCATTCTCGTATATATATTTTTATAAATAAACATTGAATTTCGCTCTCGCTCTTGCTTTCAATTTTCGTCATTATGTGACTTTTGCTGAGCCCAAGTGGAAATATCAATTACATGAGGCCCAGTTACATTTTCATTTTCATGGGCCGACCAGTTTATGAGTTGAATCTGTCGAGTCTCTAGAACTCTCTCTTGAGTCTTGAGTGTCTTAGTTTGCCCTTTTTCCCCCTCTCCGTGCTCCGGCAATACACCATCTGTCAGCTCCAGGTTCCCGTTTACCACCTCACCGCACCTACACGCCGTCGTTTCACTTCATCTCGCAGGAAAAATGTCGACTATCATGCAGAAAATCAAAGACATCGAAGATGAGGTATAATTAAGAGCTCGATACTATTAATTTACCTTTTGTTCTCTCTCTCAGATGATGTTTTCTGTTGTTGAGAAACTACTGATTTTTGGTGGTTGTTTTCCTGTTGCAGATGGCTAGAACACAGAAGAATAAAGCCACTGCTCATCATCTTGGTTTGCTAAAGGTACGTTTCTCCCTCTTTCTCAGCTCTTTTTTATTTTTTATTTTATTTTTTAATTTTCATGATCTATTGAAATGTTTGCCTTTCTCGAAGTTGGTTGATGGTTTAATATTGATTTGAAGCTAACAGTTAAAAAATAAAAAATATTGTGAATGGGAGGAAGTTAGTTCACTAATAGAAATTTAGGGACAGTTTAGCTGTATACATTTAGAGTCATAATTTTGTTGCAAGGCTCTGTTCAAGTGAAAATGTGCCTCTTAACACCTTAGATAATTAGCAACAAAGAGAGTACTTAGATTGGGAGCTTAACTGCTTGATTGGGATTTGGGGTGCTGCGGATGGGTACGTCGGTTGATTGAGGTGGTGAAGTCTGTGATATCATTTGCGATCCGATTTTATACATGATTGGTTTTATTGGACCACAATGTTGATTTTTTTCCTCCATCTTGTGGTTGGTCACTTTTTGGTACTGAACTCACATATTAATATCTCAATCTCTGGAACACATTATTGCACTTCTCTGTATTTTAATCCCTTTGTATCACCCTCTTCTAGTGGACTTGGGGTGGGGAATATGGTGATCAGTAGTTAATTCATGGACTTCTTCTTTATGGCCCTAGCGATTTTATCCTGGTCTTGAGGTGATCTTAATTTTTCTTTTCTATGTTTATTGGTGCAACCGTATGCATGGGTGCTGAAATCTTATTGTGAGCATTTCACCAGTACTTTATCATGCACAGTTACTCTGTGTGAATATTTGGCAGTATGATACATCTTTTGAGCTCTATCATGTAAAAGCTGAGTAACCTTTTGGATTACTTATCTATACAGGCAAAACTTGCAAAACTTCGAAGGGAGATTCTTACACCATCATCAAAGGGAGGTGGTGGTGCTGGAGAAGGTTTCGATGTTACAAAAAGTGGTGATTCAAGAGTGGGCCTTGTGGGTTTCCCTTCAGTTGGGAAGTCAACACTCTTAAACAAATTAACCGGAACGTTTTCAGAGGTTTGTGATCCATTATGCGATGCTATAAATTTTAACGATTAATGTGATGGCAATACGTTTGCCAAGATATAAATTGTTGCAAACACACACTGGGACAAAACATTTTATGTTAATGCAGTCCATGAATTAGATTCTGCCTCTGTTTCTTTATCCAAATAGACCCAGTATAACTCTGGACTCACTTTATCCAGAACAGTTGGGCCATCTATGTTTATAGTTGAAGTTGCTAAAGCATTAGTGATATCCCTGATACTATTTTTCTCCTCTCTTCACTGCAGGTTGCTTCATATGAATTTACTACTTTAACTTGCATTCCTGGTGTGATTACGTACCGAGGAGCTAAAATTCAGGTCTGCAAGATCCCCTGGAAATTAAGGATAATAAAATATCTGACTTTATCTGCAAAAGTGGTTAACACTTTTTCTCTAAGACGCACTTTACACGAAAACCATAATCATATGTTAATCAATGCTGATTGGTTTGGGATAAGCAATAGAGGTTTACACGACTACTACTATGTGGTTTTGTGAACTAAAAAATCTTGAGCGTAAGTGGTTCTACTGTGTCACGACTCCTCTAATTGGTCACAAGTTTGTATTCCATGTCTGGACTAGAAAAGTTACGTCTGGAATTTAGTGACAGATTCTGTATATCGTGCTGTGTCAAGTGATGCGACTCGTAGAATACACTCTTACTAGGTGATCACAACATAAATCTCATAAACTGTTGAGTGTCATTAAATAATTACATGAGTACATAAACAACCATTCTTGTTCACCTGAAATATCTCGATTTCGGATCAGGTACGGTTTCTTCAAGTTAATCTCCTATTGTCATGAGTCATAACTCATACAACAGTCGGTAGTAGTATGAAATCATTTGTTAAGTCTGTAACGTTCAGTTGGGTTATGTTTTTTTAATCACCATGTAAATGTAGGAGCCTGCTTCTTTAATTCCAATCTGATTGCTCTCTGTATGGAGTGTAAAATAACTATGCCTCCTAGTGGGGCATATCAAATATCCAGAATAGTTTCTAAACATAAAAAGATTAGTTGTTTCATTCCAAACCATTTTGCAAGGATATTTTGTTCTTGCATTCTTGTTCAGACTTTATTTCTCTTTTCTGTTATTTTTCAAGATTTCTGGTAATACTCACTATATGATATTAGATAATTTCATTAATTCATTTGATAAAACAACCTTGTTCTAGTTGAAGCGCACTTCTTTTACTTATATTTTTATCTCTTCTCCTATTTCATGCATATTGTTTTGCAAGTCAAAGTCATAATTTCTTGTTTTAAAATTTCATCTTCTCTCCATCACTTACAAATTAGACTACATTTATCATTGCCGATGACAAGATACTAAATGTGCATTGAATACGATTCTTAGACATAATTCTTAACATGTGAATATTTTTTCGTGTTCTATCTGTTTCTGGCAGTTGTTGGATCTTCCTGGTATTATTGAAGGTGCTAAAGATGGCAAAGGTAGAGGTAGGCAGGTAATGTGGAATTAGCTGATACTAGTTTATTGCTTTTCTTGGTTTTCATTCTCTGTGTGTGTGTTTGTATCCAGTCGACTGCTGGCTTTAACATCTATTTTCAAGGTACAATTTTCCTCAAAGTAGTTCTAAGGCACTTTGTTGGTCCATTAGGTGCAGAACATACTGGAGGATTATGGGTGCTCGGTCAAAGGGATTCTTAGCCATTTTTTTCTCAAGTTTTTGCAAACTGTGTGGTATCCAAATTTCAGTTTTTCATTCACATTACGGAAACAGTTTAATGGTTAGCTGCCATTAATTCCTGCACTAGGAAAGATATTTTTGTCTCTACTTATGGATAGAAATAACAACCACTTAACAGAAACCTTTTTGTAGTGCATCCACATATACACTGTCACGTATTTATACACATGAAATTTCATTTATTTTCCAAAAATGTCTCATAGGTACCCTGATCTTATTTATTGTAGAGCTTGTAATATTTTCTGTCCAGCTTTGTTTTTTGTTTGTCTGAATTTTGCTTACACTTGAAGATAAATATGTGACATGTTCTTCAGCATGGTTGGGGTATTCTATTTTAATTAATCTTGAACTGAATTTCCTGTATCCAGGTCATCAGTACAGCTCGGACATGCAACTGCATCCTAATTGTCCTGGATGCAATAAAACCAATTACTCACAAGCGTCTTATAGAGAAAGAGCTTGAGGGATTTGGTATAAGGTAGTTCACACACTATTGTAGCCCTTTAGATTTTTTTCCTTTCTAAATTTGCATCTACTTTATTTTGATTGGCTTTTAGTTTAGAGCTTACCAGACTTTACTTCTATACATCTTAATTGTTTGTTTTGAAATTGTTGTTGTGATTTGCTCTATTTGATGAAATTGAAGTTAATGAAATCTCATCACTTAATGCTCTGGATCGTCTTGGTTGTGCTAGAAATTCTAGCACAGGTTCACAACTACATATGCATTAACTTGATCACAATGATATAATGCTGTTGCCTCTGGATATGCTGCAAGAAGCTTTTTAATATACTTAATTACTTATTCTCAATTAGACAACGATCATGTAGGTATATCTGATATCATGGATAAACATACATGCGTGCTGGTACGTGTCTCACTGGAGTATTTGTTTATATGTTTCTTGTTATTGAACATAGGTTAAACAAGGAACCGCCAAATCTGACCTTCCGCAGGAAGGAGAAGGGTGGGATCAATCTTACATCCACTGTTACCAACACCCATCTCGACCTAGATACTGTAAAAGCAATTTGTGGGGAATACAGAATACATAATGCAGATGTCAATCTTAGATATGATGCTACGGCTGATGACCTCATAGATGTCATCGAGGGGAGCAGAGTATATATGCCTTGTATCTATGTCATCAACAAGATTGATCAGATTACCCTTGAAGAGCTAGAGATTTTGGACAAGCTTCCACATTATTGCCCTATCAGGTACTATATACTCGTTTTCTCTGTGATACGCATTTTTGTCAATATATGTTCCTGTTCTTGGGTTCAAGCTTTCGTTTAATGAACTCCTTTCACATTTATACTTCGTTAGATGAACTCCTTTCACATTTATACGTATTTTAGTTTAGGATGTATGTATAGTATAGATTTATGTAGCTGCTAACCTTCTAAGCTTGCTTTCTGTAAAATCAGCGCACATTTGGAATGGAATCTTGACGGTCTTCTGGAAAAAGTCTGGGAATATCTCTGTCTGACTCGCATATACACGAAGCCCAAGGGGATGAATCCAGACTATGAAGATCCTGTCATATTGTCATCAAAGAAGAGGACTGTAGAGGATTTCTGCACGCGAATCCATAAGGATATGCTTAAACAATTCAAATAGTAAGTTCTGCTGAAGACCTTTGTTTTGAAGATCTTAATTTTATATCAATAACTCTGAAGTAGCGTATCTAACTTAGGTAAACTGACGCATAAATACAAAACTGCAACTTAACATAGATGAACTTTTGGGATTTAATACTCTAAATTTCGTAGGAAACGAACCTTAGTCAAGTTCTTTTTATCAATGTGCTGACTTTTATTTTACCAAGTCTGTTAGGAATCTTTCTGTTACTGTATGTCAGGAATCTGTTATGGTCAATATAGCTGTTAAGAGTTTGTCAGATTAGCTAAGGACTTCTAAGAAACTCTTAACAACTATATTGACCATAACAGATTCCTTACAGAACTTAGTAACAGAAAGATTCCTAACAGACTTTTTTTAGTAACATAAATGTCAGCACACTGATACTTTTACTGTTTGATTAGTCTCTGGAAGTGATTTAAACATTGTTCAAAATTGAATTGGCTTCGTAATAGTTAATTCATGTTGATTTGCAAAATGCCAAAGTAATTAATAAGAATATTTTGTAAGATCAAATGAGAAGCTATAGATTTTTTTGGGTTCATGGGGTTTTTTGGCTGCCTGTTGATTGTTTATCGGGCTGGGAAAGGAAAAGGTGTTTTAATGTTGTGTAATATGATGCATTTTCTTAGCAACTAAAGGACATTAAAGGTCTGTTCATTATGATTTTTATATGTTTTAAAAAGTCATCCCATCCTACATGATGTAACCTTGAAGGTTATCGGTCATATCTTCATCTGGCAAGCTTCTGGTAGCCAGTGATTTTATGACTTTTATTTCCCCTTGAAGGAAAGTAGACCTTAGTATCATTTGGTGGGATTGTGTAATGGAGCTTCACAGCTAGTTTATATCTATAACACACAGGAAATAAGTTGTAAAGCACCAACGATAACTATGATTTCTGGCCATAGTGGTTTTAGGCGGACCACGAAAACCTGGCACCTACTTGATTCTATTGTTTCAGTTTGTTACATTTGGTGACCCAGTACTTTTATTCATACCTACTGCAATTATTCAGCTGCCTTCATATGCATATAGTCATCTCCGACATATCCCTATCTATTTGAAAAGTTATCACGATGTAGCATATAACCTCTTCTGTTTTGTAAATGCAGTGCATTTGTATTGATTCATACCTACTGCAATTATTCAGCTGCCTTTATATGCATATCTCCGACACATCCTTATCTATTTGAAAAGTTATTACGATGTAGCATAACCTCTTCTGTTTTTGTTAATGCAGTGCACTTGTATGGGGATCTAGCGTCAAACACAAGCCACAGAGGGTTGGCAGGGTTAGTTCTCATAACTTGTAATGTGACAGCTTTTAAACACAAGGTTGATAGCCCATCTAAGTCTGTGTTCTCATGTTTTGGTTACAGGAACATGAACTAGAAGATGAAGATGTTGTGCAGATTATTAAAAAGGTGTGATTTCAGAATTTTGACGTATGTACTCACCCGGTGTGAGACTACCAGTTGAGATTGTGTCTGTTCTATTGAGTCATGTAGCGGATAGGAGCTGAACCGTATTAGAGCTTGTTTTTAATGTGGTTCTTTATAATGAAGTTAGTTTGCTGCTAGTTCAAAGATAATCTCATGAATATTGGAAGCATACACTTGGTAATTATGGTTTCTTGGCTGGAGAGAACATTTATATGCTTGATAGCTGTTTGACAGTTCTATCAAAAATTATATACTCGTGAAAGATGGTCTCTTTTAAAGTAAGCAACTCTAAAAACCCATGCATTTCTTACAGTTTCTTCACTGTGTGCGCGCATTATAGTTGATCTTAGTTGGGATGATTCAAATATTGGCAACTCTTGTTTGATATTGTGGGATGTTTTAGTTATTCAAAAATGTAGCTGATTCTTGTACCTTGGCCAGCCTGTATGAGTAGAAGCTGATATGGAAAAGCAGTTTAAGAGGAAACTTTAGTTCAGTTGGGGCATCTGTGTCATCCACAACATTGCATGTGTTTATGAATTAATTGGATACACATCTCAATTTGCTATTTAGTACTCCGTTCTAAACTGAATGTCACGTTTATGTTTGGGTATGGGAGATTTTTTATTTATACTAGTGTAAAAGATAACAGAATTATTGTACAGGAGTAGGGGGGACATAAATAAAGGATCATGTGACATTGGTAGGCTCTCTCCTACCGTTATATGAAGTCAGAATACTTGCTCAAAATAGTGAACCTTTCGACCTGACAATCAACAAGGGCACAAGTTTTGAGTCAGTATGTCATTGTAATTTGGGGCAGGGATATCAAAGCTGAATCTTATTAACTTCACAATTTGTGATCTTTGCGTACTACTCGGTCCTAATCCAGATTCCAGGTTACCCGTATAGTTCTGGTTTGATTTTGCTCCTATACCATCTGTTACACGTTGTTAGTGGTGATTTTCGCAACTGTATCTTTGGGTTTGACATGTTTCCAAGATTAAAGATTTGATGAGTATTGACAAAGTTCAGAAATTCTTTCCCCACGCAGTGTTAATGGAAAACCACAACTTGGTGATCACATTGGAAGTCAAATTCCACTAGTGTTCTCCAGCTTTTTCTGTGAAGACTTGTGGCCCAATTAAGAAGACAGTTTCAAAACGATAATGGCAACATCTTGCCATTTCTTCATAGAAAAAGTTTGTCTTCCCAAGTCAGAATCAAAAGCCAAAATAAGTTGAAATTCTTCACCAGAGTACCACTTTTAAGTGCTGAAAATGTCGATATGAAGATTAACCTAAAGGAACCGCTTCTGTTTAGCTTTACGCTTCATAACCAGTTGACAACTAGAGATAGGAAATAATTAGGTTGGACAAAGAAGGATCAATTATTTTGTATTTTGAACACGGTTGAAAAACATTGAACGAGTGCATTAGCAGCGTTATACAACTTGGAAAATGTAATATACTAGCAACTCGAACACTTCTTTAGGCCTTTGCACAGCAGTTGAAGTAGCGGAAGATGCTCCTCCTGGCCTGTAAATGACACGAGCAATAACTATAAGTGAGATCCAAGAACACGTAGATAATTAACCGTGTTATTGCTGGCTCATATACTCTTTGCTCTCTACTTTTGACATTAACAATCTATCATTGTCTCTCTTCCTCTCACCCTCCCACTTTCTGTTCGTCAACTTTCCAAGATTATGAAGGTTATTTTCATTCTACAACTTTTCTAGATCGCAAAGGGATGAAGAATCACTATCATTTAGACGGGCCAATCGTATTTTACGTAATAAATGGGATTTCCATATTTGTATAGAGATTAGAGCAGGACCAACTTAATAAATTCTGAGTTAAATTTCAGGGCTCTCTCAGGACCATTGCATGTATACCACATGTATTTCATGTGGTCCAGGTAAAGAAGATAGCTTTACAAGTACAAGAAGATATCACTCTCATCATTATGAAAACACCTATACATCTGCAACTTGTGTAAATATGTGATGTGCAACGATGTTACAATAATGGTTATATCTACTCAGCATTCTAAGCAGTTTTTAAAGATCAAGTTATCCAATGTGAAACAACACTGACATAGTCACATAACCATTAACCAGGTCTGGTATACATCTAGCTAACTCACGAAGTTAGTACTCGATGTAATCAGGGGTTCGGAACAATTTTTCTCCAAGACTAACCACCTATGTCTCTCCAAAGCAACATGAACAAAATTTTCAATGATTTGTTGTATCCACCAAAAAAAAAAAAACTTAAGAAATATCTACTTTTCTTGAGACCTGTCGTCTGGCTGTTTAACGAATATTTATAGTGATTCACGGACGTACAAGCCTAATCTGATAAAACCAAACAAGTTCATAGTCTTATTACGTTTAACTCGACACGGTGATGAATATGGTGACATAATAAATGAGGAGCATACCGTTGGTGAGTGATCCTGGTGAAAGTCTTGCTGATTATCATTGTGGTGGACACTGTTTGAGTTTTTGGCAGTTGGTGGGATGATGAGCTCTTCCTCATTTCCCAGACTAGCTCTTGATGTATCCCTCTTGTTCTGCTTCCTCATTTCCCGAATTTTCGTGAAATCCATTGAGTAATCAGGCAACACTCCCTTCTGGTCCCAGTCTCCGAATTGCGGCACAGATAGCCAAGGTGTAGGTTTCTGTTCAAAATGCAAGCATATCATGGTGAACTCATAAATCATAATAACTCTCTATTTAGAGAAGTAAAACATACAAAGAGTTTCTTCCCTTCATTTCCCCTGCAAGTGTACTATTATTACTATGAATCACCAAAATTAAACAAGATTTCATTAAAAAACATTCATTCTAGCCTTGCGTAAAAGGATCCCGATTATTCGTCTAAAAGCTACTGTAAATAGTGCTATAAGATTGTTGTCATCACTAATCATTTGAAACAGCTTATGGGAATGATTAAGAGAAGAAAAGTTATCAGAGTTGTTTGATTACTAGATCTTATAAGTTAGAACACTCTCTGACAGCAAATCTACTACCAGGGCTGATAAAGAATTCTCTATCCATTTTAGTTCTTGAACAGCAAAATACCGATATTATGAAACAAACTAGAAACTCAATTGATAGACCCACTAGTAAATCCCTCGAAAATTGATGAACTACTCACGCAAAGCAAGATTCTGGTAACATAGATAATAAAGTAGTCTCCTTTCCATGATTATTACTACCAAGGTTTGTCAAAAAGTGCAATTGTCAATTGAAAACATGTATGAACAAGCAACCATTCCAAGAAATCTCAAATTAAATCTACAAAATTCATAGGCATGCACACATTTTTTCTAGTACTATAGTAAGCAAGAAAAAGCAAATCATGAAGACATAAAAATTTCTAAGATTTTTATTGCTAGTACTTTTTTGCCTTTTGAAATTGGGACAGCAAACACCAAGAAAAAATAAATGAAATTGCTAGCTACACAGTAGTATCCATGTAGCAGCAACATAGGATGTTAATCAAACACAGATTGTGAAGAGAAAGAAGAAGAAAGTTGGAGGGATAAAATGGAAAGACTATTACCTCCTTGCGGTCTTCCATCACAACACAATTATGCTTTCTTTCTCAGATGAAGGGTAAGAAGAAGAAGGAGGAATTTGTTGAGAGTGAAAAGAGTGGAGGTTTGAGAGTTTCCAAATTTAAGGAATGAATGAGTGTTGTTTGTTTGGCCCGGGTAATGTAATAGGGAGGCAGACAAATGAGTAATGACAAATGTGGTGTGCAATAAATAAGGCAACTGAAACAAAAAAAACAAAGGTAGTTGTTGCATTACTCTATTCTGCTGTAGTAAGTATAATTAATTATTTTAATGCAGGAGAAAGAATTCCTGTGGGTTCTCTTATTTTTTTTCTTCTTTTGGCCATCTTCTATATTTCCTCTGTTTCTTAAATAATTTAGGTGGTTGTTTTTACCTAAACTTAAGAAATATTCACAAAATATTAATTTAGGAGTAGTAATTTATATAGGACGTAGATGAAGCAATCTTTTCATCTCATTTCATGAACCTTTTTTTGCAATCCAAGTTGACTTCATATTACTTCTAAATTCTATTGAAAAAAAAATTAATATATTTATAGAAAGTATAATGGTTATAATTTTATTAATAATTAATGAATTTATATTAATGGAAGTTAGAAGGAGTGAAATGCACCTGAGCGAAAGTACCTTTTTATATGCCAAGCTATTGTTATTATTTGGGTGTTTTAAACCATTTAAATTTTCATGTTTATTATTTAATTTAATAGTAAGTTGATTTTTTAATGTTTTTAAATGTTTATAAGTTGGTTGATTCTATTAAACTAAGTTGAATGAGGTGAATTTAGAGAAGTTGAGCTGGACCACTTAGCAACTTTTAGTAAACTAAAATGGATTTTAATTGTCTGTATTCATTATTTTGAGTTTGCAAACAATATTTTTGGAACTCTTAAAAAAAATAATTTTTTTGGAAATTATCTAACTTTCAAACAATTTTTTCAAGTATTTATCAAATTATTTGAAAAGCTAAATTTACTAAGTTCTACTTAAGTTACATCGAAACCGTCTTACACCGCCCTTAAGTTTCTTTCTACTCATTCATTTCCATTTTTCTAGATTGTTTACATTTTTTTTAACGTATTCTTAAAAACGTAAATAACTTTTTTGAAGGAAAGGACAAAAATGCAACGTAATATATGGGTCACACATTTTTTAAATTACACGATGTAATTCTTTTTTAAATTAAATAATTAAAATTCATAAATTAGTAGTATCTTTAATATTTATTTTTAAAATCTTTATTAATATAATTTAAATGTAATATATGAGTCAAACATGACTGACGTCGACTAAAGATTAAGTTTGTAATGAAATGGAGAAAGTATTAAAAAAAAAAAATCTAGGGAAGAGATAAGGTTAAATTGATCATGGAAAATTACAGAGTTGCCACTAAGACTTTGATATGAACCCATGACTACACGGTTTGGTGGGTCGTTGTGCAGTGCACCACTTTTATTACATTACTGGATTTTTTTTATTTTTTTTAAAAAAGAAATGAGACCACGCACTCACCCACTCGAGTCTCGAGAGTCAAATGTCGAATCGATCTACGAGCAGCTCAGCTGTGTTTTCTTCTCTCCCACACAACGGACACGGCTGCTACACCTGTGAGGCTGTGAATATATATCTTGGACTTGGACCATGTATAATGGTCGACACTCGACACATTCATTGAAGGTTAAATGCTTTTTTCATTTTAAATTATACTCCCTCGAATTATTTATACATTCATTGAAGGTTAAATGCTTTTATTTTCATTTTAAATTATATTCCCTTGAATTATTTATATTTATTGTGTTGAATCTTTGAAATCATAATAAAAAAGTATTTATTAAAATTATATTATAAGAATATAGACACTATATTTTACAATATTATTTTATTATTTAATTTTTTTTATTATGGTTTAGCAGTAATCGAGATTAAACGAAAAAAGAAAAGATTAACAAAATAAATATAAATAATTGACCGTGACTAAAGAGTAAGTACTTAATTAGTATTACTAGGAGTAATATACCAAGTAGTAATAACACTTTCTTTGTTGACTCTAAAGTTTTATATTTAATATTTTCAAAATAATTTTAAAAAGTAATTAAAAATAAAAAAAGTTTGAAATCATTGTCCATAAAAAATTTCTTAACATTTTTACAGTAGTAATAGTACTCGTATTTATTCGCTTTTTACAATCTTTTATCTTTGTCAACTTTGACATGTTTAATTTGTATATTACATCTAAATTATATTGATAAAAAATAGTATTACAATATTACTAACTTATAAATTTTATTATATATTTTAAAGAATAATTACATCTGTATAATTTAAAAATAATGTAGCGATTCTGAATTCGATTTTACCATAAATTAAGATAGTTAAAAAAACAATCTAAGCCTGAATTTATTATTATAATCATTTCGAATTTGATTTGATGTCATTTGAAACAAAATTATTAATCCTAAACAATTCGATTAGAAGAATTGATTTGCCACCTCTATAAATTACCTATATTAAAAGTTAAAGATCTAACAGATGACGATTTTTTTTTTTAAAGTTTCTTATAAATCATCATTTTTTATTGCTGCTGCAATAATGCGTAGAGCCAGGGGAATCCGCAGTTTTTGTAATATAATGTTAAGTTAGTTAACATATAATATTTAGGCATCGAAGAATGTTAAAATCGGTGCATGTGCAAATCAGTTGGGATCGATGACGATTCATACACAATCAACTATCAGTCCTTAACTAATTTAATAACCTCAACTTGCATTCTTCAACAACAAATTAACTACGTGCAATGCAATCTCGATCGATCACACTGTCCGAAGACTAGAAGTCTAGAACTAACTCACGTATGAAATTGGAATCATAAAGTGGTACAATAGGAAATAGAAATGAGTCGCAGTGAGTAAAAAAAATAATCAAAGACTTCCACCCTAACACATTGACGGAGTCTATCTCATCAACGAGGCGGACTTTAAGTTTAAATCTACGTGGTCAAATTTAAATATTTAAAATTATTTCGTAAGTTAGAGGAAAATAATTTTTTACGTATAAAAAAATATATCACATAATCTTGTATCGTTGTTTTTTTTTTTCATGACCAACAACTTAAATGATTTCTAACACTCTCTCGTCTCACTTCGGCATATTCTTCCTTACCAGGAAAAGTTTTAGCTAGCTAGCCAAAAGCCCAAAAGGATGCATATGCCGTTAATCTTACTTTTAAATTATCTAGCTTCCTTTATTTTTTTTCCAACGGGTATAATTATAAATGAACTATATATTCTCCCTCTTGAAAGCAGACATTGGTTTTAAAATTTGATGGATTACAAAGGAACTATATATTCTTCCTCTTGAAGTATTATACAACTGAATTCTTGGTCTTAGGCTTTGTTCTATTCGTCATACACTAAGCAGAAGCTTTATTCATTTTCTTATTTTCAGGAAGAACTGCATATACATAAAGAAAAGGAATCAACAAAAGCAGTCTTTTCCACTGAATTACAAAAGTTGGCCAGTCTATTCTATTCTACTGTGTTGTATTCAATCAATATATACAAATAAACATATGCTTGCTTGCTGCTGAAGCTTTGGACATCTAGTTCCATCTCTTTGAATTTTTCGATGACTTCGACTTCTGCTTAGCGGCTTGGAATGCCTGCATTTTCTGCTTCTTCCTCACTTCTTTCTCAGCCTATGTTTGAAAGCAGGAAACGTTAGTGATGAGAGAATATATTCATGAATGAATTCTAGTGAGCTCACAAGTCCAAATATGATTTACCTTGGTCATCTTGGATTTCGCTTTTGTTTTTGGGGACTTCTCCTCTAGCTCTTCTTCCCTTTCAAGCTCTCTTTCTCTAGCTTCAAGGTTCTTCTCCAAATAATACTGCCAGTGCCAGATAATCAACCACGTCCAATTAACAACTGAATCGGAAAAAAAATACACATAATGTTCTTTCATTTAGAAAGTAGCACTGGGACTTACATTGTAGTCTCCTGCATAGTCTTGTAGAGTCCCATCTTTGACTTCCAGGACTCTGTTCACAATTTGCTTAATGAAGTATCTGTCGTGAGATACCGTGATCACAGTGCCATCGTACTCATTTATTGCTTCCTATTAATAACACATGTCCAATATAAGTCAACAAGGTATGCAACTAGCTATTATGTCGAAGAAATATGGAAGATTATATCTCAACACACCTCAAGCATCTCTTTTGTAGGAATATCCAAGTGATTGGTTGGTTCATCCAAAATTAGCAGAGTTGACGGTCTGACCATGAACTTGCAGAAGGCAAGACGAGCCTAGACAAAGTAGAAAACAGGTCACTTAGTGTCATCAACTCATCATGATCAATGGAAGTTTATGAAACATTTATATCATGTCCCAACCAAACTCTACGATAACTATTGCAATCAGCTAAGTATTGAAAATATCTCGAATCATGACACTCTTAATACATGGATGAACAAACGAATCATGACACTCTTAATACATGGATGAACAAACGAATCATGACACTCTTAAAACATGGATGAACAAAAGTGGGCTTTCTGACTTTTTGTGTCTCAAGGGACCAAACTTACAAACAGGAGGGAAAGGGGGCAAGGGGTGGGATGGGATGGGGGGATGAAATATATGAAGGAACTTGACTGAGCTACCAGAAACATTAGAAATCACGAAATACTGCATAATGTATGAAATACATTATTAAGATATGGTCAAGCTTTTAGTACCTTCTCACCACCACTTAGAAAAGAAACTTTCTGGTCAAGCATATCTGCCTTGAAGTTGTAGCGTCCTAGGAGACCCTTGATGTCATCAAGCTTCCAGTCCTCAGCAACTTCGGCTACAGTTTCAATTACTGTCTTGTTCAAGTCAAGTGCCTCTGCCTGCAATGGAAGAGAAAATTCCAAATCTAAAAACGAAACAAATTTTTACTAGCACAACAAAAACTTCAACTAAACTAGGGCCAAAGATCACTAAGACAGCTGGGATATTATAACTGACCTGATTCTGCTCAAAGTAGTTAGGCAATACATTGTAATCCCCAAGCAAAACTTCTCCCTTATTGGGCTTTTCCATGCCCATAATTAGTTTAAGCAGCGTACTTTTTCCACACCCATTCGGACCAAGAATTGCAATTTTTTCTCCCCTTTCAATTGTCAAATTAGCATTTTTAAATAAAACCTGGAGAAAGAAAATAATTAGCTATGTCACAAGCTGGCAGCAAACAGATAAAGATACAGAAGTTGACAGCAATATACGCAAATAAAGAAAGTTCTGAAAGAGCAGCAGGACAAATTGGATTCCATAAGATTGCATATAATATATTGTTATTACTTATGAGAGGAGCACCTTGGACTGTGCATCTAAGACACACTTAAAAGTAATTCTTGAGGTATGACAAAAGAAAGGAAATAGAAAGAATATCACTTTTTCCATACAGTTGAAATGAAGTTTTTTTGCGTTTTACATGGAAATAAAGCAGCACAAATTATATAATATACATAGAAGAACTATTCCCAACCCCCCCCCCCCCACTCCCAATCTCTTTCAAAGTATTTTTGACACGTTCTAAAAGTGTTCATAGACATTGTTTTGTTGATTGTAATTCATACATTTTTCATTTGTGCTACATCATGTAGCCCGAGAAGTCCAGATGGCCTACAGTAGGTAAAGTGTGCACGACATAAATCTGTATGAGGAAGTACTTCCAACTTGGAATAACTCTTTATTACTTGGGGGAAACCACTACAGATCATTAAAAGTCTGGCTTGTTTAATGCTCAGGATAATTTCACATTTAAACTATGTAGCAAATTTCTCAGCATTGTGCAGCCAAGAAATACTAGTATGGCCTAAAGAATTATCACACAGCACAAATATTTTATTCCCAGAGAGATGGAAGCAGAACCAATCAATTACCTTATCCCCATAACCGAACTCTAGATTCTTTAAATTTGCAACAGATCGGCCACTTCTTCCACGCCCGGGGAACCTGATCTTCATTTGCTTCCGGATGAAGGGTTTCTCAACTTGTTCCTCATCCTGAAGTTTTTCCAGCTTCTGTTGCCACAAAAATTTAGGAAAAGAAGAACAGTTAAAAACAAGCATACATCTATACACACCGACATTGCTATGCACAACACCCCCAACATAGAAACAAGATCCGAATCTTGATATTAGACAACAGATGATCAGGAGCACAAAGGGCTATGAAGTCAAAGTATCACTTAGAAAGACCAGGTTACATGATCACAGATGTTCAGATAATAAACCATATCAATAATGTCTTTCCGACTTACAACTACTTGGTGCCAAAAGAGAAAGTATGTAAGGTTAAAATTTAATGGACACAACCATGTTGTATCAAACAGTATTTTCTTCCCAATACTTCTGAACAAGCTGTAAGATTCAAAATCTGCAATTAGCCACCAGATTATTAACTCATTATTCTATTAGAACCAGTAAAAGAAAGAAAAATAGTAAAACTGAAAATTGGGGAGCAAAAATGTAAAATAGAAGTGGTAAAAAGTAAGAGAATAGTTTGCATATCCAAAGATTGCGGTTTCATCCAGGAAAGTTTTTCATCAAGCAAGCACAGGATAGAAATCTTCTCTCAATTTTCTTTCCATTAGAAAGGATGGCACATAACCAGAGAAGAGAAATCAGCATTAGCAAGTTGAAAAAAAACTTTTATTTCCTCCATGAAAATTAAGAGGCCCTCATGAACCAACGAGACAAAACAGAGAAAGGGTAAATAAAAACTATGCTTCAAGATGATGCTACGTAAATCAAAGATGACAGACCTTCTCAGCTGTAGAAGCACGGCCAGAATTTGCTCCAGCACTTAACCTGCTTATCAGGTCCCTTGTATGGTCAATCTCCTTTTGTTGTTTCTCCCATGCAGCAAGCTGAGCTTCTATCCATGCAGCCTTTGCAAGCATGTACTCGGAGTAATTTCCTTCATAAGTTCTAGAGACACCCATGTCAGTTTCTACTATTTTTGTACACAGCTGATCAAGGAAAGCCCTATCGTGAGATATGATGACCATCGGTACATCTTGCTTCTGCAGATAACCCTCAAGCCACTCAATTGTATCAAGGTCAAGGTGATTTGTAGGTTCATCCAAAAGCAGCAAATCAGGATCCTGCAAATAAATTCAGACATGATCAACAAACATGAATTTGGAAAACCTATATCCAAGGCATCTCCCATGAAGTCCAAAATCTCACACATCATCTTGCTTTCACAAGCACATAGAGCGTATTCAACAAAATGAATTGCACATATAGGCATGCAACTACTATCTATACAACTTACTGTGTTGTTACTAACATGGATAAAAACGAAACTCCAATCCAAATTTATCCATAAAACGCTCTAAAATGTTACTGCAATGCTAACATGGCTACAAGAGTTGCATCAAGCAACTTACTCATTAAGACATATTAAAAAGAACTCAATCACCATAAGGACAATTTTTGTTAAGAGCTGGTTTTCGAGTCTCGAACCTGTAACCAACTTATTGTTGAACTAAATTTGGACCCTACATCATAAACTGGATTTTAACCTGGACCCATTTTAGTCTAACTTGAACTACTAAATACTTCTATGATGCTTTTGTTAACATCTTTATACAATAACAAGCTAAACATTGAACTCGAGCAAACGATGCATAAAACATACAGTAAATGTAACCATCAAAAACCAATTCACAATCCATTTGTACTACCTGCAACAGGATCTTTCCAAGAGACATCCTCATCTGCCACCCTCCACTAAACGAAGCAACAAGCCTATCGGCATCCTCCACCGTAAAACCAAGCTCAGGCAACAACTTATTAATCTTAACATCAACCTGCTCCAAATCCACCGCTTGCGCTCGCCTCTGCAACAAATCAAACTCATCCAACAACCTCCCCATAAGGTCCATATCATCCACAGCCTTCTCCAATGCCTTCTGCACCTTATCCAGCCTCTCCTGCACCTCCATCTCCTCCTTAAACACACTCAAAAACTCCTCCCTCACCGTCCTGGTCGACAAAACCTCAAACTCCTGGCTCAAAAACGCAATCTTCATATTACTCTTGACCTTAATCACATTCCCAGAATCAGGCTCCTCCAAACCAGCTATAATCCTCATCTGGGTCGTCTTCCCTGCACCATTTACACCTACTAAGCCTACTTTCTCACCTTTCTTCACCTCCCAGCTAATGTTCTTCAAGACAGTGACACCCTTGTAGTTCTTGCTGACATTCTCTAGCCTCACACCGGACGAAATGCTGGAAGCGCCGGTGGCGTTCTTGTTACTGCCACGCCTGGTGTTGTTGGTATTGTCAGAAGAGTCCGAATTGTTGGTGTTTTTGGAGAAAAGGGATTCAATGTCTTCGTTTTCATCTTCCTCGAGGGTTTTGGCGAGGGCGGAGGTTTCAGTGGCAACGGCGTGTAATTTGGCGGAGATTCGAGGTGGGTTTTTGAGGTGGAGTGAGGTGGTTAAGGAGGAGGGGCGGAAGGAGAAGGAATGGGGAAGGAGTGTGGCGTTGCTTGGGAGAAAAGTTGATCGGAGGTCTGCTAATTGGAGTTTTGAAGCTAAATCCATTGCTAAGTCTCAACAGATTGGATTTTTATTAATTCCTAGCTAGTTAGCTGTGGCTGTACGAATAATATTGAGCTGTGTGAGAGAGAGAGATAGATAGAATTAGAAAAAGCTGAGAAGCAGAGAGTTCTCTGTTTTTCTCGCTATCCTCTTCTTTCTGTCTCTCGCAGCCCAAATAGTTGGGGGATGATGATGAAGAAGAAGAAGAAGAAGAAAGAAAGAAAGGGAGAAGCACCGCCACGCAAATCCTTTCATATTTCTCAAGGGTTCAAATGTCTTTTAATAAAATGAAATATGGGAGATACAAATAATAAGTGTAATTAACAAGAAGAAGATTTATTTTTATTTTTTTTAGGATTTTCATGACATTTTCATTGCACCATCTTTTAGTTCTTTCCGACGTGTGTATAATGCAGGTTACCACACATACCACATAAATTCATGGGTTAGATCCAATTAAAGTTAATTACGACAACCGCTTCAATCATTTTTCATATTACATGAACTTTACATAGCTTGATCGAGAGGGATTCTTATTATCTGAGTGGTTTCCTCAGTTTCTTTGAAGTGCAAACAATTAAAAAGTCATGACGAAAGGTCCTAAACTCAAGTGTCCATCTTATGTAGATGGTGGTCGGGTATTAATAGAACTAGTACAGGCCTAAATGATTTAGGTATAAAGTAGATTTAGACTAAATTTACCACTTCTAGCTTCGTGATGAAATCCGCTGCCGAATTCACCTCTTGAACAAATTTGTGAATCTGGCTCCATGAAGTACAATCCATTGGTCAGAAAGTAATTATTATTATTTTCTTTTCATTAGAATAATAATATAATTAAGGTGAAAATTAGGAGAATTTGCCACTTCTAAAATTTTCGTGGACAGGACACAGGAGAAATAGATTTGGCTAGCTTGGTGATGAAATCCACCGACGAATTCACCTCTAGAACAAATTGATATTCAGCTTTGAATTTTACCTCTTGAACAAATTTGTAAATCTGGCTCCATTAAGTACAATCCATTGGTCAGAAAGACATTATTATTATTTTCTTTTTATTAGACTAATAATATAATTAAGGTGAAAATTATAAGGAAAATTTGCCACTTCTAAAAATTTTGTGGACAGGAGAAATAGATTTGGGGATAAAGTCACCGGGAGAGGCTGAGAGCCCACAGTTGGTTCTGTGGTGAAGGCTCAATTTCACAAACTCAGTAAATGATTTCATCCTGTCATTTTGTGCCACTGGAATCATAAATTTGAGATGGACCATCAACCACGTATAAGTCACAAGGACAAAAACCATACGGAAAATAAGAAAAGGAAAGGTCTTTCAAACATTCAAAGCAAACCAGTAAGCACTTTCAAATTGATGATATTATCATCTCCAGAAGGATTATATAATATATAGATAGATACTCTTTCATCTGTCTGCATAAAAGAATGATGACGAATAAGGAAACATCTACATAATTGACTCTGTGTGTGTGTGTGTGTGTGTGTGGTGGTGGTGTGGGGGGGGGGGGGGGGGGGGGGTTGGTATGTATTGTAGAATAGACACATTCATGTTGCTGTAAACCTCAAAAACACCAGAACTACTGAAAAAAGAATATTACAAGGCTCTACACTCGAACTCTGGTAAAATGCTACTCCTTCCTCTTGAAGGATGCTTCTCCCTCATTTTGAAGGATGACGGCTTCCTCAGCTACAATCCAGCCTTCATGTGACTGTGTTTGGACCGCACAGCTCTAAGAAACATCAAGAATGTTAAAAATGTTAAGTTTCAT
Source organism: Plantago ovata (assembly GCA_028274465.1). NCBI lineage: Eukaryota > Viridiplantae > Streptophyta > Magnoliopsida > Lamiales > Plantaginaceae > Plantago > Plantago ovata. The sequence continues at coordinate 8,254,677 of CM051456.1, read as the reverse complement.
GAATCATGAATGTATCACAAACCACATTTGATAAACAAACCCTCTAAACAGGCCCAGGGGTTACTGAATGAATAATTTAGGAAATGACCCGTGTTTGTGTAAATTTTAAGCAGTGCTATGTTTTAGCATTATATGACCAACAAAAGGTTGCATTCATGTTGTATATATAGCACTGAACGCACCATTTCTCGCACACAAATCCAGTATACACGAATTAGCATTACCTGGGAACAAGTGTAGATTAACAATGTCATCCAATCAAATTTCTCCAGTGATATCCTCTGTTGTTCATCAGCGGCTTCCTGCAAAAAATATATCAGTGGGGGCATCAGCTGCATCTCGTAATGCCTTGGCTCACCACAGAGACAACAGCTTCCAGGATCTCCAGCATCACCAGAAGACAGTAGAGGTGTTCCACCATACGAGTATCTGGGTACAAGAAGATAGAACTATCAAGAACAGTCTTGCACAGTCAAAGGTTAACTTCAATCAGATAAAAGTGAAAACACGAGCAACATTCTAACAGATCAAAGACAATAAAATGCAAATTATGGTAATGCAACAAATCAAACGGCCAAGTGTGCAATGAGTTAAATTACAAAGATACAAGCTTGTACAGAGGGATTTAACCTGAAGCACTGCTCTGGATAAGCATCCAATCGTTTTTTAAACTTGAGGTAGGTCCTATCAGCATCCCTTGCTCTATCATATTCATAACTCTCCATTTCATACTTTTCCCCATCTGAATCATCTTCAGCTATTTTCTCATATTCTTTGGTTAATAATGAATGATCCTTTGAACTTTTAGAAGCATCATTCTTCGGCAGCTTCTCCCCCTCGGAGTATATATAAAAGCAAGGCATCACTGAGAACCAATATAGTAAAGTTTCAAAAATTGTATAATCATAACTCCTACATTAATGAAAAAAGATACTGTAAAACAGTACCAATTCCATGAGTTGTTCTCTTTTTCTTTCCTTCTATAAATTTATGAAAAGAAGTTGGTTCAAACTCCCAAACAGACGCCAGCCTCGAATGGTAGGTGTCTTTATTGTAAAGGTGGATTCCACTTGATGTAGAATTGGATTAAAATTTGGAACTTTTTCTTTCTTTCCTTTGGGTAGGCGCTATAGAGCGGCAATTTAGTCGATTAATCTGAATTGTTATTTGATTGATTCTTTGACCATTTTCCTTTGCCTCTTTTTGTATCCTCCTCTCGAAGGACTTGTGGGCAAACTTGACTTATAGTTATTATTCAGCTCCAATCTTAAATAAAAGCTTACCTTGTTCTTTACTGCCATATGAGTTAGTTGGCTGATTTTTGAGTATTGGCTTTCTACTATTTTGCTCTTTCCCAGCAGACAATGCGTTTGCAGCTTCAGAAAGAGCCTTGCTCAACTCCTCCAGATCTATGTCATCATCACTTCCATCATTATCACTTTCATCATCATCAAACGACCACATATTGTCCTGCCGCTTGTTATTTGGGACAGGATCTGACTCCGCAACAAGGGGAATCTTCTGAACTCGGACAGCTCGCCAACTGCAAAAGTAGGAGTAAATAAAAGTTAGTGCTTAGGCCCAATGTAAATTTTTTGAACAATGACATCTCCTCGACTACAAACAGAATCATAACACATCTGATTTAGCAGACCTTACATGATGCTATCACATGTAGGGGTGATACAACTGAAAACATAGATGACACGCTCATCTATTGCCAAAATTTTACCTGCAATTGGAGCATAAACCTGAAATATGAAAGACAGGTAAGTATTCCATAAGTAGAGGATGAACCTTCATGAAACTGTAAGTTTCTCAGCTACTGCCCTTTTCATAATGGGTTTGAGGCCTAGAGATTGGCATTCTGAGAATGCAAGGATACGATGTCATACAATACCCTCACAACCCCCCCCCCCCCCTTGCACACAGGATTTTCCATTTAAGTAAGAAATTTAAACATATCCAACTCAACACGTAACATAAAAGATACTTCGATTCAGACCTGAGCAATGAGACTAAGATTGCTTCCACATCCATTGCATTTAAGCAGATGTTGTTTCATATTGCGAACGGGAAAACACCAATCCTGTTAGAAAATATGGTAACTTGAGATGTAAGGTGTGTGGCATATTCCAAGAGAGAAAATTGTAATGCATCAAACATTCAATTTCATACAGGAACTCCCCCGATTTTGGTGGTATAATGATCAGCAACTTCGTAATTACTTGCAGCCCACCGCCCTGGCATGCCTAATATTACATCACCCATTTTTTGGTTGATCTGGTAAAGGTCTGCTGATAATGAAACATTCGTTAACCCAAGGTTATTTGAGATACAAGCAGAAACATAATGTACTCCTACAAAATAAAATTGACACCAACAGAAGTAGTCATTCCATATCACTAATGGACTTGAAACAACACAGCAGATTCACATATACTTAAGCTTCACCCCGTATTTAACATACTTTAGATAAGAAACAAGTGGCCGTGTACATAAGATATGGCTGAAACTGAAAGATAGATTACAAATGAAACAATTTATCAGTTCAGAAATGTTTTTAAGGCCAATTAGGGTGCCTAAGGCACTCACAGAAGTAGCTCATGAACAAACTAGCCTGAAACCTTTCGAATTCGGAACACTAATAGGCTAATAGCTCCAGAAAAGTGAAAACAACCCCAATAAAGCGGTGAATTAGCTCCATACAAGATACAACAATAAGGAAGGAACCTAAGCAAGCAATAGACACTTAATCACATGATCTTCTCGACAATAAGTTAGCTATGTAGCAAGTGTAGAAGCTACTGTACGGCATAATTGAAGTACAAATCCCTAAAACACACAGATATTCCCTATACATATATATATCTGCAATCAATGAATGCAACTTGACATCAAGTTAGGAAGTTCTCTTCCGTATCTACACGGTAGTCGGTACGTATCTAGTATAAGTAACAGTAAGCAATTAAATTTGATTCTATGGAAATGTTAAAACTACAGTACAAGACACAGCATAATTGATTGAAGAAACAGATGATATAAAAAGGAATTAAATAACTTACTGAGAATTCAGATGCAACAATTCACGAATTTGAAGCCCACAGCTCGAAGGAAAACCCGCTTATTGCCGGAGACGAAGAAGAGGTTACTGTATATTCTGCATATGGTAGAGGTAGACTGCGGTGGCGGTAAGCAGAAACAGAATTTGGGCACAAAAGAATTGGCAGGCTTATCAGCTGGGCCTAGTTTCAAGTATCCTGGTTTGGCCCAGCTAGTGACTGGAACTGGCCTCGTCTAATGTGGGCTTGGTCGGGTTAGAATATATATACCCTCTCCGTCCCAAGAGCAGTTACACCATTTAATTTTGGGCACAAAAAATAAGGATGAGAGTTAAATATTGAGTTATATTGATAGTGGAGGTTACTTTTACTTTATTGGTGATTTATGGCCTCTCAAATGTATTGGTGGAATATAAAATTATTATATACATGTCCCAAAATGGCAAAGAAATGAAATGGTGCAACTCTAACGGGACGCCCAAAATGGCAAAATGGTGCAACTGTTCTGGGACGGAGGGAGTATATAACATATCTTATATTCAGTCAAATTAAGATTAAATTTTAATTTTTATCAAGCATTACTTCTCACATAGTCATATCTTACATGCTATAAGTGTTGCGGGAGTCAGATGATGCTTGAATTTTGGGATGTGGACACGATACTTGAAACTTGATGCTTGTTAATTTGTGATGTTGCTTTGTGGTGTTGTTGATTATCAATTGATGATGCGTGGAAGTTTGGTGTATTCATACAAGCGGGTCGAAGGATGCTTGAGTTTGGGTTTGAAAATTGAAATATGTTGCTTGAAAAATTACTTTTTTTTTTTCATTATTAAGGAATATAAGCCTGGGAGTTTGGATCATGATTAGATCATTAGATAGAACTTGGTAAATAAGATTAATAATAAATTAGTGATAATAACGTAATTTGACCTCAACCCAAGGAATACTTGGTATATAGAGCTGATGATACTTGGTAAATTAGATTAATAGTAATAATAACGTAATTTAGAGCTGATGATACTGGCCTCGTCTAATGTGGGCTTGGTCGGGTTAGAATATCCTGAGCCGGCCTGCCTACCTAGCAATTAGTCCATAATGATTCGAATCGGATCGGATCAGTTTGCCATTGGATTTGATGGATATGTGTTGGACGATCCATTTTATTTTGGATTGGATCGGACCGAACGGGATCGGCTCGGTGTTCGATTCCAAAAAAAAAAAAAAATTCAAATTATTTGGATTTTTGTGTCGGGTCTATACAAACCCCGACCAAGTAATGGATTGGTGACAAATTGTCAGGCTAAAGCTAGGCACCAATCCAGCCCAAGGAATAACGTTCACTGGGACAAATTACATCCAAATACACCTTTATATTAAAAAAAAAGACATTGCACCTTTAGTTACATATTCAAATCGCACCACTGCATACTCAAATCTGATTGGACTCTGGAGTAGACAACTAGTGTAAAACGTAGACTTTTTATGGATTTTTTCTCTGATACATAACATTGTAGTGAATATTTATAATTTAATTGTACAATACTTTTTGCATCGAATTTTTTATGTGTTCACAATGTAAAATACAACGATGGTGTAGTATAAACTAATGAAAATATACTCCTTCCGTTCTCTCAGAAGCTTTCTGGTTTGACTTTTTTCGGTCAGCAACTTTCAACTTTGACTCTCAATTACTCTTAAACTATAATGATAAAGTATATAACGAAATTATATCATGAAAATTTAGGTTCTATATTTTCATAATATAATTTCATTAAATACTTTATTATTACAGTTTAAGAGTAATCAAAAATTAAAGTTGTAAGCCGTTGATCGAAAAAAGTCAAACCAGAGAGCTTCTGAGAGAACGGAGGGAGTAATAGCAATCACAATTAAATGTCAAGTCCTAATAATTTGAAAAATACTACCTTATGAGACACAACTCCTGAAAATTAAATGTGTTATATTAACTAATATAAAAAAAAAAAGAATGAAGAAGAAAAAAAAAAAAAGAGTAACAATCACAATTAAATTTGGGAGTTGAAGTTTGGCACCTAATTAAACATCATATTATGTGCATATATTGAATCTATCCTAATCTTGACCATAGCCAACCGACAGCTAAGAGAAATGGTGAAGCAATTTTTTTACCAAGAAAATACATTCCCACGAAAAATGGGGAAAAGAAAAACACTACTACAAATACTACAAATATATGTGAAATCGTAAACCTTTGTTATGGACCAGAAAGAAGTTATCTCCAGTTTATAGGTGGACTTGACACACACAGACATAAACAAAATCAACAATTTACTTTCACGATTACATAAGTAAAAATTAGAAACACTTGCACTATCACAGTTGAGTCCATACAATTAATTATTTGATACTTGTATGTTGTTTACTAAGTGATTAAATCTGCCCATCCTCATTGCATGCACCAATCTCTTTGAGATATGTGATAGGTGGTCTCCTTTTACGAGGTGGATCTCACAAGGTTTATCCTTGTCGTAACTTAGTTGAGTTTGTGCATTGCGCACTGGAAGTTCCAAAGTGTGTTTGGTGACTTTTTTTAGATTTGCTACTCAAAGATCTTTTGCCCATTGAGGCATATTAGGAATAATTATTAATGTTATTCCTGAAGATTTGATGAGTTGCATTTGTGTCTTTTACGTACTTATGTTTTACCATTTATATATATATATGTGTGTGTGTGTGCGCGCGCGTTATAAATTGGCAACATATTAACTATGTACGATGGCAGAGTTTATAGTCTTTTAGTGTTTCTACAAGATTTATGTTTTGTAATTTATCCATTAACTGCCTACGCTTTCGCACCAAACTTCATAAGTTTTTGGTGAAGGTTTTATGTGCCACTCGATAGAGTGCGTGCTTAGTGTGTTTGTTTTCTCTCTTACAACACACCGAGCCCCTCTCACTTATTTTTGTTGGAAAAATCAAGAGTTCCGCAACATTACTCCAATGTTAAAACTGTGGAGAAAAGTAGCGATTATGTTGGAAATATATAAACATTACAAATCAAATAACATAGGAGAAATCAATTATTTTAAACTAATCTTTTCATTTTTATTAATACAACTGGAAAAAACGTAACGAGGGGATTGTAACACATTCCAAGTTTCCAACTAATCTTGAAATTAATAGTTTAACATTAATCGTGTTTTCAAATATAGGGGAACGTTAGTAACCTAAAAGCTACCTAAGTCCTAACAACAAAACTTTAATCCAGCTGATGAATTTAATTTATTATTTGTTTGTCAAAATGATTTCTAAAGCATCATATCAGTTTAGTCAAAATATGAAGTTGAAGAAGGTGGTCTTAACTTACGCTAGCTAGCTACTTAGCTAGGAGTTGATTATAAAGTGAGTCAAGTGACCAAACTCACCAAATAAACTGCATGTGGTTCCAAGTCTAACGACACCAACATGCAATATTATTAATATGATTCTGATATTGATGAAAATATACATGCATTTTTCTGGATATACTAATTTGATGGCTAATTTGATAGTAGTATATATCATACATCACTTTAATTAATTCATTTCTCTAGCTAGAAGATTGAGACTGCTCAACTATATACACTAATTGTATTTTGATTTGCATAATGTATATATATTAAATTATTATAATGTATGTAATTGTCATGATATGACTTGCTGTATTCCTTGATGCCATCACTAATGTTTTATACTAAGCCACGTATTGCCACATCTGCATTATGATTATGGACTATTGTATCTTTCACGAGATAGTAAAAAATCTCTACATACAAGCATGTAAAATAATTCGCATATTTGGTGAAGCCTTTTGGGAGCGGGGCGGATCGTCTACCCCATAAAATAACCCACAATATACCCCACTCATCTTATTGGTCCACTTGTCATCATTAATTAAACTAACTAACCCATTAAACAAACCATGATTAGCAACTAATGACTCATTCTCCTAGTTTCCATCTTTAATTCTCGGTCCTTTATACTAAATATAGACTTTCAATGAGATCTTTTTCCATGATTCTCTCCACTTTTTTATTTACTAAAAATATGATTTTACGATAACACAGAATAAAGAAAAATTAACATTATATATATCACATTTCAAAACTTTATCAATCAAACATCTATATGTTTGTGCCACAATTATTTTTGTATGTATACAAAGAAAGAAGGGCATGTACAAATTTATTTATATAGACTAAAACTTTTTAAAAAATCTGTAAATATTCTTTATTGCAATGGCAACAATCAGATCCTATAGACTAAAACTTTTTAAAATTCTAATCTAGTATCAAAATGAAACAAAAAATTTAAGTTCATTTAACCATCTAAAAATTAGATCATCAGGAAATAGTATTAAATTTGATAAATGATGATTAATGTCTTTGAAATGAATTTGATGAAGGATGAGATTTTTAAAAAATCTGATAAAAAATTTCTGGGAAATAAACATAAAAAAGTTGATACAAAACTATTTTTAGTAAAGAGATGATGGAGGTAATTAGATAAACGGATTCCTCCCTTAATTAGTTAACCATAGTTTACTTAGTGTCTAGTTACTCAATGACATGTGGACCAATAAGATGAGTGGGGTATATTGTGGGTTATTTTATGGGGTAGACGATCCGCCCCGTTTTGGGAGGGGTACTGTTGTTGTTGGTAGTAAACTAGTAGTAATGTTAAGTTCCGTCCATTTTATACTAATTACATTTCAACTTTTACAACTTTTTGTCATATTATATTGCAAAATGTTCTCGAGTTTGAAAAATATCAAACTGATCTAAATATTTTTTTATTTAACATAAAATCTAATAATACTTGAAAAATACATAAATAAGTCCATTTAAACAAACATTTATCGTATTGAAATAACTAGATGTGAAATTAAAATTTTAAAATTTATGAAAATTTTGCGAAAATGTTTTAATTTTTTAAAGTTATGCTATTATTGCTAACCTTTTTAAATATTTTATAAATTAAAAAATATAAATACCATAAAGATTTGGGTCAGTTTGTAACCTGAGCTGAAATGGCTGAAATAATTTTTAAAATTTTTTATACATGATGCTCCAAATGGTAAAATGAAATAATTTGACCTAATAATTAGATCCATCATCTATGAACTCTAAAGGGAAACATGTTTTCTTGACCACCTTTCACAAGAAACAAAGGTTTTCTACATTTCTTGATCTCACATGCAGCCGTATTTTTATCATCACCATATAGAAGAGCTTATAGAATACAAAATACACATCATATATAGTTAACGAAAAGGGTGGGTGAAAGGGTATCGATCAAATCCCATTTCTTGATATCAATAAATATAATGTTGGCATTTGGCAAGGTAGATACAAATGACGTGTTTAACTGATAAGCTACCACAATCTACAAACTAATTTACCAGATTCATTAATTATGAGTAATTTTGTACTACTCAAACTGTTTTCATGGGGTTCTGCACTACTACAAATAGACCCTACTGGTTCTCACTAAGGAGTACCATTCTCAGTTCAATATCAACTGCATAATTAAGAACAAAAATAAAATAAAAAAATCAAGTAGAAAAAACATGATTTCATTAGGCTATGCAGAAGTGATAGTGTCATTTGTGTGTCTTTTCCTTGTATGGTGTTACAGGAACGTGGACGGCAAGCCCTGGAATTGGCCACTGCTAGGGATGCTCCCAAGCCTGATGTTACATGTGCACCGGATTCATGACCGCTGCGCGGATGTTTTCGAGGCCGTTGGTGGGACGTTCGTGCTTTACGGTCCCTGGTTTGCGAACATGGACATTGTCGCCACTGCTGATCCAGCGAACGTTCACTTCATCATGAGTTCAAACTTTGCGAATTTTCCCAAAGGGAGCGAGTTCAAGAAAATTTTCGATGTTCTGGGAGATGGGATTTTCAATTCGGATGCAGATTTGTGGAAGAACCAGAGGAAACAGGCCAGGGCGCTGCTCAACCACGAGAGTTTTCGCAAGTGCCTGATCAAGACCAGCTGGGAGAAAGTGGAGAAGGGCCTGATTCCGGTTCTTGACCACGTGGCGGAACGTGGAATGGTGTTTGATTTACAAGACGTGTTCCAGAGGTTGACATTTGATAGTACTTGTATATTGGTGACAGGATATGATCCAGGGTGTTTGTCGGTTGATTTCCCTGATGTTCCGTTCTCTAAGGCAATGGACGAGGCAGAGGAAGCGATATTCATGCGCCATATTTTGCCTGAGTACATGTGGAAGTTGCAATCGAAGCTTGGGGTTGGGGCCGAAAGAAGACTAACCCATGCTTGGGCAGTTCTTGATGATGTTATCGGGAAGTATATCACGATGAAGCGTGAAGAATTGAACAAATTGGAGGATCTTGATGGAGATGATGAAGACGGGATGGACTTGTTAACCTCATACATCAAGGGAGATGAGTCGACAGGTTTGGAGTGTGACGACAAGTTTTTAAGAGACACGGTATTGAACTTCATGATCGCGGGGCGTGACACTACCAGCTCTGCCCTGACTTGGTTTATGTGGCTTGTTACGACTCATCCAGAGGTGGAAGAGAAAATACGCGAGGAGTTAAACTCTGTTCTGTCGGCCAAGGAAACCGGGAAGTGGAGGTTGTTTGAAGTAGAAGAGCTGAAGAACCTTGTGTATTTACACGGTGCGCTATGCGAGTCTTTAAGGCTTTACCCACCAGTTCCCTTTGAGCACAAGGCGCCTGTTCAGCCAGTAACCCTTCCGAGTGGTCATTACGTTGACCCCAAGATGAAGGTCCTCTTTTCGTTGTATTCTATGGGGAGAATGGAGTATGTTTGGGGTAAGGACGCGAAGGAATTCAAGCCGGAGAGATGGATAACCGATCGTGGGACCATCAAATACGAGCCGTCGTACAAGTTCTTGGCTTTCAATGCAGGGCCAAGGACTTGTCTAGGTAAAGAAGTGGCTTTCACTCAGCTGAAATCTGTTGCTGCTGCTATGATACATAACTACCAGGTTGAAGTGATGAAAGGACATGAAGTGAAACCTAATGTTTCTGTCATTCTCTACATGAAACATGGGTTGAAAGTTAAGGTGAACAAGAGATGGGCTTGAAAGATCTAGAGAGCTTCATCATGGTACAATTATGGTTTGAGTGTGTAAGACCTATATGCTACATTTACATTGGTGCAAGAAAAAGTGTGGCTAAATTTGAACTAAGAAGATAGATGAAAGAAGTGCTATAGGTCCATATAGGACTGTCCTATTAGTTTGCTAAAAATTTTGATCGTAAACTTTGATATAGTATTATTTTTGCGGCATGTTGATCATTTGTAAAGTATGTTAAAACTTCATTTTCATCTATCTCCTGAATGAATCATGGAAGTTGTATCTTATTCATGTATCGGAAAATCTATAATTGCACATAAATATATGTGACTAAACTGATCGGTCATATCATAAGTTTAACAATCTACTACTCCTTTATGACATCCAATTGTTACTGATGGTGGGAGTTAATAAGGGTGGTGCAGCGGTAAGGAGTTGGGATAATGAATGAGATGTGAAGGGTTTGACCCCTTCCTGGCGGTGGCGGAGTTATAAGGTTGATTTAGGTATGGAGTAATAAGGTGGTTTAGAAATTTTGTATAGTATTAATTAGTGTATGAGTAATTGTAATATTTGCCGTTTTAAAAAAAGAAAAAAGTGACTGATGGTGAATCACTTTTTTCTACATTATCACTATGCATGATGGAGTATGCGACAACTAATATTTATCATGGATTAGACTTTGTTATCTTCGTCTGAACAAAACTTAACTAAACTAAACTGATTTGAAATGCGGTTTAGATAAAACAAGAGAGACTTACACTTAGGAGTATAGTTTAATTACTCATTAGCTTCTTGTTGAATTTTGAAAACGTACACTGCACTAACACTCAACCTTAACCAATGGATATTGATGTATTCTTCTAAACACTTCAAAAACTCACCAAATGGTATAAAATCAACTCTATAAACTAAGCACGCCAGTTTATATTAATCATTAGAGGCAAGAAAATGGATTATCTAACTCTCAGATCAGATGACAATATGATGTACAGTACTGTACTATATACAGATGTAAGTACATACATTGGTAAAGTTAGATACAACTAATTTTTAACAGATCGAGCCTTCTGGCTTTTGACCCTAACAAAACTTCAACAGATAAAACCTACACTTCTCATATGTGATCATGATCGCTTGCTATTTGGACCACTCATGAAGACACAGATATCTGTGCTAAATCTTCCTGAAATCACCAAATTGTAGTTTCCTCATGTACTAAAAGACTACATAAAACTGCAATGAAATTTATTGCCATTTAACACCATTTTACAGCACTAAAAGGGAAATATACAGTTACATATACGACACTACTGTAATTTGTAACAGATTCTTTAAATTAAGTAAGTACAAGAACTGACATCAATGCTGATCAACATTATTTGCATAAATAAATAGAAATGACAAAAACATTCAACACATAAAACAAACCACACTGAGAACCGTTCTAGCTTCATCAGGAAAGTTTCAGTCTACCTCATGGATACTGTTTCACTGCTTATGTTAGGCGGTTCTCTTAGCGATCTGGACCTTCAACCCGTACCTCATATACAGTATAACCGAGAAATTGGTTGCCACCTGATGACCCTCTGCCACACGAACATGATAGTTATGGAGAATCGTGGCAGCTACCGCTTTTATCTGGGTAAATGCAACCTCCTTCCCTAAGCAAGTCCTTGGACCGGCATTGAATGCCAAGAACTTATAGGAAGGCTCGTGCTTGATCGTTCCACGTTCAGAAATCCACCTCTCAGGCTTAAACTCCCTACAGTCACTCCCCCAAATGGATTCCATTCTCCCCATCGCGTATAAACAGAACATCACCTTCATTTTCGGGTGCACGTAGTGGCCTGTTGGCAGGATATCTGATTGAATGGGTTCCTTATGCTGGAATGGAACAGGCGGATACAGCCTAAGTGCTTCACAAATTGCTCCGTGCAAGTACACCATCTTGTTGCTTTCCTCAACCTTAAACACTCGCCATTTTTCACCTTCGTCAGGGGACAGGACCGATTTCAGTTCATCCCTGATTTTCTTTTCTATGTCAGGGTGAGTCGAGACAAGCCATATCAACCAGGTTAGAGCGGAGCTAGTGGTGTCACGCCCCGCAATCATTAAATTTAGTATCGTGTCCCTCAAGAACATGTCGTCACATTCAAAATTTTCAGTTTCATCTGTACCAGTGGCAGTGATGTAAGACGTTAGCAAATCAATACCATGTTCGGTGCCTGAGCTTCCTCCTTTACTTATTTCTTCATGTTTCATAGCAATATACTTTCCGATCACCCTGTCCAGGACTCGTTTAGCTTCTGTCATTTTACTTTCCGCCCCAACACCAAGCCACCTCTGCAGCTTCCAGATCCATTCAGGGACAACATGGCGCAAGAAAATCACTTCTTCAGCATCATCCATGGCCTTTGAAAACGGAACATCAGGCAGATCAACAGACAAACACCCTGGATCGAAACCAGTGACCAAAGAACAAGTAGTATCAAAAGTAAGTCTCTGAAACAAGTCCTGCAAGTCAACCACCTGATTTTTTCGACAAACCATCTCAAGAACCGGAACCAGGCCCGTCTCTATCTTCTCCTGACTGACCTTCGCCAGAAACTGGTAGAAGTTCCTGTGCACGATCAGGGCCCTGGCAAGCTTCCTCTGCATCTTCCACGTATCTGAGTCCGAATTGAAAATCCCATCTCCCAAAACATCAAAGATTTCTTTAAATTTCGGACCTTTCGGGAAATTCTGAAAACTCGCACTCATAATGTAATGAACATTGGCAGGATCAACCGTGATCAAAATGTCCATATCTGCAAACCAGGGGCCTTTAACACGAACCGTTTTCCGCTTCGTGGCAGCAAGAACCTCCGTGGCAATGTCATGAATCCGCCCCACGTTTAGCAGGAGTGTCGGAAGATTCCCCACCATCGGCCAGTTCCAGGCGAAATACTTGTAGTTCCGCCAGACGGAGATGCCAAGAAACCATACCACCGCCATGAAAACCGCAAAAAACATTGTTCTTGTTGTGTGAGAGAGATGAAAGATTTGAGATAAAGCTGAGAGAATCAATTCAGTGAGCTAGCTGGTAATGAAGTGGTGATGATAATCAGCTAGCTAGGTAGCAAGAATTAACTCATCTGCATAACCACCACCAAACAACTGGGCTTTTCTAATGGCAATTGTTTGCTAGTGAGCAAAACTGGAATTGCTTGACAATTTTGTAGCCGAGTAAATTAAGTTTGGTTTGAGCCCAACCAAGAGATAATAAATAGGGGTGCGTCACTTTTTGACAAAAATTTTATTGCAGCATGGGAGGAGACTCAACTCAACTCAACGTACATGTACGTAATCGGAAAAGTGGGTGGCAGGGGCGGATCGGATCGGAGCCACCCCAAGATTTGAAGTTGCTGATACTGTAGCTCACAATGACAGTAGATAGATTCTTACAAGTTATAATCTCTAGAGACTTAATTTATAAATTATTTATAACATAATCTACTTCACAATCAATGGTGATTTACTTTAGAAAATGTGAGGGTATAATCGGAATAATCAGATAGGTTTACTGTACTTATAAGTTACCCTATTTGTCCCAGACATTAGATTAGTGTACATACATAAGTACACGTTACCCTTAATACTAATTGACCCGCGCGCGAATATTACTTCAAATGGATCTACGTGGGCTTGTTTTGAGTTTTTTTTTTTGTGGTGTTTTAATCAGTTGGTAAAACTGTAAAAGTATAATACGGAGTACATGAATATGGAGTAATAGGGGAAAGAAAGAAAGAAAATGAAATTCAAAATGCAAACGGTAAATCAAACTGAATTTGAAACTTAAAGGGGGCAAACCAGGACGATAACCATACCATCTATATATATATATATATAGATGGTATGGTTCGACTTCATATATAGATGGTATGGTTATCGTCCTTGTTTAATTAAGCATTGTTAGGGTTCTTCCGTGTGAAAAAAATAATAAAAATATATACAATGGAGGAGGTTGATTCTGAGATCATATCTCTGTATGCTTTTCTTGCAATATCAACTTTAATTATTGTTCTCATTATAGTTTTAGTTATGATAGCTATGAATTATTTTTCTCGCTGGGAAAGACTAGTACTACTTAGCAGCAAAAAGATGGATAGATAGAATGATAGATGATGCTAAATATATAATAAAACAGAAAATTACATAAAAGAACCACTCTAGAGCACCTAATTGCTAAAACAACCACTTTAAAAAACATCTTACAAAAAAGGCCATTCTATTTTTATGGTGCCCTAAATACAAGTAGTCTTACAAAAAAGGCCATTCTATTTTTATGGTGCCCTAAAATACAAGTAGTCTTACAAAAAAGGTCATTCTATTTTTTATGGTGCCCTAAAATACAAGTAGTCTTACAAAAAAGGCCATTCTATTTTTTGGTGCCCTAGAATCTAATGAAACTAGTATTTTGCCGTTGAAACTAGCATTTGTGTTGCCGAAACTAATTAAACTAGCATCAATCTAATGAACTAACATTTTGTGTGTCACTTGTGATGCTGAAACTAATGAAACTAGCATTCGTGTTTGCCGAAACTAATAAAACTAGCACTTGTATTGAAACTAGCATTTTGTTGCTGAAACTAGCTTTAATTGTTGCTGAAACTAGCACTTATGATGCTGAAACCTAATGAAACTAGCATTTTGTCGTTGAAACTAGAAGTTGTGATGTTGACAATAACGCAAATAGCTTTTTGACTTGCCAAAATTAATGAAACTAGCATTTTTTTTTGCCGAAACTGGCATTTTTTTGCTGAAACTAGCACTCATAATGTTGAAACTAATAAAATTAACTTTTTGTTGTTGAAAACTAACAGTTGTGATGTTGAAACTAATGAAACTAGTATTTTTGTTGATGAAACTAGCAATTATGATAGTGAAATTAATGAAAGTAGCATTTTTGTTGATGAAACTAGCAATTATGATGGTGAAATTAATGAAACTAGCATTTTTGTTGATGAAACTAGCAATTATGATGGTGAAACTAATGAAACTAGCATTTTTGTTGATGAAACTAGTATTTGTGTTGTTGAAACTAATAAAACTAACATTTTTGTAGTTGCATTAATAAAACTAACAATGGAGTGATGATGTAACTAGCATTTTTGTTAATGAAACTAGCATCAAACTATTGAAACTAACACTTATAATGTTGAAAACTAATGAAACTAGCATTTTGTCGTTGAAACTAGCAGTTGTGATGCTGAAACTAATGAAACTAGCATTTGTGTTGATGAAACTAGATTTTTTGTTGCTGAAACCAACAATTATGATGCTCAAATTATTGAAACTAACATTTATTATGCTGAAAACTAATGAAACTAGCATTTTGCTGTTGAAACTAGCACTTGTGATGCTGAAACTAATGAAACTAGCATTTGTGCTGATGAAACTAGCTTTTTTGTTGCGGAAACCAGCACTTATAATGTTCAAACTATTGAAAATATCATTTTGTTGTTGAAACTAATGAAATTATTTTTGTATGATGTTGAAACTAGCATTAACAGTTAGTTTCATATAGATTCAGCTAGTTTATGAAACTAGTTTTTTGTCTGAAACTAGTTTATGAAACTAGATTTTATGTGTTGAAACTAATATGAAACTAGCATTTGTGTTGCTGAAACTAGCACACGTGATGCTAACACTAATGAAACTAGCATTTTGTGTTGATGAAACTAGCACTTATGATGCTGAAACTAGCATTTGCGTTGCCGAAACTAATGAAACTAACATTTATGTTGCTGAAACTAGTAATTTGTTGCTGAAACTAATAAAACTAGCACTTGTATTGAAACTAGCATTTTGTTGCTGAAACTAGCTTTAATTGTTGCTGAAACTAGCACTGAAACTAGCAGAAAATGGAATGAAACTAGCAAGAAATAAAATGAAACTAGCAGAAATGGAATGAAACTAGACGAAATCAAATGATCAACCACCGAAACTAGCATAGAACAAATGATCATGGACCGAAACTAGTCGAAATCAAAGTTTCAAGCACCGAAACTAGCATAGAACAAACGATCATGGACCGAAACTAGGTGAAATGAAAGTATCATGCACCGAAACTAGTCGAAATGAAAGGTTCGAGCACCGAAACTAGGCGAAATGAAAGTATCAAGCACCGAAACTAGCCGCTGAAACTAGCATAATTCAACTGAAACTAGCAGGAAAAATACATAAATAAATCAATGACAAAATTAATAAAAGATTACTTCTAGCTTTAAGCAACTGGTCTAATATAACTTAGCTCAGATTAACTTTACAGATATTATTATAATTAATCAAGTAATAATTATAGCAATAAGTAGACAAATTTTAGTTAATTATTGATGATACACGAGATTTACCAAAAAGATTCCAAGTCAAAACCAAAAGAGGCCTTAATTTACAACTACATATACTACATATAAGTATGTACTTGTATGGCTAAACAAACGGCATTGAACAGGATGGAGGAGAGCGAGCATTTGGTAATTAATTTATTAAGATGGCTTTTTTTGTAATTAATGTTGCTTATTGATTTATTTATGTATTTTTCCCATAATAAAATCACTGCATTTGATACACTATGGAGCTCCTTGAGGCCCTAAAAAAAACTCTTAGACCCATCTGAAAATTAAATTTTGAGATGGGTCTAAGAGGTGTTAAGATAGATTCAACATGGGTGTTATCAAAGGGGCTATAGTTTTAGGAAAACCTCATTCAAAACAACATCAAATAGCAAATAGACCGTAATCGTCTCTCGTTGTGATTGAACAAATTAGTCAGAAAGTAAAATCGATAAAAAAAAAAAAAAGCTAGCTTGTGCTCAAATTAACATAGAAGAAGAAGAAACGTAATTGATACTGCTTACCAAGAAGATAGATGGAGCAGATCACCTTGACCCCAATTGTCCCTTGTTCAGCTCAGCCATTTGGTCTCTTTTTCTTTTCTTTTTAAAACCAACCGGCAACCCCAGGCGAGGGGAATGTTTGCAAACTTATTAATACGGGAAAATGTTATCTAATTTATACGTTGATTTAGTATATATCTTCTCGCAAACGATGTGGAATGTGGTTTAAAAGAATTCGCTAAAACCCGATCATAAGTTTTGCGAATTGATTAATTATTATTATTATTTTTTAATGCGCACAAGTTAAATTTGACAAAGTAAAAGAAAAAATTATTATATAAATAAAAAAAGAGGACATTATAAGAGTATAGTTGACATGGAACAATACAAAGAAAAACAAAATTACAGTGCATTGAACTCTTCTAAAAGTAAAATGCGCCAATTAAAATTCAAACATCGAGTCGTCAAAGTTGAAGATGGAGTCCAAGTCTAATAGATCATCGTCCCATGGGCATGATGTTGATGGATCTGATGGACCTAGAGGATCATTACATTCTTGATCTTGAATGCGCAGTCTTTCAAGTATTGCATCGATGTCACTCTTCACTTGGCTTATAAAACTACCTACCTCAGGCTTACGACTCATGTCGAAGTCCTCCATGGCCACCTTTCCTGCGATGCATTTGTGCACAAAGATGTCAATCTCCTTGGCCTCGCACTCTGCTTTCAACCGAGCTGCCTTATCTTTTGTTTTCTTGATTTGTTTCTTAGTAACAGTTTCTTGACTGATTTCCGTATTTTTAGTATGATCCCCATCTGGAGGTGCATCCATCTGGGAATACAGAGCCATAGCCACCTCATGTGAAGGCCAAACAACAGGATTTTTGTCGAAAGAACTTCCCACCACTGCACAAGCCTTCAGATCACATAGAGTACCAAGCTCTTCCACCTTCTTCACGAGCCCGGACTTCCTTTTATTGTAGGAAGACTTTCGGGCGGTAGAGTTGGTGATGAATGCGAGCTGTACTTTCTTTCGGGCCATTTTTCCTTGCTTCTTTTGATTTTTTTTTAGGTGAGATTGAGAAGATTGGGTGCAACTTGTGTGTAATGCATGAGCAGAGATGGGGTATATATACAAATTTATTGTGACTGTGTAATTATTATCTTCAGATTTTGTATTTTTATTACCAATTTATTCATGATTGTTCAATGATTTAATATCCTTTTTTAGGAAGAATTAATAAAAAAAAATCAGAGTTCATGTATATATGTAATTACTAATAATTATATAACTTTACTTACCTGAATTTTATGCTATTATGTAGATAAGATCAGAATGAATGTTGGAGTTACGCCAGCTCATCCCCGACTCACACTCTACATGACTGAGTTGGGATGACAGAGTTATTTTAGAATGAGTTCTTTCTTTAAAAAAAGATTGTTTTATTATTTTTTTTCCTTTTGATTTAAAGAGTAACGTTTTAAATGAGACAAGTTTTATTATTGGGCTACTACGTAACAATATCATATATATGGTTTATTTCGTACTACACCAAGTGTAATGCATCCACAAGTGGTATTGGATCCCACACATGTATGTGTTTGTAGATATACATTACAATTGGATCCACTATCATGTGTCTTGTAGGTGCATTAACTTGGTGTATCGTCTTATAGACCCATATATACATAGCTCGCATTTGAAAATATAAATGAATATAACCGTACGTAATATTGTGGTACGTATTAAATTCGTTTATCAATGCGATAAGTTTGAGACTATCGAAGAAACTAAATAAGTCTACGCAATTTAATCCTGCAGATATATCTTTACATCAATTTAAATGCATAATTTATGTACGTAATGTTTGACACGATTTTCGTGCCATGTCATAACAATATGTATATTTGACTTTTTTTTTTTTTTTGTTGTTGTTATTTTTATATATTCGATTCAAGAATAGCGTTGTTAATTCTAGATAACCCGGCGGAGGAGTAATATACAGTTATGAAAGCTCCCTAATTTTGACAAATAACCATTTACTATATCTCTACTTAAAGTCGTAAAAACAAGAGGAAGAAGAAAGAAAAAAAAAAAAAAAAGAGTAAATCAATCTGTTTACCGGAAACATGAGATGATTCCTTCCTCCGTAACGAAAAACTTAGTACAACAAACCTATATTTACACATGTATTTCATCGTCCAAATCTACTTTGTATAATAAGAAATAAAAAAAAATAAAAAAATAAATAAAAAAAAAAGCTAGCCAATTCAATAAAAAAATGGCAACTTTCCAAAGACGTTGGAGGATCAATTCTGCAATAACCGAAACTTTTTTGGGCTCTACGTAGACCCCTTAAAGTTATAGGACCAAATTTAGAATTTTACATACTCCTATATGTGATAGAAGCACTAAATGACTTGTGAATGAATATAAAGTAAGTAGTGGAACACGAGCTAGCTGTATCAATAAAGAAGAAAGTGTCAACATACAGCAAACTATGAAAATAGCCAACCAGACATGGGATGCACGACCTTCATGATATTCCCTCAACTAGCTGCAACTATTGATCAGTTTATCTATACTCTGTAATGCCTACAACTCTATAATTCTACACAAACAAACTTAACAAAATCACATATACACTACAGGCCAGGGAACTGCTTATTAGTTACAGACTTACAGGTGGGAGGAATGACGACAACGATGCCTAAGCGAAGCTTGCTCAAAGTCATCCTTCTTGGAGATAGCGGGTATATACGTATACCTACTACGATTTCAACAAATACAAATGTTAATTTTCTACTTTGATTTTTCAAGATATCTTGATTCTGCTTCAGGTCTTCAACATATAGATAGTATATGTTTTCTGATGCATGTATTTGTAATGTTGAATGTTTCGCAGGGTAGGAAAGACATCTCTGATGAACCAGTATCCTTTTTTCGGTGTAATTAATTGCAAGAATATGAATGAACTTCTTGTGTAGTCTGCTTAACAAAACAATGGTTCAGTACTTGTTTGACACAACGGGGATATGGCATGCCACATGCATTTGGAGTTGTTAAATTACGAATAGTGGACATTAGAACTACTTTTTCAAAAGTCACTTAATTAAGCTAGAAAATCAGTTGTGCAGCAAGTTGCATGTGTAGTTTCTTAACCATTAAAACATCAGATATGTGTACAAAAAGTTCAGGCAGCAGTATAAAGCGACGATTGGGGCTGATTTTGTCACCAAGGAACTCATGATTGACGATCAAATAGTTACCTTGCAAGTAAGTAATCACCAGATATTGGATTTTTGCGTTGTGAAAAAATGTTTTGAAATAAAAATTTGTCTAAGCCTTTATCCTGAATCTTGAGCAGATATGGGATACGGCAGGACAGGAAAGGTTTCAGAGCCTCGGTGTTGCATTCTACCGTGGAGCAGACTGTTGCATTCTTGTCTATGATGTTAATGTGCGCAAATCATTTGAGACGCTTCAGAATTGGCATGATGAGTTCCTCAAACAGGTGATTCATGTTCCTTAATTTTTGCTCTTCATATCTCAACCTTTAAGCACTATATATGGAACCGAGATATATATGTTCACAAGTCACAATTGATGATCAGGATTAGTATACGCAATAGCTTAATTATAATAAGAACTTTTTTTTTTTTTTTTTCGCATTCTCAAATCTGCAGGTAGTTCCTTCAAATCCAGAAACATTCCCCTTTGCGCTAATTGGAAACAAAGTGGACATAGATG
This sequence comes from Plantago ovata, assembly GCA_028274465.1. Lineage (NCBI taxonomy): Eukaryota > Viridiplantae > Streptophyta > Magnoliopsida > Lamiales > Plantaginaceae > Plantago > Plantago ovata. Next base: position 8,233,882 of record CM051456.1, on the reverse strand, counting down.
GTGGAAACAGTCGCGTGGTAAGACCAAAATTTGCGTCTACATATGCATGGCAATAATGTTCTGGCTTAATCCATATTCCATGATTATGTATTCTGATTTTCTGATCATGAAGGTGTCGGAGAAAACAGCTAATGACTGGTGCGTTATGAAGGGAAACATACCGTACTTTGAGACTTCTGCTAAAGAAGATTACAACATTGATTCTGCTTTCATGAGTGTAGCCAGAACTGCACTTGCCACTGATCCAATCAACATGTAAGCAAACTAGCCTCCTTTCTCCCTATGCGCCTATCCTCAGTTGATTCTAACGCAAATTTCTTGAACCCTTTTCTGCAGTTGGCAGCTAGATGAAGAAATGCCATCTCATTGGTGAGTATATGTTCACCAATTGATCACTGATCATTTTTCGACATGTATAAATCTGTACTAATGTCATACTGCTTGATGCTAATTTTCAGTGATCTTCAACGAATCCCCGAGTCCATTTCTGGAATGGATCAGCAGCAAAGTGGAGGTTGTGCATGCTGAAAATTATATATGCAGCAACAATTAATCTTTCTTGGTTTCATTTGTTTCAAGATTTTGCATGGTCTTTTCATTTCTTCTAGTCTAGAAGTATGTATGTCAATCTACAGTGAGCTCATTAACAGCATACTGAAGAGTATATATTGCGCTATTGGCATGCTAATGTGTAGACTAATAACTGTTCAAACTTGTGATCCTTGTTTTGACACCAAAAAGGACTTGCCTTACCTATGATATTGGATCAATCTATCTATGCAAATCACTGCCTTAGTTATTTATGATAAGATGTTGAATTTTCTCTCCCCATGCACGCACCGGGAGATAATTTGTTAATTATTATCGATTATGAGGGTGTACAAACTAGCTAGTTATTAAGTGTCAAACGATTTATCTAACATGAACTACAATGATCACGCGAAATAGTTATAGTCATATATAACAATACAATTAATATGTAATGGATACTCCTATTAGATCAAGTCCGATATAATTCAATTCATTAAATGATCATATTAATCATAGCTTGTAAACAAAATAAAACGGCTTGTAGCACGTGTGGATCGAATCGAACGCATAAAGTATGCGTTCAAGGTAGATAACGGCACTTAGATTAAATTCGATAGAAATTTAGTCACAGTGAAAATGCCAAAGTAATTTTTGCATTTTTGTTCATTGGTAAGAAAATTACAAAACGCAAATTAGGTGTGTGTTCTTGATGAGTGCGACTTTGTACAAAATTACAAAAGCGTGGGTTTCGAATATTAGAAGCATTATTTGAAACTTTGAGGAGTTAAATAAAAACCCTTCTGTAGCAAAAGCAAAAACCCTTTTTCACAGTGATTTCACTATTCTCGCGAAAATGGTGGTTTCATCTCTTACCAATTTCAAGCTCCCTTTCCCCAATTCCATCTCCAATCACTCCCCAAAATTTCCCCAACGCCTCAAACTCCAGGTACCTTCCAATAATCTCCATGTTTCATCAACACCCACTTCGAAACCTTCTCTTTCACCGCCCCAGAACATCATCTCCAAGTTCTTCGTTCACAAGACTGTAACCGTACTGCTTGGGTCCCTTGTTTTCGCTGGCAGTTTAAACCTAAAACCTGTCACCGCACAGCCCGTTCAAGAAACTCATATTTCGGAGCAGACCCAGGTCGAGAAAAGCAGTGAAAGTGAAGAAGAGGCCATGTGTGTGAAGCTGGTGCAGGAGGATCCTAAAAGTGTGGATGCTCTGAAGATGGTTGTTAATGTGAAGATGAAGGGTGGGAAGTCTGAGGAAGCTGTGGAGTATGTGGAGAAGCTGATTAAGTTGCAGCCTAATGAAATGGAGTGGAGGCTGTTGCAGGCGCTGTGTTATGAGCTCATGGGGGACTTTAGTAAGGCCAAGAGCTTGCTCATGGATATTCTCAAGCAGAAACCTCTCTTGCTCAGAGCATTGCATGTATGATTGATTCTCATCGTCATCAACTTTATTTAGCTTTTGTCTTTGTGTTTGTGCTTTGTTCTTCTTTTTGCTGTTGGTGTTTGCTAGATCAATAAGTACCCGGTTCGTTATTAGTAGTACTGATCTTGTTTCTTGACTGAAATTATCATCTATATATGGATACAGACATACAGTTTTTGGTGTTAGAGACTTTTAGAGAGCTACTAGCAGCCTATTCATTTGGTAACCGGTACGCGAATGTATAGTAAAATCTAACCGCTGCCAGTTCAGGTTGCTGCTATATTGAAACTAGTGTGACACATTATCAGTGTACTTTTAATAATGTGGAAGTATCTTGTTTGAAGATCTGAGATGCATCTCTAAAACGTATCTGTTACTTGTGTGTTTTGGCTGGTGTAGAATGATGTATGTGTGTGGCCTTTGTAGTGTAATAGGTATTCTGTCTTTGATTAGACTTCTTAAGGAAGGTGCAACCATACGTTCACCGGAAACTGTGCTGTTTGTGGTGGTAATGTATGCTTGATTTCGTGTCATTTACTGAAGTCATTCAAACTGAAATAAGCCACCATTTAGGAGTGGTAGAGAAACTTCCTGGAAGCTGGCTCCAGTTGCTCTATTTGCTTTGTTGCTTTAGAACTGTGTGAAATACAAGTCATGTGTGCCCAAAATACGCATACTGATTCTTCGCATCCCTGAATCCTGTAAGGAGGCTGCAGTTTTATACACTTGCCAATTGTAGCTTTCATTTATGTGTGTATCAATTTCTTTAGTCACGAATATGTATTTAACTCATTTTCTCTAGTTGGACTATTTTTTTGGATCTACAATACAACTGAATTAATTTATTACGCATGCTACATGTTGTAAGCTATCAAGAGGCTTTGCTTATTTTTCGTACATGCTTGTCTTGTAGTAGTTGGAAATGCTCTCTTTCCAACAGTAGATTGCAAATTATGCACCCATTAAGAATCAGGACAGTGTGATCTAAGAGGCGTATGCATGTTTCAACTTGTCATTTCCTTGCTTATGTGCTCGAAGACTGGTAACCTAGAAATGAGCTTCTTTGTTTTGGTTGGGAAGTGTTTCATTCTTGCCTCTTGGGTGAGTCAAGTGAGTGATGATGTCTTATAAGCTTGGCCAATTGCTAATGAAGTTAGAGAAGCTGTGTTTCCCATGAACCCATGAATTGGTTTTACTTGGTATGCATATAGCAGTTTTATGATGTTAACTGTTCAACAAATCATTTACATACTGCGGTGGTTCATTTAATTCTCTGGTTCCTTTCACAAGTTTCTGATCTCTTGAGCTCCCCAGTATTTGGTTAAAACATGTTCCATTTTTAACATTCTATGGTTTTGACTTTGGTCTATGATCTAGGTGAATCATATATAATACAGTACAACATTTCGTATGCCAAATCTGATTGGTTTTGCAGTTTTTTTCTTTGAGATTTCTTCTTTCTAGTAGTGAGTGAGACTGATCTTACAAATTCCCATTTGGTTTACAGGGTGTGGCAATGGTGATGCACAAAAACCGTGAAGGACCAGCTGTTTTCGTCTTGCTTGAAAGAGCTTTAAAGCTAGCTCGTCGAACCAAAAAAGTTAACGAAGAGCGAAACATAAGAATTTTGATCGCACAGATGCATATTGTAAAGGTATTAATTCAATCGTTCTGGTTGTTCATTTTCAGATGCTGTATCTTAAAAGGGATTTTTAGCATCTTATTCCCATGAATTCATAGAACAGAACTAGTGACAAATCCACCTGCCTAACCGAGTACTAGTTTTCTTCAGATAGAAATGGAATAGGAAAAAAATAGGTGACACTTACGCTTAATTTTGGATTGGCTGTTATTCTGCCCCCAATTTAAGATATGTGATGATCTTTTTATTTGCAGGGGGACTTTGAGCAGGCATTAGAGAATTTTCAAGACCTTATTGATGAAAATCCCAGAGATTTCCGCCCTTATCTATGCCAGGTGAGTTGAATGGCAACTGCACTTTTGTGTTTGTGTTATTTACATTTGGTAAGTATAATCCACTGGTTTCTCTGCTCCACATTCTTCCCATGTAAGTGTTAACCACAGTCCATGGTTCCTTCAAAGCCAGAATATAATCTGGATAATTTATTTTACAAGACGATTCCTGGAAATCTCCTTGTGGTATGTGATCAGGAGATAAGGTTACAAGGAAATAAGAACAGAAAATTGAACCTAAAACTTTTGCTTTGGTTGGTTGCATTGCAACAATTAAAAGTCCCATGGGAATATGGTTTTGAGTATTCATTCCCATTTTTTTCCTCTATAGTATCGGCTGCTTGAAATTTCATGCATGAAAAGTGAATCTGAATGAATGATGTGGTGAAATGTGACAGGGAATTGTTTACAGCCTGTTGGACATGAAAAAGGAAGCTGAGGATAGGTTTGAGATCTTTCGGGGCCTGGTACCTGAAGAGTTTCCTGAAAGAGGGTTCCTGGATGATGTTGTCTTGGCAGCAAAAACAGAAACGCGGTCAAACTTTGAGAAGGGAATAAGAGGCTGAATGTTTGGCTGCAGCTAGTTTCTAACTTGTGACTGATTGTTAAGTTCTTTGAACAAATAGGTGGTACATGTTAATAATGCAAGTGGGTGTTGTAGGGAATTTACTGATGTAGGCTGAGTGATTGGAAGTTTTCTGGTTTTCTAGGGAGGAAGTATATATGGCAGATTTTAGTTTGCACATTTTTCAGAAAGAAACCTGAGAAATGCAAGTTTTGCTGAAATTCCAACAAAAAACAAATGATCAAATATTGCGACTGTCTTGTTTCTCAAATGATGAGTTGGTAAAGATACTGATAGAAACATTTAGTGATCAAGTTTATCACAACATCCTAATCATGTAATTCCTCCGAGACAAGTTTCTATTTATTTTCTTAACTTTTTTAAGGCTTTATTTGACTTAAAATTAATCTTATATCGTATCGTAAAAAATAATCTTTAAGTTTAGATATGATTTAGGGGTAATTCATGATCAAACAGGACTAAAAAAAATCAACAAATCAAATAAGACTCTCTCCATCAGGTAAAATGTTATATTACGAAGTGAGTATCAAACTTTACACAAACAAACAATATTTTACATCGACCTTCTATGTTTAACCATCAAAAGAAACTCTAGATTACAAACTTTTGTGGAACTTATTAGACTTTTAACTCGAATTAGTGGTTTTGTGAGATGGAGAAATTTGTAATTTTTTTCAACTTAAATAAGTTTAGTTCATTTTAGTTAGTTTAAATGTACGCACTCCTTAGGGAGGCTTTTTAAGGACTTTTTTGGGGTTTAAAACTTCAATTAAGACGAAAAAATACCCCTAACTGAGGTTTTTTTTGAGCTACTAAATTGTAGCACATGGAATAGTAACCCTCAGTTAAGCCTTCAAATTGATAGTTTATACTAGTTTGTTTGTTTGTAAATTGTTGTATAATTACAGGAAGTATAATTTTGGGTTGGTGTTGAGGTAATTAGCAATGGGCTGAAGACTAGTGAAAGGCCATGGGTTTAGTTTAAAAAGTAGATTGGGCTCAAGTTAAATTGGGCCGAAATTGAAGGAATAGATAACAGTTTACTGATAATAACATCTTTAAAAACTCCGCTCACGCTCCAGTTTGATCTGAGATCTTAGATTCTAAATAAGGGTCCATATATTTTTAGTACCCTGCAAGATACTCTAATATTATATTTGTTCCCACTAGACTAACAATTACATTTTGGTATTTAAAATTGACTTTTTCACTTTTTAATTATTGAATTTTGACCGATCCAAACAGCCTTAGTGAAAAAACATGATTTTTTTAATTTTTCTTTTTCATAATTTTTCTTTTTCTTTTTATTCTCACCCTTATTCTTTTCTAACTTCTTCCTTTTTCTTTTTTCTTTTTCTTTTTTCATCTTCTTCTTCTTCAATTTTCCGGTACCGGAATTATGTCCAGTACCGGAGCTCCGACAGTGAATCTCTCCGACCGAGCTTCACTGTAACAGTGAAATCTCCGATCGGAGCTTCATTGTTATAGTGAAGCTCGAATCGGAGCTTCACAGCCCCGATTTGGGGATGTGAAAGCTCCGATTGGGGCTGTGAAGCTCCGATCTGGAGCTTCACGCTCCAAATCGGAGATGTGAACTTTCGACGATAGCTCCGGTCATCGAGCTCCGATCTTCTTTAATTTTTTTTTATTTTTTAATATATATTTTACTTTTTGTGATATTTTATTTTTAATATTAAGTTTATAGGGTAATAAAGTTTTAGAAATTATGTAATTTAAGAAACAAAGAAAAAAGATAAAGAAAGTTAAGACCTTGTTTGGATCATCCAATGGCAATTGTGTAATTAGAGCAAAATCAACCCAAGAATCCATTTTCAGGTACTAGGATGTAATTGTTGATCTAATGGGAACAAATATGATATTAGGGCGTCTATCATGGTACTAATGTGAGATTAACTCTTCGAAATAATAATTTTTTGGTCGTTACATAAGCTCTCACAATAATAATAATGATAATAAAATAAATAAATAAATTATAATAACAATAACGAAAAATTATATAATAAATAAAGTGGATCCCTCTTAAATGCTTCCCTTTTCAATTTTCAAATTAGTACCTAATAGTTCAATAACAAAATAATAAACACTATTAATAGTTTAGCGCAATTGAGTTCAATTCAATACAATTCCGACAGAGAGAACAAAGGTTTAGTACAAGACGGTTAATACTTCCCAGAAGTTGAAAATTTTCATTTCCCATACATTCTTTAACTATAAGAGAACAATTCAATTCCTCACCTTAGTGTTTTCGTTCATTTTAACCCCCGCATTCAACAACAAAATTATCTCATATGGTCCCAACAAAATTACAAACTTTACAACTCAATTAAAACTAAAAGTTAAAAGTACAAATAAATTTAAAAAAGAAAATAAGAAGAACAAGAGGCGGAAGAGAAAACAATACAATTTGGCCAATGGCGGAGCAACTGGTCCAAACTTGAGCACTTTGCTCCGCCAAATCTGAAGCCATAATGACATGCAAATGGGCAAAGCACCTGTTTCAAATTTGGAGTAATTGATGTAACGACCCAACCACTAACAGGCCGAGACCCGGCCCAATGGGCCAGCGAGGTTTCTCCCGAATAACTCTCCAGGGTGATATGCTAGTCTCACACACCAACACGTGTTCTAATCTGCACACTTTGTCCTCACTCGTATGCGCACCAAGAACTTCCCAGTAGGTCACCCATCCTGAAATTGGTCCAAAGCAAGCACGCTTAACTCTAAAGTTCTTTTAGGTTTATTCTTGAAAAGAAATGTGCACCTTGTTGAAACGAGTTGCGTTATCAACCCCTTTAAGCCTCTGAAATTTTGGGGCGTTACAATTGCTCTGCCACTAAGCCCCGGGGAGCAATTGTAATCGTTCTAATTAGAGGGACAAAATGAGATTTACTCGATAACACTGTATACTAATTACAGAATGATCCTCGATAATTCGTCAACTGAAAAGAAAAAGAAGGCGAGGCAACTGAAGTGAGAAGTTAGATCAATGGCTAACAAACTGTCACGTCGTCGACTACAAATCACTCTCAAACTTTCTACTCCTCAGCTTTTGCTATAAAACTAAGTATAAAACCAACAATTCTCCTTGATAATAATATTAATACCAACCATGGCTGCTACTCTCTACAACCACCACTGTACCAGCTCACTAATTCCGTCTTTCTCCACCTCCAAATTCAGGGTCACCACTTTCCACTCCAAACCCCGCCATTTCCGAAAAACCCAATTCCAATTTCCCTTCTTTCATACCAAGAAGCATGCCTCCTTCAAGAAGGGCTCTTCTTCTTCTTCTTCTTCTTCGTCATCGTATTGTTTGAGAGTTAGATCAGATGGAAATGGTGCTGCCACCACCACACAACAGCCGGTGAGGATAGTGGCTATCGTCGGTGAAGGTAGCGTCAGCCCTCTCAAGTCCACTCCTTGGTCTCAAGTCATGGACCACACTGTAAGAAATACTAGTACAACAATTTTGCTTCATTTTTATCTCTCTTTTCCTATTCCATTGTGTCAGTGTGTTTTCTTTCATTAGCCACAACTAATTCAAGCTCTCTCTCTACTATTATTAGTATTGTTTTACTCAAACCAAATGAACTAGATTATTATTATTATTATTTATTAGACTCATGCATAGTTTCCCAAGTTTTGCAGCATCATTTATGATATGATATGATATGATAACATCTTGAAACTGAAATTGCTAACGTTAAGGTATGTCAGTGTGTGGTTCTGATATGCTACGAAAGGAACGACAAATAGCTTGTTTGACAGCTTATAGTAGTGTTAGCATAGATATTTACTTCAGCCAAACTGAGAAAGGGCAAGCGGCCTAGTAAGCGTTCTCAAATGGTGTTATTGCGTGTTTCAAGGCATGGCGTTAAGCATCTGCCTTTGTTTAAGAGGTTATGTCACAAATAGGCACCAATGTTATACAGCTATTTGGACTGTTGATGGTGTTAAGGCCTGCTGAAATAGTATTTTCTTGTCATTGCTTGACATTTCAGATTAATGAATATTCAACCAGCAGTTGATTGTATCTTTTGCTAATGCTGAGTGTACTTCTTGTCTGTTTCACGATCAATTTGATTATTTGAGCCTTTGTGCTTATGGTTTGTCCATGTGGTGGGTGCATAGGTGAATTCTTCGGATGGTTTTTAATCTTAACACTGTTTACAGGCGAAAAGATTGAAATGGGTTGATGAAGGTTTTGAAATGTTGGTATTTAGTGACAGCTTGCTCAGTACTAATAATGATATGACGAGGCAACTTCAGGATGCTATACGGCAAGCCAACATTTCGGTGATTGTTGCTGTTACTAATTCAGAATCTGTCAAATGGATTCAATCCTATTGTCAGGATGTCCCAAATGTGATATGCTTCGAGTCTTCTCCTGCACTAACAAGCAAATTAGGGGGTTCCACAGTTCAAACGAAAGCCACAGGTAGTATGTTCAGTAAATTACCATTACCTCAACCAAACAAAGACAAGGAATCGGAGGAAATTGTTAGATCTCTCTTTGAGGCTTGGGATAGACATAATTCTGATGACATCAGATTCTGTTTGTTAGTCATAATAAACGCGTATATCAGGCCGGTCTCAACATTGCAAAACCTCAGGGCGAAGGGAATCTCCACATTGAATTGCATGATAAACAACTGTGGGACTCAAATATTGAATTGTTTATTGGACCCGAATTGTAGGAGAGCTCTTCAGTGCCTGAACAATTGCAGTCCTGTTGACCAGGTATGCATTACTTCTTTTATAGAATTTTTTTGAAATGGTTGATGTATTCCATATTTCGGATAAATTCATAAATGTTTTAGTAATTGTCGTCAAAACACATCTCAGAACAGAACATTTGTCAATGCAGGTTTGCAACTACCGGTGTATAGCTTCGTACGAGAGTCCACAACTAGAAGAGTTTTCTTTATGCGTGCTGCAAAAGAACAATTGTCTCGAACTGGATGCGAAAATTCCAGATAAACCCTATGTTAGCCCAATGGTTCAGTTTCGCGGTGAAACTTTGAGCCACGAAACTGCAGAAGATCTTTTTGTTGGTTGGTTGGGGAATTTAAATTGGAGTTGGCGCGTTGTGGCTGGCCAAAACCCAGCATACGATCAATTCCCATGCCAGTATCAGTTATTTTATCGGGGCAAGGCCAAAGGGTCATTCTGGTACGAGCCTGTTTTCCAGGTAAAAACGTTTGAGGGTGATTTGGTATGGAGAAGAAGAAAATATCGGGTCAAGAGAGGAAAGATACCAGGTACATTTAACTTCAGCGTCTTGGATAATGGGGTTGTGTCAAATGAATTCTGGACGATTGTAGATGTGACAGATGATCTCAGCTGGGGTTTATTTCATTACCACGGGGCTGCTAGAGTTGCAGGGCAGTCATACACTGGAGCAGTACTTGTTAGCCCAGATGGTGAGTACCCGGATGAGCGTCATAGTGAAAGATTAGAATCTGCATTGGAAAAATGTGGTATCAAGGAGTGGGAGCTATTTAATGTTGATAACTGCTCATGTGAAAATCCACCTTTGGCTTTACCTGAGGGTTCAAGTTTGCATTACAATATAAAAGTTCAAGATTCAATGGATTTGTCGGTTAACTGAACGCTTGACTGAAAGTTTCATGTGCCGACAGTATGAGGGAGTCCTCACTCCTCACTTGCTGAGCTAGTCAGCTAGGAGATCATTTTGCGAAAACTATAACAGTTCAAGTAGTATAACATATTGCTTCTTGGCTTCCATTTCTTCTCCCGGATTCTAGGAGATATGAAGTTCCTCTGCTTGGATACGCGTGGAGCTATTGGGCCCTTTCTATCGGTGTTATTGAGGTACGGGCTCTATCTCTTACTGCGCTATTGTGACTTGAATTTCCAAGTTGTGATGATACCATGGCAGCAGAAGAATCAAGTTTGTTGATTGTATTCATTTGCAGTTGATTGTTCTTTCTTCAGATTCAGGCCATATTAACTTAGAAGTTCAACATTAGAGGCATTTGTGAAGTTGTTGGTAGGTTTCAAATAATATTTTGCTGGATCATTGTATATAAAGACAAAAAATATAAGTAAAAACTGAACTATATTCGTTGTAACATCTAAAAAATAAATAAATAAATCCTATATTAGTTGTTAATTTGATTGGAAGATCACCAATGGGATTATTTGTCATGAAATTTGGTACCCCTAAAAAATGAAAAATGCACCAGCCGGGAATCGAACCCGGGTCTGTACCGTGGCAGGGTACTATTCTACCACTAGACCACTGGTGCTTGTTGTTTCGATCTGGAGACATAATGTAATACTTCGCTATCCTAGAGAACAAGTTGACTGAAATGCCTACTGATGCTAAACCAAACCAATCTTAAGTGGCATATAGGCATATAGTGTAAGGTGTGAGTACAGGTGCTTGTTCCACATTGGGGGAATATTTCATAGTAGATAAAGCAGTAAAGACCCACTCAGTAGGAACCTAGCTCAAGAATCAAAATCCCTGTCCTCATCATTTCCACTCTTTTCTTGATATGAATCTTCTTCTTTATGCATGGTACTACTGTTTACTTACCCACTTATAACGTCAACACATGTGATAGCACCAACAACCAAACAAAGTTGCTAATTCCCATCTTGATCCCAATCTTCCATCCGGAACTTGCTTGTAACGCGACGGGGAAGCGACATGTACCAGTCGAGGCATTCTGTGTCACAATCCTGGCCAGCCCATCGAAGTCACACGCTCTCACATCCTGGTTGTTCATCTGGAAGTACATGTTGAACGCATATGAGATATGGTGTTCCTGAGCCATGCCGCCACAGGTCGATCCTGGATTCAGCGCAGTGCAATCTGCTTTGGAACATGCGTAGTCCATGTTCTTGGATAGTCGGTCAGGGTCCTTGACATCGGCGTTGAAAACGCACCACTTCTGCTCCATGTAAGTTACGTTCTTGGCTGCCACAGGCATCCTATCGTTACCTCTACCGGTGAAATCCACTGGAAACTTGGGCCGACCATCATACGTAAACATTCCCCAGTGGCGTTCGAACTCGCCTGGGGCAGTACTCTTCAGGTTCTCATCAGTAAAGCTGAACAGGTAGTATTCAATATATCCTGGATAAAGCGGTGTCCCTTTCTTTGTCGCCATCTTCTTGAAGAACCCGTCGTACCATCTCATGGCCATTGTCGAATTAGCATCCTTAGTCCCGTCTGTGGGCCACCCGATTTCGCCTACGATGATTTTGACCTTAGAAGCTCCTGCTTTCCTCAATGACCAGACCAGAGTGTCTAAATTGGCATCAAGCATGTTGTTGTAGGAGATGCTCCCGTCCTGGACGGGCTGCGCACCGCCATCGAAGAAAGCAAACTCAATCGGGAAATCCGCGCTCAGGTATAAACTGAGGAAGGGGTAAATGTTAACCAGAAAAGGTGTGTTGTTCTCCTGGAAAAACTGCACGATTTGTGTCATAAGGTCCCTTATGTCGGATCTGAAGTTGCCTTTTGATGGCCCCTCTATACCCGAGTCGTATACATCTGCATTCTGTGGGATAGTTGCTTTGATTCTGTCTCCTATACCTGCCTCATTCAGAGCTCTTTGAATGTTCTTCAATGCGGGGAACATCGTTCCTATGTTGGAACCGTTGTAGGATGACAGGAACGGCTCGTTTCCGACTGCCACGTACCTGCAGCAGCATGTCAACATGGATTAAGATCTCGGTTTAAGGTATTATATATACGGACCCCTACAGGCTACAACACATTCTAACAAAGAAATGAAGTGCATGCATAAATAAATGATTACTTGATATCTACGCCTCCCTTGTACAAATGCCTGGTGAGATTCTGCTTGACCCAATGCTTGGCATCATCATAGCTATGAGCCAAAGAATGCAACTGATTGTTAGGAATACCAAGCATGACTTCAATCCCGGTTCCTGCAAAGAATCCGACCAACCAAGGATCGGAGTCGAACAGCTTGATTTTATCAATATTGTTGTCCTTGAGCATTTGGATTATGACTCTGGGATGCAGGTTCTGGGCAGCCTGCGTACCCCAATTGACCCCGATGGCATATGTGGGGCCCACGAGTTGCGACAGAAGGGCCATTATGAAGGCCACGGTGATCGTGTGTGTCATCATCGGGGCCATGTAAGGCCAAGGATGCGAGCATGTATTTACAACAATGTTGTTTGTTAAACAGAACAAGCTAAGGTTTGTAGCTAGGTGCAGGGAGAGAAGGTACAGTTGGAGAGAGAGTGTAATCCAATGAAAATGGGAGATTAATGTCTGTGATATACCATGAATGTAGGAAAATGTTAGAACTTGGAAGTGGTTCAAAGGCTTAAATGGTGTTGGATCTTTTAATTGCAGCTAAAATGGTCTCGGGTTATGACTATTTGTATAATTTTGCATGCTTAAATGTTGGCACTTGTGTTGGGTCTAAATATAGGGTAGTACCTATACATGGATTCATTTCATTTTATGCTGTGTGGATCTGGCCGTTCTTGTGTGCCATTTTACGGGCGAAAATCAACATGGAAGGTGTCCTAATTTGTTTATGCTATTTTGGAATAACCTAATTATATTGTATTTATTTGAATAAAAGTATAATTTTTCAATAAAATCGGATCAATCGAATTTCAATCCGTTGAGATTCTAAACTAGACTAGAGAGATTCAATCCGAATCCGTGTTTCTCAAAAAAAAAATCCGAATCCGTAATAATTCTTAGTTATGTGAATTTATTATTTTCATTACCATGTATATATATATATATATATATATATATATATGTAATAATTAATATCAGACAGAATTAATCGGCACAGTGGATAATAAAATCTGAAAAATGTTGACAAAGTAAATTAGTCATGAAGAGCAGTAGTAAAATTAGTTGATAATAATACAGTCTCTAAAGTCTAAACAGCCGCCTCCTCCCTCTAGATAGAGAGCTTAATTGAACAGAGAGGTGACGCTATCTCTCAATTTCACCATACACTCTGCATTTTCTCAATTTGTACTCACTCACTCGCTAGTGTGTCTTAATTTCAGGTTTGTTTTTTTCAATCTCCTTTTGCTGGGCAAGCGTCGCGTCGTCCAATTTAGGTGTAATGGCTCCGGTTACGTTATCTGTTGATGCCAAGACCTGCAATGGAGGAGGAGTTTCCTATGGTAAAAACTAAAATCCAAACCTCTCTCTTTTTCTCCTTCATAATATGTATTGTATTGTGTTGTATTGTTTTGTGCAGCAGCAGATGCGTCCAATCGGAAACTGCAGCAAACTATTCACCTGGAACCCAAACCTTTTTTTGCCTCCGTCACTTCCGCCGCCGAAGATAAGCCCTTCGATTTTTTGCGTACATTGTTCGGTACACTCTCGCCTCTACTTTCACATTTTTATAGTGTACAATATAATTTTATTGTGTTACTTACTTGGAAAAATGTTCTACTTCTACATGGATTTCTTGTCTAAGTGTTGATTCCTTTTTTCGTTTTGCAGAGGGTGTTATAGCAGGCGGCACCGCCGGTGTTGTAGTTGAAACGGCTTTGTATCCTATAGATACCATAAAGACAAGGCTGCAGGTCATTTCTCTTATCTGCAATCTCAACTTTTTGCTGCTCTAGAGTACCGCCATTTCTTTCATTTCCTTAGCTTTTCTTCTTAGGAAACACCAATGACAGTATGAGATATATTAGTCTAGAGATATATTCATCTCCCTAATCCATTGCCGCACTTGATCCTCCATACTCTATGTAATATAGACTCTAGTCCTTTAACTATCATGAGTATGGATCGTATCATCAATGTATTTATTGCCTTGCATACATAAGGATACATTCACAGTTACCCCAGCTAATATTGCCTCATTAAAACGACAAGGAAAAGAGTATCTTTGATTATTTTGAGACATGCTCCTATAGCAAAGGTCCTTCAAAATTCTAGTATTATGCTTGAGTAGCTTAATTTCTTGCAGGCAGCACATGGTGGAGGAAAAATAATTCTTAAAGGATTATACTCTGGACTTGCCGGAAATATTGCCGGGGTTTTACCGTAAGCATACTTCTAATTTCGTACAATCAAATTGCAGACCAACCAAGTATTGCCTACTGTTCACATTAAGGTTTAGTATGTTGCTTTGGTGATTTGTATATACAGTTTCTTTTTTTTTTTAATTCATTGTATTACATGCTTACAACATACATGTATATGTTTCTTATTTTTGTCTGTTATACTTCCCATTCTAGGCTGCAATTTACTCAAGTCTGAACCTTGTATTGATAGTGGGTTCAATTGTACTTTGTTGATAGAGCCAAAACAATCATGTGAACCCTCGAAAGTGTGAACAATTAATTTACTGTTATCAAGACTGCTTCCTTGTGACGCACACCCTCATTGGGGTTCCATACATATGTTCTCTCCTTGGACATGTAACTAGAGAAGAATTAGTTTTACAAAATCAAATAATACGTTTGTTGCAAGTAATTATCAATAAACAGAAAGGAATCAGACAATGAAATGAGACTTTAAAATCACACCCAACAATTGACTTTTCGTTCACAGTAAGCGCAATATTGGAGATGAAAATGTAGAATCTTGTACAATGTTGCTCGCTTGAGAAATTGCTTGCTAGAGTTTCAACTGGTTGTATACTTGTATTGAATGTGAATGTCTTCTGTTGGAGCAAACTGCAAATGGAGTCCTTTCTTTTTTTTTTTTTTTTTTTTTTTTGGTTCTTAGTTTGCTCTGAGACATGCAACATCAACATGTACCTTTTTCTTTTAAATATCAAAAGCTATTAAAGTGGCAACATTCTGTTGGCAGGGCATCGGCTGTTTTTATTGGTGTGTATGAACCTGCCAAGCAAAAGCTGCTGAGAAGTCTTCCTGACAATCTCAGTGCTGTGGCGCACCTGGTTAGTTATTTGAAGTTTAAAATCATTATTTTACCATCACCAATTACATGTTAAAAACATGAGCCCCTGTCATATGGATTAACTATTTTTGCAGACTGCAGGTGCCCTCGGAGGACTTGCAGCGTCTTGTATTCGTGTTCCGACTGAGGTATATCTCTTTCTTCTCTTGTCATGTGTATGTGTGTCTACCCTCCTTCCCCCTTTACCTTTCTGACATTTCTTTCTAGTGTGAATTCTCAGGATGTTTTACTTATTTATGCTTCCATGCATATTCATACTCTTTTATGTTGCTGTCATGCTGATTCCATCTCATCTTCTCTTGATGCTGTAGGTTGTTAAGCAGCGGATGCAGACTGGGCAATTTGCTTCTGCCCCTAGTGCGGTCAAGCTTATAGTTTCAAATGAAGGATTTAAAGGCCTTTTTGCGGTAAGAAGCCTATTCACCTCCATCTTTTAGAGGAAATTGATCTTTCCTGTTTTCATCACAGAAAGGCTTGAACTGAGCTAATCTTTTTTATCTTAGGGATATGGTTCGTTTTTGCTGAGAGATTTGCCATTTGATGCGATCCAATTCTGCATCTATGAACAACTTCGAATAGGTTATAAAGCGGCGGTAAGGCTTCTGATAAGTTTATTTTCTGATGTTACTCCTATAATTCTTCTTTAGTTCATTTATTAATGGGCTCTTATGTCTAATCAGGCAAAAAGGGATTTGAATGATCCTGAAAATGCTATAATCGGTGCCTTTGCAGGTGAGTTGACGTCATATGTTCTTTGCCATTTAGTATGTTTTCCTTTCACTGTTATCTGATCATTTCATCACTTCCAAGTCCAAGAACTCTACAGGGTTTATTATTTGGAGTTTGGATGCTATATGGTCCAATAGATGCACACATGTTGCTAATCTAATAATTTATCCATTGGACTTGAGCAATTCCTAAATTTTCCATAATCAGGTTGTTTTGGGCATGTCATGAAGGCCCTTGTTGATATTCTCTGACCAGAGATTTTTTTTCACTAACAATGCAGGTGCCCTTACTGGAGCCGTGACCACTCCTCTAGATGTGATTAAGACTAGATTGATGGTCCAGGTAATAAAGATCAAAGCAGACTTGTTTCTGCAGCTGTTCTCTGCATTTCTGGTTGTGGATGACAATGTAGCATCAATTTGTTAAAAGAGACTATGGACACATGTTTGCATCTGTGTTAAAAATATTCTGTCTTAGGAATTAATGCTATTATTTTTGTACATGTAGGGATCAGCAAGCCAGTATAAAGGCATTGCCGACTGTGTCCAGACCATTGTTAGAGAAGAAGGCCCTCAAGCTTTACTTAAGGTGAATTTAATTATTTCTGCCTAATGCCTATACTTACATTGGAGATGAACAAAACCAGATTACTGAGATATTTATCTGTATTTTATTGGATAACAGGGTATTGGACCCCGAGTGCTGTGGATAGGAATTGGTGGATCTATATTCTTTGGGGTTCTTGAAAGCACAAAGCGACTACTTGCAGAGAGGCGTCCAGACAATAAGCAGCGTTCAAATTTGAAGCTGGACTAGACACTTGGAAATGGGATTGCTTTCTTTCTTTTAGGTTCTGGCAAGGGCTGGAAAATGCGTTCAGAATAAACACTTATTATCGATCTAGTATGGCAGTATTCGTTAGATAATGGTTGCATATCCTCAGTTAGTTCTGTTTACACTTATGAATGAAGTGACATACTGACATACTATGCCACACGATTCGTGCATTATTTTGTCCAGCAGATTACAGTTATTTAATCTTTTTCTACGTTTGGCGCATTTCCATAGTTCGGAAAGAAGATATCATTTTTAAGTTTAGGCAGAATAAAATGTTAAAATTGAGTTGAAACAAACATCATAACACCATTGTCGTACACGCTTCTTGAGCTGAAAATCTGTATCTAACCAATTTAACAAGTACTGTATTCTGAACTTCAATTACACAATCCGAACAGGCTCTCAGCAAAAGTGGTGGATGAATGAACTAGAGCATCACTTTTGTACATTTTATATCCAGTAAAGTATACTCTAACTACTATTAAAAAAACTACTAGTAAACAAAAGAATGATATACAACAGAATAAACCCCCAAAACTGCTCCCTCATCTTAGAGCATCATATTATAAACAACCATTGTTACAAAATTTCACTCGGTACAAACACACTATACTACTAGCCTCATTTGCGAAAGAATATGCTAACACAAGTGAGTATGAGGGGTTTGAAGAGAAGACCCAAAGATTCGCTCCCGGAATAAGGGAATGATTCACTCTGTCCTTTACTCCTTTCACCCCATCTGGACATCCTCAAATTTCCTCTCAACAGATCCTCAACCCGATCAAAAACAATTTACTCATCAGACCTAAACTTGTGACCAGTACCTTTTCTTACCCATTAATATATTCACAAGACATTCTGGTGGTACCTTGAACAGGCATTGCCACTGAATGGGTCCGACTTTTGCACAAGCAGATATACACTCTTCACAAGCTTGGATGATTACATAAGAGGAAGGTATCCCCCTCCGTGGCCTTTTCTCAAGATAAGCGGTCCAGCATTTTCAGGCACCTTATCCAGTTCTCTGTTACATGCATCAATTACATCAGGAAATCCTGTGGCAGAGGTGGCCAACTGTAACTTCAACCTCAAGTCTCTAGTCCGTTTTAGTAAACATCTAAACGACTTCCCAAGGTACTTGGCCCAATCTGCAGGCAAGCCTCCTCCAGTCAACCATACAGAGAACTGTGATTGGTCTCCCCTGGCTTGCATCTCAGACCGGTAAAATCTCGCAAGCTCGATGAGCATTGAAGGCTGGAGGGGTAAAACAGAAACAAATTCGTTAACAAAATGCTCGGTTAGCTCTGGATTAAGCATTTGTTCCCACAACACCAAAGCCCATTCACTTGGCCTGTTAAGATCATAAGCTTCAGCCACAATTAGGGCTTCTTGAAACCGGAACTGCTCTACTAGTATTCTCCGTGCATTAGTTTCGGAAAGATCAAGCCACTTTGTGTCTGGCATTCGAATCTGTAAGGATACGAGTGACGCCTGAGCACATGCTTTGCATACATTGATGCCAGCGTCAAGGATGGAGTAAGATTTCGCAGCCTCTATGTAATAACGCATGGCTACTAGGAGCTCTTCATTTTGATCTTTGTCGTAACGAAGAAACCACTGTTGATACGATTTCTTAGCCCGTAACTCCATAAGAGCAGCGCCTTCATACCTCATATCAAAGTGCTCATACACCTGAATGGTAAAATCAAATTCATGTTAGTGCTTTGGCAAATGAAGAACTAATAGCTGCACTGAGATTTCTCAGACTATTAGAATGGATAATGGCATTACTGAATAGGGCATGGCAGATTAATTTTTATTTGAAATCATTACACCCCTGCCTCCCCTCTAGATATTGCCCTTTCACAATGAACTTCCACTGCTGTTTCAGTGAGGAAATTATGAAGTTTTCAGCAAGGAAGTTGGTTCTAGGGGTCAACTGCCATATTCTCTTAAGAAAGAAAGATCTGATATAAACATCAACACTGTATATGTAACACACCAACATAGAGTGGTCAACATGAGATTTTTTAACTCGAGGGGGTCTTCCATACTTCAGAAACAAACAGTGGTTCAAACACTGTATACAGTATGTAACACACCAACATAGAGTGGTCAACATGAGATTTTTTTAACTTGAGGGGGTCTTCCATACTTCAGAAACAAACAGTGGTCCAGGAGTATTTTACTTTCACAGTTTTTACTTTTGGAGAGAAGGGGGCGGGGTAGCGATAAAAGAAAGTAGTTGCTTGTACTAACCATGGCAAATCCATCAAGATCATTAGGATTGAATTGCTTCAGCGATGTGAGAACAGCCATACGGAATCCTCTCATAGAGGTTCTGTTTACTTGGGAAGCTGTTTCATATTTTTGAACTAGGAGATCCAGTCGGCCATTTTCAATAAGTATACTAAGTATAAAATTGAGTGCATGGAAATTTCCAACTCCTGTTATCAACCGCGCTAAGCATGAGAAATCACCCTCCAACACATAAGCCTCTACTCTGGTGGCAGCAAGTGCTACAAGGACATCCACTCCATCCAGGCATGTTGACAATTTGTAGAAGTGGTGGGACAGAATAAGAAGTTCAACCTGTGACAATGGTTCTCCAGGTGAAGACAAGAACTATATCAACAGCTGAAATAAATATTTAAAATTGCATTGCCTTCTTATCATATAGGGAGTTAAATATCATCTCTACTCATATAAAATGCAGGTCCTGGGACTAGTAGTTTAAGGGTCCAGGTTCTCTCCATCAACAAACAAAACCCTAAACTCAACATGGAGGCTGTAGCATGATTCTAACACAGTAATTATTCAATCTCTATAACTAAACATATCAAGAAGAGTGCTTTGTGTCCCTTGGGGAGAAAAAAATATCACCTCACACGCATGGGGTATTTCTTGTCCCGTGATCACCAATCTCATTAATGCATGGCCGATTTCCGAATCAGAGGGACAAAGCTCAGCCCATTTTAGGAAGTCAGAAAATCTCCATAGCAACGGTGCAGGTCCTTCCTCTTTCTGAGAATCCATATATCCTCCGCGATGTGCTGCTAAAAGACCCTGAAAGCATTACATAAGTTTTCAGACAAGAAAGAAAATAAATCTCAATAGGTTGTCGGGCAAATGCACCTCTTGATCAAACCAAGTACATCACAGTTTCAAAAATCATTACATAAGTTTTAAACTTTTCGATAGAGCAAATACAAACGACCTGGACCAGATGGGACATAATTCAGCATGATCAAATGAGAAAGCACATGTATGATGAATAGGTCAACAAAATAAAATGCGGTGAACATGTCATAGGAAATTTTGTGAACAGCTTATGCCATCCTGGAACTTCGTATTCTTGATAGATGTTCAAATAGATGAATTATATGCACCTTTAGAAATGATTCAGCAAGGATTTGAGCAATATTTGAAGCCGGCATAGAGTGGGTTTGCACTAAAAGGTTGGCTTCCTCGAAAGATTCTTGTGCTTTAAGTGAAAGCAACTGCAAAAGTTCAAGTGGCTGCTTCTCAAATGCCTCTGAAAATGTAAGACCAAGCACATTTGCAGCTTTTACAACAGATACTATTTTTCTGCAAAGTCCACGCCCACTACCCTCAACCAGAATGGAGGCTACACTCTCAAGGACCTGCATCATGAAAGACCGCAGAACAATTGAACTAAGAATTACTAAATATGCTAGGAACATTTACAACTAAAAGAGTCTGAACATGAAACAATTTCTTTGAAAAAAAACTTCAAGATTATGCACATAGAAGCATGCAGCCAATATTATGTGCCTTGTGAATTTGAATAAGGAAAAGTCAGAATCGAATAAGCTGAAATTGAGGAGATTACCACTCTATAGATATAACTGAAATTTTCAGATGCAATGTAAACGCGGGTGGTTGAAATGTTGTGTGAAAACTTCAAAATTACCTCTAGGGGATCAACAATGAGATCATCAGCCAGTAGATTGTATGACTCTATAACAGAGTGCACTTCCTCATCCAGCATAGATATGGATACTTTGTTGCTTGGAGTACAGATAGTAGCGAGCTTTAAAGCAGCATCCACAAGTAAAAATTCAGATGGTATATTATCTGGGGACAGTTTAGTTTGCAGTTGCCTAGCAGCAGCTGTTTGCCCAAAATCCAAAAGTGAAAGAACAGCCCTTTCTAGTTCTACAGGCCCAACTCTTTCCTCCCACTTTGACAAGGATGTGTCTATTCTAAGGTTTTCATCTGACAACGGTGAATCATCTTTGACGCTGAGCGCAGTAGATTCATACTCAAACTTCTTATCAACTTCATCGAATAATGTTCTTCTTGATGATGATCCCATGCCTTTTGTTCTCCTTTTTGGTTTTGTACTTGCTGATGCAGTAGTACCTGAAGGACCTGAGTCGAAAGTTTGAAGGTTTCTAAGATGTCCTTGAGTACTTTCCTTATCATTTTTCTCCAAATTTCTTATCCTGCCTGCATTTATATGATTGTCCATCTTCGTAATGACTGTTGCAGTACGATCTATTAAACTAGAATCCTTGCCAGCACCAGGTTCTCGAGTTGGGTATGTAAATGAAGATTCATTCTCAGTCTTCACTTGGGTTTCCGATTCCACGGCTAAGAGCCAGACTCTGGTCTCGATTTCGCGCAGAAGGTGCAGAGGATAAAACCTGATAAAAGAATTTCATCCTAAAAACGTTGTTGGTGCACCAAAATGCAGATTAGTGAGCATAAAAATTACTTACGGATTTGATAGAGTAATCATTCCACTCAGCCACTGTAACGCAATGAGCAATATTTCATGAATTTCTCTAGCTGGAATATCTTTTTCAGCTATCTCTGCATGTTTAAGGAAGAACAGGCCTGCCTAGAAAAAGTAGAAACCAAAGGATGCATTAACTAGCATGTGAAAAAACTAACTGCAGGTCTTGGAAAACAGGTCTCTGACAATTAATAACTAGGTCCTTTTAAATTCTAAGGGTCTATTCTGAACCCCCAACACAAAAGGAAAGAGAAGCAAATGGACAAATTTCAAAGTGCAGCCAGTACAAATATGACACATGGATATTGATTTGCAAAGGGCTACTGACATGCTCCTACTACTACCCATAACCTCTGTAACCATATAACAAATTTACCTGTAATGCTGGGAAAGAATGTCTGATGAAAAGTGTCTGGCAGTGGGTCCACAAAGAAATCCTCTCTTCTGGGACATCCCAGAGAAACTCCTTCCACTCCGTGACCATGGCTTCAGCCTAGATATGAGCAAATTTCATAAATGAACTCAGTTAAAATGGCTCTTAAAGCCCTCTTTGCTTCATTTCATGAATTGGAAGATGGTAGTCCTGTTTTCCGTTATGGGTCAATTGGAAACAGCCTCTCCGTTATTACAAGGGAAAGGCTGTGTACTACCCCACGTGGAGCCTCTCTTAAGGCACATGGGGCATGATGATGATGATGATATCTCAATTACAATATTAAACCATAATATCTAAGTTTCTTAAAATATGTGTCCAAATGTAAATGCTTCATTTTGGGAGTATATTTTAAATGTATTGCTCTTTTATTTTGAAGGATACACCCTCCTAAACTTTACTATATGATGTGTAAGAAGTTTTCACCAATTCAAATATAGTTGATCTTAGCAACTTCTCAACAAGTGGAGTGCAAGGGAGATAAAACAAGTCCCAACCCTTGAAACTGAAATTCCTAATCATAACGCAAATGTATTTGATAGGGATATTCGCTTGGAGGGAAATGTCATCTTACAAATGGCAGTCTTAATTCTGAAAACAAGCATCTTCAGCTAAGGTGGGACCAAGTTTCCCTGGTCCACACGTGAGGGGAGCTCTTCATCTAACTAATGCTTATACGCCCTTATCCAACACTATCACCTTTTTCTGTGAACTAAAGGAAGATTAGAGTTAGATATTGTACCTGCATTTCCGTAACATGATTGGCAGCTGATTTCCACTGCGGTTCACCACTCGCTTCCAATTGCTTGGCCCAACTGCGAGCCTGTTCCCAATATCCATTTTTTTCTAAGGCTGTTAAAAGTGAAGCATCATCGAATGACTCATCTCCTAAGAGGGGACAATCATCACTGCGCAGGGAAGGTTCAGCAATATCAATTTTCCAACACAATCGCCCAAATCTTGTTGCAGTACACCCTTCATCACCGAAGTCTGTCGTAGCAAGAAGCCGCAGCAAGCATCTTTTTTCATATGGTGATGGACATGTCAATAGTACTGCATCAGCAGCTTTCACAGCTGTGGAAACTATCCATGAACTTCCAATTTTTCCTTCTCTTTCACTATGATGGTGTATGGGAGAAGACTCTTCTTTAATTCTAGTGGAAAAGGACCCAAGATGTGCTGAAGCCTCTGAAAGGCGCATTTGTGAGAAGGCCTGACAAAGACAAAAAACTTGATGAGAATGTACAACTCGGTTCTGAGATTAAATACTTAAATGCATTTAAGAATCATACAATCATCAGCTATTCTTAACTACAAATCTACAATTTCTTACATACACAGATCTGGAGCCCGATATAGTACTTTATTCGTAATGTCTGGTGGCTCATCATCAAATGATAAAGTCATACTCCAAAGTTTAGAAGAGAGATAAAATCATAAAAGTGCTGTTGAATGATATAATCATATAACTTACATCTTATGCTACAAATCATATACTCTCTTTTATGGTAACAAGAACCTCAGGAGCAGAGAAACTCTAGTGTCTCAAGTTAATAATCATGACCCGCCAGACAAGTAACCATAAATTAAACTAAATCAAACGAAAAAATAAAAGAATTTGAAAAGACAGCAAAATCTAGGGGGTTTCAATTCATGCAATTACGTAACCCACTATGTAATCCTAATGACTTGTGGGAAAAGAGAAAAAAGAAAAAAATAAACAAACAAACAAACCTGGAGAGCACGAATAAAAGGTAACAGAGAACATGAAGGTAGAAATATCTCAAAAGCTTGAAGCAGGGGAAGGAACAGCCGTTGCTCACAAAGCACAGAAACCATTCTACACAAAGAAACATCCATGCTATCAGACCCAACTGAAATATTGGTATCTCCATTGCCTATTCGTTTGGCTTCTCCTTCATACTTAACACCTTGAGTTTTGGACACACCAGAACCTTCATAAATTTGAAAGGACTCCGACGCAACAGAATCCACTGGAACAGGTTCAGTAAGGCGTCTGCGTTTACTGCTTTTACGGTTATAATGAAATGAAACACTTCTATAACTAGCAGGAAGGGAATTGGTAGCCTCCACAGCAGCCTGGACATTTTTCGCAATTTGGGATGCAATGTCATTAACTTTGATGGCTGATGTTTCTCTGAAAGTAGAGGAGATATGTCTTTTACTCAATGATATTTGGAAAAAAAATGAAAGCATAGGAGTAAAGAAAGTAATATTATAGGAAAGAGAGACTAAAATGCAATTAAAAACAAGCATAGAAGACTAAAAAGGAAAAGTAAAACGAAGCTAGATTGAAATAAAATAAAAGTTATTCCCAGAAAATATCACAACCTTGCCGCAGTAATTTCCAGCCAAACTGACAAGCAAGAGAATGGGGAGGCATCAGGAAAGCAGGATGCGATCATGGCCAGAACAGACCAGCACAAGTTCTTGGCTTTCAGAAGAAGAGCCTCGCCAGGTTTTTCATGCATTTCACATTCAGCTATAATTCCAAATAACTCAGCGGGTATGTAAACGTTATCTTCTGATAATAAATTTTCAGCCATTTTGTCTGCAGTATCCAAGTTTGATGAAGAACTAAGTTGTCTCCTGGATTGCATGTTTTTCAAAACTGTTACTATATGAATCTTTAAACGGGGGTCATTGAATTCTTGTGATGCCTGAAATTTTGCAGATGATACACGGGTAAAAGAAAATCAATTATTTAGTCGAAGTGTTGAAATAAGAACTCTGATAAGATTCGTAAACACTAAATGTAGGGATAAAACTTACTACTTGGATTACTGTTTCAATTGGATATTTTCCCAACTGGGCTTCTGACAAAAACCCAACCTACATTTGAAGAAAATAAATCAGAGAACCATTATATTTGGTTTCAAAAGCACTATGACCAATCATATATAAATATAAAAGGTA
This sequence comes from Plantago ovata, assembly GCA_028274465.1. Lineage (NCBI taxonomy): Eukaryota > Viridiplantae > Streptophyta > Magnoliopsida > Lamiales > Plantaginaceae > Plantago > Plantago ovata. The sequence continues at coordinate 8,208,707 of CM051456.1, read as the reverse complement.
TACCAGAAAACCATACCCAATCATTATCCCTGGCTAATGCAGCAAGGTATTTAGTGCTTAAAGTAATGTTATGCATCTGACAAAAGGTAGTGACCAGTTGCCACTTTTCGCTTGAGGCTTTTTGATGAGACCTTAGGTCAGCTCCATCCCCATTTCCAGTTGACAACCAAGACCCGCAAGTCATTTCGTTGGATGGCAATGGAAGACTTGCTCTTTCCAAATGCTGTAAAACAAGCAAAAGAGCTCCTGATGTGGCTTTGTCACCTTTCTGCATCATATTACTAGAATACTCATGAAGATAACCATCAGCCAGCGTCCGTGCAAGAGATTCTGTTACATCAACTTCAACAGCTGTCGGATAAAGTGCAGAAACCTTAGGTGACCTTTGCTTATAATACTTGTTGTCCACAGACTGGTAGAAAGAAGATATTCTTCTCAGTGCAGCAATATTGATCCGAAGAATACTAGTAGACAATCCACATAACTCCAAGAGAAAGGCACATGAAGCCACCATTACAGTGTCACTGAAATGCTCTATGGCAAGGGGTACGACCTGAACACCACAAAATTATGTTTACCAGAATCAAACTTACATCAACAGCAGAAAACCATAACAATGCTCCAGTAGTTTTTATAAGGCACAAAAATCCCATGAAAAAGTATAGTTTCAACTATTAGGCTTCAATATGACAACCGTTGTCCTTGTCCATATGATAAATACATAAAGAGAAACAATAGATAATGCTTATAGCTTGTCCATGTACATTTACAAATTACAACAATGCTCTTCTGATATGACACAAGGCAAAAATTAACTGATCGACATTTTTAACGGATATTTTTCCCATCCATATTTTTCCAAGGCTTCCACACTAATACTACTCATAATTATCCACCTGCGTGTGTGCGTGTATTCTTTTTCTTTTATACTAGAAATTCTGATGGACAGAATAGTATAATACATTTCTTGCATCCTTCCAAACTTCTAAAAAGTACTTCTATCCCAAAGTGAAAAAAGATTGACGTAAACACTACATGAAGTATGTACAACTCTACATTGTTCACTATATTAACCTAAACAAAACTACAGGTGGAGCAGAAGAAAGTCGATATCAACAGCCTTCTTCAGACCAAACTATCATGCTTGGTTCTCAAACACAAACAAATACCAGTAGCATATCCTAGGAGAAAAATAGATAGATGTTTAACGTCACAGCACAGCTGTTTGTCCAAATATTGGCAATAGAAAGTCCTACTCCAGTTCACATTTATGCAAAAACTAATGCTATCTATGTATATATGTAAGGTTGTCTTGTCTGTACAGACAAAAATATTCGCAGGTGAAATGAGTCTCCATAGGCCTAGTAGAATGATTTGATATTAGTTTAAACCGAAACTAATCATAGTGTCATATCTTACTCAAAAAAAAGAAGTAAATTCTAGGTACTGTTTAGTTTCTTAGGTAGATTTGTCAGCAATAAATTTGTTTATCAGTTTGCATAATAGAAACAAAGTTCTTACAGATGAAAGAAGTGACTCCTCGCTCTCAGTTATTGGTGCAAGGAGGGTCTGAACATCAGACTGGATATTGGCTTGCCCAGTTGACAGGGTTTCAGATTGCCCACGGAGCCTATTTTCAGACTTCAACTTGTGGACCCTAGCTGAGAGTATATGATTTAAAGCAGCTAATGCACGTCCCCGATGTAAATGATGTTCCAGGCCAGCTCCTGCTTCCTGTCAATTAAGAAAATACTGTCGATTGATAAAGAACACATGAAACAAGTGTTTTGGTAAAAAAGAGCCCTTAGATTAATTGGAATACATGGGCAACCCGCATAGGGTGTGTAAAATTCAGAATAATGCAATAACTGGAGAAACCACATAAGCCAGGTAACCCGTAGTATTGAACTGGTGCAACAGTCTCAGACCTGGAAGGCTTAATGAGCCTTGCAGGTTGGAAATATTAATCAGTTTTTGCTAATGGTCAAGATCTAAAATGAACCAATAAGAATGAGCTAAATGAATACAATACGAAACAAATACAGCAATACAAAAATACAAGTACTTAAAAATACTTCTATATATCTTTTTTATACTTCTATATAGATATTTCAAGTAAAGCCCAATAACATGTCCACTAGCCGCTCCCTCAAAAGGCCCGACAGTGCTCGGCTGGATTAGTCATCAAAGGGGATACCAGTGTTAAATCCGGGGTCACATTATTCGTGATTCGTCCGATACAGCGGAGAGATACGTGATATTGATACGATTCGCCACCTTGAAGTGTCCGATTCTTAGAGAATCGCAGAATACAATATTCGCTAATTTTGGGAACGTGATTCAGTATTAATCGATACATGATAATTAAGACAATTCTATCATTAATAAACTAATTAAACAATAGCTAATAACCCAGTTTATTATTTAATACCCAAAGCCCAATGAATGAAAGCTCCTAATGAAACCCAACAACAAAAACCCAATCAGAATTAAACGCATACTCTCTCCCTCCCTCCCGACCCTGGTTAAGTCAAAAAAAAAAAAAAAAAAAACTAAATGTTGATCCAACTAATTGGATTCAAATACAGCCCACAAATAAGTGCAATATACCATCCTAACCTAAATCCTACCAGTACCAGCATCATCTACTTCCTTCACATTTCTGCAACCATCATCTGAGAGAGAGAGAGAGAGAGAGAGAGAGATGCTCTAATCATATTGGGGCTACATGGGTCCTACCGCTCACAGCCACAAGATTAGCTAAATTCATGGTCAGCGTCGGTGCATTGTTCTCTCTTTTGGTACTTACAGTTCACTCCCATCCATAAACATGGATGGACTTATCTCATAGTAGTTAATTTAAGGGGTAAAAAAAAAAAAAGATATCCCCAGCGACAAACAGAAATGCACATATGGAGAACTTTTGTTGCCAGATACTTGGAGTTTTCCAATACAAAACAATTACCTTCGGAGAAGATGCATAGAGTTCTTCCTCTATATGTTTTTGAACAGCAGCTTCCCACGAGGTGGCACTAATCTGAGCATGTCCACTGGAACTTACTACATAATAGATGTCTCGTAGCATAGAAAGTTCTCCAGTCTCAGAGTTGGCCATGGAATGCCATCCGATTGGACCCTGTAGAAATGGGCAAATAACACATGTAAGGAGACTTGAGAAAATTAAATGTCAATGATTTATCCAACAACAAAAAGACATTTGACCGTCCACTGAGCACACAGAAACAATTCAACTAATCTGAATGAACTGATTTTTTCAAGTTAGAACATATGCCTAAACCAACTACCTGCACATAGAGCTGAATCAATCTACGGACAGGCTTAGGGAACCAGCAAGGGATCATCTGCAGAATTGTAGTATCACGTACAGAAGAGAAAAATACTCCTTCCCGCCAATGCAACGAATCTAGCAAGTCTGAATAACCCGGCACTATAGGCCAAAGAGAACAATAAGAGACAATGATGAGAATGTAACTGCATATATATTCTGTAAATGAGTGAACACGAGTATAAGACAGGGGCACAGATTAGATACCTTTTTTCTTAACAGCCAAATTGCAGCACATAGGGTCTTGCCCAAAACACGCTGCCACAAGTGTGTTCCATAGTGTAGGGAAGCGTTGAAGGGCTGGCCTAAGGTTCTCCAAAGTGCATTGAGCAGAACTACAGTGCCTGTTTACACTACCACTACTGAGGCATTCTTGTAATGGAATGGGAGCAAACATTAGTGTTGCTAAGGCTGCCATTTCCCCTGCTCCTTCTGCTATGTCATCAACAGCTTGAATGATGTTATCAGTCTCCAGAATATTAAGCTTATTTCCTGGAACTAAACTACCTAGAGCAACTGCACGAACATTAGAGAATGATGCATCGTATTCTCTTCCCTTAACTCTTAGCAAGAGCAAGCACTTTGCCCATTCATTGTCACCCTGAAAAAAATTTAAAAAAAAAAAAAGGTAATGAAGAATGGATTATTCAATAAAACTGATTATACATGGGATGTGTACTACAGCATGTCAGATGGAAAAGAAAAGAGACTAATACTATCAGGCAAGGAAAAAAAAAATGATATTTGAATAAATAACCTTGAAATTACTGAACGACCATAAAGTATCAAATTGTACTACCAAAATCTCAGGAAAAGAAGCAAACTAGAGTTTCAGTTGATTAACTTCTTGACTTTCAAGTTTAGATTCCATGTATGCAGTTCTGAAAAATCCACTTACAAGATACAAGTTAAACCCAACAACAAAACGAACAACCAAGATATACTCCCTCCCTCCCATTCTAAACTTCCAATTATGCTTTTTGGGAGGTCTTGAAAATTTCTCATATAAAAAATAGCAAGTTTATACCCCAGAGTCCAGACAACTTAAATTACCTTCACTTTATTCATTCTTACTTATAAAACAATACTCTCCAAAATTTCCAAGCTTTTTATCATTTTTTTAAATACTACAGTGGTAAATGGGATAGAGGGAGTATGTACTTACCACTGCATCTTGTAGCAACAAAAGAGAACTCTGATCAACAGCCAGTTTGTGAAGGTCAAGGTAAAGATCCAGAAGGTTCAGCAAGTTATACTGTGCACAGAAGCGAATAACAACTTTATGCAAAGCTTGGACTGCATCTGGATCAGTTGTCATGTCGCCGATATCAAGTATGGTATCTGATGAGTCGCCAATGCCACCATCCAGCAATGGAGTATGATGCATATTAGTTATGAAACCTGACTGCGCCAGCAAAGGTACAATATCTGCAGTACCATGCCAGTATTCAGTCAAAAAGATGAATTTTTTCGCTAGCTGCTGTTCCATGAGCATTCTCAACCATGAGGAGCATATTCTATTTGCAGCAAACCTAAACGCTCTAATGTTTGGAACATCCATACACACTGTATCCACCTCTTCAAGAAAGTTTCCATAGTTGTTAAAACTGTGAATGTCCTGACCATACGCTGAGTTTGACCGTACATCGTCCAAACTGATGATAAGACTCCCACTGGAAAGTGCATATGATGGAATTACCTCCAGCATCTTCGAAGCTTCCACCCAATCATTGTGGAACACATGATACTCAAGTTGAGATTCCCACAACACATTAACACCCATAAGAAGAGGCTGGTCCAGTAAAACCTGATAGATGTAAAACCAGGTGAGATATACTACAGCATATATTTTTTGAAATGTTATAGGAGAAACCCCCAGCGAACTACCTTAACACTCAAAAGACATAACACAATTGGAATTTCAGCTTTCCTAACTGCGTAACGGGGACGGCTGATTCCATTCCCCAACAGCTAGAGTTGACAAGAAGAATACAAGTACCTTCATGTGTATGCTTATAATCCAGTCTTTATTCTGACATTTAATTGGGAGAGGAAAGAAGAATATGTACTAGTCTTTTCCATGTATAACAGGGGAATGATTACGTTTTTATATCGAAGTATTCGAATAGAAAGTTTGTAGAGTAAGAAATACAATTGGCCTACTGGATTGAAATTCCAAATCCTTATTTTTGGTGGCTTCACGGGTACAACAAGTAAAGTGGTCATTAATAGAGTGTCACTGTGGTGGCATTAAGCGCATCCCTTGAAACTTGAGCATAAGCTACAATTGTCAATTAGTCTATTCCCAGGTTCCATGATACTGTATTAGTCATACCTAGGCTTCGACTGCAGAGTGCTGATTAAGGATACGGGCACTAAAGCTAATTCATGTCCTTCCCTCAGATGCATTGCCTTTACCATGCCAGAATATGGTTAATAATTTACAACTTTGACTCACAGTACACGCGTGGTCATGGTAGACATTTCAAATTTGATAAGACTTTATTTAGTTTTGGTTTTAATAATTGAGTGGTAACTGTAAAATGAAAGTCGTACCCACAAGATTTGGGACAAATAACTGAAACTAAGTATTTGGTTAGTATATAGTAACAAGATATAGATGTATAGTTATGAAATTGTCAGAGCTCTACTACTTTATCTCGTATATTGCGCCTCTCTCCTATGATAACAGAATTTTTTTTAAATAGAGGATGGGAGAAAGTATATGAATCAGAGGGCAATACATTAATCAACCATTAATCATCAATATATCCACAGTTCTACATAGAAGAGGAACTTGGCAAAAGCCAAGTTCTGGCGGCATATAAGGGATTAAGGTCGTCAGATCAATTATTCCCTAGTCTAAACTCGCATCTCCATAAAACACGTAAATCTCTTTAGATTTGCACACAAAAAAAAATGCTTCTTATTAGCATAAGAGGAAAGTTCACTAGCAATTCATAGTTGCATCAAAGAAAATACAACCGAAATTTGCATCAGATTTTGTGGAACAGGTGGACATACCAACATTATTAGACTGAATGTATTACGCATACATATTAAAAGTGTTGGACAATTGTTCCATCTCTCATGTTTACCAATTGAAAATATTGGTCCTAATTCCTAAATGCCACATTCCCAAAAGAATGGGTGCCAAAAAGTAAGAAAAAACAAATATATGACTTACGCGGTCAATATCTCTCTGATCCCAAGCATCTGACCATGCAACAGCAGCAGTCCAATAAGCTGCATGACTGTTATCATCATCAACTTCAGATAGAACAGACTGTTCATCTATGCTTGTCCACGCACCCAGAACAACCCCATCAACCTCACCACAAACTATCGTTAGATTGTCCGGATGCAACAACAGCAAATTCCTTTTCTCAGGTGTATCTTCATTAAATGCTCCGTTACGCTCTCTACACTTGGTACTAAGAGTGCTGAAGAAGTTATTGCAAGGATATACCCTCTATTGCAGAACATAACAGTATTAGATCAAAATATACCCAGTCATATATCCTAAACATCTTTAACATTTAAAACTCAAAACTGCATAACAAACCTCAATAAGAGATAAAATCTCCAATCTTTTCAGCTCATGTGGTCCAAGATATGCATGCCGTTTCATCTCTTCAGCAACTTTCACTCGGAGTGATCTTCGGACAGTTCCAAAAACTAATTGTTTAAGAGTGGTTTCAACATCCTCCCCAAGCTTTTGCAGTGTTGTTATGGCAAGCTCAACATCACCCTGTACATGTTAAGTATAAATAGCTAGAACCAGAATGACTTAATTCTTTAACTAATAGCCAGATTAACTAACCTTCAAAAACAAATCATATGCAATCGCCTTTCCAGCAACGCGAACATCATTAAAGGTGTCATGATTCTCTGTGCCTGGTGACAATTGACTTACACGATGAAGATGCAATCTTAGCACTGCCAAAGGAAGGCGACCAGAGAGTAATGCATCTCTGACAACAGTTTTAAGGTCCAAATTATCCAATTCCCAACGCGCCATCATATCTTTAGGATTCTCTACTGGAGAAGCTCTTGTTACAAAAGTACTTCCATCAGAAACGAGAACAGCAGTTTTTAAACTCTGCAAATCAGAAATGTACTCTGCACCAGTTGCATCAGCAGGCACCAAAGCAAAATTCTCTGCATCGGTATAGTCTGCCTTAGATGCAACTGGAATCTTGGATTCATCCTCAATTAACTCCGGACGGACCAAATTAGTCAGCCCCACATTTTCCATCTAAGAGGAGGAAGTGTAGAACAAGATGTGTTAATTACAGTAATGAATATATACACTATCAAAGAAAACATGAAAACTTACCAAAGCGCCTGGCCTTTTGAATTTGGCAGTTAAGAGTCCCTGCATATTACGGGTAACCACCAAAAGCTGCGCCATCTCGCGGAGGCTTCTAGATATTCTGTCTTTGTTGTGTTGTTTATATGTTAATTCTAATGGGGTAGATTCCCTATCGCTAACATCCAAAGGTCTGGCAGCTGCTCCATTATGCTGCAGTAGGCCATATTTACGTATGAACTTGGTTGCAAAAGCCGTGGCTAATGCAAGAAACCTGCATGATATGCATTACCATTAGGAATCTTACAAATTAGAGCTCGGTTAAACTAGTAAGTCTTTATATTTTTCTGTATATAGTATATTCTAGTGTTTTCCTTTTGATTCATTCGAAACCTGAGTCCGATTGTTATTTCTTGTAATGGTTCCGTTCTCCAATTTAGAGAATAGGGTCTCTTTCTCTCAAGGAGACTCATTTTCTTTTTCCGGTTCTATTGTGCTCCTTTCTTGTCCACAAAAATGGAAAATACACAAATTTTCTGCAAAAGATACCCCAACCTACAATCTGACACATTTCTTTTCTTCTATCATATTATATCACGTAGTAAGAAACTGGGTCTCTTAATAAATACATACAATTTTTCGAAGGAATAGAAAAACCTAAGATGACATACAAATCAGAGAACATTGCCAATTCATTACATGGTCAGTTCCTATAGTAACTTCAAGCCTAATCATATGGTTTCAGGACTGATACTGAGACTCGTCTTCTTTCTTTTAAGTTCATGTCATTAGGCTGAGGAACTGGCAAAAATCAGCAAAGAAACTCTAAAGTACTTTCTGGTTTCACAGGACTATTCGTGCTAGAAAACCAAATCTTGATTCGGAACTAATTTGGATGCATTAAAAAAAATTAACAGCAAAAACGTAACCTAATCAGGATTGGTTCAACAGAATTAGTGAGTTTCCTTTAAATTCCCAGTGTAATAATTATGTTTCTCAAGAAGCAACTCACTATCTAGCAGCCAAAGGGTCAACCTAACAAAGCCGTATACAACAGAGGTTCTCACCTTTTAGTCGTAATACTTGGCTGGTCAGTACATTGTTTCAGAAGGGCCCGTTCTTTCTAGTGGGCTTTTTCCTTCCTGGGAACTGTTTTGCTTTGTCCTAGTACAGATTTTCCTGCATTAAGGCACATCTAAATCCCAAAGCAATAAATTATGCTTCTCATCAACCAACTCACTATCTGGTCGCACACTCTTTCATTAACTACACTATTTTATCGGTTTTGTTTATCAGATCTAAGTATCTAACCTAAAGTGCTCGGAAACTAGTTTATAATCAAGGCTAGACTACCCAGAAATTATAATTAGCTAATATAGATGGTTGACTTATGTGGTAAGTTGTGCGTCAGCTCTTTTATGAGAATTTGGTGGTTATTCTTGATCTTCAGAATGTTATATACCAAGTTAATCTTGACCAGGTCTCTGGTCAAACTTAGTATACAGAGACAGTAATCAAACAAGGTAAATGACTATAATAGTGTCACTAACTGGTTAATAATGGAAAAGCTCATAAATCCAAAAACTACTTTCGAGAAATGATGACACGGAATTATTTATATCAACTTGTATAACAATCACATGTGTTCCTTTAAAAATCAAGCTAGAAAAAAAAAGTCTCATAGATTTGCATAAAACAAAATATGAATTGTGAGTAACCATACTCTTCATCAAACTCCAACATAAGTCATTACACTCATTACTATTAACGAGTCAAGTTCTCAATATCAAGATAGTGTAAAAAAATATCAGACCTTGACGCAGCAGAAACCTCAGCATCGTTGATTACTTTACTGAACATCAAGTAAAGAGCAGCAAGGAGCAACCTCAAGATGCCTTCCACTGCTAGATTGACACCCATGAGCATTTCTAGAGAACTGTTGTCAAAAGAAAAAAGTATTAAGTTTGGATTTTGTCACATGACAAATATTACATGTCAAAAGATTCCCAGATAAACCATTCAAGCATAAGTAATTAAGATATACAGTTAAAAGTTGAATACTTCTGAGAATAGCATGCTCATATCACAAGTTATTTAGGTAGGTGATCTTACTCCTCAACTTCGTCAAATTTCAGGTAGCTTAGAGCTAACTGCAAGTGTCGAATCCGAGGAATTTGCAAGTCCCACCCTGGAAAAGAAAAAAGAAAAAGAAACATTCAATATACCACAAGTTATGCATGAGTCTTTGTTTATGTGTTCCCTCTTTATCCAACAAGATGGCTAAAAGGTACAGGCAATGAACCAAAACAAAGTGCTGAGCTTGTATCTGAAGCACAAGATGATAGAATAATATCAGAAAGGTCACAGCTTCCATTTGGGTGGATCCAACTGTTCAATGGCTCTGTTTCTTTGTTAATGTGAAGATAGATATGTAAATACTAAAAGGCGGGGAATGCATTGCACTTCTCATCAGTACCCTAAGATATGATAAATATCGATCCTCGATACTTGGTTTCACCATATTGATAGAGATAAGTCACAAGTATACCACCATTACAGCATAAAAGCAAACACAAAGCTATAGTATAACATGCCATGCAAAGAAATAAATGCAACGTAGAAAGAGTACAAAATCCTCAATAGAAGATATCTATCAACGAATAATGTCAATTTGATAAAGTCTGCATGTATAAAGTTCCATAGTAAACTAGTTAAGGTTATAGATGCTACTGTGGAAATATCCTTTCTTTGGGAAATGGTGTGACCCAGAGCCGCTACCTTAGGGAGTGCATACTGGGTAAACTCGCAGCCCCACGCTTATACAATAGCTACAAACCATGTAAAACGCACTACTAGTGCAACAGGCCCAGAGCCCCAGACCAAGAAGGCGTAGAAACAAATTCGCCTCCTATGGGAATTGAACCTGAAACCAAGTGGATGTTATCCCACTCTTTGGGTAAATACGCCTCCCCTTCTGGTTCATTATCCCCAGATAGTATCAAAGCAAACAGAAACCATCCAGACGAATCAGGCTTTAATTTACATTTAAGAAGATAAGTGCAAAAACATCTGAAAATATGGGTGCACAGTACCAAACTCAACACTGTATATACTCATAGTTATATTTTTTTTAAATGGAACAAACAGATGTGGTTATAGTTCTGTTCTAATAACTTGCAACTGAAATAGCGAAGTAAATAACAATGCATATACGGTCAAGCAGTATATAAGAAATGCAAATTGACACCCCAAACATGATAATTGTATATTTTAATAGGCTCAAGTCTAAGGTCATCCTTACCATTTTCAAAGCATAACTTTTCGGCAACTTCCGGGCCTTCATACACAAGAACTCTATCCAAAACTTCCAACTTCCAAGGTGACCATGGCCTTTTAATTTCAAAAGTTCCCAACGGATCGTGAGCTTTATATTTTTTGCTACCAGTACAATTTGGCAGCCTATATCCAATTGTTTCAACAGGATAGAAGTTTGATGGGATTGCAACTGAGGGGATAACAAGTGAAAGACCATCTTTCGTGACTAAATATAAAAATCCATGGAAGTTGCAGCCAACAGCTTCATTAGTGCAGGCTTCCCAATTTTTCATGTCATGATCTGTTTCATCATTCACAATATAGTTTATCCGAAGACCTGCATGCACAACCTGACACCCCTTTTTCCCATTACTATATCTCTTAAGGAGACGAGTGATTCCAAGAGGAGAACAACACATAACATCGTTTTCATTGTATCCAGCTGAGGGAAGAAAAACTTTTCTCATGAGGCAAGACTGCTGCAAATCAGAACCCAAAAACTTATTCTGGCTCATTATCCGGGCTGTACCAGAAGTGCTGGTTATATTTGCCCTCCGGTACTTGATATTGATTTTTTGGCTTTTCAGATGCGTCTTACCCTGTGAGTTGTCAACAGAATTACTTCCCTGCATTGATGACGGACTAATGTCCAGTGGCACTGAAGATCTATGAAATGCTCTCTGGTAGCCAATATCAGAAGCCCCTACGTCCCACCCTGTTAACAATCCAAGGTCTAGATCAAAGTGATCAGAAAGAATATGTTGGGACAAACATTGATCACCTGAGATATGATCGGTATCAACTGTAACATAGGTTACACCACATTCATCCATCGCACCCAACAATGAGGAATTTGGGAACACAAGGAGTCTTTTAAACCTTCTTTTACCAGAAAGACTGCCAGCTCGGTGGTCTGAATCGAGATGAATTTCTCGATCATTTTCTTGCTCTTGAGAGCTCAGACAATAGCGAGTACTGCTAAAATTTGCAACATCAAGCGATGTCACATAAACACCAGTTGTGGCATCATACAATGAGATCAAGCCACATGAACTAAGAGACACGAGAAACCTATCAGAAAAACTAAAATCTGTCCAGTCAAGTAAAGGGCCATTTCCTGGATTTTCGTGAAGCTTTGCCAGGTATAACCAGTGTATTCCCCAACTTATCAAACGTCCCACTGCAATCATAATTTTTTTATAATTTCCTCCATTTGAATAACCGTTATCATCAGAGCTAATTATGGAGATAGCAAACCCAACTAAGCAGTGTGAACTGCAGGAGAACACTTTGACACATTTATATCCGCTTCTCAGCTCACCAATAGTAGAGTAAGACACACTATCATCCTCAAGAGTAAATGTGGTTGAACTTGGGTGTGTATCTGATCCGTTGATCATAGGATCCAAATCTGACCTACTGCCATTTTTTGTATCGAGTGGTGTGGGACCACCAAAAGAAAGGAAGTCTAAGAGCTTCGAATCCTGATCAAATAACCTAAAGGAGAGAGCATTCTTATTTATCAATGATGGGACACTTGGAAACTTGGTATATACATCATTACCAGATGTTAGTGTTTCAGCAGAGCTCAAGAAAGTTCGCCACCATCTCTTTGCAGTACTAACTGATGACACATCATCTTCCACACCTTCTGCATGAAAATTGCTCGGTCGTTCCTTGGATATCTCCTGTTGATCCATGGTATATTTCTGAACCTTTAAATCAGATAATAATTTTTTTGGCGGCCCCCACTCCACCCACATCCCTTTCCTAGAATTACATTCTTGTGCAGGTTTTACCGAGTTATCACGAGATAGAACATGTACAGTCACCCCATGTGTTCCAGACAGAAAAAGTAGCTCTTTCGGTAAATCCTCTTCATGCTGATCATGTATTTGCCCACATAGGCCCCATGCCAAAGAGTGCACACCAGATATAAAGGCTCCTCTAGATCCCAAAGAACAAGCTTCAGCGCTACAGTCAATATCATCACTCAACTCTGTGGATTCACAAGGCTGAGAGATAGTTTCTGCTAAATCAGAAGTACTAGCACAACCATATTCTGGCACATCGAGACATGTTCTATCAGAAGCACCATTAGGATCCGAGCTTTTAGTGCAACGTTCTACAAAATGGGCAAACTGATAAAATTAACTTCGTGTGGACAGGTAAGACCATCAAATCAAGTTTAAAAAAATAAACAAAAAACAAAAAGAAAGAAGTCGGCTGAGTTGTAACCTTTAACCAGGGGAAGCAACAAAGCTTCAGGGTTATACGAGAGCAACAACAAAAACCTCCTCGACGGAGAGATGAAACCTTCGCTAAAACTTGAAGGATCATACGTAAATTCAGTGGGACCCCATTTCCGCAACTTCAGTATGGCAAGGCCATCTTCATCAGCACGCGAATCTGAACCCATACTTACCTATGCATCCAAGGGATAAAAACCAACAAGTTCACTAAATCATTTCCCACAGTGAAACCCTATATCTAAGAATTTGATCAACAGAAACAAAACACATAACATAGTAAACATTTTGAAACAAAAGCGCCCGATCAAATAATCTAAAGTTCGGTATATTGACCCTCAAAACTACTAATTGCTGAGTACAGGTAACTAGCTTACCGAAACCGAAAGTTAAACCACAAGTTGCACTTTCCTAAAATTGATTTACTGGTACAATGAAAATAGAATGAAATTGAAATGCTAATACAAATGAAAATGAAAACATTTGGAAGGTAATTCTAACAACACAATACATAGCTTCTACTAAGCTCGAACCAGCTCATTCCAGTACAGAAACAAACGAATATCATCCATATCCATATCTATATATCTAAAACTTGCGCAGCACAAGGCAACAAAGATAACAAAATAAAATAAAATTAGAAGCTACAAAGAAGAAGCAGGAAGGAACCTGAAACGACGATGTTCAGATGATGATCGGTTGGTTTCGCTTCGTCATTAGTAAGAGCTCAATTTCTATTTCTGTTACCATCAACTGTGTGATTGGAGATTGAAGAAGAATTTTGGGGGCACGATGGCACGATGATGGTGGTGGTTTGATTTAGTTTTCGTTGTCCTTGTCTGTCTGTAATTTTTTCTTTTTTTAATTAGTTTGTTTGGGTTTTTGATTTTTAATTTCCTGTTTCTTTACCAATTTTCAGTACAGAATTTAGTTGCGACTTGAGACAAACAAAAAGGAACAAAATATTGCGTGCGACTTGAGTCGGTCAGTAACCATATGAAAAATTGACGGCCTCGTTTTATAACTTGAGATTAGATTGACAAAAAGTAAGACTCCAATCCACTCTAATCCTAAATTTACAATCTTGCGTAATCTAGTCTAGTTTAGTTGGTTGTTTGAAAGGTAAAATTAATCTTAAGATTCAGCATATTTTGTTATCTAATCTACCCATCCATGTCAAAGAAGATATGTAGACAAAAACCCAATAAGTCTATACTTCAAAATGGAAGCTGAAATAGGCCTACCTTCGGCTGAATTTCAGGCAGCTATTTTCTTCCAAAACATCCAAAGTAAAATGGAACCATCAAAGTAAAAGATTTTAGTACAATAACAACAAACTTATCTAAGGAAAAGGGAAACGATATCATAAACGAAATCAAAGTTGACAAACATTAGTACTGCCAGTACATTCTTAACATAAACGAAATCAAAGCTGTTAAAAAGCAACGAGAACAAGACTAAGAAATTCTAAGATACCTTTTTTTTTTCTTGATTGAACTTCAACTCAACTTGTATATGAAGAGATGAATCAGGATGTGCCTTATATAGATCTCAGGATCCTGATGATGATCCTTGACCAAAACTCTCGCCACAAGAAAATAGAGATCGTGGTATACATCGTGTTGGAGAAGAGAAAGAATATGGAGGGAACGCCCAATATTTTTCGCAGGAATTTCGATCGGTGTTGAGCCATGATTTTGGTGAAACTCTGAAAGACAAATAGTCAAGGAGGAGATAATAAAAACGGCAAATAATTTAATTGTTGGGTTTTAGCCGAAATTATTATGCGTCTTGTAATCTGCTCCGAGCCTAACTCCGAACCTAATAATCTTATTTGGGCCTATTTGTGTTTTTGTATCAAACATTGGATCGGGTGGTATAGAAATCTTATTTGGACGTTATTTACCCCTATCAAACGAGGTTGTAGAGTATTCAATGTGGTGATTTAAGACCAATTATGGAGTGGCAATCGGACGGATTAGAATAAAACTAATATATGAGTAATTGAAGTTTTATGTTGATTTATATTTTTTGACAAACAAATTTAAACGACATATATAATTCAACAAAATGGATAAAAGCTAAATTATATGGAGGCTAAGTACGAGCGCAAGTGTGAATCAATGAAATCGTTAGTGACTAAAATCACAATGAGTATATCATGTCGCAGTTTTGTGTGGACACAACCCTCTATATTAGAGGTGTGACAGTTCTTACCCGGTAGCATCTCAAAAAAGTTTGGCGGAGGATTGGCGATAATAATGCAATAGAAATATTTTGTTACAAAGTGCATAGTAAGTTTGATGATGAACATAAACATCTTTTCTACATATATTTGATTTTTGGAAGGAAAAAAAAAAATATCAAAGTATATCGATAGAAGTAACATTGGAAGTAACGCAAAATATGGCCGTTTTTTGTTTGTTTTGACTTAAAACATACATACTCCTTAAAGATCCGAGTTCCATCACTGACCCTGAAGAAAGGTTCTTAATTCTTATACAAGATCGGTTCCAATATCACACTGGAAAATCAAATTTTCTTCAGAAATATATTTACACTAGAGAATATAAAACTCTCTATTGATTTATTGCGTCTTGACTTTATAATGCAAACAAATAAACAATCACATTTGAAAAGCTTATAACATTAGGTAACTTTTGTAACATTGTTTGAGCTATCACCGAAAAAACATCTCCATGACCAGTCTTATCCCAAACTCTTTTGTTCATTTCATCAATCGGGATTCCCTTTGTCTCCAACAGCAAAAAGTAGGTGAAAAGGCCCGTAACAACAATTCATGTTGCAAAGAAGAACAATATTGGTGCACGTTATTGTCAAGAAAGCTTGCGCTATGATTGTTGTGCATATGATGCTGGTGGTTAATACAAATGAAAACCCAACCATACGTAATTCGAGAGGGTATATCTCACTCGGATCAAGTGTACCAACGGTCCCCATGACCACGCGAACCCAACTACAAAGATACCAACAAACACAATCAAGAGGTATGGCCACGGGTTCGGAATTATACTCGTTGGCTTCAAGTACTTTTCTAGGATCACCCCAATTACGACTTGACAAATCAACATAAAAAACGCAGCTTCAATAAGCAAGAATCATCTCCCAAAACGATCAACACCAGAAACAACAACCAATCCTGCAATAACATTGATTCCCACTATAATTATAACCGAAATTGTATATAAAAAAAAAAGCATATGATTTAACCCATGGTCTAAATCAGGGTTGGGAGTGTAAAACATGATATCCATGCTACAACTCTTCCTCCATTACCCTTCATATAAATTGGGCTTAACGTTTGTTCGACATAGACTCCCAACTTGTGTGGCTAAGCATTTCATTTACCGATGTCTCAAGAACTACAAGCGACATGGCGAAATTGTTTAATAAAGTGTGCAAACACATGCCTTGATTTCTTAGTGAGTGTTTACAAATGCTTAATTAAAGTGATTATATACTTCTCTACCTCAATAAGCATAGTTAACGAATCGATCTGATCGTGAGCGATCGTGATAAAGATCGGTCAACACGAGCTTGATCGTGATCATGATCGACTCATTTTGATCATGAATCGGTCACCTTGAAGAAATGATCGAAAGCTCGCGATCAGATCATGATCAATAATTAATTTAATTTATATTTTATTTTTTTATTATTATTATGATTATATATATGCCTATCTTAACCCTGAATGTGTCCAACAACTTTCAAATCTATCTTATGTACTTTGAATTTATGTTAGTCTTATTTTATGTAGTGTGTGTAATATATTGTATATATGATCGACAAATTTACATAAAAAGGCTAACTTTCGTGCTTTAACGAGCCGAGCCGAGCGATCGTGATCAACTCGCGATCAATGTGATCATTCACGAGCCGATTACGATCACAATTTTGTGAAGCTCGACGATCACGAGCCGATCATGATCAGCCCTATATTTCTGACGATCATGATCAGCCCTATATTTCTGACGATCATTGATCGATAGAGCCAACGATCAGATCGACTCGACTCGTTAACAGCCCTACTTATGTGTTTGTTTCTGAATTTCTCTATAATTAAGTAGACTAATCGTTGTAAGTTAAAAGCATCCTTGTAGATGCTTTTGGACCTTTAAGCAACTAAAAAAATAGAAAGGTAACACAATGTTAAATGAAGCCAATTGTTAATATTTAGGTGATAATTTTTATTTTAACCAAACACTAAACTATTGCTTAACTTGAACTTTTATTATATACTAGGAACCGCGTCACACGCGCGTGTGAGCGTAATCTTGTAGAACATTATTGTTTTATTAAATAATATATTAAAATAAATGGAGTGGATATATAATCTTCACATAATGACTTCAAACGTAATCAAAAAATAACTAATTGAGTAATTAAACTTAACATAAATGGTGTGCTATAAATGTATATAGTTTTTGTAGTTATGCAATTAATAGTTTTGAATTGAATTATATTAGACATACGAAAAGTATTCTTCCAATGAGTTAAGAACCATCAGATACATCTCTAGACTTTGGAAACATTCAACTTCAAAATCTGAAATGCATTTTTTTCGCATGTTAATTGGTGTTCTTCATCAGTTGAATATATTGTCAAGTGCGTCATATAAACATTCTAGTTTCATAATATGAGGCTTTTAGTTATTTTTATCGTATGATTTAAGAATAATTTAAGGTCAAAATGACCATTGAAAAAGTAAACAAAATCAGTGTTACATTTATTATTGGACGGAGAAAGTATGTCTTTTTTTATAAGAACATATCATGGTTATTTTTAAATTAAGTATAATACGTCATACAACTTTATGTTAAAAATAAAAATTTAAGAAGAGAATAAATAAAAAAGAAAAAAATTACGCCAATAAGCTTCGAACCCAACACCTTCAACTAAAATAATGATACAAATAATAGATAAAAATCACGCCAACAAGATTCGAACCAAACACCTTCAATAAAAATATTGGAGAAAAATCACGCCAACAGGATTCGAACCCTACATCTTTAATTAACTAATGACACATGTACGCACCAGATTGAAATTGGTTAAGCAAGATCAACGGATTAAAATTGATTGATAGGTCAATCAATTGGGTAAATCAATCGGCTTATTATATTACTTTAATTATACCAAACACCCTATGCTTTTGGATTATTGATGCAACGTACGTGGACAGGCAAAGGAAGAACCATAATCAAATCTTCATTGATTCCGCATAATACTAAAGAATTGACGAATTTTATCAAAGTTCGTTGATTCTACCTAAGAATACCGAAAATTGACAGATTTGTGAGAAAAACTCAACTTTTTTTATTAATCAATCAAACCTAATTACTTCCTGAAAATAACAATGGACATGTATTTAAATAATAGAAACCTAACTTGTTGGAAAGAAAAAGAAACCAAATACGAAACTAAGTCTAATACTAAAACCTAACTTGCTAGAAAAGGAAAAGAAACCTAAACTAATAAAACTTATCCATCTTCGAAATTATTGCTCCGACTCCCGCATCATTCTCTCCCACTTAAATAAAACTCGTCCTCGAGTTTTATGTAGGCAAGGATAATCAAAATTCGATAAAGCACATGTCGACGAAGACGAACCATGTAACTAGGAAAATCAATTACTTTAGACCGCGAGGATCAAACACAAATCGTACATAGACCTGTGGTGCACAAATTGAAGAATACGCCATAGGAAAATCTCCAAAACCAAGTAAAATGTATCGTTCTCCACCAGGATCGAACACCGTATGACCAATCCATAATGTTACCTGTGTAATGTCAGAAACACACAAACAACTCCACAATATCGTTTTATGCAAAAATTGTCGGGTGATGGAGTCAAAGAGAGATAGTGTACATGGACCGATTTGTAAGACGTCAATATGATGAGCATCAAAAGGCAAGACCGAACCCATGCTAACTGTATGCCCCCTATTACCAAGGATTACCATCGTTAATTTCTTTCTTCTGCTCTTCCAATCTACTAGGCTACTGTTATTGAAACCTCATAGTAAACCACATATAATAGGACTTTCTATGCACCCACATGATGCCCACAAACCACTCGGACAATTAGGCGATTCCGGAAAATGTCGTTGACCAAAAAACATGAATAAGATATGCATAATTAACCTTCAACACACTAGCATAATTATTTGCAACAATGGAATTAACTGTCGAGCAAAAATCTACAAAACTAGTATGTGTCATTGATTTAACCGACTCTAGGCTATAATCAAGTACCTCATATTTGTGAGATTCCACAAGAACATAAAAGATTGGAACTGGGTTGATATCATCTTCTTCCGATACCATAGATGCATCATACTCCAAAGGAATTTCGAGATCTATGGTATTTTGCAAATCTTCATTCCAAACTACAAAATCTTCTTCGTCCCAAATAGGTTCACCATCCCAATATACAGATTTATTTTCGTCCTCATCGTCCTCTTGACCTAACGTAAATAAATCTTTCAAATCATATGAAAAATTGGAAATTGTTACCTTGATGGACGATTCTGAAAATTCATCCAAGAATTGCATACGATCACGAGGCTACCTATTGACGAACTCATCCAATGGTCGTGTCAATTGTTCAACCTCCCTCCACAAACCGACATCATCGATTTGGGCACAGGTGTCGTCTCTCCTTTGTCTCTCGGACGCCATAACTCAGGATCACCCGCATCAATTATAGTCAGATTATTTGAACTTTAAACAAAAGCAATTAAAAATTGATCGTGATAATCATTTGCAAACAATACCTTAATGTTGAAATGATGCTTGATTTTCTACATTTGTTTCCTTTCTCTTTCGGATATCGTAGGATTTAATATCGTTAAATTGTTTATTATTCCGAACTAACAATTATAACCGAGCTAAATCCGTTTCCCAACTTTTAAACTCAACTTCTCTCTCTTATTGGCAAACACACCTTTAGCTCAATTTCCTTTTTTCCTTTTTTATTGTATTTTATTTTTCTTTTCTTCTTCAAAGCTCCGAAACGTAATCCTCCAATAATAGAAACTAATCAATTGATGACCCCAATTCAGAATACACCCAATTGATCAAATACTCACCAGCAATTTACAACCTCCGTACCAGATTGATTTACAGAGACTAATTATATATGTGCCTGAAATCGGCAACCTAAATGTGATGACCTCAATGGTCAGTGATCAAATAATTAAATCTCAAGCAACAAGAATCTAACAAACCGTTTAGCTCTATTTTCATTTTGGTGAGTCCCGTTCTAAAAACGTAAATTAGTTTTGCCTCTCTTTTTGAGCCACCTCTCAACACTATTCACGTGGTTTTTTGATTTTTAGGCTTTTCCTTTTTGTTTTTTTTATCTCACTATATTATTTCTCTCTCTATAGCTCATTACCTCCCTCTATCTTTCTATAACTCAATTTTACACATCATCATTTTACTTTTCCTTACTTACAAAACTATCCAAAATAATACCAAATACTAATTTTTTCACACTCTCAAATTATTTTCCTATTCACCTCCCTAATCACTCATCCTAAAAATGAAGCACGAAAAGAAAGCCAAACGTTCCATAAGTTTCCTTAAAGAATCTGCATGCACGTATGTGTCCCTGACCAAACAATTACCTGGCATGGTTGCTATCTGTACTTAATCTTTGCTCCATTAATTCTCTCTTTGCATCGTCCATAATAACTGCCTTTTTAATTCCGTCTATGGACTATGGCAGCGGCAAGGGTATCTAGCCTAATTGCTGCGATATATATTGTGAATGCTCCTTGCACGGTCCCAATTCTGGTCCAACACCATCTTAATTCACCTAAGCCCGTATATGTTTTTATAGGTACTTTAAAATAACCACCTAAATTCATTTTGTTTTACTGGTCCATGAAATTGTTGATCGATAAATTCAACCCATTAGCTTGGGTCCATATAAAATATCACAATTTGCGCTTGTTCACAAAACGGAAAGAACGCTATCTTGGTATATTGCAAAACCAAGCCGACCACCTTTATTTTAATCTTAAACTGCAGTCCTTGTCTTCTCTTTCATTCAGCTAGGTCCTCAAGTTGTGTGAAACCACAACTGTAAAAGTTGCTACAAATTGAGGTATTACTCGTTGTACATACATTTACTGAACCGGTCCGGCTGGCATATATGACATGATTACAACCTGAGTAATCAAAGACAAAAGGAAATGATGCCTGTTTGCCAACAATTATGTTACATCAACTTTTCAACATTTTTTTGTTCTTTTTTACTAATGTGTGTTTTAAAAGTCGATCATGTTTTCTAATGTTAGTAGCTTTCCGCCTCCGATACAAATAGAATGACGCCATGCCAACGCAACTCTAACGTTTCACCCACTTACTCGTTTCCTTTTCTTATTCACCAACTTTCACAATTTATTTTACTATATACTAGTCTAGTAAATTACTGCACACATTTTACTGAAATTCTTCATATTTTAAAGACTAATTCGTGTACATAAGGTAAACAATGTATGCGGTATATAATTTTCTTTTCTTTTAAAAGGGAAAAGGTTAACACTTTTTTTCTTTCGAGGCGAACAAATTTATTACAACCAAATTAATACACAAGTATATGAGCGGAGAGTGTACAGTATAAGTAATTCACCTAATGCATGTAGTTGCAAAAGTGCAAAACATGCAGTATACTACTCCTATATACTCTTAGTCTCTTACTATAAGGAGTACGTTTATGTTTATTGAAAATCGTTTATCTTCTAACCTTCCAACACAAATCAATTTCAATTTCAATGTAAACTAAAAAAATGTACATTTTAATTAAATATTAATAAAAATATATAGTGGCTATATAAGTTAAAACCTTTTCTACTTATAACACTGACATTTTAGTTTTAAACTATTTGAGTACTCCAATAAATATTCCAATGTCGCCATATTCTTCTTCGACAGTCAAAACTTATTGATAGATCGTGATGAGTTTACGAGTTTTCACATACTAGTTCTAGTATGGTTTCTTCGCGCCACCCTCCTCTCCCCACCCCGGGATCGGAAAAAAAAGTCTAGTATCTTCATCCACATGCAAGATAAGTAGCACGCCCATGGCAGTATTAAAGCATCAATATGCAACAATGGCAGTGCGGTTTCTTATTTATTTATTTATTTATTTTTCCCTTTAAATTTCAAGGGATTTTCAGTGTTTGGCTTGTCTTTGTTAGAATATTTTATGTCACTCTTCTGGACTCTATTTATCTAGTGAACTCTTATAAATGCTACTTAGTTTCTTCATACCTCGTCACTAGTTAATGGTAAATGACAGGAATAAAAGTTATATTATACAAATGAGAATATAGAGCTATATTTTAATAACATAGTTTTCAAAATTATTACATTACATAATAATATGATTTGACGGGTTGTTGAGTGAGTTGGTGTTTTTATGAGCATACGGTTGTCTAGTTATGTTGTGGATCGTTATTATCTCTCTTACTAGTATGGTAATAGCATGACACGTGGTTGTGTCGAGGTCGTGCAGTACATATCATGTTTTGGTATATCATTCGGGTTCTTCGAAACTTTATGTCACCTCCACGGATTCACAATCAGCCCCGGACAATAAAAAAGTGTATGCAAAAGGCAACCAATAGGTTTGAAAAAAAGAAAGTCATCGAAAAAAGAAAAGACCTGCAAAAGTCCAAGGGGTCCAATTTTGGTTCATTTTTGGACGTTTGCCTTAGCCGTTGGTGGCGTTTGTGGTCCGCGGTTGGTTCCAGGTTGACGTTGTAGCACTTCAGTTTGTTTGGTTTCGTTCTGTTTCTGGCAATGGTTGATAGTGGTAGTTGTAAGTTGTAGTCCTGTCTGGTATTTATATTTTCAACATTATTTTTCATACTTTTTGTACGACTTTTATTTTTAAAAATTTTTGTTGTTAAAAAATAATAGATTATGAATAATCTGAACTCAAATAGAGTTTAAAAATGTCAACAGAAATGGGCTCCTTTTTAGAAGTATTACTATGTATTCACGTACGTACGATCTCTTTTCTGGCAAATTAGTTGAATAATCCACCCATTACGCTATCCAATTAATAGTTATGTCATAATCCATCGAATTTTATTTCCTGAAGAACTTTTATTTGAGGCCCACTCAACAAATACTAAAAATTGCCCAGCTTATGACATGTGGGTTGCATTTATAATTACATTATTATTTATATCGAACTACCTAAATTAATGTGGGACAAAACATTACTACTACTACTGCGCTGCTGCACCCATCCTAGCTATTATATGCACGTTCAGTATAATGGTTCTTGTTATCATTTCTCTTCAGCTTGAATTAACTATTATTAATTTCGATAATAATTAGCGATCTGGTGTGGGTCCATTTCTCACCGAGCCACCGGACTGGGCAGAGCCAGCTCTTGGTAAAATCACGAGATACAATAGATTATTAATTTTAATTTTAACTCCAACCATTAAAAGTCATATGCCAATTTAAGTATCACATAAGTGCATCATGCATACATGATACGTTGCATATTTGAATTAATATAATAATGTTAGCCGTTAAAAAAAAGACACATTGGCTACCTAAATTCATGTTTAATCTTACGACACTAAAACTATATTGATAGGATATTATACGCCAAATAATAAGAAGTGATTATATCTGCGTGCGCATGTACTCCATGAACGTACATGCTTAGTTCATGTTTGACATGCCACGTGTTAAAAAATTACAAAAATAAACGTTTATATCCAACCGATTAATCTCGATAGAAGCGTTTATGGAACAGTTTGACGCAACTTAAATGTCATAAATAATCATATCAACACCTACATTACATGAGTGTTAATTTTTCCTTTGAAACGATAAATATTACAACTACCCCACCTTATGTCTTCGCTATGGATAAAACACTACACCTCTCATTCACCATCCCAATTACTTCCACCAAACCACCTTATAAGGCTCATAATAAGTGCTAGTGTTACCATCACAAAGTCATAATTTTACATCCACACTTAATATATTGAGAGGATAAAAAAACTCATCTAACTCTCTATTTGATTAAGTTGACTAAGTTGAATTATTTTGAACTGAATTAAATTAAGTTAACTATATAAAACGTAATTCGACTGAATTGAAAATTATATTTTTTAAGTTGAATTATAGTTCATACACATTGATTGTCTACCTAGATATATTGGGATTGGGATTAGTGTATCTCTTGTGAGTGCTAGTGTAGGTGACCATACTATAGTTTTTGCTTAATTTTTCTTTTTGTTTTTATCATATAACTACGAATGATTTTATCCAGGCTTAACAATACTTCGTTACCACTAATTCTTTTCTTACGCATTCACTTGATCCATTTACCTCATGTCAACTTGAGCTCCATTACATTACAGTAACACCTAGCTACCACCTTATAATGATTGAACGAATTGGGAATCGGAGGAAATGTTGGAAATAGGATTGTTTGAAGTAATGCGGAGATTTTATCTCAAATTTCGATATCTTTAATCAATCAAAATTTAGTATTAATGATTGATTTTAGAAATGTAGAGAAAATCCAATCATTATTTTGCCTAGCTAAACTGAAATTACTCGATCGATCAAGGTTTATTTAGTTGATATGATACACCACAAACACGTGAACTTGGTCGAGCCATTTGTACGTACCACCTAATTAGTGGGGTTTAATTAACAACGGGCAAAATAAAGTGTGCATCATTAATTGATCCTTCAATGAGGAAAAAGAACAAACTTAACAGTTAACAGAGTACATATATATGTTGCTCC
Source organism: Plantago ovata (assembly GCA_028274465.1). Classification (NCBI taxonomy): domain Eukaryota; kingdom Viridiplantae; phylum Streptophyta; class Magnoliopsida; order Lamiales; family Plantaginaceae; genus Plantago; species Plantago ovata. The sequence goes on along the minus strand of CM051456.1, from coordinate 8,183,662 downwards.
AGCCTCCATTAATGGCTTGTGTCATGCAATCAGCCTAAACTATGATGACACATATATTTGTGCCAAACCCCACCAAGAAATCCAAAACTTAAAGGTGGAAATTGATAAACCAAGTTAACATAATAGATTAATGTGTGCAATTGAAGAGATCATTCATTGATACTAACAATATTATCCTAATAATTATTATGATTTGTGATATTTGATTTGTGATTACAATTATAATGAAAAGTACTTGGGAAATGGTGGTTAGATTGGGAGTGGGGTTGGATTGGAAAAAGAGTGGAAAGGTAACAAGCTTTTTTCAAGCTAAAAAGTCAAATAGGCCCCTCCCTCTTCATACTATCATGATCATCATCGATCGATCGAAATATTTTCATATCTTCACCGCCGCTGCAGCATATAGGAGAAGAGATTTGCAACCGAGATTCATCATCATTGCTTTGCATTTTTTCACTTTTAACATTTTCTTGCCCAGTTTACTTTCTTCTTTTTGCCCCCCAAAAGAAGCCCTAGGTTTATATCTACCTCTTCTTTTTACCATGGACAAAAATTATGCCATCATTTACATTGGGATTGGTGCACGATCTAAGTCCTCTAATTTTCAACGGGCAATACATTAGCCTTAATGTTACTATGCAAATTATGCGGTACGTGACTTGACTTATACGAGATGAGATATTCTTCAACTTCTCTCCGGGAATATTTCACATGAAACTTATTTAATACGAGTCAATACCTCAAAGATTCGTCGGAGAGAATGTTGGAGTAAACGTGGAAGAAGATCTCATCTCGACTTATACGAGACTTGTTGATAAGGTAATGTTCTTTAATTAAAAAAAAAAGGCTAAATCTAATTCCACTTATACTCCTTAATCACCGTATAACTCCAAATATATACACCTATACCACCTTATGTTTTCGTCGGGGTTCGACCCCTCAACATCTCCTATGTTACTCCAACACCCTTACCACTCGGGCACCCTTATAACTCCATAAGCTTATTGGTATTGAACTATGTTAAAAGTATTTTTATCTATTGCGACGAGGTAGGTATGTCTCGGGCCTCGACAAAACTCATCAAGGGATGTTACTTTTATTTTACTATTTTTAAAAATTATTTAATACATTTTTTTTTTAACTGAGTTCGAGCTCAAACTTATTGCAAGTTACTCGAGTTTGATTTCAAGCTCGACTCAATTTATGAGCCAAAATGATTCCAACGCAATTAGAATCGAGTTAAAGTCAGGCTATGTAATACCTGACAATTTTCACTAATTACACTTAACACAATGATTATGTAATTTTATATGTTTCCTTCTCTAGCTTGTAAGAATTTTATGAAATCTGAACTATAAATATAATTTAGATAATATTATCCTATCAACAAGACATTTTAAAGTCATTGTGACCCATAATTAAAGAGTTAATTTGAACTTCATGTTGATAAATTTGTTCTCCATGAAGAAGGGTTTGAAGTTGAACCCGCCCAAATCGATGACGGTTTAACTTTAACGTGGTGCATTGTTTAACCATATTGAAACATTAAAACATAGCGATCATAAAGGTAGTCTAGTCTTAAGAAAACTTGAATACTTTCAATTAACATCGGGCATGGATTGAATCCCTTCAAAGTTGAATGTATCATATATTCACATTGTTAGATCCATTACTTTTTTATGTTTTTATTTTTTACCTCCACTCCATCAGTCCAATTACATATATCCTTCTTGTGTCTTGTGTGTTGTGGAGTGGAGTAGATCACTCGGACCCGTGAAAGATCACAGATATGAGTAGAGAATGTGGGTGATACAGCAGCAATAGCAGAAAAAGTGTCGATCCATTTGCAGAACCAAACAAACAAGGGCACAAAGAAATAATCCAACACAAAGAGAATTTAACTTTTTGTAGAAAAATAGAGATAGATGATGATAGATCCTTTAATCAACTATACTAGCTAACACGGCCTGCAAATTGTTTTCCTTTCTGGTACAGTGCATATATATATATTATAAAATCGTTTATTTCCACGATCCTTCGAGCTATATATATACAAAAATATGTAAAAAATATGGAGGGGACATAGATGTATCCCACAAGTTGACTTATTTCCTATTTCCTTTTACACTACAAAATTGTTCATTATATCAACTAAGCACATCATCGCAAGTTTTTATTTTTTCAACTCTCGGTACTTTCCCACATGTTTCACTCTATTAACATAGTCATTCTATCAAAATTTACTAATTCAAAGAAAAAAAAAAAAAAAGCTCCTGCCTCTGGCTTCCAGTTTATTACAGAGATCAGATCTGCTCCAACGAATTGTCCAACATCCTCTCCAACAATTCAATAATGAATGGACACTTGTCCATTCCTTATACTACATTTGTTATGCAATTATATGTTTATTGGAGGAGATGTTGATGAATAATTTGTTGGAGGCCGGTGATCCCATCTTGTTTATTACACGCAACACTTTGTTGGAATTGACCTCATCTGGTTTATTACATGCAGCCATTGGGACCTTGAAAACTCTTTAACCTCAAACTATTTAAAAGCATTAAAGGAAATTCATCTACATATTCAGACTACCAAAATAATAATCAAAATTTAACAGTAAAAAGATTTTAAAAATGTTCTTTTACCCCTAGTTGGAGCCGAAAGACCCTACTTACCCTTCACTATTCATTGGAGTCTCACAGTGAAACCCACGGCTTGTATGCTACAATTAGGGGGAAGAGCACATTCTCCTCCTTTAGCATTGGAAAAATCGATAGCTATCAGTTTAATTATTTATTTTAAGTTTGTTTATTCCAACGAGTATTTCACTATATGCTTTTAATCTACTCCTCCATTTTTTCTTAATTAAAATTGTTTACGTTTGATCTTAAAACAATTTGTTAATTAGAAGCTTTTTATAATGTGTGTGGAATCTATTGTGGTGTTTAATTTGGTAAATTTTGTAAAAAGAAAAGAAAAGAAAAATAAACAATGTAAAAAAAAAGCGACAAAAAGGATTTAAAAAATGACATGATTACTTATCTGTTTTCCGACATAGTTGGCAAAACATTTAGTTAAAACTGAACCATTTAGAATGAAAATTAATTAATGAGTTCCAAAATATTCTAGTGATGCTAGCTGAAACCAACAGTGAAAGAAAGAAAGGGGTCACACACAGGACAAGTGATATATGAAAGTGAAATGTGTAGTACATATATTATTGGTATCATGTTACTTTCATCACATACATTTTGATCAACCCTTTTCTCATTATCTTCCACCAGATGTTTGAAACAAGGCCCTTGTTTATTCTATTATAATACAGTAGTATAACCTAGACTGCTACCATATAAACAACTCCATTTTTCTCTCCATCAAAGAAACTTTTCCTCTACTGGAAAACCAAACCAAACTTCCCCCTTCCTCCTTTGTATCATCTTTTTCTTGCAAACCAACAACATATGTATCTGCAGAAACATTTGTAGTACATACAAACAAATTACAGATATGATGTCTTCTAGTATACCCCAATCCATTCTGAACCATCATGATCATCATCAGAATCTATTTGAGGATGATGATGATAATCATCAAGCCATGTTGCTGTCATCACAAGTTGGGATTCTGCCAAATTTCTTGACAAATTTGATGTCTCTTCCATTAGGGTGCAATACTACTAATAGTAGTAGTAGTACTGCTCAGATGATGAGTGAGATACCTATCGTGAAAACCCTTGTAACAGCTCCTCCTCAATCATTTTTACTATCTGCAGCAGAATCACCTCTCATCACTGATATTTCCATTCCACCAAAGCTGATAAGTCATGATGATTTCACACCTCTTCTTGGAGCTACTGAATCCCATCTACTTTCTTTGCAAAAATCATCTCCTAGTTACTGGTAATTTTTTTTTCTTTTTTCTTCACAAAACGTATCATATTATTTAAGCTCACATGATAATATGTCACAACCACCATGCATCTTTATTCATGTGAGAACCAGGGTTAGGTTGTCCGGTCCGCCTCTCTATTCATCTTTATTAAGATTTATATATATGTGTATATATGTATAAACTTCTTTTCTATATCTTGAAAGTTCCATGCAGTAAACATTGATTTATATAAACAAAAAGTAATACGCGACTGGGGTATTGTAAGTGTGAGAATACTCTAGGTCTTGCTGCCTCAATCAACTGATATTTAGTCAGCCGTAGAAAGCGGAAGATAATTAAATAAAACATAAAAATCAATTTCTGTAATTATATACACAATACTTTGCTGAAACACAGGTCATGGGGAGAATTGGGTGATTGCATGAGCATGAAGAGGAATGGAGGAGGGGATGATTACCATCTCGGGGTATCGGCCGTGAAGATGAAGAAGATCAAGGCAAGGAAAAGGTGAGAGAGCCCAGGTTTAGTTTCAAGACCATGAGTGATGTGGATGTGTTGGATGATGGTTACAAGTGGAGAAAGTATGGACAAAAAGTTGTCAAGAATACCCAACATCCTAGGTAAGTACTAAACCATCTTTGATCATATATATACATACATATATCTTCATGCTCTTCATATAGTATGTTTTATAACCCTTTCATATACTTAAGCTGTTATTTTAGAATTTGAAAAAAGAAAGTGAGATTTCAATTATTAAAAATCATTGTTCAATATGTAGGAGTATCAATGGTACTTGATCTTTGAGTACCATATATATTAATTATAAGCACTCCTTTTATAATACTCCTTTTCATACCATATTGGAATATAATGATGTTATTCTTGTTTGAAATCCTTTGACATCATGAAAGAGTAGTAAAATTTGAATTAGTATCTCTATAAGTATAGCCATTATGGTCTTCATTACCAAATGACAATGTAAAATCCTAAGTAGAAAGGCTAAAGCAAACCATTATTACAGAGATTCAACCATGCATTAGTAGCTAGCAGTGAAAGATTGTGGTAACTGTAATACTATGTTGATTTTAACTCCCATGATCAGTCAGTTTTGAACAAGAAAATAAAATCATTACAATTAAAGAAAAGAAAAAATGATCATCCATCATTTTAGTTTTTCCCTTTTATTTTCTTTTTGTCCACATGATCAGGATACACAAATTGTGATAGACAGATGTAGATACTCACTCATTCATGATCATATGGCTTTAATTACGCTAGAAAGGATTTGTACTTTTTATTGCAAAATGTTCATCATTTCATTGCCACAGTTTATATATAAGGGTGTATATATGTTTAAATTTGATCATCATTTTTTCAGTAGGCATTGTATCAATTACTACTACAGGTTAAAGTGATCCTGTGCATGAACTTTTATCAACAAGAGACATGAGCCCACTCTGTCTAAAAGATAGCCACTCATATGTGTTTTTGATCATGATTCCAGCAATTTCCAGTTTTATGCTAGCTTGCTAGCCAGCTAGCTAGATTAAAGCACGAGTCTACTCCACAGTCACCTACCATCTAGATCTTTTATCTAAGTCCCCATGTGTGGCGTAGGCGGATACCTTAATTTTTCAATGTATAGCCTTATTATACGCACGATAACTAGTAATTTTTGCGAATCAAGCGCGGATACAGACAACTCTCCCTCAGATGACATGGTGTTCAAGACATGCTTCCCCGACCATGCATTATAGTTTTTATTTGAATTTTAGACGATAAGGCCATCATGTATAATTACGCGCATACATTTGAACTTTCATGCATTTAGTGTTTTATTGTCCTGCGTGTGTAACAACGAAAAATGCAGTTAATCATGTTGATATTCGGTATGAACTTATTCTAGTTTTACTGAATGGCTGCACAATTCTAACATGCATTCATCTCATTACAAATTCAGCTACAACAAGAGAGAATTGGTTATAAGATATGTTGTATTGTGAAATTATATCTGATGTAGATTTGATGCATATGGTACATATATATACAGGAGCTACTACAGGTGCACACAAGATAACTGCCGTGTGAAGAAACGCGTGGAGCGTTTAGCAGAGGATCCCAGAATGGTGATAACAACATATGAAGGCAGGCACATACATGAACCATGTCAAGATGAGGAACATGTCGATGGTGATCAACCTAATTATTCTCAGCTCAACAATTTCTTTTCCTTGTAGTGTATATCATGTACGCACAACTAGCTATTGTTCAAATCTCTTGTTCCAATTTCTGGTACGGTACTGCTTCTTGTTAAAACTATCTTGCGGATGCATATAGATCAATCTGCAACGCGCGCCAATGGTAAGAAACAGTGATATTGGAACATTTGATTTGAACTTTTAGCATATTATCCTCAATAGAGTCAGTACATACATTTATGTGTGAAATGTAGCGTAAATCATGTGCATGTGGCCGCCTATTTATTTTACTGGGGGCAAGTTTTGCACTATATATCATCAGATTGATCTAAGAAGTATGAACATTCTGCTTTGATACACAGATTGTTGGAATTTCTGAATTTCAACAAGTGAAGCTAACGTTTATGTACGTAGATCTAATCTACTGATAATTGCTTTCAGTTATGTAAGATCTTACAACATATTTGTGTAATGTAGATCAAAGATACTACTAGTTCATTATACTGGGCTTGTAAGTTGTAACAAGAATTGGAAAGGTTGTTTGTGATTCAACTATATACTATATTTGTCATTCCTTTATATATATATCTGCTTTGGATTTAGTTTACTATTTCTCACTGTTGCTATTTCAGTTGACAAGATCAATAAAATGTTGCAGGAAAGTAAAATTGAGTCACAAATATGTGTATCAACAAATCAGAACTTTGTGATAGACTCATAGCTTCCAGTTACACATCTCAATTCTCAAGTATGCAAGTGCCATTAGTTGGTAAAGTCGAAAAACATCTCTCGAATTGAAATATATAGTGAATATGTCACCGAAGACTAGAGCCCTCTCCTGCAAACACGAGCGCGCACTCGGAACCAGCACCTGGCCAGGGTAATTAGCTTCACTGAATCTGTTACACGTGTTGCATTTTGTCTGATACGCTTTAAAATAGAACAGACAATGACCAAAATGCATAACTTCATTGAGAGCACATCTCATCTGCCGCTGGACTAATGGGGATTACACCCGAGGGTGACACAAGAGCATCCACATGCACATCCTGTGGAGTAACTGGTATCATACCGTCTTCCAATATCTGCAGTGAGTATGCGAGAGCAACTACAACAAAAACAAGGTGAGAATGCAAAATAATTTAAGTGATTGCATTTCCGATAAATGTATGGAGACGATCCAAGGTGTAACGAATAGGATAGCATACCCAGTAAAGGTTTCTTCCACATGCGATCCTCAGCAAGCTCTTGATATTTCAGGAGTAAGGTGTCATAGTAACTTCAGTCATTTCATTGTGACAGGAACCACATAGACAAGCAAGGATATCAGTGAGTGAAAATATAAAAAAAATAATAAAATCACACTACGATAGCCCCCCCTCCCCCCCCCAAAAAAAAAAAAAAAAAAAAAACCCGGAACATAGCAGGACGCAGCAGAGGATGGATGAGGGGGGGGGGGGTGGATTTTACAAATAACTTCAGTTATTTCATTGTGAAACAGGGAAAATTTGTTTTGAGGCGCATGTATTGTGGAGAGAAAAAAATAAAAGAAAGAAAAGAAGCCACCCTCGATGTGCCCTTGTAAGAGCTATTTAATGCTTTTACTATCTCCATGTGTGTGCGACTTACCCTCCTCCACGACCCAAGCGCCTACCAGATTTATCAAAAGCAAGCCCTGTAACAGTAATGAAAAGTAATAAATGTTGATATACCAGAAGTAATTTAAAGACTGGAAGTTCAATATATTAACATGGATACCAATAACGACTTAGAGGAGAAGAGAAGGGAGCGCTAACCAGGTAAGATAAACAAGTCAACAGGTTCACTTGCCAACATAACTACATACAAAAAAGAGCAAAAAATTACACTCAGTTGGATGACCATCATTACTAAGTAATAAACAAAATTGTGTAAGTGGTGCTTGACCCAAATGAGTGCATTTCTAGATGTTATTAGCAACTAGACAGCTACATTCTACCGCTGAGTTCCACTTCCATCCACATTATGACTTTTAGTTTGTCACATCCTTATCCTTGTTCTACAAGACAAATGAAACCTAGCTGCTTCATTCTTCTAACAAGTTCACAGTTCGCATTAGAGACTACACAAGATTGTTCTGTAAAATTCCATCACACTAACATTTAATTTTCAAAAGGGCACCAGGTCTAATGTGATTGAGGATAGTCTGGACTCTGGGGGTTGCCACAATTTCTTGTAAACTACTCTATGGGTTTGTGATAAAATAATACGAAGTATTAAACTTGTTCCACAATACTATATTCTATCTGGTATTACAATGTGAAAAAACTTCGATTCTCGAGCATAAACCAGAAGCAGAAGCATAACATCTAATAATCTACAGAAAACAATATATTCACAGGGAAATAAAGACTACTACCATCTTCACGTTCGTTTCCTTCAGAGTCACGAGAATCAGGTTCCAAAATGTTCATTGAGTTTGCAATCAAATCATCCACCCTAGATATGTTCAGCATCCGCATATGACTATTCTTGTCTTCCACTCGAGGTACGTAAATCTTTTTTCCACCCAGCAACTGATCATCTTATCAATATGTAAAAGAAAGGAATTTTAGTATTTTAAAAAAAAAGCGACTGTAATACATTCATACTACTATACTAGTTCCCTTCAAAGAAGTTTCATTGCCAACCATGTCTTAACTCCTAAGCTACCAGTGCAAATATTTCATCATTTTTATGCTCTTTACAAAATTCTACTTAATGTACATGTTTCAGGCTTGGTGCATGAGCATTAGAGGATAACACACATAATATCCTGTACCTGGCTGGGGCCTGAAGGGTTCGCAGCACAAAAAGGACAGCTAGGTCAAATTCATAATAGCCTTGAAAATTCACTATAGAGCTATTGTCAATAGTTCTCTGAAACCCAGAATTCCAGAAATATAACCCAGGAAAAAAAAAAAAAAAACTTCTTTTTTGCCAATACAAAAACAAAAACAATATACACCCCCATGAGCTAAAGTACGATGAGAACATCTACAGTTTCCCAATATTTTTAAGTACAAACAAGGACTAGAATTCATGCAAGAGGCAACTTTTAACTTTTAACTATGGTCTCAAAAGAATAGTTCACATGTGGTCTCGGGAGTGTTGGAGAACTTTTGGAACCGCGACATCATAAACATGCCAATTCCCAAAGCTTTAGGCCAAGTTGCATTGATCCTATATACTTATATTACATGACAGCAAAGAATTGATCTTATAAACGACATCCCCGAGTGTGTTTACATACTGGAAAAGAATATCTGAACAACAATTTTTTAACACGGAGTGATTGAATCTTAACAGGTTTGAAGGTGTCACTTTAAACATTACTCATCAGTCCCGATCATTTCTTTACGTTTCGTTTTGTTGACTTTTTTGTGCTCTGTTTGACCTCCTTTTACTCCTAAACTATAACGAAAAATTAATTTTTGAAAGCATGTTATGAAAATATAGTGTATCTACTTGCATTATATAAATTTATTAATTATTTTTTCGTTAAGATTTATGATTTATTAGAGGTCAAACGAGTTGATGTAAAAGTCAACAAAACAAATGTAAAGAATGTAAAGAAAGAAGTAAAGAAATGACCGGGACAGAGGGAGTATTTATTAAGGTCCACTACAACTCCTAAACTTCACCGATACAACTGATACAAAACTAAGCCCTTTAAAATGTGTCTACAACTACAAGCCTAGAAGCATTTAGCACACAGCCAACTCCAACAATTTTTAAAATGAAGACTAAAAGCAGCAGTAAAAAGCCGAAAACAGGGGGGGGTTACCTTTGGGTGAATTGTTGAGGATATGGGAGAGGAGTTTAGAGGTATCAACTTCTGTCAAAGCAGGGCAACTAATATAAGCACAGAGTCTTTTACAAGACTTGAACCAAGGAGCTTCCAACATTATACTCTGAATCGCATCATCTGAGTGAGAGAGACCAAACAGAACAATAAATAATAATAAGAAATTAATATACCATTTCATAACAGATAACGAAGAATTACAAATTGGAATCACTTCTTGCCTTGCTGAGATCTAAGCGCCAGGTCCATGGACTTGAGCTCCTTTCGGACTTTAGAGCGGAGAATCTTTTTCTGCTTAAAAACGGCACCCATAGAAGTCGTTTCAGCGCTCATTGTAGTGCAGAACCGCCGTAACGGTGGCGAAGCGGCTGGTGGTGTGAGCAGAGAGGTGATCATCCGCTGTATAGTTGCCGGGTGAAAAGGGGAGTTTTCACGGCCATTTCGTCATTTCATTACTGCGGTTGAACCGGCTAATCCGGTCCGATATAATGTCATAAACCGGGTGTCAATTACACTGGCGGTGCGAAAGAGCGATAGAGAGAGACTGAGAGATGAAATGGTAAGGCGGTGGCTGTGAACGAACACTACCGAATTATGCGGCGTAGAAGGCCGACGAAAGGATCGTTGAATTATGAATTATGAGTGCTGACTGGCTAAAACAAGTTGGCAAGATGATTGTGGTCCTCTTCAATAATCTAATAATCTGGTTGGGAGGAAGCATGTAGTTGCAAGTTGAAAATGCACATAAATGGTGCAGTTCGGATGTTGAAGAATTTGCCTATAAATATATAGAGATGGGTATTCAACTTCAACATCATCCCTCAAGCTCACTAACCTCCTCTTCACTTACATATCTTTACATTTGTTACTGTATCTATTTCTCTGTTTCTGTGAGGTGTTTCTGTGAGGTGATCAACCGAGTGAGAACCATCTGAGTCTTTGTAATAGTTCTCCAAATTAGTAGAAATTGCAATCTCCCGTTGACTTAGGCAATTGTCGAACCACATAAAATCTTGTGTCTGTTTAAATTACCGTAATGTTTAATTTCAATTTCAGGCGCTTCCGCACAGCAAGACTATTGTCTTCCAATTACCAATATGCGGAGAGTGTAGTATCTTGCCTACGGTAGGTATCTGAAAAGATAATGAATAATAACAGACGAGGACACAACTTTGACATAATTGCATAATTTTCCAATTTTAGATGTTTAACTACTAAAGGTTCTAATTTCTCATTTGTTTTGGTTAACTTTTTAAAATTTCGATTTGATCTAAACATGGCAAGCATATTGTTCTAATAGAAAAAAAAGTTTTGAATCGGATTGTTCGAACCTGTGATTTATTTCAAATTGACTTACGGTCAATTCGAATCAGATTTGAATACGATATTGTTTGAAGTATAACTTCGAGATCATTTTGGATCGAGTATAGAGTCAATTCATTTCCGGTGGTGATTTAGTAAATGACTTGCAAAATTTTTATGATAATGAACAATTATGGAATTCGAACTTCGAACTCTTTATTTTAAAGATCTTAAAGCAGTGATACATGAAATCTTGATTGCATATGAAATTAACTATATATTCATTACAAATCTAACTTAGATAGGGTGAGATCGGGTTAAATATATTTGGACCGATGAATTCAGGTCGTTTTAGATTAGATTTGTCAAGTCCATTTCATCCAAGGGGTGGTTTCGAGTCGATAAATTCAAATCGAATTTCGAATGGTTAATCGTTGTGTAACCAATTCCATTTCAAATTTCGAGTTAGATTCAATTCCGAATTTAGATCAATTTTACCACGTCTAGTTTGATCATATGAATTTTAAAACATATTAAAAAAAAAAACTCATAAAATTATGATGATAATAAATAAATTTATGAGATAAACTCGAATTTAAAAATAGTTAACAAAAATAGACGAGAACCGGATGGGAATTTAATTTGAAGTCCACGGAAAAATTCGAAACAAAGCTACTTCTTCTTCTTCTTCACCTGACAACAACCACCCCCCAATCTTCTCGCCGGCAGCAAGTCTGAAGATCAATCTTCAATCGTCCTCAACCTCTTCAATTTCCAGGTTTTGCTTCTACACTCCATTTTGTTTCTCTTCAGGATTTCAATTTCAGATCTTTTCTCCATTATTCCTTCATTTCAAGTTTTATTATCATTTTGAATGAAGTGAGGTTTACTCTCTCTATGGCTGTCAATTAAGCTCTCCTGCTTCGGTACTTTATAGACTCCTCCTCCTATTATCTTAAATATGATAAACCGAAATCCCAATTGTTGTTGAATTGGGAAAAATGTGCTTATAATAATGTGGAATCTAGCTAATTGGCCTTTTTGTCTGCCCTAATTCAATGGTTATTGTTTTTGGATTTACAGTTTTCACTGAAGTTAGGCAATTGGGGAGCTGAAATGAGTGAAAGTTTCTTGGGGTCGGATCCCCCTTCTCCCGTGTCATCGGTAGCATCATCTGGACCATCAACAAGCAGTGGTAACAATCCTGTGTTCGATGCTACCCGAGTCTCGGAAGTGAAAGCGTGGCTTGTTTCACAATTTGATGCTGTGGGGAGAGATGTGCCTGATTTCGAGTACACTCCTCGAAGCATTAATCACCTACACAAGATAGCCACTCTTTCCCAAGCCAAGACTCAGGCTGCCACCATTGTTGCCAAAGATTTTCGCCAAAAAGCTGCCGAATATCGCTCCCAAGGTCATTATCTCAGTATTACTTAGTATTCTAATGTTGTTGCATCTTCGTCGTTTTTGTGGGGCGTTTGATATTTACAGCTTTTATATATCCATGATTGCAACATTAGTACCTATGAATGAAACTATATTATGAAATGTGTTCTTTCATCATAAGAGATCCAGTGATATCTGGATATTTTGTTGTTCCATTAATGCTGATTTATGGTTAGTATTATTGCAGCTGCAAGGATAAGAGAGATATTGGAGCACGTAGGATTGGTGCAGGATAGTTTGCCATCAAATGTGGTTTCATCTTCCCAAGTTCTTGCTAATGTAGCAAATCTGTTGAATATCAGGGACACAGAGCTAAGCAGGTGGGTACATAGTCCACTGTCTTAAAACTTGAACTATCAAGTTACACTAAAATCAACTTACAAGTGCAATTGTTGTAGTTTCCTTGTAGCAATGGCAGATCTGTCTCTAAGAAAGACTGCAGTTGAGGAAAACCGTGCTAAAGTGCAAAAGGAGTCCAAAGAACTTCTCGATTATACTCGAAAGGCAATAGCCAGACTGACTTATCTAAAACGGTAATTTGCTTTCTCGTTTCTGAAAAATATAATTAGTCTGGGTAACTTAAGTTGTTTTGTTTGCTTGCATCAATTTAATATTGAGTGGTGATATTGTCCCCTTTGTTCATATTTTACTTTTGCAGAACACTTGCACAACTGGAGGATGACATAGCTCCTTGTGAAGCTCAAATGGAACACTGGAAAACGAACTTGGCGATAATGGATCAAAAGGAAAGACAGTACCTACACCAGTATTCTAATTATAAGGTATAATCACCATACATATAGATACAGGTGTTGCCATTCATTCTGTATCCTTTGTTCCTTTTCACATCTCCTATTGTGAAAGAATAGTCTGTCTCAGTTGATCCTTTGTTTTTTTATTGGCACTATATTTAGCATGGGGCATAGTTACATGACCCGTACATTGATCAAGTTCCACGAACTAAAAATGAAAGAAAATAATATGGAAAGAGCAAACTTGGACATGATTCTTTTACTATTCTGTTGAACACAGGCAATGCTCAATCGGGTTGGCTACAGTCCTGAGATTAGTCATGGTGTGCTGGTTGAAATGGCGGAGCACCAGAAGGATTTGGAGAAGAAAACCAAACCAATCCTTGACACCTTGAGGAGCTACCAAGACTTGCCTCCTGTTAGTTTCCTGAGGGTCTACTCTCTTGTTCTGCTCCATTATTTCAGCTACAATAGATTGATTTTGTTTCATTCTGTGGTCACATTCAGGACAAGGCACTGGCTGCATTAGCAATTGAGGACAAGAAGAGACAATATGCAGCTGCTGAGAAGTACCTTGAAGATGTTTTGCAATCTGCTCTTGCTTCTGAGTGAAATTCCAACTGAAGTGTTTGAACGCTGTCCCATCCTTCCCTAATTATAGTGTGATACTATAATGTAAGATGCCTGAAATGTTTCGATTAGCTTTCGGGCCATGGTGTTTTTATGGATCAATGTGGTTTTTCTTTTCCTCTTTCTGTATTGTTTTGATGTATCCTGAGTGCAGAAACTGTAATCCATTTTCCCTCTTTTCTTTCTGTTCTCAAGTAAGTTGACAGAGCCAAGGATGCCAATTTTAGAGGGGCATAGCAACACTTGCTGTAAGCTGTCCAAAAGTATTTCATTTGTATTATCAGTATGATTTATGAGGCTTTTAGTATTAAGTATTAACAAACCAACAATCCCATGTGTAAATATGAGATTATTCATTGAGCATGTTGCCTCTAATTTACAACTAAATCGATCTATTATTTTGTAGGCTGTAGCCATCGTTACTGTTCTCTTGTTTTTTTTTCAGTACTAGTATTGTCTTACCATTCAGATCCTTTTTTCTTCTTTCTAATAATTAGCTTCCAATAGAATCTATGTAAAACATCGTTAATTAATCATCAGAATCTAACCTATGACACCCTGCTACACTTGGATGATATTCGAGTACAGCATCTCTTGTATCAATTCTTCTTGATCATTGCGGATAAAACCATGATGCACCAGTAGATCTAGGAACTCACAATTGATAGTGTGCCATAGGCCTTTTGGAGCTCAATTTTCAACATATATCTTGGTGAAAGTTTCCTCTTATTGGTACCTTATTAATCAGCTCATGCCTCATGTATAGAGAAACTATTGTGAATAATCTTCCTGTCAATTATAAATGCAACTTTCATTAGCAGCTACAATATCTGGTGATATTGTTTTCTGAGTGTAGTTGCATGATCTTGGCCTAAAGTATTGGCTATGTTTTCTGAGTGTTGTCAGTTTGCTGAAACAGTTACCCATGTTAAGTTATTGTATGTGCCGACTACATAACGGTTATAACCTGATCTTGATTGAAGTCCAGGTGAAAAGAATTGTAACAGTTTGAGTGAAGCTTGTAGTATCATTGTATTCATGCTCCAAAATTCCTTTTCAATGTAGAAACTAAATAGTTAAGCACAGTCAATTGATTTGTCTCTGAAACAATTAAATCAAGCAGTTTTCTTTATATTCCATGTTTTTTTGTTTTTAGATGGTACATAAAACAAGAAAGAAAAATAAAATAAAGTTATCCTAGTTGGCATCAGAATGATAAATCTGCACATCTGCAAAACAAACTCTCCTTTTCCTTCTTTGAGAGATTCTGAAATTTGTCATTCATCATTCACTAAACCAACTCTTCTTGCTCTTTACCTCTTATAAGCTCAACTTCTTCTTGTTCAGAATTTTTGTCATTGACAAGCTGACAGCGTTCTTTGCCTCCGGGCTGGGAAGAAGCTCGGCCATACCAAACCATTCCGGCTACTGCAATTACCATTCCCACGATGACTTGTAAGTTCATACCATCTTTTCCAAAGAACAGAAAGCCTAAGGCCAAAACCAGAATAGTCTTCATATGGCCAATCACTTGGAACGATACTGCTGTGAATCTACCTATGCAGATGAATTGGCTCAGGTTGGTTCCTATAGCAATGAGGCAGGACAGTATGATAAACATCTGCAGAGGCAAACAGTTACAAAACGTTACTAGTGAGCATATTTAGCATGAATTTGTAATCAGTTCGCTTCATAGAACGCAAAACCAAGATAATGGAGGACCTCTTACCACTGAGGGGTAGGTATAGTTAAAAGAGTCGACCCTCTTTCCCGTTAAAAAGTAGTCGAGCAAAGGTCCCACTGCTAGCAATGACACAGCTTGAGGTGGTGCTGTGTGCCCTAGTAAGTCAAAAGAACCGATTGAATGCTTCCTCTGAAGATAATTGACATACTGCAGATGAAACAGAAACAGGCGAACCAAGTCAGATTCCATAGACAGGTGAAAGTCATGGTGTTACATACTTACATGAATGATAATGATCACTTACATATTGTTGTAAAGCAGTGCTCCAGACTGCTATGACCGCAGCAATAAATCCCTTAGCGTTTACGTTGACATCAGTAACAGTACAGACCCCAACCCCGAACAGAACAAGTATAATGCTAAGCTTGGTGTCTCTTGAATACCTAACCTTGTCGAGCATGACTTCAAGAAAACATGCCACCGGAATCATGCTCAGCTTTGCAATCTGGCAAGATGTTAAATCAGAAGTTTACATCATGAATCGGACTTTTAGTGATAGATATATGTCAGAAATAGTGTTTGAGAACGAACCTGATAAAATCCTACTGAGTTCCACATCAAGCTAACGTTCATTCCAACGATAGAAAAGTTGGAGAAAAGAACGAACTTGAGTACATCTGACATTGGAAGCTGAGACTTCTGTATGTATCCAATCCGTTTGAGAGCAACAGTCATCAGGGCGGTTGTACCAAAGTGTAGACCAGTTAAAGTTGTAGCTGCAAAACAGGAAACAGAACATACTGTAAGTTTCTCTGCAGGTTTCCTAAACTTTTATTATTATTACAACTTCTTCGTCTCCTGAATCACAAAATTTTGGTGAATGTGATGCATATTCCAACACATGGTTCGTATCGAATAAAATTCAAAGTTATACGGAGGTCCAAGAATGTGAATATTGTGAGATAAATAATCATAAAAGGATAGAACAAACATACCGAAAGTAAAGCCGTAGGTAGACATGAGAGCTTTGTTGGCCATAATAATTCCGACAGACGTTACGACATTGAACAGCCATGCTGCTACGTTGAGGCTTACTTTGTGGTCATCCTTGCTAGTAACTGACATTGTATCTTGCTGTAACAAAGTTCAAAAAGCTATTTTCTCCTGGAACTTGACCACCAAACCTGTGATCTCTCTTTTTGAACAGACGATAATTGCATAACTCCAATGGTATGCTTAAATATACATAAAATCGAATGCACCTAAGAGTAGGATACTAGGATTTCTATGGACATGTACGTAAAGATAGTCTTACGAGGAATCGGAGTTGATTTACTAAATTGGATATAAATATAAAAGGAAAAAGGATAAGGAATGTCGATTGTTTGGACACACGGAATTAGGTCCACCAATTTTGTAACACAGGCCCAGTCCTAGGTCCGGTGGCAGGATAAACTCAGGCTCAGGCCCAGGCCCAGAACATCACATGCGATTGCGATTAGTGTTTAGGCAGCTAGAGTGAGTGACGTGGCTTGATTCTATTGGAAGATAGCTGAAGAGTACCGTATAGTTTCCACTTGATAAACGAAATCAACAATAAATCAAAGAATACAAATATTTTCAGCTGTCATTTCGCAAAAATTCAAATCGAATTGAAAATTAAGGCGGCGACTCAGCTCTGAAAGCTATTCCCGCCACCGTGAAAATCTCAAATCGACTATACACCAGTTCCAATCCAGCGGCAGGCACGGCGGCGTTACATGGTTCGTAAACTAAAACCAGATTTATGTTTGCCTTTATGTTACTTGTTATGCGTATGGATTATTATTTTGTGTGTACAAGTTACGACGTTGTCATAGATAGAACTTGTGAGTGAATTTCGATTGTGTTTCGTTGATTGAATCTTCAATCGAATAGTTTCTGAGAATTCTGTCCTTCACTGATGCCGTTGTCATCGTGTATGAAGTTTGCGATTCGTTCGTTTCTTTTTTGTTTTTTCTGTTTTGTTTCCTTGAAGTCGATTTAGAAACCCTAGTTTTGCCAGTTCTGGTCAAATTGAGGCATTCTGTTTCTAAGTACTACCAAGTGTACCCTAGTCTGAGTACAAACTATAGGCAGCTTCTTGTGTTGTGTTGTGTTGTATGTATGTATTTGCTGATACTAGATTTGAAAGGGGCTTTTGACATCTAATAATAATTCTTGCACTTTTGGAAATTAGATATGTGTTGTTATGCTTAGCTATCCATCTCTTCAGTTCTGTCAACCCTTTATTAATTCACTTCCATGTGACCGAAATTTATTTTCATATGCTTCAGAGTGAGGTAGGTTACTGTACTTGAATTTGCCTGTGTGACCAAAGTATGATTTGAAAAGACTGCAAAATTTGTTTATAAAAGAAACACTTAGTGCTGTTGTTGACACATTGCTATAATGTTCAGTAATTATGGATTATAGAGGCTCTTAGCCACTTTTGGCTGAGAGATACTATATGGCATATTTGCAAATTCGGCCCGAAAGAACCAAAAACTTATTTCATACCAAGGAAACAAGTCCAGAAACACAGCTTCTTTTGTCTTCGTGCTTGGATAGTTACTTTTGGGTTATAATCTATGAAATGCTTGAAGTATAATGATATGTATCAGTTCTATGTACTCGGTGCATTATACTCTCATATAGTGGCTGTTGCATTATAAATATATTTGTGGGCGTGGACCAAGAAATCTTTCTTCGTGGGTTTCATCCCCAAGTCCAAGTTTGAATCATTTCTGTGGGGCTCTATGTGTTTCTACTTTCTACACATAAACTGTGATTAAGATTGTCTGCTTTCCTTTTGGTTTAAAACAAACTGTTCTAGTGAATGTTTCTACATTTTTTGATGGGATCAAGGAGTGACATGTTACACAAAGTACCTTCCATTTCTATGAGTATCCATATTTCATAACTTATGTAGCTTAAACAGTCTATTTCTCTTATAAATTTTTTGTATTTTGTTTATTATCTCTAATTTTCAACATTATGGGTCTCACTGTCTAAAGCATTAATATGTAATGAAACTATACATAAATTGAATTATTTTGTGTCTTTGTAATTGAAACATGACTTTCAGTTGCATCCTGCATCTGCTTATAATAATGGAACTGGGGGAAGATTGACTTTTTTTTTTTTTTATCTACAGAAAATCTTCCATGAAATCTAACAGGCAACAAAAGAGAAAGATAGGTGAGGTCATTAGAAAACAAGATGAATGCGTAGGTGTTTCTGTGAAGAAATCTGCTCATGGAACAGGTCAGGGACATCAGAAAGCTACAGGTCAGGCAACTGGTTTTGACATTTTAATTTAGAACAAGTAATCTTGCGGGATAAGTTGTTATGAAGCATCATTCATTTATTGGTTGAAATCTCATGTTGTAATCTTTAGTATCAGAAAGTGCAAAAATTTCTGGGCTGGAGCCTCAGGTTCAACTGCAGATTCCATCTACAAAGATCAAACTGCAGCTTTTTCCAATAGATGATAATACTCGGCTTGGATTAGAGAAGGTAATAACATCTACCCTATTTTTGTGAATGCATCAAATACACCCCCGCCTCCCAATTCACACCCCTACCCAAACCAAACTCCACCCCAAAAGGGATGAACAGAGAACAAGATAAATATCTGACTCACATCTTTGTGTTCTGTTTCAGGATGGTTATAATCCTTTTCTAGAGCTTTCATTAAGTAATCGTAAGAAGATGTCATCAGTGGTCAAGCACCTGGACTCCAAATGGGGACGTTCAATTGTGGCTACTGGACAGCTCATGCTTTTTCCATATGATACAAAGTTAGAGAAACTAGCTTCATGTAGAAGATGGACTTTGAACGACAGTTCCATTACTACAGGAGAGGTGTATGTTGCTATTGGAAGACCTTCCCTTTTCCGTCTGAGGTGGGGATGCTGCACTACTTATGGTGTGCACAAAAGCTTTCCATAATCTTATCTCTCAATTAACTTAGTTTATTTCTAGGTACTGTTGGTGCTCCGATAATCAGATGCAGATATTTGGTACTCTTCCTACAGCTGAATTTCTTGATACTCGCACACATTCTCTTGCAAAGAGTGTCAATTTCAGTGAATTTTTAAAGAGAACATGTCCTCAAGAGAATAATTGTGATGAGGCTGGTGAAGGAATCCAAAAGCAAAGCGACAAGAATGGAGCCTTGCATTTAGAGCCTACTGATCATGTGGTAACTTTTCACCCCGAGGATCTTTTTATGCATGCTTATATTATTTATGCAAGCTCTAGAAATGGATTTGGTGTTTGATGCTAAGCATTTGAAACTATTATACTGGTTAATGATTATAGTATGAGGCTTAATGTCAATGGGACAGGTAGGAATTCCATTATTTGAGGAGAAAAGACTAAGGTATATTTGAATTATGCAGATTACTCTACAGTCAACGGATTGTTCATGGGTTTTCCACTGTAGAAAGTAGAGAACATAAAAAAAAAATATTGGTTCCAAAGCACCCTCTTACAATCGAAGGGGGGGAAGTTGAGAGCAGGTTAATGAACTTGAACTTAAGTTCACTTCTATTTATTTAATATATATATATATATATATAATCGTTTTATTGGGTTTATTTCAATTTGAACTTAGGCAGTAAGGTGCAGATGACCTTGGAGAAAAAAATTGAAGAGCATGGGATTAAGAGTATAGGTTATGTCTCTACTGTTTTATGCCAAAATGTTGTTAAGTTCACACAACAAGAAGTAAATACGAATCTAGTGTCTCAAGTTGCCATGTATTTTCTGATTGTGTTTTGTTTTAGGTTATAGTATTCTACTTCTATAAGAGAAGTTCACTTGGCCTCTGTAAACATGTGCCTCTTCTTCTTGCCAGGGTGATAGAATGACTGCTGATGTCCCTTTACAGTCAACTGTAGCTTGGGATGATTTGACCAACTTAAGCATTGGGGGATTGTTACGAGAAATATCCTTGCAGGGTAAAGGTTCTGATCTCAACTCTGGAAACAGACCTAGCTGGCAGGAGACTAATCTCATATCTGATATGAGCTTTGGAGCCTTGCTATCTGAAGCATCTTTGTTGCAAAGAATGGGCAATAGTACTACTGAACCAGCAAACAAGTCAACCAAACCTACATTGCTGCCTTCAAGTGACATAAGCATTGGGGGATTACTACGGGAAATATCTTTGCCGGGTAAAAGTAAAGGTTCTGATATCAACCCTGGAAACAAACCTAGCTGGCCGGAAGGCGATCTGGTGTCTAATAGAAGCATTGGAGGTTTGCAATCCGAATCATTTCTGTTGCAAAGAATCAGTAATAGTGATGCTGAAGTGAATAAATCAACCTCCCAACCTATCGTGCTGCCTTCAAGTGATTTAAGTGTTGGTGGATTATTGTCTGAAGCATCTATTCTTTCAAGTAAGAGCAAGCCATATGCACAACCAGTTGAAGGAGGCAATGCACAGATAGTTTCTCCGTGGGATGATGGTTTTACAAGCTTAAGCATTGGAGGTTTTTTTAATGAATCTTCTCTGCAAGCCAAAGCTGTCCGTACCCTTGAATCGGAAGCATCTAGATTAACCTCTAATATGCCCTTCTCCGATTCGCTTGACGCATTTCTTGCATCCCAGCTGAAAGGACATTCTCAAGTGCCAAAACCAACATATCATCGTGAGCAAAGTCTATCTCTCTTGGATGCTGAAGAGACATGTCATGCTTTCTCCACTCGGAAATTTCAGCCACCGAGCATAGATGGCAGGACTTCAGATGCCAAGGCTTGAGCACATTCAACTCTCAGGTGGATCCTTTTCGCATACCTCAGCGAAATGTTTCTAGGGAGACTGTAACTGTATAATCATAAGTATGTGGTATAGCTGGCTTTTATCCCCATGAAAATCTTTGATGGGGAGGTCCTCAACTCGCGGACTGTGTGGCCTTAGTCATGAATCATTTCTTGTAGTTAGATTATAAGTATACCGCAAAATTCGAAATTGGGTTATGCTACTTTGATTCACTTCAGGTATTGTGTTGTTGGTTATGTCTTGAACTAGCTTGATTCAAACCACAGTTATGACTTAAGAATGAACTACTGGAACTTGCAAATTATATTTGTTAATTTTGTTTAGTTTGCTTGCTTTGATTATGTTTAACCATGAATTGTTATCTGGTGTGATTCTCGTTTGCTGTCCGAAAGTCGTTCAGTTCAATCATTCTATGGTACTACTGAATTAAGAGAGCAAAATTTATGCGACAGATCTTTTCAACTTCAGGACAAAAACCATATTTAGTAATCATGAAATTACAGGAGTTCATGAAGCACATCAGAAGAAAGCAAAAGAGAAAAAAGAAAAGCTACAATACAGAGGCCAAATCAGTAATCATAAGTTGTAGTAGTTTTCTTTAAACTTGCCTTTGATCCACTTGAAGCTGCTTCTAAACGACGACTTAAGCTTACCTTCCCTGGCATACAAATTATACCCAGCTACCCTCTTTCTTCTCTTCACCTCCGGATCATCCCCTGGCCCGTTGAAGCTATACGACTTTGTGCGGTCTTCGAAGCTGGATCTGGCTTCGGCATAGGAGGCAGAGTAGTAAGGAAATGATCTGTTCTTTTCCATTGTGTTCTCATCCAAAGCTCTAAGAGCTCAATAAGTTGTTCTGTTTTGTTATGTCTTTATACTAGATGCAAAGGCAGTACCGTACTGTGTTAGTGCTGAATTGCATGGACCATGAGTGTGACCTTGATTTATTTAAAGTTGATGATTACATAGTGAATTATTCATGCATTTAACATAGTGGGATCAACCTAGACCAAAACCTATTTAATTTGATTAGTGATTGAATATATTGAAATTCTGATTACAGTTGCATGTCAATGTCAATTTCGGTAATCATTTTCTCGCCTAACATGCCAAAAACACGGATCGTGTATTGTTATTGCAAGTGATTTAACTTGGTGTGATGATTAAGCAAGGTTTATTTGGATGAGATAAATCATACAATATAAATCGTATGTTTATAAGGTGATTGATAGCCTTTATATTGTTGTTACTCTTTAAAAAAAATACAGTAGCCTTTTATATTAGTCACACCTAAAGTTAACTCGTCAACGATATGATTTATCTAAAAAAACATTCTTTGTTTATAAATTTATAATCACCCAACAAACAAAATAAACAAAATGGTGAAACAGCTGGTATAATCGGTTGGTACTTGGTGGTGGGCCAAATTGAGTTAGGCTGGCTTCTGCTACCTATGAGTCCCACCGAGCTTTAGAAAAGACAGCAGTAGTAATGGAAAACAGTAGACAGAGCCTATCCTTTAAAGCAGGCAAATGCAAATGGGGCTTTTTTTGTTTCTCATATCAAATGTTTTTAGGAACTTTAGTTCGGGTCTACAGTCTACTCCTCCTCCAGAAGTATCGAACTTTTGAGATATGTGCGTGTAAAAAGCGGGTGGTATAATTGAGAGTAATCATTTTTAGTTATATTAAGAAGGATGACAGAAGTGTGCTCTATATTAATGGAAAACTTGATTTTCATAGTCTAAATTTTGAGATTTGTGCGTGTAAAAAGCGGGTGGTACAAAATTGGGAATAATCATAATTTCTGAATATAACATTGTCCAAAAACTACTTGAATTTGGTCCAAATCATGTTTTTCAACATCAACCTATCGAATTTAATTAAAAATAATAATCTATCAAAGTATAAATTGTTACTACAAACATTCAAAATTGAATCGACTACCTTTGATTCCTTATCGTGCAAATCATTACGAGGTTTTAACGATTGTGGCTCCCAAGTCTAAACTTGAATTGAATGCCATGCATTTCAGAGACAGGGTGCACAAAACAACTCACATGGTTGATATATAGATAGATTCCTTTTCTTTCATCGCTGTCAAAATGTATAGTTGCTCTAATTACCCCAAGTATGTAATTAGAGCAAGAGCAACTACTCACTAGTCCCTGCATCAAAATTACTACCCTCCATGTTTTGCCATGAAGTGTGACTCGAGGATCACAATTAGTATTTGATTATCAGTATCTAATTACAACCCGAGTATCTACATGATGGTCTGCTAGACACAATTTACTTGAGCAGATTGTTGCCGGAAGATATCAGCTCCACTCTCAACTTCGTCCGTCTGTATTGTTCCGCTTTGAGCCATAAGTATCCTGTAGATTCTCTTAGAACAGACCTCGCCCAGTCTTCTATCACTGTTCAATAACCCTTCCGTCATCAAATCCTTTAGCAGAAATTCTTTCTCATGAACCTGGTGCATAAGGCAAGAACTCAGTGTCAAAGGTACAGAAAATTAAAGAAGCCAAAATCAACCATAAATCTCTGGAACGGAAATGCTCTCTTCTAAGATGAACATGACTCGTGCCTCGTCGTCAAAAAGTTTAGGATAACTCGGTTACAAACACGACAACCTAAACCTCGAAAGGTACAAATCTAGGCCCTTTAGGCAAGTTATGTTGCCATAGAATTTGTTTACTTCAATAATCCATTCCAAGTTTGTTCAGATTTTACAACATCAAAATCCGAGTTACATACTTTATTACTGTAATAATGTCCCAAAATTCCAAATCCTTGAGCAAAATAAAAATGAAAACTGGAGTCTTCTTTTAGCTGTAGGAATCTTAAGATAGAAAACAAACCTATGAACACTATCCACCACCAGTACTGGTGGGAAAATGTAAGCAGCTCCGACAGTTAAATACTACTTCAATGAAACTACTCATTGGAGATATGACTACTAAGGACATAATTGTAAACAAGACCTTCAATCATTCCTCCTTCGAAAGGAACAATGGAAATGTGTAACCAATAACGTGGTCATGATCACTGATATATTATTACTTGTGCTGCTTTTTCCATGACAGTCAAACTTGAAAAATTCGCAGTCATAACTGTGTAAAATTGCAGTGATATTGAGCACTCACAGATTTAGTAGGATCCATGTAAACACTCAAAAGAGATTTCATTGTGGGGTATCTTTTCCCTATAGCCATAGCAGCCCGTGGCTGCACCTTTGGAATAGCTAGGAGCGCCTTCAGCCTACAAGACAGACGATATAATAATTGCACCAAGTTGACAAGCAGATTTGCTTAAATCCCATTTTGTATCAAGTAGAGAACCTAAGACAGCTTAATACATAAAGCACTGTTTGCCATTGATATCATTAATACTTCTATATCAGAAACAAAAATGGAAAAGGAGATGAAAATTAGTCTCAGTTAGCAATCAAAACATCATTTAGTTATTTGGTTACAAATCTAACATAACCAGAATGATTTGCTTTTTCAATCCATTCAACTTAATTAACCAATTGCATACTACTTAATTGTCTTCTCAACAAGTAAAGCATTTTTCTTCATGTTTAAGCGTGATTTAAAAGTTCTGAACAATTCAGATATGGATGAAATTGCTAAAATACTAATTGCTCACCGATGAGTCGTAGTCCGTAAATGCAAAATTGTCAGCTAATCAGGATAAATGATGCTTTTACATCAGTTGTAAGGAAACTAGTCATAGACTTGGTTTTCACACCAAAAGCAGTAGGTGGTTTTGTGTGATCTTGCTGGCTGCTGAAACTTATTTACACTTCAATTTTTGCAAGGTGCATACCTAGGTCCCAGAAAACATAGCATCTACCAATCCTTGCTCTGTGAATAGATTCTTCTGCCAACAGGTATACGCCGATGGTTGTTGGATTATTTCAATGGGTTTATTGGGTTATTTCTCTAATGATTGTTGGGTTATTTTGTGTGTTATTGCTGCCGCTTATTTATACTTTAATTTTTGCAAGCTATATTGCTAGAACCCAGGCCCCAGAAAACATAACATCTACCAATCTATTTTGCTCTATGAAAGGATTATTCTGTCAATGAGATTCATACAGATATACTCCAACGGTTCTTCACTAGGAATGTAACATTTTTACTGAGACAGGAAAGCTCGCAGACCATGATGATCAACATGTATAACAAACGATCCAAAGAGCCAAGGAGTACCTCTATCCACCAGGTGCCTCTTTTTCCTTTTTGTTTTCCTCTTTCATTTAATATCAGAAGTGTTGGGTTAATTACAGTCATAAAGTACTACCAATCACCATAACAAAGTGGAATTACTGTTCACTACCGGCAAGCCTAAAAGCAGTGCATGTAGTAATAAATTACGAGGCAATTTGGATTAGATTGCGTACCATGGGTTTTTATTAATCAAGTTCTTGTCAACACAGTCTTTAGGAATAACAGAACCATTTGCATAAACTGATAATCTTGTTGGCTTTTCCCTGCATCAACAAATTTGAGAAAAAGAAAATCACCCGGTGAATGTCAAATCACACATATTCCATGCTAAAACCAAGAAGCACATTACGCAAAACCAACACATTACTTTATAAAACCTCTTTACATTAGAACAGGGAGAAATAAAAGATACAATTACATAACAAATGCTGTCTACAGAGTACAGACATTTATGAAAGATAGGCCTTATTCAATTATATGTGCATTACTTATAAGTTAACAAGGTAAACGTTTTAATTCGCTACTTCAAGGTTAATGGAAAATAGCAATTACCGGAACTGGCAAGTGGCAAGACTGTAGGTTAGACCAACCACATGTTCAGCTAATTCAGCTTCATCAACACACTGCCTAGAATGTACATTCATAAAATGGGTGGCCAATTTTGAGAAAGCCTGCACCAATAAGATATGTTCAACAGGTAACTTCCATAGAATTATGCAGTTTCACACACTAAATGACTGATGTTTCACTAACCTCCTCTATAGCCGGGCGCTTCCAACCCGGGCAATTGGCAGAATTCTTGTAATGCGCTTGTTCCCTGTGTCAGTGGCAACGAAAGAGCTAAGAAGCATGAATAAGAATACGTCAAATGAATACGATACGAAAAAACGGTAAAATCCAAATTTTGAAATACGAATACGTTAGAAAATACGAAGCCCATATGCCCTCATACTCACCCATTAGTATTAAACTGTAATAATATAAAGCATATATGCTCCACATTAATTAGTTTAGATTGAAAAAATTAAGGAATGAATAAAGAAATAAGAAAACAGTGAAGGAAAACGCTTTCATTCTGTTTTGTTTTTGTTTTTTTCAGAAAACTCCAACATATTCCTGTTTTCATGCTACATAGCGAAAGAGTAACCTATCTATGATGAAACATTTATGCAACTGCAATAAATGAATGTGAATGAAAGTTCATAAATAAATTGCATGCTCATGTATGTCGTTGGCAGAAATTAACCTTTTATGAAATATATTGTTCTGATATGATCAACTCAGATGGTTGTTCTTATATTTTAATTCCTTCTTTCATATGTTCAATTGAATTAAAAAAAAAAGTTTAGCACATGTTGGATTTATACCAAAGTATATTCATATACAATCTTCATGGCAATATCGGGAATTTAGAAATTCAATCTGTTATCAAAGATCAAACAAAGGCACTACTTTGCTTCTTTCCCCCACCCCCCTTTTTTTGGTATGTGTGTGTGGGGGGGGGGGGGGTGCGCTGTGCGTTTAAATATGTTCCTGACCATTTAGTTCAATTAAAGTGCAATAGCATAACTATATTGCATCAACTATCAAATAATAATTTCATAGATTTAGTCGTATCAAATATTATAGTTGCCGAATTATAGTAATTAGAAAACTAGTGATCTTCCGCCTTCTGTGACAGATCCTAACTACTAGGAAGCACTTGAAAAGTAATCCATATAAGCATAAGCAGGGGCAATGAGTATCAATATAGAAGCACAGCTTGATCATTCAAAATGCAATGCTAATTAGAAATTTAGAATCCAGCATGAGTACGTCTCAAAACCAAAGTTAGCATACCTCTTATTCAAGTAAGCCATAAGCTTATTTGTAAGATAACATATCGTGTGATGAGGATAATGTTGCTGAACACGTTGAACATGTGTCATAAGAGATTCATCCGCAACAATATTACAGAATTCTTCAGCCTCATATATGATTAACACGTATGACATCTCAATTTGTTCAGCTGATGTCTGCATCATGCCATGAAATTAAACACTGAAACTCATCACTTAAACTCTAGGACCTAACAGAAGCAGTTTTAACCATAATAAAGCACAATCATCTTTGCATGCTATGGTGCACTGAAGTATTCAGAAGACGATCACAAGAGAGAAAGAGAAGAAAACCTGTATTCTAGAAATCTTAGATGTTGTGTAGAAATTTCAAGCCATGAGAAACATAAAATTAAAAATCCAAATGTACGGTCTATTTCAAATGCACATACGTTCAAATTCCAGAAGACTCAATCAATATGGAAGTAGTTCAGTCATATCAGCATAAAACATTAAAGCATATAAATAATGTCTGAAAGTGAAGACAACAATGACCAAGAGTACACGAAGAAAAACATGAAAACAGAGAACCCAAAACAGTAGAGTAAAAAAGAGTATACCAAGAAAAACGTTGAGGCTGCATTTAAGTGAAGAGCTACAAACTGGTGGTTTTAAGAAATGGAAGCCATAATGAGAGGATGAAAAGACAATGAGGGACATTAGCATCGACAGGGTCACACTCTTATAGCAGTAGTTCTTCTCATGAAAAAAAAAAAAAAAAGCTCCCTGACTGAGAGATGACCAAGCCACTATAAAAATGGGTAGAGATTAAAGGAGGACAATATAAGGGAAGTGCAATACTTAAAGTGGCTTAGGCTGCAGAGAGGTTTTCAACCTTCACCTATTGGGGATGATGATAACTTAATAGTCAATGAGAAAAACGTCAAGGATCATTATGTAAATAATCACTTGTAACTTGTACTCATATGTCCCAATCAATTATTTACGTATTCCTTTTTGGACGTCCCAATCAATTCTTTACGTTTCTATGTTTGGAAAGTAACCCACAACTCATCTATATTATTTTAAATGTGGAACCCACTTTTACACTTCTTTATTTCCACTCACATCTCACACTCTTTTAATTCACTACCCCACATTTACATTCAATATTAATATAACACTACCAAACAAAACCATTCATTAAAAACCATGCAAAAAGCAAACGTAGGCATATCATCGGGACAGAGGGAGTAAGTACTAGTGAAAATGTATTCTGGATTACTTACCCCTGCAATCGTTTCTGGTACAGACATATTCCAAACAATAGATCTTTCAATTGGATTCGGTTTTATGCGGAATGAGATCCTTTTATCTTTAAACCTTGTCAGCAGAGGTCCTAAATTAAGAAAGGTAAAGGTTAGCTTCTATTTCTCACCAAATAAATCTATACTATTGTGTGCTCTATTCAGAGGGGTGGGGTAAGAAAAAGGAGCTCATATAAAATGAAAATGACCAAAACAACATACCTCCTATAGACGTTGACTCAAGCACTTTTGGATCAATTACAGCCACAATGGACTGAACTGCGAGTTTTCCATTTTCCCACTTTTTCCTTTCCCTTTCACGCTTTTTCATTTCTGCAGCTTCAGCCTTTGCTGCAGCTTTAAGCGATTTCTCTCGCTAATCAAGCATTGGCAAATAAAGCAAAACTCTTTACATTAGATGATTGGAGATAGTGCAACTTTTATTAGTTATATATAAGTACAACTGTACAAGTACTCTGAACACGTACAATGACTTACTTCTTTCTGTTGCTTTTTCTCTTCCTTCAAGCGCAGCTTCTCCTCCTTAGACTCTCCCTTTGCTCTCGTGGTTTTTGTTTTATTTTCCTTGTGGCTTCCAATACTATTACTATTCTGACCCGGCATCTGATTAATGGGCACTCTTGTTCCAGTTGCAGCTTTGTTATCACTCTGCACACATTTCCATATTAAAAAGAAGAATTACGCCATCTATAGACAGTTATAAAATGGCAAGAGAGTTGATATAGGTACCAGAACTTTTATCTAACGTTATAAAATATAGTTCAAAAAAGTCGTAAGTTTAAAGAAATACTAAGAGGTCCCACAAATATCTGCCCAAAAATTGGAACCACTACTGTCTAGTACCATCCATTTGCTGAAAGTGGTACAAAACTGTAAATGGTGAGATTATTTAGATACGAAGCATTGATGGTGGAAATCCTTTTCAAGGCACAAGCCAATGCTCTAATAGCTGCATTGCTTCCATCATAACATTACTCCATAACATTACCACTGGATTTTCTCTCCTTGTCAAAAATAATAAAGCTTTTCAGGAGTGACCATATGATTGTGTAATGCTTGACTTCTTTAAGTGTATAATAAAACTTCCAGGCATTAGAAGCTTCTAGGAATAACAAAACATTCACATCTCAGCTTCTTTTGATAAATTATGAAGGGGATAAATAAGATAGCAGCCATCAATGAAAGTAAAACAGGATGGTTTATACATTTCAATCATCATTCCATAAGAAGGTCCAGCAGTTCCCAGAAAATATATATGTATAATCTAGTTTCAGAGATAAACTTGAAAATTTTCCTAGAATAGGAACCTACTTGTGATGTCTCATCTCCCAATAAAATTGGATTAGAGCGGCCATGTAGTGTATGCGTGTTGTCTGCACTCTCCATAGACAAATCTGTCGGTATTGGAATTGGAGATTCTGCAAGTCAACTGTGAGCAACTAGAGATGCATTTTTGACAAAATTAGCATAAATGCATGTGTTAGACAGTTACCAGGGCTAAGAGAACATGATGACTCACTGCCGCCAGAGTCAAGTTCTAACTCCCTCATGTGCAGAGGAAAGTTTGTTCGACCACCCTTTGACATTCCAGATCCATCAATAGGTTCAGACTCATTATCGGAGTCCACACATATTATATTGGTCACTGAGAAGGAGGGAAATAACAATAAATGAATCAAACAACCATCCTAAACAACAGGAAAGGCATATATATGGCAAAGCTATATTGAGAAGAACTGCCACAAGATACAGGTAACAACATCCCCCTGTCAAAGGATCAATAAAATATACTCTCTGGGGAAGCTGATGGCATAGCTACAGCCCACTCATCAAATGCTTTACATTACAGTACATAAAAGAACTACTTTTACATCTGAAGTTTCTGATGTTGGCTTTCCAAAATCAAAGAAACCCCAGCCTGAGCAGATGTATAGACATGGTGGCCAAGATTGGATTCGTGATGGTGTATATTACAAATATAGAGTATTCTTTGCTGAACAGGATTAAGCAAGCACAAGCACAGTAAAAAGTGTAAGGGCATATGGAATTATTCCTCTTTTATAAATGCGACATATTTTTAGCCAGGGATAACATCTTAAATGAGCCCTAAAGATTAACGCACATGAAGCAGAAGACAGACAAAATCAAAGCTCATTTAGAAGCATGAAATGGCGACTTCATTTACTTATTGCTTCGTTTCGTTTCTTTCCCTTGCTAATTTTAACAATTTCCGGTGTAACTTCACGGAAAGAATAACTCTTACTTTACGGCCCATAAGTTGCACGACTCAGATATCACGACTCATTCAAGAAAGAGTTAACGGCATTTTCACAACATAATACCCAGAGTCTATAAGAAAATAAGTTAAACTAACCAGCAGACTTATGTTTTGAGCTCAATAAACGCTCAGTTCCAGATTGCGTGCCTCCACTGCAGTCTTTGACAGGTGACACTTGAGGTCTGAAAACCTCAACTATGGGTTCATCGGCAACTACAGGTTGCTCCCTACCTAAACGTTCGCCTGGAGAAACACACGGAAAGTCAGCCGCAAACTAAACCGGCATATTTCACAACAAGCACCATAGAGCCCAAACATCAAATAGCCAGGATAGCATCACCTAAATTAACAGCCATGTACTATCCAATACTAATATTCACATAGTAGATATCCTTCAAATTGGTCATAAGTTTACAACCCACTCACACACCCAACGCCAAGGTAAAAGTCAATGAGAATTTGCATGACATTACTACATTAGGAACAATAACAAAGTAAACATTCACCAACTTGAGTTCAATTAACAGGTCTATTATGATTATACCAGTAGAAATCCAAACACAAAAGTAAACATTCACATCCCAACCCCTCAGGCAGATTTAAACTTATGAACAGATAACTAAAAACAAAACAAACCATACTACTAGACAGTAATTACCGGAAACTGTTTACTCACCAGAAGTCGAAAATTTCCTAGTAGACGATTTATCTATTGGAGCATCATAAACCGGAGTGTCTGCAACGAACTTAGGAATAGAAGATGATGCCAATCCTGAGGAGTACGGACGTTTGGCCGCATCCGTTACCGGCGTCTCAGCTACGAAGGAAGGAGTAGAGGACGGTCCAGGTATGGTGGAAAGCAATTGTTCGTCATCTGGCGGCGTATCGTCGTCGATTTGAAATACGGTATGATTGGTAGGGTTTGGAAAGGCATTTGTTCTCGGCTTCTTCTTAGAATTGGGGAAAAGCGGCGGAGTAGTGAGGTCGACGGCGTCAGTGTGGGGAAGTCGTCGGCGGAGGGGCTTCGGATCGGAATCGGAGTCTGAATCGGAGAGAATATCGACGGTGATTTGCCGCGACATTTCGCCACGGATCGTTTGAAACTCACTGAAACAGTTGAACTTGAAGCTTCCGGAATAAGTTTCTTTCCTTTTGCGCGCGATGATAATTTCAGATTATGCTGCGTTTGGTTGCGCACTTTGTCCATTATTATCATGATTATAAAAGGATTTACTCCCCCATCCTCTCTAAAATTTCAATAAAATTTAAAAAATAATTATATCTAATCTCTCATTTTGTACGATTTGCTATATTCAGGAGGTCAAAGTTATTAAATCAATTTGACCCGACTAAAATTTACTCCTTATATAGAAAGGGAAATGAAACGCTTACATAGGCATCCTTAGGAAACTTATACTAGTAGTAAGCCATGTTGCCAAACTAAGTACCAGAGATTGCTATTTTCACAAGAAATCTCGCGGGATTTCTTAAAGTAAAGGAATAGGGGTGTATCTAATGAGTAGTAGGAAGGGGGCTTAGAATTGGAGATACCATTCTGGTACAAAATTTCATATAAAAGGGGGAGCGGAATTATAGCGTTGATAGGCGTATTAATTTACATTCTACTACCTTTTAAGATAGTCACTAAACAACTAGGTCTCGAATGTTCTAAAAAATTACTGAGTGACATATTTCAATTTAGATTTTCTTTTGTTAAAATGACTTATATACCCCCTCCATTTATTAGGATAAGACATTTTATTAATAAATATAAGTTTCTTCTTATTACACATTAACCCAAATGTTTTGTATTTTACATAAATATTTCTTTTATCTTTTCTTTATTCCGTCAATTTTACAACTGCATAGGTTTTTTTAGTCAAACGGTCAAATTGTCCATACATTTGTAATATATTATTATAAAGTTCGTCTCACAACTTGTGCGATGATATAATCATTACCAAACCAACTGCAGATGATCAAGTTATAAAATCCCAAACAAATGTGAAAAGTATACGTTGTTGAACTCAATTTCAACAAAAAAAATTCAATATATTGGAGCTTCCACCCAAACAGCCTTAGAACACTTTTTATGGAGGCTACAAAAGGGCTTAATTGGAGTAAAAATCTCAAATTAAGCCCCAAATAGCCTCAAGGGGGGCTATAAAGGGGCTACTAATTAGTAGCTCCAATTTAAGCCCCAAATATGGAACTTTCACAAAGAAAAAACAACTACATTTGGGATAATTAATGTGGGTCTCATAAAAAAAAAAGTTTAAATTAAGCCTTCAAACCATTTGAAAGTTGAAACTTCACTTGGAAGAGACTTTTTTGGGGCTTATATGTTAAAAGCCCCTTAATTAAGCCCCAACCATAAGGAGTGCTCTTAGTATGTTTGGTTGAGGGTTCTTAATGCAATGTCAAAGTTGTAATATATGGACAGTCAGCACCAAAATGAGTAATTTTGGACCAAAATACAATTGTTGAACTAAGATAGTTATTTTTTATAGCAGGGCCAAAAAATGTCCTAAAAAATTATTTTTTTCTTCTTTATTTAATATTTGTAAAATCTCTACTATCACACACACTCTCATGCCCATTATATCGCCAAAATCGTCACTATCACTACTTGCATGTCAATTAAACACTAACAAAAATTATTAATTCCAAGAGAGTACAAGTCAGTTTCATCTATTTTATTTTTACTACGTCATCCACTCTAATCACCCTAATCCTTTTCTAACTGTGCACAAGTCTTTTCTTAATTTGAACATTTGAGCTAATCATCCGATGTTGAAACGCCCGACATAAGATAAACCAGTCACGTGAGGGACAAGGTGATATGGTTTCCCAGCAGAAAGCTACCTCAAGGATTTAACATGTTACATGACAAGTTTTCTACTTCTACGTACCTTGATTTTAAGACACATGCACATGATGGATAATGACATGCATTATATATGTGTACGTACTTAATTTGCTTGTCTACCCAAAATTAATGTTGTGTTTATCTTTCATCAACATTCTCTTTAAAGTTGAGAAGAATAAGACCAAAACAAGATCACGCATATATTTTGGGTCGGTCAACACATTTGAGGACCTCTGCAGAGACGATCAGGTTACACATTTTTGGAGACACAAGAGCCCACTGAACCGAGGAATTTGGTGCCAGCTTCATTATTTTTCTCCTATCCGACGAACCCATTAATTAACGAGGGGTATACCATATAGGAGGCCATTCAATTAAAAATTTAATATGTGGTGGACTTTGTATCCAAGTAGATTCAAACCCAGCTAGAGACATGAGTTAGATATCTCTCACACGCAATGTTTAAATTATAATTCTTCCAAAAGTTCGAATTTATAAAAAAAAAAATAGAATTAATCCAATAATATTATCTAACCATATATCAAAATAAAACGTAAGATCATCGACAATGAGTACAGCTGAAAACTAAGATTGATGTAGATGACTCGAACAGATGGGCCTTAGGGTGAAATTATTGAACAGTGACTAGAGAATTTGTAACATCCATTATCATGAGGCATGCATTATGTGACCAAAATTAATCATTGCCTATATATATATATAAGTATATAACCTGCTACACCAAGTATAAACTTTCACCTCCAAAATTCTCCAAGTATAATCTTCGAGTCTCTCCTCATCAATCGACAATCAATATAATATTCTTGATATGGCTTGTTCACAAATTTTAAAGCCTCTTGTTCTCCTGACATTTCTATTATTGGCTTTCACTACTCAAGGTATGTAATTCTAATTAATTAATTATTGTAATGTGTTATGTATTCTATTCTATTTTGGAAAAGAAAAAAAGGATGGTTTAGGGTTTGTAAGCTGCTTATAAATTTTCTTTCTCGGACACAGGAAGATACCTAGGCATGGAGACTGATGATCATCATGCACCTTCACCTACAATTACAAAAGGGAAGGATATGGTGCTTGCAAAAGAAGACATGGTTAGATTCCCGGATACACTGGACTATACGGCGCCACAGAAGAAATCTCCGATACATAATTAGCTAGGTGATGCACTAGTGGAAAACATATATACATGATCAATCATACACTTGAAATATAGGACAGTTTATACAAGATCGATCGAGTCCATGGAAAGATATCCCAGCACGGTTAGTGATTATAGGATAAGTTTATATGTACATATAAAGTGAGAGCGATTCGGTAGATCATACGTACTGTGTATCAAATTGATCTGTTACATGTAATTTTTTCGTTTTCTTGGACAGGCATAAAAATTGATCTGAGAAACTTTGCATGTATAAAGTATATAATCGGAATCATGATCTGCTCCATTTCCTCCGACATAAAATTAGAAGAACATATAATTACTTAGGTACGTACTGAGCTTTATGAATTCAATTCAATTATCTCGCAGACAAAATAAAATACGGACCGTGACAAGATCCTGACGGCTGAAATGGATAAAATGAAGAAAAAGTGAAACGGGAGTACAATATTACAAATATTATTTGGACATATTGTTTAAATAACAAAATTATATTGTCCTGGTATATATTGTTCTGACATGCGCATGTCACTTGCTTGAGTCACACAAAAAGTAGGGTTGTAGTCGAATGTACATTTACGGTGGTTATTTAAGTTATAACTGACCGGGTATGTAAATCAAATCATTAATCGTAGTGGGTTGAATATTTTTCTCCTAACCGTCGCGGATCGGTTGACTATTAAGGCGGCTGCATCGTGGGCGGATTGACGGTTAAAACAAAAACATATAAACTTTAATACAAATATATATATGACATTTCAAAAAACAAATATATGACATTTAAATATTTAAATAGAGATTAACATAACTGTTATACATCAATCCATTAATCAGTTCATTGTCCTGTACATCAGTGTGGTGAATGCTTACCATAAAACCTTCACCGTCAATCAACTAAGCATTTAAATCATCTTTTGAAGATTACAAATCACCACAAAACTCTGGAAATGCAATAAGTTTTTAACATTAAAAAAAAAGATGCTAAAAGAAATAGATAGGGAATAAAGCAAAAGATGGAGAGGCCAGGAAAAAAGAGAGAAATAAAAAATATACATTAATTTAATATTGGGCGGTTGTGAGAATGAATATCAACTCACTTATGAGTCAGCTTATCAGCTGCCTTATCAGCTTAGATTATCAGCTACCAACTAGCTTATCTGCTCCAACTAGTTTTGCTAAACAGAACCTAAATGAAAAGAAACCCTATTGAATACACAAATTTAGTAAATCTTGTAATTTTATTACCAATTCAAATTTTCCATCTTATAACAAATCTTAATTGAATACACAGATTTGCTTTCTTTTCGACTTTCCATCCATAAAGATGCTCGTGTAGTGTTGCGTTAACACTGGAATCGCAAGATTCGCAAAACTTTCTCTTGGAAAGACATTTCGTATTTATCCAAGTTGTGTTTCCTGTATTTTCTTTTCATAGCTTGACGTGAAATCTATGAGTCATGCCTACATTGTACTATATTCTATCTATTAGTGCATAAAATGAATACATATGTTCATTATATTTAATACAGTATAGGATATTTTTTTCTCAATTTCTTTTATTAAATTTATTTTAAGATGTTATGGTTTAAACTTTTTCGAACATACCAAATCTACTTCCAAAATATACGCACACACTTTTGATACATCTAGTTCCACTGGGACACATGATAAGGTTGAAGCTCCATTCCTTGCCAGTTTTCTTTACTCAACTTAGAGCTATATGCCATTTGTGGTGCTAGACTGCTAGTATGCTATGTGGGAAAATGTACTTTATTCTTGGGGTTGATAGATATTTCTATAAGCATTTTGAGGAGACATACGTGACAAGCTTTGGTATATAAAGAAACTAAACAAATTAAGATCGAGATATTTATTATTTCACAAAACGGGACTTTACCATGACGATTGTACAATACATTGTTACTTAGCGTTAGATTTGTACACAAACGGAATTCATTCAAATGATACCATTGTTCAAAGATCATAATTTGAGTGACTTGTCACGATATAAAATAAGAACTATGGTACGATCATGACAGTTAGAATGCACTAAGATGAACAAAAAGTATAATGAAAGTTACAATTTAAATATAATATGATCTATAATCAAATAATAAAATATTATTTATCTTGATATATTATTTTTGGATCTTGAGCAAGTCACTTGAGCCACATGGAGAAAATGAAATCAACAACCTTGCAAAAGGCATTGATTTGTGCATGGCGACTTGGATGCTTGAAAATCTGCACAAAAATGATCATCTATAATTTGAGAACCAATTGAAAATTAGAAAAATATTACAAAAAAAACAAATCTCAATCGGATACACAAATTCAGTAAATATTTTGATTTTGTTACCAATTAAAACTTTCCATCTCG
Organism: Plantago ovata; assembly: GCA_028274465.1. NCBI lineage: Eukaryota > Viridiplantae > Streptophyta > Magnoliopsida > Lamiales > Plantaginaceae > Plantago > Plantago ovata. The sequence continues at coordinate 8,146,032 of CM051456.1, read as the reverse complement.
TCGTTCTCTATTTTCAACTTTCCACCCATAAAGACACTCATGTAGTGCTGCATTAACCACTGGAATCGCAAGATTCGCAACATTTTTCTCTTGGATAGACGTTTTGTATTTATCCAGGTCGTGTTTCTAGCATTATCCTTACTTAGCTTGATGCGAAATCTATGAGTCATGCCTACATTGAACTGTATTCTATAAATTAGTGCATAAAATGAATGTCCATCATATTTAATACAATGTAGGAACTATTTTAAATTTATAATATTAAATTTTTTTAAGACATGATTAAACTTTTTGGAGAACATACCAGATCCGCTTCCAAAATATATTCATGATCATGACCAAATAACTTGAAAAGTCGAAAGAAAACCTCATCCTTCGTGGCCACAAGCCTTGATGTTCTTAAGCGGCGAGTGGTGTTTGTTTTTTCCAGTTATTGATCATATAAGTGAATAATATAAGTATTTGAACATTTCTAAATGATACAAATAATCTTTAACCACGTATTTACATGGTTATCATAGGGTTTAGATAGATACCTTTGATACATCTAGTTCGATCGGGACATCATAGAGTTGGAGCTCCATTCCTTGAGGAGACATACGTGACAAGCTTCGATATATAAATAAACTAAACAAATTAAGATATGACATGCACTTTTTATTTCTCATTTGGTGGATGGGAGGATTAAAGTAGTCAAATTAAAATGTCCTATTGAGATATTCAAATATTTACTTAATGTATAATTCAGTTACAAATGTCATTGAACATTTCTCCTAAATATGACATATAATTGTGCAATATTTGCGCATAAAATGGATATTCCCCCCTAAATCGAAAAAGAAGCATCATGTGTCAAGAAAGAAAAAAAATGGTATGTGGGTTTTTAATCTGTTGAGAACTTTTCCACAAAAGCAAGTTATATTATGGTGGAAATTGGCATTATTTCAATTACCTATTCCTTCTAGCAGTAATTACTTAGTTGTCATAACTTAACAATTATATTCCATCATAATCAAGCATCTTTAATTTTATGGAGTCTTAGTCATATGATACACATATATATTTTTTGATTACGTAATTATCCTATTTTATAAGGAGTCTTTAGACTCCAATACTGTAATATTATATATAAATATCTTATGTTTATAAAATTATCCTATATTAGTTTCTTGCTAGATTATTCATATATGTAGATTAATTGGCTCGTATACAAAGGAAAAATTCATTATACGGTTAACTCTTTATTTAATGACATGTCATCATAGGTTATATATGGGTTATGTATTGTTACGAGAGTAACATTATTGAATGTCCTATGTAAATCACAATAAATACCAAAAAAAAAAAAACAACAAATCACAATATGTTATCGATTTAGATATTTATTATTTCACAAAACGGGATTTTACCATGACGATTGTACAATACATGCATTGTTATTTAGCGTTAGATTTGTACGTAAACGGAATTCATTCAAATGACACCATTGTTTAAAGATCATAATTTGAGTGACTTGGCACAATATAAAATAAGAACTATGGTAGGATCATGGCAGTTGGAATGCCCTAAGATGAACAAAAAGTAAAATGAAAGTTACAATTCAAATATAATTTGATCTATAATCAAATAATAAAATATATATTGTTTCTCTTGATATATTATTTTTTATCTTGAGCAAGTCATTTGAGTCACATGGAGAAAATGAAATCAACAACCTTGCAAAAGGCATTGATTTGTGCACGACGACTTGGATGCTTGAAAATCTGCACAAAAAGGATCATCTATAATTTGAGAACCAATTGAAATATAGAAAAATGTTACAGAAAAAACAAATCTCAATCGAATACACAAATCTAGTAACTATTTTTATTTTATTACCAATTCAAACTTCCCATCTCGTCGTTCCCTCTTTTCGACTTTCCATCCATAAAGACGCTCTTGCAGTGTTGCGTTAACCACTGGAATCGCAATAGTCCCAACATGTTTCCTCTTGGGTAGACGTTTTGTATTTATCCATGTCGTATTTCCACCACTATCCTTACATAGCTTGATGTGAAATCTATGAGTCATGCCTACATTGAACTGTATTCTATATATTAGTGCATAAAATGAATGTCCATTATATTTAATACAATGTAGGAACTATTTTCAATTTATAATATTAAATTTATTTTAAGATGTCATGATTAAACTTTTCGGAGAACATACCAGATCCGCTTCCAATATATATTCATGCTCATGACCAAATAACTTGAAAAGTCGAAAGAAAACCTCCTCCTTCGTGGCCACAAGCCTTGATGTTCTCAAGCGGCGAGTGGTGTTTGTATTTTCCAGTTCTTCCTATAAGTGAAAAATATATGTATTTGAATATTTGTAAACAACCTTTAACCATGTATTTACATGGTTATCATAGGGTTTAGATAGATACCTGTGATACATCTACTTCAATCGGGACATCATAGAGTTGGAGCTCCATTCCTTGCAAGTTTTCCTCATTGAACTGGGAGCTAGATGCCATTTGTCGTTCTAGTATGTGATGTGGGAAAATGTGATTTGTTCTTGGTAGTGGATAAATATTTCTATAAGCACTTTGTGGAGAGACATAAATGAGAAGCTTTGGTATTTATACAACTCAACACAGATATAAGATGCATTTTTTGTTTACTCATTTGTTGGATTGGAGTATTAAAGTAGTCAAACTAAAATGTCCTTTTTGAGATATTCAAGTATTTACTTAATATGTAATTCGGTTACAAATGCCACGATATATCCAGAGCACAAATCTTAGTGCCAGAGCAACTGCATCTTCACAAAAGGTAATAATGAAGATTGTGTTTCTACTTTCCTATAATACTATGAGTCGTAATTAATTATTTATTAATTACTCAAGTTTAGTATTTCACCAAAATAAATATGTTAACATTGATTTTTTTATGTATATATGTAATTATATCAATTTCATTTTTACAATTCTAAATCAAAAACTTGCTAATAAATAATTAATAAATTTTATTTGTACATATATAGCTTAGGTTTTTTTTTTTTTTATCTATATAGATATAAAATGAAAAATGAGTACAATATATCAAAAGAAGAAAAAACATGAACAATAAAAATAAATCAGAGAATAACTTGATTCAAAATTATTAGAAAGAAGAATCTAACTTATTAAAATTAGAAAGCAAAAAAAGAAAGAAAGAAAGAAACTAATAACTTGATTCAATGTTAATATATTTATTTTGGTTAATACATTTATTTTGGCGAAATACTAAGATTTTGGTATAATAAATAATCAATTAGGAATCATATTATTATAGGAAAGTAGGAACACAATCTTCATTATTACCTTTTATGAAAATGTAATTGCTCTAGAACTGAGATTTGTAGCCTTCTCTTAAATATGACATATAGTTGTGCAATATTTGCGCATAAAAAGGACTATTTTCCCTACAAATAAAAGTAACATCATGTGTCAAAGAAAATAAAAATATGCTCTATGAGTTTTTAATTTTTTAGAACTTTAATTTGTGAGAACTTTATAATTACACTCCATCATAATCAAACATCTTGAATTTTTATGGATTCTTAGTAATATGATATACATATAGTATATATGTATTTTGATTATCCTAGGCAAGTTTGTTGCTCATGTATGCATATATATAGATTAATTATATGTCAATTAGCTCGTATACAAACCCATTTCATCGTACAATCAACTCAAAATTAAATTGCGATAGACTATCCCGGGGCTATGTAGTTTATGAAATCATACACAATATTTATTGTATGCTGTATGTAACTTAACATGTCAATGATCCAAAAATTGTAATAGGTTATATTTTGGCCGCTACACGTTGTTATATGGTATTAGATTCACATGCAAACAAAATCTTTTCAACTGCAACATTATAGGTGACTCAAAACTTGTGACAACGTGAATCAAGAACTATGGTAAAATCGTCAAAATTGAAATGCGATAAATGGAGAAATAAGTACAACGAATGTACATTGTAATAATTATTTGGATATGTTGGTAAATAAGGAAGTCCTACGTCTTATTTTGATCATGAACAATTCACTTGAATCACATGAAGATAATGAAACCAACAACCTTACGAAAATACCTCATATGGGCATTGCGACCCCGATATTTGAAAAATTGCACATGAGCTATTGATATAATTTGAGAATTAATTGAGAAATTAACAAAAATGTTACAATAGATCTAGTTTTGAGCGTACAGATTTAGCAAGTCGCCCTTCCCGACGTTCTCTATTTTTGACTTTCCATCCATACATACACTTTTGCAGCATTGCAGCATTGCCCTGCCCATTAGAACTAAACATGGTGTATGTGATACAGAAGGTTCTCTACGGAATTTGTGTTTCCAACACTATATCCTTCAATCCCATACAAAGATATGGAATTTACCAAACATGACTAACATTGAACTGTATTCTAATCTATGAGGTGGTTAAGTGAATACATTCATGCAATGGACTTATCCTTCAATCCTATTACAAAAATATCATGGCCGTAGGATTTAAGAAACAAGGCAAAATATGATATACTAAGAGACTAAGAGTATGTATCATGGCTGTATTTTAAATTTATATCATATTTCTTTAAGAGACTAAGAGTATGTATTATATCCATAAATAGGTTGGTAAGGATGATTTCATACAGACACTAATTTGTAATTATTCCAATATATAAATCACAAAACTCTAATCCTACAAAAAAAGTCTCAAGAATCATCGATTCTCTCATAAAACAACATTGTGGCATTGGCACCCAAAACATCTTTCTCCGAGACACTATGCACTTGAGAATCAGAAATGAAAAACCATTGCTCAACCGCGGACTCCAATAGAGCAGCTGGATCTTCATCGCCTATCTTGACCTTCACTCTTTTGTAAACCGTGTAATGCCCACCTCCTCCGCTACCAAAGTGCTCCACAACAGAAATAAGACGGTATCTTTGATGTTGAAATGCTGCTGGGGAGGATATAACATCCATCTGCAACTAGAGCAAACAGAAAACAAATTAACATAATATGCCTTGTAGGCTTGTACATCCATGTAGAGGAGCAATGTTTAGAAATGCAACTATGGAATTTAGGTAGCATTACTCCTATCGAGTAATATCAACTTGAAAAAGTAAATAGTGTTGGAATGTCGCATGAGAGTAGGAGATTGGTTGAGGAGTATAGAAGAAGCTAACATTGTCATCAGCAGGTTGTCTGGAGTTCTGCAAGTTTCTATTAGCTGTAGATTCCTTCTCGGAGAGACCATTGCTGTTAACATTGACAGTTCTTTTCTGAGGCTTAATTATCTCTGTTTCTGTGGACATGCTAACACCTGCAAGGACTTTGTGATTAAGCATCTTTCGGTGTAACAGATGAGGGGAGTATCTTCTGTTTAATTGTGCAGCTTGTGAATTTGACTCCAAATCTTTTATTACTATTTTGGTATTCATGAATGAAGACAAATCCAAGATAGAAGGGTAAGCAATATGGCCCTGAAAAGATAAAAATAAAACAAACTTAGTTATTATACTATCAACCATTGAAAAGATATGGCATATGAATCCAGCATTCAGCTTGTGTGTTAAAACAAGTTATATGAAGCGCATTGTGTAAGTGAAGGCAGAGAATCTGAAGCAATATCAAAATTAACAGCCGAGAGGAATGTACCTGAAGTTTTGTTGATTGTCCAAACATGTTATATGAAGCGCGCTGTAAATGAAAGCAAAAGATCTGCAGTGAAGAATTATTGTTTAAGAAACCTTAAGAGGAAAACTTTAGGTCAAAATAAGCTGCCAAGTTGATTTAAGCAATAAAATGCCACTATCACTTGGCAATTGGCATTATCCAGAGAATTTTTTTAATGCACAAAGCATGAGAAATCAAAAAATAGCACCAGGGCAATTTTCCTCCTTTATTCAACCTAGCAGGACATAGGTTTCATTCACCTTCGAGGAGGCGGCAGAAAGGAAAAATGGAACTTGCAACCATATATCGAACAAATCTTAAGTCCTTGACCAACACAGCTAAAGCGATATCAGCCTAAGTTTGTATTCTCACATAGTCACATTATCGCCTTTTCTGTAGCATTGGTTTGAGATTTGCCATGACATCTCCAAATGTTTAAATCAGGGAAAACAGTAAACCATGTCCAAATATAAAATAAAAATAAAATAAAATCAGTATTTAAAAGGGACACAGTTTAGTATATACACTGAAAGGGAGCCTTTTCCCTAATTTTTCACGAAAGAATCCACTATTACAGTATAGACAATTAGTCCCCAAAAGGAGACACCAAAATGTCATGGATTTTGGTGTGAAAGGACAGGGTTTTAGCTAGTTGCAGATCATATATATTGGGTTCTGAATTGAAAATTCACAAGTCCGTGAACAGGATTATCTGAGTCCCAATCCATGGTTCAACTAATTTGAACAATGTGCCAATAAACCACCTTTTAAGGCGCAGCATATATTTCATTGCACAATGTGGTAAGGTTACATTCTCACAGCAAGAAGTCACGTAACAAATCTATACAGCGTAAAGAATTCATCCATACCTTAGGACTTCTAGCAATACTCAGTTGCTTGAAAGCACGACAAAAACTATTTGACCAAGGAAATGCTTCAAGAGATGGTAGAGTTTTGCAGTCACAAGAATCATTCTTATTACATCGTCTTAGTTTTTCAATATCAGTCTGCATGAAGCAACCCCAGAAGTATGAGCTAGCTGACAGATTAGACCAAAGTTGTGGAAGACAAATGCAAAATTAAAAATTACCTTATCTTCCAAGAATTTAGAAACATATTCTATTGCAGTATTATGCCAGCAGTTGCTACAGCAATAGTTCTTAAGATGTTCCGCCACAAAAAAATGCCTAAGGCAATCCTCCAAGGTGCATCCAGCCATCTAAACATTTACACTGGACTACATTAATATGACATTAAAATCACATACAAAGGACTAGTAGTCAATGACTGACTGAAACTTGTATCAACTTACAATAGCACCATCACTGCTGATCGGAGGCGACAAGTGCAAAGTGTGAAAAAGTTCAAAATCTAGAGAGATCTGTTGAAGTAGTAAAACAAACATGTTAGTCGAGCAAAATGGAGAAGCTTGATGACTGAGCCTAAAATTTAAAAAATAAATTTTAAATTTTCAAAACAAAAATATAATTCATGTTTGCTCCACAAATTGTATCTTTATTTTAATCATGCAACCAAACAAAGCAATTTTCAATAAGATCACAAGCCACAATCTGATTTTTGTTGCCATATAACATAAAGTTGATCATTCAGATATGATAAATTCTCTCAATTGCGCTAAAAAGTGTATATGATTAGCTTGGATTTTAGAAGTGGTAAATATTAGAGGAAGCACGTAATTAAAAGAACTGAAAGTACGGTAAGTTGCAAACTTTTTTACTTTTTAATGTTTAGAGGAAAAGTCAGATTCTGCCTTATTTAAGCTTAATTCTAGAGAAGCAACACCAGAAGTTTTACTTTACCAGAATCCATTATTTCGTCAGAGATAAGTTATAACTAGTTGCAAACACCCTCTAGACCACATAATAAAGCTACAAAAACTCTTAAGATACAAAACAAAATTCTTAGTAATACCAGTCAACCTGAAACGAGCAGCTTTTACACATTAATATGCTACCGAGAATCCCATCAAGAGGACCAAGGAACATACGTCTCCATCTTCGTGGATCACTTTCCTCTTTGCTGCTCTTTGTGGTAACAATCCTACCATATCGACTTGAAAGTGAATCTGCTAGGTGGCTTCCCTCGGGGACAAATTGTTCTGCTATTTCTTCTCTTAATGAAGACAGGAGATGATAAAATGCTTCCTCTGCATCCTAGACTCAAAACAAAGAAAGTTATGTACTACACTTACTTACATAATATAGATGTAAAGTGCTGATCCAAATGCACCTGCTGCTGTGTGAGATTGAATTTCGGAATGTAGTGATCCATCGCGAGCATCACTTTCCGGGGACTCAGTACAGTCCTCCTATGCCGTACAGTACATAGTTCTATAAGACAAGATGATTATTCAGATTAACCATTGCCCATTGATAGAAAGAAAAAGAAAAACTGCGAATAAGCTTGCCAGAACAAAGAATGGAAAGAGTTACTTTTAGTCGAACACAGAATTGCATAACAAATAAAATTTCATCTTTTCCAAAGAAGAATGGTCTAACTAAACCCATGATGTTCAAGCCTGTACAATCCACTGGATTAAGATTGCATTAACATGAAATTACACGGTGATCTTCTAGTGAGAGTTTCACAATGTTAGAAGATTAAGCAACAATTCCCAATCTGTTAATCACTTATGAGATGCCGAGATATATGGTCACAAACCACTACAATTAATGCAAAACTGAGTGTTTCCTAAATAAACGGCAACACTACGAACGGTACATTGACATCCTAATACCAAATTTCCATAAGCAACATAACTAATGAGGAAAGTTGAACCCCTTTGAATATAATATTACTCAAGTAATACAACCTAAATACAAGAAATGTTATGGCTCATTGGAGTATAAGGCTAATGAACACCCATATATCCAAAAGTTCAACTACTCCAATCCGGCATGTATATATATATCCAATAAACATTTATAGTAGTAACATTAACAAGCAAGACCGATGCATTATAATCGTCACGTCGAATAATTTCGAATGGACAACCAAACTCAAAGTATTAGAGACATTTAAAGTATAAAGCTAACAACCTTCCACAAGTGATTTCAAGGAACTAACAAGCGGTAAATTCTCTTCTCCTTCAACTGGCAATGATCCATATTCCTCCACTAAATCCACCAGATACTTCCGAAAACCGGTACCACTCGAAAGAGCCTATAACCATATTAATCTTAGCCAATCAAAAAAAGCACATGAATCATAATTGAACTCAACACAAGTAATTGCATAGCCGAACCTGCAGAATGACATTCAAGAAGCAATTGTTTCCGAGGTTTTCCAATCCAGGGACGGCCCAGAGCTTGGAAGCAGCTAGTTGTCGGTCGGATAAATTCAAATCTAGAACTTCTCGAAATTTGACAATCAAGATTACACCCACAGTACCTACTACGCCAAAAGAGACGATTACGGCTTTGTGGCCTGAGTAGAAACTCCAGCTTGCTTTAGAACCATGGAAGAGTTTGTGAAGAGGGTAATTGAGTTTTATGCTTGGGAGGATTTTCATTCGATCAAGAGTGCAGAACAGGGGTTTGTTTGATTGTTGGGTTTACAGCGATGAAGAAATATAAAAAGAACTCAAGAGGCAAAAAGGAAAGAAAAAAAAAAAAAAAACTCGGCGAAGTAGTGTGAGCTGCTGCAGAGTTCAGGAGGTGAAGTGTTATCGCCCGGTTTAACAAAACCTTGGTTCGGCCGCTTTGATCGTAAAAATCCTTGGTTCGACGACTTAGATACATTTAATCGATATGATCATGTTGATTAGGTGCGACAAAGTATCCTTTCGTTATAAAATTCATCGCAATAGTTATCATCTTCAAATCAATGAGCACTATCATCTTTGAGACACGTACTACAAGCACACGAAATTTGAATTTGAAACAGATAAATTAAGGACGTCGCATATGATTCGTTGTCTTGTTAACCCGATGGCAAGTCAACGTAATTATGTGGTCACTTTTCTTAATATTCAGACAAATTGAGGGCAAGGTGGATCGAACTTAAAAGCTTAGTCCAAAAAGGGTTCAAAAAGGGTGTGGAGATGCAATTTTCCCAAGTATGGGCGTTGGTAGTAATTAAATCGAGAAATAATTGATGGCTAAGTGCAAGAGTAGGATTGATCAGCACAACAAGAAGTAGAGAAGCAAACAAGATTGTTTGCGAAAGAAGGCAACAAGAATTAGAGTAATGATCAAACTTTCCCTTATTGTGTTTCCCCTAAAGGTACCGATTGGTTTCTCATTTATACATGTAAAGGGCTTATTTTGGGCATTGACCACGTCCAATACGTGCGATTGATTATACTGGGATCACTGTGTTGCGAAATCTGGGCTCCTCCCCCCCCCCCTTTCTTTTTCTTTTTTTTACTGACATGTAGTCCAGTCCATATGTGAGATGCATTTTGGATCCACGACCATATGCCCTTAGGTATTGATTGGTTTTGTTGCATGGTGCAATACAGTCAAACCTCCAAAATCACATGTTGAGTTGCCCGGAAGTTAACACATTTATTTTTAGGGGGGGTTGACCACAAAAAAGTTGTAAAAAAATGTGTTTGGTTGTTTTTATGCACAACAGTTGCAACATGCATTTGATACCCATACATGTGTTTTTGGGCATGTGAAGCGTTGCAGGGCATGAGGTTGTGGATTCATATCACTTTCCACGCATGCATTGGAGTACATATCAGAAAAAAAAGAACGGGCAGCTCATATTCTGCATTACATGTCGGCCCAACACAACCAAGCGCATGGATTGGGGCTGCTCAACTTTTACATGTATGGAACCAAAACCAATCGATACCTTATTTGAGATACAGGCCCATTTGTGTTTCTAATGCATGTCGCTCTTGTTGGGCCTAAAATTAACCGAACACATGCATTTTGCAACCTTTTCTCGTCAAACCCCAAAAACATGCATGTATTCCCTTTTGAGCAGCGACACACATGGAATTTTAAGTTTGACTGTATGTTGTCGTGCATAAAAACCAATCGATACCAAAGTATTCTATAATGAATGGAACTCGTGTTCTTGTAGGTTGGTTTCTAGTGTAATTATGGACAAGTACAACATCTCTACTGGACTTGTAACGAACCACGGATCATCGGTTGATGTTCCTATTATTTCCAAATGAATTTTTTAGTAAAAAAAGAATTGATGGAAACCTAATGGGCCCAACACACTTTCACCACCCTTGGGTCATGGACGAAGTAAGAAGCCCATCTTGTGAGATCTTGTTACAAGTCTTCTCTTCCAGGCATTTCGTCCCCTCCGTGTATATATTCCGCCTAAACCCAAAACCCTAACCATCAAAATCAAATTATCTTATCTTTCTCATCTTCCTCAGCTCACAGAGTACCCTTTTAACATCAAATTTTCTTCTGTATTTCTGCTTCTGTATTCATTTTTCTATTATACTATGTTCGATCGATGATGACAGATCTTAAGGCCTGTTTCTCAAAACATTCGCAGAGGCCGCCTAAGAACTTTCGCCCCGCCAGGCTTGAGAGTTTATGCTGCTTAATCCTTCCTTGGATGTCTGAGATCTATACTTACTTTATTTGATTTCATAATTTTTTTAATTTTTTTGAATGAAAGGGGAGAATTTACATAGTCTGCCATTCTCGCTATGAGAAATCAGGTTGGCTGGAATGAGGTATTTTTTCCCCAAATTGATTTCTAACGAAATCCATCCCTCACTTTGTCATCAAGTACCTTTCGATGTATTGCTGGCCATTAATGGATGGAAGATTAAGATTATTCTCTTCATATTTATATTTAGTATTTGTGATTGCGTGATTGGTAAATTGTTGTGTAAAATGTGTGTTGATGATGATGATTTAAAAGTCGGCTTGTTTCTCAGAGACATTCGCAGTGGCCGCCTGAAACTTTCGCCTTTCGCCGGGCTTGAGAGTTTATGCAGCTTCATCCTTCCTTGGATGTCTGAGACACACACAAACCACAACATGAAATAAATTTATCTGTATTTGACTTCGAGTTTATTTCCAAATGGTGAAGTAAGAAATTAGATCGATGGAAATTTTGAAAATTATGATTTTGATTTACAAATTCTTACGTATAAATCTTCCTCTAATGCTATACTCACGGTATATTTAAAGTTTTAAAGCCGGATACCTTTACATTAATGTCAATCGAAGCCTATTAATGAATTGGAAAGCACCCAATTTTCAGCTTTTGAAATTGCTGTCTCAAATTGAATTATAACACCCATTTTAACCTCTTCATGATCATGATTTAACATAATTTAGTAGTTTGAAATGAGAAGGTATCCAACTTGATAACTTTAAAAGGGAAAATGAACTGTGATCACCGTCTTCAAACACGAAAATTTTGGGAGAAATTCCTCTCACTTGATGTCCTGGTACAGTTTGTTTGACAGGGTTCATAAACATCCTTATTATCCGATACTCAAAATTATGGGTTGGTTTAGAACATTGTGACTCCAATCCAAAATGGGCATTTTAACCATGAGCCACTTTTGTTTTATTTTTTTTTAAATGTTTTTTTAATTGTAAATGTACTTAATGTTTATTAAGCTTTAATGCTTTTTTAATGTTTATCCAATAACATGGATAAATTTAACACTTTATTGTTTGAAATTTATGTTCCATCTGAAATTAATCCGGATCATATTTTCAAAAAAGTAAAATTATGTTTTTAAATCAACATATAATGAGTATTACTATTATCTGATAATATTTTTTTATGTCACATGCATTTTAAAATAAATAACAAAGGAAAGTATTAAATTTAAGATGGAATGGGATAGTATAAAGCATTATTAAACCTAAAAATGAAAGAAAAAATAAAAGAATGTTTAATGAAAGAAAAAAGAAAAAATATTTAGAGTGGAACACTTGTCACACTCCAATTTGACTGATTTGGGTTGGTGATGTGATCAAAACATCAACCCAAATGTTTGGTTGTTGTTTTGATTTGGGTTGACGTTAAAGAGCCATTTTGTAATAAATTTGTGCTCACAACCAAAAAAATGAGTTGCGAATAAGAATGCTCTTGAAGGAGTTGGGATCCATGGGTACTTTGTCAAATGTTGCAACAGAGTTGCTAGCCTTGGTTAGGCTGCTCACTATGGTGAACTGCGTGTGAACTGCGTGTGAACTGCAGTTCACTACAGTTTTTTGGGTTTAGTGAACTGTGTGAACAACATTTCAGTTCACTAGCCTGCTATGGTGAACTGGTTCATGTAGTTCACCAATTTTTTTTTTTTGAAAAAAATTTTTATTTAATTTTTAGGTTATTTCTTATGGTAATTAATATTTTTAATTTCATATTAAATTTAATTTAAAATAACAAATATTTTTTTATTAAACATTAATTTTTTTTATTTTTACTATAAAAAAAATAATCAAAACATATACAAAATTGGTGTCTATATGTAGAGAAAACAAAAATAAGAGTGTTGGTAATTTTTTCAAATTCTTTCGAATTTATTTTGTTGATGTTTTAGATACAAAATGAAAGAGAAAGAAAAAAAAAGAATGAATCAAGCGGTGACAGCCTTTGGTGAAATTGATTGTGAACCACCACGATAGATAAAAAATTGTTCATGAGGGTGTGAATTGCTGCGTGAACGACTCTGTGAACACCCACAGTGAGCAGCCTTACATAAGACTTCCCTGTGATAGAAACAGAAGGAAATCTCAAAATGTGTGGAATATGTTCGAGGGGCAGGGTGAAACACCAATCAATACACCTCAAATAACTGATTTGCAATGTCAAGAACGGATGAAAAAACTGTGGGAGCTACGATTTTGACATATCCACAAGAATGGCAATAAGTGTGCTGAAGAGATTCCACAAATGAGTTATGAGATTAAAGTAGGGGGGCAGATTTTTGAATTAACCATTCGATTCGATGAGGTTTTACCTTTATTAGATTTTGATTCAATTTAATTAAGTACTACTAGTAGTTCCGGTTATAAAAAAAATGAAAGAAAAAACCACTATGATTCTTCTTCTTTACTATTTGTCATGTTCTTTATAAATTTGTTCAACTCCACTAAAAATATTCATTCTTCTTCAGTTTTCCTTTTAAATAGGATAATTTTGAAAAGTGAGTATAAAAATCTGCCCACCATTCTTCTTTTCTATTCTAGATCTCTTCTCATTTTTTTCTTTCCATAATCGAAGATGATCAAATCTTCATTCAAATCGTAAATCTTTCGAAGAGGGATATTTAGTGGAGACGAATAAGTTTTTGAAGAAGGAGATAGATGAATAAGAAGACGATATAGACAAGGTAATTAATATGTCGAATGAGGTTAGAATGAGTCAAAGTCGGAAGGTGGAAAATGAAGTAGATTTCTAATGTGGTTTTCATGCCCCCATCCCATGAAAATGAAAGAGAAAAACTTGAGGCATGTCATGTCTAAATGTGTTTTTCGGTTCAATCTCGCAAAATTTTGTTCTGGTCGTTTTTCTACTTTTCAAAAATTATTTTTCCAACGAAACCAAACATGGAAAACACACGAAGTCAACGAGCCAAATTTATTTTTCTTAAAGTAAACTCTTTCAATTTTTCAAAAGCTTTCATTTTGGTCTCTATAATTGTCATCCTTTTACAGTGGTATGGTTTACAAGGATTTGCAAGTAGTTGGCAGCTTTGATAAGCTGTTTAAGGATGCAATCACAAGGGAGCTATGACAAGCTGCTTGCTTATAAAATCATTCGACCTGATCTTCCTAAAGTCCCTTGGAAAGAGTTAATTTTGAATAATCGTGGCACGCCAAAGGCTAAGTTCTGTCTTTGGCTGGCCCTTTGGCAAAGAATTGCGACGAAGGATAGGCTTGCGCGTTTCCAGGCCGTTGTTGATGATCCGCATTGCGTCTTTTGTCTTCGTGAAGATGAGATTTTGGATCACTTACTTTAATTTTCAGCTGTAACATACTACAAGATGCTTGGCAAGCTATTTTACAGTGGTATGGTTTACAAGGACTTGCAGGTAGCTGGCAGCAGAATGAGGAATACATTTGTTCACAGGTGAAGAGTAGAAAGCCAAAAAATCGAGTGTTTAAGGTCCTAGTTACGGAATTTGTCTATATGATTTGGATGGAGCGCAATGAGAGAGTATTTCGAAAACAATCCCAAGACTTGAACCATCTGATTAGAGAAGTGATTAGGAAAACTTTGGGGAGGTGTTGGATGGACAAAAAACTACATGAAGTATGCCGAGCCTGTTTTGGCTTGTGGCTTGACCAGGTCTAGTAGGACTCATGCATAGACCTTGTGGCTAAAATTGATACACAACACACATTAATTAAGTGTGACATACAATAATTGTTGATGTGGATCATTTATAACCACATGGTACAACATTCATTGTAAATCTAGTCTAGATAAGTATTTTCCCCATAATGTGATTTGTAGCATTTTTTAATACTTTTTGTTGCTTTTGTTTTTGTGGTTGTTGGTTTAGTTTTTGTAATTGGTTGTTCAGCTTTAATGGCTAGTGGAATGAAATACTAACTTTCTTCCAATAAATAAATAAATTAATAAACAAATAAGTTTAGACATCCAATATGTGATGACAAGGTTGATTTAAAGAAAGTATAGGGATTAGTGAGCCATGTACTGTACTAGAGAATTATCGTTGACGACATGTTGTAGCCTTGCTAAATCTGGGAGTAGAAGTTTGTACACTAGATTACATGAAGTGATGAAACACTGTGCTGATATGATTATCTGCCTTTGATTTTTAGAGGTATAAATGTATATTTTAGCCTCTCGATCCATTGTTTTGTTGATTTGTTAATTATGACCATGCAAGCTGCCAAGCTCATATGTATACACAGTATGTTAAGACTTAAAGATGCTTTCTGTATCTTATTCTCATTAATATACCATCCTGCTTGATGTAATATGGTGAACTACAAGTTAAAATGCATGGTTAGTAGTTAGTAGTACATGCATATGCATTAAATCAGGCCCGGATCTAGAATTTAGAGGTCCCATACGAAATTTAGATGTCGATCCCAAGTAACGGTAGTATTTTTGAAAAATTATGTATGACAAAAAGTATATGCCGTAAGTTTCATATCTTATATCTATACTAATACTATTATTTTTCAAATAAGAACATTACAAGCAATTTTATAATCGAATCACTTAAAAAGATCATCTCTTTTAACCGGAGACTATAATATTACGTGGCTTTATGGGAAAATTAAATGAAAAATGTACAAATTTCTTGTTTTTATAAAACACTAAAAACTTAAAATTTAATAAGTTTCAAACTAATTACATTCAATAAAAATGCACTTGTTTTATCTAAAAAGGAAGGAAAAGATCAATAAACAAAAAGAATAACTAAAATAGGAACTAAAATGCAAAAATAAAAAAAAGACTCTATTGGATTCGAAGGAGATGATGAGAATCTTAAACACCTACTCAACGAACTGGAGACACAAAGATTAATACCCATTTGCTAAAATACGTTATATATATATATAGAGAGTTATTATCATGGAAGGGTATCCTTGTGACACCTAATAACAGATTAATACCTTTTATTTCAACAATAACATTTTAGTACCTTTTTGGGTTGACTGCTCAATATTTACAACTTTGCCACCGAGAATTTCATGCCCAAACAAACAAGGCCTTAGCTACAGTAAGAAAAAATTATTTTTCTTTTTAATTCTTTTATATATTTTTTTCTTTTTATTTTTTTCTCCCTTTCTTCTTCTTCAGAACTCCGGTCACCGAAATAATTCCGGTGACCGGAGCTCTGCTCCCACCGGCCGGAAAGCTGCAAAGCTCCGATCTGGGAGCACTTAAGCTCCCAGATTAGAGCTTGCAAGCTCCCTGACCGGAGCTTACAAGCTCCGGTCAAGGAGCTTGTGCAGCTCCCAGATCGGAAGCTGCAAAGCTCCGATCTGGGAGCACTTAAGCTCCCAGGTCGTAGCTTGCAAGCTCCCAGATCGGGAGCTACAAAGCTCCGATCTGGGAGCACTTGAGCTCCCAGGTCGGAGCTTGCAAGCTCCCTGACCGGAGCTTACAAGCTCCGGTCAAGGAGCTTGTGCAGCTCCCAGATCGGGAGCTGCAAAGCTCCGATCTGGGAGCACTTAAGCTCCCAGGTCGGAGCTTGTGGAGCTCTCAAATCGGAGACGAGCTCCCAGATCGGAACTTTTCCGATCTGGGAGTTTTTCAAGTCCGTACGGATTCCGGTACCGGAATCCGGTACTAGACTTGAAGAAGAAGAAGAGAAGAAAAATAAAAAGAAAAAGGAAAAGAAAAAAGTAAAAAAGAAAAGAAAAATAAAGAAAAGACTAAAAATATGTAATATTCAATTACATTTTAGTCCTCCCACACAATCTTGTTTGGCTGTCCAAAAATCTTATTTTGGAACAGTGCTTAGAGCGCCACCATGGTCAAATTCGCCCCTAAAATGTAATTGTTTGTCTAATGGGTACTAATCTGTTATTAGATACGCTATTGATACCCTAAAAAGATACCGGCCCTATATATATATATGGGAAAATTACATCCACCCCCCTTGTTGGAGACCCTAATTACGGATCCTCCCTCTCTAGTTTAACAATTACATGTAGCCCCAGAGATCGGAAAAAAGTTGACTTCGCCGTTATTCACTTTTAGGTTTTCTCCGGCCAAACAAGGCCTTAGGTATTTAAAAGTTATTTTTCCTTTTCTTCATTTTTAAATCTTTTCTCTTTTCTTTTTTATTCCACCATCTTCTTCTTCTTCCCTACTCCTCTGGCTGCTTTTTTGCACCTTACTGCTTCTTCCCTGAACTGGATTTCAGAATGACATAAGCCCTTTTCTTTTCCGGCCGGTACCTCCAGCTCCGATCGGAGCAGGAGCTGCAAAACAGCTCCATTCCGGAGCTGTTACAGCTCCGATCGGAGCTGTTCAGCTCCGACGGGAGCTGCAAAACAGCTCCTGTCCGGAGCTGTTACAGCTCCGATCGGAGCTGTTCAGCTCCGACGGGAGCTGCAAAACAGCTCCTGTCCGGAGCTGTTACAGCTCCGACTCCGATCGGAGCTTTTTAACAGCTCCGGCGGGAGCTGGATACAGCTCCGATCGGAGCTGTAAAAGCTCTGATGATGAGAGCTTTTTTTTTTATGTTTTTTTTTTTAAATATGTTTTGGAGTTGTTTTGAAAGAAAACCTTAATCTGGGGTTATTTTATAATTATTATTTGTTCATTTTAAAGTTTATATAATTTTTATGGTTAATTTGAAATAAATTTAAGTTAATTTTGTAAAATAAAATAGTTTAGAGGTAAATGTGTAAATAATGAAAATTTAAGGTGTTTGTCTCAGGTCAAAATCTGAAATTCCGGCAGGGTTAAATTTGTAACTTCCAGCTCTTAATTCGAAAAAAGTCAAGTTCGTGGGTCTATCTATAATTGTTTTTGTCTAACATTGGGCTACATGTAATTGTTCAACTAAGAGGGCAAGATCTGTTATTAACCAAACTAACAAGGGGGGTAGATGCAAATTACCCTATATATATATATATATATATATATATATATATATATATATATATATATATATATATATATATATATATATATATATATATATATATATATATATACCATTTCTATAAATTTTGGAGGCCATGGAAAATTTTGGGCCCTATGCGGTTGAACAGGCCGCATGGGCCCAAACCGGGCCTGCATTAAATTCTTATGCATTTGGCTTTGTATCTGTATTTTCTCGTTCTGAGTAATAAACTTTTTGCTGTTTCCAAAAATAAATAAAAATGTAAGAAAAATGTCAATGTAAATATTTAAATAGATGCCAAATTATAAAATAGGCAGATAGAAAACTGCAATGTGGCAAATTAATAACTTTAGAGTGTGGATCTATCAGGGTTAAATATATAATAGAACCCGTTGACAGACCGTGCAAAGTAACATTTTAAATTTGCTAGCCAGAGCCACAATGAACTGTAATAGGATATGTAGTTGCCAAGTGAGCTCGTGAATAGAATATATATAAAAAAAAAAAAAGAATAATATATCTGGCTTCAAAAAAGAGCAGACAATATACTTACATCAGAAAGCTCAGATCAATATGATGGCTTGACGTAATGCCCATAAAAGTTAAAGAGAATGTTCATTAAAAGGCTTCATGGTTTTTTTTAACTTATGTTTTCGATTAGTGTACGTTAATCTTCAACATATAAAGAACTAGAAATGCAAGAGAAAAGCTAGTAAATAGGTTATTGGCATATGCATAGGAACTTGTTTAGTCGAGTGGGTGAGAGTAACACTTCCTATTTAAACATTTTCTTTTAGGTGATCGAGTTTGATCATATAGGGGTGGATGAAGTCACCGAGCAGTAGTGGTCAGTACCTCTAAGTCCATATATTTTTACGTTTATATTTTACATTATTTCGAAGTTCACTTTTCGCATTTATGTTAATTCATCTTTCACGAACTATTGGTAGTTAAATATCAATTTTGCTGCATTAACTAAGATTTTATATCCGTGACGCACTAGGCGTATATGCACGAGTTACTTTTCAACTTAAAATTTCACCCGCGTTTGAAGGCTTACGCTCCAGCGCGAACTTTATGCAGGTTCTATCCAATGAGTAACACATGTATATACCAAATTAAAATTGAATAAGTGAAATAAACATATACATATAAATCTAAATTTCTACAAGTAGAAAAGATAAAATAATAAAACTTTCAATTTATAAGCATATTTATATTAAAAAAAGAAGAAGAAGTTAATGCTTCGACAAGATTATTCCCTGACGATATTGATCTCACTGGAATGCACACTAGATCCTTCTCAGACCAGACCCATACCCTACTATAAAAATTCAAAGTCCAAGAAAGGTCCAAGTATACTTAAGAGTTAAGAGTGATTTTCAATAAGGGTCTTACATGGGTCTGTGATTAGACCACCTGAATGTCCATGTAAAGTTACATGTGCAAATAGGTGTGGGTAGAGTTTACCAGGGACCAGATCCAGTCTCGACCATTAGTTCTCATACGGATCATGCTCTTATATTTATGACCATGATAGGGTATATACGAGTCGTGATAGTTAGAATTACATAGATATAATAATTGTGTTGGCAAAACAATTGCCTCGATAATGTAGTGAAACAATCACATAATTATTACTATATGTCTATAAATAAAAAGTAAAGAAACTAAATTTTTGATACAAAATATACAATACTTGATGATAATTTGAGCAAATAATTTCGCTCGACCTCTCACCTACTTATTTCTAGAAGTAAATATAAACCATAAAATAATTAAATAGATTTCACATGATGATGACGACGACGATGACTAATCATTCGACAAGATTATTTTTTGACAAATATTGATTTCAATGAGATGGGTAGAGCTTACCACGAAATAATATCAATTTCCATGAGGTGGTAGTGTGCATGCTCTACCCAAATGCTATTACACAATGGAATAAGTATGAACTTATAACTTACATGTCCTGTCACAAATTCGATCCTGTACACTTTCTTAAATGATGCTTTCATAGGTCTAAGACGGATTTAGATATGCGTAACGATCAGACTATGGGTTTTAAATGGGTTTTGATTTGGACTGTTGAAGAACCTATGAGAAGTTACGGATGCAAAAATGAGTTCGGATTTGAGGGAGTAGCCACGAAACTACAACACTTATTATGTCAAACAAAATCGTAAGTTCATATACAAACTATGACAAAATCCTACGGGTGCACTGTGTGTATCTAAGCCTTCAAAGGAGAAAGAAAGTTGTGAACTTGCTGCCTATATAAAACCTGTACAAAAACTGTCTTGACACACCTGCACCAACAAATCAAAAAACAAAGGGTCCATTAATTTTTTATACCCTCTTAGCGTCTCTAATAACGAAATGAACCATCTTAGTTTATCAATTACTCCGTACATTTTAATCCAAAGACAACAAAAATTCACTATTTCATAATTGAATTTTGATGAAACCAAACAAACTTTAGTGTTTTCAAATAAAAAAGATAAAGACTTAAAAGAAAAACTAAGTAAAATACTAAACTAATAAAATAAATTTTAAGGAAAAAGAACTTAACTAAAATAAAAATAAAAAATTTATCTTCATCATCCCCAAATCTTCGGTATCGTAATTTTTTCGGTACCGGAGCTGCAGCGCCGAAAAAGGTGGAGCAAGCTGTTCCACCACCATTAACGGTGCAGCAAGCAGCTTGCTCCACCACCAGATCGGTGGAGCAGCAACTCCACCATTGCTCCACCGTTGCCGGCACCGGAGCTCCGATACCGGAATTTTCCAGTACCGAAGCTTTAGCGAAGAAGAAGATGGATGAATCTTGTTAAATATTTAATTTTTATTTTATTTTATAATTCTATTTAAATTTTTTAAATCTTTAAATTAATTTTTTGATTGAAAATATTTATTTTTATTAAGTCATATTTGGTTGGAAGGTGTTTAAAGTGTTGATCAAATTAAATGGATTAAAATGTAATTGAGTTTGGACTAAAATGTAATTGATAACGCAAGATGGTATTTTATGATAAAGACCTTCATAGTGAGCCCAAACATTATGCCGAGTAGTATTTATTTTCTAAACCCGGCTATTTATTTCTCCAAACCCGGCTACTAAAATAAAATAAATATAAACTTACAAAATAAAAAGGAAAGGAATTATAAAATAAAAACTATTCAAGTATCCTCTTCTACAAGAAAAGAAAGAACGAAAACAAACCTTTTTTATTCACAAATCATCCGCTCCTTCTTCATTCTCCATCTAGGTTTTCACTATACATCCAAATTTGAGCTGCTGTATTCCAATCTAATCGAGATGGTAATATAAATGAAAAGTTTCCGAACCCCCTTCGCATGATTCCTGTTCGATTAACCAGATCTCGTGCTGTGATTCTCATTATCTGTGGTCTCTTTTGCAGGAAAACGGAGGAAGCAATATCGATGCGCAAATCGAGGAGCTTCTCAATGTCGAGAAGCAGATGCGGCAGGTCGGTGATGTCCCTGGCATTCGGAAGGCGGTCACCGATATTCTGAAGCTCTGCTTCGATGCCGGCGCGTGGAAGACACTCAACGAGCAGATACTTGTCCTTTCGAAGCGTCGTGGACAGTTGAAGCAGGTGACCTTTAGTTTTTTGGGAGCTGTACATTGACGTCTACGGCTATTTGTTTTGTATTAGATGTTATTAGTACTGTTTTTAGTTTGCTGCATTAATTTGAATTGATGTTGATCTATGTTGGGGTTTTGTGGTTGGAATTTTAAGTGTGCCTGCTGATTTGAGTGGTGTACGAAGCTCGTTGGAGTTTTTAGAGCTGTTTAGGATTTCTAAGCCCGTTTTTAGTTTTCTGGAGTTGTTGTTTGGATATATGTTGATCGATGTTTTGATTTTGTAGTTGAATTGTTAAGTTTGTGTGCTGATTTGACTGGCGTAGGGAGCTTTTTGATGTTTCTCTAGTTGTTTTAGATCTTTTAAGCTCCTTTAAGGCCTCACAGATTGTGGAAACTTGTGGAAGTAAGTATGCATCTGGTCGGGGCTAGGAGGTGGTTACAGCTTGGTCCTCAACTGCTATACATTTTGCAAAAAATATGGTTGAATGCGCCTAGTTAGACTCTGTAGGATTGTCCTGCAACATGTTAAGCCTCTTAATGCTGCTTGGATGTTACTTCGGCAATTGCCGTTTACTTTTTGACTTGTGATGATGGGATGGAAGATTCATGTATAATACTGCTCTCATGGTGATTACAGGCTGTTCAAGCAATGGTCAATCAAGCCATGGAATACATTGACCAGACACCTGATCTGGAGACTAAAATTGAGCTCATTAAGACACTCAACAGTGTTTCTGCTGGGAAGGTAATTTGTTTGTAGAATTTATATTATATCTCCCTTGCTCTCACATTGTTTGATAGGGTAGCTCTCTAACTTCAATCCTCCCTGCAGATATATGTTGAAATAGAGAGGGCTCGGTTGATAAGAAGACTAGCAAAGATAAAAGAAGAACAAGGCCAAATTGCTGAAGCAGCAGAATTGATGCAAGAAGTTGCGGTCAGTAACTGAGTAACAGATGTTTATCTTCTTCCCTTGGTGCTTTTAGTCAATCATTTTTCATTCTCCATGCACTACTTAGCTGACACTTTTGAGCTGCAGGTGGAAACATTTGGTGCAATGGCGAAAACTGAAAAGATCGCATTCATACTTGAGCAGGTATATCTTATATTGCTCACAATACTATGTTCTATTGATTACCTCTTTGCTTATTTGATGTGATATTTTCTTCAACAGGTCCGTTTGTGTTTAGACCGCGAGGATTATGTACGTGCACAGATACTTTCTAGAAAGATAAGTCCGAGAGTTTTCGAGGCTGATACATCCAAGGAAAAGAAGAAACCAAAAGAAGGCGAAACACTTGTTGAAGAAGCTCCACTTGATATTCCATCACTTCCGGAGCTGAAGCAGATGTACTATGAACTCATGATTCGGTAGGTACTCTTATGAGTTCTCTACCCTACATGCAATTTAATCTATCTTCTATGCCATGAGTTAAATCAGGGTACCAGAGTGAAAAAAAAAAGAACTGATATAAAAAGTTGGACACCCTATAAATATCTTTTCTTCCTATATCTTTGTAATCTCATAGGAATTTCTAATCTTGCTATCTCTCCATTATGTATTTTGTAAACATGCAAACACAATTTAATTGATTCTGTCTTGTTGTAGGTATCACTCGCATAGCAATGATTACCTTGAAATATGTCGATGCTACAAGTCGATATATGAGATTCCTTCTGTGAAGGAGAACCCGGAACTGTGGATACCGGTATAAACAATTTCTTCATTTGTCATTCTTGTAAATTTTTAGTGTTTACAAAATTCTTCTGCCTGCATTCCTTATTTTTTTCTGGTACTTTTAGCTTGTATATTAAGAATGCCTTGGTTTTTTTTTCTTTCCAGATATTGAGGAAAATATGCTGGTACCTTGTCCTGGCGCCTCATGATCCTATGCAGTCTAGCCTTCTCCACTCAACTCTTGATGATAAGAATTTTTCTGAACTTCCTCAGTTTAGGTCAGAGTTATGTGTATTATAAATTGATTTTACTTTACCACCATATGATAGATCCAACTCAATTGAACTTTCTTTAATCCAACTCAATTGAACTTTGATTTACCATTTCCCCAGGTTACTGCTGAAACAGCTCATCACGATGGAGGTTATCCAATGGACTGCTCTATGGGACACATTCAAAGAAGAATTTGAGAGGGAAAGTATCATGCGCGGAGGTTCTTTGGGCGAAAAGGCAGCTGAAGATCTTAAGCTAAGAGTCATAGAGCACGTAATACTCCTGAACTCTTGGATTGCCTTTTTATTTTTCAATAACCTTGTTGTCTCTCTATATTAATAACCTTGTGGGCTCTCTTTGCAGAATATCCTTGTTGTCTCGAAATACTACGCAAGGATAACCATTAAGAGACTTGCTGATCTCTTATGCCTTACGATCCAGGTAATCTTCGATTTCTTTAGTTTTCTTTTTCAAGTCTATCAAGTGCTTAAAATTTCAACATTAATCAACTTTTAACATAAGGCATATATAAAAATGTAATTGGTTGTTTCTTGCTTAATGTTATCCTGTATAATTTGGAAGTCAGTTTGCACAAACTTACTGAAGTATATTACTTGGAAGCAACTTATGTTTTTGTAAACACTCAGGAGCCATTCGGTAACAGATATTGCTTTAAGGCAGATTAATTATGTGAGATATTATTTGACCGATTAAATGCAACTAATTTGTGTTTAGTAGAAGGAAGATTAAGTTAGAAAGATATGATGACATCTCTTTGACATTCGATCTAGAAAAACTACAGTCACCACCTCCATTACAAACACTCCACCAAAGACCACGCCATGGATCAATTGCCATAGAGATCTCACTTGAATTTCATTTTTTTTGCATTTTCATTCACCTTCATTCTTCAATCTTCCATTGGAGCATTGAAACCCACTTGATTTATTATACTCATCTCACATGGCGGGAGCTTTATTGTAGTCCATCGGAACTCGGAATGTTCATTGGACAGTCACCGGAATTTAGTAGAAGGTGAATTATCAGTAGAATCTTTTCGTTTACTCCAATCTTTCCTCATGGGTTCTTATCTTCCCAACTTTTGGTTATTAGTTATCCCAATCTCTCATTAGTTATCCCAATCTCTCATTATCTGATCTAGTAAGCTGTAGAGGAGCTCCTCAAAAGACTAATTAGACATGTTAATTTTCTCCCTTTTTTATACTCAATCAACTTCGACTTATTTATGTATAAGTTGCAAAGCACTCCCAATGTAAAGCTCATAGTGCAAATATTAACAATTCGTCGCACAGATATTCTAAACACTCACATTATGGATTTATTGTATTATTACAGGAGGCTGAGAAGCATCTTTCGGAAATGGTTGTCTCTAAAGCATTAGTGGCCAAGATTGACAGGCCTGTTGGTGTGGTGTCTTTCCAGACAGCCAAAGACAGCAACGAGATCCTCAATTCATGGTCGAGTAACTTAGAGAAGCTGCTAGACCTTGTCGAGAAGAGTTGCCACCAGATCCACAAGGAGACAATGGTCCACAAGGCATTGAGGACTTGATACTCTACAGCTTGGATGGACACACTGGAGAGGAGTCCCAAATTTGTTGATGAGGAATTGTGATGGACTTGGCAGAATGCTGGATTTGTTGCTATGGGATTTGTGTTTATTTTGGGAGATGATCCAAACATTATAAGTATGTAATAGCAACCTAGGTACGAAATGAGTTTGAAACTTGCCGTGCTAAACAATTGACCGTCTTGACATCCTTTTTTTGGTATAAAAATCTCAACTCTTGTATTCCAAAAAATAGTATTCAGTACAAATACATCATCCGTAGATCGAAGCCATACAAATCAAGCATCTACCAAAGTTGACAAATAGCACGTCTAGAAACAACACAGAATTACAGACTATAGCAATAAGCTGCTAGTCTCTCGTTGTCCAAGCATCTCAATTGGATTATCTGTTTCACATCTTCTACCACATGCATGCCAAGAGCTTTTTGTGCAAACAGCTTTTCATTCCTTACCTTCCATAGCATACATAGATAGTTTCAGTAAGTAAATGCCATTTTAAGCAGCAGGGATTTCATTGACTTTCCTGCAGAAACTCATCTGGACTGCGCTGGAATTTCATCCGGTCCAGTAGCTTCTGCCATATCATCTTTATCATCCCACAACCGAAAAAGAGGTGTTGTACACTCTATTCCACCGCACAGGACGCAATATCTTCCCTGAGCTCTGTATATATTTTCCTGGTAACAAACTGCTGTTGACATCCTTTTTCCAATATTAAATATCTATCTGTTCCTATTATTTTTTATAACTCAATGTGGCCGTGAATAAATGTTTAAATATTGGATCCAAAGTTGTTCAATATTGTACTCCCAAGTGATTCGATGTTGGATTTTAGCATGCATTCAAAGTCCAAATTGGTATTGACTCAGATCGGAGTCCTATATTTCACATCCCTCGCTAACATCTCTGCACCAGGCTAATTAATTAGTAATGCATCATGTTGTAAGTAATTGCAACAACTCTTAACTAAAACAATAAGCGTGTACGTTGCATAATTATAATTTGCTATCGGTAGTTCGGTACCATGTGCACATCCAAGCCACTCCAGCAAATGTTAGTCTAGTGTTTAGTATATGAAGACATAATCTTCATTGCTTAGAGACCAGGTTGACACTAACAAGCGATGTTAGGTGTAGTCTACTGATCATCGGTTGAAGCTACCATGCAATAGTATATGTCAAAACTCAAAAATACGAGCAGCAGTATATATAGGATATAATGTTATAAGCAAAATAGTCTTGTTCACAGAAACTTTTTAAGTTCCAACTCCAGTATCAAATCTCGAAGTATACCTGATCTTTATAACAGCCATGCATTTTGCATGAAATGAATTGCACAGGAAAGGCAAAAACTACAGCTTAATTAACGGGTTACATGATGATGCAATTTTGTTGTAAACTAGTGAAAGAATCGGTTCAACTTCAACCAGAAGAAGTGTGATTGCCAGGAGACGGATCCATCCAAGAAAAACCACCACTGCCACTACTTTGGCTACTTTGCGGACCAAAGATACCGTCAGGAGGCGGAAAGTACATAGGAATTGATGACAATGAAACCGAAGAATAATGTTGATGAAATTCTGAAGGCCCTTCCGAGTAATCAGAAGAAGAATATCTCATCAACTGATCCATCAACATCCCGGAGCTAGCATACGCGTGCCTTTCCACATCATCTAGTGTCATTGACGGCCTTTGGAACTGAACATGGCTGTGCACGATAGCCTCAGGCGAACTTGACACTGCAGCTATTCTATCCACAGGAGTATGAGTGATCGTCGTCATTGTTGTTGTACTAGTTTGATTCGTTGAAGAAGGATTCTGATGAAGGAGCCTGACGTTCTCGGGAAAATTGAGTTTGGCCTTGTTTCCTCTAAAACGAAGGGCCGCCTGGTCGTATGCCCTGGCTGCATCCTCAGCAGTGTCAAATGTCCCAAGCCAGACTCTAGCCGCCTTGATCGGATCTCTTATTTCGGCTGCCCATTTTCCCCACGGCCTTTGCCTTACGCCTCTGTAACGACGTGGCGCTGGTGATGATCTTGCTGATGCTGCAGTGGATGTGTTTGGATTTGTTGAAGTGTTGTAGCTGTAAACTTGTGATTCTGTTGATTTTATGATGTTCCTTGCTCTTCTCATACTTGTGCTTGAACTCCCTTCTGCAAGTTGCATAACATTATGGAATCATTAATTTCATACTTATATAAATAGTTTAATTAATTCGATAATTTACTTTTGGACTTTTTTAGATGAGATGAAATTAATTATTTCAGTTTAAACCAGAACGACTGCACCTACCTGGAAATGTTCCAACAAGATTGGAACTTCCAATGGAGAAATTCGTATACGCCTGACAAACATTAGCCACGGATTGCGAATGCTGATCTTCGTGTTCATCGTAACGTTCTCTCTTACATGCATACGAACCTCCTTGCATCGCTGCGTCTTCATCCGCACCACCTGACACCACATGAGCCAGAGCCGAGACCATGGTGGACATTTCACGTTCCCGGTTAAACCCCACGACCATAGGCGAAATGAATCGATCCTCCTCAGGTGTTGTCGTCGTCGTTGTGGTGGACCTAGTGGTCATGACATGATCCTCCGATGCTCTCTTTCTTGGGTTAGCATTCTCCTTTCGATTCGCCACCTTGTGATACACACACATAAAATGAAATATGTGTATAGATTTGTTACAACTCAAGAAGTACTAGAGAGATAAGAGTATTAGACTCAATGATGAAAATTATAGGCTATGATTGTGATGTAAAGGTTGACATTTGTTGTGTAGCTAGTTTGATCAAGATATGGACCTTTATATACAAGTCGTACTTGTTGAACTTAGAGAAGAACAATGAGAAGAAAAATGGGCGCCGCCAAATGAAACAGATTGGTCCGAATATAGGCTTCACTGAGAAGCAAAGAAAGAATGATGTTTTTATTATGGATAAGAGTGAAAGATAAACTAGTGTTGTGGGTTGGTTTCATATTAACTTTTTGGAGGGGGGTGGGTTTATAAATTGGGACATGTTTGTTTTGGGTTTGGGAATTGAGAGGGGTCAACAAGTGACGGTGTGAATTCACACGAGGAACAAAAGATGGAATCGGCATCGATATATTCTGTTTGTGATCTGTAAGAGTTAGCTACGAGATCAAAACACGCTTTCTGCTTATTTTAGTCGGCTTATGAGATGAAATGTGGCGGAGCCGACATCACCAACACATAATCCACGTATATTAACACGTCATCGCACATTGCTTTATTAATATTCTTTTTTTTTTTGGTTGCATGAAATACTCGTGCGCTTCATGTAACATTTGCAAACTTGGCATTTGATGTTTGAGTTTGACCGTTTGACTTTTTGTACTCAATTGTTATTCGTTCTATCATCATCATCTTCTTTCTAGCAATTTTCAACTTTAACTCTCGATTACTCTTAAACCATAATAATAAAGTATTTAATAAAATTATATTCAAAAAATATAAAATTTAAATTTTTATAATATAATTTCATTACATACTTTATCATTATAATTTAAGAGTAATCGAGAGTCAAATTTAAAATCCCTTGACCGAAAAAAGTCAAACTAAAAAGCTTTTGAGAGAACAGAGAGTTTTATTTTTTTCAATTTGTTTGGAGGATAATTGTTGTATTATTATTACTACATTTGTTTCAATAAATTTACCTACTTTTTATTTTTAGATGTCCTATAACATTTTATTTATTTCCTACAATTGATATTAAAAAAATTATTTTGTACATTAAACTTTATACTTTAAAAATTCAATTTCAATAAAAAAGTTAACTTATCTCAATAATTTTATATTATTTTATTATTTCTTATTATTTTATGATTCAGTTAATGTTTTGTGGGAAGATGAGAGTATACTTATAATTTTTAGGGAAAATTCCATCTACCACGCCTCTTAGTGGACCACTTTTCATATTTCTCCCTCTTAGTGAACAATTACTTTCACCCAATTCGAGTTGACCAAGTTACAAATTTTCTGAAAGTGTAGCTCCTCAAACACGCCCTTATCCTATTTTCTTTTTATTTTTTATTTATCCTTTCATGTTTTAATTTTATTTTATTTGTACTTTTTTTTAAATTTTTTTTTCTTTTTTTTCCTTTTCTTTTCAGTCCCTTCTTCTTCTTCAAGCTTCGGCACCGGCAAAATTCCAGTGCCGGAGATAACAACTCCGATTGAGCTTTTCTTTTAAATTTATTTATTAGTTTTTCATTTCTTTTTTGAAAATTATGAACTGAAAATGAATCAATAATTTTGTATGGACCTTTTTACAATAATATTTAAGATCATTTTGAGATTTAGATAAGTAATGCGGGTTAAATTATATAACTTATAGTCACTTTTTGTAAAATAGAAAAATTTAGAGTCAAATATGTACAATAATAAAAAAGAATTGAAGGTGTTTAGTCTTTTTTGAAAATTGAACTTAAATGAGGAAAAAATGGTACTTTTCAAGTCTTAATTCGCATAAAGTCAAGATCGTGGGTAATATGTAATTCATTTTGTCGAACAGGGGTTATATGTTATTGTTAGACTAAGAGGGATAAAAATATAATAGAAAAACTAAAGGGGTCTAGATGCAATTTATCCAAATTTTATAAAGAAATGATTAGGGCATTAGGCCAAGATTTTGATTACTATTTTAACGTGAAAGTAGGATAATTCCATTGATGTTTGAATTGAACCTTGGGTTGTTAAAAGTGTTTATGTGTTTTCACGTTTATAATAAACTTTATAATAAATTTATAATTTATCTTTTGATGCTCGTACTATTTGCTAATACTATTTGCTAATAAATTTATTTAGTTAAAAAAACAAACTTGTACTTTGTACCACTTAGTTTTAGCTTCAAAATGTACTACTCCCTTCTTTTCCCACCAAGATTTTTGTAATGGCAAAATAACCATTCTTTAGTTTACTAGGAAAATTTGGTAAATAGACTTCCAGGGTCCCTCGAACAAGTTTTATAAACCACAATTCACTTTTAAACTTTTGTGGTCCAATTCTGAAGGACCACCGATGTCATTGGCTCGAGACCAATTGACATACAAATTTATTTTGGGCCCCATACTCCCTTGAACAAAGTTATCGACTCAATTTCAGGCAAATCTCACACACGGCTCAAATGTTCATATTAAGTTGCGAGTCAAACATCAACTAATTGGAGAATCCGTTTGAAGAGTCCTCAATGATTTGAAACAAACAAACCAACTCAAATTTCGTGATTGCATTTAATCGACGACTCCCTTAGAAACATGTCATAAGAGAGAGTGACCATAAGAAGAGATCATCAAACATGTTACACAAAAACTAGCTTGTAGTTGAGCTCGATTGATCGCTTAGTCCGACTCTAGTAATATCATATTTGAGGCGGCCTAACGTACTTAGCTCCATGTATAAACCTTATTCTATAACAAAAATGGGCAGGGAAGTTACTCATGGTTGACCCACACATACCACATAATTTAAAAGTGAAAAAGATAAGGATATGTGTGTAGACCATCAATCTCAGTGTTATGACACACTTTGAGTGATATCAAAAGTAAAACCGTGTGAGCGACACTAAGAGAGATGATCTACAACAACCCGCAAAAAGTTTTGATGACAAAAGGGCATCGCTGATTAAGGAGCAGCCTTTTTATAATGCATGAACAAGTCTTATAGCATAGATGTTTTGCAAATTTTATTTTTTTTTAAAACAACAAATATTGCAATAACTTCCTACACTAATCTTATACAAACATTATAGACTAACTTATGAATTCACATTTTATTTTTAAATTAAATATAAAAGGTACTCTGTATGTCAATAGATAAAGACATTGTGTTTTTATATATATATTTTTTTATTATTAAAAAGCACATGGCATATCTACATATTTTAGGCTATATAACTGGAATTGAAGTGCTTATAAAATGGCGGGAGTGCTAAAAGGACCGGTCAAACTGGTTAAGTAGCGAAAACTTGTTCTGTTGCAGCGGTGCCCAGCCAGGCAGCCACCGTGACGGTGGTCAGAATGACTTCCCCACATTTGACCCACCACCCTTTGATCAAATCACCATTTATTTATAGTAATAATAACAACGCGGTTTTACAGTCTCTTTTACTACTACTAAGATTTATTTATTTACTTCTTTATCCCTACTATCTGCAATTTGCCAATTTGCACGTGCACCAAAGTCATGGTACTCACTAAAATTACCAATAACTCCACTACTAGTTGCTTGCTTTTTGTTTTTGGTCATGCAACTTGCTTCTGGTCTGCTCTACTGCATTCCATTCCATATTTCCATTGATCAAATCAACTTAGTAGTAAGGCATTATTATGTGCATTATTGTATTTGTTGCTTCAACACCAATCATGTCTTGACAATTGACATAGATTTTTTCCACTACACACAGGAAGGAAAATGTTCTGACATCAGTTTCCTTTTCCATTTGTACGAATTGCCCCAGGGTTCCAGGGGATTAATTGTAACTCCGAAAACATTTTATGGGACAATTTGTACAATGATGTAAATTTAGGAGCCGTCTTGATAGGGGTTGAGTTTTTAAATTGATGTTTTTATTAAATTCACTTTTCGGTTGGATTTGAAATTTCGGTAACCACATGATTATAGAAAACCCGTTTGGTTTCTGTTTTGGAACGTTGGAACCTGGAAATGGATTTGCGAGCCCATATTTCAAAGTAAAACGTTTGGTTGGTTTTGTCAAACATATCGGTTCTTGGCATTATACTCCAATTTTGTTTGGTTGCGTTTTAGCATCATCCAAAATGGGGCTAATTTTGACATGGCAGACTAGAGTCTAGACTGGATTATGAATGGGCTTTTAACATCATGTGATGAAACATTTAAAATAGGCCAGTGGAGCATAATATCATGAACTGAAACATGTACTTACATCATAATTATACATTATATTATAAGTACAATGATTCTCAGTCAATACAAATTTCAAATAAAGAACAACCAGACTCCATTGATGTGATGCAGATGCTTACACAGTTACATCTCCACTTGTTTCTTAGGCAAACACACAAGTACTTCACTACTAATAATCTATACTTCTATACAACATTCGAGCTTCAGTAAGAGCCAAACTTTCCAGAAAGCAATAAGCTTAACTGTCAGCATAACCTTAATTTAACTTGTAAACTAAAGAACAAGACTTGATGCTGAGAAGCACTATCATCGCATCACAATGCTCTCAACTGCCACAAGCCAGGCATTCGTCACGGTTGGTTAAAGAGCATACCATTTGTGCCATTTTTGAATCATCATCTTCAGTTTCCACTTTCAACTTATCCTGCAAGCTAACATTCTTCGTCTTATCCTGCAAATTGACATGCTTCATTAGATTACATGTGGATGTATAGCAAAACAAACCAAAGCAAACAAGTAAAATAGAAAACAATTTGGTGCTCAGACTATGCAACTTACATTTAGTATAGTAGTGTCTACAGTGAACTTGATAGCATCAGCTGCAGCGCGGGATCTTAGATAATACATGCCTGTCTTCAAGCCCTACATGTCCAATTGCAAAGTCAGAAGAAAGAAAAATAGAACTGTCAACCATTCCTGCTGATACTACAGAATTAAATCCGGATACAAGCACATCAAACAGTGGGTTCAGTCCAGCTTACCTTTGACCAGGCATAGAAGTGAAGAGAAGTAAGCTTTCCAAAGCTAGGTTGGTCCATATGGATGTTCAGGCTTTGGCTCTGGTCAATGTAGCAACCGCGATCAACAGCCATTTCAACCAATATCTTCTGTTTTATTTCCCAAACAGTCCTGTCATGAGAAATTTGCATTAGAACAAAATGTAGGAAATGAGGTAATGTCTAAATACTTCTGCAATGTAAATCATACTTGTAGATCATCGCAAGTTCTTCTGGAATCTCAGGTATTTTCTGAACCGAACCATTCTCATATATGATTTGGTTCTTAAGGGAAGGGGACCAAACACCCATCTCAGTCAAATCATGAAGGAGATGCTTGTTAACCACAACAAATTCACCACTGAAAAGAGTAATGGATATTGATGTTAGAATAATGGCAAGCAAAACCCAAAATTGAGAAGCTAAGCAAATCATATTAATTTGACAACCTTAAGACTCTGCGACTGTAAATATTCGAGGTGTATGGCTCAAAGCATTCATTATTCCCAAGGATTTGACTTGTCGAAGCAGTTGGCATGGGTGCAATAAGGAGTGAGTTCCTCACTCCACTCTTTGCTATCTTTGCACGAAGTGCATCCCAATCCCACCTATCTGAAGGTTTCACCCCCCACATATCTGGCTGCAGTATCCCCTGAAAGGTTTGCTAGAATCTCAGAAATGCCAATTTAATATGAAAATTACTCGTAATGCCAATTTATATATCATCAATAGCAAATTTACTCCAACAAGTTCAGCACTTCATCATGTCATGAAATTACATTTCAAAAAGTAAGGTCGTATGGCTGAGATTCCATGCATGGCTTATAGAGCAAGTTGGAAATATACCTTGCTAACGGGGCTGCCATTATAAGTTTCATATGCTCCATCTTTTTCTGCAAGTTCGCATGATGCTTTCAAAGCATTGTAGTATATGGTCTCAAAGATGTCCTTGTTCAACTGTTGAGCCTGCATTTTAGATCAAATGTCAGAGTTCAGTGATGTAGTCCAAAAATCTAAAACTCAAGGAAAAAGAAACAGGCACAGAACAGGCATGAGCTTACCTCAGGAGATTCAAATGACATGCCAAGCAAGATAAAAGTGTCCGCAAGACCCTGTACCCCTATTCCAATGGGCCTGTGACGCATATTAGATGTTTTTGCAGTTTCCACAGGGTAATAATTGACATCAATTATCTTGTTAAGATTGGTGGCTACCAGTTGGGTGACCTGCACAAAGAGAATAGTTCATTATTTGAATCAGGTCAAGGACTTGAATTCGCAATTGACTGAAAGAAAATATCAAACCTCAGCAAGTTTGTCAAAGTCAAAGTATCTGTTCTTGGAACCTAGACTGCCCACTAGTTTGGATGGTTGAGCTTCGAGGGGCACACCCTGAATGACAACAAATTACAAGTTAACAAAATAGAAATTAATATTTTTACAGCATCCATATACCAAAACCATGTGATAGTAATTAGTAACCTTCTCTCTAACATATCGTGGTAGAGCAATTGATGCAAGATTGCACACTGCAGTTTCGGTAGGACTAGTGTACTCGATAATCTCAGTACACAAGTTGGATGACTTTATGGTGCCCAAGTTCTGTTGGTTGCTTTTCCTATTGCAAGAATCCTGAATTTTAAAGTAAAGACAGCAGTGAGCAACCAGACAAAATCAACCAAGGAGATTTAAATTCAGAAATAAAAATTAGGATCAGTCCATCCTAACAACCTTATACAACATGTATGGGGTTCCAGTTTCAATTTGTGATTTCAAGATCTCAAACCATAGGTTTTGTGCCTGGACAACCTTCTTGGCTTTTCCCTAAGAACATAGAAGAATGAAATTTAGGAAAATCTTAACAAAATTATTTCAAAGAATGTCATGGATATTGCACAAAAAATAAATCAAAAGCAATAGCTTTACCTCTCTCTCATATTTAGTGTACAATGCCTCAAACTCTTCACCCCAGCAATCAGCCAATCCAGGAGATTCACTTGGACAGAATAATGACCATTGTCCATTAGATTGAACTCTCTGCATGAATAGATCAGGTACCCAGAGAGCATAGAACAAGTCTCTTGCACGGTGTTCTTCCTGGTAGAAAATGAGGAAATTGTAATAACCTGCATTTATTCATTTTTCTACTATTAAATAAGTAATCCAGAGATACAGAGAAAAGGCAGTACCTTTCCATGGTTTTTCCTCAAGTCAAGAAACTCAAAAACATCAGCGTGCCATGGCTCCAAATATACAGCAAATGCACCTGTGTTCATAAAATGTAAGCATGTCTCCAAATCCACGTTGATACACGCTTTATCACAATGAAGAATGAATTCAACATTTCACCAACCTTTTCTTTTGCCTCCCCCTTGATCCACATAACGGGCAGTGTCATTGAATACCCTAAGCATAGGAACAATGCCATTGGATGTTCCATTAGTTCCACGGATATAACTTCCTGTAGCACGGATGTTATGGACAGATACACCAATTCCTCCAGCTGACTTGCTGATAACAGCACATTCTTTCAAGGTATCATATATGCCCTCAATGCTATCTTCTTTCATACATATCAAGAAACAACTGCTTAACTGCAGAAAATAAAAGATATGAAGCATTAATCATCTGAGCTACAAGAGAAATGAAAATGTAAACATAACTATTGATTTGGAAAATAAATATATAATGTAGAATATTACTTTAGAGCCAGCTGGTGATACTCTCAAAATAATTGTACCTGTGGTCTTGGAGTTCCAGCATTAAAAAGGGTAGGAGATGCATGAGTGAACCATCGTTGAGACAACAGATGATAAGTTTTTATCGCTGAATCAATGTCATTCTTGTGAATACCAACAGACACCCTCATCAACATGTGTTGAGGTCTCTCAACTACCTTTCCTTGGACCTTCAAGAGGTAAGACCTCTCAAGAGTTTTAAAACCAAAGAAATCATAGTCAAAGTCTCTATCATATATGATCTCGCTATCAAGACGGGCAGCATTCTGTCACAAGGAAATAGCACAATCAACACAACCAAAAAGTATAGATGGTCAACAGATCAACTAGGTGAAACACGACACAATGTCTGTGCTAGTGCAGTGACCAATTAGCCTCTAATTGTACACAACTTCACAAATGTGAAATGTCTCACTTGACAAGAGTACCATAGACAAAGAGGCGTATATGCAATTACAACGGAAAATTTACCTTCATAATGATGTCATATACATCATCAGCAATCAACGGAGCCTTAAGTCCTGACCTCTCACTGACATGGTAATACATGTCTTTGATCCTGCCATGTTCATGAGATGCGAGTTAGTACTTGGATCCTAAAATCACATTCTTTTTATTTCCATGCTGAAGGAGTAAATTTAGAATTGGATATTACTTACGTTTCAGAAAAAGACTTCTTAGTATTCTTGTGAAGATTTGAAACAGCAATCCTTGCAGCCAACTGCAACTCATCCAAATTAGATTCATTATCTAACAAAACCTAATACATCTAAGCAGACTATACATTCAGAAAGCCACCAGTATGCAGGGTTAACACTACTTAATAGTTAATAGCATACTTTTTAAATTGAGCCCATGTATATTACATCAGGGAGTGGTTAAATACAAGAGCACATTCTATACATATAAATTTGCCAAACTCACAAGAACTGGATTGTTTTGGAATGAATATAAACTACTAATACACAAGCAAGGACACCATTAACACAGCCATGATGAAATTCAATTAAGTCGGTCAGTTGTAACATGGGAAAGAGAACCAATTTCAATACAGCAGCATTATCAGATCAAAATACTCCAAAAGCAAACAAACAAGTCCACAAATCTAAACATCAAACTGTCCAAATTTCACTCCAAACATAAGTACATGACAGATTTAATACTTAGATCAAATCCCAAAATAAAATTCCAAGTACATGCCTTAAATCCATAAGAAAAATAAAACAATCAGGCATTTCTTAAATCAACTATCTCAAACCAAAACTACACCTACAAACATAACTACCCAATTGAAAGTCAACGCCAACACTAGATCATTAACAAAGCTTACAGATTCAACAGAAAACTGAAGCAATCTAGCATTTCAGGCAGTAAATAGAAGAAGCAAACTCACAGAAGCGTAATCGGGGTGATTAGCAGTCAACGCGGCAGCAGTTTCAGCAGCCAATTCATCAAGCTGGCTAGTAGTGACCCCCTTGTACACTCCAGCACAGACCTTCTGCGAGACCAACACCGGATCGCAGTGCTCGCTGCTGAGCCCATAACTCAGCTTCTTAAGCCTGGCAGTAATCTTGTCAAAGTGCACGGCCTCTTGCCTCCCATCTCTTTTGACCACATACATGCTTGGTTTTCAGTGAGGAGTTTTGTCAAACAGGTGGTGTGCAGTGTAAGAATCCCCAAATATATGTGTATACCCTGAGGAATGTAATCGGGCGGGAATATATATAGTTAGGCGGAGAAGATGAGATTATATTTAGTTTCAAAATGAAGAGCTAGGGTTTGGGGGTTTTCCCTCTAAGATTTTTTTGGCGTGTTTTGAAGTTTTCCCGCCAAATGAATGAAGAACCGGGAAAAATGGAAGGCGCCTGTAAGTGGGCCCCGCGTGTTAAGCTTTTTCTCCGTGTTGGAGAAGATTTAAGATTCCATCTGCGTGAGTGAATTGCTGAATTTATTAATGATTTACTATCTACCAACCAATCAGGAAAATTATTATTTATGTAAAACTGTATGAATTGACCGCTCGCACTTTGGAGTTTGGATCATTAGACAAGACAGGAAACCAGACTTCGTCAGGTCAGGCCCAACTTCATGTGCAGTTTACAGTTTCGAATCCACTCCAGCCCAAAACATATTATGATAAAATGGAGTTTTAGAAAAATATAGGCATAATAGTTAAACAAATACTATATCATGAAATTAATTTGAGGTAAACTGAACTTCTAGTATAATCAACATAATAAAATGAGAAGATTGCACTAGTACAAAAGAATTACTCACTCCGATTTATTATAATTGACGTTTTACAAGTTTAGCATATTAACTAAATACTTAACGTGTTGGAGCCTACTTCTTGTTGTTGATTCCCTCAAATTCATGTATCTATCATTTTTTTTTAGCTCATAAACAAACATAAAGTTAGGAGTATTGCTTTGTTTATTGTTTGTTTTGGCCATTAATTATTATAAAAGCGGGTCCATTAATGAATTATGTTTGCACCTTAATATTTGTGCATAGTAATAAAACGACAATTAATACCAATTGGAGGGAGTAATAGATAGATAGTATTCAGACTTTATTTAGATCCTAGGAGCCCCTCCATGTTAGGCATCCGCTCAGGGTCAAGGATACCATATTCAGGCCCATGTGTAAAAGAAAAATGTACAAATTATAATTTTCAAACTCAATTTACAATAGTAGTAGTTATGTATTTCTTTCCTTTATTTTTTTTTCCTCCAAATTGGTTAGAAATCCTTTTTTTTGTTTAATATTTTGAAAGTGTTTGCTGTTTATGTGGGAAGGAGGTTGTCTCTTCTTGGATTTTTGTATAACTTTGTTGATGAGTATTTGATATATTTTGTGAGTTTTGATCTTAATAAAAAAATTTGTCAATATGAAACATTTTTTTTTTTAATATCACTATTACACTCTCATGTTAAAAGTACTCACCCACTTATTGAACCTGAACCTATATGAACTCACCTTGAGCAATTAGGCAAATGACCCATAGACTCATATAGTTAAAAATGGAAAAAACAATAATACTTCATCCATTTTATTACAAACTTTCTTTTGGTCAACGTCTGTCATGTTTGACTCGTATATTACACCTAAATTATATTGATAAAATATTTTTAAAAAAATATTTAAAATGCTACTAACTCATGAACTTTAATTATATAATTTTAAAAAAGAATTGCATCTAATTTAGGAGTAATGTGCGGTCAAACACGAAGCCTGTTGACCGAAGAGGAAATTATTAATGAAATGGAGGAAGTATTATTAAGTTGATGGTAGTAAAATTTATAGAGAGAATAATATAATATGGTATGAAATTATGGATTATGGAATGGATGATCAGCAATGAATATTCATATTCAATGAGTATAATAATTTCCTTCGGATAACTCGATGTTATGGGCTACTCGGTTCCCCTAGTACCTTCAATTTCACGGGTTGTACTTTCTTAAAAAACACTTCAACCCCGTGTCACTTTTCCATTTTTTAATCCAAGTCTTCCAAATTCCCATCGACTCAACTCCATCAGTCGAACGAACAGGTGTTGAAAATCAGGTGAAATCATTTGTCCTTCTTCTTCAATGGCAGACGAGAAGGATGCCACGTCTGTGCCACTTCAAGGTATTCGCGACGGTGAAGGAGATCCCGAGGATCCTCCCAAATCTCCACCGCCTTCCACCGATTCTTCCACTCGCAGGGTAACCAAATGCACTCTCATTTCTACTTACCTACCTAGCTTCGGTTACATTTTTTTTTTCTTTCAATTTGAAACTCTATGATTAACTGTTGGATTCACTCGAGTATCCAGTTGTGATGATTAGACCGAATTTGCTAGGGGTATGAATTCCTATTTTTAGGTATTAGGTAGTTTGATTTGGTCATAAGCAATATCTGTGTTTTTAGGGCAGTGATTTGAGTCCAAGCCAGTGAAGAAGCTTGAAATAGAACAAATGTTTGGTGGTTTAGATTTGTAGCAACACCTAATTTAGGAATTGAACATGATTTTGATTCGATGGATCACGAATGAACCAATAGCTTGTTTGGATTTATCGTCTCTGGAAAAGTATCATAGATTAGTCCTCGGGAAACTTGGCTTACTTAAGGTCTCTAGCAATGTTGAATGTTATCTACGGTCTACGATATCATTCCGAAATGGTTGACTATTCTAGTTTTAGGTGCCGTTTTACCTGACAGACTGATAGTGTAGAGCCTATAACCCGTATCACATTTCTATTTGAAGGCGAAGAATTTGAGTGTCTTATAAGTTTGACAACTTTAGTTGAGCTGCATATGCTTAGGCTATGGTGTTAAGATGAAACCAATATGCTTCTGAAAGACGGGAATGAAGTCATGTATACGAAGAATAATCAAGTTAATGAAGACAAAGCATAAGGTGAAAAGAAAAGAAAAGGTAACAGGGACTTGCACTATATTGCAGAAAACGAGAAAGAGACAAATCTTTGATGCCTTGCTGAAGTGTGTATTGTATACGCAATTATTTTAAAATAATGTATGCCTCGACTTCATTTTGTTCCTCCTGCTATCCAAATCTACTCCTAATAAGTTGTTACTGAATGGATCATTTTGATGTTAGACATTTACCTGATGGTTTATGGTTCTGTTTATTCCCCAGCTCAGTCTGAAGCATGAACCAATAGTATTGGTATTATACTGCTTCTCTCTGTATAGCTTTTGTTCTACCAGTCATTATATGAAAACTGATGGGGGATGCTTCAGTTTATCAGATTAATGGTTTATAACTTTATACTTTTGGTATTTTTAAACTTTATGTAAATTTACTTTCTTACTGAGACACCATGGTAAATGTTGGGATAACAATGTTATCAGAAAATATTCTGTTACAAGGACATGGTTGAGAAAGCTGTTGACGAGTGATACAAGCTACTTGTTAAAACATTGTTATTAGAAAACTATTTTGTTAAAAGCTGTTATTGCATATTGATGTCTGAAACTTTTGCTTTTGGTTTCCAGGCTTGCTGCTTTGTTCTTCAAAGCTGGATCTCCAAAAAGTTTATGACCGGATGGTACCTTCTTTTCTTTATGTTGTATTGCTAAGTTCTAGTATCGAAGTTCATCTGCTGTAGGTTTAACATTTGATTACACATTGATATTGCAGTGTAGTTCTGTTTCCAGTTGCGGTTACTTTTTTCGTGACTTGGTGGTTCATTCAGTTTGTTGATGGTTTCTTCAGTCCTCTATATGAGCAGCTGGGCATTGAGATATTTGGTAAGTTTGTATTTTTCAATTTATTTCAACCAAGTCTTTCGTTTCCCACCATAGTAAAAGATTTGCACTTACCATTTTTTTCATTTAAAAGTTGTTGGT
The DNA here is from genome assembly GCA_028274465.1 of Plantago ovata. Lineage (NCBI taxonomy): Eukaryota > Viridiplantae > Streptophyta > Magnoliopsida > Lamiales > Plantaginaceae > Plantago > Plantago ovata. Next base: position 8,104,844 of record CM051456.1, on the reverse strand, counting down.
AGAGTACTAGAGTAAAAAGTTGGTAACCCCCCATGGAGAGAAAAAACAAGAAATGTGTATTATAGGCATTACGCAAGTATAAACTTTACGATCGGATTCTTATTTATTTATCTTTTGTTTTTAATTTTTTTTTATTGGATATTAGATTGGATCAATATTGATATATCTCAACTGTCTGCAAAAGTGTCAGTCTTAACTGTACCATTCACTTGTTTTCAACTAGACATTACATTTCAGAATGCCTTGCTTATGAAAATGTTTTGATTCAACTCTGTCTGATATATATGGTTCTGTGGCTTTTTAGTAAGAATAGCATGCTCTCTCTTTTACTTTTTCCGTTTCAGGATGTCAACTATCATCTCAACCAACCGTAAACCAATATTTTTATGCCTCTCCTTTCATGTTTATCACCTGTTCTTGCACTGTAACCTGTAATGTTAATGCACTCCTTGTGCCCTTTTCTGTTCTTAATTTTATGAAATAATTTTATAATCAGTTCTCTATTTCCCTTCTTTACTACCACGTGGTCTGCCTGTGAATTCACTTTTGTATTTTTGTGCAGGACTTGGTTTTGTGACATCCTTACTCTTTGTGTTCCTTGTTGGTGTTTTCGTTTCATCATGGTTGGGTGCTACCGTTTTCTGGATAGGAGAATGGTTTATAAAGCGAATGCCCTTTGTTAAACATCTCTATTCTGCCTCGAAGCAAATTAGTTCTGCGATTTCTCCAGGTAAAGGATACTTCAAGTGCTCTCGTTTGTATATTTCAGCTACAAGGGGAAATTCAAAATGCAAATTTATGTTTCGTTATGCATGGAAAAACAAGATTTGCATAACCTAATGTACCTTGACCTATGCCTTAATGAATTTATTTGCTTGGTACCTGCCACCTCTCCATTGATGTTGGGGAAATGTAGGAACTTTCTATCACTTCTTCTCCTTCATCATGAAATCGGAATATGCACGTAAACCTTGGATCAGCACCCCTTGAATTAAAAAAATGGCATTACATTCCTTATTTTAAACATATGCCAGAACTGGTTCTGGAAAGTTCAATTACCAGGTGTTTTGTCTTTTCAAAACACGATGAAGCACTTATAAATTATTAAACTTTGGAGGGGTAAGGTTATATGAAATAAATTCTGGTTAAGTTGGGGCTTATCACGTGTTCCCTCCTTCCCAGACAATTGTTTCCATTTCCTACATTATGGATCCCACTATCACATACTACATATACTATACACTCCTCTGAAAAATAGTGCAAAAGGCAATAAACAATTGAACAGGTTGGTGGGAACCAAAATTATACATATCCTACATTGAAATTTGGTCTTAACACATTCATTGAAATTTGGTCTTAACACATTCATTGAAATTTAATGTAAGATCAAGTCTTCAGCTTCTCTCTGTAGTGGTTATCCATTTACATTTACTTTTTGAATGATCTGTGTCCTTTACAGATCAAAATACTACTGCATTCAAAGAAGTGGCCATTATATGTCACCCACGCGTGGGTGAATATGCATTTGGCTTTATCACATCTTCAGTTGTCCTCCAGGTATGGATAGTTTATTCTCTGCTCTTTTTTATCAATCAATAGGTCAATACTACTATCATTTCTGGATCAAATGCATTGTTAATTCTAGGGCATTAGATATGTTCCTGAACAGCATTGTAGAACTATTTATACTGCCTTTTGTGATTTCAGTGTTTAAAAAGGAAATTAAATAAGTTGTCAGGAGCCATAAGCTGCCCGATGCTTATGACTGCGATTGGATCAATTATATCATGCTTATTGCCATTTGCGCAAGGAACAAATGGATTTTTTTATTAGCTAGTGCTGCTTCTTGTTTTGCTGTTCCTAGCATTATACATTTGATGAAGTAACTTCCCTATGTTAACTCTTGGCTTTCACCTTTTGGTAAGTATTATCTAGACTCATGTATGTGTTCATCTTCTTTGTTTTCAGAGAGACGATGGTGATGAAGAATTATGCAGTGTTTTTGTGCCAACAAATCACCTTTATATTGGTGATATATTATTGGTGAACTCCAAGGACGTTATAAGACCCAATCTTTCTATTCGGGAAGGAATAGGTATGTTTATTATTTGGTTCAAACACCCTGGTTAACCTTTGAAAAGTTATTTACGTTGATAAATTTTGTATTTTTACTGTATATGTGTAACCTGAGTTTTACCAAAGCTATAGAAACATATAATTCCTTTGTTGAACTGTTTTCGTCAAGCCCATCTTATTCCGAGAGCACTGCCAGAGTATCCCCAATTCTACACCCAGTGTTTATTGCTTTGTTAAGCATATGTTCATATAGAATTGAGTGCTTACTAGCAATCTCAATAAAAAGTGTTTCTGAATTTTGTAAAATCTTATGCCACTGATTCCCTACAAATGTTGAGAGTGGATGAGGAGTGATGTGGGGTTATTGTTGTGCTGGAATAAGTTGATTGCACATTCGGCTCCAATTATACAACCAATGTATCTTGCTTAAACCAAGTAGGGCTCTGTGGTTAAATGAATTGCTTCTTAATGTACAACTAATGTAATTATTGCTACTTTGCTAGTGTTTGTAGTGTTATTGAGTTCTTAAGCCCAGTAGCTGTTTGTCATATCTTTAATTTTTTTTCAACTGATATATGAATGGAAATGCAGAAATCATTGTTTCTGGAGGTATGACAATGCCACAAAGAATCACTCCCATCTCTCCGATTCAAAGAGTTGCTCGTCAAGGTGAAAGAATTCAGCTGGAGAGATTAGTGTAGCAATCTGGTCGTTCCGTTTCTAGGATGTACTGTATGGAATTCAGAGTGTGTTGTATGGAGGAGTTTGCAGTTGATGTTTAGTAGAAAACACAGATGGTCAGCTGCACAGGGTTGAAGTGTAGTAGGAAGTTGAGCTTTGAATGATACCAGTATAACTGAAGTGATCAGATTTTACTTGTGTGTATACAAACATGTACTGTGATTAGTTGATATCTTGACGTATAGTATGTTATATGATAATTCGCAACCGGTGGGATCGGCCCCATATCATTCAGAGACATAAAATGCTGAATTGAGGATTCAAGAACAAAATGTGGCTTCGAAGTTCTATGTGGTAGGGAAATCATGGTTGAAATTACATTTAATAAACAAACAAGAAGGAAAGGGGAAAAAAAAAAAAAAAGAATAACCCTTGCAAAGAGAGAATTTGGATAAGCGGTGATCTTTTCCTTGGTGGTGGACGAGTGTGACACATCCCCCTTCAGATACCAGGTAGTAGCTGAAAAATTCGAAAGATTTACAGAAACAGCTGTGGCTTGAGGTCAACAAATTGTCCCAGTTCCAAAGGTTTGTACTTTGTACTGCTGCCATGGTGGATTGTGGTTACGATTAAGAGTGTTGACCCAAAATATCATACGTAGTATGAAACTGCGAATGAATCAGAAATTGGATAGAACGGCAAAGTAATTTACTGGCAACACTTCAACACAGACTTTTCCAACAAAGTAATTCACTGGCAACACCTCAACACAAACGAGTGTTTAGAGCTTAAAACAGAAAAAGAGAATGAACACAAAAGAAATGAAACAAATTAGATCGGCAAGCCACCACAAATCTGCTGTAAATGGATTAAAGGATGAGATCGGAACTAGGACTGATTTAGGATGAAAATAGATCAGATGTGTTTAAGGGATAATCCCAACAAAATAGCTCAGGTAGATTGCAGTTGCAGTTGTCCACAGATTACATCATACAGTTTGTAGTAAACCTGGAAAAAGTTGCGCATTGCAGCAGCAGCAGCCAAAACAGTCCTGGAATGCGCAAATTATGCAATCTTCAATAATGAGTTAATGGATAGAAGATAGAACTAGTCGCGTAAGCCAGAAAAAGAACTGCCTCAAACAGAAAATTAGTTGGAAGTAAAAGACAAAAAAACAAAAAAGAGTGCGATATGCTTTTTATTAATAATACCAACCAAATCAGTATGATTTGCTGATATGGCATTCATGATTGATGATTTATCAACAGAAGAAGACAGTATAGCCTATCAAAGATCTTGAATTTTTACAGGGAAATACGTTTCACAAGTATGCAAAAGCATCCGGGGAGCATCATCTATGTTGGTAAAAAATACTTCATCCAGAGTCGGAGAAAACTGAGACAGCACCAGGAAGGTGAAAACGATTTTTTGGAAAGGAACTTCTCTTGTGCAAGGCAATCCTTCCTGTCAGAGAGGAAAAGCAACTTCAGGAACATGAACAAAACTAGTGCGGCTAGATAATCATACAAAACATCATCAAGTGTAGTGTACGCTTGTGCTTGCTCTATTACCTCTGGATCACTTTAAGGGACACAAGGCGTTCTTTGTTGGCAAATACTTCAAATCAGGTTGCGCCAAGTGATTATAGTCCTTTAGCGAATAGTTCGCTTTTGGAATAATATGCTGGAGTATATCCCATTTCCACTTATCTAATGCGGTTCAAGTGAGCAAATGGCTCTGGATTTGCTTTAGTTGCAGACTTAGCCACTTCAGGTGTTCCAAAAACATTCCAGAACCTAAGAGTTTCATCTCCTGCTGCAGATGCAACCGTGCATCCATCTGGACTCAACACACAAGGTCAGACAAATACTCGGACAAAGTTTACATTGGATGCTTCGGAATGTAGATATTCGGATCTTTTTACCAGCATCAGGAGTCTCTGCCAAAACTTACTTGTAAATGGATTAAGATATGAGATCTGAACAGTGACATATTTAAGATGAGAATAGCTCAAGATGTGTTTAAGCCTTAATGGATGATCCCAACAAAATAGCTCAGGTGCATTGTGGACTTGTGGTAGCGGTTATCCACAGACCACAGAATACAGTTTGTAGACTGTAGTAAACTAAACCTGGAAAAAGTTGCACATTGCATATTGCAGCAGCAGCAGCAAGCCAGCAGCCAAAACAATCCTGGAATGCCCAAATTAAGCAAGAAAAAGAACTGCCTCAAAAAGAAAACTAGTTGGAAAATTAGTTGGAAGTGATTGAAAAAAAAGAAGATTGCAATATGCTTTTTATTTATGATATATACCAACCAAATCAGTACGATTTGGTCATGATCATGAATTCATGATTTATGAATTGCAACAAAAGAAACTGTGCAGTCTATCAAAGCTACACCTTGAACTTTTACAGGGAAATACATTTCACTAGTTGGTTAAAGCACTTCATCAGGTGTCGGAGGGAACTGAGACAGCACCCAGAGAAGAAGAAAATTGTGGAAAGGAACTTCCTGTCAATCCTTCCTGTCAGAGAGGAAAAGCAATTTCAGGAACACGAACAAAACTAGTGCTGCTACATGATCATACAAAAACATCATCAAGTGTACGCTTGTGCTTGCTCTATTACCTCTGGATCACTTCAAGGGACACAAGGCGCTCTTTGTTGGCAAGAAATTCATGTCAGGTTGCGCCAAGTGATTATCATCCTTTAGGAAATACTAGTTAGCTTTTGGACTAATATGCCGGAGTGTATACGATTGTCACTTATCTAATGCGGTTCAAGTGAGCAAATGGCTCCGGATTTGCTTTAGGTGCAGGCTTAGCCACTTCAGGCGTTCCAAAAACATTCCAGAACCTAAGCGTTTCATCTCCTGCTGCAGATGCAACCGTGCATCCATCTGGACTCTGTTAACAACACACAAGGTCAGACAAATACTCAGACAAAGTTTACATAAAAACCAACAGAATCACTTATTATTCATTTGCAGTAAAATTTGTACCTGAGCCATGTAAAGAACCCTTGATGTATGGCCAGTGAGCTCAGCCATTTTAACCATTGAGGGATATTTCCAAAGAGTAAGCTGATTCTGGGTAAAGCCATGAGAGCTCAGCAGTTCACGCTCATTCTTGTTCCACAGAAGAGAGCAGACTTGTGATCCTGTATTTACCGAATTCAAGCAAGCACCAGTGTGTGTGTTCCAGAACTTAATGCAACCATCGCCTCCACCTCCACCTGAGGCTAACAAGTTACCCTGGAAAGGACACCAGGCCAGAGCCTTGACAGCAGCGGTATGGTCCTCGAGCCTGTGAAGCCATTGAGTTGGAGCCTGTGAAGAGGCCACAGATCTGTCCCATATGTGGAGGAGATTGTCATTACCACCACTGGCTAACTGTTGGCCCGAAGGAGACCATTTGAGCCCACACACTTCCTGTTGATGTCCTTGGTAAGTTTCGACAATATTCGACCTTATTCTCACATCGTTGTTAATTATCTGACCATCCATTCCCCCGGTAGTCAGAATGTGATTGTTCCAGTCCATAGCACCAACACGCGAAGAGTGGCCTCCCCTCAAAGTTCTTAGCTACATACATAACCAAACGAACCATAGAGTTAGTCAACATCGATCGGATTGATGAAAAGTAAAGAAAGTAGTAGTTTTTCTCTCACTCACCAATCTATTAGATGCAGAATCCCAGAGCTGAACCTCAGAGTTGTTCATACCGACAGCAATATGCTTGCCATCAGGAGCCCATTTAACACTGGTAACCGGACCGGCCTCATCGTCAACAGTAACAAGTTCTGAGGTAGATCCAGTAGAAGCATCCCACAAGTAGACTGTGCTACCAAGAGCAATGGAAAGAACGTTGGTGCTTCCCCAATCTAACAAGTTCAAATAGTAGTCATCTACAAGATCAGGTGCATCTAATGTCCTCTCTGAAGTCTGCATACAGTCCAACGAAATATCAAATTTAGTGAACAACTACATTGGAATTAAACGAATATCAAAAGAACTACTATTAAGAAGAGAAGTGGAGCACCCACCTGAGGAATGTGACGGCGAGGCTTGACGGCCTTCGCTTGGTGAGAAGCCAAGGGAAGGTCACTGGGCAATGATTCGACTGCAGTTGGGGGCTTGTTCCTGAAAGCAAGAATGCGAGTCTTGCTGTTGATGTTGAAGGTCTCGGCAAGCTGCTTCCTGTATGCCTCTCTTGCGGGAGAAGAAGCGCTGCTAACAGACGGGTTTTCCTTACCTGTTCTCCTGTCTGTGATCATGGAGTTGGCGTAATCGAAGTCCATTGCTGATCTGTTGGGTATGAATCGATCCAGCTGCGCGAAACAAGACATAAGGTTAGATTTTATTCCCAGAAATCGGAATCAAAATACAGTAATCAGCATTAAAAGGCTACTAATACATAAAAGCTACATTTCATTGATTCATACAAGTACCACCCAATCAAGATAAGTAAAGGCTCATTTGTTATGAAAATAGTAATTCTACAACCCTCCTAAAAGCTCGAACTAATGGGGATGTGGGGAATCTAAATCGTTTATATTAATTCTCCAATACAATAAAGACTTACATTGTCCTTGGAACTTTTTCTGGTCAAAAGCATTTGTTCTTGAAGGGGGAATCTAGATAGACCATTCTTGGTAGATGATGATTTGTTCATTCCTCCTGTTTCCATAAAGTTAGCACAAAACAAACAAAACAAAACACAATAGAAAAACAGAGCAAATGGTGTATAAAACTGATGAGCCTGCAAAAAAGAGATTAGAGACACACAAACAAACAGGATGTATAAACGAAAAAGTATATGAATCCCGCGAAAGAAAGAGAGAGAGAGAGAGAGAGAGAGCAGCGATTGGATGACTGTGATAGCTTAATTGAAGAACTGAATGGAGCTTGTGAGTTGAATTGAATTGAATTGAATTGAGGAGTTTATATAGATAACAGATTGGGGATTAATTAGGGTTTAATATATGTCAATAACGGCAATGTTTCTTGAAATGACCGTTCAAATGTGCTCTGACTGAATTGCCCCCGTTGCGGCTGCCAAAAATATCGACGTGCAATAGAAAAAATGGATTTTCTTTTTAGGGAGCTTTTCCCTTTATTTAGTCAACAATTCATTTACCACTTAATTATCAACTTAATTAATTATTGGTAGTTCCTTAATTTATTCATATTTTTTAAGGATACAAATACACAATATTAACTTATTAATTGGTTTAGAAATATGAAAAATTATAATTATAAGAGACTAGAATTTATGCAGCACACGTCGCGTGTTGTTGCGTGCCTGCGTGCTATATATGGAATGAAAATTTTACAAATAATATATTGAAATGTATTGGGTAATAAGAATATTGAATAGAAAATATACTATCTAATAATTATCAACTAACTAATTGAGTAATTGAAATTAATAGAAACAATGTCCTATAAATGTATATAATTTTTGTTGTCATGCAATGAATAATTTTGAATTAAACGATATTTGACAGACGAAAAGTATTTCTCTGATGAGTTAAGAACCATCTAATACAACTGTATGCTATTAAAACATCAGCTTTAGCATGTTGATTGATGTTCTTCATCAGTTGAATATACTATCATGTAATTATCTCTTGCCATTTTGATTCATCGATGCCTTAATTTTGTTATGTCGATGTCGCATACTCCTATTATTATATAATGAAAAGGGGATTGCATAAATAGTTGATGGATGGATCTCTACATGAAGCTAAAACCAATTCAACAAAATTGATGAAAATATTAAATCCTAAAATTTAGTTCAATGATTGGGTAATTTAGTTCGAACCCCACACATAGTACTTAAGATTGACACATGTACGCACCAAATTGAATTGAGTAAATATGACTAACGGATTAAATTCAAATTGAAATTAAATCAACAAATTTAATGACTACTCCAAATTTTTTCACTGTTTGGTTATATATAAACTACTATTAATAACTTTCATTACATGAATATAATTTAAATTAAATATAAATATAAATAAGTTGAATTATATCATTGAAAACGTTAATTATTTTGGAAAATTATAAATTAATCACAATTTCCATAATAGTTATATTAAATTAGTCTAATACAATTTAGTCAAATAATTACTTCAAATTAGTTATTCTATTATTAAATGTTAGCATAAATGTGATTGACCATACTTCTAAATTATCTTCAAATCCCCACTTATCTTACCTATATTCTCTTAATGAGTCAAATAATGGTACACATTAACCAAGCATCATCATTGCATATCAATTTTAATTTTCATTAAAATTATTCAGTATCGTATTTTATTTCTTCTATGACTTTGGTCATCGACTTATAGGATACACATTTTTTTGTAATTCTTTCCCTTTTCGCAAGGTTTCTTGGATTTGAAGATTCTTGAAGATATCGCTATATATTCTTGATTCCTGAAAGAAAATGTTGAGGAAATGATGCTTATATATCACTATATTCTTGATTCTTGAAAGAAGATGCTTGCGAAATTAGCTAACGAAAATAGTGAATGATTAGGAAATAAGCTAATGAAAAATGAGCGTGAACCTACTACATACAAATTCATAAACCCGGGTCCTTGCTAATCAGAATCAACAATCAAATTAGAACTGAGACTAAACTTTAATATATGAATGATGATTGAGTAGATGGGTACTTGGTTTGCTTAATTCGTCTATTCTTGTAATTGGTTAGACAAGTTTTTTTCTTCTTTTTTTCCCCTTTTTATTGGTTTGAAACTTTGAATGATAAGATGCTTGACTTTTATTATTTCTTATATCTAATAGTAGAGAGATTTTTAAGTCAGAATAAGATAACAAATCATCTAAAAACTAGGAATCTACTAAAAGATATCAGATTTTCATAGATTTTAGGTAGGTTAATACAGTCACTATATATTTTAATGACTATATATGTAGGAAATTTTTCATGTATAACTAATGTGTAGGAAAATATTGGGATTATGATGTAATTAATCCATTTTTCTAGTATTATAAATTAGCACAACTGTAAAATGATAAAACGTAAGTGCTAACGAAGATCCCTGCCTATTTCATCTTGAAATTAATAATATCATATACCATTTATTATTTTTAAAATCAATATTTTTTCGAATTGATCACTAAAAAACAAGTGTATGGCAGTACTACGTATGTACTAACGAACAACACTAAAGTATTAATTTCTTATTTATTATGTTTAAAATGGAGTGATATTAATCAGATGTATAATTAAAAAAAAAAAAAAAAGCTAAAATGTGTGGAAGTGCGACGTTTGTACTAATTAATGAACAACGTTGTCTATTTTATTGTGAATTAATGGCATATACCATTTATTGTTAATGTCATTTATTGTTTTCTAAGTGGAACGATATTAGTCATATTTAACATAAAATAAATAATTAATACAATAAAATAAAATATACGGTAGTACACCCTCTGTACGACTATTTGTTCTACCTTGAAATAATATCATATACAAATTATTATTAACTCAATATTTATTATTTTCAAAATGGAATGATATTAGACAGATTTATCTTCATTCCATAAGCTTGATACGCCAATGCACTATAGACCGAACAAAATTAAACCAATCATGCAAACAAATAATGTCCAATGTCAAGGAGAAATCAATAAGTAACAACGTCTATAAATATAAAATAAATTTCAAAGTAAGAGATTCCAACGCATTGGAACAAACAGTTATCGCCCTACCATATAAGAATCTAAACGCATTGGAAAAATTTAAATATTTGGAATAAAAGACAACCTTAGCATCGGAACGAGAACTAAGGTGCTGATCTTTCGGAGGGTTGTGAGCTTCACGTGGAACGTCCTCAATATTACCCTTCTCTCATTTATCCTCCTTCAAGCATAATATAGGTGACATAAAGAAATAAAGATTTGAAAAGCAAGAAAGCAAGAAAAATTTAAATGTCAACTTTGATGAGGAAGTTCATAGTTGGTCCGGTTTCACGGTTTTGCTTTAGTCAGAAACTATCGTAATGGTTGCATGAATGGTACCTGAAAATCAATAGAGTTAGAGTGAAATGACACCAATAATACAGAGAAGAACAATTCTTAATATACTTACACAAATATGATCATGCGATCTAGTTTTTCTTCACAAGGCATAAAAGGTCATCTTGTGAGTAGGGCTGTAGGCTCGACTCGGTTAGCACAATGCACTTGCTGCTCGAACTCGATCGAGCCTCATAACTTGTGCTCTAGCTCGACTCGACAAGTATTTTATACTACTCGAGCTCAACTCGTGAGCTCGATTTATTTTTCAAAATTCTCTGCCTGAAACTCAAAAACTCAAATATAACTCGACTCGTGAGCTCGAAAAACTACCAAGCTCGAATTTTGCTCGGCTCGTGAGCTCGAAAAACTACCAAGCTCGAATTTTGCTCGACTCGTGAGCTCGAAAAACAACAAAATTCAAATGGATTGCAAATCAATTTATTTAGTCAACAATTCATTTACCACTTAATTATCAACTTAATTAATTATTGGTAGTTCCTTAATTTATTCATATTTTTTAAGGATACAAATATACAATATTAACTGATTAGTTGGTTTAGAAATATGAAAAATTATAATTATAAGAGATAACTTTCATTATATGAATATAATTTAATTTAAATATAATATAAATAATTTGAATTATATTATGAAAAATGCTAATTATTTTCCATTTTTCTAGTATTATAAATTAGCACTATTGTATTTATAATGATAAAATGTATGTACTAACGAAAATCGATGTCTATGTCATCTTGAAATTAATAATATCATATACCATTTATTATTTTTTAAATCAAGTCATATTTCAATATTTGTCGAATTGATCACTAAAAAAAAAAAAAACAACAACAACGACGAAAGTGTATGGTAGTATTACTTTCTTATTTATTATGTTTATACTGGAGTCATATTAATTAGATCGGAAAAGTACATTCTGGTGATACTTTTCTAACTTGATTACACATTAATGATATCGATATTCTTGTTTACCCCATCAATACAATAAATCAAACTTTATTACATTCAAGTGACAAATTTTGAAATTATTTACTAATTAGTTATTTTTGTTGGACAAATATACCCTTCTCCCTCAGAATAAAAGTACACGGAATATTTTATTAAATATTACTAAGATTATTGTGTTATTCCTAATAACTACTCGTGCTAATTATAGAATACTAATTATAGGTTGTCAATTTCCATTCAACCAGAGATGAACTGAAATGTTTACACAGACAATTTATCAAACAGTTGGTGCTCAAACAAAATAGTTCCATTTAAACTTAAAATCTTCAAATATACTCAGAAAAATTGAAAACCCAGATGGAGAAATAACTAATTACTTCACAAAAATAAGTAAAAGTATTACAGCACCTTGGATTTTGAGTATCTTGAGTTGGGTCCAAAAATGGATCTTCTTCCTCCATAGAATTTGCAGTTAGAAGCGAGAGATGTGAATCGAGACTGGAGAGAGATGTAAGCCGTTTTAGTTTGCTGTAATTGCAGAGTGATGTGAATCGATGAAGAGATTCGAGGGGCAAGATGCCATGGTTTTAGCTTGCAGAGTTGCAGAGAGATGTGGGAGAAAAAAACGGCAGAGAGATGTGGGAGAAAAAAACGGCGTCTGTTTCTCATTTAGGTTATAAGGACGCAATTTCGTTCGGATCATTTTTTGATCCGATCGATCCTTGGACTTCAGTCCAATCCGACCCAATCCGGATCGGATCAAAATCCACGGACCGGATCAGAATTGCCAGGCCTAATCACGCCTAATGACATTGACTTAATTAATTGTCCAAATTCACCTTTAACACTACATTAATCGTTCATGCATTTTTACCTTTTAACCCAGTTGTAGTACTACTGTAATATAAATCTTGTACTCATGCACCACAAAACATACTACTTCTCCCCAAATGAACATGTAGGATACCACCACTCTACCATATGTTATACTACTTCACCCATAAAATATGTACCATACACAATTTATAAATGAGGTACTGAGACTAATATTACAAGTACACAACGATACTTGTTTCCAAACAAAACTTGTGTACCACGACATACATATCATGCACCACAAAAACATATGCTCCCAAAATTTAAGAACCAACATTTTGTACTCATGTACCACATAAAGAATAGAAACTGCATACTCGGGCAAAATTATGTGTCACGGCTAGATAATTTATGTATGCATAAATTATGTACCAAGATGTTTATTCATGCACTATACACTTCACACACGTATTACTTGTTTGAATTTTAATTTTTACATGTACCAAACTCCATAAACTATGTACTCCACATACAACAAAATAACATGTCTATTTTGAATCTAATTTTTATATATACATACCCAAATCAAAATGAAGTATATTACTCAAGAACATGAATGGATCTAATTTTTAACATAATATTTTTAACAAACTTTCAAAAACATGTAATAAATTTTCGAAACATGTACCGTCTGGACTACTATATTCTTTTCATGTACATATTCAAAGTTTTAACCTTACAACAACACTTCTACCTTTGTACCAATTGGAACTAGAAATATTTCTAACAAATATAATGTCATAAGGATGATCAAGAAAAACTGAAACACGTACCAAAAGTATATATCTATGCATCAAGAACTAGATATGTATCGATCATAAACTGGGAGCCGACTGGTTTGGGTGCCTGGCTGTATGTACCTAATTAGTATTAGAGAATAATTGTTGTTTATGAAATTGATTGATTTTTAACGGGTACACACAAATTTGGTACCAAATTTCAGTTACAATTTTAATAAATTCTAGCCAAATTTAGGGATATATATATATATAAATAATAAAACACACACATACATACAAGGCTACTTTGGGTATTCCATTTCAAAAGTTACTTTTTGAAAACAAAATTTTGAACATCACTAAAATATAGATAAGTTGCCAAAATGTCACCTATATGTAATTGACCCTAATTAGATTTTTATAATGTTTTTTTAAAAAAGCTAAAATGACGATGTACTAATTAATGAACAACGATGCCTATTTTATTGTGAAATAATATCATATCCTGTATCATTTATTATTAACATCTTATTTATTGTTTTCAAAGTGGAACGATATTAGTCATATTTAACATAAAATAAATAAATTATTACAATAATATAAAATGTATGGTAGTACACTGTCTGTACTAACGAGCACCGCTATCTATTTTATCTTAAAATAATATCATATACCATTTATTGTTAACCCACTATTTATTATTTTCAAAATGGAATGATATTAGTCAGATTTATGTTCGCTTCCCTAATTTTGATAGTCCAATGCACTATAGACCGAACAAAACTAAACCAATCAAACAAATAATGTCCAATAATGCCACGGTGAAATCAATAAGTAACAATGTGTATAAATATAAAATAAATTTCAAAGTAAGATATTCAAACGCATTGGAACAAGCAGTTATCGTCACCTATTACGCACCACCAAATTCGCCACGATGATGTCAATAGCTCAAAAATCTAACATAACTGTATCCCTCAAGGTCAATAAAATTAATATGGACAATGCAAGGAGATAGGTATAGAAATGTGTCAATGGAACTTGGACGCTATAATGGCAGATATCAATGGTGATCCTATTTGCGAAAACAATTTAACCACCTATTCCATGAGATGGAGAGCAAATCTCCAAAACCGTGAAATATGAATATTGGGTGTCTTTGCAAATTTGAAACCCCAAGCCCCATAGAAGTACCCTCCCCAATAACGTCACCTATTTCTTGCAACCCCAAGCCCCAATGAACAACTACGTCTATTTTATTTTGAAATAATATCATATACCATTTATTATTAACATCTCATTTATTGTTTTCAAAGTGGAACGATAGTAGTCAGATTTAACATAAAATAAAGATAAATTAATACAATAAAATAAAGTGTATGGTAATACACTGTGTGTACTATCGATCACCACTATTTATTTTATCTTTAAAATAATATCATATACCATTTATTATTAACTCAATATTTATTGCTTTCAAAATGGAACGCTATGAGATAGATTTATCTTCGCTTCCAAAAGTTTGATGCCAATGCACTATAGACTGAACAAAACTAAACCAATCAAACAAATAATTTCTGATGTCAAGGAGAAATCAATAAGTAAAAATGTGTATAAATAAATATAAAATAAATTTCAAATTTAGAGATTCAAACGCATTGGAACAAGCAGTTCGTCACCTGTTACACTCCGCCATATAAGAATCTAAACACCAAGTATGATAGCCTACATAGAGCAGAAATCCCAACAACAAATATAAAAATCTAAACACCGGGTATGATAGCCTACATAGGGCAGAAATACCAGCAACAAAATCCGTCCTCCAATTTATGTAGTCATGCCCCCATTCATCCCTCTTAACCACTATTAAAGGAGATATTACATATACTATTATAAAGAAATATAAACCTGAAAATACAACCTCGGGGAATCTTCCAATAACTAAATGAAGCCATCAATATGAACCAAATCCAACTGCTCATCTGCACTTTCATACTTTTTTTTAGAATAAGTATATTTAGCAGCATAATATGGGGTACATGTGATATTAAACATAACGTTAGAAATAAAAAAAAATATTTATATGATAGGATTCCAATACGCTTTAGTAGTTTAAAATTCTAACACATCGTCCCGTGCAGTCCAAGAGCGTAGAAGAGTAAGCCAAATGCATAAGAGCCTGATTCATCCAATGCGTCTAAGTTCCTCGATAAGATAATGGAAACTTCTTCCAGATAGATTTCCTATATTCTCTCTTAGATCTTTATATTTATCCGTTATATACTTGTTGGATAAGAATAAGACAAAACTTCTTCCAGATAGATTTCCTATATTCTCTCTTAGATCTTCCCTAATAATGTATCTTTGTAATGTTATAAATAGTCGACTCAGTCAGTTGTAATAATCGCATTGGTGATGATATAAACTCTTATTGACGTTGTTGTCCCCTGCAGATGGCTTTGGATCAACGTTTGTCAATTGTGTTCTATTTCGCAATATATTTCGTTGTAGTGACAAAAACTGTTAGTGTAAGAACTGTGGTGTTGTGACTAATGTTACTTAAACACTATGTTAGTATTATTTAAACATTGTGTTGTGTTAGTAACATTTTTGTGTTATGATAACACGTTGTTACAGTTCTTAACACACAATTATATCGTTTAATTAGTTTTGCTTTTTCTTAATTAATATGACTGGTTCCACGATTTTAGTTGTTTGTGATGTACATATCTGGAGGTCATAAAGAGCTCAGTTGAAAGAAGGAAAGAATAAAAGAAGAGTTTGGATGCGAAAGGAGATCTTTTAAGAGTTATCAAGATATGAAATATATTGTTACCAAAAGAGATATCAGAAGATTTGGTGTGAACGTATCAATCATCAGAAGATTTGTGATGACACGTTTTAGATGATTTATTCACAAAAGTGTCGGCGACTGTCAATACAAAAACATAAGAATTCTACATCTACCCAACCCATATGCTTTTAGACGTATAATGTGACTTTCATCACGAGAGCACTTCTAAATGAAGGGTACCCCTATGAAATAAATTATGGGTCGAATATATTTGGGATGTTTATTAAAACTATTCACTATTCATATTATTGCTTTGTCAATACAAAACAAAGTACACCATAAAGTTTATCAATGCAGAGCCCACCAAAAAAATTTGTGGCCGTACACGTTCCCCACAAAAACGTGATTATTTGAAAATAGTATGTATAATTTATGAAGTGCCAACTGCCAAGCAAAAATAATTCTAATAGACTGTTGGATACACAATTTAGAGTTGCTAATTTAAAAAGGGAAGTGAGTGATGAATAGTAATTGATATCTATGTTTTGAATCTCGTCTCGGAGGCCGTCTCGGACGACCTCCTGAGAAGGGTCAACCCGGGTCATCTCGGAGGGATGTCTCGGTCCATTTAATTAATATATCAAATTATATATAATAAATACTATACATATTACATTGAAAATTAAAACATAAATGTCAATATAAATTATAAACTCATAGAAACCAAAATAAAGTCACCCATAGTAGTAGTACATCATTAGGGGGAGAATAAGGAAAAGTGAAAAAGCGGCGTTTGGACGGTTTGGTATCTTAATTAGGTTTTTTTCCTTATCAAACACAAACAGTCAAACGCCTCCCCCCCCCCCCTTTTTTTTTATTAAAAACCCGGGTCAACCCGGGTTAACCGTCCAAAAACTCGGAAAAATCCCGGGTTAGCGAGATTTTCCGAGTTTTTTGTGGTTCCGTCTCAGACAGGCGTCCGAGAAGCGGTTAAATCGGATCAACCCGGGTTGACCCGGCGAGATCGAAAACGTAGATTGATATAGAGAGAAGAAAACGAAGGTTAACTTGAGACTTGTTTCATTATTTGACAAAATTTTAAGTTAACTGCAAATATGAAGACTAATTCAAAGTGGAAGATCCGCTTTAAATTGAATTCTAGGGTCCATATCTTTTTAGTACCTTGCAAGATACTCTAATATCATGATTGTACCCACTAGACTAACAATTACATTTTGATACCCAAATTTGACTTTTTCAATTTTCAATTATTGGATTTTGGTTGATCCAAACAGCCTTAGTGAAAAAATATGACTTTATAATTTTCATAATTTTCTTTTTTTCTTCATTTTTCTTTTTATTCTCACCCTTATTATTTTCTATTTTCTTCCTTTTTTCTTTTTTCTTTTTCTTTTTTCATCTTCTTCTTCTTCAATTTTTCAGTACCGGAGCTCCGACAGTGAAGCTCCGATCGAGCTTCACTCATGGAGCTTCACTGTCACAGTGAAGGTGAAGCTCTCCGACCGAGCTTCACTGTAATAGTGAAAGCTCCGATCGGAGCTTCACTGTTATAGTGAAGCTCGAATCGGAGCTTCACAACCCCGATTTGGAGATGTGAAGCTTCAATCTGGAGCTTCACGCCCCAAATCGGAGCTGTGAAGTTCCGATTCGAGCTTCACTGTATTGGAGCTTCACTCGAATCGGAACTTCACAACTCAGGTCATCGGAGCTCCGATCTTCTTTAATTTTTTTATTTTTTAATATATATTTTACTTTTTGTG
Organism: Plantago ovata; assembly: GCA_028274465.1. Taxonomy (NCBI): domain Eukaryota; kingdom Viridiplantae; phylum Streptophyta; class Magnoliopsida; order Lamiales; family Plantaginaceae; genus Plantago; species Plantago ovata. The sequence goes on along the minus strand of CM051456.1, from coordinate 8,086,890 downwards.
ATATTTCATTTTTAATATTAAGTTTATATGGTAATAAAGTTTTAGAAATTATGTAATTTAAAAAACAAAGAAAAAAGAAAAAGAAATTTAAGGCCTTGTTTGGATCACCCAATGACAATTGTGTAATTACTATAAAGTCAACAAAAAAATCCATTTTCAGGTATTAGGATGTAATTGTTAATCTAATGGGAACAAATCTGAGAATAAGGCGTCTATCAGGGTATTAACTGTTGAATTCTAAATAGGCCATAAATGCAACAATTAAGTCGAATCCATAAAACATTTGTCACTCCATAAACCCATGTTACATGAAATATATCATTTGCAAGGGTTGTTCTACCCTTGGGCCTTAACCGTCCATTTTCACCCGTCTTATTTCTTTACGATTCCTCTCTAGTCAATTGTGTTGTGTGTATATGTTTTTTAGTATATTATATTCAAATTATACTGTTATTTTGCTTCAATTTATAATCGTAAAAGAGTTATATTGTGTTGCTAAATTAGTGCTAAACTCCATTCCACATCGTTTGAGAGTAGGAACTCAATTAAACATATAAGATTGGATTACCTTCTCCCCTTACAAGGACTTTTAAGGGGATGATGGTTCAATTCTAATATGGTATCAGAGCAATTCAAGTCGATGATGGTCACCCGTGTTGGGTTTGAGCTGATGTATATTCTAACATTCATTGTCCTTGTTATAGACCCGATAGACTACACGTGAAGGGGCGTGTTAAACCTCATCTCACATGGCTCGATAATATGACCTTAAACATATAATTTGGAAAATAATTGAATTGAACACCAGCTCCTTGATGTTTTGTTGGTCACGTTTACGTATATATGTCCTAATTAAACTTGGGTTTCTCAATTGTTGGCATTGTTTTCTAGTCCACGAAGGTCTCGGTTTTGCAATCGAAATTACTCTTTTATATATATATATATATATATATATATATATATATATATATATATATATATATATATATATATATATATATATATATATATATATACACTCCTGCGTATCTTTGTTCATCCATTATATTCAAATATTTACAGTTTATTTCACGACAAACTTGTTTCTTCTTTTCTAATTATTGTATGAAGATTGTATAGTTATTACCTGAAAATGGATGCATCTTGTTACTATATATATATGGTCAATTAACTTTTTATACCCTCTTAGCGTCCCTAATAACGAAATGAACCACCTTAATTTATCAATTACATTTTAGTTCAAAGTCAACAAAAATTCACTATTCTAATGTTGAATATGGATGAAACCAAACAAACCTTAGTGTTTTTAAATAAAAAAGATAAAAAATTAAAAGAAAAACTAAGTAAAATACTAAAATAATAAAATAAATTTTAAAGAAAAAAACTTAACTAAAATAAAATAAAAAATTATCTTCCTCATCCCCAAAGCTTCGGTACCGTAATTTTTTCCGGTACCGGAGCTCCGGCGTCAAAAGCGGTGGAGCAAGCTGCTCCACCACCATTAACGGTGCAGCAAGCACTCCACCACCATTAACGGTGCAGCAAGCAGCTTGCTCCACCACCAGATCGGTGGAGCTGCTGCTCCACCATTGCTCCACCGTTACCGGCACCGGAGCTCCGATATCGAAATTTTCCAGTACCGAAGCTTTAGCAAAGAAGAAGATGAATGGATCTTGTTAAATATTTAATTTTTATTTTATTTTATAATTCTATTTAGATTTTGTAAATCTTTAAATTAATTTTTTGATTGAAAATATTTATTTTTCTTAAGTAATGTTTGGTTGGAAAGTGTTTAAATTGTTGGTCAACTCAAATAGACTAAAATGTAATTGAGTTTAGACTAAAATGTAATTGATAACACAAGAAAATTATTTATGAGAAATGTATTCATAGTGAGCCCTTATAATCAATTTTCTATATATATATATATATATATATATATATATATATAGCCTTGTAGGAATTAGCCGAAACGTCCACGTTGATCCGTAACCGGGAGGGTACTCGTTTCCGGTTCCACAATCAAGCGGGTTAAACTAACCTAACCCGACCGTGAACTTAGGGTCCAGGTGACCTTACCACATTAGACTTGATTAAATTTGGCCAAGTTCTTGTTCTAGTCGAACAAGAAGAGTAACAACCAAGTTTGAAGACCCTATATAAAACCTTGCCCTCGCACTTTTTCCCTTTACTAGTTCCCTTTCTTCTTTTTGAGCAGTCGTTTCGTTCTCTGTTCTAGTTTCACATTCTCTTGCTTGTCATCTATAGATAAACAAAATATATTGACGATGATGACGACTTGTTACCTCCCCGCGGCAAACTGCCGATTACCCCAACAAGACGCTACTCTTGAGCTCGTCATTGAATTACTCAAGCAGGTTGCGAATGGCGTTTCGCAACCTTCACAAGAAGCTAATCTTGACCCCACAATCAATTCACTCGAGCGCAAGACAGTTCACGAACTGGTTTTCGATGGTCCACAACTGAAACGCCAACGGAACAATGATGAATCTCGAAAAGTATGTAGGCCTCGTGATCCACGCGGAGATTTTCGTAAACTGGTAAATACATCAATCGCTCCTGCAAACTTAAACAAACTGAGCAACACAAATAAATTATTGTTCACTAATAACTCAAGAAACACTGCTGATCACAATATAATGTCTGCAAACTTAAAAAAGGAAGTTAAGGTACGTAGATGCCTGGAGTGATATGGAACATTTTCTTGACGGATTTAATGAGCAGCAAAAAGCTGATATCTTGAAAGAAAGGGCTAGAAGGCTCCAAGAACAAAAGAAACTATTTCGTGACGGCAAGCTGAGTCTTGTACTGGATCTAGATCACACCCTTTTAAATTCTGTCAAGTTCAAAGAAGTTGATCCGTTGCATCATGACCTGCTGGGGAAGATAGAGGAGCAGGAGAGCAGAAAACCGGAAAAGCATCTGTTTTGGTTACTTCATATGGCAATGTGGACAAAATTACGGCCTGGGATATGGAAGTTCTTGGAGATGGCTAGTAAACTGTTCGAGCTGCATATCTACACAATGGGAAATAAGTGTCATGCCAATGAGATGGCTAAATTGCTTGACCCAAAAGGCGAGTTGTTTTCTGGACGTATTATATCGCGAGGAGATGATGGTGGTGATGAAGATGTTGCAAAGACCAAGGACATGGAAGGGGCTTTGGGCATGGATTCATCTGTTGTCATTATAGATGATACCGCTCGTGTTTGGCCTCATAACAAACTTAACTTGATTAATGTAGAACGATATCTTTATTTTCCCACACTAGTAGACGGCAGTTTGGGCTCTCACGTCCATCTCTTCTTGAGATTGGACGGGATGAGAATCGAGAAGATGGGACTTTGGCTTCTGCACTAACACTAACCGAGAGAATACATGAAAAGTTTTTTGCACATGATTCACTTGATGAGGCTGATGTAAGAAAAATTTTAGCTTCTGAGCAACGAAAAATTCTTGCTGGTTGCCGCATTCTTTTCAGTAGAATATTCCCAATTGGTGAAGCCAATCCTAACAAGCACCCTCTGTGGCAAACAGCTGAACGGTTCGGTGCTGTATGCACCACCCAGATAGATGATCAAGTCACTCACGTAGTTGCAAGATCCTTAGGGACAGATAAAGTGAATTGGGCTCTTTCAAATGGACGATTTGTTGTGCATCCTAGATGGGTAGAAGCATCAGCATTTTTATACAAAAGAGCGAATGAGAAAGATTTTGTGATCAAACAACAAAGATAAACTTACCACATCACCATCTAAATGGCAAAAGTTCCCTCAGGTTCAAACTTACCATAACTTCTATTACCAGCGAACCATCTGTCACGGGTAGACAATGAAGAAGTGCTTGAACTCTTAAGTTTAAAATCTTGAGTCACAACTCACAAGTCACAACTAACCTCTTTATCCTTAAGGGCTCAGAATGGAGGACACACACGACATATATCAGGGAAGGGCTCCAGGAACGTTTTTCTTATCTGTTCTTGTCAAACAACATACGGAAATGAAACAGTGCTTGTAAGTTGCCTGACATTGACAGCCACTGCTTTCTGTACATGGTGTAAGTCACAAGCTTAAGCGTTAGTCCTGCCATCATCATCTTTAGGAAATTAGTTTGTAGAATACCTGTAACAAAATAATGCATGTACCTTCTTAAATTAAGTACTGAGGAAAATATATCGTATCATTGTCCTAAAAAATCTTGCTATTTTTACCCATGGTAAGAATACTGCTTTTGTGTTTCATGTTTCAATTCAAGAATACATTAGACAGCACTACTAATGTCTTTCTATTATGAAATTCTATACTCCTGTTCCAAACCAAGAATTCAGAAGTTACTAGTAAGCACTCTCATGTGCAGAAATCAGATTTTGACAGCTGTCGTTTCTGATGTTTTTCAACTCGCGCGAGTGCAATTTTCTCAGCTGTCGTTTCTGAGGTTTTTCTTCTTTTTTTTTTGGCTTATACAACTCACAAAAATGTCAACTAATAGTCAAAATTAGAGATCCAATACACACTGAATAGCTAAAAAGTGACCAGTTCAAGGTCAATCAATTTCCCAATTCTCTGCACATTTTCCTGTTCTTACAGTATCTCGTTCATTTTACAAATTTATTTGTTGGAGTAAGTTCATTATACATCCTCACACACTACTAGTACATTTCAGCTATACACACTGACTGACAGCAAGAAAAAAAGGACCTCTCTATGCAGACCATTTTTCAAAATTTAGCAGCATTGTCTGCTACTCTTTTTCCCCTGCTCTTATATCTCCATGCATCCTTCTCTATCAAAGTTATCTAATCAAAAGTAAGTCAACGTTTTCAAGTAATCACAACATGTTTTCTCCTATTAAGTTTACAACAACAACGAATCATAATTCAAATGTCCTTGTTTCATTCTTAAAAAAGATTTAACGAATACACGTTTTTGTATCACATTTCTTACAATTCAACCCTCAGACAGATATGTGAATTCTAGCCTTATACTACATATTAACACTAAAACCAGTTTTAACAAGCAGAGCAGTCCTAAGAACAACGAAAAACCGCAAAAATCAGAATACACTCTTCTCCTCCATCTATTTCATCTGCTTCCAAACTCTCTACAATTCCATCACCATTGTACACTTTCTTCACATAAAGAATGAATAACATTACCTCATCGAGATAGTAAACCGCAGGTCCAACACCTTTGTTAATTAGTTGGCCCATTAGTTGTTGACCCAATTAACCAAGTCCATTTGTCCAAGCCCAAAAACATTACCCTAACCCTAGTCATCTATATACATGTATATAAGTATTTCTCCATTAGTAAGGGAGCAGCCGTGAAATACTACTACCATCGATCCACACTCACAGAGAAGAAAAGAGATCTTGGAAGCTTTGTGTGTTCTTCCTCCTCCTCCCTCTTTGCTTTGTGCCTTCTCTACTCCATATACTTTGTGTTAGTGGTTTATTGGGCTTGTGTTGGTAGACTACCTTTGTGGTCTTGGTGGTGCACTTGATTGGAATAGGTTAACCGGGCTAAAGGAATTGCTGAGCCGACGAATTATTGATCTTGAATTTACATTACAGTGGCACCAGAGCTTGGTTCTTGTTAATTCGTCGTAGTTCGGATTCGTGGCTATTTGGGTTTGTCCCAAATTCGTTTGGGAGTCAGATCGATCGACCCATCGTTTTTGATTGGGTTAGTTGCTGTCCGATCTGTTCGTTGGGGCCGTAGTGCTGCTCCTGTGCGGTGCGTTGCCAATCTGTGTTGGGAGTTCATTCGTTCCTTGCTGCCTGGGTCAGTTCGTACTGTACTGCAACTGTTCATTCTGCTGTTGTTGCTGAGTTTGCTGTTGCTATTTGGATTTGCGCTTGGAGGTCTGCCTCTACAATTCTCTATCTCTGCTTCCGCTCTTGCGTACTCCAGCTACGCTCGGTAAGTCTAAATTTTCAGTCAGAAAATTTTCAGTCAGAAAATTTAGCTCAGGTAAATTGGCTTAAAACCCTTAGTGACCGGGTGCCCCGGTATAGGTTGGAGCCGTGCTGTTTATTTTCTGTTAGTCCGGATGCTCCGGCTGGTTATGTGATTGCATTTCTGTGGCATTTTTTGTTTTTCTCGTTTTTTATGGCTTCCATTATGTATGGCATAATTCCATTTAACGGTAAAAATAATTTTGATGTTTGGGGACAGAAAGTTAAGTGTGCCCTACAGCAACAGAAATGTTATAAAGCAATTACTGGAAAATATTCTGCTACTGATGATGAGGATAAACAATTTGATATGAATGAATTGGCATGCTCTACTATTTATTTGTATCTTTCTGACTCTGTGATTAGGAAGGTTGGAATTCTTGAATCTGCTAAAGAGCTTTGGAATAAACTTGTTGAACTGTACACTGATACCTCTTTGCCTGGAAAGATGCTCTTACTTGAAAGATTCTTTAGGTTTAAACTTGATTTAACTAAGGATATTGATTGGAATCTTGATGTGTTCACTAAGTTGGTACAAGATATTAAGATGTCTGGTGATGAGCATATAGATGAATACACGCCTATTATTTTGTTGAATGCTATTCCTGATTCATACAATGATGTTAAATCTGCTATTAAGTATGGTAGAGATAATATTACTCTTGATATTGTTGTGAATGGCTTGAAAAACAAAGAACTTGATTTGTTACAAAATAAAGGTGGTGCTAGTTCTTCTAGAGATTCTGGTGAGGTTATGCATGTGAGGGGTAGGTCTCAAACTAGGAGTCAACACCAAAAGCATGATAACAATGGTAAGAAACCTTTTGTGCAAGCAAAGAGGAGGTCTAAGTCTAGGAAAAGAAAGTGTTACAATTGTGGTGATCCAAATCACTTTATTAAAGATTGTCCCAAAAAGGTTAATGCGCATGCTAATGTGGCTATTCATGATATGGGTGATGTGTTGATGCTATGTGATCATGGTTATGTGAACTCTGTGACCTCCTTGTCTGAACATGAGTGGTTAATTGATTCTGGTTGTACCTTCCACATGTCTCCTTTTAGAAATTTGTTTTCTAATTATAAAGAGCTTGAAAATTGCTATGTGTCTTTAGCAAATGAGAAAAAGTGCAATGTCTTAGGAACGGGTGATGTATGTCTTAAGTTTTCTTCTGGCTCTGTGTTTACTTTGAAGAATGTGCGCCATGTTCCTGATTTGCGCTATAATTTGCTTTCTTGTGCTGCTCTTGAGGATGATGGTTTGGAGGGAAAGTGGGGGAATGGGACTATGAAAATCTTGAAGGGTTCTCTTGTTTTGTTTAAGGCTGAAAAGAAAAATAACTTGTATGTCTGTCGTGCTGAACCTGTTCTTGGCTATGTGAATGCTGTGAAAGATGATAAATCTGTGTTATGGCATAATAGGTTAGGACATATGAGTAATAAAGGTCTTGACATCATGCATAGGAGTGGTCATTTTGGTGATGATTGTGTGACTTCTGTGCAATTTTGTGAATCATGTGTTTTAGGTAAACAACACAAGATTAAGTTCCCCGTTTCCTCTTACCCCAATGTGACTAAGTGTTCTGATGTGCTTGAATATGTTCATGCGGATGTGTGGGGTCCTGCTAGTGTCTCTACTCATGGAGGGAAACACTATTTCTTGTCTTTGATTGATGACTTTTCCCGAAAAGTTTGGGTCTGTCTGTTAGAAAGAAAATCTGATGTTTTTGATAAGTTTAAAAACTGGAAGGTTCTTGTTGAGATACAATCAGGAAAGAAAATTAAAGTGCTTAGAACTGATAATGGTCTTGAGTTTTGCAATAAGGAACTTGATGGTTTATGTGCTTCTTTTGGTATTAAGCGTCATAGAACTGTTCCTTACACCCCGCAACAAAATGGTGTTGTTGAAAGAATGAATAGAACTCTTCTAGAGAAAGTGAGGTGTATGTTGGCCTCATCTGGGCTCTCTAAGAAGTTTTGGGGTGAAGCTTTATGTGCTGCGACTTATCTCATAAATAGGTCGCCTTCTGTTCCCCTAGGAGGGAAATGCCCAGAAGTTGTTTTCACTGGAAAACCACTTGATTTGTCTAATGTGAAAGTATTTGGTTGTGCTGCATATGTTCATCAAAAGGGTGATAAACTTGATCCTAGGTCTAAGAAATGTATTTTCTTGGGTTATCCTGAAGGGGTTAAGGGTTATAGATTGTGGAATAGACATGAACCTGGCTTTAAAGTTGTGATAAGTAGAGATGTGATATTCAATGAGACTGAATTTCCTTGCTTATCTGTGCCTTTGACTGTTTCTGGTTCCAAATCTGATGGTGCTTCCATTAAGGTGGAGCACATGCCTGCTAATTTCCCTGTTAAGCATGATGAAAATTCTCTTGATATGCCTAATGTGTTAGATGAACATAATGTGCTAGATGAGCATGATGTGTTAGATGAGTATGAGGTGTCTAATGGAAATGTGCATGAGAATGAGTTGCCTAATGAAAATGTGCATGATAATTTGCCAAATGATCATGATGTGCATGATGAGCATGATGAACATGAATTGCATGACTATGCCCTTACTAGGGATAGAGTAAAGAGAGTTCCTAAGAAAAATCCAAATATTTTCAATAATGACTTTGTGAGCAATATTTCTGATTTTGCCTTCAATGTGTTTGAATCTCTTGCTTGCAATGAACCGAAAACTTATGATGAAGCTTTGAAATCTAAACAATCTGATAAGTGGCGTGTGGCCATGAAAAGTGAGATGGACTCCTTACGTGTCAATGAAACTTGGGTTCTTGTTCCTAAACCTGATAACTGTTCTATTGTGGAATGTAAGTGGTTGTTTAAGGTTAAGGAAGAGTCTGAAAATGTTAGATTTAAAGCTAGGCTTGTTGCTAAGGGATTTACTCAAAAGGAGGGAATAGACTATGCTGAAATCTTTGCTCCTGTTGTTAAATTCACTACTGTTAGAATGATACTTGCTTTAGTTGCTCATTTTGATTGGGAAATGAAACAAATGGATGTGACTACTGCTTTCTTGCATGGTGAACTTGACAAGGTGATTTATATGAAACAACCTGAGGGATTTGTAGATCCCAAGAAGCGTGATTATGTGTGTCTGTTGAAAAAGTCTTTGTATGGTCTTAAACAGTCACCTAGGCAATGGAACATAAGATTTGACAAGTGCATGCAATCTTTGGAATTTGTCAAAAGTCATTCTGATCCTTGCTTGTATTTTAAGAATACTGCTTCTGTGCCTTTGTTTCTATTGATCTATGTGGATGATATGTTGATTATCAGTCCTTGCTTGAAGTCTATTGCGCATGTGCAAAAGTGTCTTTGTGAAAACTTTGCTATGAAAGACTTAGGAGATGCAAAAAGGATTCTTGGCATAAACATTGTTAGGGATAGAAATAAATCTACTCTTGTGTTAAATCAGATTTCATATGTTGAAAAGATTTTGAGTAAATTTAACATGTTGTCTGCTGATCCTACGGATGTGCCTCTTGCTTCCCACTTTGTGTTAAGTAAGTATCAGTCTCCCAAGACTGATTCTGAAATTAATAGTATGAAGAAGGTGCCTTATGCAAATGCTATAGGTTCAGTTATGTACCTCATGGTTAGTTCTAGACCTGATCTTGCTTACCCTATGAGTTGTTTAAGCAAATATATGTCTAATCCTGGTATGCCTCATTGGAATGCTTTGAAGTGGCTTCTGAGATATTTGATATCATCTGTGAATTTTGGCTTGACTTTCTCTAAGTGCTCTGAAGGTGTGAAACTTGTTGGCTATGCTGATTCTAATTATGCTAAAGATAGTGATAATGGTAAATCCACCACTTCCTATGTGTTTACCTTCTGTGGTTCGTGCATTAGTTGGAAATCTCAATTACAACCTATTGTTTCCATATCTACTACTGAAGCTGAGTATATTGCTCTTACTGAAGCTTTCAAAGAAGCTATGTGGTTAAAGGGTCTTGTGTCTGAAATTGGTTTTCTTGAACAAGATGTGGTTGTGTTCTCTGATAGTCAATCTGCTATTCACCTTTGTAAGAACCCTGTGTTTCATGATAGGACTAAGCATATAAATGTTAGGTTCCATTTCATTCGTGATATAGTTGAAAAGGGTATTATTAAGTTGGCCAAGGTTGCTTCTCAGTTTAATCCTGCTGATATGGGTACTAAGTGTTTGCCTGTTAATAAACTTTTGTCGTGTCAGAGGATGTTAAACTTTGATATTAGATGATTGCTTTGTGTATGTATTATCTCGCATGTCATACTTTGTGTTTGCTATGCTTGATAGTCATCTTTGTGGTTGCATCGCATGTTTTGTGTATGTTATACTTATATATGTCTTTGTGATTGCTTTGCATGCTTTGTGTGTTGCTTTGCATGGTAATTGCCTACTTGCTTTGTATGCTTTGTGTGTGCGGCCCCTGGTTATTACCCAATGATCTTTGTGATCATAGAGTTTTCTTTGTGGATACTCAAACTTCCACTTGCATTTTCTTTGTGAACTTGTAGGTGGGTCGGCGATGATGAGTCCTCCGGTTCCTATGTCCTTAGTGCACCATCGTGGGCCAAAGGTGGAGATTGTTAATTAGTTGGCCCATTAGTTGTTGACCCAATTAACCAAGTCCATTTGTCCAAGCCCAAAAACATTACCCTAACCCTAGTCATCTATATACATGTATATAAGTATTTCTCCATTAGTAAGGGAGCAGCCGTGAAATACTACTACCATCGATCCACACTCACAGAGAAGAAAAGAGATCTTGGAAGCTTTGTGTGTTCTTCCTCCTCCTCCCTCTTTGCTTTGTGCCTTCTCTACTCCATATACTTTGTGTTAGTGGTTTATTGGGCTTGTGTTGGTAGACTACCTTTGTGGTCTTGGTGGTGCACTTGATTGGAATAGGTTAACCGGGCTAAAGGAATTGCTGAGCCGACGAATTATTGATCTTGAATTTACATTACAACCTTCTTCCCGGATTCTCCTTCTTCGTTGACATCATGTTATACCCCTGAATTTACAACCATGAATTTACAGAGATTTGAGTCTCCATAAATGATAAACAAAGATAAGTAGAATTAAGGGAGGAAAATCAAGACGAATATTGAACTGTAACATTTTCATTCCTTGAATCTGAATGTAATATTTATTTTAGAATTACATTGAGGTTACATGTTTCAATCTTATTTACATGTCAATGATGCTTAAAATCTTGTTTACAAAAAAGTAACTTTTCTAGTTAAATTCCAGAATTAGCCATTACCTTATTTATATTTATATGTACAAAACATAAAACATATGTACCATAATTTTCTCTAACCATTTATACATTATCTATGCTATTAATTCATCCAAATCCCAGAAAATTAATTTGATTAATATAGTCAAACATACCTAATCAAATACTAGTATCCAAACACATCAACGTACTCCATTCATCTATTTATCATTCTCAAAAAGTCCCATCCATACATTTATCATTCCGGTACTCGTTTCCTATCTCAAATAGATAATCAACTTGAAAGTTTAATTAGCAAACTGAAATAAGAAGAAAATGAGAATAAAAATCAGGTATCAGGTGGTACATGTGGTGCTTGTACAACCGTTAATACATGTGGTACATGTTTTGTATAGTTAAACGAACATATTTTATAATAATGAGAATACAAATCATACATGATTTGTATAGGTGTGATTTGTGTGATACAGAAGTTTTACAAGTGGTATATGCTTCATACCAATAATACATGTAGATAAAATAAATGCATATAAACATGTTCACTTAACTTCTAATATTTCAAAGTTCACCATTTGACATCATTAACTTAAATTAGGTACTTGTCACTTTGAAGAAAACCTCAATTCGTTTTGTTGACTTTTTTTATGTCCGGTTTGACCTCAAATTAATCATAATTCGCCGGAAAAAAAATAGTTTAAAAAATTATATTATGAAAGTATAATTCTTATATTTTCATAATATAATTTTTAAAATTATTTTTATTCACAAGGAATTATGATTAATTTGGAGTCAAACTGGACATCAAAAAAGTCAACATAACGAAATGGGGTTCTTCGAAGTTATGGGAGGAAGTATCAATTAATATCCAAAATGTTCTTATTGGCTTTTTTTCCCTCATTTTTTAGTTCCTAAGTCCGACAAAAGTCTAATACCCGGTACCAATAGCCTATAAACTCTACTCATGCATGCTTATCTAACTAAAAAGTGGTACATGATACATGATTCCCGAACATGTTTTAAAACAGTGGTACAATCAAATGGGTGGTATATGATTGCTCATACATACTTTGTAAGCTTTTATGCATATATGTTTATATAATGTACATGATATATTGAATATGGTACATATATAGAGTGATTTATTTAACTGTGCATATACTTTGGCACTTTGCATTATGTCCATGGCTTGATGTTGCAAACAAAATCGGCAACTGTCAATCATGCATGTAATGAGATTAACTAAAATTAGCAATACTTAATTTTATTATTTGTTGTTGTAGGCTACAACTATGGATTGCCTAATTATAGTGTTGACGTTAAATAGATGAGTAGATTGACTAAAATTAGTAACGGAAAGCAATTAAATTAAATAAAAAATAAGATAATAATACTTCGTATTAATTACTAGCTCAGGGGTAGTATTGGTACAAAAAAGTGTATTTGTGTAAATATGTTTAAAAAATGTTACTTATCGTTAATAAAGATTATACTACAATATTAGAAATGAAAGAGTTATTTAAGCCATCATTAAAGTGTAATAAGTTTCAGAAAAAATCACCTAAACGTAATTTTCCGTTTATTTTTATGCCTTGCAAACTAGAGAGTGCTAAACTGAAATAAAGATAAACATAAAGGACTAAAATGAAATTGAAAATTATCATGGAATTCGGCTAGTTCCCTGGTCCTGACACATCACCAGTGGCGCCGGTTTTACTTAATAACACACCCATTGTAGTTACGGAGTAGTTGGGAAGATGTATCATTCGATCATTCGATCTCCATGAAGAGGAGCTCATATTTCTTGTAAAATCGAATTGGGAATTTTCCGTCTTAAGGCGTGTTTGGGCTGAATGGCTAGCAGACAAAACATCATAATCCACCTAAGCAAATATGTATGAGGTGTTGTTAAAGGACCAAAACACGCAGACAATCTTCGAAATTCTCGTTTTAAGGCCGTTTATGCAAGTATAAAAAAATGCTAAAAATATGGTAGGATTCTAAATGGATTTTTTAGATGCTAGGGCCCAACTAGTAGAGAAAATGGTTTTGAAGATGCAATTTTTCTTATCTTCGGGAGTACTAGTTAGAGGACTAAATATGCAATTTTTCTTATGTCCGGAAATTGTTCTTTGTAATTGAGTACTAGAGAAATTGAATAGAAGTGACGAACCAAAAAATTAAAAATGTCATTTATTTTATAATAGATAGATTTGTTGTATATAATTAATAAATTAATTAAATGTATCCATCATGAAAAGTTTATCTAGTGTCACATAGTAAGTGAGAGACTGAAGAGTTAAAAAACTGTTGCAAGTGTTGCATATCAGTAATATTTATTTATGTCGGGAAACTTTTGCCTATAAATAGACTGGTTATCAGATAGAATTGATACACACTCAAAACAATTCAATCTCACTTCATACTTGTCTCTTTATTATTTAACAAGATTTAAATATTGAAAATCAAATAGACCGGTAGAAAGCATAGTAGCTGCAGATGGACAAGTAACACAAATTAAATGGAACTATAGAAACTGGACGGGGTAGAACAAGGAGGATGGAATTGCGTTTGGACACTTCGTTAAATGAGGCGTGTCTAGATAAGTACAAATAGAAAGAAAAACATGAAGTTGCAACTGTAAGAATCAAAGGATTGATGGTATCATAGATATTTTAACGCAAAAAGGTTGTGGGGGGTCACGAAGAGACCCTTCCAGATGTTGACCGTTGCAAGAGCAACATATATCCGCTCATGGCTAAATACACGTGAGGTACGTAAAAATATACATGGAATAAATTTAGACAGTCCTTGATATTTGTCAAGTTAAGATCTTTATTATTATTGACTTCTCAAGAGAACACCATATACTGATTGTATTAGCATTTGCTTACTATTTGTACCCTCTAACCCGTTATGGTTACGAATGAGTTTGCCGCACGAATTTTCACAAAAGTAATGTATTATGCGTGATGCATCTAAAAGAAGGGATGGGCCCGGGGAGTGTTGCTATTTATTAATGTCCCCTGACCTGACTCATGTTAGTACTGCTTCGATTTCAAATCCACTTCCATTGAGAGCATTTCTTACTCATCATGTTAGTACTACTTAGATTTCAAATCCACTTCCATTGAGAGCATTTCTTGTGCTCGGAAGTTTGGAATGAAAAAAAAATTCAAATCCACTTCCATTCCGTTCCATGCGTGACACTCTTTGTTTTTGTTCAGAGACTGAGGTATTTAATTCATTTGTGACCACTTTGAGCCCCCATTCTATTTCCCATCTTTTATCGATGATGATACATTGTACTACCTTTTGTATTGCCAATTACCTATTTATGCAGCTAAATAGCTAATGAAATTGTGCACAATCTTAGCCTCCGAGCATAAGTAAAATAAGTAAATGCATGAAACAAAACTGAACCAGTTCACCACATAGCTATAGCACAAACAAATTAACAAAACAAATCGATACACCCAGATATATTGGAAAAAGCCGCAAAACTCAACTCATCCGTTGCTCAAGAAACAGCCACCATTTCATAGACAACAAGTATTGAGAAAGAAGAGTTTTAAAAAATGATAAGCTTTTATTATTAACAACAATCAGCAAGTACATATGCAGGTAGCAGCATACTTGTATTATCAAAAAATCATGAATTCATGAGGAATGATGAATTATCAACAGATAAAAAGGAGGATTTAAGAGTGAGTACATAATCAGCTTCATCCACAAATTTTTTACAGGGAAAATCCATGTCACAGGTATGCAGGTGTTAGTCTTGTCAGTGTGCGCGCTCCAACATTAATTTGCTCTCTCAAATCAGGTGGAACACCAAAGCAAGGGGTACTGAGCCACAGCACTATGCAGCAACAAGAAATTTGTGCAGTTGTCATTGGACCAGGAGGCAAACAGAGTTAGCTTGCAGAATAATATGCAGCACAGCAGCAGCAGTGCACCATTCAATTGCCATTTATCTAATGCTTTTGCGGTTGAAGTGAGCAAATGGCTCTGGATTTGCTTGTGCAGGCTTAACCACTTCAGGTGTTCCAAAAACATTCCAAAACCTAAGAGTTTCATCCCCTGCGGCAGACGCAACTGTGCATCCATCTGGACTCTGTTAACAAACACACAATAACAGACAAAAGGTCAGATTATACAAGTAATACACAACACAACCACCAACACACACTTACTCATTTGCAGTATAATCTATGTACCTGAGCCATGTAAAGAACTCTTGATGTATGACCAGTGAGCTCAGCCATTTTAACCATCGAGGGGTATTTCCAGAGAGTAAGCTGATTCTGGGTAAATCCATGTGAGCTCAGCAGTTCACGCTCGTTCTTGTTCCACAGAAGAGAGCAGACTTGTGATCCTGTATCTACGGAGTTCAAGCATGCTCCAGTGTGAGTGTTCCAGAATTTTATGCACCTATCACCTCCACCACCTCCGGAGGCTAACAAGTTAGCCTGGAAAGGACACCAAGCAAGAGCCTTAACAGCAGCAGTATGGTCCTCGAGCCTGTGAAGCCACCGAGTTGGAGCCTGTGAAGAGGAAACGGATCTGTCCCATATGTGGAGGAGATTATCATTACCACCACTGGCCAACTGCTGGCCAGATGTGGACCATTTAAGCCCACAAACTTCTTGGTGATGTCCTTGGTAAGTTTCGACAATGTGCGACCTAATTCGAACGTCGTTGTTGATTATCTGACCATCCATTCCCCCAGTAGTCAAGATGTGATTGTTCCAGTCCAAAGCACCAACACGTGCCGTGTGGCCTCCTCTCAAAGTTCTTAGCTACATAACCAAAATAGCACGACAGTTAGTTAAGTTAACATCAACAGATAGAAGGAAAGCAAATAAAGTAGTCGTCTTAATCTCACTCACCAATTTGTTGGATGCAGAATCCCAGAGCTGAACCTCAGAGTTGTTCATACCGACAGCAATATGCTTGCCATCAGGAGCCCATTTAACACTGGTAACTGGGCCATTCTCTTCGTCAACAGTAACAAGTTCTGAGGTAGATCCAGTAGAAGCATCCCACAAGTAGACTGTGCTACCAAGAGCAATGGAAAGAACATTGGTGCTTCCCCAATCTAACAAGTTCAAATAGTAGTCATCTACAAGATCAGGTGCATCTAATGTCCTCTCTGAAGTCTGCATACAGTTCATAACATTGATATGAGTCCATGTTTACATATCATATCGTGTTAAAAAGTGTGAAAACCAAAACTAATAGCTTTGTAGCACCAACCTGAGGAATGTGACGGCGGGGTTTGACGGTCTTTGCTTGGTGAGCAGCCAAAGGAATGTCACTGGTAAGTGTGTCGGACGCAGTTGGGGGCTTGTTCCTGAAAGCGAGAATGCGAGTCTTGCTGTTGATGTTGAAGGTTTCGGCAAGCTGCTTCCTGTAGGCCTCTCTGGCTGGAGAAGAAGCGGTGCTAACAGACGGGTTTTCCTTACCTACTCTCCTGTCAGTGATCATGGAGTTGGCATAATCGAAATCCATGGCTGATCTGTTCGGGATGAATCGATCCAGCTGCAAGAAACCCAGACATAAATATCATTTACTAGACAGAAAAAAGAATCAAGGCACAGTAAATATGTACATACATAAAAGCAGGCTCTCCATGGAAATTAAAGGCTATTACAAATCTCACAAATAACCAACCCATACAAGTGTAAATTGAGAAAAGCAACTTAATTTCACAGTAGAATTTGAATCAAGACAAACTGATTTAATATAAAATGGAAGTTCAAATATAGGGGAAATGAAATAAATAAAGGCCAGACTTACATTCTCCTTGGAGCTTTTCCTGTGCAGAAGCATTTGTTCTTGGAGGGGGAATCTAGATCGACCAGTCTTGCTTGCTGATGATGATGAGTTTACCATACCTCCTGTTTCCATCACGTTAGAACAAACAAAGCAAACACAATACGAAACAGAGCAAATACAACAATTACAGCAACAACAACAAAAGGTACACAAAATTGAGCCTGCAAAACAAAGATTAGAGAGATAGCAGCAGATATAAACCAATAATCGAAGAACAGAAATTACTAAAAGCAGAGAATTCGAGAGGAGAAAGAGAGTCGCAGAAGCAATCAGGTGATGAATTGATGATTGTGATAGCTTAATTCAACAACTGTAGAGTAGTAGTAGTTTGTGGGTTGAATTGAATTGGGGAATTTATATACAGATAGAGAGATTAGGGATTAGGGTTTAGGGTTGTTTGGTTTGGGCGGATACACATCTGTCAACAACGGCTGTGTTCTTAAGAGGACCGTTGAAACTTGCTCTGACCGAATTGCCCCCACTTCGGCTCCCAAAACTCTCGGTTATAACCGAGGGTAATTTAGTAATATAACCGTATTGAGAAACCGAATGCCCCCACTTCGGCTGCCAAGTTTACTACTAGTACAATATTTGTAGTGAGAGAGGGAATATTTTCTACTAAGTTTAAAGCGGTCTTCATATAAGTTTGAGTGTTTGTTCTATTGATATTACGTTTAAGTCTCTATTGTTTTACATATCACGTATGGTATTGGACAATTTTACATCTAAAACATTTCTACTCTTTCCATTTCCAACTTCTTTGCCATTTGTTTTAATACTTTCACTTTCCGATTCCTTCTCCCCTCCATTAAAGAAGAAGGCGTTTCCATTTGCCGCGATAATGAATTATAAAGATAATAATAGTTGAACACAAGTGTTTGTGGGTATGTCTGCATTGTAATTTGAATTTAGTTTCAACGACTTTTGTTTCTACAATCTCTATCATGCTTGTGTGTCTATTACTCTTTATAGTTACTAGTAACACATGATGTAGCTTATGATGTAAAATAGAAGTGTAGGAATTTGTAGTCAAGCAAGGTCGAGTTGTGAGGCAAAGTGATTTGTTATAAGCTCGTCTAGATCTTAGGATCGACGTTTTGTACTTATGAATTTGAAATAAAAGTAAACAATTTTGATTAGAAAAAAAAATGATCGCGTCAATACATATTTTTTTTAAACAAAGACAAATTTAGTTTCAAGTTCCATTATAAGATAAAAATGAAACGAAATATATTCATAAAGGCGTTAAAAACTGAAAATGAAAAAGATTGCTAAAGAAGGATATTTTTAGTAGAAAAATTATAGGTATGCATAAAATTTTAATTTTATAAAGCTCAATATAAAAAGGCAAATGTTAAATGTTGGAGCACTCATTTACTAAATGTAGGAAATTATTTGTAAATTATAAAAAGTCCTTGAATTTTATAATTTAAAAAGTTAATCATATGCGTTTTAAATCAACACAAAACTCCCATTTAAATAACTCAATATCCTAATTTTATTTTTTTAATGGTTCTTCATTAATTTAATTTCATAAGCACAACCACACGGTATCATCCGCCTCCAAATCAAGATTAGTTCCTTTAAATTATTATTTTTTGATAAATATAAATTGTCTCCAAAGTCGAATTAGATGCCATCAAAATATTAGAAGATTATCCTCCCGAGTCATTATCATCATCTCCATCACCATAAATTTTGTATAAATTTTCGACTAATGAACTTAAAATAAAGTACTATTATCGCATAATCATAATCCACATAATAATTTTGTTATTTATCACTTGAAAATTAATAATTCCTATTATAAATAAAAAAATTGAGAAAATAAAAAAATGTGGCTGCTCTTGTAAACTTAAGCATAAAAATTGTTGAAAGTCAAAAGCACCCCATGAAATGTTTTTGAGTGATTAACACAATTTTAAAATAGAAAATTCAGACTTTCATAAACAAATTCTTTCTCTCTCATATCAATCATAATCTTTTTTTTTTCTTCTATTTTTATTGTATTTAAGTGTATCATTAATTTTACCCAAACACTAAAATATCATTTTAAGTTGCTTAAATATGCATTTTATTGAACATACAAAAATTTTTTTAATAAAAATGCTTAAACGCAGCTTTTTCCATATGTAATCAAAAGCAATCCGAGAATACATTTAACAAGCATTTACAAACACTACTTTAATTCAACCTGTTCTAAAAGTTTATAAATTATTAAAGGTGGTTAGGATTGTCCACTTTTACACCTAGCCTCAGACTTAAGCTTTAATTTATTTTTTCAAAAAGGTGGTTAGAATTAACTCAATCTTGAGAAAAATAAAATTTGTTAAAGTTTCATGAGAACATTTTCTTAAAGATTGTTGCAAATGTACATAAATATATGAATATAAAAGTAGGATATCCTGAAATTTGTATGGTATATATACCATCCAGATCATTTGAAGAAACATGATTACTAATTTAAAGGAATTACACACATACACAAGGTATATCAATGATGAAGAGTAGTAATTCCGCAATAATGTTGATCTTTCTTGTGTCAATTCTGTTGACGAATACATCTGAAGCCGGTTGTGTTAGCAGATGCGTGGCTTATTGTGGTGGATGGACTTACTATCCGATGTGTATCGCTTGCTGCTTTTATGATCATTGTAGATACATAAATGGCAAATGTCTTCAAATCAACACAGACATGACATTTACAGATTGATATATTGTAATCGATCATTTTCATTGTAATAAAGGTCATATAATAAAATAAATATATTATAATAAATTGTTTGTTGCCCGATCGATCAAGAATTGTTATTAATGAAGTAATATTTGTTGTTTTCATAAAATTAAAGTTGTGTTTGTAAAAGTTAAATAACGTTGTTAAAAGTCTAAAAATTTTTGTAACGTGAATAACTAACTGATAAGTATACGGTGTACGTACTTCTACATATAAAAATTGAAATTTTTCCCTATCTGTTTCTTTTCCCCTATTTTTCCTCAAACAAAATGAAGCGTTATGTCCAAAATGAGACAAGTTGAGATTATTAGAAATCTTAGATCTTTTTAACTTCGTCAAGGGTGTGGCATTTTGACATAAGTGAATAAGAAACCAATTGTAATACGGGATATGAGTTGCCGAGAAAACTTCATTCCATGGCCATTTATTTTGTGTTTTCTTTCTCTACCAAGAGACCCATTCTCTTCTTGGCTAGATGCCAGAAGGGTAGAGGTTCTACCGTAGAACAAAGAGCTCTTTTGTACGAAATTCTTCGATTCCCAAGATTAGACCACTACTCGGTATACATTCAATCAGTATGGATGTCACAATGATGAAGTAAAAGTATGTCACACAAGTAAAAAAAACATGGTTGATTCAAGTTTAGGTGCAACATGCAAACAACACATGATAGATTAGTGTCACGAGATACAACTTGAGTAATCGAAAGAACTTAGACCTGACTAGTTCGCCTCGGGACTAGTTAGTCAGCCTACCAAAATTGTTACTAAGTGCGTAAGAAGATAGCTTTTTAGTAAGAGAAATATTGGAAAAATGTTTAAATGTTTGTATTGCTCGATGATCAAACGAATTGGCGAAGGACCTATATAATACTAAATTGAGAATGCAGATTTCTTTGGCTTTCTTCTTGAACCAGTAAATTGTAAACTTCAGACAGTGAAGCAGTAGGTAATATGAGCATAACATTGCTTCTCAATGCATTATATGACTCATTTAGACCAGTCAATAACTTCAGAATACCATCCTTTTGATGCAATGTAGTCATTTCAGCAGCAACATTACACTTACAACCTCCACATTTGCACTTAGGAATTGGCCTATAACTAATGAACTCATCCCAAAGTACCTTGAAGTTATTATAGTAAACACTAACAGACTGATTTCCTTGAGATAATGAGTTCAAAGCTTTTTCTATATGCAAAACTCTTGTGCCATCTGTTTTTGTATACCGAGATTGCAAGTCATCCCATATATCTTTTGCAGAATCAAAGTATAACAAGGAATTTCTAATTTCTTTATTAACAGAGTTTAAGAGTCAGGACAATACCAAACAGTTGGCCCGTTCCCATGCCGTCTTATCAACTTCAGCGGCATCCTCCTTTGGTTTCACCAGTTTGCCATTAATGAAACCCACCTTGTTCTTGATGATAAGCTGATTCCTTACATTGTGGCTCCAACCAACATAATCAGACCCATCAAACAGCTCATTCACTATCCTTGTTCCAGACCCATCTCCTGGATGTATGAAGTAAGGAGACGCTGAATCTTCAGTGGGATTGACTTTTACAGTTTGAGTCATGATGTGAGAATCAAGAAAATTAGGGTTTAAGAGGGGTTTGTAAGAAACAAAATTAGGGTTTTTTTAAGAAACACAGGAGAATACTCTAACGGAAACAAGATTCAACTTTTCTTCAACAACGAGTTGAAAGAAACAAAGACAAACTGAAATTCCTTAGATAGGAAAATCACAGAAACAAGACAATTGTACAGAACTGCAGAAATCTTCGAGAATTTCTCAGAAACCAACAACAGAGCGCGGAAGTAACCAAGGATCAATGAATCAGTATGATTCGGGCGATTGATACCATAACAAAACTATAAGAAACTCCAACAATTTGTTGGAGCAGAAATATTATTGATGAATGGAACTTTGAAGAGTATTAGAGTCTGTCAAGAATACAGAGAAAAACCAACACAACAATAGAGAAGAAAAGATCCTATTTAAACCACTAATCTAATCCTAATTAAAATCAGAATTAAAGTACAATCTATCTAGCTTGGAGTGCAAGACTCTGAAGTAAAGATACGTCTTTACTTGTAACTTGGAAATGCCAATTTCCTTTTGTAGTCCTTCAAGTCTTCATATTTATCAAAACATCCCCTGTACTTCTTTCTTCATATCAAATAAGTCCAGCTGTTGTATGTCTTCTAATACCTTACTCGCAAACGCCATCAGGAACACTCTGTTTTCCTCTCCGAAAAGTGCTTACACATGATCAGCTGGTCCCCAACAAACGTTCATGCGGCTTCATTTGAGAAGCATAAGATACAGGATAATTTTTTTAGGATACTTGGCTCCTGCAATGGTCTGCTTATGCTAGAGGATCTTGATTATAATATGCGTCTGCTAAATCCTGTCACCATGCAGGATTTTAAGGTACCGTTTTCTACTTTCATTATCTGCGGTCGCACTTATGGATTTGGTTATGATAGCTCAACTGATGATTACAAGATTGTGACAATCTTTTTTCCGCTCAACAGTTATGGTATAATAGTTGAAATTTAATCTTTAAGAGAAGGGTCTTCGAAGAGAAGGACGATTGATGATTTTCCTAATCGCGGTTTTAGTGAGAAATTAGGGTGGTTTGTTAATGGGGCTATACATTGGTTATCTGCCCATAGTTCACCTGGTTTGGGGAAGGTTATAGTTCCATTCAATGTCGCTAATGATGCCTTTCATAATATTCCTGTTCCACAAGTAAATATGCGATGTGATAAACTATTGGTTATTCGAGGTTATCTGAGGTATCGTCTGCAACGTGCTTTCAGAGTACTTCGATGTATGGATGATGATCGAGTATGGTGTGGCAGAGTCTTGGTCTAAATTTATCCGTCTTGAGCTCAGGTACAATGTATTTCCCATGTGTCCTAATGTGGAGGATAGACGCGCGTTGAGCATTTCCAGGGGTTGTGATGTAATTCCGTCGTTTCTTGATGTGGATGACGAATTTGTGTTGGGAGAGCATTCGACAGGTTTGGTACTGTGCAGTATGAGGGAGAGAAGGGCAACGGAAATAACTGTTAATGGATTTCGTGGTAGTATAGGTTCGTTCAAGAATATGACATATTGGTACTACTTCGTGGATAGTCTTGTGTCGCCGAATCTGCTTGCTGGAAGTGGAATTCAAGAACAGAATTGATATTATTCAACCGTGCCACCCCTAGCATCATATCTGCTAGCAATATGTGATGCATGTTTTGCTATTTGTTAGGCAGTGTTCCTTTAATTTCTTCTACTATCTATATGGCATTTTGTGATTTTGCACATTTCACTAATGTAAGATGTTTCAGCACTTTCCTACTCTTCCGAATTAATGCTTATATGTTCCAGATATAGCAAATAATACTTGACTACAATATGAATCCAGAGAGAGAATAAAAGCATTAAAAAGAAATACATATATCAGATCGGAATTTCTCTACAAAACGAGCAAGAAAACCAGGTCAAGTGTAAGGCTCTGAGTTTCTTTTCCTTCTATACTTGTTTATAGAAGAGAATGTAAGCCTGGTCATGCAACACCCTCTTCGTGCTTATGGCGTTTACAGATGCATCGTCATACCGCAACCACTGACCATTCTCATGACGAACATCAGCTGTATAGTGCCCCTTCGATGCTTCCTTACCATGATGCGTAACTGTTGAGACAAGCTCATACTTTCGGCTCTCTGCAGTACCCGAAACAAGCAGGTCACGGTTTAACGTCATTCCAAGAGGAAAGTGCACAGGCTTGTGGACTTTGGTGCTCCCATGATTGCCATAGCCGAATCGCATCAGGTGCAGGATCATGATCTTAGGAAGTGACTGAATGTTGACGGATTTTGTTGCAGACACAACTCCAGTCTTTTTAGTTGTTGATGTTCGGTATTCATCAAGTGTCTCCGGTGCAGCGAACAAATGCAGAGCATCTACAAGTGTTCGAATATCATCATGAGAAACATCTAGATGGAGCAAAAGAAACGGCTCGACAGTGGCAGATGCCTTGTTTCCACTCGACTTTACAACACTCCGCAACTTCCCACCGAAGATTGTACTCAGCTCTGAAGGAACAAAATCCAGTGTTCTGGTCACAGCAGACTTGTTTTTCGACCCAACCGTCTCCCACTCATCATCTTCATATACTGAAACCACAGATGAATTCTTCCCATCGGAGTCAGATTCGCCACGAAGCTTCAGCAATTCATCGTGCATTTGATCCATAACGAAACCCAAAAATTCTTGTGCATCCTCCTGTCTAGGCCTGCGTGTAATGCTACTCGGTACATCAGGAGTGAATTTTTTCAGTACTGCTTCAAACATGACAGGACTAAATGGTCTTCCGGATTCAAGATCCTTGTTCATGTTAGCTCCTTTCGGTACATCAAACTCACCTATAAACTCAGCAAATGAAGCTAATGTCGGATAACCAACCTTTGAAAGGTTACGGCTTCTTAGCCCTTGCAGAAGCTGAACAAATGGACTACAGGCCATGAGAGCCTGCAGAGTTGCATTGAGGAAACATAAGTTCCCCTTATTGACCAAGCCTCGTCGTAAAAGACCCCGTTCTGCTATAACAGGGTCGACGTCCTTGTTCAGACTGGCCTCTTTATTACGTGTTTGATCAGCTGGTGATTTACTACCATCGGAGTAGACCAATTGTGAACTCGAGTTTCTAGCCGGTGCACTACCATTATATGACGAATGTAGTGGAGGAAAGTCGATTCCCTCATGAATACCATCGCCAAGACTGTTAGAGATGTGAACTTGTCGGTTTCGTGTAACAGTTTCCGGGAGATGACTACTTGCTAATTCTTTAGTGTCCTTGTGGATGTGAGATGGATTTGAAACCACTGCTAGGCTACCGAAACTGCCAAAGGTCAAAACGGGGACAGGCTCGACTTGTGATGGTTTGTTTTCTTTGGGTTTTTCGCGAACGATAGGTGGCTTGACAGGCTCCGGGGATTTGAGTTGTGATGGTTGCTTTTGTTCGGGTTGTTCTTCGCGAACGGTAGGACGTGTCTTGGTCTGCCATGGAAGGGACTCGTCCTCGTTGAATGACCCGAACAGAACAACCTTGGAAGGACGTTCACTCATGCTGATCATCATGTAAAAATCAAGAACTTAATTAGGCTAGCTAGAGAACTGGGAAATCTGCTCAAGGTTGATGATTAAAGAAGAACGTAACTTATTAAATTGGGATTTTGTTGAATAAAACATGTAAAAGATCCACAAGGACATGTCTGTGTATATATAGTACCAATTCGGCTAGCTGTTGCGTTAAAGCTACGAATTGAACTGGGAGTCTGGGATTTGGATTTGGTTTCCTAAACTCTAAGAGGATTGTTGAAATCGGCCTTTTCGGTGTCCCTAAACGAATTGAAGTAGGATTTGCTTTTCACCTTATTAATCATTGGATGAAAGGTCGTTCATGCCGGCTCCGGGCTCAACTTAACCAGCCCATATCAACAACTCGCGACGGAATCAGGGCTTTGTTACTTCAAATTTAAAAGTTAATATGAAATATAAAATTGAAAAGAAAATTAAGGATAAAAAAAAGTTGTTGGAGAAAAAGTGATATTACAAAAGCTTATGAGTAATTAAAGTTAAGGCCCTCATCCGTATTACTCATTTATTTACGTTTATTTTTATTGATTATTTTTGTGCAATGTTTATGTTTGATCTCTTATTTATGTTTACTCCTAAACTATAAAGAAAAATTAATTTATAAAAATATAGTGTGTCTACTTCACTATATAATTTCATTAATTGTTTTTTCGTTAAGATGTACTTCTTCCGCCCTGCCTTAAGTTTAACACTTTGTTTTCTTGACTTTTTTCAACGGTCGGTTTGACCTTAAATTATTTTCAAATCGTACGATAAAAATAATTTAAAATTTTATATTATGACAT
This sequence comes from Plantago ovata, assembly GCA_028274465.1. Classification (NCBI taxonomy): domain Eukaryota; kingdom Viridiplantae; phylum Streptophyta; class Magnoliopsida; order Lamiales; family Plantaginaceae; genus Plantago; species Plantago ovata. Next base: position 8,061,152 of record CM051456.1, on the reverse strand, counting down.
TATATAATATTTTTAATTATTTTCCTTATACGATTAATTTATGATTAATTTGAGATTAAATTGGACCTCGAAAAAATCAACAAAACAAAATAAAATGTTAAACTTAAGGTAGGACAGAGGAATTATAATTTACTAGGAACAGCGTCACACGCAACGCGTGTGAAGCGTAATCTTGTAAAACATTATCGTTTTATAGTGAATATATAATCTTCACATAATGACTTCAAACGTAATACAAAAAATAACTAATTGAGTAATTAAACTTAATATAGATGGTGTGCTATAAATGTATATAGTTTTTGTAGTTATGCAATTAATAGTTTTGAATTGAACTATATTAGACATACGAAAAGTATTAAGAATCATCAGATACATCTCTAGATTTTGGAAATATTCAATTTCAAAATTTGCAATGCATCTTTTTCACATGTTAATTGGTATTCTTCATCAGTTGAATATATTGTCAAGTGCTTCATAAACATTCTAGTTTCACAATATGATGTTTTTAGTTATTTTTATCGTCTGATTTAAGAATAATTTAAGGTCAAAATGACCATCGAAAAAGTCAACAAAATCAAGTGTTACATTTATTATTGGACGGAGAAAGTATATCTTTTTTTATAAGAACATATCATGGTTATTATTAAAATTAAGTATAATACGTCATACAACTTTATGTTAAAAAAAAATTAAGAAGAGAATAAATAAAAAAGAAAAAAATTACGTCAATAAGATTCGAACCGAAAACCTTCAACTAAAATAATGATACAAATAATAGAGAAAAATCACGCCAACAAGATTCGAACCAAACACCTCCAATAAAAATAATAATAAAAATAATGGAGAAAAATCACGCCAACAGGATTCAAACCCTACATCTTTTAATTAACTAATGACACATGTACGCACCAGATTGAAATTGAATAAGCAAGATCAACGGATTAAAATTAATTGGTAGGCCAATCAATTGAGTAAATCAACCGAATTATTATCTTACTTTAAAATAAGTTTTACACAAATTAAAATTCCAATTTGTGAATCAACAGAGAGTATTAATGCCTTGCCTTCTTCATAGTACTGTGATTGATAATGTTGAACATGGAATATATATACTCCAGTTAATTCCATTCCAGCATTATGGTGACCATTGGGGACAGGAGCAGGTATAGTACCAGGACCGGAGCTTCTCAGGGAGATGCCGTTATACATTAACAGCATAAGCAGAGTATTTAAAGAAAAGTGTGTTAAAACAACCCCAGTAACATATGCTAAACTACAATTTATTCAACACAATTGCTTCAGTACACAGAAGCTTTATTACATATCGGCATCATGCTCCATAACCATGACACACCCTAATTACATACAGTATCTTAAGTACACACTCATATATCACAACCTTATTCATCTTAAAGAGAACAATAGCACAGTACAGTACTGTATTAGTTTGCTCAGATACAGCATTCCAACTGCACAAGACCCAATCAGCAAACCATTTCCAGCAACGCTGACTCCATTATAATAGATGATTAATTATATCATGTTTATGTTTGTATGTAGTATATTTTTTATATATAAAGATGCCATATTGCCATCTCCCAAAATACTTGCTGGTTTAAATGTTTTTTTTAATACACATACCAAAAAAACTCATATTTATGCTTAAAATCATATTTTTCTCAACTGTAATAAGAAAATGATTCAAGACTCAGGATGGTAAAATGCATGTTGTATTCTAGCCAAACCATTGAGAAGCAGTTAAATGCAGCAGCAGAAAGAAAAACAAATGAATGAAAAAGAATACTACTCCTATATACTAAGTACAATATAAGTCATTCCAAATTCCCAATGTAATTGGTGAAGAAGAAGCAGCAGCAGTTGTATATCTTTAGACACTTACACATTAACCCTGATCATAACTTACAGTATCCCCTCAGCAACTAAACCTCAGACCACCACCACCCAAAAACTTGTACTATATCATCTCCAAAATAAAGAATCAATGGAACCATTTCAAAACAAAATCAATGACCCAGTTCCAACTTCCATATCTCTATACACCGCTTTTATTCTACCTCATCCATCAAAATCAATCTTCCGCCCATCTCCATAACCTCAGTCTGAACAGTCCAATCCACAAATCTCCAACACAGGCCCGTCTCTCGACACAAATGGGTTCACCCGTACCCATACCAGGGTCAATATGGACGTCAGCAAAACTGTCCAGATAATGAGGACGGTAGGAACCCTCTCTTGTTTTCCAAACAAACCTTTCATGAATGGATACAGGTGCAGGATCACCCAGAAAGAGAAGAATAGTCTACCGAACAAAGGTCCCCATGAATCATATCCGTTATTAATGGCATTTGCAACTCCAATGACGACCCCAATAATATTCATGACGAGCAATGTCAGAGGCGGGATCAGTAAAGTAGTCCACTTGACGGTGTATAGCTCTGAAAACTCCCCGTCGTCTCCTCCTTTTGAGGTGACAGTGAAGTTTGTATTCACACCGGCCAAAACTTTGAGCAAACCTTGGAAGAGAGCAAAGAGGTGCGAAGAAGCACCTCCGATAACCCAAAACTGCTCATTTCTCCACCAGTCGTCAATTGGAACACCGCCCCATTGCATTTCAAGAATTCCAGTTGCAGCAATTGAGATGAAGAGTGCCATGAAAATGATACTAGCATAATTGCTAATCTGTATAACAGAACGTGTTAATAAATACCTCAAAGCATATGACACAAGAAAATGAGGAAAAATATAACACTGAAAGACAGAAATTCCCTAGCATGAGTCGTACTCAGAAACCCCCTTAACTGAAGCTTGTTGACATAATTAAAAAACTCGCACAAGTTAAAAGATTTCACACACACATGACACACCCCAAAATCACAAAACATATATCCCTTACAAGAAGAGCTTCACATCTTGTAGATATTGTAACTTGTGGCTTTTTCAATCATTAGGCCATACGTTGAAGAAGGTCGGTATAACTATTCTACAACCGAAACTGATGCAACTATAAACATAAGGATATGCAAATATGAAGAAGGCTTGTTGAGGACACATACCTCTGGGACAATGAACTTCCCAGTAAGAAGGCATATGGCTGGCAAGGCACAGTACACAATCAACGGAATAGATGTCCAAGGATATACAACTGAGTTTATGTATGACAGCCGTTCCAACCACTTCAGTCCACCTCCATAGCCATACCAAATTGGGCAGTGTTTGCTCAGAAATATCTCCACAGACCCAAGAGCCCATCGAAGAACCTGGTGAAGACGATCAGAAAGGTTGATAGGAGCTGATCCCTTAAATGCAGGCCTCTTGGGCATGCAGTAAACAGACCGCCAACCATGGCAGTGCATTTTAAAACCTGTCAGGATGTCTTCCGTCACAGAACCATATATCCAGCCAACCTGGTTTAGCAATTTGATATTCAGAAGTCAAATGAGGTAGCAGGACGACCAGTTTAATGAAAATATATACAGACCCTTCCATAGACTAAATTCTGGAAATAAGCAAGGTTCCATTTCTAAGATAACACTTTAATCCAATTGAGGGGTTACTGCTATGCTAAGCAATTGGAAGGGATGCTTGTCTAATGTTTTTTCCAACACTGGGGAATGCATGGAGAATTGCAATTTTTCAGTGGGTATAGCTTCAAAAATAAAAATGAGACTGTAAATGCATACCTCCTTTCCCCATTCTGTCTTATCTTCATAACCACAGCTGATGACATGAATGGCCTCACTCAAGACTGGCGCAGAATTAAGATCCTCCGGACCACCACCATTTTCTAGAAGTGTTGATGACACAAATTCGGGCGATTGCCCAAATTTCTTTTCAAGCTTCTCCTGGTTGATATGTGGTTTGGTGATAATATTCTCTGTTATGGCAAAGTGAAATTAGTTGTAGTTTAATATATAGTAAGACAACAATGCAGTGAAAATAATAGTGTTTCACAAGTAAATTCTTTACCATCTGTTCCTTCTTCAATGGTCTCGAGAGCATGAATCTGCTTCGACGCATCTCTATGCTTCAACTTTTTCTTCTTTTCCTTCTTTTCTTTTTCTTTCTTCTTCTTCCTAGAGCCACAGCCAAAACAGCACCACTTTGGCCAGCAGTTACATGTCCTGCTAGGTGCCTTCTTCTTCTTAGGAGCATCAAATCCATAAAGTGCTTGCCTTCTGAATACACATCCAGTTCCAACATATATAGGACCTTGTAGACCATCTAAACCTTTCATATTGATCTGTTTACAAGTATGTGTGTCAGTTTTTGCATGATGCAAAGAGCCCATGGGTGGGGGTGGGGGTGTGTGTGAAAGAAGAATAGAGATATACATACATCGAAGAACACAACATTACGATTGGAGTAGCGATCATGACGATCTATTCCATCGAATCTTTGCGGAAATTGAACATAGCATACTTTCTTTCCTGATGTGGGGTCCATCATGAAACACATAGCTTCTCGTAGTGCTTTGGAGTTGTTTATGTAATGATCGCAGTCGACATTTAGCATATAAGGAGCATTTGACATAACACCTGAAACACGAATCTGAACATGTAGAAGTAACATGTTATAAGAGACATTCAACTTATCACAGAATAGATGTCTTTCTGAAGGTGGTCAGATTTTATTGACAGAAGTATTAGGCACTCACAAGAGCATTCATGGCTCCGGCTTTTTTGTGATGGTCAAAGCCAGGCCTCTTTTCACGGGAAACGTAAACTAGCAGGGGTAGTAGTTTATTTCCGTCTTCATCAAGACCAACATCATCACCGGCAAATACCTGTTCAAATTACACGTCAGGTACTAGAACAACGAAACGCGGCATGATAAATAAAATGATATCTAAATGCAATATCAGCCAGCAGAATTAACCTGGATCATGCCAGGATGGTCTCTGACATTGTTTCCTGGCCATGATGATCCATCGGGCATTGTCCACCCTTCCTCTGGAACCTTCTCTGATATGGCTACCAATTGGTTGATCCGAATTTTAAAATCCTCGTATGCTTTCTACACCCAAGTAAACAATACTTAATGACAATATTTTGCAAGTTGAAGTAGTAAATAAGAGAAGATGACGGTTAAGACCTTCATGACACGTCTTTCCCTCACAAAAGCTGGATGGACTTTGTTCTTCAGATAATCCATCTTTTGAGAAAAGTACCACTCTGGGGCTCGTGGTTCGATGTTGAACTTCTTACAGAAAGGTACCCATATCTCTGCAAATTTAACAGTCTCGGAAAGTGTCTCAAATGTAAGCAGCGCTGCACCATCATCAGAGACATAGCAACAGACTTTGTCTACTGGATAGTCAACTGCAAGAATGGAGAGAACTGTATTTGCGGTGATCAGTGGAGGTTCCTTCAATGGATCGACTGTGCTAACGAAAACATCCACGGCAGCTAATTCTGAGGGCTCGCCTTCCTTTTCATATCTACAATCATGAAATTTCTAGAGGTTTTACTAAAAATAAGGGAAACTAAACAAAGAATCTCATGCAATGCAAGAAGGCTAATTTACCTGAGTGAAAGTCGATCAAGATAAGTTTCTCGATTGATCGGATACCATTTTGGGAACTGATCAAGTATCCATGATACAGCAAACCATATTTCACAAATTACAGATATCATCCACAACCAATATGCATCAGGCACCGGATGGAGGATACGATAGTGGAAAAATAAGCCAAGGATAACAAGGCGGAGAATAATTATCATCCTATACGGGTTTAGCTTGCCTGAAGAAATAGGTACTTTCCTTGACAGTGGCTGTCTGCCTTCGTCCATCCTATCGGAAAAAAATTAGAAAACAATGTTGTAGTAAGAAGTATATAGAGAAAATTAAACACAGTAAATTATTATTTTAAAAAGAGGGAGAGAGAGAGAGAGAGAGAGAGAGAGAGAGAGAGAGAGAGAGAGAGAGAGAGAGAGAGAAGAATCCAATACTGAATTATCTTCTACTCTAGTGCTTTCTTATGAATTGAAACCTCCCTCATAATAAGGTGTACATTAACCAACTGGTCATCAGTTGAGCCATGCAGAGATGATATAACATTATTCAGAAATTTCTCCTCTAAGAGCTGATCAACATTGAGCTATCAAACCAGCTTTACGATGAATTAGTTACAAAACCACAGAAATGTTTTAAGAACATATAGAAAAGAAAAAAATGCAACACATATAGCAACACCTGTTTATTTGATGTGCTAACAAATAATCATGTGATACTCTTAAAACTGAGCCATCCAGAACTTATATGGATTGGAGAGGGGGTATGAGCACACTTCAGTGTGGTGAGTGGATGTAGTTAGGACCCAACATTCGCAAGCTTACAAAAATTAATTGTTCCAGTTCATGGTTCTTTCCTTAACATTTAATATTTAACCAGTCTTCACACTCAACACAACTTATATGGATTGCACATTCCAGCATGATGGAAATTGACTTACAGAGGCAAAATAGCACCCGGTCCAAGGATATCCTCGCCTTCATCATCACAGTCTTCATTATCCCCTTCATGCAAGATCAACTCAAGGTTTTCGTTTTGCTTGCTCTTCCATTCTTCCATGCGGTCTTTCCATGCAATACTTCCATATCCATATGCTGCAAGGTCTCTCTGTGGAACCATGGACCTTGATTGCACTGGTGCGTCAAAAGTTAAACCATTTAGCTGTTAGAAACTGCAAGCATGACACAGAAAAAGTGAACGAATAGAAGACTGATAAGAGGTAATAGTTACTAACATGGTGGTGATGCCCCAGGAATTGATTGAAGGCCTTCAGATGCGCTTAGAGATGATGGTATCATTATTGCGTGATAGTCATCAGAAATCTGGGAATTCAACCACGAGAGATCAGTAGGGCATCAACACAGTCAGATACTGGCAAATACTGTATATTAATGAGTTATTACTTGCTCCATTCCACCAAAAGCTTCCCATTTTGCCATTTTCGGGGTTCCATTAGAAACATGACATTTCCAAAAATGTACATTATCTCACCTACTTTAAAACACACACACACACACACTCTCTCTCTCTCTCTCTCTCTCTCTCTCTCTCTCTCTCTCTCTCTCTCTCTCTCTCTCTCTCTCTCTCTCACTCTCACAATTAAGCTCTGTTTTTGTCACCTTAAATTCCGTTCAACTCAGATCATTACATTTCAGTTCAGTTCATAATTTGCTTAGTAGAAATTTATACTTCAAATAAGTTAAGTTCAGTTCGATCCGGTCAGCTCAGAGTTTTCCAGCTGAATCAAAGAGAGCCTTACACCTTTTATTCATTCTCTCTGAAACTCTTAACACATATTCTCTTATACTTTTACAGTTTTCCTAAATTTACAAATGAAAACCCAAATGAGAAGCTTGGTATGTAAAAGAGGGAGAATATTTATTGAAATATCTTTGAACATTTGTGAAAACACGGGATTCGTAAAAAGAAAAACATAAAGAAAGATCTCTTGGGGTTTAAGAAGAGAGAAAAGAACACAAAGTATTTGACTACCTCTTCACCATATGTTAATAGAGGAATTTCAAGGCCCTGCGGAGACGGGTCCTCTTTTGAGCTCAAGGCCATTCCAGCTGGACCTCTATGCCTCAAGGTTATCCCACCATCATTTGGTGCATAGGCCAGAGCCTCTTGCTCATCATAGGAAAACTCGTATTCCAAATCTTCAAAACCATCTTCTTCTTCATCACCGTCAACTCTAGGGCTACCTGCAATGTAGATGCACATTCTAAGAGCACACTCAAAAGAATCTATTAACATATGGCTATTCATACCATTACCATAGAAAAAGGAAGACCTACCTTTTAGACGCTTGTATCTTGTCTTGCACTGAGGACAAACCTGAGTTCCTTCTTTCCTCTCATACTCGTAACAAGTCCTACAGACAGGGAAAGCACATTCGTTGCAAGCAACAAACAGTTCCCCTTCTGCAGATATCTCAATATCATCTCCACAGACTTGGCATATCTCCCCACTTAGTTCTTCGACGGACTTAATCTATTCACATCAAGAGTTTTATCTCCAATTAGGCTCGTATTGTTACAATCAGCCACCGCAACAATTCTCTCTCAATTCAACAATGCACCTAAACCAAACAGAACTCACACACTATGCTATGGATGGCATGAACTGAGCTAAACAATGGAAACTCTACAGCTTCTAGTCCTTGATCAAACAAAAAGGCGAACGCAACAATTCTCACTAAATTCAACAATGCACCTAAACTAAATAGAACTCACACTGTGCTATGGCATGAACTAAGCTAAATAATGGAAACTCTACAGCTTCTAGTCCTTAATCAAAAGAAAACAGAAGGTTTAAGCCCTATACCAGATAACAAATAGAATTAAAGATTGCATTCAACGAATCAAAGGGAAAAAAAACAAAAAAAAACAAAAATTAAATAAATAAAACTTGAAAAGATCACATTTATCTCCAGTCAAACAAAACAAAACACCCAACAGCAGACAAGAAAAATAAAACATTCCAGCAAATCAAGTAGAAACAGATCTCAGTCAGAACATAAACAAATAATAACAAAATTAAATAATGGATTAAAATGAAAGTGATAGCACTAGTAGAACAATTACAGACAGGGAAAACTTACTCTCCCAATTTCGTCAGCATTAATAACAACAAACTGATTTCTTTCATGAGAACCAGCAACAAGGCCTCCTCTTGTATCCATCACCTTTCCTTTTTTTCCACTCAGTGCAAATTACCAAAAACACCCTCAATTACCACCAATGCAGAAACACCTGACTGTCTCAAAAACCACCAATGGGGATTCGGACAGCCACAGAAACCCAGTCGAGATTGAGCTGAATCCAGCTCGTTAATCGAATAAAGAGACGATTTTTATCCTGATTCAGCCGATGGGATGTGGAAAAACGCAGTGTTTTGGGCTAAAAGTGGAGTCTTGGAGCAAACAGCGTAAACTCCATCAGAAAAGATGATACCCACATTTGGGAAAAGCATTCACTGACTGGGTAGTGCTCAAATGTGCAAAATCAATGCAATGACCTAATTGAAGAAAGAAAGAAAGAGAATTGAGAGGAAATGGATGTAATGTGATTATTAATACTAGTAGCCACCACTTCTTGAAAGTGAAGCCTAAAACCAAAAGGTATAGTAAATATTTTAAAGTGGTATTTCCACTACTACTCCTAACTCCTCTCAGGTACTCAATAAAAAATTTGCATTTATTAAAAGTAGTAAAGTTGAGTATATTCTATTTTATTAAAATGACCACAAAATCCCTGTCTTTCTAATTACAATAAATATTCAATGATAATAAATAAATCTAAGTCAAGAAACAAGAAAACAAAATCCATTATTTCTATTTATAAGCGAAGGGATGAGTACTTATTTAATGGCCCAGGAAGAATAATAGTGGGGTGGATTTTTGTCTCTCAGAGGGGTTGGTACAGTAATTAAAGCTTTGTGTAGAATATTGGATAGAGGTGAAGGAGAAGAATAAAAACAGAGTAATGGATATTTTGTGTTGACTATGGGATGCAATCCAGCTGTATATTGCTGTTCTTTTATGAAGTTCTCCACATTTCCATTTTGCTTTCACTTTTCTTTTACGTGCTATTCATTCTATACAGTATCTTTTTCCAATTTCTTAAAATATATTATGAACTTCGCTAATCAAACATAATATATAACGCACTCATTAAAAACAAACAGTGTAAATATTGAATGCAAAATATTTATTAGGAGTTGGGATGGATTATTTGTGGGATTTTATAGAGAGATTTAAAAATAAAATAAAAAAAGAAAAGCGCGTGAGAAAGAGATCCTATCCAAGTGACTAGGTAGGTATGTTTCATTTTCAGTATCATATCATCATAAATATTCATTCCTTTTGGGCCAGTGAGTGAGATGTTTGAGATACGGTAGTGTCACATGTCCATACCATACCAACTAACTTTGTGCATGCTCGTGGTAAAAGTCATTTTGTTTTTATTAATGGCCAGAGTTCCGACCCTTTGAAATATTAATATTAATAATACTAATTTATAAGTATTTATGTGTATTGTTCGTACGGATAACTTACTTATAAAGTGATTTAGCACTGACATGTAGAAGTAGTTAGTACGGTCAACATATCATTCGAATATCATTTCATTAACACGTGCTAGCTCAAACGATGGGGGACTATATTGATCCGTGTCGTTTTCTTATTGTGTCTACTTGTATCTTATTTTATTTAATAAATAGATACATGCTTGTTGTAGTACATGTATTAGTTCGGTGGACTATTTTGACGAGAGAGGTTATCAGTTTTCAATTTTCATGATGAAATTGTTTTTGTCCACATTTCATGAAAAATTAGGTTGCACTTGTAACAAACTCCCATTGCGTGTGGAGTATTTGATTTAGATGCATCTGGAAAACTTGCATGCATTTCGATCAATTCCTGTTAACTTATGCAAGTGTTTAAATGTCTAGATTTAAGGCGGTTTTATTCGATACGTGTTGATTTTGTCATATCTAAATATAAAGTTAACAAAGATAACATTTGCTTCACTTCACCCGATTACTTGCATTCAACAAAGAGAAGGATGGCAATTCAATTAACCTAGGTAATTAGGATGAAGATTATATAGCAGCTACTACTTAGTTGTTGGTGTTTGTTTTTTTTATTTAAACGGAAAATCTAACTGCTCTACTCCATCTTATGTCTCTGTTGGGGTTTGATCTTCCGGTCTCTCATGAGCTAATACAGCACCCTTACTACCATACCACTTTATTTTAAGTAATAATAGGAGTTTTTACATGCCGAATAGAAATGACATCATCTAGTTTCAGTACATCTAGCAACCAAGTAGGGCAAATATCCCAAATATACATATTAGACTCTGTCAAAAGCGAATTAGTGGTTTCAAAAGTTCGCTTTCTTCCTTCATTTGCGAGTCGGCCAACCACTTGATTTGTTTCACGGTAGCCAAAAAGGACTTGTATACTGTCCATAGAGTCTATCCTCCTACATGCGTCCTGCCTGAGAATTACTTGGTAAGGTGATGCCGCTGTTCCCCTGTTCAAACAAAATATGAGCATTTTTTGAGTCAATTTTGATGATAACTCGTGTCCCTCCTATTCTTGTACAGAATTGTAAGCCAAGTTTTAAAGCATGAAATTCCATTAGCGCTGGTGTTGTTTTACCCAAGAACAGAGCTGCTGCCGTTACAAAGTGACCATTAAAATTTTTAATTATAGCACCTTCTTCTGATGCTCCTGTAATGGGATCATGAGAACCATCTATGTTAATACAAAGCCAGTCTTTTGATGGTGGTTCCCATTTACAAGGAACTGGTGTGGTAGTAATATTTTGTTCCATATTCTGTAACTACTTATTGTCTTCTATAAGTTGTGCTAATCTTGTTTGAAATGTTGGTATTGTGATTTCTTGGTTTTTAAATATTTTTTCATTTCTTGTTATCCATACCAACCATGCAAACAATATAGTCCTATTTTGCTGGTGCTCGTCTGATGACATCCAGAAAATTATTTGTTCAAAGGAGTTTATGCTGGGGTGATAACCCATACTTGTTCTTTCTGATTGAAACACCTAACATTGGAAAATGAGGTGGTTCAAAGTTTCTTCCTCCCTGTGGCAAAGAGAATTTTAGGAAAAAAATGTTGAAAGGCCAACTAATTAACCAAGTACATGAAAATATGAAATTGGTAATTTATGTGGTGGTGAGAATAATTCAGTGCAGAAAAAGCATCACACATAAATTGAGTGTTGAAGTGTTAATTAATGTAGTGAAATTGTCGGGTCCAAATTCAGCCAAGTCAACCCCGACCTGTTTCATAATCAAAACATAGCCACAGGGCCAGATTAGACAAAAAGGGGACCATAATATATTTGAGTTAAGCAATTATGGTAGCCTGTTAGGTCGCTTAAACTAGAATTCAGGCCTCTAGTAAAAGTAAGTCGGGTCCAAAAGCCTTACTTCTCTATAACTCATCATATAGGTACTATCATTATCCAAATGTTAATTACTGTTGGACCAATTATATTATATATCTCATTTTACAAGATTCAATTATAGCTAGTTACATACTTCTTTTGCTGCAACAAACCTACTACGAGTACAAATAATTTCAAAGATAACAACATCCAATATCTGAACATCTTTTATTCGATACCTTTGTGACGTGTCACGTGTGCCTGCCTATCAAGATCTAACGAGTCGCAAAATATGATTTAGAAGAATGATTAAATTTGTTGATCATCATCATAATTATAGATGGGACTTGGGAGAATGAACGAAATCATCAAGTGATTATCTCAATCACACACATGCTACTAGGTAAATGGCCCTTAACATATGTAATGACGAATCGTGAAACCAAAGAAAGAGGCCGAAAGGAAAGGGTTATATATGTGAAACCCTTTTGAAGCAAGCAAAATGCATAGTCATACTATTCTTCATAGCATGCATCATTACTTTTTTTACAAAAAATTTGATTTTGTTTTACGTATGAGAGATCTCGTAATTTTGTTAATGACTAGGCATGATACAACATTATCTAGCAATAAAAGTTTCCTTCCACGTTTCTCTTTTTGTTTAAATACTATTTTATGGTGTATAGCCAATTCAAATAACTTGATAAAGATAGACGATTTACTAAATTAAATTATAAAACAAGCTAAAGTTTATGGTGAGGCCAGCCTTTCCTTAAACAATGGGAAAGGCCTGGTTTTTTAAAAACCAAGTGGTTTTGAGTTGAACCGGTTGACTTACCGATTTTAAAACAAATCCGGTTCTTTGTCTTAAATAAATACAACATGCCAGAGACATAAACACATAGTTGAATGTGTTTTGTGTGTGAAATGAGAAATTCTATCTGAAAATCCCCTTTTCTTCTTCCTCACGCCAGCTTCTCTCTCTTTGAGAAATCATCGATCGATCTGAGAAATCACCTCATATGTTTGTTTTGTTGCTTCGGTCTGTTCACTATTCTTCGTTCATTTTACTTCGTTCAGATTTAGTTTTTTTTTTTTTTTTTTTTTTTTTTTTTTCAGATCTAGGATTTGGCCTTACTAAGAGGGAAATTTCAATTGACGATTTGGAAGTTACAACAAGGAGAAGTTGAAGAAAGTCAGTTTTGAATGTTGTTGATGCCGTTCCAGTAAGTTTTTTTGTGTGTTTGCTTTGAATGTGTTTTGTATTTGAAAGCGTAAAGGTGTATTGTTATGGTTTTAAATGTTTTATAATATCATGTTAATGTTTCTAATGTTATTCTGCTTTAATTTCGTAAAATAGTGAATGTTTAATTTATTGTTAAGGTTTTTAGGTATTTTATTGCGATTTTAATGGTTTGAGGGGATATTGTGGTATTAGACGCTGATGTTTTTGTATTGAAATGTTTTTAAGTGATTCTGGCCTGCTTTTTTAATGTGTCTAATAGTTTTTAGGGATCTTGTGGTGGTTCTAAGGGATTATGTGATGAATGTTGATGATGTTGACAGTAAATTTATTTATGTTATGGTTTGAACTTTGAAGGCATATTATTAAGATATGGTTGCGTTATCTTTATGCTTCCGTAATTTGTGTTGTTTTGGTTTCAAGTGTTCGAGTTGTTGTTTTAAGTGTGTCTGGTATGATTTTAAGAGAGTGTAATGTTATGCTACGTACTTTAGTTTTGTAGCTGAAAGGTGAAGGTGTATTGTTATTGTTTTTTAACTGATTTTGTTATGCTTTTTAAGTGATTTGTAATTGATTTAAACGGGTTGATTATGCTTTTATAGATGTTGTTTGTGTTGTTGATGTGGTTTTGAGAGATCCTGTTATTCTCTTTTAGGTCTTATGTTATGATTTTAAGGGGTTGTAATGTTATGCTACTTTAGTTTTGTTACTGAAAGGGTTACGATGTACTGTTACGGTTTTGAGGGATCATGTTATGTTTTTAAGGACTTATTTACAGTTTTAAGGTGTGATATTACATTTTTAAAATGTGTTGTGGATGTTTTTACATTTTTTGTTTTTGTAGTTATTGATGCTTCTGACAGACTAACACTATAAGGAGAGAAGATTGAAGAAGAGGCAAGATGCCCTTGCTGTTGGTACAAGTGTTGGTGGTACAACTACTGGTGTTTAAGATTCTGAAGAGTTGAGTACAATTGAACGAAAGCTTGATAGTTTACGAGTTACGTTAAAAGTCAACAAGATTTCGAATATGTAGGTTGTATAATGTTCTGGACAAAGTGTTTATGTTGGATGTTATTGAAGTAGTTTTTTATTTGAACAATTAGCTTTTGCCTTTCGAAAAATTAGTTATGTTTTTACTGTATGTTCTGGTTATTTTCTTAATCCATGATATTATGGTTTTAAGAGCATACATTATGGTTTTAATATGTCTTGTTATGGTTTTAATAGATAAGATGCTATGACTGCTGGGTACATCATGATGTTGTTTGCAGCTGGTAATGTCAAAAAACACATTACACATCCTTACTTCTTCGAAATCTTGTAGATTCTTATCTTAGCTCGCACTTTCTCGATCAATTGATAAATTGTGCTCGGTTATTCAGAATCTGAAACATTACCAGTTGCAAACAATGTAACATCAACTGTAACCACACCAACTTGTTATAAGAGATATATGGTATGGTTTTAAGATGTCATGTTATGAATTTAAGGGACAACATAATTGTCATAAGACTTATGTATGATATGGTTTTGACAATCTATGTTATACTTTGAAGAGCTTTTGTTGTGCTTTAAAAAAAAAAGGCACAATGTAAAGTCAGGAGACTATGTTATAATTAAATAGTGTAAAATTGAATAATTCATTCATGTCAGGACTGAAATACATTCATTCAAATGAAACTTTTAAAACTAGGTACTATCATAGCAACAAATTACAACAACCGTTCTCCATTAAAATCTTAATTTGAGTTCTTAGTACCGCAACAGTGGATATTTAAAACCACAATTACAAGGTTACTTATAGCCACATCAACTACTATATGAGATTCTCATTAAAAAAAAAAAACTATATCATGAGATATATGTGACTATGCCAATTAGTGTAAAATTGAACAACTCATTTATGTCGTGATTGAAACATTCAGTCACTTTATTGAAGGTTTTAAAACAAGTATTATTAAAGGAACAAAATTACAAGAAGCACTCAGGTGGTATTTTTTATGCAAACTGGATCTGAGTCTTTTGATATCTGCGCTTAATGTGATTTAACTCCAATGGTGCCATAATTTGTTATTGTGTTGAATGTGATGCCTACTATTTTTATATAGGTCTTGCTTTCTTTCGTACTTTGCCCGGTCATGTGCCTTACAACCCGATCTCTTAATAGTTGTCCTTATGCTCTCCCCCTTTTTTGTTTGGTCTTGATTTTCCACAACCGATGGAGACACAACCATGTTCATTGCAACTGAAAATCATAAAACAAGGATGATTAGAACCATAACACCATGCATTAAAACCATAACAAGGGAACTTATAACCTCCCCATGTGTCAATCAAAATAATGTAAAAGGTTTAATTAACATGTTGAATAAAGAATACGATAAAAACATGTTCCCTATTACAAACCTATAAATGTGTTGTATATAACACCATAACATAAAACCATAACTAAGTCAACTTAAAATCGTAACATGAGCGCTAGAAACTGTAACAATCAGACTATCGTAGGAACTACAACTCACCATAACAACCAGTCTTAAAAGTATGTAGATTCAAAACCATAACACAACGTGATTCAATGAAAAATGCAGAAACATACTACACAAATATAGAACAATATATAGCGAAAATGTTTTAAAAGTATTCAGGAACTTAGAAAAAACCATAACACGACGTGATTCAATGAAAAAATGCAGAAAATAGTAGACAGACTAATAACCAGCAACAACAAGGCTTCAAAATATTATAAAAGCGTCAATTAAAACCATAACACGACATTTTCAAAACCATAACAGGGTGTTATGAAATAAAAATATGCACAAAAATACTACATAAAGATCAATCTATAAAATGAAGTTTTTTAAAAGTATATAGTAACGTACAATTTGCTGCTCTGGTTCTATTCATTTCAATAATTTCCAGATCTGAGAAGCTTTCTTCTTCACCATTGTTGTTTTGCATATTCGAATATTCCCACAGCTAAATTAGAATGTTTTGGACAACGATTCCAAGTACAAATTGACTAAAAATATTATAACAACGTCAGTTAAAACGATAACATGTCATATTAAAAACCATAACATTGCGTTATCAAGTGAAAAAATGCAGAGGCATAGCATACAAACCAAAAATATTATAACAACGTCAATTAAAACCATAACATGGTGTTATCAAATGAAAATATGCACAATTATACTTGACAAACAAAACATATTATTACAGCGTCGATTAAAACCATAACACGTCATATTAAAAACCATAACATGGCGTTATCAAATGAAAATATGCAGAGACATACTACATAAACATCAAATCATAACAACATGGCTTAAAAGTATATAGAAACCTGCGAATTTGCTGCTCGTGTTGAATTTTTTCAATAATATCCAGATCTGAGGAGCTTCCATCTCCACTAGTTTCTATTCGGTGATTCGAGTATTCTACCAGCTAAATCGAAACGTTTTGAAGATCAATTTCGATCGCAAATCGATTGAAAAATCAGAAAAACATCAATCGATCAGAAAAACATAGTTGAATGAGGAAAATAATCAAATTCTATTGCAAAATCGTATGGAAATCAGAGATTTGTTGTTAAATAAGAGAATATCGTTGTTGATTTAACCTGATTGAGCTCCGTACAAGTTGTATCGGTTGAGATTCTATTGGATCGAGCTCCGATCGGTGAATTTCCGGCAAAAACCCGGCGAGAACAATGGATCGGGAGAATTTGACGTAAAAACACGCAGTTACACCTTGGGGTATGTGTTTTGGGGGTTTCTGTGATTTCAGCGTGATTATTGGGGTATATATAATGAACCGGTTTTTTTTTCTACCAAAACCGCGAAAACCGCCTAGTGGTTTTTGTTTCTGGTTTTTGCAATAAAAACCAGGACTTTCCATGATAATAGGAAAGGCTAGCCTTACTATATAATAACTCATAAAACAAATAAGATAGTTTAATTTTGTTATAAGTCACATGATGTACTTTATAGAATCAGTTACCTGTTAGTCATATTCATGTAATATACTGCTACTATGTATTTAGATTGAATAACCTCATTCAACTTATAAGTTAGTGCTAAATAAAAGTAATGTGGCGGAGAAATGCTCGGTAGTGGAATAACAATGGCGAAGTGTCGTGCCAGCATATAACTAGTGGCGTTTATATCCTTTTAAGATCGTGAAAGTTAAGAATGTTATGCATAAAAAGCTACTGGTAGTAACAACATAGAAGGGAATTCTTATGAAGGAAGTAAAATAAAATGCATCATCATTGGTGTAGCCAGTAATGCTTTGATTTCCCGTTAGAAAGCACAAAACCTTTTTACTTTTCCTCGTGTGCGAAGAGTGTGTCTATCTGAACTAGTATTTGCGTGTTCTAATTGTTAATTGGACTTTAAGATATTTGAATAACTTGCAAAAAATGAAGGAATCTCACAATCACTAATGATACTAGTAGGGTTCCAATTTAATATGGAAAGCCGGCCATATCCGATACAAATACTTTAATGTAATATACTTATTATTTGGAACATTTCCAATCTGATAGGAAAAAAGAAATGAAAAATATGACCGCGGCAACAACTCTGCTCAAAGTTGCAAAACAATAAAGATGGACACATATTAACATTGTAATCTATATTTTTGGTACTATAAAGTACAAATAAGTGTACAACAGGTGTCCATTTTTTCTAATTTCTTCACTATGTTTGATTCTTCTTACTTTTTTTCTTTTGTCATTTTTGGTTATGTTCGATTAGTGGTTACCACGTACGTTGTTGTTCACTTTATTCTCCGTTGAACACAATCATTTTGGAAAATCAAAAAAAAACTCCAATAGCACGATTTTGTGACTACATGGGATAAAATCCATTTTTGGTACTCCAGAGTGCGCTAAGTCCACTTTTGGTACTCTAGAGTGGCCAGGTCCAATTTAGGTACTCCAAAGTGACACACTAACTAATTTTGGTACTTTGTCGATTTTTGTCGGAAACGGGTGTCACACGCATGCCTAGAATACACTCGCCGGTAGTTTAAACAAATTTGTATCTTTTTATTGATATAAAGGGCATGTATCACACGCACCCGATTAAAAATTAAGGAAAACAAATTAGAGTCGACCAACAAAAACACCGATAAACTAAAATCCCTAAACCCGTTTTTCTTTTTTACATATCGACATTCCTCTCCTTCCTTCTCCATTGTCGATTGAGCTCTAAAACCCTAACCCAAGAATTAACAAAGTACCAAAATTGATTCATGTGTCATTTTGGAAAACTTAAATTGGACCTAGCCACTATGGAGTACCAAAATTTGTCAATGTATCACTTTGGAGTACCAAAATTGAACCTGACGCACTCTGAAGTACCAAAAACGGATTTTGCCCGACTACATGCATCTGCAAGCACTTTGAAATATCTAAAATGGATTTACTCCACTATTTCATGTGTAAAGTGTGACAAATGGTTAGCATCTCTCAGGATTCGATCCTAGCTAGGGAGTACCCTAG
Source organism: Plantago ovata (assembly GCA_028274465.1). NCBI lineage: Eukaryota > Viridiplantae > Streptophyta > Magnoliopsida > Lamiales > Plantaginaceae > Plantago > Plantago ovata. The sequence goes on along the minus strand of CM051456.1, from coordinate 8,042,447 downwards.
TGAGACAGACCCCTTATTATACATATGGAATCCACAATGAATATTGAAAGGTGGTCTTATTAGGGGTCTCCCATGATCGAAGAAACCGCATCTATCCATTTGGTTGTGTACGTCATTTTAGGTCTTCCGATAATTTCACCTTCAACAATTATCTCAGACGTATTGACAGTACATCAAATATATTCATCTACCGTAACCAAGACATTCGATTTCATCTGTGCAATTTCAATACCTCAGCCATACCCCGTGCATAAATTTTACTCCTAAAATACGGTAGGCATGTAAAATATCTGTGTTTTGTCTACGGGCAAGGAATCTATAAACGATGGAACTATGAGTTCAATCCAGGCTCAGGGTGACCACTGGCAACATGCAAGCCAGACAGGAAGTGGTGTTCCCAGTGGTGGATGAGTAACATGTAAGAATCTGTCCTTGGGAGGGAACAGCAGTCAGCAGCTCGAAACGCAGGTTTGCTAATACCCTTAGCCTGAGGCGCAAAAGCTGGAATGTGTCCGAGGAGGGGCTTGTGTCTGATTAGCTAGTCGGTGATGCAATAGTTTACAAAGGCCATGATAGTAGCTGGTCCAAGAGGATGATAGTCCATACTGCGAGTGTTCTTAGGCTTTCCAAACTCGAATAGTTCCATCAACTGATGCACTTATCATACAAGCATCCCTTGGGTGATAACTTACACTAGTTACCTGTCCATCGAATGGTGGAGAAACAAATTAGAACATCCAAGATTAGGGAAACGACAGCACTTTAATTGAAAAGGAGGGTAGCGCCATGGCCCAAATAAACAAATGTAAACCCTGCCTTTCTCAACATAAAAAACCAACACCCAGAAACTACTCCAGATAACAAAATTTTACCCCAATATGTATGCGGAGCTTGTGCTTGCAAAAATGCATCATCATGCTATTATATATCACTGCCAAACCAAGTTATAAACTGAATACAGCTCTTCATTTAAAAATAAATTTGAGTAAATATGAATATACTTCCACTAAATTGTTCAAGTACGGAAATGATATACGAGAATGCTGATGAGTATTTAAAGAAAGATGGTGAATGTAGTAACGAGGAATAGCGACGCATGCAATTGATCTCTAAAACCCCATTAGTAATTTGGATATTTTGTTCCTCTGATGCAAAACTTCTCATTATTTTCACTAGAATATGACTTGCATATAAGTACTAATACAATATAAATAACCAATTTTAAAAAAGCAGATAAGTGTAGTGGCCATATTACCACTGACAAGTGAGCACGGAATCTGGAGAGGACAGATGCATCCACAAGATCCCAAAAGTATACATAACCATCTTCTGAACCACTGGCGACATGGGCATCTGTGTTGGTAAGGCAGCAATCCATCTTATATGACTGGTGAAGTTACAATGAGAATGATAAGAGTTAATAGTTATTTACGAGTCACACATCAAAGCTATAAAACCATGGGTAAGAAGTGAATATTGAGAGAAAATGACACTCAAATTTGAGGTCTATGACACTATTCTTCTAGACTAACCTTGCAAGTATGACCTTTATATTCTTGCAATGATTCGCCAGTTGACCTGCCACGAAATAGTAGGGGTTCAAATGATAAGTTAATATAAAGATGCAACCTGAATGCTACATACAATATTAGAATTCTGCGGAAGCATATACCTGTCCAGAAGTCGCAAGGTAGAATCAAGGCAGCCAGCTAAGACACAATTTCCATCATTTGAAAGGGAGATACAGTTCACAGGCTGCCCGAGATCATCAGATAATTCTCTGAAAGCAAGAAGTCAGAAGGATAAGGTTAGAGTGTGTATTATATTATGTAAATCATAAGCACCAAAAAGAATAACTAGCTTTTCATGTCCGCAACTTCAAAAGTTGAGTATGTATATGAGCATAAACAAAACAACTAGATTTTCAAGTCTGCACATTTAAAACAAAGTGCTGCATAGTAATAGTCATCTAAAGCCACATACCTTCCGATTCTAATATCAAATGTTCGGACAGTGCCATCAACACTTCCAGCAATTATCTCAGTTTTGTCAAACAAACGGACATAACACTGTCAGAGAAGGTGTCAATGATCTGCACAAAATTCATAATTCATTAGAAGTGATGAAAAAAACTATCATGAACTTGAACAGGGTGTAATTCAAAGAAACATGAAAGGTTTAGACTCAAATGTGGATTTTAGCTAATCAATTAAAGATCCTTAACAATGTCTGGAGTCAGACCACAGGATGGTCCAAGAAACCTATGCATAAGAGTGTTTTCCCAAATATTAGTTAACAGGTGCTTTGATTTTAAACATTTAAAATGAGGGGAGAAACTCATTTTATCAGCTTAATCCATGTGGTTAGTTCAGACATAACCTAACCAGTCAATCATTTAGTCTTAAGAATAACAGTTTTTAGACATAGGTTTATAAAATTCCAGGAGAGTCAAAGGTTCATAATTTCCAAAGTAAAATTCTGAAAGGTAAATCAAGAGTTTCATAGTAGCAGATGATTTGTATGGAAACAATATGCCCAAAGTTATAGAAGTATATAACTGACACATAAACGTCCATATTCATCACACAGTTAACACTAACAAGATCCAATTAAAGAAGAAATTATCGCGCTGTTTAACAATTAGCGACTCAACATTCACGGAACTCTCTCCCAAAAGTTATACATATCAGAAGGTTTTATTGAGCTCCTTCATGAGCATTCCTGGATTTAAGGTAAGCAAAATCAAATGAAAAAAGTTTAAGAAGTAGAAACAAGAAAGAAGTAGGTAGTTTTCTTTGAAAGGCAGCTTAAACAGTCAAGAATCACTCACTGCCCTTCCTCTCTTACAATCAGGGTTCGACTACCAGCAGGAAATAAAGACACACACACAAGAGTCAATTACTGAAAAGAGATAAATTCATGAAAATGAAAATAGGAAACTACTAACTTGAATGGGTTCAGTGCTGTGAGATCTGCAGTCCCAAGCACGCACAGAGCGATCATAGCCGGCTGATACCACTACTGAAGCATATTCGTTAAACTTGACTGCATTCACCTGGTAACACGAAAGAGAATGAATAGAGCAATACAGTCACATTGATACAGTATGAAGTAAACAGAGTAGATTAGTGAGGATATGAAAGAGTCCTCCTCAATATGGAATGAGTGAAGACAAATATAATGCATATGGCAGCATGAAATAAAACTCGAATTCGAACCTCCTTTTACCTCATAAAACTAAAAATAATCAATCACTTTGGGCAAATTGAAAAGCTGAACAAAAAGGATGCATATAATATAATGCATACATTAGCGATGAAATGAAGCTCAAATTGGAACTTCCTTATACCTGAAATTCAATCATATCTAATAAATCAATAATTTTCAGCCAATTAAAAAATGAGACTGACCTCACTGTCATGTCCACGAAATTTGCGAATAACACGACCACTAGCCACATCCCAATAGAAAATCTGGCGGTCACCTCCGCACGAAATAAGCTTCGAATTATCACTAGTCACAAACAACAAAATTGGATTCAATCAGCTGAAGAACACACACAATTACACAAATAAATATAGAGTAATAATTAAAATAACAAACAAACGTTTAATTTAATCTATCTATCTAGGGTTTAGGGGAAAGAGGAAAGGTTACTTAGTGACATGGACGTCGCGAACTTCACGGGCATGGGCCTTGTAGGTCTTGATGTGCAAACCACGGTGGGGATTCCATAGGCGTATGGTACGGTCTTTACCACAGCTCAAGCAGTATTCGCCATTGTCGTTGAAACGCGCGGCCAGTACCGCGCCTTCGTGGCCACGGAGCACGTTAGCTTCCGTCTGGGGCAAACCTCCAGTTCCGCTCATTCCAGGGTTGGAATTGGTGGTATTGGAGCAAACCTGTTTTGTTGATTTGGTTTTTTGTTAACAAGGTCTGATTTCAAGAGCAAGACAAGAAGAAGAAGAAGAAGGAATTTACTAGAGCCAGATTTTGCAATTTTACATGTCACGTTTGTTTTAAAACTACTTGTTAGATTGAGAATCGTATATTATATTATGGTAAAGTTCTATGTAAATTCCGGGTTAACGGAAACGAGTCAAAGAGGCCGATCCGAAATCCCCATTGTTATGATTAATAATAGGTGGTGTTCTCCGAGACTACAAACAAGTCGTATTGGAAGGCTTCAAGCAAATTTGGGTACGTACGGAAGATCTCTCAACTACAAGTAAAATTTGACTCACAACAGGTAGCTCGAATGGTGTTGGGTGAAGAATCAGTGTCAACACCACTCCTCGACCTCACAGAGAGTTTCCTGTTGAGTCTTCCATGGCAAATTAGATTAAGTTGGGTAGGATGAATGGCGCATCACTTGGCGAATGCAGTTGCTAAACTCGGACAGAGAGATGGAGAAGACGAAAGCCTATCTACCAACACTACGTCTCTCGTATTTGGGTGTTGGTGTGTATGAGACAATCTGAATTGGATATTTTGCAATTTTAGAGTTCAATAGAGCCTGAGGGCTTTTTTGTCATTTCATTAATACATCAAAGTATAAAATATGATTCTTCTTTTCATAAAAACGTCAACTTTATTGATTTTGGACGAACTTTAGTACAAAATAAATTAGGGAAATGTCAAATGTAGACATATGGTTTACGCAAAAATGGGCAGCTCGAACTTTTAATCCATTTTGATTTTTTTGTGAATTGTTTTGATATTGATCTTGCCAATTAGTGTTTCTACTTTCTACGAGACCTGCGCTTCCTATGGGGTGTCCAAATCTGATACATTACGCGATCATGGATTCATGGTTTTTTAACTTTTAAGTCTCAGAGTATTGTTCAGTTCTACCATGGAATCGAATCATGTGATATGAATGATGTGTTAATTTGTGTTGCTTGGATTCAGCGCATAGTTAATTTTTGTTTTGGTGTTCAAGTTCTAAAGATTAAAATCACAGTACACAAGTATCCAACTTTTGAGCATAAGTCCACTCTAGCTCAATCCCAATGCTCTTGGTTTTCAGCACATTCATCTCCATCCCCATTCAAAAGCTCTATATATAGACCAGACCATACAACACAGTACAAAAAGTAAAGTAAGTAATTTATTTATTGTTTTCTCAAAATCTCAAAATATATTACTCCTACTACCAAGTTAAGTTGGTTGTGAAAATTTAGGAACGGCAGAAGATGAAGGGAAGGTAGATATAGATTAATAACTTTCATGTGAAAAGATGGCAAGACTGTTACCATTCACATTCCCATACCATGCACGTCCTTTGGAGTTATGATGAAAGATGACAATAAATAATAATAATTCTTATTATTACTCCACATTAAACCAAGAAAGCCCTTTGAAATCCTCAATCACTCTTTCTATATAAACTCACCATTTCTCACTTGCATTCTCCATCATCAACATCACTTTGGCAATATTTACTAACTTGTGCACACAAAATGGACTTCTCAAAATGTTTCATCTTCATTCTCACAGCCACTTGCATCATGTCGAGCTCCTATGCCTCCGCCAGGCTACTCCCCTTCGGCTCCTTCATTCCGAACTTCATCAATCCCACAACGACCACTCACATTGAACGCCAGCTCCAGGCCAATGACCAAGGTGGTAATACCAACCCCTTGGATTGCTTTAAAGCTCTATCTGAGATCAGGTCGTGCACGAATGAGATTACGGCCTACTTCACCAATGGGACGATCGATATAGGTCCTGCATGTTGCAAATCCATAATTGTAATAACACGTCACTGCTGGCCAACATTGTTGGGTTCACTAGGATTCACACCTGACCAGACGTACGTTCTACGCGGATATTGTGATGCCTTTGCTTCTAATGCTGTGACCTATTCCCCTGCTCCAAGTCCGATAGCGTGAAAACTATCAGCCATGGCATTGTCTTTCATGATTTCGATCCGAGTCTTTAAGTAGTTAGTTGCATGTAATGTTGGTTTCGATCCTAGTCTTGAGTTTGTTAGTTGGATGATGAGTAGCTAAGTATCTACTTGATCCCAAACTCAATATCTATGCATTTGCAATTTGTGTGATTTCTTTCCATTATGATCAAATGTTTCTTCAAATTTAGCTCTCCTTTCTAATTACTGTCCAACTCTCTTAGAGTACTTTACTTATCATGGTTCATAAACTCACGTAAAATGCAGGCAAACACCAAAATAGCATATATGATGAAACTTACTGGTTATATTGAACTTTTGAACCATTGTAAATGTTGCTACTGGGATGAAATTCTTCTGTATTAGAACATTCGAACTAATCATCAAGTCAATAATAGAAGTAGAAATTACTAGCTGCAGTTTTTACGTTTCAACAAAAGTACAAAAGGTAGTTGAAATCACGAGCTAATTTTTTATGATTGCTTTCATGAAAGATGACCTCTTAAGACTTTGAATTATAGTTGTGTAGGATTCTTGACTAAACTGTGTTTAGATCAATTTAACAACAGTGATAATCATGAGTAATTTAAAGAGTATCATTACAAGACATCAACAATCAAGAGAGGGCTAGCTAAAATAACAAGAAGCTGTAAATTAAAGAACATACTTAACAAATAGCTAGAGAGCTAAAAGTTCCTAGAGATCAATCGTATAGAACACATTCAACCCCCCAGCAAATATCGAGGCCAAGAGCACCACCTTAATTCTCTAAGTCCTGAAAACAGTTTTAAGGAACTTGAAACTTCTGCGACATCATCTTTCAGGATTAATGGACATATTCTATCTATATTAGTATTATTTCCCAACGGACCCTTTGGCATAATATTTGGCTACCTCTTTCTGCACAGCCTCAAAGAACTTCGATTCTATGGAAATGTCAATCGCTTCTTTCCTTGTGTCATCTCGGAAATCTTGAAGCTCATTTGATGACTTGTACACCTTAACTGCATCTTTCCTTGTCTGATCAAAGGATGTCCAAGACTCGAGGATTTGAATTTTATGATTGTGTGTCTCCTGGTCTTTTAAAGGCTGCCTGGAAACTCTTGCGACGATTTGTATGTTGAAATAGCATCCCATGATATGATGTATCTCTGAGTCTGCCTTGCATTTTTTCAGTGCTTCCTCTAAGCTTTTGACAGTTTCCCTCTCCAAAGAGACCCTGTTTTCAGATTGAACTCTAAGAGATTTGGATATAGCTTGAGCTGCTGCTCAAGTTCCTGAGCTTGTGCTTTTGTCGAATTCAGCTCGGAAGTGACTTGCTGCATCTCCATTTTTAATTTATGATAGCATTCTTTATCCACATGTTGGTGCAAACGGAGAGACTGTGGCAGGGTTGACTGTCTTTTAGATGCCAGTTCTTAATTTTAGTCTAGAAATAGCATTGGATTACCAGTGATCAAGCTATTAGATCATTATTAATAGCAAATCCACTCTCATTAGGACAATTCCAGGAATTACTCCTTGGACTTGAGAATTAACCACATAAGCAGCGAAACTAAACATTAAAAATTACTTAAAAGATGTAAAAAAAAAAAAACAAATAGTCACTTTTAATAAACATTACGAACACTTCCTAATTTTCCTTCACTATAACACATTTAATTTTGACTTTTCATCTTGCGTGTTTCATTCAGGTGTTGGAACGCAAATAGACACTCTCAAGTGATACTTAACTGATCATTATTAGCATTGAGCATTATTAGCATTAATACACCATTTATTTACCAATAATAAAAGTCTTTAAAGTCCCTTGGCTTTTTTCTCCCCATTAAAATTATAACCTTCTCCCTTCCACTATCAATCCACACAAATTCCACACCCCTCCATTCCTATAAATACCTAAACAAACATCACAATCATACACAAGAACAATCACAGTATTCTCCAATCTAGCTCCATCCAATACAAAAATGGCTTCCAATTCCACGCTTATCTCACTAACAATGCTCTTCTTCTCTCTACTGCTAGCATCAACCGCTGCCACACCCCGACTGCTAAACAAGAAACAAACGCTTGCAGCCCGGCTAAAACTAGACCAGCAGGAAGAGGGATCTTCAACATGCTGGGAGTCTCTGTTTCAACTTCAATCCTGTACTAGTGAGTTTGTAATGTTCTTCATGAATGGTGAAACCTATCTGGGACAAGGATGCTGCGATGCTATCAAAGTAATCCACCATGATTGTTGGCCTTCCATGCTCGGTTCCCTTGGCTACACCAAACAAGAAGGTGATATTCTGATTGGCTACTGCGATGCCAATGACTCTGGAGATGCTGATGAACCGCCTACTCTGCCATCTCGACAACAAGTTGATTGTGTGCACAAAATGAACTAGAGAATGTCTGCTTATATATATGATCCTGTATGCTTTCATTTCCGGATAATGTAATTGCAGCAGATAAGCTTTATTAATGGAAATAATTGCAATTTCATGCAGAAAATATTTGGAATTTATACGATGTGTACTCTTGAGTCAAGCTTATACAAAGCATGATCCGTAATAAGAATAGTTGGTATGCATTAAATCACAAAGAGGTAGGTAAACCATTGTTTTCTTTTACCCCCTTTTGACAGACAAATCTGCAATCAGCTATGATAGTAAAACATGTAACATAAAATGAAAGACAATCAACGATGGTGCCTTCCGTGAAAACCGCCTCTGTTCTTGGCAAAGAAGCCATTCTTTGGTTTTGGAAGCTCATGAATATCCATAACTTGAATTTTTCTTTGCTTTTTGGCTTCATGGAGGAAAAGTAGACCACAAGCAAACAAAGAAACAAAAGCCATTCAGTACACAAGATTGCCTAATATATACTGCAACAAGTCTTAAAGTTGAGAAGCAGACCATTCTGAGCTTCTTGGTAGTTCTCCTGAAGCCGCCTTCTTGCTGAGTTTAGCCTTTCATCATCATCTATAGCAGACTCCCTAGCTGTCGTCTGCAAAAGTCCCAGTTTGTTAATAATAACGGCCAATTCTATCTATATTAGTATTATTTAACTATTTAAGACCCAACCACAAACATCATTCATCCGGCAAAAAGTAAGAACCTTTCAGTCCAAAATTCTCAGCCAAAAATGCACATTGCAAGAAAAGAGCATTAACTCAACTCCGGCAATTTCAGCAAAAGCCAGTATTGACTTTCATCTAATATCAAGGCAAAAGGATTTACAATCCTCAATTTATAGAGTCTAGACTTTAGACACCAAAAAGTAGTTCACATTCAAACAAAGCTACAAGCGTGCATGTATCCTTACATTAGACGGAGCAGAAGCATATTTCTGAACTGATTGTGGTGGTCTAGAAAGAGCTTCTCTTCGAGGTGCAGATTGTGTTGGTTTATACTTTGTTTCATGCTCCACATAATTTCTTTCTGCGCTTGAACTCCCATCTATCCGAACAAATAAGTGGCTTTAAAGTGCTGATATACAACACTTAACAAAGAAACAATTCACAGTACAAGCAGACCATCATCAAAATATTTCGAACACTCACTCTGTGGATTTGGAGAGTACCCAAAATCTGGGACCTGCTTAGAAAGGAACACAAGTTGAGAGAAACAAAAAATGTCTGAAAGCAAGTCTCTAAATTTACTTTTCAGTTTTCTTTTTATACTCTTATCTTATCTTTTCTTTGTCTTCCAGAAAAAAGTAACTGAGTGGAACAACTTTCAATTCACCTTGTGATGGGCAATTTGTTGATTTTTGAGTATGTTCTGCTGAGGTGAGTCCCCATCAGCTGCCACCACCATCACCACCAGCATTAATGCATAAATCTCTTGTTTACAAATGATTGATTTTCATCTAAAACAATCTACTCTAATCTAAACAGGAAATTCCCACATATGATGAAAAATTAATCAAAGCACTTTAACTTTTTTTAGACCAAGCATATCCAACAGCATACATACTGATTACTGATACAGTTCCATGCATAAATATCAATTTTTGGTAACATTACCAATTAGGCTCGAAGTCCCTTCCGGCGGGTTCACCTTAACCCATTCATCTACTGTCTCCTTCCATTTCCTGCACTCCATACAAACAACCAAGAAACTTGAGAGAAACAGAACACAATACATTAAAACATCAACTCCAAACAAAAATTAAAATACCTGACTAGCTGCTTCACCAGTCTCCGAACTTCACCGGACGAATGCTTCCTAAATCGATTCACATGCCTTCCTATATCAGTTTCCTACAGTAAAAGACAGTACATATACTCTATTACTGTTCCATTCTTGGAGCAAAAAGTCACACGTTAACAGTATAAATGTGAAAAACAGTAAACAACAACTAACCTGGAGAGCTTGGAAGTTAATATCCATGTCTGCCAGGTTTTGCAGCAACTCAACCACAACATTTTCGCTCTAAATCAATTGAATTCGAAATCGAAAACACTAAGAAACTACATATTTGCAAAATCAGAAGAAATGGAAACAGAAGAAGCAAAATAAAATTAACCTGGTCAGGATCTTCAAGCTGCTCTTTGATAGTGAGAATATTACTCTGATCATCATCGAACAGATTTCCGAACGGATCCACATCGTCGTCACTTAAACTACGGTGGTTTGACTCCGGAGTCAACGGGCTTTTACTAACAAAATCCTCTTTCAAATTCGTATTCCTGTTACTATCGTCGTCATCGTCATCATGTATTACGTCATCATCATCGTCGTTGCTGTTTTTATTATTCGTATTGACGTTATCTCCTCTGTTCTGAATGTAACTCACTTGAACGACATCGTTGCAGTTACGGCAGAGCTGAGGAGCGGCAGTGTAGAGTGATTCGATTATTTTATCACGGCGGCGGAGCAACTCGTGGCCGTCGTCGGAGACGGCGACTCTGATTGCGGTGTCAATCAGGTCGAATATTCCGATCCTCGATCTGGATAAAATCGATCGAAGTTCATTGGAATCCATAAGTTCAAAATGGAATTGACCTGACCTTTTTCAGTAGTGTTTGGCTGGATATAGTAAGGACTGAGAAAGATCACTTCATTGGATCTAGTGAGGACTGAAGGTGAAGAAGAATGGTATGAGAAACAGAGGTGAATGGAGATGATGATGATGACAGAGAGAGAGAGAGAGAAGTTTTCTGGTAAGTTTTTGGTTGAGTGGGATTGTAGCTAATGACAAAATTAGTTTTGGGATTTGCAGATATTTACGATTTTAATTAATTAAACAATGGGAATGTTGCATGTTGTGTTGTTGGGCATCTTATGGAATATAATCTTTTTATACTTTTCCTTTACGATTATCTCGTCTCAAAAAATTATTTTGGAAATCTTACTATTTGGTTTTTACCTTTTTTTTTTAAGGTGTTACTAGTTGGTATTTTCGTTTACTATTATCTCGTATGTGTGAATAAGTAAGTTGTCTACTTTGTTTTTTCATGTTTGAAAAAGTCCATATTGACTAAAAAGTCAAAAGGAAGAACAAGAAGTGGAATCAGGTGGGTGTTTTAGTAATTTGGTTTTGGGAGAGAAGGTGATTGGTGAGCTGTGGAGCAGCATCAACTGGGTGATTCTACTTTGGAGAATGAATATTTTACTACTTGTTGTAAATAAGAAAGCAGATATTATTATGGTGTGATTTCTGGTCAAATTTGGTTTATGTCACTAGTACGATGTGGGTTATGCTTATGCTTATTACAACTACATAACATGAGTTGTCAATACGTAGAAAGTCGACAATGCCAAATATCAACCTTTTCTTTTTATTGTTCAATTTTTTTTTTCAAATAAACAACTATAGGGACCTCACCAAGAACTCTGTAGAATTTATCATAAATTTGTCAAATAAAGAATGTGTTCAACGAATCAAAATGAAATACGGAGTAAGTAGATAACATGTTGGGGTGGAATAAGTTATCTTTACCAAAAAAAAAAATAATAATAATATCAATATCAAGTTATCTGGATTAAAATGGCTGGAAATACAGTTTTAGGGCCTGATTGGTAAGTTTCGCGATCAATTAACAATGAATTGATATTGAAACTTTCACAGTCAAACCTGCTCGTGTGTGCTTTTGTGTTGATAAGGTGTTTTAACCACAGAAAAATGCAAAAACATCTGCTTGGTAATTTTTTAAAAATACAGCTATTCCATGCATTTGAAACACATACTTTTGCTTGGTAAAATACTGTGGAATGGGATAGTTAAGTTAAACCATGTTTTTTTGTGCTTTTACATTTTTAACCTTACAATTAGCCCCCATTTATTCACACTTGCGCTTTTAAGCAAACGTTTTTGGCCCTCTTATTGCGTTTTTTTCCTTTCATAAGCCTATATACACGGACACGGTTGGTATGCAAGTAGTAATGTCCAGTCTATATCTATGAAATAGCACATCTAGTGCGTAAAGATGGGACATAATCAATATTTGTTCCAGAATTTATATTTCTAAGTTAAAATGTTGGTCTCTCAAAAAAAAAAAAGTTAAAATGTTGGGCTTACCTATATTGCATGTTTTCGTTATTTAAGGATTTATAACTGGCAATCTACGAGGTTAATTAAAGCTACAGGTTTTTAATTTAAAATACATCCCCATGGTTCATCATAGTATTTGCTGTTAACAACGAATTAATATTTAAGAGAAACACATCAAACTTGAGCCAAGACATGATAGATAGCAATGAAATCATCAACCTATTCTTTTTTCTAAGAAAACCACCATTATGCATAGTTTGCATTCAATTTACAGTACATGCATACAAAGTTGCAGTATATATCAAAGAGCACTATACCAAGTTACCAACTATTGTCATGCATGCCGTTACATTGCTTTTTGTTATAATGCAGATGAAAACAACCAGAACATGACTAATAGTATGGATACCTGTGTGAAGCCAAATACTTGTGATAAGCATTTTCACATACTAGATTCAATGAAATGAATAAACACAGTCAAGGAGATACTGACAGTAGCTTTGCTAGAGACAAGAAAATAGATCGAATAATAGCATGCCGTTAAATTATAACCCAGCCACACTCACAACCTATCCAAAGCAACAACAGGCACACTAAATCAATAACAGACACGTACCATTTCAAGAACCAACAATGGGAGATAAGAAAGCTTCTACACTATTATAGAGATTCACATGAAACTAGAAGCCAAGTAGAACAGAGCCAACAGCCAACAATTCTTGAAACCTAATGGGCAAAAATTCAATAACAAATCACAGAACCCAACCATCTATAAAAATTCAATAACAGAGCAAATCGAAACCTGACCTCAAACTTATATCCATATTATTGATCTAAAGCAACAACACGCACACTACGTCAATAATGGACACCATCAACAATGCAAGTGAAGAAAGCTTACACTCTTCAAACATCGAAGAATCACAAGACATAATTCAACCAACCCAGACAAGCATAGACACCATCAACAATGCAAGCCTGGGCTATGTTTTGAAATCAGGAGGGGGGGGGTCCAAGTTTTCAAAACCCTTCACTGGGCTGCTTCAGAAAACCATGTGGATGGACCGGGGGAGCTGCCCGAAATGTGATGGGAATACAGGCCAAATTTACCAAGCAAGTGGAGATGGGTGGTCAAGAGCCTATTTCACATGTGTTTAGCCTTCCCAATCACACCCTCCATATTTTATCCAGAAAATTCAAATATCATTGTGATAGAGAACTGTAGGTTCGAATGCCAAAGTAAGAGTATTTTTGGTGTAGCAAAGCTACTGTTTATGGATTTATTGACTGGAATATGAAGAAAGATAAAGAACAACCTATCTCCGAAGAGATGCCAACCCAAAAGGGCGAAACCAACTCCGAAGAGTGACTAACTAACGTGATTCTTCTCTGAATGAATAATCTGGCAGCTCTATCTAACTTATATAATAAGCTATAAACCTAACATAACTCTAACTCTAGTAATTAATATAACTCTGACTCTATTAAGATACCTAAATATAATGAAATACTAAATGCTAATACTGATAGACTATTAGACTTCTTTATCTAATATAAATTTATAGACGTAACACATTGCTATCATTATTCATGTCAATCATTGACTAACTATTCCCTTGGTAGATTGACAAATTAAACCTTTGTGTAATATCAGAAGAAAAAGAAATGGCAGCCATAATATGGAGAGGTACGTCGAATTTCTTACTTCAAATGAGTAAAACATAAGAAAGCCATGTCCAGTTCAGACTTCTAAGTTCACGTAATATAATAATATTCCTAAACGAAACTAAGAAGACAGAATTTAAAGGTCAATAAATGAGTAACTTGATAACAAGTTAATGAATATTACTACTTGCAAGTGAAGTTTTACCTCTTGCCAGCAACAATGTGGCAAGTTATGCTATGCCTACTGCTCCTTTCCGGCGCATCACGCGGTTCTACACTACTTTCAGCCACGTCAAAACTGCTCAACGCTCTTCAATTATTATCTACATACATCTCCAGCCAACTCCTCCGCGAAAATGTTGGCAATTTCCAGTTCTAGACTAATTGCATCGGTGTTTCTTTATGAGGATTCAACGTTGCATTTATTTATGCAGCTAACTTCTCGTCAGAAGATTTTTTCAAGCTACTCATTATACCATGTATCATAGTGTCCTTTTTCCCATGTTCAGCAACAAACGTAAAGGTCTTACCAGGTGTTTTCTGCTTCTTTGATACCGGTAACTGATTCTTGGCATCTGACAAATCCGCAGTTCCATTGACCAAAGAATCGTCTGTCTTTCCATTGCCCCCTCTGGATCCCCCCCACGAATTAAGAATCTCCATCAAAGAGCCTTCACCCTCCTCCATTGGAAACTTATGCTCTACCTTAACAGCAGATGATGTTTCTTCATCTGAATCAGAAAAGTCATCCTCTGCCACAGGTTCATACTCTGGCTCTTTTTGCTCTAACTTCACCTTTGTGGATTTTCCAGAAAAACCTACGCCTATTTCCTCTTTCTTGCGACCTGAACTATCCACAGGGCCAAGTTCTTCCCATGAAGAATCGCTATCACTGTCCTTGCCCGACGAATTTAAGACTTCACCATTTGAACTGATTGGTTGTTTTGCTGCACTGCTGTTGGACGGTCCTCCAGGAAGTATATAATTAGACTCGATCTTCATTCCAGGCATGATCTGTAGAAGATTAACCAACTTGTCATAACCAAGCCTTTGTAAATCAAGATCATAGCCTTGTTGTTCCGTAAAAAGATTCCTAAAGGCTCCCAATTGAAGTCCTTCTGGATAGTTCTCGGTAATATGATTCACAACTTTCTGACAGTCGTTCAGTATCTCACTTCTGGTCTTCCGAGAATTACATTTATTAACCACAGGTTGAGGAACTCCAGTGTGAGGAGGATTCTGGTGCTTTTTCTCCCCTAAACTCAGTTTTCTACCGGAGAAGAGATTATTACTCAAAGAGTTTGGAGTGTCCCCAGATGTTTCTTTCCTGGTTGGGCGACTCAGTCTGAATGGAGGGTCCTGAGAGTAAAATTCTTCCACCCATTTCTTGTCTGAAATTAACGTGTCAATAAGGTGAAGGAGGTCACCTTTGGCAAATAAACTCAGACATGAAGGGCCCTGTTTTTGAAGATTTTGTGCTAGATCCTCCCTGATTAACAAAATTGAATGAAACAGCTAGATATAAGCTTACATTATATATTATAGCACGCAAACATAAGCAGCCTGCTGAAAAAAATTATATTACCTATAAACAGTTGTAACTAATGCCTTTCTCATAAAGCCATATCAGTTTACAACACAAAGTATGCTGATGATCCAAAGAAAGAACTCACAAACTGACGAAGGTTAGTGAGTTATCAAAGGTTTAACCAAATCACTGAAGGTTCATTATATTAGATTAAACAACACCTCCCTTCATAGGAGCTAACTCTAAAGGTCATAGAATATCAAATTTACAATACATCAAGCAACTAAATAAAATAATAAATACTCCCTCCAGTTTATTTTTTCAAATGAAGTTCAGGATAATTTGCAAAATAAACGACATTGTACCTATTATTCAGTACTCACTTATTTGAAGGAAAATATGCAGCTAATGATCTATTCTCTTTTCTATACGGATTAATTTACATTATTAATAAGATAAGACTACCTCATTAAATAGAATTAGGGGTAAAGGGGATTAAGGGGTCTAGCACTGAATTCTATGTCCAGTGAAAATTAACAGTGGCTGATGAAGTACTCGGGGAGATCAAAAGACTACTAATTGAACAACAAAGAACAGAGTCATGCAACGAATTATGTAAATTAGTTATATTGTTGTGAGGAAATATTACAGAGACGCGAATTGAGAGGATACACAACAAAACTACGAATATTCCTAACAAAACATCGCCCATTGTGTAAAATTAAACAAGCCTGTCTGTAACAGAAAGATACACAACCTAAGCACCGATATTGCAAAAAAAAAAGTTCCGAGGACATTGAAGCACAAAGATGCAGACAAGACACTCTCAAAAGGGACGCAATCCAACACTTCAATATATAATTAATTCATAAATTATTCCAAAAGTGGAAACTTTTGTTGTTAAATAGGTTCTGATACCTCTTTAGAGTTCAAGACTGGAAACATGCAGTCAACCAGATTCCAACTTAATTAAGGGGTGCGGATAACACATGAAGTGAATTGCTATTTCACATATCTTACATGGCTCTAGAATATCATTCTTCTTTACTCTCAAGCGAGCACATAATATAGAAAGAGCCCAACAATAAGCAAAATGCAATTAACAGCATAGGATTTTAAAACTTTAAATATGTTTCTGATGGTACATACCTGGTAGTAGAGCGGGAAATAAGAGCTGAACCTTCAGGTTTATGCAAGAATGATTCGAGTTCGTCCCAAAAAGCTTTCTTTGAGAAAATTCTGAGTTGCTTGGAACTATCTGTTGCCTGATCAACCGTGACAGAGTTTTTTCCTACTTCACTGCGGGCCTCCAGAAAACTCTTGGATGCATGATGAGTTGCAGGTGCAACCATGACTGGAGGTACAGATTCTCCAGACTGACTCAGTGGGTTATTTTTATCCACAACATCATCACCCTTGCTTGATATGTTCATGTCACAAGAATTCGTAACCCCGTCTCCAGACCACCACATCCTTATCCTTTTGACAAATCCAATCTTAGGCTTTGGTTCAGAATCCTCTGAATCATTATGTGCTTCTGAAATTTCTTTAACTCCAACAGAAGACATCTTCCCTTTTTTTTGTTGATCCTGAAGAAAAGCATGTTTATCTTGCTCTTGTGTCTGTTGCACATTTGCCACCACGAGAGACTCTTTCTTCTTTTTCTCCTGTCTCACATCAATATCATCATCCCCATCTGATATCATCTTGTCACTACAATCAGTTTCTGAGGGTCCGAACCACCACATCCTTGTCCTGTCGAAAAACCCAATTTTGGGCTTGTCAACAGCATCCTCTTGATTATCATTCGTTTCTGAAAGTTTTTTAACTTCAACGGGAGAAGGTACTTCCACTTTAATTTGTTGCTCCTGAGGTTGAACGTGTTTATCTTGCTCTTCTATCTCTTGCACGTTTGCCTCCGCAAGAGACTTGTTGCTCTTTTTCTCCAGTCTCACGTTTTGCACATTAGTTCCACGTTCCTTGTTCATAACCTTCACATTCGATGCTTGAGAAGACTCATTCTCCTCTCCCTCTCCAGGGGTCTCTTCCAAATTTCCCCCCCGGGCCTTCACTTTCAGGGCTTTCGCGTTGACAGATGGAGATAACTCATGCTGCTTTTCTTCCTTTCGGAGATCTACCAATATTTCTGTAGGTGAAATTGTTGTTTGAGGAATGCTTTCAACTCCTGTCGAAGAATTCGTTTTTCGTTCTGGAACCGGAACCTCTTTTGACTTTGCAGTTACATCACTGCTAGAGCTTGGTTGAGATCTGCTTTGAACTTGGAGTTCTCCGTTACTAGAAACTGGCAGATTTATATCTGGAAAAGGGTAATTATGCTTGGAATTGCCAGGAACCACAAGATACTGGCCATCTTTTTCAGAAATAAGCTTTAAAACATGTGGCATGGCGTAAAGAAAACTACTGAACTTTTGGTAACCATAGAAGTCCTTGTCGACTGTCACGGCACACTTCTTTATTTCCTCCCTAAGTTGCGTAATAGAAATTCCTTCTGGGTTCGAGTTGACTATTTGACGAATATGATTCACAACAGGCCTTGGGATCGTCCTTACCTTAGACTCTGATGCAAACTCAGGCAATAAATCTTCTGCTGGTGACTGCGACGGTTGCTCATTAACTGCAAATGGATCCTCGAGAGGACCCCTGAAATTTCCATACCAAGAACTATAAGGTCCATCCGGAGGCTGGTTGAAAAGCTTTCCTGTAAGGTTCTCCCCCTTGAGCAAAGAACACCAGTGCCACATAATAGTCGCCGCACTGCATAGGACACTTGGGGCTCTGTCTGTAGTAGCTAGTAAGACATTATAATTGTTCATCCTCAACCGATGTAGAATGGTGGCAAAATCTCGGTCACCAGATATTAAAAAAATATGCGCTGGAGGAGGGTTTTGGGAAACCCAATGCATGAGATCTATGACAAGAGATCTATCAGCACTGTTCTTTCCACCTATACAGTTGCAAAGTCATTTAAAAAAACAAAAAGTTATTTCAGCAACTGCATGTTTAACAATAAGACGATCAAAAGGCATCCAATACAGTCATATATCTACACAATCTGCTTTTCCAAGAACACATACTTCCTGTCTTATAGAGTACATACCTTAATTTAAAATGAACCTGATATACATACAATTTTGCACTTATAAACAAAAGATATGTTATAATCTGTTTTGTTATCCTAAAAGGCAATTCTATCATTGGTAAAGGCTCATGAGAACAGCTCATCAACAGTATCAAACAAACAATTAGACCCAAGTAAATAAATCTTGCCACAATTAAGCTTGTAAAAAAAAAAGAAGTGAAAACAGAGAGTGTACTTGTAGGAACATGGAAGAGACTAATTCCAGTAGCTGAGAGAGCTTCTTGATTAGACCTGGACATCTGCACTATGTCACCAAAAGCGTTAATCTGAACAGGGCCCTTGATTCCATTAGCCCTAGTAGCATTTGTGATGGACTGAGCCACTTTAAAAACATTTACACCGCACGGCACATGGCAGTTCTCGAAATCCCACCAAACCGACACGCGTACGCTCCGTGAATCTTCCCCGCCCCGCCGAGAGGCGACGGCATTGCTGTTGCTGCTGTATGCGGTGGTGAAGAAGGCCAAATTAAGCGGGAATTGGACATTTTTTGAAGCCAAGTAGGAAAGGGTGAAAATGGGTCTGGAAGATATGTACTTCATTTTTGGGAGTGAGGAGGGGAGAGTGTGTGGGGGTTTAAGGTGGGATCATTCGAGAAATGGCTATGGAGGTTGAGAAATGGTACAGCAGTTTGATTAGGGTTTTAGGAGAGTCGGTTTGGGAGAGATGATCTAACTAAAACCCTCACGGATTTCGGTCGGGTCGGGTT
Organism: Plantago ovata; assembly: GCA_028274465.1. Lineage (NCBI taxonomy): Eukaryota > Viridiplantae > Streptophyta > Magnoliopsida > Lamiales > Plantaginaceae > Plantago > Plantago ovata. Next base: position 8,022,988 of record CM051456.1, on the reverse strand, counting down.
CGAACAATTTTTTACCCGAATTGGAGCTGGGCGAAGAGATTGCTTGGACCATACTTTATTTGGGCCGGCAAGAGATTGGGCTAAAAATTAAGCCAAAAAATTAAATATGGCCCACTAAAGGCATGACCCGTTATATACATCAGTGCAGCAGTAAGGTTTGAGGTCAATTCATTTCAGATTTAATTAGTTCAAATTTATGCAATCAAAATCAGTTCAAATCATTAAAATCATATTAGTTCAATTAAAATTATTTGAGATGAATGAAATAGAGCCTAATCTAACAATATATCTAATGATTTTCCTCTATACTTTTCCATAGAACTTCAAATGAACACTTTGTCCATTCCAACTGAAATGTTTCAAATGTTTTATGCGTCCTCGACTCGTCCGATTAGAGATATGAATATCTCATTCCAATAATATTTATGATAATATATAAGGCACTCATATTATTACTGCACACGTCTACACCTTACCAAATTCTACCTCTTCTTTTATTTAAATAAATAAGTCTTTCTTTTATTTAAATAAATAAGTCTCTTTTTTTCTTTAACCTGGAATATTTAGAATTGAATTTTACTGCACTTAATTGTTATAATGCACTGAACTTACATAAATTATTGAGAAAAAAAAACTTTTTTCACTAATTTAGTGTAAAATTGATTTACCTTGGATTATATAAGTGACTTAAAACTTAAACACCAAAAGAAACAATTTTACACTCATATGAAACCTACTCTTGAATTTAAGTTAATTCATTTGAAGTATAAATATTAACGAAATAAATTTGAACTGAACTGAAACATGTATATTTTAAATTGATTCCACATACCTTGAAAGTAAACGCCAACTTACATTCCTTGAAAGTAAACCCCAACTTACGGTATCTATTCAACAGCTTCATCAGTGGATGGACTCAGCAGAATCCTGAAGAGGAAGGGCAAGACAAAATAAATTTAAAGTCTAGCTAGCCATCCACAATTCAAGCAAAAGAATTTATTTGACTAAATACAGATAGAAAAGTGGATATGAATTATACTTGCATTTTAGAATCACTCCAAGCATTTAAAAGAGTTAAATATATCAAATTGAATTAATAAAATTTAAAATGTTGAATAAATTCGATTCCAAACAGAGATTAGATATTTGCCGCCCCAGTAAGTAGGCTAGCTGTTAGGCGGCGAGTAGCGCACTGTTATATTTGGGATATTCTCTCCGCGATTGATTAGTGTTAGGCCTTAATAAAATACTACGAGTATTCCATAACAATAGATAAAAATATTTATTTTATTCCACAGTTAAGCTAAGATCATTACTTATGGTTTTGGGGTTTAATTTGGACTTTAAACACATAATATCTAAAAAAGCCCTTTCCAAATTGAAGGCTCCAATGGTTTTTGGCTTAACTGGAGCTTCTAATTAGGGTCCATATGACAAATACTACTTCATTATACCATTTTCTAATTAAAAAATTATTTTTTATATCACTTGAAGGCTTAAATGGAGCCTACTATTTAGTAGCCCTTTCCCATGGGCTACTAAATAATAGCCCCAAATAAGTCCCCATTAGAGACATTTTTGGGATTAATTGAGACTTTAAACTCCAATTAAGTCCAAAAAAAACTCCATAAGGGGTGCTCTAAGCTACACTTTAATTTTATTTATTCATAAGAAATTTATATATTCCGTCAGAATGAATGCGTGTTTTTATTGACAGAGCATTGTTTTACATGTTTAATTATTCGGGTGTACGTAACTAATTAGTTGGACCAGTATACTCCGTATATATTTTTAGACTGATGACCACTGATGTAAGTATCCAATTTAATGGTTCAATCTTGGTCGAACAAAAGTACTGGTACATGTCTTAATCATACTTAATTACTTAATTTATACCTGTAACAACTTTAATTAGTACGAGTCAAAAGTTCATGTTAATTTATATAATTCTAAAAACGAAAAGTATATGAATTCATGTCTCTGAAGCGAACTTAAAATATTTTCATATTAATGTTGCTGATAAGTCTACAAACAGCCAACACCCAACAATATTAATCAATACTAGCTACAGTATAATATATCACCTGAGAAAATTAATTAAACTTGTCAGATTTGCACAGTTGGTCACATTTTTGTTCTTTTAATCGCCAACTTTGAATCTAAGTTAGCTCGATCACTTTCTTCTTCATAGCTAGTCTTTCTTTGTCTTTTTCCTCTCATCGAGATTACCGTAATCAATATTGACTTGATCAAATTGGTAACTCCAAGTAGCATATCTCCGAGAAGATAGTATGGTCGGGCCTGATCCTGGAATTAGTTCCATAAATAATTTACTTGGTCAAGGTCCGATTTAATCATGGTGATCCAAGAATTAATGACTCGTTGCAGCAGATCGACCATATGCTGGCTAGCTAGCTAGCTGACCATTATTATCCCTGCATTTGTGCGGTTGGTGATAATTTTAATCGATCTATCTACCTGTGTTAATCAATATTGTGCAAAAGCTGTAACGTAGCTTTAGGATAAGAATCGAGATCGAGAATCGAACTACACTTATTACACTTATGATAATGCGCGATTTAAGAAGCAAAGATCAGGAAGGGGTCAAAAGACATATAATCCAATCCGGTAGTAGTCTATTAGTTTGACGTCAGTTTAGTCTTATAGGATTTAGTTTAGTAGATTAGTCTTCAGTTTAATTTAGTACTTTAGTTGTGTTACATATTTAGGGTCTTTGATAGTATGAAGTAGTAGTAGTTAGTACGTGTAAGGGGTACACGGCCAATAGCTATATATATATCCTTCTACGGTAATGTACTGGCAATCAAATATGTTATCAATAAATAATATTTTAGAGTTTCTTACTCTTGCATCGATTTTCAATACTTAGCATATGCTTATGTTTTGATTATCAACCCTTTAACAAAAGGCTTGAGACTAGAATTAGAGGATAATTTACGAGTGACACCTGAGCGAACGAGTAAATTCGTCTATCCAAAATCGCAGAGTTTATCACTTTCTCACGACTCTTTGATCTTTGGTGGTTGTGTTGAGCCTAAATCATTGATCAATTATTAGTCAAACTGGAGTCATAAGGTGGTGCAGCGTTAATGAGTTGGGTTACTGAAGGAGAGGTTCAGGGTTCGATCCCCAGCGGTAGCGAAGTTATAAGGTTGGTTTGGGTGTGGAGAAATAAGTTGGTTTAGGAGAAAATTTATATACTATTAGGCTCTGTTCTCTTCGTCTGAAAAAGTCTGAACTGAACTTATCTGTAGTACAAAATACTATTAGGCAAATTTGAACTGAAGTGAACTGATCTAAACTGAACTTAATCAATTTTCAGATGAAAAGAACAAAGCCTTAGTGTACGAGTAGTTGTAATATTTGTTGTTTAAAAAAAATTATTAATCTAACTGCCCAATTCCACGAAAATGCATGCATGCAAATAATTGTAGTATAAAAGTATAGGATGATTGGTGGTACGTCTTTAATTAACTTTTAAGGAAGGTTGTGCATGTATATTTCATTCACATGCACAAAATGTCTTAATTAATTAACTGTTCAATATCACGTTTCATATTATATATGATCATTGATCAAGACATATCAATACAATATTGACCTAAAAGTCGTCTAGAAAATGTATGTACAGACGGGCAAACCTGGGCCGGCAGGGACGTCTCCCAGAAAAAAGTTTGAAAAAAAGATATTATATGTAATATTTATGAATTTAAAGTTTTGGCCCCTTAAAGTTTTTAAAAAAATAAAAATCGCCTCCCCTGCTGACCCATTCCATGGATCGTCCCTGTGTATAAAAACCTCAAATTCAGTCACGATGTCATTAATGTCAAAGCAGTGTCTTTTGATCTTTAGGAAAAAACATTAAACATTAACTCGAGCTATACATATAATTTTACTAGGAACCGCGTCACACGCTACGCGTGTGAAGCGTAATCTTGTAAAATATTATTATTTTATTAAATAATATATTAAAATAAATGGAGTGAATATATAATTTTCACATAATAACGTCAAATGTAATAAAAAAAATAACTAATTGAGTAATTAATTTAATATAAATTGTGTGCTATAAATGTATATAGTTTTTGTAGTTATGCAATTAATTGTTTTGAATTGAACTATATTAGACATACGAAAAGTATTCTTCCGATGAGTTAAGAACCATCACATACATCTCTAGACTTTGAAAACATTCAATTTCAAAATTTGCAATGCATCTTTTTTCGCATGTTAATTGGTATCCTTCATCAGTTGAATATATTGTCAAGTGCTTCATAAACATTCTAGTTTCACTAGAAGAAATACAGCTTTTAGCGACGGATTAATAGATACGGATGGCATCCGTCTCTAAATAGCGACGATCGCTACTCGTAGCGACGGAGAAGGACGAATTGCGCTCTAAGCTCAGTTCGTCCTTTGGAACACCCAATCCGGCTTGCATTTAGCGACGGATTAGTTTTATCCGTCGCTAAATTGGCGACGGATATAACTGTCCGTCGCTATTGGAGTTGACCAATATAAAAATAAAAGGGAAAGAAATTGGATATTTAACATATAGCGACGGATATTTTCATCCGTCGTTAAATAGCGACGAATAACCTTATCCGTCGCTAAGTTTTGTATACAGATCGCGGTCGTCTTCTTCCTCCCCCATTTCTTCTCTGCTCTCCCATTCCTCTCTTACCGCGAAAAAAAGGAAAATTTTGAAACTTGTTCATTACTCATCCAAATCGAGCAATCTTGGAGTCTATTCGAAGCTAGTGGAGCACGAAACAAGATTGGGCATTCAATTTCATTACCCATGGACCATTTGTTCCAAAATTGAAGGTAATTTGCATAAACCCTAACTTTGAAATATTTGGGAATTCGTTGATTTTCGATGTGTTTGAGCAAATTCATGTTTATGTTTAGTTCCTACTAGGTTGTTTAACAAGTATTGAGTAGTATATTATCCTTGGACTTGATAATTTGATAGATTTATGGTGAAATTGAATTCTTGGTGATATTGAGTATTGAGTATGGATGGTAAATGTTGAAATTGAGTATTGACTATATGATGTATGGATGCTAAATGTTGAGATTGAGTATTGACTACATGTTGTAATTAATATTATTTTGTTTAGATTGGTATTTTTATATATAGGTAGTTTATCCGATGGATCGTTCTTGGATGTACAACCGTGTTGTTGATGGATTCATCCTTCCTAGTTTTGAGGAAGGCGTACGAGCCTTCATTGAATTTGCATTGGCACATCCCAATTGTGTGAACAAAGGGTCTATAAAGTGCCCTTGCAATGCCAAAAAATGTAGGAATTTCAACTATGTGCCTCCTGCAACGGTAGTTGAACACTTGAGACGGAATGAGTTTGTTCCTGGATATGCTATACGGGATTGTCATGGTGAGAAACTATCACCACGTCCCTTTCCAATAGACCCACAGATGATGAAGAAGAGACAAAGGAGGGAAGTGCCTCTGACCCCCGTCCAAGTTCTCAATTGTTTCCCCGACTTCGTCATGCTTCTGATGGTGAGCGGATGGAAGAGATGGTGCATAGGAAGTATGAACCTTTTATCTTGGCTACTCAAGCACGCCAGGTGTTGTATCTTCCATATCCCACCTTGAAACGGTCCCAAAATGACTGGTTGCTGCTATCCATATACGTGCACGCTCCAAGGTGGAGTACATTGAGGATGATGACTCAACGACTAACTCCTACCAAGAAGCGAGTGTGGACTTGGGTGCACGTGATAGAAACCCCGTTCATTTCATGGATGAAGTCATACATCTTCACGATGACCCATTTGTGGACTTAGCCACAGACGATGAAGAGGGTACAAACTATACTTACATGTATTGTTTGTGTGGTTTATTTGTTTATGCACTAAGTACGAAAGTTTTATTAGTTACTGAATAAGTTGCAATTGATGTGTACATATGAATTTACATCTTTCATTTTGTATGGTTTCTTTGTCTTTGCAGATCCCCTCCTTGGTCCACTTCAGCCTCCCATGCCAGCTGTGTGATTCACAATGCCTTATTGCTATCATGGTACGTTTACAAACTGGTTCATTGGTGTGAGTGGTATGTTAGCCACTGTATGTGTTTGGGTGATATGTTAGTCACCATGTGTTAGTGAATTTAGGGCTATGTGAGTTGTATGTTGATTCAGGTTCAATCTTTTAACGTTCTCCTTTTCATTTTGTTTTTACAGGCATGTTCGTGTAGATTGGGATCCTTTGGACTTGGACTTGTTACTTTGCAATGTTGGATTATTAGAGTTAGCAATTGCATGCATTGTAACTAGTTTAGAATCTTCGACACCTTATATACATTCGTGTGCAATGAACTTCCAACATTTGTCTATTTATATTAATGATTTTTCACCATTTTGAGTTTACTTTATGACTCGTTTCAATGAGGATTGTGGACAATTGTTGTATATACTGTATGTACAGGTTTTGGTATTATAAATTGGCTGTCAAAATAGGGAAAAAAAAAAAAATTTACCCTCCAGATTTAGCGACGGATGATATTATCCGTATCTATATATAGCGACGGATTATGTTATCCGTCTCTATATATAGAGACGGATGAAATTATCCGTCGCTAAAGACCTTGAACCACATATGTCTACCTCTCACTCCGTCTAGTGACGGATAAACTTATCCGTCGCTATATATGGAGACGGATAAGTATTCCGTCCCAGCTTTGGTCAACGATGAAGTTTGCGACGGATCGTTTAATCCGTCGCTGAAAACAGCGACGGATTATATTATCCGTCGCTTATTTCATTAGCGACGCCACTTTTTACAACGTCCTATTTAGCGACGCAGTCTCCGTCGCTAATGCCTGTTAGCGACGGATCGGTAACTGATAGCGACGGATGGTGTCCGTCGCTAAATCCGGTTTTTCTTGTAGTGTTTCATAATATGATGTTTTTAGTTATTTTTATCGTATGATTTAAGAATAGTTTAAGGTCAAAATGACCATCGAAAAAGTCAACAAAATCAAGTGTTACGTTTATTATTGGACGGATGAAGTATGTCTTTTTTTATAAGAACATATCATGGTTATTTTTAAAATTAAGTATAATACGTCATACAACTTTATGTTAAAAAATAAAATTTTAAGAAGAGAATAAATAAAAAAGAAAAAAATTACGTCAATAAGATTCGAACCCAACACCTTCAACTAAAATAATGATACAAATAATAGAGAAAAATCACGCCAACAAGATTCGAACCGAACACTTTCAATAAAAATAATGGAGAAAAATCACGCCAACAGGATTCGAACCCTACATCTTTTAATTAACTAATGACACATGTACGCACCAGATTGCGCGCAATTGGATAAGTAAGATCAACGGATTAAAATGATTGGTAGGTCAATCAGTTGGGTAAATCAACCGGCTTATTATAATTAATAACTAATGACACATGTACGCACCAGATTGCAATTGAATAAGCAAGATCAACGGATTAAAATTGATCGGTAGGTCAATCAATTGGGTAAATCAACCGACTTATTATATTACTTTAAAACATGCGTCTTTAATTAATGAGCAGGTCGTACAAAAAAAAACCTAATTTATACTCATATATATGTATAATTGATTTAGTTGGTACTTAAATCACACCTAGTTGGTTGCTTATATATAACTTAAGAAAAATCAATTTTACACTAAATTAATGTTAAAATATAGTTTTTTCTCACTAATTTATGTTATTTAAGATCTTAAAGTTATTTTAATTCAAACTTTTAATTTCTTCTTCTTTTTCCTCCTCATAAATTTATTCTTTATATTTTATTTTCTTTTATTATATAACTTTATATCACATTTTTATTGGTGGGTTCAACCACTAAACCAAACCACACACATAACATTGGTTTGAAAATCAAAAGTGAGGAACTAAAATGATGGAGGCAATAATTTTTACTTGGAATAATGGCTTTAGTTAAGAACTATATATATTGAGTGGAGATAGATGTTAACTTAGGCTTCAATTTGTTATTTTCATTTAATAAAATTGAACTAAACTAGGTAGATTAAATTAACTAAACTGAATTAAACTGTGTTGAACTAAACTAGACTGAATTAATTTGATCTGAGTTGTGTTGAGTTGAATTGATATATTTGATCTGAATTGTGTAGAACTGAACTAGATAGTACTAAGAGCACTCCTTATGATTGGAGCTTAATTAGAGGGCTTTTAACATATAAACCCCAAAAAATCCCTTCCAAATTAATTTTTTAATGGTTTGAGGCTTAATTTTGAGCTTTTTTATGTGGTACCCACATTAATCCTTTCAAATGTAGTTATTTTTTTTCTTGTGGTCCCATATTTTGGCTTAAATTGGGGTTAATAATTAGTATCCCAATTCCATGGGATACTAATTGGTAGCGCCCTTTATACTCTTCATTGGAGGTTATTTATGATTTAATCTTGAATTTTAACTTCAATTATGCCCCTTTATAGGCTTCATAAGGAGTGGTCTAACATGTAATCCTAGTCGTTCATGGAGCATGCCCATTTCAAATCCCCAGATTCTAAATTAATTAAAGCCCCGTAATCCTGGTATGACCGGACCCTATTGATGGGTATACATATCTCATGAATCACGTAATTAAGTTTCCACTATAATTTGACCATGCTCTATCAATAATGTGATTATGAGATTGATGTCACAGAGATCAGCGCGCACGGGTGATACATAACATTTTTGTACTTTTGATGCCTGGACTTATTGCTGGAGTAGGCTGATTATGTAGGCTGTTTTTTCTTTGTGCTTTGGGATGGACTGGACTATGTCAACCTTATTGTAACGAAATATTTTTGGAGTTTTAATGAGATAATCTCGTATAGTTCAAAAAATAATGTGATTATGATCAATTTTTTCTTCATTTCTTCAAATCGATAAAGCGATGATCAATAATGTTTTCCCATTTATCCCGTGGGGTGAGTTGAACCCCATGATTATGATCGATTGATCATCATGATTAAAAGAAAATTAAAGTAGCTTCGTAGCTTGCTAGCTTTATCTTTAAAGGACCAGAGCATGTCAACTTCCATGCATAATATACCACTTACGCACAATCTCGAAGCTTCATATACTATGTATTTGCTCCCTTTCTATTTTCACAACACCGATCGATCCCTGTAGTATTGGACGGCGCAATTTTTACACATTAATACATTAATGAGTGTTTTGTTAGCTTACATATACTCATCATTTGCCAAAAAAACAGTCATTATAAATTTATAATAGATAAAATGGATTAATTGACATATTTTCCCGTCAATGGGACATTAATTTCAAGACAAAAAAAAAATGCTATAGAGAGTTGATGGGCTACCCTTATTTACTGTCACTTCATACGGGTACAAATAAGGGCCTTATTCAGATGTGTATAATATTTGGGTGATAGTTATTTTTTATTAGCATCTAAAAATAATCAAATAATACGGAGAGATTGTAGCTCACTCTCTCAATTTATAATTTTTCTTCAATTTAGTATGTTTTTTTCCTTTTTTTTTTTTTTTTGAAAAAATGAAAATTACATATACTGATATAAGTGCTAAAAATAATCACCCATTACAAATATGTATTTTTCTCATACAGTATTATAAATAGTTCCACATCTCTAACAATATTATATTACGCTAACTTCAAAGCTTTTCACATTATCAAATAGTTATAGCATATGGTTTTGTACAATACTTGCTCAAATAATTATTTAATAATTTAATTAATAATGGTTACATTACAATTAAAATATTGTGAATATTATAAATGCATGGGTATATACCCTATCTATGCAAAGATTGAGTGAAGATTAACAAAAGAAATTATAACAAGGAGAACGCTTCGCACAAGTTACGTGCAAAGATTGAGTGAACATTAAAAGTAAAGTTATAACAAGGAGAACGGTTCGCACGTGTAATGTGCGACGCGCTAATTTCAAAGCTCTTCACATTGGAAAATAGTGTTATAGCATATGGTTTTGTATACTTGCTCAAATAATTATTTAATAACTTAGTTAATGTTGGTTACATTACAATTAAAATATTGTGAATATTATAAATGCATGGGTACATACCCTATCTATGCAAAGATTGAGTGAACATTAACAAAATAAATTATAACAAGGAGAACGCTTCGCACGTGTGTAACGTGCGACGCAAGTCCTAGTTTAAAAAATAAATTAATTAATCGACTTGAACTGAATTTTAAATTTAATTGATTTTGAATTAAATTAAATATATTTGTCGTATAGAAGATAAATCAAGCAAATTTAATAAATGTGATCCGATTGAACTTAGTTACTCTTACTGGTCAACAGAGAAAAGAAGCTCCCAACTTGCACAGGGAGCTGTATAAAACTAACAAGCACACAATAACTTTTGCCACATACATTAATACATTTACATGTACGATATTGATAATGTTATAACTCATGAGTACAGAATATTTACATATATTGTTTCAAACTTATAAAGAACGTTGGTCCAATTTTCACTACTAGGATATGCATATAAAATATGATATTATAATTAGACATGCCACTATGAAGAAGGTTAAAAAAATTAACGCAGACTAAATAAATGAGAAGTTTGGTGCGAGACCGAGAGAATATAGTTTTACCAAATATTTGGTGATGAATTTCATAATATATGCATACTATCCAATAAGATGAAATAAGTTCCGGCCTAAATCGAAAATTATCATACCAATGAGGCGTGTGTGACGTAATCATAACCATTCACGTCGGCCATGTTACACAAGTTATATCAAAGTTAGAATATTGTGCAAAAGCATCATTAAATAACCGAGCAGTGAATACATTAAGCGTCCATTCGTATAATAATTGTAACTATATATTTCGTCTTCACCTATTAAAATTGATCACCGAAGAAAATACTAATATAGGCAACCACTCGAATTTGCAGCCCTTGAAATATAGTACTCCCTCCGTCCCGGTGAGAAGCCTACGTTTGCTTTTTGCACTGTTTTTAATGAGAGGTTTTGTTTGATAGTGATTAATTAATATAGAATGGAATGTGGGTCAATATTTAAATGGTAGTGGTGGGGAAAAGGATTACATTAAATGTGAATGTGGGGATAATGATTAAAGTAATATAAATGGTATGTGGGGTACCTTCCAAAAATAGAAACGTAAAGAATTATTGGTACGGCCCAAAAATGAATAGTAAAGAAATGAGCGGGACAAATGTAGTATATATCAACATAACATGATCGAAAATCCTTTACTTGGCATGTCGTCGAGTCGAACTTTCTTCTTATTCTGTAACGATTCGAATTAATTAATTAGTTTATTTAATTAAATATTATTACTAGGTGGTAATTGATAGTTGTCGTATCACTTCTTTAGGAGATTCTTAATTTAATCTTCAAGGTGCCTAAATTGCTTGGATAGATAATAAAGAGGTCGACAAATAGTGAAAGGAACAGAATCAATAAGCAATAATTTACCTTTACTTTCCCAAAACAAAACGTATTAAAATATTTACAAAAGCTAGTGGAATTTTGCAAGGAAACAATTTGTATATTTGCATGATATCAGATAGATATTGTCCCTGGAATCTGCTGCATGGATTGAAATGACATAAAAGTAGTGTAGCATAATTATTTAGTACTGTTCAAGTCTCGCGTATCGATCGATCGACAGGACAAAATTCCGAAGGGTCTCTGAAAATTCTGTTCATATATAAACTATATATTCAGGGATTTTAAATATATAGTCATAAATTCATGACATGCATATGTTTTAATTATTGCATGTGCATTTTGGAATATATAAGATTAATGGCATCCATTTAGCGTTTTATGTTGTCGTCCTGATGAAATATACATAAGACAGGAATTTAATGTCTTAGTGTTCCATTAATAGCTCAGGGTTATAATTGACTGTGTCGCGGATACGGGTATTTGCCCGCACCTCATAGGTTCTTATTTTTTCTAGAAGTATAATCTAAATTTCTCTCATTTGGAGCTAAAAAAAACTCCATTTGTGAAAATTATTTCCTAATCCAGATTTAGTATTAAACCTTGTTGCCTTTATTTTTCCACACCATCACCTCTTATAAAATAAGAAAATAACATTAAATGATATTTTTAACTCAACTAATAACCATAATATTAATTAACTAGAGTTTGAATGAAAGAAAGGATTTTCTACAACCAGTTAAGTTGTTACCCCAACTAACGTCAATCAAGGTGTCAGTGCATGACACGTGTCATCGCACTTTATCGCCCTAACCTCCAACTTTTTACTATATTTAGAAACTATGAAAATTTAGTTTTTATCAAAAAAAATTTAACAATTTTTTATAATTATAATAATATAATATTTAATAAAAACAAATTATCATGAATCAGTAGAAATAGTCATTTCAAATACAAATCAACAATTATAACCCAAAAAATTTGATGAACCCTCACTTTGTTTAGGGAAAATTCCATCTACCACCCCTCTTAGCGCATCACTTTTTATATTTCTCCCGCTTAGTTGTTCAATTATGTTTTGTCCCATTTGAGTTGACCAAGTTACAAAATTTCTGAAAAATCACCTCCTCAAACAAGCCCTTATCATATTTTCTTTTTCTTTTTATTTTTATTTTTCTTTCATCCTTTAATTTTATTTTCTCTTTTCTTTTATTACTTTTGTTTTTCTTTTTTCTTTTTTTTCTCAATCACCATTTTCTTCAAGCTCAGGCACCGAAAAAATTCCGGTGCCGGAGCTATCGGAAATTAAGCTCCAATCGGAGCTTTTGACAACTCCAATTGGAGCTTCAAACAACTCCAATCAGAGCTTTTGACAACTCCGATTAAAGCTTTGATTGGAGCTGTTTGAAGCTCCAATCGGAGCGAGCATTTTTACAGCTCCAATCGGAGCTGCCCAGTGGCAGCTATGATCTGGGCAGCTATGATTGGAGCTTCAAATAGCTCCAAATCGGAGCTTCAAACAGCTCCGATCGGAGCTTTTGAAAGCTCCGATGGGGGTGTTTCTTTTTTTTTAAATATATATATATATTTTTTTTTGTTTATCAGTTTTTGATTTATTTGATGAAAAGACAAAGGTCTGAAAATGAATCAAGAATTTTGTATAGGATCTTTTTGCAATAATATTTAAGATTATTTTGAGATTTAGATAAGTAATGGGGTTAATTTTAGATAATTTATAGTTTATTTTGTAAAATAGAAAAATTTAGAGTCAAATATGTAATAAAAGATAATTGAATGTGTTTGGTTGTTTTTGAAAACTAAAACTTAAATGAGGGCAAAATGGTACTTTTCAGGTCTTAATTCGCATAAAGTCAAGATCGTGGGGTAATATGTACTTGATTTTGTCGAACAAGTGGTTATATGTAATTGTAAGACTGAGAGTGATAAAATTATAATTAAAAAAATCTAAGAGGGGTCTAGATGCAATTTACCCTTTTATTTAGGAACGACATATCAATTAGCCTTTTTCCTAATTTTCATACGCCTCATGGGGCTACTGCAGTACTGCTACACTCACAAGTCACAACTGAGATTGTACTTTAGAAATATGTACTGGAGTATGAGTTATTAGATCCTTAATTGTTCCACAATATTCACGATCCTTGGCCTAAAAAATTCACCTAATAAGTTCTTGATTTTTGATAAATTAGGTATTGGCTTATATATTATGGAACCATATATAAATGTTCTTTATGACTCAAAAATTAATACTATATTTTCGTATAATAAGCCACTCGAATCAGGGGTATGAGTATGACTTACCTCTTAAATTTCCCTTGGTTTGAGCAATACATATTTTTATGCTAGTATAATCTAATAGGTGTCTAATAAAATACATTATGTTATCCTTTCAAAATATATGATTTACTAATTTTATATAAATTTTATGAATTTTATAATGATATTTTCCATATGTAATATATGTTGATATTGTACTTATTTAAAATTAATTTTGAGCGACAGAGAGCGACAATAGAGACACCTAATTGCAACACTTAGTGAAATATGTGACCTGGTCAACAGATCTCCACCTTTAACTATGTTGACATTGTTGACTGGATGATGATCTAATGGCTCACAATAACTGACTGATGTTAGTCAGGGCGACATCTGGCTGACGGTAGAAAACCCCATGAAAGAATAAGTCATTTTCCCACTTGGAGAAAATATCACCACTTCCCCCTTCACCTTCACCTTCACTTGATCCTTGCAACTCCAATACTAACCTCTTTCCGCAAGACCACTATATGACACCCATATAAGTGTTGTTACGGATAGCTATATTAGTTTTCAAGTGATAAGAATGTGAATAAAAGTGTTAATTGATGATCATACAATGAATTTGTCCACCGGTGGGATTTGGAAGCATATAACGCTTTGTTGTCTTGATGGAAAATGATTCAAGTGGTTGAAGTTGATTCCATACCGACCAACCATAGATGGTATGCGCTTAGGAAGCATTACATATTTTGATTCATAAAATGATAAAGTGCAGGGGATAAGGGACATATACGTGGAGGAAGAAAAGACTACAAAGTTGTTATTGTATCTATGCACTTAATATATAATTTTATATATTACAAAGTTCAGTTATTTTTCTTCACACATTTTTTTCTCCAAAATATTTTATTTGTATAATTATTTTTCAATAATTTTAGATTTTTGTATGAATCATTTTAATATTATTTAGTACGAAAAGTATTTAAAATTTATATTAATATATTTGTATATCTATTAAAGGAGAATATTAAACTTCCTCCATTAAAAAATTGTTCTAGGGTAATAAGGTTGGGCTCGGCGGGTAATACGGATTTTGGGTTTAGGATATGATGATTTATTAACATCCCAATCTCCCACAAGATAATTTTAACATTTTTTCTAACATTTTCTTCTATATTAAAATTTAAAACATTATTCATCATTATGTAATCGTAACCCAAATATGTATATATTCTACAAAGGAGGAAGTTTTCATACTTCTTCCTTCAACCACATGGAATTTTCAACTTCACTTTATGTCCATTTTGATTGGTCGAATGTTTTTCACATAGTAAAGTGTCTATTTCACAATAATTCCGAATATTAATTAATTGTGTTCGACATGTCTCTTTTGCAATACTTTATAAGAACACTAAATGCATTCGACAAGTCTATTCCACAATACTTTAGAATACTATTTGCATTTGGTTGGTCTCTTCTTCAATACCTAAGAACACCAACTGTATCCGACGAGTCATTTCACAATATTGTAGAACACTATTATGTTTAGCGGGTCTATTCGACAATTCTTTGAATCACGAACTGTATTTGGGTTTATTTCTCAAATTAAACTTCATACCACTAACCGTGATTGACGGGTCTATTCCGCAATACATTATAACACTAATTGCGTTTGACGTGTCTATTTGGCACTACATTATAACACTAACTGCGGCCGGCGGTCCTATTCACAATACTTTAGAACACTAATTGCATTTGACGAATCAATTCCGCAGTACTTTAGAACATTAATTGTGTTCGGTGGGTCTTTTCGATAATGCATTAAACACAAACTTTAGAACACTAAATTCAGTTGGTGGATCTGTCCGCAATACTTAGAACACTAATTAAATATGTTCGACGGGTCTACTTCACAATACTTTGGAACACTAACCGTGGCCGACAGATTTATGACACAATACTTTAGTACACTAATTGTGTTCGATAGGTCTATTGCACAGTACATTAGAACACTAAATTTATTCGCAATACTTTAAAACATTAATTGCGTTTGACGGGTCTATTCGATAATGCTTGAACTACATCTGGGTATTCCGCAATACTTTAGACCACTAATTGCGGTTGACGGGATATTCCACAATAGTTTAAAACACTAATTGCGTTTGACAGGCCTACAATACTTTAAAACATTAATTGTGTTCAACGGATCTATTCACTAATACTTTAAAACACGAACTTTAGAACATTAGATGCGGACAACAACTCTATCTCGCAATTCATACTTGAGATACGTTCGACGGTTTATTCGCCAATACTTTGGAACACTAACTGTGACCGACAGGTCTATTTCACAATATTTTAGAACACTGACTATTTTCTACTGGTCTGTTGCACAATACTTTAGAATACTAATTGCGTTTGACGGGCCTATTCACATTACTTTAGAACATTAACCGCATTTGACATGTCTATTTGGCAATACTTGAACTATATTTGACGGGTATTCCGCAATACTTTAAAACACTAACCTCGGTTTACGACGCTATTCCATAATACTATAAAACACTAATTGCTTTGGAAACTCGACGGATTATTATTATTTGTAAATTTACTATTTTCCGTCGAAACTCGACGGGTTATTTACTAGTTAATTATGAAAGGAATTACAATATTTTTTTTTTCTTATACAAGGAAATATATTTTTACTATATGTTGCACTAAGATAAACACTCTATTTTCACAAAGAGAGAAGAAAAGTATATGGAGATGAAGTTTTGTGTTATGGGAGATTTCTTCAAGTGGCAAATGGTCTCTCTTTATATAAGTAGTAAGGGTACTTCATCAACAACTACTGCGTCGTGAGATTAATGATATTAAAATATATTTAATTCGTAAACTATGTATTTGAATATTCTATGGGTGAACCATGTAAAATATATACAATGGGACTTTCACATGATGAGGTTAGCCACCCATCACTTTGGACCGACCAATTTAGGTTTTTTTTTTTTGAAATAAAAACATATATTACGCAAATGGAGGATTAAGCTTACATAGATTGTCCAAAACGTCCTAGACTACTGCTTCATGCTAAATATGTCCAAACTTGCAAAATACTTAAACTACTACAAGCCTAGGATAGGTAGTGCTAATGTCCGAATTTACAAAATGTTGCAACCAATTCGGGGTCTTTTCCCAAACACTCAAGTTACTCACATGATCTTGATTAGTTTGAAAACAATGAAGACCACTTGGATCACTCCGTACTGATGGCGCATAGCGCGACGTTCCTAGAGCCCACCCTTCACTTCCATGTTTGGCAAGTGCGTCCGCAGCTTGGTTAGCTTCCCGGTATACAAAACGATACTTAACATCCTCCATTTGTTGTAGCATTTGCCTGACTTCCTTAAGCAGCTGCTGCTGATGTCGATCCTTCGCGTAGCATCTGTTCAAAGAAGATATGACAAATTTAGAATCTGTTTGAATATCCAATTTTTGAAAGTGAAACTGATTTGCCAAAACTAAGCCTTGTTTGAGGGCTGTTAGTTCTGCCATATTATTTGTGCACATTCCTATATATCCTGCTGCTGTCTTTAGAACTTGACCAGAAGTATTTCTAAAAATAATTCCAATCCCTGCATGTCCCGGATTATTTATAGAGGCTCCATCAATATTCATAGCAACATAATCAATTGGTGGAGGACTCCATTTACATAAAACCAAATGATGCTTCTGATACTTATGAGTATGAAGGAGTTGCATATCTTGCATGGATTGTAAGAGATGCATATATATGCTTTTACTATTAAAATCTTGGTGCCTAAAAACATAATTATTCCGATATCTCCATATGAGATAACATGCAGAAATTTGTAGCAGCTGTGTATAACTATTGTGCTGAAAGTGAGTGAGGAGCCCAAGCACAGATGGTTGAATTGTATTCCATTCTGCCGGCCAAATGATCTTTCTAAGATCAGCAAATTTAACACATTGAAATAAGAGGTGTTCTAAGGTTTCATCTTGTGCTTGACATAAAGTACACAAGGGTGATGGTAAAACATGCATTTGCATGAGTAAAGTTGCAGTTGGCAACTTATGATGCAAGGACATCCATAGAAAAAGTTTTATTCTAGGCAATAAGTGAAGCGACTATAATCTGTGCCATGGATAGGTTGGCCCAATCCCTTGAGCATGTATCAAGTGTTCATAAGCAGACTTCACTGTAAAAGACCCTGAACTTGTATGCAACCAAACTCTGTAATCAAGTTCAGGTTGATGGGGCAATGGAATAGTTACAATACTAGCAACCAGCTGAAAAGGCAAAGTTTGCAGGAGCAGTTCCTCATTCCATGTCTGATTGTCAATAAAATGAGAAAGTGGAACAAAATCATTTTGTGTGTGTAAGATAGTATTCAAGGTCTGCTTTCCTAACCAAATATCATTCCAAAAATCAACTAAAGTTCCAGATTGAGCTTGCCACCCAATATGATTAACAAAAGCTGGAATACTGGAGATCAAAGAGTTCCATATCCAACTATTTGATTTTTTATAACCTGTGTGCAAAAACAAAACAAGTGACCCACGAACACTAAGCCCGACTAGAATTATACTAAACCCAAGTAAATGTTACCCTGACCATTTAGTAACTCTAAATAAATGGTCAGGGTAACATTTACCCTGACCATTGTATTGTATGCAGGTAAATTATAAGGCGGATGAGACAAAGTTCAGTACAAACTTACCCATCAACACATATGAATGCATATGTAAGAATTGTACGAACTTACCCATCAACACATATGAATGCATATGTAAGAATTGTAGTCAAAGAAGAATTCCAAAACATACCACTATACCACTATCAAGTGTGTGTAATTACAAGTCTACTCACAATTTCACAAAATGTGTGAAAGTATCCCTATAGGTAGAAATTTTATCACATATATACTCCTTTGCTTAAATCTAATCTAAAGTTCTTGTTGAGTTAAATATAAAGATTAAAAGTAGACTATATAAATAAAATAATAGGAAGAATAATATAGAAGCAATAAAATATTGGAGAAAAAAGAAACAAATGATGAATACCAGACTGACGGTATTCTGATATCCTCGGAATAACACAAGAACAAAAAGAGTTGCAGCGGAATGTAGATCAGAAAGTAAAGATAAAATAATAAATCGTTACCTCCAGCACCTTGCCAGACGAAATTACGGACTAAGAAGCCACGCAATTCCAATTACTACGCCCCAGTAACTACGGTTAATCAGCTAATTGTAAGAACAATTAACAAACAGACAGTTATGTAAAACTCAGTTCATAAATCATGAAAAATTATGAGAGTTACACAGAGAGAGTTTATATAGGGGCTGAGGAATGAAACCCTAGACTTAACCAACAAGTAAACTAATGGGCTAAGCCTGACAAAAGAGTATTCTAGAATAATTAAATAACAAAAGAAAGCAGTAAACCTAATAAACTACTGCTACTGCCGCCGCTAGTCGGCCTTCTTGTGCGACCGGCCTCCATGGATACGGGCCTTGTCTGCCCGTGGATCCGTGGATCCATCAACAAAGTAAGAAATTTAAAATTAGGTAGATTAAATAAAGTAATTAAATGAAATCATTTTCATTTTGAGTTTAATAGTTTAAGATTGCGATAAAATGACGTTGAGAATCGGGACCCAGAAGGCAAACTAAAAGGGTCAAAATAAAGTGATCATCTCCAATTTCATCATGATCTCGTGGTCCTTGTGAACCTAGCTATCAGCTCACTCATTTTCCTCTATCGGCTAAACCTTTGCAATGATTTCAGTTGCGTACTGTATATGCTCCCCAAATATGGCTTCAGATCAGTTGTTTTATTTCAAACACATTGGTAATAGCTTGTAGAGTGCAAACTACATAGCAATAAAATGAGTCGCAGGTGTTTTCAATAACTTCAACTTAAAATAATTGGCTTAATTTAAGAAGAAGTTGGTAAAGTTGGATTATTAGATAATTTGATGAGTGTTTGCAAAAAACTACTTAAAAGTTAGATAAGTTATAGGAGTAGTGTTTGCAAACCTAACTTTTTGGACAAAAACAGCTAAAATTAAGTTTAATTTAAGCAGAAGTTAATGAAGGAGGTACAACCTAGCTTCTCCAACTTCAATTTATCCAGTTTAATTTAAGAGAATTAAGCAGCTTTTTGAGTGTTTGCTTATAAGCTGTTGCAAACTCTCAAAAAAACTGTTTTTGTTTAAAATAAGTGATAACCTAGATAAGTTAACATGTTGCTTAACAATTTGAAACTCAAAATGCAAAGATCGAATACATATTCAGGGTGACAGCTTGTTGTTTAGTTCTCAGTGTTATTACAAAATCTAACCGCGTATATTCATTTCTTCTTTACTTTTGTTTGTCAGTGTTACTTTAAATCTTGTAATTGAATTTTATAACTTGTTCAAACTCACTATTACTATTAGTATAAAAGTTCAAACTCGAACTCTTTAAAATCCCAACAATCTTTTAATTGGCTTTAGTTCCTCTTTTCCTTTACAATCACTCATCACTTGGAAGTTAGAACACTTAATAGGAGTTAGCATTGGAAGGAAATGAGTAGGAAAAAGCATGGCGCGAGCAGTCAGATGTATCTAAAATTCCAAGATTGAAAATGTTTGTTATCAAGAAGGGAAATAAAAGAAGCGGACATAAGTGCATGTTGCAAATATACAAACCTAGCTTAGCTATAAATATGTAGTATACATGTATATGTAGTATACATGTATGTGTGTATATAAAGCTGGTGAGTTCCACGTAGCAATGCAAGTGCAACTGATCAATAATTAGATTAATAGTGTCACATTTCTATGTTTTTTTTTCACTTTTAAAAGTTTAATTTGTATTGCATGTTATTTCATTTCTAAGCTCAGTTCGGAGAAACATCAATTCCACTATGGCCTTATCAAGTGGTGCAAGCTTGTCTATATATATACTCAGCTAACTTTAGTTAAAGCTAGTGTGCACATGAATTTACACAAATGGGTGTAGCATGTGCATGTGTAGATACTAATATGAGTCCATATTCGGGAGATAATAATTCATAGCATAAAAATAACGGATAACAATATGGTATAATTTTGGTCATGTAGTCGGAACGGTTAGAATATCCCACACCACTTGTGATGAGAGTTTTATAATTAGCACACGTATAAGTTGGATAACCTATCACCTTAATAAGGTCTTTTAAGATATTATTGGTCCAACTTCAATACGAACCAGGGTTCACAATTTATTTTTATCAACTAATTACAAATTAGGGACTTCGGAGTTAACAATATTCCAAATACCTCTCTACTTGAAAATTGGATTCCGGAGGTGGAAATTCATGTCAACTTTTATGTTTGGTTCGTGTTTGCATGACATTAGTTTCGAGAACCATGAATGAAACAATAATTTAGGCATGAAGTTCGATTTGCTTCTTCATATCCAACATCCAACTTTTCATGATATTTGAAATTGGCCAAATATGAAATCCGATTCCACATGACCGACTCTTGGCCACAAAAGGCCCTGCCCGCTACTATTGGGATGGGCAGCAAGAAAGCCCAAAATAGCAACCAAATTTTTATAAATGGACCGCCGAATTTGAAGTAAAAAAGTTGGGGAGAGCCTACCAAACATCTCCTAATTAGGTGTAGAAAGGTAAAACGAGGAAACCTAAATTTTAAGATGGAAGTCCAACTTACCAGTAACCTGACTCATCACCCTCTATTGTCAATCAATCCCCTACACGAAATTCCAAAAAGACACCTATCATCATATCGTATTATCGTATCCAATCTTAATCATCATCATGTTGTTACTAATTACACCAAATTAACTAAGCATGAATAGCTTATCTAGCTTCGCCACTTCGAAAGTAAAGCCAAAATGAAAGTGCACTTTTGTAACTATTAACTAAACACACGCAATATCTCACATAATTTTCACCCACTCACCCACATGCCACTCTCCAGTCTCCACAAATGATATTTTTCACATGACTATACATTTCGACTAAAGTATTTGAAATAGTGTTGGAGCTAGCTTAAGATAGTATGTAATTAATTAAAGGGTTACGGCTTCAATTATCTAATTAGGTGATTTTTTTAATTTTTAATTTTTAAAATTTTTATTCTTATTAAACCATGGAAAGTCGCTAGCCAATACCAAATGGATTTACGCCATTATACCGTATTCTGGAGTTGAATTATCGTGTGCTAAAAAACAGCACAAACTTTGGTAAGGGAAAAACAGGTATCCAACTTGAACAAAATGTGACTTTCAAATTTTATCTCAAACGTTGTGTGATATTTCAACAAAGTGGAGGGAAAAAAAGTTCAAGAAAAGAAAGAATATGATTTTCCAGAAAAATATTCATTTTCCTAAAAATTCCATATGTTGGCATCACTTCACTTTTTGAAAATTTACTATGTTTTTTTTTTTTTGAAATTATCCAGTTTCGCTTGAGATCTACCGTTAACTTGCATGTTTATTATGTTAGCTTCAATACAATTTTGCTTCGTTATATATCTAAACTAACAACATGTGATATTCAACCATTCCGGTCTTGGCTAGAGTTCTTTTTGTTGAACTCGTTACCTTTGGACTCTTGGCTTCTTGTTCGTAGGGAGATAGACTAGAGGATAATGGTGGTCAAAATTCGCTCCGTCCATAACTTTCATGGGGTTGGGTTTATTCGTTTGTTTTGGGGCCATTTTGTGTTTTGGGTTGTATTTTGGTGGTGCAAGTTTTGTGCACTTTGTTTCCTTTGTATAGTGTTGTTATTGGAATAAAGTTTTGGCGTTTAAAAAAACAAAAAGTCTGTTAGCTTCAATAATACACGGACACGTTATTCAACAAGCAACACTATTAATTTTTATTTTTATTTTAAAGAAGACTATTGCTGCGTTTATTTTTGTAAACCCAGATGGGTGACGATTTTATTTCAATGAAAATCCTTTTCCTAAAAAAAGAAGACTATTGATCTCTTTTTCATTCACTTAAATATATATAATTTGGGAAAAGAGAGAAAGTAAAACAAAATCCAAACCACTGACCGCCGTCATCTTCTTCCCAACTGTATCACCCCAATATACTCCAGTCCATTGGCTTAAATGGCCTATTGATCATCTGAAATTTCACAAGAAACTATGGAATAAGAATGAATATATGAACTTTGATGGTAAGCACTAAGCACCAACAAAGTCAAAAAAAAAGTCATCGTGGCAGATGAAGCTACCAATCCAAATATTATCTTGCTAAGATTTCTCTTACGTTAATGCCATCAGGATTGAAGAGTAAGAGTGATTACTCCCTCTCTTTCAAATTAAACTTTATCAGGTTGATTTTTTTCGAACTTTAATCGGAAATTGTTTTATATTACATATGATTTTAGTATATAATAGATATTAGAAAAATATATTTGATTTTCTTTTATAATATAATTTTATTATTATTATTTACTGTATAATGTAGTAATAATTTGTGGTCAAAGTTCGAAAAAGTTCAACCTTAAAAAATTTAGTTTGGAACATAGGGAGTATAACAATAACGTTATATAGGAATTAAGAAATTTAATCAAAGGGTAATCAAATAAATATGCTAGCGAAAAAAAATTGGGTGGAAAAACTTGCATTTTGCAAGAATTTACGTATCCGTTTCATTAATAACTTCTTAAGGGGACTATTCATCGCGACCTTTGACCACGTATAACTTTTAAATTAAACTGTATTAATATAAATTAAAAGTTAATTATGAAAACCATTAATTTTATAATATAATTTTATTATACTTTTATCTAATGTAATTTGGGAGTTATACGTGGTCAAAGGTCGCGATGAATAGTCCTCTTAGGAAGTTATTAATGAAACGGAGTTAGTATATCGTAAGCACGGCATTATGTTGAAGATGATGAATTCTCAAATTTTGTCTTTCTCCAGAGCGATGTAGACGATAATTTAGGAGAGGGAATGGCAGTGGAAGCCGCGCCGGTGGTGTGAAAGAAGAGGTTGGTGCCGTAGTGGGTTTTTTGGGTTCATTTATTATTGTTTCTTTCTCCTTTGCCCTGAAATATGTCTAAGCGATGGAAAGGTTAGTTGCTAAATGACTTGTCTAATTTTTATCGGAGCTAACAATATAGACTATATATATAGTAAACATGAAGGTTTATATTTGTTTACTTATATTTTATATTACAAATAAATTTAAATAAATTCATTTTATAAAATCATGGTAACTCATAAGTTGGTCCGTAGGTAAAGATGATATAGCAGAGCATGACATAACCTTATTTAGTTGAACAAAATTATAAAATTTCCAAAGTGTTATCAGTATCACATGTTGGAAATCAAGAATTTCCACTGTTTTTTCCTCAAATTGAAGGAACCCTTCAAATAATTAAGCCAAAACGAAAGGCACGGTGGCGTAGCTTTCACAGGATTCTTTATCTATTCTTTATCTTTATTGATACTTTGGGTTTCTTTTCTACACTCACCTTCCTTTAAACCTCTATTTAAACTCCACCAATCTTCCTCATTCTACGTACAAACACACTTTCACATATTCATTAATTTGGAGAACAGAGAGCAAAAAATGGTGGGAAACAAGCCTTTTCTTGCAGTTGTTGGCATACAATCAATATATTCAGGATATTTCTTGCTCACTAAAATTGCATTCGATGTTGGCATGAACACTTTTGTGTTTGTGTTCTATAGACAAGCTTTTGCCACTCTCTTCTTACTCCCCATTGCCTTCTTCCTCGAACGGTACTACTATCTCCACGCATGCTCATCTTTCCGTGTTGATCCTGAATAAAATTTTACCTTTTCCAGAAGAAAAAAAAAAGTACTGGACTACTGCAATGTACATAATATACGTGCTCGGTTTAACTTGCAGGAAAACAGCTCCGCCAATGACATTCTCAATCTTCGTCAAGATTTTTATGCTTGCACTATTCGGGTACGGTCATTTGCTTTTTTTCCTGAAAATTGATTCCTATCAGCAGTTACACGCCTAGCATTTAGTAAGCAGTTCTTTACTATTGGCATCTTAACAATATTTACTGAAATATATGTGCTTAAATGTTTATGCAGGATCACTATGAGCTTAGATATTGTTGGAGTGGGATTAAAGTATACATCTGCATCTATGGGAGCTGCAATTGCCAATAGTCTGCCTGTTATTACTTTCTTTCTTGCCGTTATCTTAAGGTACACACTGTAACTAATTAATCATCATTGACAAATATTAATTAAATTATGCGAAGTACTATAGTCTTTAACTTCTTTTTGGACCGCGTTCCTTGTCACAACATTATTTTGATAGAAAAGGTTCTTTACATGGAAATATGTAAGCAAGCATTAGTACAAAATAATGGATGGTGATGACTAAAGATGAAACTAAATGATTGGATCCAACGCTTTGATTCTTCCTGCACTTCTAAAAGGATACGGATATTTTCTTTCTAGAGTGTTAAAAGTATACTTATAATGAAGAACGTTAATTAGGGGGGAATAAGAAAATGTGACGCAGATGATTTTAAATCATATGGTCTATGAAATTACTCATAGACTAGACCCAGGTTTATAGTAGAATTTTACAGTCATTTTTCTTTCTTTCTTCACTCTTGAATTGCATCCTTACACTTTAGTATTTTTGTGGACTAGAGTCACTAGACTAGATATATTGATTTGGAAATGAATCCTGTATAAAGGAAGAAAGGGAAAAGACAGTTCTGTAAAGATAAAAGCATTTGCTTAAAGGAATTCACATTTCCCATAATAGGGAGAAGAAGGAAAAATTGATGGCTGATATGTGCCTGTAGAAAGCTTGTGTTGAGAGACTTGAGAACTACATATGGAGTTATATAAACAATTTAAATTTTAGTATGAGTGATTATATTTATAATGATCATAAGCTGATTAAAAGTAGAATATATTTAGAGAAGTTAATTAAGTTGGATCTTGGAAAATTAATTAGTTCACAGTTGGACAAAAAGCTGACAGGTTTTTAGTTGGTTGACAAACAGTACCTTAATTTGCTTGAAAGTTGAAAGTTAAGATGTCATTTTCAGGATGGAGAAGTTGAATCTGAGGACAAGCCCAGGGATCATGAAAATTGCAGGAGTCACACTTTGCTTGGGTGGAGTAGCAATAATGGCATTTTACAGGGGCCCTTTATTGAAAATATTGGTGCACCATCACTTGATAAACAGCCATTTGCATCAAGCACAAAACCAAGTCCCTTCAGTCATTACTTGGATTAAGGGTGTTTTCCTAATGCTCTTTAGCAATATCAGTTGGGCTTTGTGGCTTGTTCTTCAGGTATATATGCTTATTATATTTCCATTTTTAGTGCATGCATTAGTCTTTTCCTATGTAACTAGCTAGTATTACATGTCACATCAATATATCATGCTTTCATTTCAAGGTACAATATTTGATTTTGTTGTCTCCAAAAAATTATGTTGAGCATGTGATTTCATATGTGCAACATGATCCTCATCTTCACGGAGCAATAGTTCTAAGTTCTAACTACTAGCTCTATACGTGAAATTTGTAGGGTCGAGTTCTAAAGAGTTATCCTTCAAAGTTGATGTTGACGACACTGCAATGCCTTATGAGCACGATTCAATCATTCATTGTTGCGATTCCATTTGCCAGAGACCCTAGTTTGTGGAAACTCGGATGGAATGTCCAACTTCTTTCAGTAGTCTATTGTGTAAGCCTTTACTTAATGTCCATTTTGTGTATTTAAAAAAAAAAGGTTATTCAAAATGTTTAAATTGGTGTAATTTTTGGTGTTATATAGGGTATAGTGGTGACTGGTGTATCATTTTATCTCCAAGCATTTGTGGTTGAGAAGAAAGGTCCAGTTTATCTAGCCATGACTACACCATTGATTCTTGTCATTACCATCATTGTTTCCTCATTCATCCTGGGAGAAATTATTAGTTTTGGAAGGTAATTCCACGTTCGATCCGCATTTTAGTCCATCTCCGTACTTGTAGGCTGAGTACGGGTAGCATTGCACAAAATAATATACTCCCTCTCCATCCAGTCAAATGTTTCCCATTTTGTTTTGTTGACCATTTTTGAGTCGTAAATTATTTCTAAATCAAATCGAATAAAAAATTTATAAAAATTATAATAAAATAGTTTGATATTTGTACTATTTTAATATAAATTTTTTCATTTTTTTCTCCTATATGATTTATAAGTAATTTGCAAATCGAAAAAAGTCAACAAAACGAAACGGGAAGCTTTGACCTGGACGGAGGTATTATAAAATAGAGCGTAAATAGTTAATACTGCGTATTAATTCACATGTATTTTTTCTATATGTGCAGTCTTTTGGGAGCAGTTTTACTGGTTGGAGGGCTATATTTTGTGCTATGGGGAAAGACTAAAGAGGAGGAAAGGGAGAAGATCAGAGTTTTCCAGCAACAAGGTGATGTTGAGAAAGCATGTGCAGAACTCCCTTCTGCTAATTCTGATGGACAAAATATACAATTTAGCCCATGTCATATATAAATTAGGTCTATTAGGTGAAATATATGCAACCTTTGTAGTACGTTCCAACATACATTTATGTTTAGCTTAGATTAATTTCCTTAAGAGGCATTAACTGCAAAAATATGTTGCGGGGCCTTGTGGGGCCTCTCAGATGTAACATGTGAAGCGAGGAAAAATGGAAAATATATGTGATTTATTTGAAGAACTATGAATGAAAGGATTTGCACATTATATATTTGGAGTCAAGATACAACACCTATACTTTATTTCACATTGTGATGAGATCACCTTAAACACAAATTGTCAAGGCTAAATCACAATCATTCAAAAAAAAAAAATAATAATAATAAAAATAAATAAATAAATAAATATATCCACACGACTAGCATAAGTACGTATTGAAAGTATATATGTTCTAAAGACAACCAATATTAAGGACGATATGTACTTTACCGCATTCAGCTTATTGGTATTTATTTATGTTACATTTATTTAAGCATACATAAATACAATTGGTATTACATTTACTGAATAGATTATTTGGTTGTTTGAATTATTCTCTAAGATGTTCCCAAGGACTAAAGATAATCACCAAGTTAGTGGGAGCTTGCGTGTCAGAACTTAAGTCCTAAAATTAGCCACTAGTTGATGGTCATTGAGATATGGGATATCAATGATGCGATAGAGACTAACATGTGTTGCATCAGATCCTTCGAGGATGTAGTAGTTCTCACTGCTGCGAATAGCTTGGTTATTCATGATGGACACATGGACACTTTGGAGAGTGTTGGCATGTCCAGCCGAGAAACCATTTGGTAAATTCTATTTAAGTGTCTATGGGAGTATCGGATTGTAGGGTGGTGTAATAGTCCTCATACTTGAGGTCAATACTACATCATATGTGGAATAATATACTTTGACCATGCGCAACGCTTGCACTCTTAAAGTAGGGTAAATACGACATGCGTTGGGTATATTAGGAAGCATATGGTGTGAGTGATTGGACTAAGATCAGGATTCATTCCTCCGAATAGATTCAAGGAGAGAATACTCTACATCTCATATTTAGTGCGATCGTTAGTCAGTGGCCACTGCAAATATATATGTCAAAATGGTGTTTGGACATAATCATCTAGATCGACTAAGAAGATTGAGAGACAATGGATGAGTTATTGGAATAGACACTAATCCATATTCTAGATTCATTCGAGTATGCGAGAATGAAAGGACCGTATCATCAAAGTACTCTACATCACATGCAGTTTGTATCTCCTCAACAAACGTTTCTTACATATTAGTATTGTCTAGTGATGATAGTCTAGGAATATTCATTGAGACCTTGATTTGATCATTGCATGATATGTGAGGGCCTATGGGTCATATACAACTAGGTGATGATTCTCCCGATTAAGCATTAGGGTAAATTAAATGTCAATTGGATTGATAACATTTGATTTACTATTGTCAAGGACATTTCATTTGATGGAAATCAATTTCATTTGATGGAAATCATTAATTAAGTTAAAATTAGATTTATAGCTTAATTCATATATTAAATAAATATCAATTGGATTGGTAAATATTTAATTTAATATTATTGAGAATGATTTATTCGATAGTAACAACTAATTAATTAAGTTGAACTGGATTCAATGGATTAATTTATACTTTTAAAAAGTAAATTAATTAAATTAGATTTAATCAATAAAAGAAGAAAAGAATAATTATATTAAATTGGATTTAATTAATAAAAGTTAGAATGTGCATTTGAACCAATTTAGAATGAGGTTCAAGTGTTAAAAGCCCAAAAGAAAAAGATTGCTAGTGATGGTCTTCGAACCCGTGACCTCCAGAATATTAGCCTGCACACATACCAACTGGGCCAGGCCCATGCAAATTACCTAATCAGAGTTTTATCTATCTGTTGCTGCGGCCGCAGTATCTTTTTTTGCTGAATGATGAAACATGTTGTTGTTGGGGTGTGGCTAAGAGCTTTCTTCATCTTTTGGGTTTCTTCGACACGGTTGTATTCATTCTAACTCTTTTCTTTTCTTATTTGATCAATTCTCATTTTATTATGATCTTTGAGATTTCTTGTTTTGCTTAATGTAGATTTGAATATGGATTTCCTAGCATCCATGGAGAATTCATCAACGAAGAATTGAACTACGTTGACTTGATCCTGAGGGTACGTA
Organism: Plantago ovata; assembly: GCA_028274465.1. Taxonomy (NCBI): domain Eukaryota; kingdom Viridiplantae; phylum Streptophyta; class Magnoliopsida; order Lamiales; family Plantaginaceae; genus Plantago; species Plantago ovata. The sequence continues at coordinate 7,993,487 of CM051456.1, read as the reverse complement.
GGCAGCTTAGAATTGTTCTGAGTTCAGTCAGATTCTTTAGAAGATCATCAATTGTTCTTTGAAGAACAAAATCATGATTAGATCAATGATTCATGGAAGCTGGATAACGGGTAAGTCATTTGTATAGAGCATGTTAAATAATCATTCAATCAACGATTCATGTAGGAAATTTTCGAATTCCGCTGCATTAACCTTAGAGGTAATTTCCTACAATTACTAACACGTATGAGAATGTTAAACAATAAATATAGAATACGGTGTTATCGACTTCATGTAACTGATTAACATATGACTAACATTAATTTAAGAGTAATTGTTTGTCAAAGATAGATGTTGAAAATTTCAAATACAACGTTTACGGTGAAACTGAGGGATTTTTTTTAACAATTGAGGAGGGAGTCTAGAAGCATAGTTAACCCAAGTTTCTAAATGGGCTACTTCACATCCAAGAAACAAGAAGTCTATAAATGTGGTCCAGCCCATATATGCTCTTATGTGTAGCTTATGATCTGGTTTAGAGGTGTATTTCAAATTGAACGTTGGTTGACATTAATGAACGTTCGTTCGTTTGGTTTACCTACGAGGACACCGACTGCTTACCTCCTTTAATTAGTCTTGAATTGTGTGATTGGTCGAAGAGATTAAAAGGTTTTGAAATGTCCAGATGTAGTAGAATTTAGAAGTGAGTTTAATAGTAGTTCTAAATTGTTGTAGGTGGTAATGTTTTGTAGGGCATAAAACTTATCTCACTGATCAGCTCACTGTTGGTTGTTTTTTTCAAATGCTAATTTTTATTTTCTCTTGTTGCTTGTGAGTGGAATGAAGTACAATTTAGATCCAAAATATTGAGTATAACTTGTGAGCATAAACCACTCGTCCGACACACCCGCGCAAACTGTTCGTCTTTAATTTGCACCTGCCGGTTTACTTTGTATTATACCCGCCCGCGATTTGAAACAATGTTTAACCCACAACGGGTCGGGTGGGTGGCGGTAGTTTGGCACTTGTAAACCGCCATCACCCGACCCGCCCAACCCACCAACGTATATATTTTTTTTTTATATTTATTATTTAGTTTGTTAATTAGGTTTAACACTCTACTATATATAACCAAGCCCAACCCTCAAAAGACTCAAAATCTATTTGCCCCAAATTCATCGTCTTCAACTCTTAAGAGCCTTCTTTGCATGTGAGCATGAAGTTTCGAGGAGAGCTACTTGTTAATTGTAATGACATTTGTTGATTTCAATTCAAAGACTCTTGTAATCTCTATGTTTAAAACTTAGTTTCATTTTGAACATGTAATATTGATGATATTGTATCAGTCAGTTACATTTTGAACTTCACTATTTGTAGTTTGTTTGTTAATCGAGTTTGATTTATATAAATTATAAATTTTAGTGTTAAACTATAATATTTAGTTTATTTCGAATATTCTTAATTACCGTCCGCCATCCGTCCGAGCATTTTATAACCCAACCCGTCACAGTTTGTGCGTTTTTTTCACCCGTTGCAGTTTATAATTAAATTTATCCGCATACAATGGGTTGGCTAATTTTTTTTAGAAAAGTTACACCCACCCACACTCACTCCTAGTCGATAGTACATCTATCATACTCTCTGCATTGCTTATCTATTTCGTAACTACCATTGATATCTCAGGGACGGACCAGAATTTAAAGGAAGGGTGCGAAAGCATTCATTAAATTCAATAAGTTTACTCTTTACAACTTAAAAGTGGACCTCCTTTGTACTGAAACAGATCGTTAAGTGGCTTTGAATAATAATAATGATTCATGCACGAGAGATGCTCACATCGCATTGGCATTTATGGGCCCAAACCAACAAAATCGCGGATACATTTGATTTAACAGACATGGTCTCAACTCCAAATCAACTTGGAGAAAAAACATGGCCAACACAGAGACATGCTTGGATGTTTTCCGTAAAAATGTTGGAAATTAGACAGCATCTTATCTTAAAAATTCATTATTATTACACTGATTATAATTATTTTAATTTAATTTAATTTGTATTCCCTCCCAATATCTTCTCGTTCTGCACTAGTTGTAAGTCGTGTAAGCACGTGCATAATCAACTTGTAATCAAATGTGGTAAATGTATTTCATTACTAAAATTAAATTTTGACTTCTAAGTAAAAGCATACCCTGTAGCATTGGTTTATGCCAAGCCTTCACTACATGCAAAGAATGCTCAAGAAGCTACCTGGGATGAAAATCAAACTTGATTACATATCAAATCGTTCTTTGTTTCTTAAGACACAAGCACAAGTTTCGGCTTAATTATATATCCTCACATTTATGTTGCTACTTGCTAGTATCTCTTTGTGATTCACCTATATAATTATGTAATTGGCTCATCATCGATAAGATCGGTCATTTGTTGGTTTCAGCACATGCAGGCTCATCAATCGAGCCAAAACCTTGTTAAGTCGAGCATCACTACATGCAAATCATTTTGAAGCATATATATGTCTTCATTAAAATTTAATTGTGACTTGTGAGTAAAGTCATACTGCTAACATTGGTTAAGCTGAACATTCACTACATGCAAAAAAATGTTGTCAAAGTGGGATACATCAAACTTGATTACATATAAAATCTTTGTTTGTTGCTTGAGACATACCTCACAATGTTGCTATTGCTTTGTGTTTCATGAAATGGAAGATTAGTTATAGTTTGAGCTAGAATCAACATAAAACTGTGTAATTGTTGCTTATTCTTCATTGTATGATTATGTAATTGGCTCTTCATATTCATTAGTGAGATCGATCATTTGTTGTTGGTTTCAACACATGTAGACTCATCAATCGAGCCAAAACCGCATTAAATCCCCAGTGTTTTGTATTTATTGTTTTGCGTGTCAGTTTTGCTAATATTACTTATATTTTAATTGTGTGTAGTTAGTTGTAATCGTTGAGCTTCCTGCTTGCCGTACATGTTGTGTTTACTTAGTGTATTTGTTAAATTTCTTTATAATATAAATAATTATGTTGAATACCGCTTTCACTAAAAACACATGAAATAAAACACACATGTTTCGTAGCTAAAATCACTGAACTTACTTTGAGATCGAGATTTTAAACCATGAAAATAAATAATATTCTAATAATAATTCGTCAAAGGCACGGTCAAACCAAAAGAAAAGGGCTGGGGATCGATCGAATGAGTGTCGGACCAGAAAGCAATGCTGGACCAGCAATGGCGCAGTTTTGCCGCCGTAACCCTATATGTATATATACTTACTCTCCTCCTCATTCTCCTCTTCTGTCTCTCTCTACAAATCTATCTCCTCATATTCACCAACAAACCTAATCAAACAACAGAAGAACAATGGGAGCTTGTGCAACTAAGTTTAGCGTGCTCAAGGACGGCGGCGGCGGTGAGGCTCCCGAGCCGGCGCCGGAGGTGCTAACAAAGGATTTCGCGGCTGCCGAGAAGAAGGAGCCGGCGGCCGCAACTGACGGTGATGATGCCAACCGCCAATCGCTCGGCCACTTGCTTAAGGACAATGAGGTAAAATACAATCGATTTTCTCCTAAATGTAGTACTATATCTATATTCATCTGTAAATTTATTGATGTAGTACCTGATTTGTTCATTGTGATTAGTATGTTTATGTGCTTTTGGTGTTTGAGATTTCACAATTGCATACTACATGAGGTTGAGAAATTTAGTACTAATTGACTGGGTATCCTTTTAGGCTAATGTTTGTGAGTAGATCAGTGGAATATGATGAAGGTCTATAGTAATGTTATTCTACTGGTTGTTGTGTTCATGTGCCAGTTACATGTTGGCTGTTGTAGTCTCTCTTATGATCTGATCCGTGAAGAGTTAGAATGGTGATTGTGTTGGGATTGAAGTTTTGCTAGTTGACGTAGAGAATCGAGTGGTGATATGCTCCTGCAACTATGTTTGATGTGTTGTACGACATTCAGCTCTGTGCAAGTTTCTAGCAGAGGATCTTAATTGATAGGTTAGGGGTAAGGGTGTCATAAATATATACTACTGTAAGCAGTTTTGTAAGTGTTCATATTCGAATATGGTGCAAATAGCTTCACTATAATGAACTGGATATACGAGTATTGTTTATTAGTTTTGACTCACAGTTCACTTTGCTTGAGCTATGGCCTATAAGCCATAACTTACCTGCGATTTTACTTTCTGATTGATTAATTTCCTCAAGTTTCTTTTAATGCTGAGAGCTGAGAAGAATGGTGGCCCTTTAGCTATTATTTTTAGTCATGCTCCGTTTGGTTCTGTGGAGGCACACAGTTGTTTACTTTAATCTGTTTATTAGCTCTAAGTCTTCGTTTATTCTTCATCTTTTTCTTCCCTGCCGTATATTATTAGCCTAAAGGACAACTAAACAGTTCATCTCCTTTTTTCCCACCATCTGTGACCTTTTTTGTCTATCAACAATGATTCATCCCATAGATTGTGGTTTCTCATATAATGAGTTTGCTACTCAACTTTTCTCCTTGTTTTTGTTACTATTATTCAAAGGACAATTAAACAGGTCATCTTCTATTTCCCCACCACTTATTGACCTTTTAGCCTGTGTACTCGAATGGTTTTTGCCATAGAGGCATAGAGTGTTGTTTCTTATATGATGAGTTTGCTGCTTAACTTTTCTCCTTGTTTTTGTTATTACTCAAAGGACAATTAAACAGGTCATCTTCTGTTTCCCCACCACTTATTGACCTTTTAGTCTGTGTACTTGAATGATTCTTGGCACCTTGAGCGAGGAACTTACTTTTGTGTCCTATCTGGTTTCTTCTTTTCCCTTGTCACCTGATTGTAGGCATAAAAGTTGCACATTTGTTTTGGTAATAGCACTATGTCTTTCGTGGAGAATATGTGATCATGTTACTATGGTACAGAGCACACAAAGCCTGCTGGTTTTGTAATTCATTGTAGCAGGATAATGCTGATATTGGAGGGCAATTTACTTTAGACTTTGACAAAATATAGTAACTCTATAACTTAGATATGCCTGATCGTTTCTCATGAAGATTGTTTGAACAATTTAACAGATGGAAGGGAAAAAAGTAACACCAGATCAAGTGGAACAAGAGGAGGCTACTGAGGCCAAGAAGCAAGATGAGATTGTTAAACCTACTCAAACAGTAACTGATGCTCTAGTTAAGGCTGAAACTAAAGAAGTGGTAGTCATAGATGCACCACATGCAGAGGAAAAGAAAACGGAGGTGAAAGGACAAGCATTGGAAGCACCAAGTCAGAGGAAGACAAAACTATAGATGCACCAAAGGCAGAGGAAAAGAAAACGGAGGAGGAAGCAGAAGCATTGGAAGCCCCAAAAGCAGAAGAAAAGAACACTGAGGAAAAGTAGAAGCACCAGAAGCTCCAAAGGCGAAGGAATTGACAATTGAGGAGAAAATAGAAGCAATGGAAGCCGAGAAGGCAGAGGAAGAAAAACAAGTAGCAACTGAAGCTCCAAAGGCAGAGGAAAATAAAACCGAGGCAGAAGTAGAAGCAGTAGAAGCCCCTACAGCAGAGGAAAAGAGAACTGAAGAGAAAGTAGAGGATAAACAAGTAATTGAGCCACCAAAGACAGAAAAAACCGAGGAAAAGAAACCAGAAGAGAAAGCCATAACACTGGAAGTAAAGAATACTGAGGAGCAGAAACCAGTTTGTGATGCAGAAAAGCCTATTGCTTAAGAGAAGAGGACACGTTTGTGAAAAATGACTTGCTTTTGATACGAGAATTTTATGGCTCTTTGTTCATCAGGCTTTCCAAAATCATGGTTGATAAATGCACAGTGGTAATTGTATGAGATTAGTGATGTGTTTGAGTGTGATTTTGATGTGTTATGAGTTTGCAACTCAACTTCTCTCCCTTTTGTTTGTGATTTGGATATCTGATTCTTTATGTCTTCTACTCAATTTGTGACCAACACCATTAGTATTCTACAACATTTCTTCAATCTCTCATTTTCACTAGTTTATTGGACTTTTTTTTACTACTACTATATTTGTTATTCGTGGAATCATCTCAGTATAATTTTGAACTGCGTTTTAGCAGTTCACTCTAGAAGTCTGAAATTCATACTCAAGCCAGAATATTCATGAACAGAAATAATATGCATGTGTATATAGGTACAATTAAGGTTGGAAGTACTCGACCCAACTCAGGAGGTACTCAGGCATGTAATATGTGTGAAAGTGGTAAGTATTCGCCTTTCCTTCTTATACCGTTTGGGCATCCGGCCCTGGAAAAAATGGACATTTATCTTCGCTATCATATGTGCAATTTATTGTTAATGTGTCATATGTCATTCGATACATTTCTCGATCATACTTATATTATTGTTTGCTACGTACATTCAATGGACTTTATGATATCATCGATTGTTGATCATATCCATTTGCCTCCTTTACCCTTGACTTCGGTTATCTATTCTTTCACTTGTAACTCGAGAACACCTCAATTCCCTTCATACAGTTCTATCATGAATCTCACCATTTTATAATTCTTCTTCTTAAACTTTTGCCCATTAATTTCTAAACCGAGCATTCTTGTTTCAAATACTTTCTCACTAGTTCCACCTTTAATTATTTTACTCTCTTGTTTTCTTTCTCTTGCCTGAGATTGATTCTTTTCCAACTTCTATGATTGCTTATGTTCAACTTAAACTTAAAGCCGCCCACAATCTCATTTCACAATTTACACTTCACAAACCTAGACCACCGTCCACCGTCGTTGATGCCCGTGACGCCGTCTATCCAGTATCTGCCACCTCTATTCGTCCGATCTGCACACAGTAGAAGGTACTCTACTCTTGAATAATCGAGTTTTCAAATCTGTTTTCAATGTTCAATATTTCGATCTGTTTCAATATTTCAAACTCGATCTATTCAATGTTTCGATCTGTTTACTCTTGTCCCCTTTCCTGCATATTGAGTTATACATATATGGGCTATTCTGTGATGCTATTATCTTGTTTGATTGAGTTCAGTTTGGCTTTTGCTTTCCAAGATCTATAGACTATAATCATAATGTTCTGTTATTTTTTTTAATAAAAAAAAATTGTAGAATACTCAGATCAAAGGTGATGATATCTACACTTAATTTATTTTCTTGAATTACTATTTCTTTCTTTCTCTTTTCTCCTTTCTTTCTTGGGCCTGGCTTCCTGCTGTCCACTTTCTTGATATTCCACAACCTGTTAATGTTGAGAAGTAGAGTCATTTATCCCGAGCTGTGCCTACTGTTTACTTCTTTGCTGGGTTACTTGGTGGTATTGAACTCTACTTTCCATTATTAATTCTTTTCAGATTTCTACTTGTCAATTTCAGCTAGTTTAATACTTGTCAATTCAACTAGTTCATGGTCCAGGTTTGTGCAGGTATTTACTTGATTCTAACTAAATGTTCTCATTTTTAAACAGGTGTATTCCAGCTTAAATGTCTATGGCTTGGATGGAGTTTTGGTGATTACAAAGCTGGAAAGGACTTGAAGTTGCCTGCTATAATATCAAGCTAGTTTTGTTGAGTTTCTTGAAGCATTAATATTGAATTTTATGCTTGTGTAATTCCTTTGACTTGTAAGATTATTTTGAGCAGAATTTTGACTTGTTGGATAGTATGAAGCCTTAGCCTAGATATTATTTGCTGGTTTGTAAGATACTATGGATAGATGACTTTAACTTATTTGAGCAGAAATTTCAGCTTTTGATTTGCAATCCATTTGAATTTTGTTGTTTTTCGAGCTCACGAGTCGAGCAAAATTCGAGCTCGGTAGTTTTTCGAGCTCACGAGCCGAGCAAAATTCGAGCTTGGTAGTTTTTCGAGCTCACGAGTCGAGTTATATCTGAGTTTTTGAGTTTCAGGCAGAGAATTTTGAAAAATAAATCGAGCTCACGAGTCGAGCTCGAGTAGTATAAAATACTTGTCGAGTCGAGCTAGAGCACAAGTTATGAGGCTCGATCGAGTTCGAGCAAGAGTTCGAGCAGCAAGTGCATTGTGCTAACCGAGTCGAGCCTACAGCCCTACTCACAGGATGACCTTTTATGCCTTGTGAAGAAAAATTAGATCGCATGATCATATTTGTGCAAGTATATTAAGAATTGTTCTTCTCTGTATTATTGGTGTCATTTCACTCTAACTCTATTGATTTTCAGGTACCATTCATGCAACCATTACGATAGTTTCTGACTAAAGCAAAACCGTGAAACCGGACCAACTATGAACTTCCTCATCAAAGTTGACATTTAAATTTTTCTTGCTTTCTTGCTTTTCAAATCTTTATTTCTTTATGTCACCTATATTATGCTTGAAGGAGGATAAATGAGAGAAGGGTAATATTGAGGACGTTCCACGTGAAGCTCACAACCCTCCGAAAGATCAGCACCTTAGTTCACGTTCCGATGCTAAGGTTGTCTTTTATTCCAAACATTTAAATTTTTCCAATGCGTTTAGATTCTTATATGGTAGGGCGATAACTGTTTGTTCCAATGCGTTGGAATCTCTTACTTTGAAATTTATTTTATATTTATAGACGTTGTTACTTATTGATTTCTCCTTGACATTGGACATTATTTGTTTGCATGATTGGTTTAATTTTGTTCGGTCTATAGTGCATTGGCGTATCAAGCTTATGGAATGAAGATAAATCTGTCTAATATCATTCCATTTTGAAAATAATAAATATTGAGTTAATAATAATTTGTATATGATATTATTTCAAGGTAGAATAAATAGTCGTACAGAGGGTGTACTACCGTATATTTTATTTTATTGTATTAATTATTTATTTTATGTTAAATATGACTAATATCGTTCCACTTAGAAAACAATAAATGACATTAACAATAAATGGTATATGCCATTAATTCACAATAAAATAGACAACGTTGTTCATTAATTAGTACAAACGTCGCACTTCCATACATTTTAGCTTTTTTTTTTTTTTTTAATTGTACATCTGATTAATATCACTCCATTTTAAACATAATAAATAAGAAATTAATACTTTAGTGTTGTTCGTTAGTACATACGTTGTACTGCCATACACTTGTTTTTTAGTGATCAATTCGAAAAAATGTTAATTTTAAAAATAATAAATTGTATATGATATTATTAATTTCAAGATGAAATAGGCAGGGATCTTCGTTAGCACTTACGTTTTATCATTTTAAAGTTGTGCTAATTTATAATACTAGAAAAATGGATTAATTACATCATAATCCCAATATTTTCCTACACATTAGTTATACATGAAAAATTTCCTACATATATAGTCATTAAAATATATAGTGACTGTATTAACCTACCTAAAATCTATGAAAATCTGATATCTTTTAGTAGATTCCTAGTTTTTAGATGATTTGTTATCTTATTCTGACTTAAAATCTCTCTACTATTAGATATAAGAAATAATAAAACTCAAGCATCTTATCATTCAAAGTTTCAAACCAATAAAAGGGGGAAAAAAAGAAGAAAAAAACTTGTCTAACCAATTACAAGAATAGACGAATTAAGCAAACCAAGTACCCATCTACTCAATCATCATTCATATATTAAAGTTTAGTCTCAGTTCTAATTTGATTGTTGATTCTGATTAGCAAGGACCCGGGTTTATGAATTTGTATGTAGTAGGTTCACGCTCATTTTTCATTAGCTTATTTCCTAATCATTCACTATTTTTCGTTAGCTAATTTCGCAAGCATCTTCTTTCAAGAATCAAGAATATAGTGATATATAAGCATCATTTCCTCAACATTTCTTTCAGGAATCAAGAATATATAGCGATATCTTCAAGAATCTTCAAATCCAAGAAACCTTGCGAAAAGGGAAAGAATTACAAAAAAATGTGTATCCTATAAGTCGATGACCAAAGTCATAGAAGAAATAAAATACGATACTGAATAATTTTAATGAAAATTAAAATTGATATGCAATGATGATGCTTGGTTAATGTGTACCATTATTTGACTCATTAAGAGAATATAGGTAAGATAAGTGGGGATTTGAAGATAATTTAGAAGTATGGTTAATCACATTTATGCTAACATTTAATAATAGAATAACTAATTTGAAGTAATTATTTGACTAAATTGTATTAGACTAATTTAATATAACTATTATCGAAAGTGTGATTAATTTATAATTTTCCAAAATAATTAACGTTTTCAATGATATAATTCAACTTATTTATATTTATATTAATTTAAATTATATTCATGTAATGAAAGTTATTAATAGTAGTTTATATATAACCTAACAGTGAAAAAATTTGGAGTAGTCATTAAATTTGTTGATTTAATTTCAATTTGAATTTAATCCGTTAGTCATATTTACTCAATTCAATTTGGTGCGTACATGTGTCAATCTTAAGTACTATGTGTGGGGTTCGAACTAAATTACCCAATCATTGAACTAAATTTTAGGATTTAATATTTTCATCAATTTTGTTGAATTGGTTTTAGCTTCATGTAGAGATCCATCCATCAACTATTTATGCAATCCCCTTTTCATTATATAATAATAGGAGTATGCGACATCGACATAACAAAATTAAGGCATCGATGAATCAAAATGGCAAGAGATAATTACATGATAGTATATTCAACTGATGAAGAACATCAATCAACATGCTAAAGCTGATGTTTTAATAGCATACAGTTGTATTAGATGGTTCTTAACTCATCAGAGAAATACTTTTCGTCTGTCAAATATCGTTTAATTCAAAATTATTCATTGCATGACAACAAAAATTATATACATTTATAGGACATTGTTTCTATTAATTTCAATTACTCAATTAGTTAGTTGATAATTATTAGATAGTATATTTTCTATTCAATATTCTTATTACCCAATACATTTCAATATATTATTTGTAAAATTTTCATTCCATATATAGCACGCAGGCACGCAACAACACGCGACGTGTGCTGCATAAATTCTAGTCTCTTATAATTATAATTTTTCATATTTCTAAACCAATTAATAAGTTAATATTGTGTATTTGTATCCTTAAAAAATATGAATAAATTAAGGAACTACCAATAATTAATTAAGTTGATAATTAAGTGGTAAATGAATTGTTGACTAAATAAAGGGAAAAGCTCCCTAAAAAGAAAATCCATTTTTTCTATTGCACGTCGATATTTTTGGCAGCCGCAACGGGGGCAATTCAGTCAGAGCACATTTGAACGGTCATTTCAAGAAACATTGCCGTTATTGACATATATTAAACCCTAATTAATCCCCAATCTGTTATCTATATAAACTCCTCAATTCAATTCAATTCAATTCAACTCACAAGCTCCATTCAGTTCTTCAATTAAGCTATCACAGTCATCCAATCGCTGCTCTCTCTCTCTCTCTCTCTCTCTTTCTTTCGCGGGATTCATATACTTTTTCGTTTATACATCCTGTTTGTTTGTGTGTCTCTAATCTCTTTTTTGCAGGCTCATCAGTTTTATACACCATTTGCTCTGTTTTTCTATTGTGTTTTGTTTTGTTTGTTTTGTGCTAACTTTATGGAAACAGGAGGAATGAACAAATCATCATCTACCAAGAATGGTCTATCTAGATTCCCCCTTCAAGAACAAATGCTTTTGACCAGAAAAAGTTCCAAGGACAATGTAAGTCTTTATTGTATTGGAGAATTAATATAAACGATTTAGATTCCCCACATCCCCATTAGTTCGAGCTTTTAGGAGGGTTGTAGAATTACTATTTTCATAACAAATGAGCCTTTACTTATCTTGATTGGGTGGTACTTGTATGAATCAATGAAATGTAGCTTTTATGTATTAGTAGCCTTTTAATGCTGATTACTGTATTTTGATTCCGATTTCTGGGAATAAAATCTAACCTTATGTCTTGTTTCGCGCAGCTGGATCGATTCATACCCAACAGATCAGCAATGGACTTCGATTACGCCAACTCCATGATCACAGACAGGAGAACAGGTAAGGAAAACCCGTCTGTTAGCAGCGCTTCTTCTCCCGCAAGAGAGGCATACAGGAAGCAGCTTGCCGAGACCTTCAACATCAACAGCAAGACTCGCATTCTTGCTTTCAGGAACAAGCCCCCAACTGCAGTCGAATCATTGCCCAGTGACCTTCCCTTGGCTTCTCACCAAGCGAAGGCCGTCAAGCCTCGCCGTCACATTCCTCAGGTGGGTGCTCCACTTCTCTTCTTAATAGTAGTTCTTTTGATATTCGTTTAATTCCAATGTAGTTGTTCACTAAATTTGATATTTCGTTGGACTGTATGCAGACTTCAGAGAGGACATTAGATGCACCTGATCTTGTAGATGACTACTATTTGAACTTGTTAGATTGGGGAAGCACCAACGTTCTTTCCATTGCTCTTGGTAGCACAGTCTACTTGTGGGATGCTTCTACTGGATCTACCTCAGAACTTGTTACTGTTGACGATGAGGCCGGTCCGGTTACCAGTGTTAAATGGGCTCCTGATGGCAAGCATATTGCTGTCGGTATGAACAACTCTGAGGTTCAGCTCTGGGATTCTGCATCTAATAGATTGGTGAGTGAGAGAAAAACTACTACTTTCTTTACTTTTCATCAATCCGATCGATGTTGACTAACTTTCAGAAATGGTAGCAGGAGTGGATCGACGAGATTGGAACGAAAGCATATTTGCAAGAGAGAGTAAATAATGTGCTAGTTGTATTGATTTACCAACAAGTTTTCTGTACAGAGAGGTTTCAAGTGCTAGCTAGATATTTATACAAAAAGGGAAGAACAATAATTAAACTGAAGAAGTAAAAAAAACTATATACAAAAGTCGTGCAATATGGAAAGCACGCTTTCTACATAATACTGCCTATTTACTAAAGCTCTGTTGATAACTCGCGAACTAGAGACAGATAACGCAGCGGATTTGGACGAACTGGGTTCACCATCATCAAATCTGTCTTGTTCCCTTATTATCTCCAGATAAGCTGTGATGTTCTTCTGCTTCTCTTTCTGATACTCCCCCTCAAGAGGTGCATATATGTCAATTATGCACATCTTGGAGAGAAGATAATGCATTTGATCACTTGGAAGCGCTTTTGTAAACAAATCTGCAAGCTGCTGCTTGCCTGGTATATATACAACATTTACAACTTTAGCTAGCACCTTTCCCTTACATAATGACAATCAATTTCCAAATGCTTTGTCCTCTCATGGAAAACTGGATTTTTCGTGAGGTATATAGCAGACTGGTTGTCACAATGTAAGGTAACCGGATGCTTTTGAACAATATTCAAATCCTTCAACAAAGATATAAGCCAAACTATCTCACTAGTTGTGTAAGAAAGCGCTCTATATTCAGCTTCAGAAGAAGACTTGCTAACAGTAGCTTGCTTCTTACTTTTCCAACTAATGAGAGAATTTCCTAAGAAGATACAGTAACCTGTAGTTGATCTCCTAGTAAATGGACAAGAAGCCCAATCAGAGTCACAAAAGGCCACAAGATTCAGAACACTACCTGAAGAGAACAGTAACCTTGACCAGGTGAATTCTTCAGGTACTTAACAACTCTTAAGGCTGCAGTCATGTGTGTTCTAGTGGGTTTATCCATAAACTGGCTTAAAACTCCAACTGTAAAAGATATGTCTGGCCTTGTAATGTTTAAATATATCAACTTGCCCACAAGCTTTCTATAGGTTGTAGAGTCAAGAAGTAACTCCCCAGTTGATTCTTCTTCAAGCCATAGCTTGAGATTCAACTCCATAGGGGTAACCACAGGCTTACAATCTGTAAGACCTGTTTCACTTAAGATCTCTAAGGTATACTTTCTTTGACAGAGATGAAGACCTTTAGAAGTTCTTGAAATCTCTAAACCAAGAAAGTATTTAACCTCTCCAAGATCTCTAATCTTAAACTGTGAATGTAAAGATGATTTGACAGCAGAAATTTCATCCATAGAAGTACCAGTCAAAATTATGTCATCTACATACACAAGTAATGCAACAAAATGATTTCCATGATGCTTTGTGAACATAGAGTAATCTGCAATAGACTGCACAAAACCTAAAGAAACCAAAATCTCAGTAAATTTCAAATTCCATTGCCTGGATGCTTGTTTCAACCCATAAAGAGACTTCTGTAACTTAAGTACAGGCTTAGAAGAAGCTTTACTGGCTAACTCCCCCTGAAACAAGTAGCCAGGTGGAGCTTCCATGTAAATTTCTTCATCCAAGTCACCATTAAGGAATGCATTAGCAACATCCATCTGCTCACAAGGCCAATTGTAAGAAGCAACTAAAGCTAGAAAAGTTCTCACAGTAGTCAATTTAGCCACAGGACTAAATGTTTCATTATAATCATGACCAAACTGTTGAGAATAACCTTTAGCAACCAAACGGACTTTATATTTATCTAAAGACCCATCTGATTTAAGCTTGGTCTTATAGACATATTTACAACCTATAGGAGTGTGACCAGAAGGAAGTAAAACTTCAGTCCAAGTATGATTGTTCTGAAGAGCTGACAATTCAGCATTCATAGCTTCCTGCCAATGAGGTGAAAGAACAGCCTCTTTATAAGACTTAGGCTCTGAGTGAATCATGAGATTCAGAGCATAAGACTTCTGAGCAAGAGGAACATGAGAATAAGCAATGAAATTACAAAGAGGATACCTACTATGAGGAGTAGATATAACCTGATTATGATAAAGTTACAATAATAGTCCTTCATCCTAACATTAGGCTGTCTCTCTCTAACAGACTTCCTCAGAGGAGGAGGAGAAGAAATAGAGACAGGTGAAGGTGACAAAGAACCCATAGGAATGGGAATAAGAGGAGAAGAAGATAAGGAAGAAGATGAAGAATGAGAAGATAGAGGAGTAGAAGATGAAGACTGCAAAGGCATAGATAAAGAAGAGTCAGGAGAAGGAGTGAAAGTAATATCCTGTGTACTAGCATCAGGTAAAGAAGAAGAAACTTCAGGTGATGATGCTTTAGCAGTCATATCATCTGTAACAGGAGGAAAAAGAAAATCCATATCCTGAGTACTGAGATGAAAATCTCCAGAACCAGGTAACACATGAGTGTCTTTGTAAGGAAAATGAAACTCCAAAAATTTTACATCTCTAGAAATAGAAACTTTGTGTGTTTTAAGATTATAGACCTTATATCCTTTGATATGAGGTGGATAACCAATAAACACACAAGGTTCACTTCTAGGAGAAAACTTGTTCCTATGAACTGCAGGAGTAAGAACATAACATAAACATCCAAAAGTGCGCAAATGTGCATAATCAGGTTCTTCTCCATATAAGAGCAAATAAGGAGATTTCTTATCAAGAATTAGAGCAGGCATTCTATTGATAAGATGAGCTGCAGTAAGAACTGCATCACCCCAAAATTTCAAATCTAAAGAAGATTGAAACAATAAGGCTCTAGCTACATTCAGCAGATGTTGATGCTTTCTTTCCACAACACTATTTTGTTGTGGAGTGTAAGCACAACTGCGTTGATGAATAATGCCCAAGGGAGACAGAATATCATGCACATTGAATTCTGTACCATTATCAGTTCTGATCATCTTAACTTGCCTACCATGCACAGTAAGAACCATAGCAAGAAAATGCTTGATAATATGTTTAACTTCATGCTTTTGTTTGAACAAATGAATCCAAGTGAATCTACTGTGATCATCCACAATAGTGAGAAAGTAATGATGCCCATTCAAACTAGGTTTAGCATATGGTCCCCAAACATCAAAGTGAACCAAGTCAAAACATTTTCAGATATATGAGTTCCAATAGGAAAAACAAGTTTTCTCATCTTAGCTTCCAAACAAACAGTACAATCTTTGTGTTCTGAACACTTAACTACAGAAGAATCTATGAGCTTTATTCTATCAAAAGAAGGGTGACCCAACCTATTGTGCCAAAGTAAACTGTCATCATGCTGAGTTACATGTAAAATAGCACTATGTGCAGAAGTATAAGTAGACACAGTAGCAGGAACTCTATCTGGAACTTTCATGACAAATAAAGACTTGTATCTTCTACCTAGCCCAGTCATTGTCCCTGAAGAAATGTCCTGGAGATAGCAATGCTCATGAGTAAATAAAACATGAAAAACACCAGCATCTGTGATCTTACTGACAGACATGAGATTAACTTGAAATTCAGGCACAAACATAACATTTTCCAAAGTAAAATGATCACTTATTTTCACATGACCTACTTTAGTAACAGGTATAACAGTTCTATCAGGCAGTTGCACACAAGCATCAGTTTCAGTAGTAACATGTGAAGTAAACAATCTTTCATCATATGACATGGTCTGTGGCTCCTGTATCTATAACAAAATGATTCCTAAGACCAGAAATGATATTATGAGCATGTATGACAGTAGAGTAAATGTATTTCATACCTGCAAACTTCTCCTGAGAGGGTTATCAAGAACCATAAGAGAATTCTCCCTGCATCTCTGGAGCCACTGGAACCAGGAGAGCTATTGCCATTGTTAAGAGCTGGAACCATAGACTTGTCAACCATGTTCATAAACTGCTGCATCTGAGCCATGTGTGCCTTCATCTGGTTGTACTGACCAGGAAAATCCATCATAACCTGATTGTTGAAACCCTTGGAATTAGGAAACTGAGACTGGTCCACCATAACCTGGTTAGCAAATCCCTTTGAGTTGGGAAACCTTTGTTGCTGAGATGGTTGCTTATATTGCGAGCCATTCTGATACTGGTTAGACTTGAACTGAGTGAACTGATTCTGAGAATAATTGTTCTGTGCATTCTTAGACTGATTGGACTTCTTCTCACTATTGTTGTGAAACTTGAAGCCTGGTGGATATCCTATCAACCTGTAGCAAGACTCCTCAGTATGTCCACTAGTCTTACAGTGATCACAGAAGAGATTAGCTCTGTTCTTCCTTTTCATCACACTAGAATTGAAAGTAGCAGCCACCTCTGGTTGATGCAAAGAACCAGCTGAAATAGCCCTTTGACTTTCTTCAGTACTCACAATGTTAAAAGCCTCTTCCAGATTAGGTTGTGGAACCCTTGACACAATCTGACTCCTCAACTGATGATATTCAGGATTCAATCCCATGAGGAAGAGAAACATCCTATCAACCTCCATATTACAAGCCACACATTCCCCAACATTAGGAACACCTTTTGCACAAGTACAAGGAGGCATGGGCCTATACATCTCAGCTCTTCCCACTGACCTTGCAATTGAGAATAGTACTGTTCAACAGTTAACTCTCCTTGTTGCTTAGAGTAAATCTCAAACTGCATCCTATAAATTCTGGTTTGATCTGGCCTAGAGTATCTCTGACAAATCTTATTCCATAGCTCATTAGCCTTATCAACAAAAACAACCGTAGACTTGATTTCATCCGTCACAGAACTCAAGAGCCATGAGAGAACTATGTTGTTACACCTAGTCCAGTGCCTATAGAGAGGACTATCTAACTTTGGCATCACAGTAGTACCATCAACAAAGCTAGTTTTATTCTTAATGGACAGTGAACGCAACATCTCCCTCTTCCAGATCAGAAAATTACCACCATTCAACAAAACTTTAGATGCACCAGAGATAAGAGTCTCATTAGGACTGAGAAAGTAAATGCTATTTGGATCTGTAGGATCCTCCTCCTTAACACGAGTATCCTTACCACTTTCATCAACCTTCCCATCCTTACTAACCTTAGATCCACCAGAACTATCATCCTCAATGTTCACCATGATGGAATCAATCAACAAATTACCAACCAAATCTCAAAATAAGCAACAACACACAAAATCAACAAGCACCAAACAATCCTCAAAAGCAAAGTACTCTTCGAGGTAACCAAACACAATCAACAGATAAACAGGTACGTTGACTATAATCGAATATAAAACCTGCAAATCTGAGTAAAATCGAACAAACCAGTGGTAAATTTGATGAGCTGAGCTTGCTGCAAAATGAAAAAACCGAATTCAACCACACGAAACACTTGCAAACAGCTGGAAAACTTGAACCGAGCTCGGAAAAGCGAATCACCAACACAACCGGAAAAACTCGAACAAAATCGAACAAACTACCGATCTACTCACTCCTTAGTATGCTACCAGAAGCTCAGGTCTTAGCAACCTGGCTTTGATACCATTTCAGAAATGGTAGCAGGAGTGGATCGACGAGATTGGAACGAAAGCATATTTGCAAGAGAGAGTAAATAATGTGCTAGTTGTATTGATTTACCAACAAGTTTTCTGTACAGAGAGGTTTCAAGTGCTAGCTAGATATTTATACAAAAAGGGAAGAACAATAATTAAACTGAAGAAGTAAAAAAAACTATATACAAAAGTCGTGCAATATGGAAAGCACGCTTTCTACATAATACTGCCTATTTACTAAAGCTCTGTTGATAACTCGCGAACTAGAGACAGATAACGCAGCGGATTTGGACGAACTGGGTTCACCATCATCAAATCTGTCTTGTTCCCTTATTATCTCCAGATAAGCTGTGATGTTCTTCTGCTTCTCTTTCTGATACTAACTCTATGGTTCGTTTGGTTATGTATGTAGCTAAGAACTTTGAGGGGAGGCCACTCTTCGCGTGTTGGTGCTATGGACTGGAACAATCACATTCTGACTACCGGGGGAATGGATGGTCAGATAATTAACAACGATGTGAGAATAAGGTCGAATATTGTCGAAACTTACCAAGGACATCAACAGGAAGTGTGTGGGCTCAAATGGTCTCCTTCGGGCCAACAGTTAGCCAGTGGTGGTAATGACAATCTCCTCCACATATGGGACAGATCTGTGGCCTCTTCACAGGCTCCAACTCAATGGCTTCACAGGCTCGAGGACCATACCGCTGCTGTCAAGGCTCTGGCCTGGTGTCCTTTCCAGGGTAACTTGTTAGCCTCAGGTGGAGGTGGAGGCGATGGTTGCATTAAGTTCTGGAACACACACACTGGTGCTTGCTTGAATTCGGTAAATACAGGATCACAAGTCTGCTCTCTTCTGTGGAACAAGAATGAGCGTGAACTGCTGAGCTCTCATGGCTTTACCCAGAATCAGCTTACTCTTTGGAAATATCCCTCAATGGTTAAAATGGCTGAGCTCACTGGCCATACATCAAGGGTTCTTTACATGGCTCAGGTACAAATTTTACTGCAAATGAATAATAAGTGATTCTGTTGGTTTTTATGTAAACTTTGTCTGAGTATTTGTCTGACCTTGTGTGTTGTTAACAGAGTCCAGATGGATGCACGGTTGCATCTGCAGCAGGAGATGAAACGCTTAGGTTCTGGAATGTTTTTGGAACGCCTGAAGTGGCTAAGCCTGCACCTAAAGCAAATCCGGAGCCATTTGCTCACTTGAACCGCATTAGATAAGTGACAATCGTATACACTCCGGCATATTAGTCCAAAAGCTAACTAGTATTTCCTAAAGGATGATAATCACTTGGCGCAACCTGACATGAATTTCTTGCCAACAAAGAGCGCCTTGTGTCCCTTGAAGTGATCCAGAGGTAATAGAGCAAGCACAAGCGTACACTTGATGATGTTTTTGTATGATCATGTAGCAGCACTAGTTTTGTTCGTGTTCCTGAAATTGCTTTTCCTCTCTGACAGGAAGGATTGACAGGAAGTTCCTTTCCACAATTTTCTTCTTCTCTGGGTGCTGTCTCAGTTCCCTCCGACACTTGATGAAGTGCTTTAACCAACTAGTGAAATGTATTTCCCTGTAAAAGTTCAAGGTGTAGCTTTGATAGACTGCACAGTTTCTTTTGTTGCAATTCATAAATCATGAATTCATGATCATGACCAAATCGTACGATTTGGTTGGTATATATCATAAATAAAAAGCATATTGCAATCTTCTTTTTTTTCAATCACTTCCAACTAATTTTCCAACTAGTTTTCTTTTTGAGGCAGTTCTTTTTCTTGCTTAATTTGGGCATTCCAGGATTGTTTTGGCTGCTGGCTTGCTGCTGCTGCTGCAATATGCAATGTGCAACTTTTTCCAGGTTTAGTTTACTACAGTCTACAAACTGTATCCTGTGGTCTGTGGATAACCGCTACCACAAGTCCACAATGCACCTGAGCTATTTTGTTGGGATCATCCATTAAGGCTTAAACACATCTTGAGCTATTCTCATCTTAAATATGTCATTGTTCAGATCTCATATCTTAATCCATTTACAAGTAAGTTTTGGCAGAGACTCCTGATGCTGGTAAAAAGATCCGAATATCTACATTCCGAAGCATCCAATGTATAGTAGAGATGATGATCCCCAATGAATAATGAGCAGTTGATTGTACTTTGTTTTGATCTCTCGCTAATCGGGAGAGCCTGAGTAGATGTCTGGCTGATGAAAAATGAATAATTTCCCAGGTTCTTGGTCTAATCCATGCTCCTAAACCCTAAACCCAACCCCAACGTGAATACTTGAACTACAACTATGCTTCCGATTAACCCAACAACAACCCGGTATAACCTGTCTTCACAAGAAACCAAATATCCCCGCAAAGCTTATTTAATACCACCCCACCCCAGCTGCTCAGAGTGAGTAACACTATACTTCAACACATCCGCCTCCCACCAGAAAGTAGCAAGCTTTCCATCTAGATTCAATTAATGAAACTTGTGATCATGAAAGACCAGATTACATCCTGAGGATGTAAACCCAGATGAAAATAAATCCTAGTCAACGATGCTCCATTAATTTAACGTAAGTGATGCAAGTAAACTTATTTAATAACACACACACACACATCACCGTAATTGAGAACACGGTTTAAGTTGTAAGTTCGCATTGCCTATATGGCGGAGAACAGTTTCATATAGGAATGCCGACATAATTGTTGGACTACATTGCAGGAGGAGAAGGTGATTGATTAGAAGTAGCGGCCTTTATAGTGTTTCAAAAATCTGATATGTCCGACATGGATTGTTGATATGTAGGCATGTTACTATTGTGTAGATTCATGACAGTGTAAATGATTACATAATCAAATACTATTAAGATTAGTTTAACTAGGGACTATTATATAATTGCACCGTGTTATCTCGAATTAAGTTCCTTTACTTGTAATTATTTTACGCATGCTATATATTCGTAGTATTGGGATTTCGACTATCAAATAAGACAATGGTCGTGAATGCAATATTAGGTGCCATGTTCTAATCCGTAATAGAATGATTAGTAGGACGAGTAACTTGGATAATATTCTCAAATGGTAACAAACATTTAGAATGATTAGTAGGACGAGTAACTTGGATAATATTCTCAAATGGTAACAAACATTTAACCGTATCATCATCAATGACAAAAGTTTAATATAACCGTATAAATAACTAGGGAGTAGGGACTATTATGCTCGCGCGAGTTTGTAGGCAATCGTGTCAAGCTGAGACACCTTCGTAACCAAGTGGTCACGGGTTCGATGCCTGAAATACTATGAAGTGGTATGTGACTATGATGGATGAATGCAGCGAGATGGTATTAATTTTGTGCACGTCACCTCCCCATGTACTTCAGTGCAAAAAACTAGGGTTTAGAATATTACCGTTAACGTTCGGTCATTAATTAATTGGACACTAGTGTTAAGCTTCATTGGCATACATCATAACTTGTGTTAACCGTCATTATATTTGCAGAAATTCTTTTAATAATTTCTGTAATGTCTCTCCACTTGTTACACACTATTGACTATTGTACTTGTATACTCCACAAAGATGCACCAAGACAGATGAACAAATAATCTCAGATATTGATATTGATCACCCAAAAGGCCAAAACCTGAAAGAAGACTCTATGGTGTTCTTGTTTTATAGCCACTTCTCTCTTCCAGACCTACTATGGTAGAACACGGCCGCAGCTACATAGATGACTGAAGCTCCTAGTAGAGCAACACTCCAGCACAAGAAGGGCGGGGGGAAATACCAACCACTGCGGAGGAACGCATTGACCCCTACATGAAAGTAGGCCCTTGTACCAGAACTGGCTTGGAAAATCTGAGGATCCCAAATTCGATGTTATCATCATAACATTATTATAATGTGCCTGCATAATTAGAACAGCAAACAGAGTCATGAATCTTGGTTCAACAGCTCTTAAACATGCAGTCTGGTTATAAGATTAGAATCCAACAAGGCCGGTCAGAGTCATTGTATAATTCACATATTTTCACCAGGACAGGTTATTATGCCACTGCCAAGATTTTAGCATGCATGCCTTAATATATATGATGATACATTCTCAAATGATTGATTGCTTGATCTTATGATGGAGGAGAAACTGAAAAGGGTAATGAGATTCTTATGTCAATTGAAGTGTGTAAGGTGGTGACATTGTTTGGATTCGATACTGGATGATGATCAGCAATTAAGAGGTAAAAGAGACCCATGACTCCGACATGTTCCTCTGAGCTATATATTGGAGTATGTAGATAAAAGAGTCTACATCTCCCCAGCAGAGATCTTCACAGAACCCGGTCTTTTCTGAAATATTTTGTTATTGCTGCTGTGTGCGGTTGATTCAGGGAGGAAGAGAGATATGTGTCTCTAATCCGATAATGGAGATGAAGCTGTATAAAATATGATTTTATAAAATGCACCCCAAGAGACATGACGTGAGCTAGTTTTAACCAGAGCTAGCTGATGATCATGTAGAGACAGTCCTTATAAGTTTCTCATCTTATAAACCCCACACAGAAGATTTTATTCCTCTCTACGTCTCTATTTGTGAAACACATACAAATTAAATGTTACGCGTCACTGTTACATGAACACAGTGCATTTTATACCAGAGTTGTGAGCTAATAGGTTATGTATTTAATGATCAATGAAGCCAAAAAAGACTAAATGGATTGAGTTCCATTTTTCTCAGCTTAAGAATCTATTACAGGAAATTGGATTGTCTATATATCCATTCACATTTCAAAAAACCAGATATGTATATAGTTCTGACTTCTGATTAGATGGGTGAGAAATGCTCTGTATTACTATTTATTTTGTCACTTTTTGATTATGGAAAGTTACATTTGATCTGCCGGGCGAAATTATGAACTTTTATAGAAATATCAAAATTTCTAAAACTGGGCAACTCATACTCCCTCAAGAGCCTCTGAAGATTTTTCTTCTCTTGTTATGCCGGTTGGAGCAACCATGGAATCAGTGTATATCATCTCCAGAATAGGTTCCCCATTTGTTTGGGAGCCTGAGTCATCATCCATTTCCGGATCCATATCCTTCGATTTTCCCCAGATCACAATGTATAGCCCCACGATGATTAACACCGATCCTATCATGCTAAACACAGAAAAGCGGGCTTAAAATTAAAATCAGTATATCAGCATATATACTTGCTTCTTTTTGCTGTATGAGTAGAAACGAAGTATATAACTTATAAGAGCAGTAAGCTACCTTCCCAGATTCAACTTCTCACCAAGAATAAGTGAACCTAATAGCGCAACAAATATGAGAGATAATGGCGTAAATGAAGAAACATACAAAGGGCCTTTCACCCTAGTTCCCCATGCTATTGTTACTGTCACAAATCCTGATCCAATAATACCCTGCAACCAAAACCATTACAAATGACAGAAAATCAATCTTTGGTTATCGGAAAAGAAAAAAGTAATAGTACGGTACATTTGTACTTACCATATAAGTAGCAGATAGAAGTCTGATGTTGACGCCAAGTTTCCATTCATCCCAAGTGTGCTGTCTACACAAGGCATAGACTCCTGATATGATTGCTCCAAAAAAATTGATAACTGCACTGCTCGAAATTGGGGGTACGCCTGACACATTATCGTCTGTACATAATCAAGAGAGAAAGTTGATGCTTCATCCTGATATTATCCAGCAAAACATATTTCACTTTGAAAACCTAAAACTACCTGAACAACCAACCACCCTGCGTAACTAATGCAGCTTAACAGAGTTAATAAGCAGCCAAGTAAATGATTATGGTCCACATGTGGCATGTTAGCATCTTTTTGGTCCTTAAGAAGATTGATATTTGTTGACCACAGTGTGATGGTTTTGCCATCGTAAAGTGTTAGAATCATTGCTCCAAAAAGGCCTAATGCTGTTCCTACGACCTTTGCTTTTCCTGATGATCTACGTATCTCTATTCTCTCCAACCTGTGTGCCAAAAAGCTTCCATTTAGCATCTGAGATTCACTTGTAGCACTTACGCATGATTATTAGTAGTAGTGAAATATTTTTGGTGTTTGGAGAGAAATAAGTACCTACAGATAGAGGCCAGCAGCAACGTAAGAGCTGGAATGGTATTAGTCAAGGATGTGGCTAATGTTGCAGATGTTAACATCAACGCCTCAGCATATAGATTGCTTCCTAGTGCTCCCCTGCAATCGAAAATTTTTCCCATCATTTCGTCAACAGTTTGTAGTACTTGTAAACCAACCAGCATTGAACTGATCAAGAACGCAAAATAGAAGGAAATGATTCCGGGAAAATTTACCCCAATAATCCACAAATGAGACCTTGGAAAGCTATCTTCCATGTCAGTTGTGGCCTGTTCCTGCAGAAGCAAATGCATCCATACTATTATGGCAAAAGTATGGACAAATAATTTCATAGTCGATCGATCAATAGTAAATGTGAAATGCACCTTTCCATTAGTAGAGCAAGTGGAGCAATGAAAACTGTGGCAGTGATCAACCGGTAAAACACCAAAATTTGAACCTTCATTCCATTATCAAACGCAAGTTTGTAAAATATATTCACTCCTCCGGATGCTAACTGGGCTAGTATCAACGCTATTACCAGCTTAACATCGTAAGTCTTAATGAAAACCATCTTAAATTGAAGGTAAGTGCAGAGTGGAGACAGTAAGATTAGAAGAATTTGGAAATTACAATCTTTTTCTCTCCATCTGTTAGGTGTTAACTGTTAGCATTCGCAGTAGTTATATAATTTCAAGATGCGTATTCCAAACCAACATCACATACAGAAGAAGATAAACTAGTAGTTAGATAGAGTTTCAAAAGATAGAGCAGCTTGCAGTAAATGGAAAAAGTTTATAAAATTATTATTACTGCAAATGTGCATGAGATGAATTTTTTCCTCATCTCATCACCTACTAGTTTAAAGCATGTTAATGGAAATATTTTCGTATAACTGTATCAGATATTATATAACACGGACGAATAGCATGAGCTAGTTTCTAACATAAGCTAACTGATGGAGCATAGAGGCAGTTGTCCTGTCCTTAAAAGTTTATCTATATCCTCTCTGCATCTTGATCAATTTGCGAAAAACATAAAGGTGCTATATACGCGTCACTCTTTCATGAACGCACTGCAATTAGAGGTAACAATCTTGCGTGCTTGCATTTCAATATCGATCTTGCCTGTTCTTAACACGCAAACTGCACCGTACACTTCAGATAACAGAGTCGTGAGCTATCAGCTAATAGATTGTGTATGTAATGATCATCATGAAGCAAAAATGGGTAAGAGAAGCACCACTTTTACAGACTTATACCAGATGTAGGCCTTTCTATAATTCTATATATTCATCCACATTTTCAAAGTTAACCATATATGTATATAGTTTTTATTATATTGTAATAACTAGTTTGTCACTTATTGATTGGATGATTGAGCATTGATAGTTACATTTGATCTGTTTCTCAACAAAATGAAATTTTATGGAACTATGATAATGTCTAAAATAGGCAATAGTGTATAGAGTAAGAACTTGCTAGGTGACATTCCAAAGTGCAAGAACATGAATTATATGATCTATGAAAGCTAAAAGGGTAGCAGAACAGCAGATTGTGTCATAAGCTAGCTGTTAAGATGAAGGGCCTGACCTTATAAGTCTTTTGGTCGTAACAACTCGAAGAAATTTCCAGCGGAGGGAGGATTTGAACGTTTTAACTAACATTGGGGTTAACAATGCAATTTCAGGTATTGGGTGCAAATCTCCCTCCCATCTCCCGGAACAACTTTTCAAGAAATAAAAGGGAAATACACTGCAGATCGATGAACTCTGTTACTTCAAACTCTGCGTCTCCTATTATACGTACATCATAGGAGCGAATGGCGATCCTAGCTTAGCTTTACACAATGGCTTTCTTTCCTGAAAAATATACATGAATCCTATAGTAAAATTACATCCAGAAGTTATACGAAAAGGCATTCGTCTATCCAAAAGTCAGACTCTCAATAACAGCTAGTGAATTGTATTACAGTACCTTGATATGTATTGATACAAATCACAAAAGAGATATCAGGCTGCGTTTAAAACTGTAAGTACTTGCTGAGTTTCTTGGTGTAAAATTTAGGCCAAACATCTCCTTGTCGGGAGCCTTCCCAGGTTCGATGAAACCAAGTAGTTTTGCAACCAGGAATGCACTGTCGTTAATGTGGTTTATATCATGACCATTAGTCCATAAACGGTGAGCAAGCTGCAGCCTTCTAAGTTTAGTGTTGAGACCGATGCCCCATTTCAGGAACAGGCTCTCTCTTTCTTGGTCTGATAGCTTCTTACTCATCTGCTTGCTCAGCATTCGTCTCTCCTGGCGAAGAACCCTCTCACTGTTTTCAAAGGATCACACCATTAGAGTTCAAGCTCGAATATAAATACATATACAGCGTTTCACAATGAAATGAACATATTACCTAGAGGCCAAGGTTACTTGGTTTCCATTCACGACCGTCTTCTCACCCCTAGAAAACTTATCTTTCAAGAACTTGAGCCTTCTTAGCTCTACCTCTAGGTATATAGCATCTGAAGGATCACCTTGAAACAAGAGAAAGAAATAGGTCCGGTGTACTAGTGAAATATGGCAACCATGCCAAAGCTCGATTATTTCTTTCTGAAGCCTTTTAAATTCCACAGGCCAGCTCGAAAGACCTGTGCATTCATCTTCAATTGGATCCAGTCCGACATCTTTAACATTTTTCTTGGGATAATTAATTGTCTTCGGTCCACTATCCCTTTCCTGCATACAGAGAGGACTAGGTAAGAACTATGCCCTATGGTGAGCCAAAACTATCCTACGTAAAAGAAAGTAAAAAAAAATCTCCACTTACCAATAAAACGTGAAGACTTTCTTTTTCAGGTGGAAGATCTGTCGTTTCGTTTACCCCATTGACGATTCCATTACTATTCTCAGACATAGAAAGTTTATTAACATTCGGGTTGTCAACCTCAATGTCAAGGGCATTATCGGGAGTAAACTCAGAATCTTTGGTTGACAAACTTTTCTCATCAACACCAAACTTCACAGGAGAGAAAAATTTCCTCCTGAAACTTGTTGCTTCTCTTTCTGAACCAAGATCTACTGTATTCTCACTGTACTCTGACATCCTGAATTGTGGAGATTCTGAGTCGAAAAAGATACTTGCCTTACAGCTTCTACTTTTAGAAAATCTAGAGCTTCGATCACGAGCCAGAGATAGCTTTTCAAAGGATGGTATATCAAGAAAGTCGATGGAACTAAAGTCTGTCTCTTTCTCACATGACGGTAAGATTGTTCCTCTATCATCTTTAGGCGATGTTGAAGCAGATTTCTGATCTTCTATATCTACCCTCACGCGCCCAGTCTCTTCTGTCATCTCGTTATCGTGTTTCAGCGAAAGAGATGGTGACTCTGAGTACTGCACTCTTACTTCAGGGTATGTAATGTTTCGTGGAGAAACTAAACTGCTAGATTCTGTAGCACTTTGGTTTCTCGGTTCTTCCACCTCTACACAACGAACCACCCTGCATATTTCATCCGATGTTCCATTGCTTTGTTTCTCAATCTCCTCCCATCCACGATACGAATCACTATCACTATAGTTAGAACTGGGTAATAAGACACTTGGAGATGCATAACTAGGCACAAATTTCTCATTAAAGTAGGGAATTTTGGCGAAATGATCTTCTGAACTGGTCCTACTGTGTCCATCAGAAAACGCTCTGGTATCAACATCCAAGGACTGAGGATCTGCCAAAGTAGATGTTTCGTGTCGTGGTGTTTGATCAATAGGTGATGCCTGCACTCGCAGGTGAGGATACTGCCCCAACCCTACCTAGAGAAAAATTCAAGAAAGAAGCAAACATAAAATGAGTGTGCAATAGAAGAGAAGCATATGAAAGTTTAGTTTCTTGAATGTCTACCCGTATCATTGAACTTGTGTCATCTTCAAACATTTGCTGTGCCATATCTCTGACTTGAGCTTGAGCGATATCTCGTTGCCGAATAAGCTCTTTAATCTCTGTCTCAAGCTACATTAGGAAATAAACGTCATTAAGCGATCTAAGTTTAGTCAAATGGTAAAAGTATTGAAGTAAAAGTAAAAGTAACTTTAGCAAGTGAAGGATTATGCATGCATAGCGAAAATTGAGTGAAATCACCACTTTTGCCATTACGTGATTTATCCTCTAGACTTTGAAATTTGAATTCACTAACATGGTCAAGTCTTAGTTATGATAGTATCTTACCTTTTCGATTTTAAGATCTTTCTCTCTGAGCATTGCAGAATAATTTGGTTGGGCAACCGTTGACTGAGGGCTTTTTAGCTGGCTCTCTAGCCTGTCAAGCTCTCTCTGCAAATGCTTTACCAGTGCTTTGTCGGACATGACAATATTGACTTGGGCGTTTGTGGAGACTTCCTTTGCACAGCTTGCAAAGAGAAGAGTGTTCCTAGATTGCTCGACGTGGCTGCGGGCAGGGCTCATAGTGCAGATGATGGCTGTTCTAGCATTTCCACTAAGTGATGTTTGCAGAATGCGAGTTAGCTTAGAATCTCTATAAGGAACGTGTCCGCTTCTCCCCTTGCTGTATTCAGATAATGAGAAGTACATTTAACAGAAGTCAAAATCTGTTAACAATAAAAGCTCCAGCAGAACAAATACCAGATATATAGCATTTTGACTAGTTTGCATAACATGAAACCCAAATAGTAAACTATCTTACAGTTTGAGTGCACATTTAATTTTACATAATTTTAACGGAAGTTTGAATGCATATTCCACTCGCAAGCTCAGTAGTCGTTATACATATACAAGTGGTGAAGACGTGAGTGCAGGAGTTTGTGTATTTAATTGTATACCGATGAACATACAAACCCATGTAAATCACAGTTCACTTGAAGGAATCAGCTAAGTGGGATTGCATTGCAAAGTCAAATCATGACTGTTGTCAATTATCACATGCTAGAAGAAAGAAAAGTTACTTGTGAATTAAACATATAGGTTTGTTGTTTCTATACTTCAGACTCAGAAACTTAGTGTTAGGATGATATGCCGGTAGACAGCTACTTATGAGTTATGAGTGAACTCCCAAAACTAGCACGATAGTCGAAAAATATGTTAATGGAACTTACAGATGTATGTAGCTGGGAAATTTTGAAATAATCTGTAAGATGGAAGTTGGAATTCTTTTATAGCTAGTGAAACAAGAATTATATATTATCAACTACCT
Organism: Plantago ovata; assembly: GCA_028274465.1. NCBI lineage: Eukaryota > Viridiplantae > Streptophyta > Magnoliopsida > Lamiales > Plantaginaceae > Plantago > Plantago ovata. The sequence continues at coordinate 7,964,057 of CM051456.1, read as the reverse complement.
GAGTTTGCGAATGACAGTTCCCAGTGTGAGCAAACTGCGATTTATATGACACCCTTCTTTTAACCTCGTACCAGCTGATAGTGTTTGAGATGCCCTTTCACTTCCAGCCAAATCAACAAAATTCTGTGTACAAAAGACATTACAGGCAGTAAGAAAATGTAACCACCTATGGAAACAATGAAACACTCTAAATTGTTTATTTTACAACTCCATACCACAGAAGCTGCAAGTGTATTTGCATTCTCCCTGCCTAAGTACTCACGGGAGGAGCTCTCAATCGTCTGCAATAAAAGATGTTTTACTGATGGAGATCAGTTTGCATAGTCAAGTTTCCAGTTTTACAAGTTACACATATATGTGTATCCTTTTAATTGTTTGCTAGGAAATAAGTCAAATGTTAAGAAATAGCAATACCAGTCTAATAATCTGGTGAGATCTCGAGCTCACTTCATTGAGGGTTGTCTCTCCTATCTGTCTTTGGGCTGCAATAATTGAGAACAGCGTTCATAATCTAAATTTCTCTAAACAAGAGCTATATGAAATTGAACATAAAATGTTTGATTTCATCTTTAATATTATCCTCCAATCGCAGACCATGTATCTATGCCCAGTCCACCAAGGATCCAGTGTACATGTGAATCAAACAAATCAATGTTGCATACCTTCACAAACAGCGAGGAGCTCACGTACGTGATCCCAATCCCTCAGAATTTCCTCTGTGAGTTTCTCAACTATGGTTCCTCTCTATAAAAAAACAAAAAAGGACATAAAATCAGTTTCTTTCATTTGAAAATCTAATTTCTAATGTGATAATGCAATGATTAAAAAACCAACATGAACATTGAGATTTGAGACAAAAGAATTCACCTCTGGATCGTCTAGAAGTCTCAGCGGAGTGTTGTCTAAACTTAGGAGGTCTCTCACAGATTCATTATAGATCTCCATGGCACAGAACTTCAAAACAAATTCTCTTTCCGGGTGCTGAAAACCAGTGATTAAATTAGAGTTAGTAAGAATAACCTGTCACTAAACCAAAATAGTTTTACGCAGTTCAGAAACAATTACCTTCTGTATGTACCCATATATGTCAGCTACGGCGTACTCAGTAATCCCAGTCATAGTATATGTCTTTCCACTACTAGTTTGTCCATATGCAAAAACACTTGCTGATTTGACAATAATTTTGCATAAACTCTATTAGAAGAGTAACAAATGAATCGAAATTGGAGTATAGAAAACAATACTCACAATTAAACCCACTGACAACAGAAATAGCCACATCCTTGGCTCCTTGTTCATACACTTCTCTCGTCGAGCTACTGCTCCTAAATACTCTGTCTACAGAATACAGAACAAACATACCATATTTCATCAAACTGCTCAGGATATTAGTAATAACAAAAGAAACTACTCTCAGCCAAACTTAAAGTACTTAAGCCCTTAAAAGCCCGGACCACCGGGAGGGGGCCTGGCCTTATCTTACGCATCCTTAACCTTACATTTCCATGTTTTCAAAGACTCAAACCCTTGACCTTCCGGTCACCTGTGGAGAAGCTTACCGCTGTACCAAGATTTTTTCATTCAACTATATGAAATTGTGCATGAAAATTCAAAAAAATGAAGCAGAACTAGATCACAACACCGGGATCTTTAAGATGGAAACCCAGTCGCAGTCACCCCCTCCAATCTTTGTAAGAGACAATATTTGAGTGTAACTACCTATAGAATTCTCTTCAAACAAAAAATGAACACACACCCACACAGAAAATAAAAAATAATAAAATAAAAAAATCAACCAGTCTACTACAGTTAACAAGGCATCATTTTTCACAACAGGACTCAAAATTCTAAACAAGGTAAAGTAGGTCACATAGTACATTGATAATCATGTGATGAATGTGGAAGATTTGGAGTTTCTTACCAAATGTGTATGCAGAGGGATACATAGACCTCTCAGATGCAGTGAGAGAAACATTCTTGTAAATAATAGTCCTGTCATTGATGCAATCCCAGTCAGAGACATCATTCCTCAAGATTTCCTTACTATTCAATGGCCTAATCCTCACAGACACATAAATCCTCTCCTCCTCATTACAGCCGCCAGTAGTGATCAGCTCATCCCCATTTTCCATAGTCCCCATTTTGACTGACCTCCCTCCAAAACTGTTGTTGTTAATTACAAACTAAGACACCATCCCAAAATAGCAGCAGCAGCAGCAGCTCCCTAAGACAAGAAACAACAAAAGGGTGTATCTGAATTTTGGTGCATCCAATGAATGATGATCTACACTGAAAAGGGACTACTACTAATGCTTAAGGGCAGCAGTCGGTCAATGGCAATGATATGTAAAATCAGCAATCATATATATTCTTGTTTTTGTTTCATTATTTTTTTATTCATGATTCCAAAGGTTTTTGGTGTGGTCCATATCACATACAGACTGTCAAAATGTCCTGATCCTTGTGAATGGGTGTTTGCTAGCAATAATGTGGGATTAGGTTTTTAATTTATTAACATAACATGTCATGGCTATGGCTATGAAACAAAAAAAAAGGCAAAAGAAAACAAATAAGAATTTGTTGTTTGTTTTGTTACCTGAAAACTGTGTTTGAATGCAGGGTACGTCGTCTTGTTCATGGAATGTTGGATTGTGATTGTCTCTCTTGTTTTGCTCTCCCTCTGTCTCTGTCTCTCTGTGATTGTTTTTTTTTTTTTTCTTTTTCCCAACAATTCACAGAGAGTGAAATGTGACAGACAATTCACAGAAGAGGGGGGACTTGAGAATGGAGAGGAGAGATCAAATGATCAACACATTTTGGATTTTGATTCCAAATAAAAGAGAGTCAGTCAGTCTTCTTTTTCTTTTTCAGGCTTTTTTACTCATTATTTTTCTTTTACTGTAAAAAAACAACAACATGAAATAGATATTGGTAATCATGTGGGAATATTAATAAATGGGAATATTCCATTTGCATCCCCCATCTAATTATATATGGATTTCAGATCTTTGAACGACAAAGGGTATAATAAAAAGTTTATATAAATTGCTCTGTATGCATCAATAACTGATTTGGAAATATCGACACCCTTTTACCATCCTTGAGTTTTAGTTATCAGATCATGAGGCAAGGTTGTCAATTTATTTATTTGTTCTTTTAACACGTTTTAAAATATGAGAGGGATGTAATTGAAACGCAAAGTATATACGGGTAGGGACTTGTAACAATTGTTAACTTTAGGGTGCAAAATGTAAAATATCATAGACCGGGTGGGGTTGCAAAATGAGAATATTATTATGTAAACTACATGTAATTGTGGCGGTGTGACACCTTAGGATTTCTGATTATGTAAGCAAAGTTGACAAATAAAGTTGAAAGAGTCGCATAATAAAATAATTAACTTTATTAATAACATAATGAATTTGTCGTTAGTTGACACTTCAGTTCGAACATGAATGAATTTATGCTACTACTGTACTAATTAGTTTCTACATAACTAAAAGTCCACTTTTGTAGAACAACTTTTGATTTACTTTTGCACGTTTTCTTCTTGTTATGATCAAGAGAATGACTTGCTACCTTATTTACTGATACGCAAGATTATAAAAATCGACTGTTCTAACAGATATAATTAATTTGCTAAACCCTAGCGACATCTAGAAAATTAAAATCAATGTCACTATTCCAATGAACTAGTGTTGTAAGAGGTGATTAAAATTAAATGTTCATGTGCAAATTCAAGATACTGTGTAAACTTGTGTCAAATAACATCAGACTTATATCTTATATCTGTAGTTGTGTTACTGTTATCTTATCGTTATAATAAATTTATTTGCCGTTTAAAAAAATCCATCGAATCTTGTAATCGAATAACTACAACATATAAATCCCCCAATTTATATTTTGATTCGGACCGTAAGGCCGTAACCACCCTTAATGTCACAAAATGATTCAACCTTGATGTTTATTTCTTTCTCATTCACGAGTTATTATTAAGGATTTTGACAAATACTTAAGTATTTCTTTGGTTTGGAGGTTCCTCACACCATTAGGGTGGTTTAACCAACTCCATTACAATTCACAGGTGTTGATCATTATTATTCATGATTGCCGTTGGTATATGCAAAATACTTATTTAGTCATTTCTAATTTCATATAGAAATACATCACGACTATCGACTATGAATACATTAATATAACTAACCATATTTTGTGCCAACCTAACAGTTTAAATTCTTACCCTTAAAACCTTCATGTTTAGCAATGATTTAGCCTAAGTTTTAGACAATCATATACACAGTTTAGTTACGTTTGGCTTTGAATAACTATATATACTTCCGAATCGATCTGATAAAGAACCCTAACAAGTAACAAGTACTTAAAACTTTAGCTAATCCGATATGAATATGATCTTAGAGCTAACAACTGGGTTTAACAGTAGTAAAATAAATTCTTGTTAAGGACATGGTTATAATTGTTGTGGACTTGTGGTTGGGTATTTCTTTTAATTTATCACTTCTACTGTATAATACAGTAGTAACTTCACTAGAGGCTAATGATAAATAGTGCCAGACAGCGTAAGCTTCTTTTTATGTTCTGAAAGCCAGCAGTCATATGATCATATATGCCGAACCGTCCATTTCAATATGACTACTAGTATTTGTTGTTATTTAGTAGCAGTTGGTTAACATATCTTATTCTTATATATTGAATTAATAATAAATTGTCTACTATAAATGTCATGGGAAGAGCTTTTCTAACTAGATAATTTACTTGTTAAAAAGAAGAGCTAAGAATGATTATCTTGCTAATTAGCCTCGCTCTGACAGGGAATTTACTCAACTACTCCATAATTTGTTGAATAATTAACATTATTAATATTTCCTAATGTCTTTCGTCTTTTACTACTACCAGCTAGTCCCCTACTATAGTATTGTACTATGAATTGAATCATTATGATTCATCAATGAGAGGTGGATAAATTTGTTTGAAGACTTAATAAATGCCTAATTATTACTACAAATTCAACAATGAAAATAGCAGTGATGATTGTCACATGGTGTTGTTGCGAAATTTTGACTTAAAGCAGAACATGAGTCGAGCGTAGAAAAGTTCTTTATAAAAAATTGTCGTTCATTTTTAATTGAAAGCAGCAGGGCCGGATAGGACCATTGTTGACTAAGAAGTAAGAACTACTAGCATTACAATCTACAAACCCATGTGCACCCGCAAATTTGTCCTGCCGAATTTATTTTTGATTTATTAATACGTGTACTAAGCATTAAGCAAGCTGCACACGTAGGCACGGCAATGGGTCGGGGACCGGATGTATGTTGGATTAATTTTAAAATTTTCGGATCAGTTTTGAATTCGGTCCGATCATTTCGGATCTAACGGATTCGGTCCGTTTTGATCTGGATTGGGCCGGCGTCTTGAGGAATTGAGCTTTCCAAAGGGTGAACTGATTCACTAGATTCGTCCCCAATCTTGAAAACATTCAAAGCAATATCGTTTGCTACAAATTTAGGGTTCCTTGATCTTGAATTTGAATTTAGAGCCTCCCGCTTTCTGAGAATACATCGGGAATGAGATTGTCCTGCCATATCCTATTCTAGGTGATTTTACCAGTTATGAATTTGGGGGATCTTCACAAAGTATGGGAGATCAGAGCTCTAAAAAGGAAGCCCAAGGAAGATGTTGCTCGCAACATTTTAGACCGAATCGCTAAACAGGTTCAACCCATCATGCGCCGTCGCAAATGGAGGGTCAAGTTACTTTCTGAAATGTGGTAATGGATTAAAACCCTCCATCTTTCTTCAATTTGAATATGCTTCATATTCTTCAATTGTCTTAATAATGCTTCATTCAAATCATCATGATGGATTAATAATAAATTTATTGGTTTCTGTACTGGTAATTTGATTCCCAGTAGCTCAGGGGTGAAACTAATGATAGTACTCCCTTTTGGCTAACTGATGACCTTCTGTATGTTGATTGTTTTGGTTTTGAAAGTTGAAAATTTGTAATCTTGGGAGTTACATTTGATTGTGTGAGCAACAAGATGTTGTATTTGGTGGATTACAATTTTTAAGTTTCTCTACTTGTATGCTGTGTTGTGTTTGCTTTTGGGCTTCACTGCTGTCCAAAACAAAGCTTTTTTAGTACACTGAAATCATTAGAGAAGAACATGTGCTTGGTAGCTCAGCCCTCTTTATTTTTTGGTTCACTAGTTCGTACTATTATTGGTGTCACTTGTGAGCTGCTGGCTCGGCCCTTTCGTGTCATTTCTCTGTCTCTTTTAGGGTTTTGTTATTCGCAATACTTAAGGTCTGTGTTTAAATTAGGCAATGCTACCAACACTTTGTGGGTGGTGACTGATGGTGTAGCTATTACCAATATTTAAGGTGTGTCTATATGTTAAATGTGCCCAATGGAAGATTTTATGAGATGATATATTTTGAATTTGGCTGCAGGCCGAAAAATGGGAATCTCTTGGGGTTGAATGTAGGAGCTGGTATACATGTGAAACTAAGACTTAGAAGGGCTAACAGAGATGAAGACTTTCTCCCGTTTCATGAGGTTCTAGATACCATGCTCCATGAGTTGTGCCACAATGTACATGGCCCTCACAATGCTAGTTTTTATAAGCTTTGGGACGAACTTCGCAAGGTAAATAATTCTAATTTCTCTCTCTCTCTCTGATGATGTTTTCTGGTGTACTATTGAAGAAATTGGATTACTCTTATTATCTTAAGAAAGGAAATTTACCATTTCAAATTTTGGGAGTGTGGGGATTGACCATGAGATGTTTCTTCTCCTCACTACATCTCTAATTCACTGACATGTTAATTTAGAACATTTTTTTATTAATCATTTGCATTGGGAAATGGAGGGAGGTTCTGTAATTTTGTAAAATTCCTTTTCTTTTTAATTTATAATTCACCTTATAACTTTTGTTGCATTTATCCTCTCTGTACTGTGTTCTGGTTTGGAGTATTCATCACTGGATTTAAATAATTAACTCAGTATGCTGTGTGCATTAGATTTAACATATTTGGTTGTTAAAATTAAATTGTGGGTTTATATGAAATTGTAAAGTGTTAATATATTATATTATTATATTTAGGTGCAAATTAAATTCTAGCTTGAGCAGAAATGCATGCAGGTTACTGAAATTATATTTTAATTTACTGTTTTCATAGATTCCTCAATGGCATCTAAAAAATTATTTTGTTTTACAAATTTTGAACATTCAGACTAGGTATTGTTGCAACAATTAGACAAAAAAAATTTCTTCTTCCTTTTTTCTTCTGGGACATGTTGCAGCATTTAGAAAATTAGACATGTTTAAAAAAAAGGATTGGGATAGGAGTAAGATTTATTGTATTATAATCCTATTTAGTCTATTAATATCATTATATGTTGTTGAATAAGAATGATGTAATGCTTTGGTGTATTATTAATAAAAGTAATTATCTTTTTATTCTGTTATTTATTTTAATCTTCATGTTGAACATTTGAAAGTGTATGTAATTGCATGCAATATTGGGTGTTGGTTGTGCTATGCATAGAATTACTGTTTCGTGGGGATTATGGCAGTGGAAAGCCGATGTGGCGAGAGGATCGTGTTTGGTTCTGTTTGTGCATTGGAAATGGTGTAGGTAGAGGCCTAACTGTGGCTGTTAATTTTTTATATTTTACTCTTTCTTACATGGGCGATTTGCTACAGTACGAAGAAACATGTAGGTGCAGGAGATTTATTGCGCAGAAAATATCTAAAACTGCTTCTGTGGTGCAACTGACTGGAATGCTAAAAGCCTGATATAATTTTCTCTGGCAGCATTGTTTTGGCCAAATTTCTGATCATTATTTGACAATAGAGCGCTCCATCTTCCAGTTTCTCTGCTCGCCTTTTTCGAATTTCTCTCATTTTGTTTATGCGATAAAAATTCCTTTTAACTCAGTCAAGCGTCCAGTAATGGTGTTAAAGGGCAATGGACTAGGTTATATTCTAGCATCTTCAACCCACTGCATGCATCAACTCCCAGTATTGGTCTGTTGTTTTTTATTCGAGTTAAGACATGAATAATGCATAGTAAACTTTGATGTGTGTCTGAACTGACATGGATGCTTTCATTGAAAGTGTCATACTGTATGAAACATGGTGTTTATATGAAAGTTAGACACGTTTAGATACTCTTGACTTGTGTATATGTTGGCGACAGAGAATCGAAAGGCTACAAAAACCACTTTCATGTAGTTGTCTAATTGATATTATGTTTTAGTTGATGCCGGACAAGCCTGCTGCAAGCCCGTCAAACTTACTGATGATTCAGTTGTTGATTGCATACTTCTTCGTTTAGTTATTTAATTCCTAATGCATTATTAACTAAAACGGAGTTCCACAGGAATGTGAAGACCTGATAAATGGCGGAATAAGTGGATCTGGGCAAGGATTTGATCTTCCTGGAAAGCGTTTAGGTGGATCTTCCCGAAAACCTCTTTCATCTCTTCGTAAATCTGCATTAACTGCTGCAGAAAGCAGAGCACGTCGTGGGACCCTGCTGCCTTCAGGACCTCACAAAATTGGTGGAGATAACTCTATTATGGCTGCACTTACTCCTGTGCAAGCTGCTGCAATGGCAGCAGAGAGAAGGTTACAGGACAATATTTGGTGTGGCTCAGAACTCTGGGGTGATGATAAACTTGAAGAAGATGAAGATTCTGAACCGTTACAAAGGTCTTCGGAGAATGGGTGCTGTCATGGAATTTCACGTCAGTCAGTAGTTGCTGGACAAGATGTGAAAGTGGTATCTCGAAAAAGAAACAGAGAAACTGATGATGCTGCATTACTCAGATCCAGTAAAGAACAGAAGAAACCCACTTTTGTTGATTTGGTTGGAGATACCTCAGATGATGAACTCCCTAAATGTTTAGATGAAATTCATCGTGATAAAGGTATCCAGAAAGATTCCTCAAAAGAAGCTTCAACCTCTACTTTGAAATCTAGCTCTGACCAAATACCACACTTTGACCGATATAATACATGGCAATGTTCTGTCTGCACTTTGTTGAATTCGGTAAGTTATTATTTTGAGATTTCTTTACAAGTTTTAATTTCGAGATTCTTCTTTGCCCAAACAGCTTTATTTTTTGAATTATCGTTTTGACACAATAGGAAGGTTTTGAAGTGTGAACTAATCAAAATGTCCTGGTCTAAAAGAAAATCGAAAGTTCACAAATAAAATTGTAATAATCCTTTGGCAGTTTGGTACTTACTTCCTTCGTTGCAGTTGAGAAACATGGTTGGCATCATTTTAGCAATATGCATAGCTTCAGATAGAGAGCCTACTCAGTTATGATATGAATATGCTGTTAAATTAGGTCCATCTGTATAGTTTTAGCATTTGGATTTATGTACATTCGATAAACACTGCCTCTCTTTATTTTTTTGGCAAGAACCGATAATTTTTGTCAACTGTTGCAGTTATTAGCTCCAATATGTGAGCTCTGTAGAAACCACAAACCGAAAGATGAGAACCAGGAACGACGTGTCTGGTCATGTAAATTTTGTACTCTGGAAAATGATAAGAATATGGAGAAATGTGTTGCATGTGAAGCTTGGAGATACTCTTATGGCGCACCTATTGTTACTTCAGCACCTAACCGTGGTACTTAGGTAAAAGTAGGCAACACACTGATTATTTTTTTCGTTTTCGTGCCAGTTCTTTTTATATAAGAATTTGATTGTGATTGCATGTTGGTGTAAGTGAGTGGGTTCAAATGTGTAGGTCTCTATGTTAAGTTTTGGTGGATATGAACCGGTGTCATTTCTGCTGTGGGCAATATAACATGCAAACAACTGGTGTCTGGTGATGGACTCTCTGTTAAGTCTGGAAGACTATTGCAACTGAACTCTTGCGAAGGCCAGTGAGTGATGCACTAACCAGATTATTTTGATGTGATTTGATGTTTGAGGCCTGAGCTAAGCTCATTTGGTTATCAATCTCGTGTTTATATAGTACTTACGACACAAATTTATATTGTTCCGAATGGGTACCAACTCTGTGTTTCATTGCAGTTTTGTACAAAGAATGAATGCTTTCACATAGGCAATTACTGCAGAACTTTTGAATCAGTTTTTGTTTCAAGTCATTGAGCAACAATGGCTAATCGATTGCTAATTGCTATACATTTCGACTTGTGGTGATTAAGTTCTTGAACTGATATAATGCAAAGAATGTGGTACTTAATATTCCAATCATGTATGTGCTTTTCACAAGTTCAAATAGTCCATTAAACATTTACGGGAAAGATTGTAGCATCCTCAGGATAAGCATGTATGGGCATGTCAATTTAGGTTCGTAGATTTCATGTGTGGGCGTGACAATTTGAAAGGACGATAAAATCACTTCATTTGGAAGATTGAAGAACTTACCAATCGAATCAGATAGTTCGTACATTGATGAAAGTGAAAGAAGTCGATAATTACAGTTGCAAAGTGCAATTACCTATTTTTACACCGATATATAAACCCCAAAGGAACTCGCTCGCTCCGTCTCAAGTCTCAACTCATTCTCCTGAGAAAAATCATCCAACTGCTCAAAACAAAAAAAATGGCGAATCAACAACTGCTCCAAGAAATCAACTCCGAAGCCAGCAAGTTCCTCTCCATGTTGACCTCCCCTCCTCCGCCACCCAAACCCCCAATCCCATCAGTCTCTCGGCGAGCTCGCCGTCTGGCCAAGATACACTCGCCGTCTTCTTCTCTCCAAAACAAATTCCTCTCCAAACGAACTCCCCTAATTTCCTCTCCTCCACCCTCCTCCACCGCCATTGGTCCACTTCAACGCTCATTGTCTGAGCCACTCAACTTCTCTCCAACCCCTGTCACCAAGAACGCTGCTGCTGAAACTCCTCCGCCCAAATCGGCCGCTTCATTACCACCGCTTCCTCGCCGACGCACCACCTCTGTTGGCTGCAATGAAGAGAGCCCTAGCTCCAAGAGGCTTAAGAGGATGAAAGAGAGGATGGAACAGATGTCTCACTGGTGCCACCAAGTTATCTCCGAATCAGATGAGGACCAAGAACAGGAGGATGACCCTGATTCTGCTGCTACTGCTACTCAATCCACTGCTCAGGTACTAGTTCAAATTTTCAAGATTCTTGATTTTGACTGCATATTCAATTTTGACTGAAGATTCTTGTATAAAGTACATTATTATTATTATTATTATTATTGAGTTTTGAGTACTGAATTGGTTCTTCTGTTGTGATTTGGAAGGAGAAGGAAGAGGAACAGGAGGAAAACGAGGACAGGAGCGAAGAAGAATCGGTGTGGGTGGAGGACAAGCCTGGAGGAGGAGGATTTGTGATTCACTTCAACTGCCCTTGTGGTAAAGCTTATGAAATTCTGCTCTCTCAAAACAAATGTTACTACAAGTTGATGTGAAATCTTGGCTTTTCGACTGTGCGCATTGCATTTCTTCATCATACATTGAAATCAGTTGCTGCTGCTGCTGCTGCTACTCTGGATATACTCTGGAACATAGTCATTGTTGTCTCATGTCTGTTTGTGTTTGTTTACTTAGTCGTGAATCTATTGTCCAAAGTGACTCGAGGGGTATGAACCCAATGTAGTTACAAGTACCTGTACCTAGCTAGCTATACATGAATTGAAGTACTGACTGATAGGAAATTGGATAGCTCTGAACCAGTGTAGCTCTTGGTTCAAACCTGAAGTGTAAAGATTCGACTATTGTTTTCTTAATGAAATCTAAATGTTGTAGTTACTGTTAGTCTTGTCTCTCGATTTCTATTACTGTTGATGACATATTTTATGTTGCTGAGATATTTGAGATCATGGCCAAGTGAGTTGGTTTGTAGAAAACAGGTTGGTATTTTGTTTATCGGGTTCTATATCGAGTATTTTCTCAGTTTTGAAGATTGAGTGTAAGTCTGTTATTTTAATGGCTCATGGCAGTTTGGATCTTGATGTAGTTGGCACTCTAGTTTATATGATGCTGCCATTGCACAGTGCAATTGCTTCTGCTTGATTAAAAGTATCTACCTTGTCTGACTCACAGGCATACGGGGGTGTGCTTCTAACTCTCATATGCACGTTTGCATCTGCAATGGCATTTGTGTTTATATGCAAAATCTGTGTTCCATACTTCAAATCTTTTGTTAATTCTTGTGATCTACAGTGGGTACTGGGGTGGTATTAGGGAGCATACTCCATAGACATGTAATGTAGATAATCAGTGATGACATTTTTAGTAAACGTTAATTAGTACGTGTCTATATGCTAACTTTTACTATAGGGGAGTTGTTTGTTGGGGGTTGGGTACCGAGTACATGTTTCTGTTGGGGTCATGAGATTAGTAGCAATGTGATAGATTTGGCTCCTAAGGAGATGAGGTTTATGAAGATTGCTGCGGTTTGTTTCCAGCTCTAAGGTGGTGTGTTGGGGTACGTATGAATTTGAATCTTGAAGTAGCTGTTTCTGTTGGTAGTTTTCATGTCTGTGGGATCCTATGATTTCCGTTTTTGGAGGGAACTCAGGGAAGTTTCATGCTTGTGGGATTAGGAGTTACGATAGGGGAGTTGTTTGTTGGGGGTTTAAGATGAATAGTAGTACACCGCCTTGTAAAGGCATTAGGCTTTACAAAGATGCTGCTGCTGGGGATTATTTCCCTTGTGGTGTTCTTGCTGAGAATTAAAAGAACCTTATTGCGAATTAGTCTGATGTTATGTAAGCTCCATTGTGAATGAGAAGAAATGCATTAGTTAATGTTTTAAAACTGAAAAAATCAGGAATGCATCATACTATATAACTAATATCGATTTTTCAGAATTTGCCCCCAAAACCTTTGAAATAACCCTATACATATGTACTTTTATCCCTCCTCCTCCCCCGAACTTCAAATTCTATGTCGGCCCTGAGTGTGTGGTATTGTAACACACAACGTAATAAATGTAATAAAGTAGAATATTGATCGGCACATCACAAATAAAAACGGCCTAATTTCAACCCTAACTAGTAATTCGCCACCAAAATTCTACTATCAGTTCGAGGACTAATTTCCCCATATTTACACAGGCATTCATTTCATGTTCAATTAATCCAAAGACAAGCATTATAACCATGATCACAAAGTTTCAGATTCTGCAAGTCATTGCATTATTTCTAGTATTTGCAACACCAAATTTCATTTCTGCTCAAATCAAACACAGTAGTGGCGAACGCAGAAAATTTATAGAGGGGAGCACATTTACAAGTGTTAGAACATAGTATCAAACTAGGTTACGACCTACGCTTCCGCCTACCCTGCCTTCTCGTTCTTCCCTATATCCCTCTCCTTCTTCTTCGGCTGACCACCATGACTGGCGCCGCTACCTCCTCCACCTCTGACAAAGAATCGATCATCTATCTCCTCTCCTAACCCTAACTCTTCCCCTCTACTCATCTCCCCATCCAAACACCCCCTTATTTCTTTCCTCTCTCTTTCCCTTGTCTCTCTCAACAACGCTTCTTATACGTATTACTATTACTTTGATTTTCTATTATTTTCCACCCACCCATCATTATTTCGCCTCTTCCTCTTTCCCCCAAATCTCGATTTCCTCGGTTCTGTTCTTCCGCAGCCTGGTTTTCGTCTTCGGAGAGATCTTCACGCGTTGCGGGTTACGTGAGGGACTTTAACGCGCCTTAACCTTTAGTTGGCACGAGTGCAAAGCCCGAAGGACAAACAGTCACGGATCGATCCCCAATATCATCACCGCCGCTTTCAGATGATACGAGTAAGGTCTCAAGTGATGACGTTGGTGATTATAACTCTGGAGGGAAGATGATACGAGTAAGGGGTTGCCTTTGGTCTTGTTTGAAGACTTTCGTTCCAGTCTCAATGTTCGTCCGCCTCCCGTTTCGACTGCGGGAGAGTGTTAGAACATAGGAGTTGAACCAGACAACACATAGGAGTTAAACCAGAACATGTTAACTCCTTGGTCAACACCGACAATTTAGAGATAGGAATGTATTACGAATGTATATCTGTCCTAGAATATAGCCTAGAATAGTGGATTTCGTTGCATATATATATCCTTGGTGATTAATGAGAAGGCATCGATTCACATTCTTACAACAAGATGCAAAAATAATGATATAAAAATTATAATTCAAAACTATCGTAAATCGACATGCAAATATATTTTTGATTTTTTTTATGTTACACACAATTTTTTATCGAATTTTTTTTTTTTTAAATACAAATGTATTCGATTCATTTTATTTATATATTTGTAAAGTGTAAACATATTTAAAAAGAAAAATTGTTATCTTAACATAATGAAATTTGCAAATTAATACACAATAAATGAAGTTACTAAAAGGCTGAGATGAAAAAAGTAGAATGCTCTTTTTTCAGTAAAATGAATGAAGCAAAAAAGTGTAGGAAACTTCATTTTGATTAAAATAAAACTTTTGATAGAGATGGGAAAGGAAGTAAAGGTGGTCTTATAAGGCCTTCTACTTGATCCAAAAAGTGGAGTTCAACTGCGCCACGTCAGCATTCCACTAACTTAATCTCCATCTCTTCTAACATGCTCCAACAGTTGATCTTCATTGATCCCCTATTTTTCATTATTTTATTATTTCATCCTTTGTTTTTCATTAGTTTTTTTTATCAATTATTCATTTTTTTTTTAAATATCATATAATACATCGAATGCAATAAATATTAGAAAAAATTATTAAATAAAAAATTATACAATAGCTTATCAAATTAAAAAAAAATACACTCGTGAAAAATTAAAAGTCTTTTATTTTTTAGAATTTTTGTGATAAAAATTATGTAATATAATGGCTTACTTTAAAATTTTTATTTTATTATTTTTATTTAAGCATTATTAAATATGGAAATAATAAAAAAGAAAAGAAGAAAAAAAACATAAAAAAGAAAAAATAAAAAGACGCTAGTAGTATATGTATATTCACGCTAGTAGTAGTATATGTTGTAACAATAAATAAGACAAAAGTAAGAAAGAAAAAAAAAAGCAAAAAAAAAAAGAAAAATAATATAATATAAATTGAGTTTGAGCTCATCTAGTTGAGCTCAAACTCAACTTAAAGTTAACTTGAGCTCCATTGAACTTCTGATGGAGATCAATTCCTCATGTTGAGCTCCTGATGGAGCTGGCCTAAAAAGAAATCAAATAGTTAACACCGAGATTCGAACTCTCGCCGCAGACATAACAAACTATATACATAACAAACTATGGTCCTTTCCACTAGGCTACAAAGCAATAAATTTATTTAAGTTGTACATTACTATATTTATAGATTTTAAAACTATTTAGCAAGAAGGGTATAATAGCAATTTCAAGAAAAAAATCAAGGGGGACACCCTTGCCATAGTGTGCATACGCCACTGAACACCAGTACCAAGTTCCCCAGTAGCATTTACGTTCGGCACCACACAAGCAGGCTGTTTCAGAAACATGACACCACTTTGCAAATCCTGAAAATTTTACCAACTGGCCAGGCCAGCTCAGAGTTCTGAAACAAATAGCAAACGAATGCTATTCCGGGGTCAATTTTAAAATGAAGGGTTAAACAGGACGAAATAAGTGTAATAGTAATAAGATTCACCAATGAGAGTTGGATAAATTTGTGTAAAGAGTTAATTAATTAATGTCGAATTATTACTAATTTAAAATGAAAATAGGCAGTGATGATTGTCACATGGTGTTGTTGCGAAATTTTGATTTAAAGCTCAGAACATGAGGCGAACCAAGAAAAGTTTTATTAAAAACTTGTCGTCCGTTTTTAATTAAAGGCAGGACCTTTATTCATTGTTGCCCAAAAAACTGAAATTACAACTTACAAGTTACAGGCCATGTGCACCCGCAAATTTGTCCTAGCGAATTTATTTTCATATAATACTAGTACTACTGTACTACAGTACATTACATTATACTCCTCCGTTTATTTTTATTAATATGGAGTAGTTTTTTACTTTAACTATAAATTATTTTTTGATAACAATGATAAAATATTTTAATAAAATTATAATTATTTTTATAATATAATTTTATAAAAAAATTTATCATTATAATTTATGAGTAATTTATAATTAAATTAAAAATTATTTTATAAAAGAAAGGTCAAATTGAAATTCTGTTCAGACAAAGATAACAAAGTCTAAATGGATTATGAACCGTCCATTCCATGAGAAAAACTAATCAAACACATGCGCCTCTTTCGTTCATGAAAAAACGAACCAAAACATGCCTTGCATATTTGCATGGTTTTTAAATGTTCACCGACCTCTTTCATCCTGTCAAATAAACTCAGTATACGTGTGTTAAGAGATAAAAGGAGAACTTATTTGTGTATGGGAAGGCACAGAGCCTGGCGTATGCATGTCCTGCACTGCTAAATTGAGGTGAAATCTTTGAATTGACTTATCAAAAGTTTCAACGTGATAGTAATTCAAGACTCAACCAATTCATATCTGCATTCCATCTCAATAAATATTGTGCCTGCTATATGAACGATACAGCTCAAAGTATTCAATGTCTATTTCAGATCATGCCACTGGTTGAATAGCTTACCACGTTTTCCAACACCACGCATATATCCACTCAACCTTTTCAATTATCGTTTATCTGGCTAAATAAATTTCATGTCACGTACAATTTGTAATTTATATTAACATTCAGAAAAATACAATTACAAAATATTCTTAAATTACACCACAAATTGATAATATACTCAAAGGGAGTAATATAATGCAAGAATCTTATGAAACATCTATTAAGGAACTAACAAGAGACTTCAATGGAATGGATCTGTGCGAATCTAAACGTCTTGGAGGAACCCATCTCTTACGCATTTGGTCCGCTCTCCTATGCTCTTGGGCTAGAGAGGCGTAGTGAAATTATTGGTCGGGCTACTACATCGGAATCAAAATTTCAGTGTATATTTTTGTCAATTTTTTTTTTTTTCAAAAACAGTGAAGCTAATTTCTTTTTATTGAGACGGAGTGAGCATATTTTATACTAGGAACCGCGTCATACGCTACGCGTGTGAAGTGTAATCTTGTAAAAAATATTATTATTTTATTAAATAATATATTGAAATAAATAGAGTGAATATATAATCTTCACATTATGACTTCAAACGTAATAAAAAAAACTAATTGAGTAATTAAACTTAATATAAATGGTGTGATATAAATGTATATAGTTTTTTTAGTTATGCAATTAATAGTTTCGAATTGAACTATATTAGACATACGAAAAGTATTCTTCCAATGAGTTAAGAACCATCAGATACATCTCTAGACTTTGGAAACATTCAACTTCAAAATCTGCAATGCATCTTTTTCGCATGTTAATTGATATTCTTCATCAGTTGAGTATATTGTCAAGTACTTCATATAAACATTCTAGTTTCATAATATGATGTTTTTAGTTATTTTATCCTATGATTTAAGAATAATTTAAGGTCAAAATGACCATAAAAAAATCAACAAAATCAAGTGTTACATTTATTATTGGACGGAGGAAGTATGTCTTTTTTTATAAGAACATATCATGGTTATTTTTAAAATTAAGTATAATACGTCATACAACTTTATGTTAAAAAATAAACATTTAAGAAGAGAATAAATAAAGAAGAAAAAAATTACGTCAATAAGATTCGAACCCAACACATTCAACTAAAATAATTATACAAATAATAGAGAAAAATCACGCCAACAAGATTCGAAACAACCAACTTCAATAAAAATAATAATAAAAATTATGGAGAAAAATCACGCCAACAGAATTCGAACCCTACATCTTTTAATTAACTAATGACACATATACACACCAAATTGAAATTAGATAAGCAAGATCAAGGGATTAAAATTGATTGGTAGGTCAATCAATTGGGTAAATCAACAGGCTTATTATATTACTTTAATAATTTTAAAGGTACGTGGTGATAATAAAACAGAGAAAAATAAGAAATGGATAAGTGTGATTAATATTCCCGCAGCGTTATGTATATCTTAGTTATTGCCATATTTGTGGCCTGGGAAAGGACTCACAGTCGCTAGCTAGTATCTCACATACTGGTAGTGGTAGTAACTGGTAACTGCCTAAGTACTGGTAATTAATCACGAAACAATTAATCAACTTTATGTTAATGGTCCAGTCATGAAGCAAATGCACGTAGCTAAATAGTAGGGTAGTAATGAGGATTTATCTCCGATCCACTTGCTTCCTGGTCCTGGCCCATCTATGAATGCACGTAGTATGAGTTAAAAATCAATTTGATGCTAAAGCGGACTATTGCAAAGTACTTTCGTGCCACCATTATTAATAAGAAAAATCAATGCTACTTTATTTCATAACCCGTCACAATTACTATTACAAACTGAAGTGTTCAATTAATCAGTGGCGTGTCACACTCTACATTGAATAATTGTCGCAGGCTATAGTGTAGATTCATGTCACTATATGAATTTACACTATACGCCATAGTGTAAATTCTGTTTTTATGTACTTAAATCTCACAATTTATTACAGATCCTATCAACACACATTTTATAAACCTTCTCAAAACTATTTTAAAATTAAACGTAAATAATAATTAAAAAAAATAGAGGGAGTATATTGATAAAAATAAGATACACTCCATAACAAGAATAAGTAATATGAAGAATGTATTTCAGAATGTAGTAGGTAAGTGAATCCGTTGATGCCTATTTACAGGCGGATTTCATCGAAGACATAAAAAACATTCTTTAGAATGTACTTGATTTGTTTAAATATTAATAGTCAATATCTTAAATTCTCTCAAAATTTTGTAGTTACAACCACCAAAACAAACAAAAACTCAAAGTTTCAAACACGCTGAGAACAATAAAAACTGAAACATATATAGTATAAATAGGTTGGAAAATTATGGGTGAAGCCTATATATAGTAAATAGGTACGAAAATTTTATTGAAGCCCGTATACAAGCAGTAAATAGGTAGGAAAATTTTGGGTGAAGCCCATATATAGTAAATCTTCTTGCTTTACCCCTTACATCTTAGGTAGGAAAATTATTCTTGCTTTACGGCTTTGATAAAATTATTTAACTTACATGCGTCGTTATTCAGGTTATATATGACTTAATAATGTCTCTCTCACAAGTGATATAAGATATTTTAATACGCCCCTAATGAGTAGTCCGCCGCAATTAGTATGTTCTATAGGAGGAGAAATCATGTCTACATACGGGCTGAATATCTTCTACCATGATTGTAATGTAATATTAAAGTTGATCCAGTAACAATTTAAAAGTAATTATTAAGGTAAAATATTATTCAGTTTATATTATATAGAACTTAATTTTGTGTATCACAGATAATATTATCATATGCCAACAGTTTTTACAAAACTTTAATGGAATTGAGTATAATTCATGACAACCGTAATAAGTTATACTATGACAACCGTAATACTACTATTTTTTATTTGTGTGAAGCTCTATATATATACCCCAAGTGTACGTGTTACAAGTCCTAGGCACTAGCAGTACATACTTCAAATGGCGTCGTCAAATGTTGAGATCGATGAGCCACTTACCCCTCTGGGACGCCAATTCGTCCAGCCACAAATGGGACTAATAACTTACTCCATCCTCACCTGTGAACTCCCACTCGACGTCTCTGTGATCCGAACACTCCTCCAATCCTCCCCATTCTTCCTAACCCACCCGCGCCTTAGCAGCCTCTTAGTCAAACGCTCTGGCCGTGAATATTGGCACAAAACCACACTCAACCTCGACGACCACCTCGTCATCCGCCACCACCCCATCTCCGAAAACCCAGACGATGACATAAACGATTACGTAGCCGATCTCTGTTCAACACCCCTCTCTATCGATAAGCCCCTATGGGAACTTCACTTGCTCATGTCTCACAACACTGTGATATTCCGTATCCACCACTCGGTCGGGGATGGGATTTCGCTCGTGTCTCTGTTGATGTCGATGTGTAGGAGAGTCAATGACCCAACGCAGCAGCCCAGTGTTGGGATGGTGGCTAGGGTGAAGATGCATAGGAGGATGTGGAGTGTGGTGTGGAGGTTTTTGAAGGTGGTTTGGTATGCGGTGGTTTATGCGATACAGTTTTTGTTGTGGGTGTCGTTTCTGAAGGACAGGGTTACTGCAGTGCGCGGTGGAGATGGGGTGGACCTTCGGCGGAGGAAGGTGGTGACGGCCAGGTTACGGATGGAGGATATGAAGCTTGTCAAAGGAGCCGTTCCTAAAGCGGTAAATTAAATTCAAACGATTAGAGAAAATGAATTATAACTAATATATTTTTAATTATTTTTTTGATATAGCACATGTGTTTTTTTTAAAAATTATTCACGTATTTATTTTTTGTCCATTTTTCAAATTGTTTAATACCATTAAAAAGAAAATCTAAATAATCTAAAAAAATGTATAATTATATTAGAAGGGCAGTAATGGCGGGAGAAAACAAAAGTTTTGAAAGTCAAATCTTAATCCAATTCTAATTTTTGCAGACCATCAATGATGTTCTACTTGGACTAGTCTCAATTGGTCTATCAAGGTATTTAGAGATGAAATCCTCCACCGAGAAAAACCGTGGTACGTACACATATGCTTATTGAGTAATTACCCAAATAAAAGATCGGACTGCTTGTTTACAAGTAAAACTGTTTAGCTAGTCAATCTAGTAGGATAAACAAGAAAATTTTTATGTGAGCATGGTTTATGATTTATGAGTATTCATAAATCATTTGGTTCACAATTAATCACATTACAATTTCCGATTCATGTGTGGTTGATTTTCGACTACATAGACCACAACTTATTTGGTCTTGGTGTGTGGAATATTTTCCGGATAAACATACCGGCTGCACAGTGAGTTGCGGGCGTTCCCCCTCCATCCAGAATTTTAATGTTTCTATATGTATATTTTAAATAAGTAAAGTTTTCGTCCTAATTTCTGAAATACTTTTTAATGAAGAAATATATACATAAATCATTTTGGTCCCCTCGATATGCATACTTACTTCAGGGCAACTGGGAATTAAACCATTGTCTCCAACAACCAAATCATGCGGGTCTTGTGCCCACTAGTCACAAAACTGAGTAATTCTCTACCAATTGTTTGCTGTAGGTACCCTCAGGAGCTAATTTGTATACCTCACATTGTCTAGAGCATTTATTGACGTGCCTTGCATATATATATATATATATAGTTCTATTCTATGGCTGACATTTATAACTATAAAAAAAAAGTTTTTGCTAATTGAACTAGTTTATAATTGAATGGTGGTTATTTACGTACGTATAGCTCTGCTGGAAGGTCTTCAAGTCACAGGAATAGAAATGGTGAATCTAAGACGAGAAGAAGGATTGCAGGTGACATTTTTTCGACCAATGTGTTCTTTGTAACTTCCTGATCATACTTAGTACACTGAAGTTAATACCATGCAACTGATGAATGATTTCAGGAAATGCCAAATTTAATGAAGAAAAACTCCAGAACACCTTGGGGTAACAAATTTGCTTATCTACTCATACCTATTCCTTACCATGGACGTGGTTCCGATCCACTCCAATCCGTTAGAACATCCAAAGCAGTGATGAAAAATAAAAGGCTTCCCCTGAAGACTCGATTTTCTTCCAAGATTTTGGACTTTGCTACCTTACTTTTCGGGTTAAAGGTACTTCAACGGTCGAACACACTACACCACATTGAGCTTTTGAAACATAGTACATGCATGACTTTTGTAACGTGCATTTCTTTGTTCGCGTGCAGTTATTTACCATATTGATTCACCGTCTACTTTGTCATACTTCGTTCACCATCTCAAATGTTATTGGCCCTCGCGAGAAGATCTCATTTGCAGGCAACACTGTCAAGTCTTATAAGGCAACTATTAGCAACATACCTCATGTAAATTAAACTTCTTCATTAACTTTAACTCTTTAAATCTACTAGTTGATCAAAAGAATGTTCGTTATCATCATTATTTGTGTCTTTTATATGTATGCAGGCACTAGTGATGCATTTTGTGAGTTATATGGGGGTGGCGGATATGCAAATCCAGGTACTGAGCGATGTAATTCCAGATCCTAAAGAGTTGGCCAAATGTTTCGAAGATGCTTTGATGGAGATGAAGAAAGCAGCTACGATGGAGATTGTTGTGCAATCGGTTTAATTAGTTTGAATGAACTCGATATATATCTTCTTACTTCAGCAATAACTTGAAGTAGTATTTGTGTGATGAAGTTATGGATCCTCTTTCATCAATATATTGTAGTACTAACTGCATGTATAGATAGTAATTCCATGAAGGACTTATTTGTGTGTTGATTGATTACTTTCTGCACTTTTACTTAGGAAGGGATCGGATCGTACTGAAAAATATGAGTGCCTTGCTCTATATTCATATGAATGTCAAGAAGTTTATACACACATGTATTTCATCATTTAAAAGTTCAAAACCTTGAGAATTAGTATTTCGTACACACTCGTAGTCTGGTTCAAACTGCAGAGATTCGAATCCAAGTACGAACAAGAGGCGAAACTTTGTCTAAAAGCTAATCAGCCCCTCTTTTTTAAGTCCAAAAGAGGTCATCTGTAAAATTCCAAATAAAATTCAAAACCATTCCAATGGTGATCACAAATAGAATGAAGCTCTATGCTACTTTCATCTTCTTCCTCGATATCGATCGTCTCGATAATGCTCGTGTTTCTCACCATCTTAACTAGTGCTCGTATGATCCAGTTCCTGGCGTTGGAAAGCACACCAAGTGCTTGACCCGCAAAGAGAAATGGTTCAATCAAACCCTCAATCATTTCTCTCTCCATACGTAATTCCTAATCCTTTCATTTCTAAATCTAGCTACTTCTGATTATTTTTTTGTTACAATTGTTTACATTGTGTTGCAATATCTGAATGGCAGCACGTTCCTAAGAAACGGGTTAAGTCCAATTAGGGGAAATGGCTCCTAACATGCCAAGGCTAGAGATTCCAATTCAGCGGTCAGGCTCAAGGCTTTTCTTTTCTTTTCTTTTCTTTTCTTTTTTTTTTTTTTTTTAAATGGCAATTATTACAACACTCGTACACTACTATTATACAACATTTTTAACCACTTTATATCTCCACACCTAAACCGCATTATGTTTCCGCCGGAAATCGAACTCTGCATCTCTCCTTTCACCATCTCAACTCCCTTTCCACTACTCCACCTCATTTTTTTTCCCTTGATGTGTATTGATTTTGTTTTCTTTAGGACCTAGGTTCGTTGACCCACACAGTGACATAGATGTAACTCAAATAGACCATGTTCAATGCATGGATCGATTGTCCCTGGAGAAAATTCCCACATGGATTTTCAAGAAAAAATGAGTTCTCTACCCTCAACTTCGAACTGATCTTATACCTATATACGGTGCTAATTTCAATTTCGAAAGTTTTCAAAATCAGTCCGAAGCTGAAGCTCCATAAAGTTAACTTCAATTTCATGGACCTTCAATTTCAAAGCTCTGTTTTTCAAAATTTGTGCAAGAAGTTTTGCTGCTGCGCGCGTATAAGATACTTAAGTGTTAATCGGATAATAGAGCATTTGTAACAATTATGTCCCAAGCTTATTGTTTGTTTTCTTGATTTCTTTAGCCTCCGTTTGACTTTAAATTTATCCTAATTCATATTAGAGAAATAATTTTGAAACTTAATGTTTAAATATTATTTTTTCAGTATAATTTAAGATTAGTTTGAGGTCAAATAAGAATTTGATAAAGTAAAAAAAATAAATTGGAAGGCTGAAACGGGACGGAACTACTATAAATTTTCGGTACAGTCGAATGATAGTGTATCATATTGTTAACAACCATGTCACCTATTAAAAAGCATGCTTTTCATATGACCTGATGCATTTCACATTTTTACCTTTTATCTCACTCGAATTCATGTGTATGTTACACATGAGTTACACATGAGTCTATATACAAAGCATCATTGGTTTTAGGAGTGTTATTTTTTTATTTTTTAACCGGCAAATCGAGTGGATTAATGATTGTTTCCTATTTACTTTTATGGTGACTCAAACCCCAATCTATTGGTTGGAGGATTCATCCATTGTATCGTACGTAAAGGTGATCGATTGGTAACAATATGAGAGGTCAGTATCCTTACTGAAAATATATGATCATGATGAGATTCAAAATTTTGAGAAACAAAATAATAATGTAATGGATTGGTTGTCCATAAGTATTTCAAACTAATTATAATGTCCACCACTCGATTTACTTTTAACACTTTTTATTATTATTTTTTTCCCCTCGATTGAAACTTGTCGAGTGTCTGCAAGTTAGAAAAAATGGTGAAGTTACTGCACACTGTCAAATTCACGACACGACCTATCAAAGTCTTCATCGCTTTCACTTGGTGGATCCATCAGTACTATTACACATGTTACTACAGTAATTCATTAATTCATTACAACAATTAACCGTAATACTATTGTTTACTTGTGTTAAGCTCTATATATACCCCCAGTGTTCGTGTTAAGTACTAGCACTAGCAGTAGCGGTACATATTTCAAAGTTGAAATGGCATCGTCAAATGTTGATATTGATGAGCCGCTAACCCCATTGGGACGCCAATTCGTGCAGCCACAAATGGGGCTAATAACCTACTCCATCCTCACCTGTGAACTCCCACTCAACGTATCCGTGATCCGAACACTCCTCCAATCCTCCCCATTTTTCCTAACCCACCCTCGGCTTAGCAGCATCTTAGTCAAACGTTCTGGCCGTGAATATTGGCACAAAACCGCACTCAACCTCGAAGACCACCTTGTCATCCGCCACCACCCCATCTCCGAAAACCCAGATGACGACGTAAATGAGTACATAGCCGATCTCTGCGCCACACCTCTGTCTACAGATAAGCCCCTATGGGAACTTCACTTGCTCATGTCGCACAACACTGTGATATTCCGTATCCACCATGCGGTCGGGGATGGAATTTCGCTTGTGTCTCTGTTGATGTCGATGTGTAGGAGAGTTGATGAACCGACGCAGCAACCAAGTGTTGGGATGGTGGCTAGGGCAAAAATGCAGAGGAGGAGGTTGTGGAGTGTGGTGTGGAGGTTTTTGAAGGTAGTTTGGTATGCGTTGGTTTATGTGATGCAGTTTTTGTTGAGGGTCACGTTTCTGAAGGACGGGGTTAATGTCGTGCGCGGTGGAGATGGGGTGGACCTTGGGCGGAGGAAGGTGGTGACGGCCACGTTCCTGATGGAGGATATGAAGCTTGTCAAAAGAGCCGTTCCTAAAGCGGTAAATTAAATTCAAACAATTAAAGAAAACAAATTCATAATATTTTTAATTATTATTTCGGTATAGTTCAGAATTAACACAGTTACATAACATTGATATTTAAACATAACATTTAATTATTAGATGGGCCTAAACTTAAACTTAATAGTTAGAGAAAACTACACTTTTAAAAGTCAATTGTTAATTAACTCGAGACTGATATATAATAGTAGTAATTTTGAAGACCATCAATGATGTTCTACTCGGAATGGTCTCAAGCGGTCTATCAAAGTACTTAGAGATGAGATCCCCTACCGACAAAAACTATGGTGCGTACACATTTGATTAATTCTCTTACTGTTTTGTAGACAACGGACCAACCTTAATGACCCATCTATCACTGTAGCGGTGGAGCCCATGTATAGGCACCATTGCTAAAGTGAAAATGGTGGATTATTATGAGGGGGTCTAGTTTGTAATTTTCCTTTTCTTACCCGAATTTATTATTTAAAAAATGGAACTAACTGATATATAATTGAATGATTGTTCACATATAGTTCTTGTGGAAGGCCTTCAAATCACAGGCATAGAAATGGTGAATCTAAGACGAGAAGAAGGATTGCAGGTGACATTTTTTTAGCTAATGTGTTCTTTATATAACTTCTGGATCATACTGATCAGGGGCGAGGCTATGCAGACGATGATCCCGTGCAACGCACGGGGTCAAATTTGAAAAACAAAATTAATAGTAGTATTATTAAGTTTGTATAAGTTGGATAATTAGTTGGTTTGTTTGGGTTGATATATAATACATACGTCATTAATTCATTTTGTAGTTAAGAAGGTGCAATAATTTAATTAGTTTATTTCTTTATTATTGGCATTTGTATAATTTTGTTTGTTTGTTGTTTAAGTTATCTCTTCCCTCCGTTTCATAAAATATTTATCCATTAGAGTTTTAATTTGTTCAGTATAAATTACTCATTTTGATTAATTTCGATCAATAACATCTGTCTTTTTAATAATAAAATAACATTTCATTAAATATTTTATTATTATAATTAAAAAATAGTCAAGACTGAAATATGTTGTCCCAAAAAAGGTTAAAAAGGGTCATTTATACTGATACATAGAGAGTATTTAATGTTTATAAAGCTCCATTTTAGCTTAAACATGGTGTCAAATTTTTTATGTCTACGTTTTTTGGTTAAAAAAATTATATCGTAAATTATTCTAAACTTATTTAAATGAAACACACGGGTTAAAAAAAAATCCTGACTTCGCCCCTGATACTGATAGCATATTGAAGTTAATAGCAGCATGCAACTGATCATGAATGATTCCAGGAAATGTCAAAACTGATGAAGAACAACTCCCCTGGGGTAACAAATTTGCTTACCTACTTATACCTATTCCTTACCATAGATGTGGTTCCGATCCCCTCCAATCCATTAGGACAGCCAAAGCACTGATGAAAAATAAAAGGCTTCCCCTTAAGACTCGATATTCTTCCAAGATTTTGGACTTTGCTACCTTTCTTTTCGGGCTAAAGGTACTTGAATGAACACACACACACAAACCATTGAGCTTTTTGAAACATAGTAGGTACATAACTTTTGTAACGTGCATTTATTTGTTCGCATGCAGCTATTTACCATTTTGATTCACCGTCTACTTTGTCATACTTCGTTCACCATCTCAAATGTTGCTGGCCCTCGCGAGAAGATCTCGTTTGCAGGCAACACTATCAAGTCTTATAAGGCAACTATTAGCAATCTACCTCAGGTAATTAAATTAACTTCTTCTTCTTCATTAACTTCAAGTCTACAATCAAAAAAATTTACTTTCTCATCATTGTTTCATTTGTTTGTATGCAGGCACTAGTTATGCATTTTGCGAGTTACGCAGGGGTGGCGTACATGCAAATCCAGGTACTGACCGATGTCATTCCAGATCCTAAAGAGTTAGCAAAATGTTTCGAAGATGCTTTGATGGAGATGAAGAAAGCCGCTACCATGGAGATTGTTGTGCAATAGGTTTAGTTTGAAGTATGAACACATTACACATATGAACTCTCTTCTTACTTGAACAATAACTTGGTGAAGTAGTGTTATTTCTGTGATTAAATTTTGAATCCAATTCTTTCACCAATATTTTGTACCTGCTGTATTAATAGTACTTCCATGGAGGACTTATTAGTGTTTTGATTGATTACTTTTTGCACCCTTGCTCTAAATTCATATGGATGTCAAGAAGTTTATATAGACATGAATTTCATCTATTTAAAAGTTCGAAATGAGAATCCGTATTTCGTACACACTCACTCGTAGTAGTCCGGTTCAAACTGAGGAGATTCGAACCCGAGACAGCCCCTCTTTTTAAGTCCAAAAGAGGTCAATCTATAAAATTCCCAATCAAAATTCAAAACCATTCCAATGGCCATCATCACAAATCCAATGAAGCTCGCTGCTACTCCATCATCTCCTTCTCCGATATGTATCGTCGCGATAATGCTCGTGTTTCTCACCATCTCAGCTAGTGCTCGGATGATCCAGCTCCCGGCGTTGGAAAGCAACACCAAGTACTTGACCCGCGAAGAGAAATGGTTCAATCAAACCCTCGATCATTTCTCTCCATACGTAATTCCTAATCCTAATTTCCTCTCTCTATCTAACTACTTCTGATTATTATTATTTTGTTCCAATTGTTTACATTGTGTTGCTGTATTTGAATTTTGGGTTAGGTATTGTTTCTGTTAGAGCTTTGTTAAGCTTCCAGGAGATTAATTGGGTGTTTTCAACTGCTGCAGGATCATCGACAATTTGCGCAACGGTATTATGAATACATTGATCATCTCCGGGCACCTGATGGGCCAATATTTTTGTATATATGTGGAGAATCTGCTTGCAATGGGATTTCCAATGACTATCTTGCGGTAAGAGCATTTACACCTCTTTATGATTTGTTCTGAAGGTTTGATATGGAATGTCTTCTATTGATTATGGATAAATAGAAATTATGAGTTGCCAAAAATAAGTTAGTAAAAACTTCATATAAGGTATATAAAGGTTAAATAGGATATTATTGAGCACCACATGTGAGTATTATTGCAACTTTAAGTAGGTCGTGGGATATATATACTATATTGGTCATATAAGATTAGAAGGGAAAACTGTTGTCCCTGCAGAACATATTAAGATGATTATTAATATGAGATTTTTGTGAGTGCTTAGATTTCAATTGAGTTTTGGTTGGAGACAGATTGGTTTGTGCCTTAATTGTGCGGAGGAGTTAGCTACACAGCCTACACGACTCTAGAGTACAATAGAAGTTCATTTAAGTAGCATACCATTGTAGCCTGCGGAATTATGATTTTGATGAAGGATATATGTTATTTGATATTTTTCTAGTGTAAAAGCTGAATGGAAAGAGTAACTCTAGTTTTCTGTTTATAATGGTTCGTTGCAACTGTACCACTCTTTTTCAGTCATGATAAGGTGTCTGAATCTTTTGCAGGTTTTGGCTAGAAAGTTTGGGGCAGCTATTGTTACCCTAGAGCATCGGTATTATGGGAAGAGTTCCCCTTTTAACTCAGTGACAACAGAGGATCTTAAATTTCTTTCATCAAAGCAAGCTCTATTTGATTTGGCAGCTTTCAGGCAGTATTATCAGGCAAGTTGGAGTTTAATATTTACCTTTCTTTCAAAGTGGTACATGTTGACATTGACTCACTACGGTAGTTTCTTGTTAAATTAAGATCATTGGGACATGGGTTTATATCATTTTTGTTTATAGAAGGATTTGTGGTGTTAACGTTCCTCAGTGTATGGTTATTTGAGGGGCTAGAGGTCATGGTCAAGTTTCAAGTTTCTTTGGTATCTCAAGTAAAAAGAATTTAGATAATTATTTGAGGGGATAGAAAACACGTTCCCTGAATTTAGATAATTATTTAGCTTAGCAGGAAATTGCAGTAATTATGGTATCTGGAGCAAAAAGAATGTGTGATTGAACCTGCTAAACATTATGTAACAGAAGTTTTGACTTGGTACAGGTTTAAATGGAAAAGAACTAGTGTAATTTTTATGTAATTCTTCAGATTGGACAGCAGCACTTCTTGTTCCTTAAAGAATATATAGGAGTAGGTTATGGTCTCATTATGTTTCTCTGATCCTTGTTTACTGTCTCAGATTTTGATCTTCACCACCTTATCTATCATATATGCCATAACTAATAAAAATGCCTGATTCTCCGTTTATTTCCAGGAATCTTTGTTCAAAAAGTTTAACAGATCAGGGGCCGACAATCTTTGGTTCGTCTTTGGTGTTTCATACTCAGGAGCACTCAGTGCATGGTTCCGTACAAAATTTCCTCACCTCACTTGTGGAAGCCTTGCCAGTTCTGCAGTCGTCCTTGCTATTGAAAACTTCACTGAGTTTGATGAGCAGGTGAAGAATATAGCTCTTCTGTTATGTTCTTGCAGACTTTCTAGTTCTTTTCTTGTTTTTCCCTAACATATTGTTTGTGTACAAGACTTCTCTTGTTCATTGCCTGCTGTCGTAGGATGTTGGTCAGAGTATCTTATCCCTGATTTCTTATGCAGATTGGTGAATCTGCAGGTCCAGAATGCAAATCTGTTTTGCAGGAAATAACTCGTCTTGTTGACGCCCGACTCACATCTAATCAGAGAGCCCTAAAGACATTATTTGGTGCAACTGAGGTATGTTTAAATTTTCTTGTACTGACCAAGGAATTTTTTTTAATCTGGACGAATGTGTATAGGTTTGTAATGTATACCAACAGCTATGGGGTTGCATATTTGTGGCTATATTTTGGCTATTAATAGGTAACTTAAAATTGCTAAAAGATATCCGGTGTAGATCTTATTGTATGAACGATATCCTAGCTGTCATCGAAAGTCTCAAAAAAATAAATAAATAAATAAATAAATTAATAATATTAGTAATAATAATAAAATAAAACATAATCACAGAGAACTTGCATATCTGATCATTTTGAGTTCGTATCATATTTGATTTTTATTTTTCTTCCTTGCAGCCTGAAAATAATTTTACTTTAGTTCACATAATATGTGGATTAAGTGTTATGTTCTTCCGTGCAGCTTAAAAATGATGGTGACTTCCTGTATCTTCTGGCAGATGCTGCAGTTACTGCGGTACACAATAATACATCATTCATTACTTGGGATAACAAAACTTCCTTTACTTAATCTCTGACGCGACGCGGTGCTTATTTCCTTGTAGTTTCAATATGGAAACCCAGATAGAGTGTGCAACCCCCTAATTGAAGCAAAGAAAAATGGAGCTGATGTGGTGGTACGATTCTTTTCACTCGAGTAATTACAATGTTGCCAGTGCTTGGACATGACAAATAGTATCCTGATTCATATGTATAATATTTGTAAGTAAGACTTGAGATGTAAACACACAAAGAAAGTAATTTAATTGTCTGTGTGGTGATGGAGACAGTAGCTACTGTCTTTAGTTATCTTTTGTTACATTTTCCTTTGTCTTTCTGGTGGTAAGCTTACCACACTGCAAACTTGGTTAGTAACACTATAGTATGCTAGGGGAGCTTCTTTAAAATATACTACAAATTTATGCTGGTGTGCATTAGTGTAGACAATCTAAAATGATAGCACAAATCAAATAGCTCGGCTGCCAGCTGCTAAAATAACAAAACTAGTGGACTTTTTTTACTTGTGCAAGAGAAGAAAATCTGTTCTCTCTGTACTAATTGAAGTGGAAGTTTATGTGGTGTCTGTACTATAACGTAGTTGAGAAAATTCAATGTTCAGTCGAAGACAATAGGTCACACCAGACAGTACATGTGCTTTGGTCAATTCTCTACATTCTTTGGTATGTTATTATAATGCTATTTTGCTACTATTCTCGTTTACAGGAGGCATATGCCAAATATGTGCAGGAGTATTATATTAAGGGTCTCGGTGTTGGTATTGAAACCTATGACCAAGAGCAATTGAAGAAAACTGAATTAACCAGTGACAGTGGTAACCGTTTGTGGTGGTTCCAAGTATGCACCGAAGTGGCATATTTTCAAGTTGCCCCTTTAAATGATAGCATCCGCTCATCAAAAATTGATTTGAGGCATGTAGCATAATATATGTATATTGATTTCACTTGACAGTACTTTTCCTGTTTTTCTTGACTTTCTGTTTTAATCAAGTTGAGTGACTATTAATGCCAGGTACCATTTGGACCTCTGCAAGAATATCTTTGGGGAAGGAATTTATCCAGATGTTAATGCAACAAATTTGTATTATGGAGGCACAAGAATTGCTGGTAATCATTTCTTGAGTCAAATTCTAGTTATATCTGTAGCTTTTTTTTATGCATAAAAGATCTGGTTGTGTGACAGATCTACATTCTTGTACACTTATAGTTTTGCACCCTCCACCCCGCCGACACCTTAACAGTAATAAAACAACAAATTTATCAAAAGAAATTACCTCATGCCAGTTTTGGTTCAAGCCCCGGGAAACCTAACTGTTGGAGATATTAGTTCAAAATGCCAAACCCCCCAACAGACTTATTTTAGCTAATCTGGTAGCTGGAAGAGTAGTGTATTTCCTTTCTGTTGTGGCGATGTATATCCTAGAACTGAAGTTCTATGGTGTTATTCTTGTTATGGGATCATTGAGGGATATAAGTTTGTTTTATTCGTGACACATCAATTGGCAGGGTCAAAAATTGTCTTTACTAATGGATCACAGGACCCGTGGCGGCATGCATCTAAACAGACTTCTTCACCTGAAAGAGATTGTAAGCATTATAGTCTTAACATTTTGAGAAACTTTACATACATATTTTGTATCTGTACTTAAAATAGTCAAGCCGCAAAACGAACATCTAATCATCGAATCTGTTGTGTCTTTTGCTGTTTATAGGGACTTCTAACTTGAGTAGATGTAAATTTTACTTGATCTGTTGCATACTTTTCCAACATAATTAAAATAATTGCCATATGAGTCATCACAGTAGAAGGATACAAGATCTATCTTTTGTTGTATAGTATTTGCTTGTTTGCTTTCCCATGTAGATTACTCTTGTTTTACTGACTACTTTATTTACAAATTTCTAGTGCCATCATTCATTATTAAATGCCATAACTGTGGCCATGGTACTGACATGCGCGGATGTCCCCAGTCTCCTTTAGTCCCTGAAGGTATGCATATTATCTCTCAAAACTCATCTTGGTGAACAATGTAGGTTTAGCATTTTCCCTAAACGTTAGCCTTTGTCCGCTTCTATTCTTTAAACTGCCTGTTGAGGGAGAGAGGTATCAATTTAAAATCTTTTATTCGTACCATGTACTTGGAACTCACAATGATCTCCGTATTTCAGGTGATTCTAAAAACTGCAGCAACCCAGATGCAGTCAATAAAGTAAGGCAGGAGGTCACTGAATACATCGATATGTGGCTATCTCAGTGCCAGGAGTCGGGTAGAAGCTCCATGTAATACATCATTGCAAGATGGGAGGTAACAGAGTCTGTTGAACTTTAGTATCTGTACAGGGGGCTTTGGGGGTACGGGTGAGGTGGAGAAAAAAAGGGGGGGGGGGGGGGGGGGGGTAGCCGTTAGCATGTCTTGCCCTTGTATTACGAAACTGCGGGTTGGCCCAAAATAAATACTTCTAGAAGGCCATTCCGCTAAAGTTCCTAATAACAGTAGTCTGTTTAATATGAATGTTGTTCCTAATCCAGTGGATACTCAGTTCCTTGGTCCATGTGATTATTGTAATTGCTGTTCTATAAGCGGGTTGATTTATCAGCTGTCATCTATACAGGGGTTTCGGATCATCTAGAACCATAAAGGTCCGGTTAAAAAGAGATGTAAAAGTGATGGTATGTAGAAACATAATTTATTAGCAGCAACCTTCCAGATAAGCAGAACACAATTTAAGAGTTTTAAGACCACAATATGTTGTCTTCATAAGCAACATGTATTCTAAAAGGTCTAACATGGACTAGAATTACAAAAAAAGAACATCAGATTCTGTTTGGTTCAGGGAGCTTCTTAGTATTTGTATCCCTTGACAAACATGCCTTCCTTGGCCGCTTCTGATTCTCCCTCACCTGTGTATTTCCCGAGCTGAGCAAGAGAATTTGCCTTTGCCCTGGTCAACAAAGCATCCTGTGCTGCCTTCACGTTCTCCGGCAAGCCTCCCCATGTCTTCAGGCATGTGTTCTGGAGAGCCCTTGCGTATGAGAATGATACATGCCACGGGTTTGGAGCTTGGTTCATTGCATTGAGGTTCAGAGTTGCCTCAACTTCAGATTGCCCTCCAGACAAGAACTGTTTAAACACAAAGCAAAAC
The DNA here is from genome assembly GCA_028274465.1 of Plantago ovata. Classification (NCBI taxonomy): domain Eukaryota; kingdom Viridiplantae; phylum Streptophyta; class Magnoliopsida; order Lamiales; family Plantaginaceae; genus Plantago; species Plantago ovata. The sequence goes on along the minus strand of CM051456.1, from coordinate 7,930,357 downwards.
CAGTTTAGTTTTGTGGCGCATATGTAATTCGCGTTTCGTATATGTATATGGTCATGGAGAAAGAGGTGTTGGGATACTTGCCATGATTCCAGGAACAGCAGGAGGGATTCTTCTTTTCAGAAGTGATAGGGTGTAAGAAGCAACTTGTTCTGGTGTTGCCCTTTCTTTGCATTCTGCACCAGGAGTAACCATGCTAGGCTTCAATAGGATGCCTTCAAACATGACATTGTTCTCTGCCAGGTAGAAGAAAACCTCGGCCCACACCTGTTGCGCAACTTCAAACGTCCTGTCTATGCCATGCTCACCATCTAGCAAGATCTCTGGCTCAACAATGGGAACCAAGCCATTGTCCTGAAAACATAGAACAAATGTACTTTTAACTTGGAACAAGGAGTGGAGTTGTTCAATCATCTTGCGGTTCTAAAGTTTACCTGGGAAATGGATGCGTATCTAGCAAGTCCCCAAGCTGCTTCCTTCACTGCTAGTGCAGATGGTCCGTTCGGGATGCTCACAACAGTACGCCTGGAACATTATATCAAAACAATCAACGTTTTGTGCAAAACAACTCAACACACTAACAAGTTACCTATGCTTTTCTTACTAGGAACTGTCAATACAGTAGAATCTGGATTAATCAAAACATTTTCTTGATTCCAACATTAACCATACCATTTAGCGAAGCGAGCACCGGCTTGGTAGTAAGCAGCAGAACGAGAAGCGAGTCCATCAAGACCTTGGCACCATGATTCATCATTTGAGCCAGCAAGAGGAACCAAACCCTGTCAGGAACCAACCATGCCAGTGAGAGTCTGATCACATCAACCACCTGTTGACATTAGAATAAGACGGATCAATTGCTGGGAAGAAAGTTACCTTGTCGACTTTGATGCCGGGAACAATGCCCTGCTCAATAAGTACATCAACAATCTTCTTTCCCTCAACAGTGGACTGGTACAGTGTTTCCTCAAAAAGGATTGCGCCTGAGATGTAATTTCCCAGGCCTGGAGCTGATACGAGCAGTGTCCGGTAAGCCTGGCGATTGGCTTCGGTGTTTTCGAGCCCAATGGAGGCCAAACGCTTCCCGCAGGTAGCGTTTGATTCATCCATGGCTAGAATACCACGCCCTGGTGATGCCACAGTTTTCTGGCACCAGGAAACATCAATCTTGTCACTAACTATGCTACAATGTAATAGTTGCATGTTTTCATGTTTAGGAATTACAAATAGTTCCATGTTTACTTAGTTTCTCACTTTCACACCTCATGTCACTAAATTTGGGGTCACATTAGCACAAGTGTTTTCGATGTTCCTATTCTTAATGTTATGTGCATTAGCTGGAAAAGTGTCTGAAAGTGAGAAACTAACTCTGAAGATATATTGATACACTAATTGAGCTGATGGTGACATTGGTGTGAATATTCCATAACTTAATAGACTACAGTACATGAATGAGGTAATGGCTAAAAGCTGGAAGTGTAAAAGAACGTACCGCGGTCTTGACAAGTTCATCGGCATAGGCGCTAGCACGAACGGTGAAAGTGGATGAGACTGGGTGGCAACGGATGGAAACTGCAGGCAGGCGGAGAGGCTGACCCTTGATAAAATCAGATTTATCAATGACTGGTGATAACTTTAGGAGAGATGCTGATGCCATTTTCTTGTATGTATGAAAATGTGATCTTAACTGCTTAACTTGTGTTTGAGCCTAGTGTACTGTATTGTTCTACTTATATAGTTGTTCAGGGATATGAATTCTGAGGCTATTATAGAGTTTCCAATTCCCTTCTGACATGTGGCATGATAACTTGCTTACTGGACAATTCCTTGGTTTGAAAATAACATTTCTTGAATTCTTCATGAATCAGAAATTCAAGTAACAAACGGTTAATCAAGTAAGTGAATCACTGGGTAGGTAGAGCCTTTTCCTAGCATGAATTTGAGATGATCTTTCAAGTTTCAAGTGTAGTGTCACTAATCAAGGTTCAGGGCAATGTGGTGCCATTCTTCTATTTTTCTTTGTAAGCTTTAGTCAGCTAATATCAAGCTCTTGATCTGTTGTTATTAACAGCATCAAAGCTAGTAACTTTATGTTATACAGTGAACAAAAAAGCTGTTGTTCATGCCAAGTAAAAGAGAGATTTGAAGAAACACTGCATATCAGAGACTTGAGTATACTGGCTAGTCCGCTCTCTGATATTGAGTCTACTAGAATACAATGGAGGTCGTGTCAATCTCATCAAATCCCCGGCACTGATAGATGAAAATTCGCCTCATTCATACACTCACAGGTCTTTTTGAAAAAGTTATTGCAGCCTAGTTTAAACTTTTAAACACAGGAGATTCACATTAAACCTGCTCAACATGTTTAACATCAGTTCTGGTGTTAATTATGACTTTTATTGGCCTCACCTCAGAGGACAGTTTCATGATTAAAACATCACCTAAGAAAGAATCTACTACTTGCAATAATCAGTCACAAATTGCAACTTGAAGACAAACACAACATTTTCCACTAGAAAGAGGCTGAGAAAAGCCACTGTATGGGCCAAGTGTCCCTAGTGCAAAAAAATCTATGGAAATTTGATGTGAATGGTCTTCACATAATTGACATGAGGTCCAAAAGATCATTAGAGAACATTGGTCTACACTCTACAGGCTAGTATTGAAACTGGCCCATGGCATATCATATGCAATACTCTCCACCACTGAATCACTTGAAAAAACATCTAAAGCACTACACTCCACAAATTACAATCTCCAGCTCCAAGAGCTCCTCGGCGTTGATTTATGTTGAACCTGCTAAGTCCCTCTCCAAAGATTCATGAAATCACTAAGCAGCCAAGAATGTGTGAATGGGAAAAAGGTTTAATAAGTGATAGCGAATGAGAGCTGAATAAATTCAACTTCGGAAGAATTGTGATGGTGTCTGACAAACTGAGAACCACAGACGGTGAGGGGTGAATATGAACTACCTAAGTGCCCATGTAAAAGCACGCACGCTAAAATACTCATCTTCACAGGAAAAGAAAAAAAATACAAAAACAAACTGCACGGGCAACCAATATAAGCATATATGAAGTAAAACTAAGAAAGGAAAGGTCTGTTCATCAACAGTGTTGTTCTCTACAAACTCCAAATTTCAGCCTTCATTGCTAAAGTTCATCAGAACAAAAGGATAATGATTTCTAACATATCATGTAAGCTATCAAGACTCTCAGGGATGATTTCTATAGCACTTAAACCTCAAATATGAAGCTCAGTCCACTCATCAGCACAGTGCCACCACAATAGGAAGCATATCAACAAGAAGAAACTATTGCCGTCTTTAACAAAATTTTGAACCTCGAATAAAACTAATCATATAAGATAGGTTGAAGAAACCCAAAGTAATATGTAACTTATCAGTGAAGTTGTCACTTCCAAGCTTGTTGGTCCTTTGAGTAGTGGTGGCATGACAGAAACCATCAAGAACGTTCCTAAAAGCCATGAGACCACGAAAGCCCCAGCCCTGAAGCAATTCAGCCACGAATATTAGCAAGAATCTCAAGGGACATGGATATAATGTTATGCTCAAACGGAGGAAAATAGATTTAATCAGACACTTTAAAATAGATTTAATCAGACACTTTTCATTAAAATAATAACTATTATTATTATGGCATCAGAGCATTGACCAGGATGGTTAACTATGGAAAGACAAAAGCTTACCCGTAAAGAAAGGCTCGTAAAGTGCTTTTGAGCCTGTCATATATGAAATATATAGTGGCTATCATGGAGATAGCAACTTGGAGAGTCGGGCCTTCTTCCGTTGGAAAGAGTACTGTAAGTACTCCTAGCACTAGGAAAGCAATGGAAGTCTTTATGATAACATCTCTGGAGGGAGTCTTGAACCTGCTTGTAACAGCTTGCACAATGCGCGACTGCTTTGCCTCTCGTACCTTTTTCTTAATGTCAATCTTAGGGTTCTTCCTTTCGTGAAACTTTTGCATTATAATCTTGTCATGTGCTGATTCAATTGCATCCACACTAGGCTTGTGGCCCCCATATTTTTGTATTAGAAAATTCCTGGCAGACTGAATTTCATCCTGAGAAGCCTCCTTACTAATTCCTAGTCGCTTGTATGGATCCCTCACATTAATCCTCGGGAAAACAGCTGTGAAGCAAAAGAAGAACAAAGTAGTAAGAATTCTCAGAAATGAAAACACGTACAAATTGATGTGAGAAAGAGCAATGTACAATATGACTTGCATGGGGAACTCTTGCTTAGGAGGATCAAGATCAACCATTTAAGAAAAACAGTAGTACTTCATACAGAACAGCCAAATTTTGAGGAATAATTTGAGCATTGAAGCTGATGATGCACTGTAAAAAATTGTTCCGGTTCCAAGGAGACAAATTGACATCACATTTTCCATATTAATTATGAATTTCAGAATTGCAGTGAAACTACTTACTGAAGACCTCCAAGTTAAAGAACCCACTTCACTAAACCAATGTAAAATGCCATCTTCTTGAAATTTGAAGTGTTTTGGTTTGGATTATTAACTCCTACGCTTGTTTCTTTATATAATTTTCATGAGGGTACGATTGTTTATCTAACACTTGTGACTAGTGCTCACAATCTCACATGTTCTTACAAATAGTATCTATGCCAATTGAATTTACCAATATGCATAATTTAGTTGTTTATACCTTATGGCAGCCGAAAGTTACGATATTGTTGATCTACTACGATCTACGTATAAGTAACTATAGTTTACTTCTAAACATGCTTATGCTATTAATAACCAAGCACAATATACTATACCACAAACTAAAAATTACATTGCCATTCAAACAGAAGAATGATAAGCCAGTAACGAACAGATAATCCTGAATTACCAGCCGAATTATTTGAAGCATCCGCATAAGAAGAATCCATTGCACACTTGATTGACGGAGTTGTTCGCTTACACCACCAAGTTGCGCCAACCGCGCCATTGCTAAACGACAATCAAGATAATGTATAAGTTCCAAACAACAGTACATTGCCAGAAATGAAGAGCACCCGAAACAGAATTTCGTACCTCCGCAAACGGTACCGATCCTTAGATGCACTCAGTGTGAAGTGAGTGTTACACAATCCTGTCCCTCTGGTTGGTAAGTGAAGCCTATACCCTAAGGGGCTAAAAGCCAGTCCAGACATAGACATTGCAAGCAATCAACTAAAAACCCTCTACCCCGCGTTAAATTCACACCCAAAACTCTGCAAGATCCACATGGATAACAATTAACAATTAACAAGAAATAAAGAAACATCTACAAATAATACTGAAATAATACAATTAGAAAGTCAAAATTTGTTGCATTTGAACATCTAGGAAGAGGTATATATAATGAAATTAGAGCTATATTATTGTACATGTAAGATTCTTATAGCTACACAATCAAGCATAATAAAATGAAGATAGCAAGAAAGCATTTAACAAGAAGTGGAAAAATTGATGGTATTAATTAAGAGAAGATAGAAATGAGGGAGTGAAGCATTTTACCTCAAACGACGAATTAGGAAGAGTTGTTGCGAAAGGTAATGGAATGAAGAAACATGGCGAAGAGGAGCAGCAGCCAACAATGGATAGATAGAACTAGCTAGAGGGAGGGAGAAACAATGACAAACGCCAGCACCAAAATTGGGGCACCAAGGGTTTTACTCACAATATCGCATTAGAAAAGCTGTTCTTATAGTATTATGTTCGTAAGTGTTTAACAAATCCGTTGTAGTCTAGTTGGTCAGGATATTCGGCTCTCACCCGAAAGACCCGGGTTCAAGTCCCGGCAACGGAAAATCTAACATTTTGGATTTTATTTTTACATTCTGTTATTTGGTTTTTCCTCTCAAAACTATATCCTGTTTTTTTAAAAAAATTGTATGCAAGTCACTACCAGTTAATAGGTTTAGTTCTCATTTTGTTAAATTGTAGATTGTCTTCATTCTTAACCGGAGAATTTTACAGAAACAAGAAGGAAAGTAAAAGGCTCATTTAGGATATTTTAGCTACAATTTGACAAACTTTGTGTTGTGTTATCCATCATTTTTAGAGTTGGCTCCAAGCAACGCCCAAGTAGGCATGTATTTAATGTGCCATATTGCAGCCAAAGTTTTAAGCATTGGTCTCTTATCTAACGAAATTGCAACATGCAATACCTTCACCAGTTCACCTGATATTCATACCACAACCGCTCCCGGTCTCTCTAATAATTACAATAGCAAGTAGCAAAGTACCAAACAACTTAAAACATCAACTATCAAAGTGAGTACTTATGACATACTACTACTATATTGACATTCCGAAGATTCAAAGTGATGGAGATCGAATTTTCATGTCCATCATGACAATCTTCTGTCACCCATAACCACGCTTCTTCCTTTAGTTTTCTTGCTTTCCCATACGCATTACACCAATTTAGCTTTAGTTACTATAAGCAGAATCTCTTCAATGAGAATTTTCTAACTTCCTCTGTAGACTTTCTTTTCCTTCGATTTAGACGCACTACCAAACTCAATCATTTTTAAAAAAATTATTCTCATGCATTACAAACCCCTCTTGATCCAAAAGCATATCAGTTCTCTAATCATCTATACTATGGATATATTTATATACTCTTTATTATTACAATTATATATGGTTATTATGACTAATGTCCAGGCCGCTCATCACTTTAATATGGAATTCCTAGCCCAACTGTTTGTAATTAGTGTTTATCGGATAACCAATTATTTATGAGCCAACAAATGGAATAATTTGGCTATGAACAACTGTAGAAGAGGGTGGGATATACACTGCTACCTAGCAGCAGCTACTTGTCCTATTTGCGACGTAGGTGTCACACATACGATATACCAATCACCCCATTACAAGTTCGTTTTTACACAAATATACAACAGTATATATGTAAACAATGGTATTCACAACACAATTTCCATGTTGCGCTGTTCATTTCACCTTAATTTCAATTAAAATAAGTTCAGTTCAGATTTATTAAGTTCAGCTCAGTTCAGAAATTTTTAGGCAAATCCGACAGAGTCTTAATACTCGAAACAATTGTCATAGCATCAACATATTTGAGAATGCAGCTTAGTCTCCATATTTTTTCAACTTAAGTACAGTTCAGTCTATCAGATTTGATAGTTAAAAACTTAACATGTATACTTCAAATAAATTCAACTCGGTTCAGATTAGATTTTTTTAGCTGAATCATAGAATTAAATTAAGCTAAAGCTCACAGTAAATACCAAGCTGACAACTTAAACCATGTTTATATAGTTGCACCAACAGAACAAATGAAAAGACACATGAGGTGAGATAAGTGGATAGTAGCTCCCTTCACTATTATGAGATGAGGTAGTAGAGAGTTAATACATATGACAAATTTCTTCTTTTCCTTTGTTTCCATTTTTCATTCTCTGTGATTTTCTTTTTCTTTTATCAATTAATTTGAGAAAATACACACATATGTGTCTTGTGATTTTTCACATTAAGCAAAAACAGACACTAGACAAGCACGGGTTGAACATTCTTGTCACATTCACAAGCAAGAGATAACATAGCATATTGTAGTATTTCATTTCTTGGTACACCTAGAGCCATATAAAGACCTGTCAGCCTGAACCTTGTTGCCCATGCAATGGTCTCTCTCTCCCTTCTCACTTCTTGTCTGAGCCCTTAATAGCCCTTCAACCCTTTCCTCAACTCGTACACACCTTACCGACATCTCGTTTCTCACCATTACCTCAGAAAAATGACCAAGAATTCAGCCACATTAATGGGATACAGTCTGTTTGCGGCAATTCTAATCTTGATAGTGTTCGCCACTGCTGCGAATTCAAAGTCGCATTCCAGGAGGTATAGTACTAGTAAGTTGAGGACGGATGAGAGAACGTACTTGAAATGGGTGAAGACGATGGGCTCCCGGAACCACTCTATCTTCCAGGAGGCCAAGAACATATTCCAGCCCTGCAAAACTATAAAAGTTCATAAGAATCCGAAATACGGAGACTTTACCACGGTGAAGCAGGCGATAAACTCAATCCCGCTTTACAATCCTTGCCGGGTCGTTGTTTATGTTAGTCCAGGCAGATACAAGTGAGTTCAATAGCAATTCACATCCATCGAAATAAACATTATATATCTTCATTGTTGACATTTTCATTTTGTTTATTGATAGGGAAAAGATTGAAATTCCCATGACAATGGCATATGTTACCTTGGAAGGCAGTGATGCGGCCAAGACCATAATTCGATGGGATGACACTGCTGATCGTATAGGACCGAACAAGCAGCCTCTTGGGACATATGGTTCTGCAACATTTGCAGTCAATGCTCCATATTTCATTGCAAAGAACATCACATTTAAGGTAGCCTAACTGGTCTTGCTATGTAAACTAGGAGTTACTTGTTTATAGAGTTCACTCTTGCTGTGCATGTAATGACTTGCTCCGACAAACATGATTTGACATTTACTAGATACTTTTTTACCTCTATCCGACATATATACCAAGACATAACAAGAATAAAACATGATTTTGACACCTAATATTATTCTGCTTACTTTCCTGCCGTCTAAATTTGTCTATATTTGTAGCATGTATACTATAAAAACTGCTCCTACAGCCTCATAACTAATACTGAACTTCTTCTCACAGTGATCATAGAAAAATGTGTTGTTCCCAATAATGAATTTTAGGTATAATAAAAAAAGGTCTTGTAAGTTGTATCCCTTGATTCAAAGTCATGTTTCCAAAAGTATCTGCTTGAACTAAAAGCAAGTACTGTACTTATTAAATGGTTGACAACAGAACAAAGCACCAGCACCACCTGCAGGAGCGACCGGTAAGCAGGCGGTGGCTCTAAGAATCTCAGCCGATACGGCCGCATTCATAGACTGCAAGTTTTCTGGATCACAAGACACACTTTATGACCACAAGGGAAGGCATTACTTTAAGAACTGTCACATACAGGGTTCTGTGGATTTCATATTTGGAAATGGCCTCTCACTATATGATGGCTGCCATCTCCATGCCAAGACCCGCAACTACGGGGCCTTGACAGCCCAGAAAAGGGAGAGCATGCTCGAGGAAACGGGCTTTTCATTTGTGAACTGCAAAGTCACTGGATCAGGTGCACTTTACTTAGGCCGGGCTTGGGGTACTTACTCTAGAGTGGTGTTTGCTTATACATACATGGACAAAATCATTACACCAAGAGGGTGGTACAACTGGGGAGATAAGCAAAGGGAAATGTAAGTCTTTTCTAATGTTTTTGTTCATCTTCTGATTATTTTCTAAGAATACTTTACTAATACTAATCTAGCTCTACGTTTTTATTTTGCTATGTCGTGCTGATGTACAGGACCGTGTTCTATGGACAATATAAGTGCTCGGGGCCAGGGGCAAATTATGGAGGCAGAGTGTCATGGGCAAGGGAGCTCACAGCACAAGAGGCTGAGCCATTTATTTCACTTAGCTTCATTGACGGACATGAATGGCTGAGCAATTTGTGATGGTGTAATTGTGAAACTTATATAATATAGCATGCGAACAACAACTAGAGCAATTGCTTTAGTGAATGTAAGATACGTACCCCAAGTTGAACTTTACTATGATGCATTGTGCTGTTGTAAACAAATTCAAAGTTTAGTGGAGTTAAGAGTGTACTTGCCTTCTTGTTGCTATTATCTGCACAGCCCCACCAGTAGGCTGATTTATGCACTGAGTCACCGACAAATCCAGAAAAGGAACATCAACTGCAACAAAAACACTTGCACACATCACACAATTGACCATCGGTCCACGATCAGTTAACCCAAGAGTTAGACATTTGAATCTCAAGTGCTCAATGTGGTGCACGTATTTGAACAACTCCTGCAAGCATCATGAAAAGCAAAGTCATTAGCCTAGTATCTATCTATACGAAACAAGGACAGAGTTATAAGACCTGAGTACACCCATTTTTAATAATAACTACAAGAAGCTCATAAAATAAACTTATGGTCCGGCAAAATCTCCATTGTTCATCGCTGGCAATAACAAGTGAAGCGTCCCAAAACATAACTAGCAAATTTCTTGTTTCCTTCTGTTTCACAGTATTTGTTCAGAAGAGTTTTGACAGTAGATGATAATAACTCATGAAAATCCCTATAAATCTAGAATGCAGCTTCGAAAACGGTGAGCAGGTGAAAGAGATTTCCTTCAACCTGGAACTGAGAAAACTATCAATCTGCAAATCCAACTCCAAAATCCCCTTACTTATATTCATCTCTTGCATCAGGCACATGACAGAATGAGATAAACTGAATTCTGCATGAATGTGTAGAGTTGGAATCAAACTTTAACATATGATTGTCGGACAAAATTAGCCTTAAGCCCCTTTACTCTGTAATGCTTGCGTCATCAAGCTTAGGCTACTAACATGTTGACTAGCTAGTACCAAATAAAAAATGAAGGAAAAAAAAAACTTTCACACAAGTACATAACACATTTGAATGCTAATGTATCTGTGAAACAAGAACCAATAACTGATTGAAATGCACAAGTTAGATGGCAACAAACATGAACTCACAAGATGAAACTGATGTACATAATAACTTGCACGTATGCAGCACGAACCTAGGACTAGTGCTTTACTAGAATGTAGTACTACTAAACTACAACTTGAACTATGATGCACTACAGAAACTACAGCAGCAGATATAGCTAGATTAATTTACAATATCAGCATAAACTTGTAGCTAAAATCTGAGTTTGAACCTAAAGTCACAGGCACCTAGGCATACTAGTCAAGGCTGTCATCCTCAAAAGTCAAAACTCAACATCTCACAAATTTAATTTAACAGCATGTGAGGTGTAGCAATCATGAAATATAGTAAATATAGTATAGCAGTGAAAATAATGCACCCAGAATGAGAAACATGTTGCTTTGCTGGAAGAGGGAAGATGCGGCATCACCATCTTAGAGAAAGATTAGAGTTACAATTCTTGTTGATTGAGTAGTAGACAACAACAACAACAACAACAACAACAAGAATTGTAATGATAATCTTGACTTAGATAGTGATATCGACTTGACTGGAGTAGAGGAAGAATACAATTATAAAACCGCAATAATTGACGAGGTTAATGGAGAGAAATTGGTCCGTCGGCCATTAGTAGGCGGAAAATTGCCGGCAGTATCCGGCGGTGGATGAAAATGGAAAAGGGGGTGTCTGTTAATAAGCGCATAATGAAAACAAATTCGTTGTTTAGCCTCATTAAACACACTTTCGGTAAAAATTAAAGATTTACGGTATAAACTCCATATGATATGTTAGTATTGTCGGGATTGAAAAAAAAAATAAATTATGAGTTTATTCTCATCAAAGTCCATGAAATTACGATACCTGAAAAATTGTTTAGAAATGAAATAGTTATGGTTATTCCATAACTAGATAATCTACTTTACTTAATTAATCACCACTTAAGAGCAAATAGAATTTTCTGTATTGGTTTTGGTTGGGGCGTTTGAACACTCATGGTTGTACAAAACTTGTGCACAAAAATTGTTGATTTTTTATACCTCTTAACGTCCCTAATAACGAAATGAATCACCTTAGTTTATCAATTACATTTTAGTTCAAAGTCAACAAAAATTCATTATTCCAAAATTGAATTTTGATGAAACCAAACAAACCTTAGTGTTTTTAAATAAAAAAAATAACGAATTAAAAGAAAAACTAAGTAAAATACTAAAATAATAAAATAAATTTTAAAGAAAAAAACTTAACTAAAATAAAAATAAAAAAATTATTTTCATCATCCCCAAAGCTTCGGTACAGTAATTTTTTTCGGTACCGGAGCTCCAGCGCCGAAAACGGTGGAGCAAGCTGCTCCACCACCATTAACGGTGCAGCAAGCAGCTTGCTCCACCACCAGATCGGTGGAGCAGCAACTCCACCATTGCTCCACCGTTACCGGCACCAGAGCTTCGATACCGGAATTTTCCAGTAACGAAGCTTTAGCGGAGAAGAAGATGGATGGATCTTGTTAAATATTTAATTTTTATTTTATTTTATAATTCTATTTAGATTTTTTAAATCTTTAAATTAATTTTTTGATTGAAAATATTTATTTTTCTTAATTCATGTTTGGTTGGAAGGTGTTTAAAGTGTTGGTCAACTCAAATGGACTAAAATGTAATTGAGTTTGGACTAAAATGTAATTGATAACATAAGAGGGTCATTTATAAGAAAGGTCTTCATAGTGAGCCCTTATAATCAATTTTCTCTATTTTTTATACTTGGAAAAAATTGATCAAACCCCCCAATCTATACTACAAGTGAGACATTACCCCTTAACCTATTAAATTTGAGACTTAACCCCCTCAACTATATAAAGTGTTGCAACATACCCCCTATATAATATTTTATTATCAATTTAATATTTTCCATTCAATTTAATATTTTTCCTTCAATTAAATATTTCCGTTTGATTTCAAATTAATTATAATACATACCGAAAAACTAATTTTGAAAATTATAATATGAAACTATACGATTTTCACTTTTATAATATAATATAATATAAGTTCAAATATTATTTTCCGGTACAATTAATGAAAATATTATTTTTTCACTTTTATAATATAAATTGTATTGGAAAAATAAGATTTGAACTTATATTATAGAAGTAAAATATTATATTTTTATAATATAATTTTAAAAATATTTTTCGGTATGAATTAGGATTAATTGGAGTCAAACTGACATATTAAATTGAAATTGTAGGGAAAATATTAAATTGAATGAAAAACATTAATTTAAAGGGGAAATATTATATAGGTGGTATGTCGTAACACTTTAAATAGATGATGGGGTTAAGCCTCAAACTTAATAGGTTAGGGGGTAATGTATCAATTGTAGTAAAGTTCAGGGGGGTTGATCAATTTTATCCTTTATACTTTAATAAAATTTTGATGTTTCAATAAAAAAGAAAAAGAAAAAAAAGTGGAATCAAGGATGGACGATCATATATATGTGAGGCCTTTTCCTAAAATGCATTATGTAATATTTCCTATAATTCAATATTTACACAACTAACCATCCCAAGTGATCTCCAAACTATGGATCAACCCATGAGAGAAAACCATCCAAATTTATGCATGATGATGTACGTGAAGGCACAATGACGACAACAAATAAGTTCTAAACACTCATTTCACAACTGGTAAATTAGAGAAGGATTTCATAGTAACTTGTGATAATAGAGTTGTGTCCTATAAAATGTACATAACAATCCATTTTCATTCATTGAATATGTGATGTTTTACATTTACCTCATACTTAATACAATAATACAAATGCTTAGGGTTAAAATTAGCTGTTGAATTGTTATTGTAACCTCTCCTCTCGTGTTAGTGAAGAGAGACACGAGTCGACCATTAGATGGGAGAGAAAGAGGATATCTCACTTCCACTCTCATCCTACTCATATATTTATTACATTCTAAAACTATTAATCCGTTATCAACTATCTTACCTTAAGTTTCTGTGCAATTACAATACTATTATATATCTAGTTGGAAAAAAATTAGATATAAACTTTTAATATTTCGATGAAAATGGCATCACATGAACCGAAAATACTATACTAGTCCACTATTGTATGATTTAGTGGTGTGATATTGTGTCAATTGACAATCTAAAATATGTATGGGAATATTCCAGGGTGAGAACATTTTGCCACCGGAGATTAGGGCAAATGGTAAAAGTCTATGCAGTTTGGCCCGGTTTTAGGTATATTAATTTTCCTCTTATACATCCACTACTACTACTAATCTACTATTGATGATTGATGCCTAACTTAAAAATAATGCGGGTTTCGTATGATGTTGGAAATGTGATGGAATTGGCAAATGTTTGAAAAGGTGAAAGAACACCACGCAAAACGCCAAACCCATTGTTTAATTTTTATAAATTTAATAAAAGTGGTCATGAAATAAAGAAGCATGGCCATGGGCCCATCCATGAACCCAAGAAAGAGTCCACTCAAACTCATTGGGTATCTTGTTTGGATGTGATGTGACCTTACCCCCTTCCTTAACTAGACTAACAAATTACAATTAAGACCAATTATGCACCCACGTATCATATAGACCACACTTGTTTTTATAAAAGTCTTACGTTTTTCATTATTTAATTATTTATATTATTATCATCCAATACGACGTTTAAATAATCACGGAAGTTGCATTAGAAAAATTAATTATTACTGACTTGTCGCACGACTTGCTTTTATGATGGCTGCTTATCTTCATTGTTTATTCATTGATAAATCTACCAAGTATGGTACTACTAATATACGATAGTAGTATTAGGTATAAGACAAATAAATTCAAAGGTTGGAACTTGGACGAAGAAGCATGTGGTCCTCTTTGAAATTTAATTATCTTTACTTCAGTTTCAATTTCAATTTCGAACTTTCTTCAGTGAATCAAACCATGCATATATCAATAGTGGTTGTGTTTTTCATTCGGATGCCAAAGACTAAGACTTATAAATGGTCCATCTTTCTTACTATGCTCTATTTCATGCTCTATTGCTACTAAATGAAGACGAAGAAGTCATACATAAAATGAACTATATATGTTCAACTTAAGAAAACAAATCAAACTAGAACGTGATATACGAGCACTATAATTGTAAAATGCAACTTCCATAAATTGCCACAAATGCACTTGGAAATTGGAAATCAACTCTAATAGACCAAATATATACCGTACATCACAATCAAGATACATAACTCGTTATTATATAAAAACTCATACTCTACCGGATGTATCTTGTAATGAGGGGATTTTAAAATTTCAAATGGATAGGAGCTGATGAAATAATGAGTAGGTGATGTTCTTTTATAAATAAATTTCATTTCATTTTAAATCAGTTTGGTTCATTTCAGTTTAAATTTGTTTAATTATTTTTATACTACAAATAAGTTTAATTTTTTCTAGTTTAGATCGGACCCGTTAAGTTCAGTTCAAATTTAATGTTTTTAAATTACAAATAAGTCATTTATTTCAATTAAATTCAAATCAAATTAGTTGTGTTTAGTTGAAATATTTTTATGGAATGTAACATAATTTTACTTTTTGCAAAAGGTGATATATATGTTGGATTTTCTACAGACAAAACATGACTACTTGAATGCTATTAGTAAGCTAGTGTGTTCCACTTTTGTTAAATTTGACTGTAGCAGTTAAGATCTGTCTGTCCTAGATCACATGCAGCTAATTTAGCCTTCATTAACTGCATGCACAAAGGTTAATTAAACTGGGAGTACTACTGCATAGCCGGATATTTAGCTAAAGAAATGTGAAGATTAATAAAAGTAGCAAAATCCAAAGAAAGATTATATAATGTGAATATGTGATGAATGTTAACTACACACTAATTAAGCAAACAAAAGAGCACACACAAAACACGTCCGACAAGGATTGAGCCACGTACTTGAAAAAGCTGGAATACATGCATACTGTATACAACTAGTACAATGAGAGTCGGTAGTTAGTAAATGTCCAAATAAAAACACAACCTAATTTGACTCTCTGGGCTGGCCCCCTCACCATTTCACGTGCACCCCCCAATCGATATTCCACCACCAGGGCGGGGCGGGCCCCATTCTTACTCTACTCGCACCCGCGTTCCATTCTTTTGACTCCACTTCTTATAATAATAATATAATTTAATGTTTTTTAATTTAATAACACACCCAACGGCCAACACTTTGTTCTAATCTTTCCCAATATTCAACTATTTCGCCGAAAGACACAATACTCGCAGTATTAGCAGTACTATTTGGAAATATCCCTCAAATAATAATAGTACTACTGCTAAAGTACAAACAAACCAACATATCATCATTAAAAACACGAGCAAATTTTTCTCTTCTTTAAATTTATTCTTTTACTATCTAACTTTTACTATATACTCCCTACGTTTCATTATAATAAATATTCTTAAAAAAATTATTTTATCTTAGATTAAGAAAAAATTAATAAAATGTTACTTTGTTTATTATAGGTTTATTTTGATAAAAGTTAAACTGACAGCATAAAAGTTCAGAGACGTAAGATAGAAAAAGATTTGTATGTGGAGTCAAATTATTGTACTCGTAACGCCTATTGAAAAAAAGGATAAGCCATTCCATTACATAGTTTCAAAATAATTCCGACAACTTTTGTCTATTATTTCGGTTATGAGTTTCAAACCGCTACATGAGTTATTTGTTGTTCTCGTCTGAATGAGATGTGGACTAGTTGTACTTAAACCCGCAACACGTGCTTCTACGTATTTTTTTTTATAGAAAAACTATTATATACTCACAAAAATATTTTTGTGATTATATAATTATTATGAAAATGATATATTGTGTATCATGCCATTTATTTTCCTAGTTTAATCTAATTAGGTTTCACATATAGTCAACGTTGTCTCTTCAATAAAACGAACAATAATCAATTACTTAAAGATTCCTTATTCTTTGTATGTATTGTATTCATTCGAATAAAAAATAACTATGAAATTACCTTAATAAATCACCCAATTTAGAGCCGAGTGTTCTTGTGAAGATGTTTTTTCCTTATTAACATTTTGATTTTAAATATTTACCACATAATTTATTATCATGTGGATCGGCATGCAATAGTATTTTCCATGAATTAGCATAACCATAATGTAATTTTAATAGGTAATTTTCATTAGCACCATTTTCGCATAACCATCTAAAAATTGACGAGTTTGGAAAAAAGAAGTAAAAGAGTAGACTTACTAGTATAGTATTAGTACAGGTGCGAGTGTGTGAGCCAATCGAGCATCTCCACCGTCCAAGTTTGTGTGTGTAGCATCATCAAGATCACCCACCAAAATTGAGTTGAGAAAATGTGAAATGAAATGGAAAAACCAAAAACCTCTCTCAGCAATTGAATTCCGTATCTGAATTCTTCCCTGAAAAGACACACGTCTCCTTCCTGCCTTCCCTTTCTCTGGTCAATCAATCAAATGAATTATTCATCACAACAACAGTACCAAACTCCATTTCCGATTCATCATCTCCTTTCTCTCTCCACCACCACCACCACCACCTAGGGTTTTGACTTCATCATCCGATTTCATGTACTACTAATACTACTAGTTATTATTTAAATGGAGAATATACAGACTTTACTAGCTGCCGTAGCTCAGACACAGGGTTTCGACGACGACTCCCCACCGCCTCCTTCACCTCAGATTTCCAACCAAATCGTTGTGTCGGACCTCGATGCAGCAACTCCCTTAGAAGCTGCCGGTGAAGACTGGCCTGCCGTCGAGGTTTACCCGCTCCCTCTCGCTGCTGTTCCGGCCGCGATCGGCGAGAAGAAGAAGAGAGGGAGACCGGCGCGTGGGCAGCCTCCACCGCCCAAGAGGATTAAGCAGCAGCAGGAGGATGAGGAGGAAGATGTCTGCTTCATTTGCTTCGATGGTGGTTCGCTTGTGCTTTGCGATCGCAAGTGAGTTTGTTTGATTGTTTTTACTTTTTGGTTGGGAGTGGGTGGTTCAATTTTGGAATTTTCTTTCGAGGATTTTAGGTTTTTTTTTTTTTTTTTAGATATAAGTGATTTGTTACAGATGGTGTTCGATCAATGGTGGTGAATTTGATTTTCTTTGTTGCTGCGCAGGGGGTGCCCCAAGGCCTATCATCCGGCTTGTATTAAGAGAGATGAAGCCTTTTTTAAAACTAAGGCCAAGTGGAATTGCGGTATGTTGCATTTTCTGTATTTCCTTATTGCTACATGGAATGAATGCGAGTGTGTTATGTTGATTTTCTCTCAGTTGATTTAAGGATCGTAATCTATGGTTAAAGTTGAGTTAGATTTCTCAGGAATTGCATTCATTTGAGGTGCTACATTGCAAATTGATTGTATATTTATATTCTTGAAGTTGTTTGATTTATGACACATGACATAGTCACTTGTTAACCACTGTGATAGTCTTTTTTTTCTTTTCTAACTTGTGGTTCTTTCTTCTTTATCACGATATCGATGTTACCAAGTTCGTTAATTTTGATATGGCTCTGTGCCTTAAGCTACACCACATTTAGCTGGCTTGCTGCTTATGATGGTCTTATGAGGCTGTTATTGCTTGCAGGTTGGCACATATGTAGTGTATGTCGTAAGAATTCTCATTATCTGTGCTACACTTGTACTTATTCATTGTGCAAGGGGTGCACTAAAGATGCAGATTATGTGAGTGTCAGAGGAAACAGAGGCTTTTGTTCAACGTGCATGAAGACTATCATGCTTATCGAAAATACAGACCAGGCAAACAGTGACGCGGTATGCAAAGTTGTATCTTTTACGTCTTCGCTAAGCTGAAGTTATTGTCTTCTGCATGTGCTTTTGGTGTGTAATAAGTCCAATAGAAGTTTCTTGTTTTCTAGACGCGTTACAGTTCTGTTTGTATTATAGTATGAAATTACTTTACAAACGAGAAAACCTAGATTCTACTAATCTAGGAGTGACTTCTAACTATTATCTTTTGTTTTATACTGTTCCGATGATATCAGGGGTTAACTTAGTGACAGGCATTAAATTGAGCTACATTTATTACCCTTTATTTTATTCTTCTGCATGCTTGTCTTGTTTCTTACTACTAGTTTGGTATTCCGATTTTACTTGCCTAGGGCTATCTAGTCTAGGGAAAAAAGCGGACATGAGCTTTGTTAGGCTCAATTTTACTACTAGTTATTGTCCCGATTCCATCATTATTATTAATATGTCATTACGCGTTTTTGGTACAAATCTGTTTCATCAATAATTGTTCTTGAGATAATTTTTTTTTTTTTTTTTGTGGTGGTTGGGGTCACACTTTTAGCAACCACTGAAGCATAAAGTAGAGGGAATATTGTTATGCATTACCCTTTGCTCGTTCCGTCTTATGTAGTTCATTCTCGCTGAGAAAATGAAAATACTGTCACTGTTGCGGAACAGCTAGATCACATTTGAGCCTACCTGGTGACATCATAATAGTGGAATCATCTGGATGTTGGCATTTAGCACTTCAACTATTAATTAGTGCTGATGCAATCATCTGAATGCATCCAAATAGAATAGTAAACATATATCTTTGCAATCTGATGGAAACAGAAGTAGAAAACATAAACTTATATGGAAGGTAATGAAAAATGGGTTATGTTCTCTGTGATGCATATAAGAGCTTTTGACCTGGAAGATGTTGCAACATGTTATGAATGGGTTCATTTGATGCTAGAATTTGGTCTGAACATTGTTTCATGAACGTTCTCAATAGGATGGCTTCTAGTAAAGGTATGCTAACAGTTCAATTGGAATTAATTCAAGCAGGTCAAAGTAGATTTCGACGATAAACTAAGCTGGGAGTATCTCTTCAAGGTGTATTGGGTATTATTGAAAGAGAAATTGTCTTTGACACTGAATGAGCTCACTCAAGCTAGAAATCCTTGGAAAGAAGTTCCTCCAGTTGTTCGTAGGGCACAGTCAAGATATGTATCTTATACTGCAATTGATGGAAGTGGAGTTCCCATTCCTAGTAGGTGCTCCGAACATTTAGAGTTGAATAAACCGTGTGAAGAAATTAGTATTGCACAGAGTGATAGGTTGATGGAAAGTGCATCTTGTACTGCTAACCATGTCGAGACAGTAAAAACTGAAGAGGTAGATGTGCCAGGATATCAAAACAATCCTGAAAAGCCAAGCATGAATGGATTTATTGCGAACCCAATTAATGACAAAGGGGCCGAAGAGCCAAACATTTTGAGAGCTGTCGAAGAGCCAAACATTTTGAGAGCTGCCGAAGAGCCAAACATTTCGAGAGCTGTCAATGAGCCAAGTAGCGAGAAGGCTACTGACAAACCAGGCGTTGTTGATAAAGCTACTGACAGACCAAGCCCTGATAAGACCACTGACAATTCGGGCATTGATGAAACCAATAACAAGGCCGAGAGGGAGAGGGACAGGGAAAACTCTAGCATTACTGAAAATACCAACAAGTCGTGCATTAGCAAAAATGGTGACGGAACAAGAGAAAAAGACTCAGGAAAGTCAGGAACTTGCAGCATTACTGAATGGGCAACGAAAGATCTCCTGGAGTTTGTTGCACACATGAAGAATGGTGATAGATCCCCTTTGTCACAGTTTGATGTCCAAAAACTTCTACTGGATTACATAAAGAGACACAATCTTCGGGATCCTCAACGGAAGAGTCAAATTATCTGTGATCTGAGGCTCACAAATCTATTTGGGAGAGCACGTGTTGGGCACATTGAAATGCTGAAGCTTCTTGAATATCACTTTCTTATACAGGAGGATTCTCGGATGGATACATTTATTCCAGCTGGATTTGTTGGTTCTCCTGAAATAAATGTCGATGTGAACAATCACAGTTTAACTACAGTTAAGAGTAGAAAACGAAAAGCACACAAAAAGATTGAGGAGAGAGCACCCCAAAATGATTTAAAGGAGTATGCTGCAATAGATTTTCATAACATTAACTTGATATATTTGAGACGTAATTTGATGGAGAGTCTCATTGAAGATAGGGAGAACTTCAGTAATAAAGTCATTGGATCAATTGTAAGAATCAAGATATCAGGTAGCGATCCAAAGACAGATGTTCACAGACTTGTCCAAGTCGTAGGTAATGTACTCAAATTCATCAATATTATGGTTTAGTGAGACAAGTTTTTATTCTCTAAGCCATGCATCTAGAACTGCTCACAAGCTCCTCATATGTTTACTAATATGGGCCCAAATTATCGTGTGTATTTCAGGCACTAGTAAGGTGACCCAGCCATATGACATTGGTGATAAGACAACAGATATTATGCTTGAAATATTAAATTTAGACAAGAAAGAGACTGTGGCAGTGGACTCCATCTCAAATCAAGGGTTTACAGAGGTAAGATGCTTTTCTTTCTGTTGATTTTTTTCTGAAGCATCTTTACCTTTGTGTCGCAAGTTTTCATTTCAATATGAGTGAAGCAATGCATGCTTTTGGATGCTTTATAGCTTCGGACGACGGAAGTATAAATTTTATACTATGTTGAAATTATTTATCCAATATGCATGCGCTGTGCCTCGTGCTGTAGTCTGGTAATATTTGTGCTTCAGGATGCTATGTGCTGGAGTAATGTATAAAGTTGCATTCGTTTATTATTCATCATTGATCTCTGGAAGAGTTCATTAGAAAGCCCATTGGATCCCTGGGTGGTGTTAGTAGTAACATCCTACTTCACCAATCTTGCTCATGAAGTTAAGATTGAGATAGATTTCTTCTTGTTATAACCAGGTGCCTATTTTTAAATGTTGTAAAAGGAGCAAATTGCGAAAACCTCCCCTCTTATTCCCAATTGGAGAAAGAAAAACTTCATCGAGTTAACTAGAAAATGCCCCTATATTAGTGAACCAAAAGATAGCTATAGCTTTGAAATGAATGTACCTGTCAGTTTTGCTAAATTTGGATTTTATAAATGTATAACTATACTTTGCAGCTACCTATGCCTTGGCCACAACTTTTGTATTTTACTTAAAACTAGTTGGATTTTGTTACGGCTTTCTAATCTGTTTTCTTTAATATGTTATATTTGGTTAAATCACATTACATTGAAGTAATACCTATATGATCTGATCAATTTAGAATCGAGACAGGATTGTTTCAGCCTGGTTTAGTATAAATTATAAAACCGTTTGTGTCAGTTGAAATTTACTTGCAGGATGCTTTTTGCTGATTAGTGAGTAACATATTAATTTTTTCCGCCAATTAGGAATAACATGTGGTATTTGAATTTTCCCCTTAAAAATTAGCGATACATTTTTGTGTATATCAAATATAATTTCCAACTCGCGGCAATTCTCTATTCTTTGTTGTAGATGACAAATGAAAGTAATACAAGTAGGTGGATGTGTTTTAACAAAAAGCTTTGAGATAAGATCTGAACTTGCTTTGCATGTAGTTTCTTTATCTAGTCAGCATGAAAATATATTTGTTTCATATATGCACCGGGGAATGCCAACCCAACTTGTTTGCATGGCTCTGATAGCTTAATGTTATTCTGAGTCTTAAATATTTATTTCTAACGCTAACTCACCATTCAGGAAGAATGCAGACGTTTACGTCAAAGCATCCGATGTGGGCTCATGAAACAGTTCACTGTTGTAAGCCTACTTCGTCTACTTCGTTTCTTATTTTTAGAGATTTACTTGATAATGCGTCTTTCAGTGTTGTCCTTATAATTTGCCGTTTGTAGGGTGAGATACAAAACAAAGCCATGGCTATCCAATCAGTTAAGATCACCGGTGTAAGTTCTTTTTTTCAGTCCAAGTTCTCATCTACCCCTTCTGCTTCTTGGTTTCTTATGCTACTGTGATATACTGGTTTTAATGTTCTGTTATTATGTAGTGGCTGGAGGCAGAGATATTGCGACTAAATCATCTGCGAGATCTAGCGAGTGAGAAGGGCCGTAAGAAGGAATATCCTTTGGCTATTATCTTTTTCATTTCTGTGTGTTTATGATCTAGATAAGCTGCGATTCTTGATTTTGTACAATTGATTCTCTAATATTGAATGTTATGCTGCTCTGTAGCCTTTATTTTTGGTAATAATGTATCTTTCGGAATAAATTAGCTATAGTAGGTAGTGTGTTAATGCCCACGACTTGCTGATAATAGTTTATTCAAGTAGGGTAAAAGTTCATTATTTTCAGCTTTATAATTTGAATGTTTTAATGACGGAGGTAGAGTGTATCAATCTGAATAAATTAGCAAGGTACTTGTATAGTAGTGTGAACTGACCCCCCCCCCCCCACCCCCGGCGCACGCACACGCACGGGTTTCATGAAGTTGTTCCCTAATTCGGATGCCCTAAACGTCCCAGTAAGTGGCACGGTTGAAGGTGATTTGTATAGAATTGTTTAATTGCATGCTACTGTAGTTGGATGATTGAGTTAGCTGCACAATATTACTACATGGACTAAAAGGGGTATTTATGGTAGTGGTCCGCATTGCATGGGCTACAAAATGTACTTTGGAGTTCCTTGACTATGTCCACGCTCAGAGAATATGTACAGAAAGTGCAGCTGCTGAAATCACCAGAGGAGCGCCTTCGCAGGATCTCCGAAGTTCCAGAGGTACATGCAGATCCAAAAATGAGTCCGAGTTACGAATCAGAAGAAGATGTGAAAAGTGAAGGTAACAGTAAAAAAGGTATGTAGTGCATGGGGATTTCTGATCCCTAATTATTTAACTCAGTTATGTTGCATGTTTTGTTTCACCAATGTCACTTAACACTGATCATGTGTCCTAATATATAGATGAATATATGATGCAAAGCCATTCAGGAATTTCTAGAAGTGAAAGGATTTCACCTAATAAGAAGGGTGAGGGCCAAAACACAACTATCGTAGAAGCTAATGAATTGTATGATTTCTGCTAATCCGATCAGCATTGTTCATATTTGATGTCAGGGAAACAAGAGGGGCATATGAAGACTATGAATCAAACTGTACAGAAAGTTGATGCGAACGGATCACATAGTTTGCAGAAACACATGAAAAATCAAGTCAACATGAATGGCCAAACCATGCAAAGGGCCCGGTTTGAATCTTCAGCTGCTACAGCTCCCCTGGGAAACCCATCATCTGCTGTTCACATTGAATCTGAGAAATTATGGCATTATCGTGATCCTAATGGCAAGATTCAAGGACCATTCTCCATGATGCAGCTACGGAAGTGGAGTACAACTGGACTCTTCCCACCTGACATGAGGATATGGACAAATCATGAGCAATATGACTCGTTACTTCTCACTGATGCGATGAAGGGGAAGTTCCATGGTGCATCGGACCGGTCTCAAAAGGCTTCTTCGCATACAGTCAAGCAGGCAGCTAGAGTAAGAATTGTGAGAGGCGGAGGTGTAAATGTGACTAGTGGAGATAGTAAGAAACCAGGCGCAGCTTCCTCTCGCAATGCAGTTGGCTTGTCTAATGGCAGTAATAGACAGACAAATGCAGCTTCGACCAATCATGCGATAACTTCGTCAGACAGAGACAGTAAACTGACAAATGCAGCAGCCTTTTCCAGTCATGAAACTGTTATGTATGAAAGAGACAGTATACAAACAAATGCACCTTTGTCCAATCATGGTGTTGATTCCTCGGAGAGAGATGGTAAAAAAACAAATGCGGTTTCATCCGGTCACGGAATTGATTTATCTGAGAGAGATGGTGAACAAACAAATGCAGTTTTATCCAATCACGGAATTGATTTATCTGATAGAGATGGTGAACAAACAGATGCAGTTTTGTCTGGTCATGGAATTGATTTATCTGAGAGAGACGGTGAGCAGACAAATGCAGTTTCGTCAGGTCATGAAATTGATTCGTCCAAGAAAGAGGATAGTAAACAGCAGAGTCACGGAATTGATTTGGCGATGAATGCAGCTTTGTCTGATCATGGAATAGATTTGTCCACGGGAGATGGTGAACAGATGAAGACAGTGTCGTCAGGTCATGGGACTGATTTGTCCAAGGGAGACAGTAAACAGATGAATGCAGTGTCATCCTGTCATGGAATTGATCTATCTGAGAGAGACGGTATACAAACAAATGTAGCCTCACCTAACCACGTGATTGGTCCGTCTCTGAAAGACGACAGTAGTCAAACAAATGCAGCCTCATCTAACCATGCAGTTGATTTGTCTCTGAGAGACTGCAATCAGACAACAGTAACTGTGCATAATTGCAGGATTGATTTGTCTGAGAGAGACAGTGCACAAACAAATGCAGCTTCATCCAACTATGCTGGTGATTTGTCGCTGAGAGATGACAATCAGACAAATGTCAGTTTACCCAGCCATGCAATTGATTTGTCTGAGAGGGATGGTAAGCAAACAAATGCAGCTTCTTTCAATCATTCAATTGATTTATCTGAGAGAGAAAAACAGAAAGAATCGAGTTCTACAAATCATGCGATTGATTTGTCTGACGGAAACAGTGGATCTGTAAAGGCAGATGAAACAAATTCCCCTGCCTGGCCGCAATGCTGGGATTTACTCAAGGATAGTAATCCTATTGTTGATAATGTCCAAGTGCAAAATGTGATTCATTCATCAAGCCTTGAGCACACATGTGTAGTTCCGTCTGAAGACCAAGAGAGTCGTTATTTGAACCGTGATTCACAAAATAGGGAGCTGAGTTTAACTGAGCCCCCAACTCAAAACCAGATGGCTAGCAAACATGAGGTGCAGAGTCAATCTACGAACCAGGGCCAAGTTCTCCTAACCGCCGAAGAAACTTTAAGAAGTTTGTCTATTGATTTGATGAGCCCAACTCAAGATCAGGTAGCTAGCGAACACGAGGTGCATGGTCAATCTACTAACCAGGGTCAGGTTCTCCTAACCGCCGAAGAAACTTTAAGAAGCTTATCTATCGATTTGATGAGCCCAGAAATGGAATCCGAGTCTGTGCCTTTACCTGCATTGGATTCCGCCAATGGAGTTAAACCAGAACATGATTTAAATGTTGCTGATCTTAATAATCCCTTGCCACAGTATGAAGTTGAGATTAATGAAAAGCAGCATTGCATATCTTCTGATGCCCGTTTGCAGACCTTCTTGGAACTGCTAAGTCCTACTCCAAAATCTAATGATGAACAAGTAGGTCACACAACTGATGGAAAGCAATCCGGTTTGCTAGATTTTCCTCTGGGAAATTCAGGGCCTAGCTGGACCAGTCTGGTGGCTGGTGCGGAGCTTCCTGATGAAGTAGGTGATGATTGGTGCGGGTACTCCCCCACACCTGCAAAAGGTCCAGTGCACGAATGGGATCCAGATCTCATCTCTGCCTCTTCGCCGACACAGCCTCCTGAAGTTACGAGTGGGAATGTTGTTGGTTCTACCCCGAATAATAACCCACTTACTCTTGCTTCCCCATCATATCCGACATCTTGGCTGGCAATGCTAAATGAGCCAATTGAGTTTGATGCTTTGGGTGAGGAATCTGTATCCGATTTGCTTGCTGAAGTTGATGCAATGGAATCACAAGGTGGTTTTCATTCACCCACTTCCGCCATGAAGTTTGCTAAGGAATTGCTCCAAGATTCTAAAGACGATTGTTTTAGCTCTATTGAAGACTTCAGTTCAACATCTCATCCTGTAAAAAGTGACGCCTTCAGTTCTACGGGAGAGGTACAGCTGACATCACAGTCAACTGGGCCAAGCAATCTGAATGGGCCAACTC
This sequence comes from Plantago ovata, assembly GCA_028274465.1. Lineage (NCBI taxonomy): Eukaryota > Viridiplantae > Streptophyta > Magnoliopsida > Lamiales > Plantaginaceae > Plantago > Plantago ovata. Next base: position 7,904,044 of record CM051456.1, on the reverse strand, counting down.
CCATTGATTTTCTTGACACTTTTAGGAGGTCTGGTGCGCATTCATCTGCTAGTAGTGAGGGAGAGACTAATGCGCCTGCTCTTTCGTCCAGTTCAGAATTTCATCCTCCCGCATCCACTCACCCTAGTCAAGAAATGGCTGGTGTACAGGTTGGTCCAAGCACAGGATCAGAAATGATGGATCCTGGTTGGGGGACAGTGCAGGGAAATATTAACCTGGTGACAGTTCAGGGTAACGTCAATCTTGTCTTGGGAGGACATGGGCAGGGAATGGCGAATCTTAACTGGGGTACAAACCCCGGGACACCATGGGCAAACCCGAACATAAATCGGAGCCCGATTAACGGGGGCAATCTTGGTCTGCCATGGGATGGCCAGCGTAAATATGAAGGGGAGAGATTTACAAGCCCAAGAGAGTGGCCTTATCAGGGTGGTCAACCGGGTTTCGGGAGGGGAGGCAGACCCCCATGGGGCAGGCAACTGTATGGTAATGGTGGTGGATATTCGAGGCCCCTCCCAAAAGGGCAACGAGTGTGCAAATTCTACGAAAGTGGTCGTTGCAAAAAGGGGGCCTTCTGTGACTATCTACACCCGTCATAGGAACCCGGTAATGTTGCAGATGATTTTTTTGTACAAGTAACTGTACTGTAGCTGTGCTTTGTAATGTAAGTTATAAGTGTAAGGGTATGCTATGTAGTTAATAATTAAATTACAGGATTGTGATCAAGGTCATCCATGAATTCGGAATTCATCGGGCTTGTATGTTATCTCCTGGCAGCAGAGTCTGCGAAGCAAGCGAGCAGCTACCATCCTTTACAAGCTTCTGAACATAGTGTATGTCAGTTTTGCGCAAAATGATGGGCAAGATATCGGTGTAATATGTATGTATCCTCTGATTGAGGGACGCCAAGAATGTAAACTCATTTATTGGTTAGTGTAGATTGTAGTAACGTAGTAGGTCTCTTCTGCATTGGTATCTGATTCTAAGGTACAGATTTTGTACTATTCACTAGAACAAAAATATCCACTGTTTACGAGAGTAACTTGCAACCATAGTGTAGTTCGCATAAAAGTCCGCCCGCGTTACCTTTTTGCGCATCATAATGACTGTATTGCGAAGGGAGGGATTATGACTTGTACGCTCACTCAAGTCTAGTACAGTCCTTTCCAAATTGACCTTGTTCTTTTGAAACTCTGAATTCTCATGTCATATAGTTCATCCATACGGCCGGTGGTACAGGCCGTTAATTGGACTTTGGAGACCAATCATGGGTTGTACTACCTATGTCCCATAACAAATGTTACACTTTATTTTGTTGACCTTTTTAAGGTTAGTTTGAACTCGTATTAGTCTCAAATTATACAAAAAAAATAATTAAAAATTTTATATAATAAAAATATAAACATTCTAGTTTTATAATATAATTTTTTTAATTATTTTTATCATATGATTTGAAAATAATTTAAGGTCAAACTGACCCTCGAAAAGTAAAGTGTAACATCTGTTATGTTATGGAACGGAGATAGTATAAATCGCCTCGGCATAGTTCATAATTTTACTTCTCCAACAAATAACAACATACTGATAACTGTCCAGTAGCTTTCAAAATAAGTTGCCCGTCTAGCTCAGTTGGTAGAGCGCAAGGCTCTTAACCTTGTGGTCGTGGGTTCGAGCCCCACGGTGGGCGCTTCATTTTATCTCTCAACTCGAAAGAGTTTATAGAATTTTTTTTTTTTTTTCAATTTTTAAATTTTCAACCTAAAATCCAACTTTTAATAAATTTTAGGAGCTATATACAGTATATATACAATAGTTTTTATGTTTTCAAATTGTTTTGATTTGTTCAATCAATCAATTTAAATATGATGATGTGAACAATCAATGATATATACCAAACAAAAGATGAGTTCCTGAAAATTGTGGAGCCATTGTTGTCAATGTCATAAACTCTGAAAATTTTTAAATTTTCAACCTAAAATCCAACTTTTAATAAATTTTAGGAGCTATATATATACAGTGTATATACAATATTCTTTATGTTTTCAAATTGTTTTGATTTGTTCGAGCCCCACGGTGGGCGCTTCATTTTATCTCTCAACTCGAAAGAGTTTATAGAATTTTTTTGCTTTTTTTTTCAATTTTTAAAATTTCAACCTAAAATTCAACTTTTAATAAATTTTAGGAGCTATATACAGTATATATACAATAGTTTTTATGTATTCAAATTGTTTTGATTTGTTCAATCAATCAATTTAAAAATGATGATGCGAACAATCAATGATATATACCAAACAAAAGATGAGTTCCTGAAAATTGTGGTGCCATTGTTGTCAATGTCATAAACTCTGAAATTTTTTAAATTTTCAACCTAAAATCCAACTTTTAATAAATTTTAGGAGCTATATACAGTGTATATACAATAGTTTTTATGTTTCCAAATTATTTTGATTTGTTCAATCAATCAATTTAAAAATGATGATGCGAACAATCAATGATATATACCAAACAAAAAATGAGTTCCTGAAAATTGTGGAGCCATTGTTGTCAATGTCATAAACTCTTAATCACTCACCAAATAAACACCTAATCAGTAACCAGTAGTAGTAGTAATATTAATCACTCACCAAATATTAATATTTGTCGAGCATTTCTTATGCTCTCTCATTTTTAATATATTTTGACCGATTAAAAAAATAATGAGTAGTTATGGATTTGTGAATGGGGGATAAGATGATAAGTTTTACTACTACAAGTCATGATTACATATGGTGCGGCTACCAGTGTGATTGTGATTTGGAGAAGCCCCCATTTCCTTTATCCACTTGTATATGTTGGAATTGGCCAACCCAGTTTTATTTGATCTCCATCATCCGTCCAAAAGAAAGAATGATTCTTCCTTCCCTTCCCTTCCTGCCCAGGCAAGATTTTCCATCACCTGTTCTCTTCACTTCAAAATGTGCCTTATTTAGCCGCCTATTACGCCATTAACTAGTTAGTGTATCTAGCAAAATGAGAAGTTACAGTTTTCTCAAAATGACAAGTTACAGTTTGCTCTGCGGCTTGATTAGAATTTAGGAACGTCTAACCTCAGGGTTTTATGCAGTTCGATCATTACAAACAAAACGACTTAACCAATCCGGATGAATGTTCCAAATTTGAAAGCACTCCTAGCCCACATGAGTACAACATGATGATGGGTAGGGGAAAAAACTGTCGTTGAAACTAACACATGTATTCCGAACTTACAAAATAACATTTGGCACTTAACCAACGGTTTTGTTGGTAACGGTTGTTGGCTCAAGTTTTAAAGATTCTGAGTTCACTTAAACAAGGTCTCAAGTACGAGTCCTGTAAATGTAAAAAAATGTCGTTGGGAGAGCCGCCTTTTGAAAAAGGGCCCGAGATTGCTCAGCTGAATTAGTTGCACGTAGGCTCGTAGCAGATACCGGTAGAAAAAAAATCAATCCTCTGCCAGTTGATATTTCACCGTGACTCTGTACACAAGACACAACTGATATATAGTTCTCAAAATGTCTAATTGATAACCAGAAGTGTCCTGTTCTTGTTAAGACAAGTGTGGTGGATTATCCAAATTGTCGCTTCTTCTTCCAGCTTCTATCTATCTCTGGTTTAATTTACACTTCGAATTGTTTTGGCCTATATATTAATTAATAATATTACAGAGAATTGTACAGGATAATGAGAGTGATGATGTAATGAGTTGATAAACTTCTGTGTCGTGTGAGGTGTGCTTAAGACTAGCCTAGCCACAATATAATTATTATTATGTTTTTTAACGGTCCATATCGTACATTACTTCTATATAATATACTATAGCGCCTTATATATCCAAACCTAAACCGTCTTATGTCTCCACTAAGAATCGAACCTTGCACTTTTATTTCACCAACTCAGCTCCCTTCCACTCCACTGATAACCTTATAAATCTTTTTATGCCAATATTACAACTACAATATTGCCACTTTGACACTTCACATTTGCCTTTCAAATTCATGTTCTATTGGTATGAATAAATCCGATTTCAATATAATAAATTTGAACCGGAATTATATTAATTAAACTTTTTTTTAGTACAAAGACTAACAAGTAATTTAATTAAATTACATTAATATAAATTAACATGAATTGGATATATTATTTTTTAGATGGAGAGAGGATAACCTCACTAAATACCGGATAGAGATCATATCTGAGAGTAAATGTAAAAAGTCAGAATGCAAGTTGTTCTCGCGGACTTATTTGGAAAGGGAAGAAAGAAAAGGTATTTGCTCTTGTTTCGCCTAAAAACCATGATGATTTTATTATTTTAGTAACATAAAACTAATGCGGGGTCATTATCCAATTATGAAACTGAGTTCTGATTGAGTGTTTAAGTCATATATTATCACTCTTTAATACATTGAAAATTGAACATAATAATTTCGGAAGATTTTGGTGGCGATAGGGACACTCGTGATATTTACATCCATCTTCTGCTGCAAACATCACCATACGTATGCGTGATGCGTGTTTAATCCAGTTCCACACACAAGAAATGATTTTTTTTTTCCTTTAATTTAATGAAGTACTAGTAGTTATTTTATTTATCACACTACAAATTACTGTACAATTTTTACATCGTCTGGTTGGTTTCTTCAAATATACAGAGTATAAATAAGTTAAAAGCTATAAGACGGGAAGGTTCTATGCCTAAGAGACTACCTTACAAATGTGTGTCATAAATTGGTGGAACTACTTCATCCGAAGTGTACTCGCTCTTCAAAGTTTCCGAAAAAAATGCTAGCTTAACCAAGAGGTTCATCGCGAAATTCCATTGATTTAGTGGAGTTTTATTGGAACACCAAAAATGTTTCAATAGGTTTCAATGGTGGAGGAAGTCCACCCATTCCAAACTTTGTAACATGTTCCACCACTATTTTTTCTCTCTCTTTTTTACGGTACTTATTTTTATTTCTTTGTTTGTTTTTATTAAAAATAAATAATAAATGTATGTTTTAAAGGTGTTTCACCGGGAAAGGTAATAAAGTTAAGGTTTGGTCTATCCTATGCCTCCCCCTAATGTGCCTCCCTCTCACACCGTAGCATGTGGGTCCTACAATGGAATCCACAAGCACCGTAAAAAGGAAAGTGACATTAGACATTCCCAAAGATATACCGTTATCACACGCTCCCACTATCATATTCACAAATCTTTCATTTGGCCACGAGATATTTATCACCGGTAGAAATCCAGTGTCTATGTATTCCGAAGGAGAAGAAAAGCTCGACCAAAGGGAGAGACTTTGTCCCCCGAGTTCTATGGATCCAATTTTCATTTTCTTCTCCTAATCGTTGGTCACCAAATTTAAACTATAAACTCTGTGACCAATTGCGCCATATTCTCACATTCTATTACAGTAGTTTCTACTAGTGCCAAATCTGTCCAAACGCGGGTAGCACTAAAAAACCCACTTGCCCATGCCAAACAAGATGTCAATTCTTTTATTTTAAACTGCTAAAATTTTATTTAATGATCCCGAGTATAAGAAATACTCGTGATAATACAACCAATTAATACCAGTTAATTCTGATTACGATTATTTTTCCATTAAACTTCGCTCGTAGATAAATTCCTTGATCCATCCCTAAATATCAGTTAAGTTAGGTGCTTTGGTTGGAGCTGAAGCACGGGGAACGAAAATAGTGGATTATTAGTGTATGAACAGTCAATCTTTGCCGTTTTAAAAAAAAAAATTAGGTGTTCATATTATAAGTTTATTTAGCCGATAATCTATCTTATGATGATCTCATCTTTTTTTTTTTTAAATGTATAAAAAGATTTCATTAAAATAAAGAGTATAAGAAATGATCAGAAAGTTACAAAAAAAAGATGAACGTCTAAACCCCGGGGGTCAATTACGCACCGTAGGAAAAAGAAAAAAAAAAAAAACTCCCTTCTAAACCAAGCTAATCAAGAAAGCAAAACCAACCATCAACAAGAAGTAAAACCATAATAGGAGCCCGAGAACCAGAGAGCTAATAGAGAAAAGGGCAACAAGTATAGTAAAATAGAGAAATTTTCAAGAGTTGCGTTAACCACACATGAAATTTATACAATTTTCATCCCATTTTCCAAATCATTATTCCCCCTGGGAATACATATAAACAAATCCGAAGATACAAAAATCATAGTAATAAATTGGAGCAAAATAAGAATACTCCAAAAACATTAATCCATAGTCTATTCATGCATAATATGGCAATGCAATGGTTTTAAAAACATGTTTGATCATCATGCATCAATCCTCAACACAAACAACAGTTCAATAAACTCCTCCGATCAGCCTTGGAGCCGGAACCGCCACGAGCCGCTTGGCTAATGGGGCGGTAAGCCCAAACACATCTCCCATATCAAGCTCACTCGGCTTCATCCCATCCGGCAACTCCCACTCAAAAGTATGCATCAAATTCGCCACTGCCATTTCCAGCGCATACAAGCCTAGCTGCATTCCAGGGCACGACCTTCTACCCGACCCGAACGGGATAAATTCAAAATTCCCCCCTTTAAAATCAGGTACCCCTTCTTTCAAAAACCTCCCTGGCTTAAATGCATCAGCGTCCTCCCACGCGACAGGGTCCCGCCCTATGGCCCACGCATTGATCATGATTCTGGATTTGGCGGGAATGTAGTAGCCTGACACGTAGGCATCCTCGGCTGTCTCGTGGAGCAGGACCGGGATTGGAGGGTGGAGGCGTAGGACTTCCTTGAGGCAGCAGCGTAGATAGACGAGCTTGTCGAGATCGGATTCTTCGACACGGCGGTTGAGAGTGACAACTGAAGCGAGCTCTTGTTGGACCTTTTTGAGGTCTTCAGGGCTTCTCAGGAGTTCTGCCATTGACCACTCTATTGCAGATGCAACTGTCTCGGTTCCACCAAACATCACATCCTGGGGTACATAAACCATTAGCTTTGTTCACAAAAATATCCTCATTATTGAAAATTAATTCAACAATTATATCACATTTTAAATAGTGAGAATTTTTTTTTTTATCAAATTCAAAATCATAATTCAGAGACATTCAGACCATTATCTTCGGTTACAGAACCAACCAATTCTCATGACTCATGCATCATTACAAACATATCAAGATTCTTCTCCGTTGCTAGTGTACAATGTTGGCTCAGAACGCTCTAGAAGGACTTTTATCATGGATTCAAAGGTCAGTTTCTTGGTGTTTTGTACTTGTAAAAAGGTGAACTTTTTTGCAGGCTTTGTAATGTTACAGTATCTCCAATAGTAGTTCCATTATCTTATCGCATTACATGGTCCTTCCCAATATATCAAAATAAAGTAGTACTACTAGATAAAAGAAGCTTAGTTAATCATCCGTTTTGTTTTTTTAATTGTTTACGCTTGATTTCGGAACGGTTTTTAAGGGGGTTGATATAATGTGTCTGGTGTTTGAGTTAGTGTCAGGATCCACAATAAAGTTGTGAGATAAAAATTTGTCAAAAAAGGAAACGTAGACAATCTAAAGAAACGGATTAAAATGGAATACGTAAACAATCTAAAAAAACAGATGAGTAAATAAAGTAGCAGAGAGAGAGTAAATAATGTATGCAAAAGTTATAAATTATATCATTGGAGCGATTTGGCTTACGCACACCTGAAGATTCGAATCTCGGCAGAGATGAACTCACCCCATATTAAAATTTAACTCTAGTAGCCTCCCCAAATAGATTCAAATCGGACACGGTGGTACAATAGTATTAGATCATTAATATAAATTAATATAAATGATTAAATTTCATACATGTCCGACAATTCAAACTTTTCTAAAGGGAGCTGTGTCAAATAATTGTAAATCAAACAGTTGTGATGTGCATATAGAACAGAGGATAAAAACAAAATTGGTCGGTGGACCTTACAAACCAAATTATAGGGGTCTGATATTTATTATGAATTTGGATTAAATCTTAAAATCTTTGAAACATAATTTTGGTGGTGTTGATTAGGACACAACATCTTTCAGCCATACGTACCTTAGCTAAAAATCTCAACTCATAATGCAAATACACTCGTTTTTCCCCTGTACTTATGACATGTGACATGCTTATCTCAACAAACCTCAATTTCTTATTCCATATAGAAATTAAGATTTCCACATGTTAATTATCAATTTCGTGACATTGTGCACTTAATTATCATCATTATGAACTCACTATAGTATACATGACGACTCTTAATTACTCCCCATCCCATTAAGGATTACTCGTGATTTTTTTGCGCATTTTGATGGCCCATTTTGATAATTTCAGTCAGAACAAATATATTGAATTAATTAAGATGTAGATTTTAAAGATATATGAAAATTTGCTCTAGCATCATAAAAAAACTGCCCAAACAATATGAAATCCCTGTTTTTTATTAAGTACTGATCCTTAGGAAAGAAAACTAAGTGTTAGTGAAATTTCTCTTTAAGAAGAACAAACTAGAAATGTAAGTACAAATTTAATACACTATTTGAAAGAGAAAACTGGCGGGATCAACTAATTCCTAACACAAGTTATAAAATTTTCGGTTGGTAAAAGGTGTACTTTCCTATTATTATCCATACTAAATAAGATATAGCGGTAGTAAAAAAAAGTAATTATAACTGAGTGATGAATTGAAACAACCATAATTAAAAAGTTCACGTGTTCAATACCTTGAACTTTGAAATCTAATCATTTATAAAAATACCTATAAAGCTATAGAAATGTATAGAAAGATATTATTTCATTAATTAGTTGTCAATTTTATTATATGTACGGTTGCAATATCCTAGGAAAGAACATAAAAGGCATAGGTGTAATAGAGTATATATATAAATTTTAATGTGTGTATAACGCGTACCATAATGATGGCTTTAATATTGTCCCGATTGAGCCTAAGTGAGTTCTGCAATTCCTCAGTGTCCGAAATCTTAGCTTCCTCACTATAGAAAGCCAACAATTCATCAACCATGTCCGAATCACCACCTTTTTTCTGTTCCCCACGTTTTTTCATCTCAATGTGCTCATCAAGTATAGAATCAATGAACCCGTCCAGGGCCGCCCTAGCCTTGGTGAGCCTCGTGCTGAGCCTCTGCGGGTCCGCCCACCCCAAGAACGGTATAAAATCAGCAATGTTAAACGCCCCGAACAGCTTCGAAAACTCCTGGAGGATCTTTATAAACTCGTCCTGCCCCTCGTGCGAAACCGACCCGAACGCCGCCCTGTAGATGATGTTCTTCGTCAACCCGAAAACGAGCTCCCCAATGTTCACGGCCGTGCCAGAGTTTCTGGCCACGATCCGTATCATGTCGTCCACTTCGTCACGGACCGAGTCCCATGACTCGGCCCGCTTTCGGCTGAAGAGCTTCATGACGCATATCTTGCGCATTTGCCTCCAGAACGGGCCGTAGTGGGCGAACGCCATGTCAGCACGGTCGTACGTTAGGTAACTTATCGCGATGGAGGCAGGGCGGTTGGAGAAGATGTTGTCCTGGACCTGGAGGACCTCTCGCGCGACGTCAGGGCTCGATACGACCACGGTGTGGCGAAAACCGATGCGGAGGTGGAGAAGGCCACCGTAGCGCTTGGCGAGATTGGCAAGCCCGCGATGAGTTAACTGGTCGATTATGCCCATGTTGCCGATCACGGGCCATCCCTTAGGACCGGGAGGGAACGGTTTTCGCCTGAATTTAGATAGCAAGAACAAGAAGAGGAGAGGGATTGTGAACAAAACAAGTAGAGGCTTGGCCTCAAGAGCTTCAAGTAGAGCAACCATCCTTTTCTCCATTTCCATTTTTTTGTTTTTTTTGTTTTGACAGAATGTGTTTGGTGCAAGTGCAACTCCAATGTGGTTGCTATATTGAAGGGATTTTTGGTGGGCTTATATAGAAAAAGGAAGAAGTTAATTTTACCTATAAACCAGTTAGATGTGAAAGTGAATAATAATTAATAGTATATCTGCATTGACTGTTAAAAACTTAAAATTGGAAAAAAAATTATTTGGCACAAAAGGCAACAATATATAAATTTATTTTTCGGTTTTAAGGTAGGATGTTATAATCTCGTCTATAAAATGAAATAATAATTGCCAGCATAAACATGGTCCCATTTTGAAGTATTAAGATTAGTATTAGGATTTGGTGAATATTTTATGGAAAATTCTTATCGATTTAATTGGTCAAAGCTACTATAGTAAGTTGTAACTATATTTGCAAGACAAAACTACTTGTCAAGAGAAATTATTGAGATTTACATTTTTTTTTTCTTTTGGTAATTGTGATTATTAATTAGAAGCCTAAAAAAAGCCCCTCACAAATGAAGTCTTCAATGGTTTGCAGATTATTTGAGGTTTTATTGTGGGTCACATATGCTACATGTAGAGTAAAAATGCGAGAGAGTAGTACATATTATTTGGAGTTTTCCTTGTGGATCTCATATTTGAGTCTTCTTTTGGAGCTACTAATTAGTATCCCTTTGTTATGGGCTACTATTTAGTACTGCCCCTAAGAAGCTCCCATTGGAGACTTTTTTGGGCTTCTTTTAGGATTAAAGTAAATAAGCCCCAAAGAAGCATCCATAAGGAGTGATCTAAAAGGCGGAAATCTTATATATGATGCCAGTACAATATTTTGAATGAAATTCACATTTTTTTAATAATACACTCCCATTTCCATTAATATCGTGTCATCTGGTCATTTTCAGTGTCCAATTATGATTTTATCATTACAAAACATCCTAATATTTGAGTAATTACTTTTTTATTTTGAATTACTAAAATAATATTTTGTTTTACAATATTGCAACTTTGCCAAAAAAAAAAAAAAAACGTATGGCAAAAGTAGAGAAGAAACTAAAAAGGACGCATTTTTTCAATAATTGTTTTAATTAATTGGTTTTTACCAAATACTCCAAATACTACTTTTGTAACTTTAATTTGATTCTCAAGCAAAATAGAAAAAAATATTATTGTACAAAAACAAATTCATTCAATTTTTTTCTTTTTCTTTAAGTGATAAATTATATTAAATGTGGAGTTTTGTTTTACTTTATTAGTATTATATACATTAATTTGTAACCGATGAGGTTATTTGATGGAATATAAAATTGTTATAATTTATTCACAAATAACCAAAAAATGAAAATACAATTTTGATAATACGTTCAAAATGAAAATATGAAAAAATGGTGAGGATATATTAAAGAAAAAGAGGATCGATGGTTACTACTTGGGGTCTAGGGCAGTTAGATCATTCGCATCAGCTTACCTAAATTGTCTTTTTTGTTTAAATATTGACAAAAATAAAAATATGTGTTGAAATCATAAAAAGGAAAAAATTGATCAAACCCCCCAACCTATACTACAAGTGAGACATTACCCCCTAACCTATTAAATTTGAGACTTAACCCCCTCACCTATATAAATTGTTGCAACATACCCCCTATATAATATTTTACTATCAATTTAATATTTTCCATTCAATTTAATATTTTCCTTTTAATTAAATATTTCCGTTTGATTCCAAATTAATCATAATACCTACCGAAAAACTAATTTTGAAAATTATGATATGAAACTAAATGATTTTCACTTTTATAATATAATATAATATAAGTTCAAATATTATTTTTCCGGTATAATTAATGAAAATATTATTTTTTCACTTTTGTAATATAAATTGTATTGAAAAAATAAGATTTGAACTTATATTATATAAGTAAAATCTTATATTTTTATAATATAATTTTTAAAATTATTTTTCGATATGAATTTAGGATTAATTGGAGTAAAACTGACATATTAAATTGTAGGGAAAATATTAAATTGAATGAAAAATATTAAATTAAAGGGAAAATATTATATAGGGGGTATGTCGTAACACTTTAAATAGATGAGGGGGTTAAGTCTCAAACTTAATAGGTTAGGGGGCAATGTCTCAATTGTATTAAAGTTCAGGGGGTTTGATCAATTTTATCCTCATAAAATCAGTTTCTCTAAAACTTGAATGGACCACCTAAAAAAATAGGGAAAACTATTTACATGCCTAAACCTTTTTTAGTGTATTAATAATTAATTTATATACTATATTTAGAATATGTGGTTATTAAAATTATTATTTATATTTATATTAAATCACTAAAAGGGAATCTGATTTTAATAAATTGTTAAATATGTATTTAAATTATTATTAGGAACGAATTCAAAATGATTTTTGAGAAAAAAATTATAGGGATACTGGTGTGAACATACACCCCTATCGTTTCATGACTCTTTAAGTCTTAACTACTTCCAAATTGATTTCCACATTTTTCCCTAGTTGATCCATTTGGTTTGATTGAAAATGGAGGGGAAAAAATAAGAGGTAAATATTGAAGGAAAATTAAACGCGTAAATGTAAATAAATGAACGGGCAAAAGATTAAAAAAAAAAATTAAAAATAAGAGGGGATGAGAGAATTAGGCTTTGTATTGTTCATGTGATTGATTATTTTAAATTCAGTTCAGATATGGTTAATAGTAGTATTCTATAGTACAAATAAATTCAGTTCAGAACAGTTTTGTTCAATTCAGTTTAGACAAAGAGAACTGAACTTTGAACTATATAATAATTCTCAGTTTTTGTGGTTTTCCATTTCCTTTTAGTGATGGTCCTAATTAAGTTAATATTTTTTTTTTATACATATATTTGTTTTTTACGGTTACCATATATACGGTTGAATCCCTCACCACGTTTACCCAATAGGCAAAAGAAATTACAGGCAAAGATAGGTGGTATCGCTAAGAGAAAAGAATTCGTGTTATTTTCTCCATTTTTAAAAGAATAATTGATCAGTGAACACTGTATTTATTGCGGCACATCAATTTTAGTTAGATAAATATTTGTCACCAAGGTAAAACGTGATTGAAGCTGATACATGGAAATCAGTGCAGGTTCTCCATTTTTAAAAGAATAATTGATCAGTGAACACTGTATTTATTGCGGCACATCAATTTTAGTTAGATAAATATTCGTCACCAAGGTAAAACGTGATTGAAGCTGATACATGGAAATCAGTGCAGGTTCTCATTGTTGTCAAAACGTAAACACTTTTGACTGAGGAACAAAAGCATGACTTTTTCATCTTTTCTAAAGATTTACTTCGAAGTCAGGTAAATTGAAAAACCGAACATGTACATCAAGAAGCAACTAGAAAGATAAGCACATTGCCTGTAACTCTTAGAACGCTTCTTTTGCTTGTTTTGCTTTCTATTGGGGCGTTAGTCGAAGAAGTGAAGTTGTTAGCTATTTTTTGAAACGGGTAGTTGTTAGCTATTAGTTTGAATTCTTTTTCCTTTCATTTTGTTTTTATTTTGTTAGGTGCAGTGGTAATAACTTAGGACATATTTTGGTACAAGATGTTGTTGAGGATTCTTTTGGTTCTTTGAACTTGCCTTGCTTGAACCCAAATGTTGCTTGGTCATTTCATCCAATATATGATCTTTTCATTAAAAAAAAGTGATATTAAAAAAAAAAGTATTTTCGTCCATTTTTGTCTCCTGAGAAAATAATCATTTTCCTTCAATATTTGCCTCCTGAAAGGTTTCATTTCCTTTTTCTTTTCAATCAAACCAATGTATCAACTACTGACAATGTGGAAATCAATTTAAAGGTAGATAAGAGTCATTTCTTGATAATTTTATATTCCATCAATTAACCTTGTTGGTTACAAATGTAATAAACTAATGATGAAGTAAAACAAAACCCCCCACATTTAACTGGAGTATCCCAGAAGAGGTTGGAGGGTATATTTGAAGTTATAAGGTGAGTGAAGGACTAGTGTAGGAGTTGGAGTATGGTAGGTTAGATTTGTCATTTAAAAATAAATAAAAATTCAATCCTTATAATTTTCCGTATTTCTAATGTTCAAAATCAAATGGCATATGCGAATGGGAATGGGAAATGTGGAGTATACACATATGTGGTGAATGTAAGTACCATTAGGATGCCGACACCACAAAGTTTTCGGGTCAGATGTCACTCAACGTCTCCTCCTCAGTGCCTTAGTTATCTAAACCTAAACCGATCAACTAATTAATTAACAGACCAATAAATTACTACTTGTAGCGTTCTTGTAAGACTAATTCATGGTATTATATATGTTGATGGGTAAATTATTAAGTACTCCTAATACGTTTTAAAGCGTTCCTCTTGACTTTAGCCTCCTTCCATCACAAGTGAAGTCCTGAAAGAAACTTGAGGGGGAGGTTAGTAACGGTTTTTCGGTTTGTCTAGTGATCAAACCGGATAATCGACTTTACGGTTAGAGGGTTGAAAGCCACTCTAGTGTGTATAGTATAAAGTTGGGTAGATAATGATTACCTTTTGAGCTGAATGATGTCCACTATTTATAGTGTTTCCCAAATAGTGATAGGACTCCTGGGATTGCACCAAGTGTACGGCTGTGATTGAATCTCAAGGTTAAAAGCCCATTAGCTGGCTTAATGGGCCTGGCCCACGTACCAAATTAGGGTTTCTCCAGGGTCAAGTAGGTAATTTCACGCTCTTAGGAACGTTCCATGATTTTGTCCTGTTCTAGCGTCCGACAAGATGTCCGACACAGGGACCGGGGTCCGAGATCATATCCGATATACAGTCCGAGATCTCGTGGTCATACATACTATAGCTGAGCTATGTAGTATTTTCAGGATGGCCGACTCGATAATGTCCCGTGTAAAGTGTCCGATACAAAGCTATGTGACGGACATATCATGCTTGAGGTATCGGACCCTGAACTTTCATCCATGTTCCTTGTCGGACCAACTTCTCGCGCGTATGTCGGACCTTAGTTCCGAGTAGTACCAATCTGGAAATAACCTCTATGTCGGACTAGGGCTTATATGTCGGACATGTGTGCCCTAGACATCAAGGTAAGTCGTCTCTTAGTTCGTACTGCGAACCGGACATAATCTAACATTAACAATATATTTATTAATTAATTATACGTCGTAATATGCCATGTGCTTCAATGTTAGTGAGTAGGAGAACAATCCTGAGTGTCAATTTCAGTAATCATGCATACCAAGTTAAACTTCCAGCTTTCAACATTCTACAAGCTAGCTCATGACCGCAAATCCGCAATCTCTGAAAATGAAAACAAGAGAGTCGTGGTTTTGTCCACGAACATTTAGTGATTTCACACGCTTTTTCTATACATGCATGGATTGGGGTGGTCCTCCTCAACTAAAGGGATAAAGCCCTTTTAGAAGATTTTTAGGCATAAAAACTAATGAGTCTAAATGTCGAAAAGTGTAGAAAATAAAATTTGTGATGGATATTAGTACAACTCCTTGCCAATTATTAGTAGTTGCCCGATTTTTCAATAAAGTTACATGTTAAGACTTTAGTACTATTTTCATAACAGATTAAAAATAGTTACATGCGGAGTAAAAAGGGGTCTAGTGGGACACTAGAACCCACTGCTTTTTGGCTAAATGACAATGTAGTGTTGTGGAATATTGTAAGAATTTTTAATATGTGACCGAGTGGCAGGTTGTGTTCTTTGCAGCAAGGCGCGATCATGAGTTTGAAACCTGGACGAGCATTTATTGTGACATTTATTTAGGTCTAATTTGATTCATTTGAATAAATTTAAACTGAACTGACTAAATTGAACATGTTTATTGTATACATTTCAACTAATTTCAACTAAGTAATTTGAACTGAACTGATAAAATTGAACTCATTTATAATATAATTTTAACAAAATAAATTTGAATTGAACCAAAAACTTAACTTTTGACACAAAAAGAGTAACAAATTTCTAGAGGGGACAAAGAAGATTAAAAGATTAAGGTAACTTTGCATGACAACAAAAGATATACTATACACGATCCTATTTCTTCATGGAACATAACATGCATACCGTTATACTTGTTGTAAGGTGTGGTATAGCATTTTGTGAAAGCTAGAAACGAACTTGCAAGTTTAAAATTCTTGGAAAGGATTTGTGTTTGGAAATATTTAAAGTAATTTTAGTTCACGCACTTTGAAGGAGTCACTGTCTCTGAAGGAATGAACATAAATACATAATAAGGTTAGAGATTTTGACCCGAAACCTTACTCATGATTTTAGTTTAAGGTCTGTTTCTTGGATTAGACCTTCGAACCCATTGAGAGTTTCATCTCACCTTTGGAATTCTTTTCACACATATTGATTGTCCAGGAACGTCATTCTATACCATATCACTAATAGTTAGCTAGCTACGGTCGATTGTAAATTACTCAAAATGTTCAAAGTAATGACTAATTAATTAAGGACGCTTCGAGAATACTTATATAAATACATATATTCGTTCCCAATTAAGTGAGGACAAAACAACTAATGAGGTGACAATTTATCCAGCGGCTGATAAAAGGATGAAACATCCAACATTTGTGCAGTACTGATGATATAGACATTCATGACCACATATATTTTTTTTTGTAAAGTACGTTTTTTTTAAATAATCGAACTATTACAACTTCATAAGTAGTATTACAAAGCTAGTAATAAACAATAAATAATCCCGCACTTGACGAGAATTGAACCTATGACCTCTAGTGTCATGACACCTCATTCATGACCACATATATAAGCCCACATATAAAATGAATACTTGTGTGTTGATAGGTAAATTATCAAGTCCTTCTAATACGTTTTAAAGCGTTCCTCTTAACTTTAGCATCCTTCCATTGCAAGTGATGTCCTGAAAATAACTTGAGGGGGAGGTTAGTAATGGTTTTCCGATTTGTCTAGTGATCAAACTCGATAATCGACTTTACGGTTAGAGGGTTGAAAGCCACTCTAGTGTATGTAGTATAAAGTAGGTTATATATTGATTACCTTTAGGGGTGAATGGTGTCCCCTATTTATAGTGTTTCCCAAATGGTGATAGAACTCCTGAGATTGCGCCAAGTGTACGGCTATGATTGAATTTCAAGGCTAAAAGCCCATTAGTTGGCTTAATGGGCCTGTCCCACATACCAAATTAGAGTTTCCTCAGGGCCAAGTAGGTAATTTCACGCTTTAAGGAACGTTCCAGGATTCTGTCCCGTTCTTGCGTCCGACAAGGCGTCCGATACATGGCCCGACGTCCGAGGTCCCGTCCGATATCGTGTGGCCTTGTGCACTACAGATGGGCCATGTAAAAACTTTCGTAGGGTCCGACCAAATTACGTCTTGCGCGACTAGTCTGATACCAAGTTATGTGTCGGACATATATCTTGAGGTATCGGACCTTGAGATTTCGCCCGCGGTCCTTGGAGACATACTTCTCACGCAGTATGTCGGACACGTGTTCCGAGTAGTATCTTTCTGGGAGTAGTCTCTTTGTCGGACTAGGGCTTATATGTCGGACATGTGTGCCCTAGCCGCCGAGGTAAGTCGTCCCTTAGTTCGTACAGCGAACCGGACATAATTCAACATTAACAAACTGATTATTCTAGGGAGGAGGTTAGGGTAACTTAATCTGTTTGCCTAAGCCAAAGTGCCAAACCAGTTGTTAAACTTAATTTATTGAAGCTCTGGCAAGTTTATAATCTACGCTAGTATCAATAGCATAGAGGAATGTTCACTATATACCCCCTTCTAGATTCGGGTTGTAGTATAACCCTTAGGTCTCCAGATGGGTAACAAGTGTAAGCTCCAAAGTTCAGATATGCCGGCCACGTCATTTAGTAAGCTCATGGACTCTTTAATGAGTTTGACTTTGACCCAGTAATTTTGTGGGTTCAACCCAATGTTTTGGGAGCTAGGCCCCTAACTGAGCTTGGTGGTGGTTCTAGAGACTTTAGAGATTCGACAATTTTACCATCTCTCACCACGTATGACGTTGGTCCTGTCGGGCAGGTCTTGTCTAGCAATGTTGGTCCAAGAGAGCTCACTCTCTCCGGAACGTTGTCTAGCAATGTTGGTCCAAGAGAGCTCATTCTCTCGGGAACGTTGTCCCATCCAAGAGGATTTGTAAGCTTTATTTTCCTTCTCCTCCGTTCCACTCATGGAGATTATCGGTTTGTCTCTCGATCGTATACTCTGTTAAATCACTCTAATATTGTTGGATGGTTCTAATTTGTCTGATCTTTGTGGGTATGATAAGGAATAGACTATAGTTCCACCGCGATAAGAAATCGTCGTTGGTTGGAGTATAGGAAAATTATTTTAAACTATTTGCCGTACCTTCGCTTCTCCACCTTGGGTGAAGGAGATCGAATATAAAGTGAGGAATAGACTATACTTTCCATCGCGATAAAGAAACCGTCGTTTGCATGGAGTATAGGGAAATTATTTTAAATTACTTGCTCTATGTTTGATCTTCGCTTTCGTTGTTTGTTTGTTGATCCTTAAGCACTCGGTGTGAGACCATTTTCATGCCTTTTCTTTGGGAGGACTCGGTTTGGTGCTTTAGTTGTTCCTTGTGGTTAAGTTGTAGACTTTTGGCAATGAAGGTTGTTTGTTCCCCTCTCGGTTTAGTTAGGTGGATGGCACCGGCCTCCTCTAGTTTTCTTTTGTATCCTTTTGCTTTCGTTTTTTATTGTTGTAATTCTTGAGCATTTCTTGTGCTCGTCTTTTAATGAATTTTTGAGCCGATTAAAAAAAAAATCTGCCTTGCCTTAATTTCTTATGCTCGTCTTTAAATTTTAGAGGGATATTTTAATATCATCGTAATTAATCTAAACTCATGGTAGAATTAGTATAATAAGAAAGGAAGCAACAAATTAAGTAATTTTCCACACAATAGATGGAATGGTTGATCCCAATGTAGATTGTAGAGCGAATTCACCTCGGAAATGTTTGGGATAACACTATATCATAAAGTTACATGAAATATAATTTTATTAAACTTCTTTTTATATTAATTTAATGGAGTAGTAATTTATTATCCAAATCGACTTGTAAAAGTCTAAATTTAACTTTAACATGAGTATTTGTGACCGGATACGGCAACAAACATAGGGTAAAAATGAGTAGATGTCATGTGATCATGGCATTAAGAACGTGAAAAATAAAATACGTCGATCTGGACTTCCATATTTATTTTTATGCCAATTGGACTGTTTGTATGTTTGTACTTTGTGTGTAAAGTTTCAGGGAACACGACAAACTGATTTACTTATGATAACTAACAACATATGAAATGTATTTTGTAATGGAATTAGCTGTCGAATTACATTGCAAAGTCATTTTAAACCATAGTTATAGTACTATTTTTATATTACGGCTAATGTGATGGAGTTTTAGAAAGTCTGAAAATGGATGGTTATGTACTTATGTTTCGAAGGTGATTTGTATGTCTGCTGTGTGACTCGTAGGCTCGGTTTAATTATCAAAACTATATCATATTCTAACAGGCATACTGTAAGCTAGCGTATTTGTTAATTAAAATTAAAAATTTATTAAATAATTTCATTACAATGTTGTAGACATGGTGGTACATTACTTGGTACGGTAGTGATGAGTTGTTATTATCTAGAGGTGTGTTCTGTGTATTTGGTTGTAAGTTTATATGGAGCATTTTTTATACTCTTTATTAATAAAAAAAAATTTACCGCTTAAAAAAAATATTAATAATCTATAATCTGTTTTTCAAAGCGAAACTGAATTGAAACTGAAGTGGAAAATTTAATTTTGTTTTCCAACGAATGAAAGGATTTAGCTTATCAAATCGGTAAGATTAAATGATCATCTACGGTCTACCCATTTCAGTGAAATGGTCAAAGAAGTTTATTTATTTAGTTGATAAGCTCGCACGGGGCAAGGTATAATGGTGATGTTTGGAATGCGATTTGTAGGTGTCTTGTCTTGTGGGACTCCTCGATCCTACGGAGCATGATGTAAATTATCTTATCATCATCATGTAGTAGTAATGCGAAAAGGTGTCAACCAATTGGTACGCAAGTCTTAAGCAACCAAACCAATTAACCAAGTGAGGCGCGCAATGGGTGGATAAAACCCGTTTGATCTACAAGTCCGATATATGAAGTGATCATTAAGTTAAAAGTAGTATGACATAGAATAATAATACTTAAATCATTAACTAAAAGACAAAGAACATATATAGTATACAAAGATTTGTAAACGGATGGTATCTTACTTCAGGATACTGTAATTGTGACCTCATATTCAAAATGTTGTCCTACACTACATTATTAATGATTATTAATGACATTAGTATATATTACCTCAGTCCCAAAATAGTTGCACCGTTTTAACTTTTTACAGTCAATAAAATTGAAACTTGACTATGAATTACTTTTATACTATAAATAGTAAAATATTTATCAAAATTATATGAAACTTGTCCATCCTAAATTTTCAATATGTAATTTTATTAAACATTTTAACATTGTAATTTAATAGTAATTTGTACTCAAACTTTACTTCTGTTGACCGCGAAAAGTCAAAACGATACAACTGTTCTGAGACTGAGATAGTAATATTCCAAATGCGTGAAGTATATTAATGTCATCATTACTATGTTCCTCACATTCACTAAAAAAAAAAAGATGGGGAGGACTTTGGACTTCACCCTTTTTGTCTGTTTGGGACTCAGAGGTGTATTAAAATTCTTTATAATTCAATATTGTGTGTAATTAAGCGGCTAAAAATAGTAAACAGGACATAAGTAATGTTCAGGAACATTACAAAAATAAAAAATAAAAAAGGAAATATTGCACTTCCACCAAAACGAGGGTAAAGCCTCAAACAAACGCCTAAACCGACATCTTGAGTCTTGACCATGACCATCACTATCTAAAACAACAAAACTAGCGTGAAGACCAGAGAGAGCTTGGACCATGAATACCACCACCACAAATTCCACAAGAACAAGTCCCAACAAAGAAAACTTTACTCAGAATGCATAATGGTCCAATGTATCTTATGGTTATGGTGGTCGTGATGGAAATCTCCCATACTGAATTGTAGATATAGATATCCATAACGATAAGTGGATTGCATTTTGATTGTAACAGCACCGCTGAGTCTACAAAGTGTATCCATTTCAAAGTAAGTAAGCTACTCATTCAAATTCGATTATCATTTATCATCACATCAATTCAATTATTAATCTATATAAAAGTCGTTTTTCGTAAAATTGGAATGCAATATACTATGCCAGTATACCTTGTTTTCAAAAGTTGACAGAACCACCCTAATGAGCCAATTTGAACTTTTCTTTTTGTATGTCTAATACTTGAAACTTGAAAGTTCAAACCACATATATTGGGTTTCTCTCAGTGGAACCCTCGAATGTTGATACTTGATAGCTAGTAAAACCCATTGTTTTACTAGATTTTGGCATTTGGATATACAATGGTTTGAAGAAATTGGGCTGAATTATTACTAATTACTGGTCCCCAACATTATTTTCTTTGGATTTGGTGAAAGGTTATATTTGAATAGGAATGAATAGTTTGGGGAGCCACAAGTTACATTCTCCGCTTTTTATTATAACCTTTAGAAATCATAAATAGATCCTATGTTTTGGATTTGCAAACACCAGAAATTCGGAAATGCACATGAAAATCCAAAAGTTTCCTCCTCTTCTTTCTAAAAAAACTTGTCTTCCCATATATTTCGAGTGTTCACCTCAAGTCTTATGTTTCGAGTGTTCACTGTAGTTTTATCTTAGAAGATAGTTCGCTAAAGTAAAATGTGAGCACCAGCATGAAGAACAAAGTGCCACCACTCAACTCCATCTGCAGATTTGTTGATTTATTAATCATTTTCCAATTTATACATTCTGATACATTCATATTACTCAATAAAATTTCAAACATGATATTTTTTTCTTCATTAGTACTCATTTGTCCCAATCAATTCTTTACGTATTCCTTTTTTGGACGTCCCAATCAATTCTTTACGTTTTCATTTTTGGAAAGTACCCCACATCCCATCTATATTATTTTAAATATGGACCCCACATTAAACTTTTTTATCTCCACTCACATCTCACACTTTTTTAATCAACTACCCCACATTTACATACAATATTAATATAACACTACCAAACAAAATTATTCACTAAAAACCGTGCAAAAAGCAAACGTAGACTTATCATCGGGACGGAGGGAGTATGTTAATTTCCGATTGTGTGTAGTAGTTATTATTATTATTATTATTATTATTATTATTATTATTATTATTATTATTATTATTATTATTATTATTTATTAGCTACTTTACTCGCATTGTGAATTTGAAATTCAAAGTCTCTCTGATTCATCATTGTACTTTAAAGCCGTTAAAATAGTTAATCGGTCAAATATTTTAGCTACTTTCTAAAGTTATCTCCAACATCAAGTGGGTTGTTGGAGATGAGCTAGTTTATCCCCGCTCACACGTTGTTGGGCGGGTGAGCGGTGATGACAGGGTCATCCCGGGATGAGTTCATTTTTTTTACTTTTATTTTTGCTTCGTATCTTATTCTTTTTACATTTTTATTTAGTTGTTAAAAAAATAAAATTTTAACAAGTCCACGAGTAACCGCGCCAGTCCAAAAGGATCGAACTTTCGAGTCATAATAATAATGTAAAATTAATTTATAAAAAGATATATTCTATATATAGTATCTCTACATAATACAATGTCATTAATTATTTGTTAGTATTTAGAATTTATTATAGATTAGATGGGAAAAAAATCGAGAAAAAAAAAAAAAAAAACGTAAAAAATCACTGGACATCGGAGGGAGTCACCTAAGACTTGGTGCCTGTGGAGTGCGTGTGCGTACTGCGACAAGCCCGCTCTGTTTTGGAAGTCCAGTTAAAATCAAACTACTCATTCTTCTCTGAACAAACGTGTCTTTTTTCTTCCTTGCGTGTTGAGCTCAGCTTCACATCTGTCTATTCTCTCATCAGTCTTCTCCTCCGTTTAAGTTCAACTACAAAATCATTCAGGGTAAATTGCACTTTTGGTCCCCAAGTCGAATTCCTCTGCATTTTTGGTCCACCTAAATTGATATACGATCCTCGAACTGTGACGTGGCATGATAGTGCGTAATAGAGTGTATTAGAGCGTAGCGGTTTTGGTCCACTTTATTCGCGATTTTGGTCCTGTAGACACCTGGAACATGATGTGGTGCTTTGGATCGATTTGGACGAAATTGGAAATGAAGAGATGAATCAATTATCTTGGATACTACAGACTGAATTGCAGTAGATGATGATCTTACACTTCGGAACTGAAGATGCCCAACCGAGGTAAGTGTGGAAACTGCAAATTAAAAGAAAGAAAAAGTGATGCGTGAAGGGAATGCATACATCACTTTGGAACCATGTTATGTGGGTTCCCTGAGAGACAGATATCTACTGACCGTATGCATAAACGCAGTCTCTAGAGCAATGGGCGTCTTGCACTCGCGGCACGGGTAGAAATTCCTATCTAGCTTGTAATGAACAATATTAATTAAACCTCCCATTTCCATGAATATGATTACCGGAGAACATCCAACAAATCGTTACCAATGTGTAAATGCACCATTGTCCTGTGAAAAGAAAGGGCATACATGGCAACTTGTTCGAAACATAACGAGACTATCTGCATACGAGTAGAAAAAGCTTACGTGTCTATCACGAACCTCCCTTCTATAAGAACTGGGTCAAGATAGTGCATGCTAACCTGTAACAGTATATATTCTTTAGTAAATACTCAATTAGCAGTACACCTAACAAGTTCCAAAGTAATTAATGCACGAAAGCTATATGATGGAAGAGCTTACAATTTGGTATCCAATACATCGAAAACAATTCTTGCAAGAAACTTGTGCTGTTACGGAATGTTCTAGGATATCGTTGTCTGCCAAGTCTAAGTTAACCCTGCCGCCATGCATGTAAATATTGAAAACAATTAGGCACATATCAATCACTAAATTACAAGTCACATACGAAATTCATCAATAAAACAGTTTGGTTATATCTCACATGGTTGTAATCACTGCTCGTGGATTATCAGATATGCGGGGATCACTCTGAAATTAACAATATCAGTAGCAAAAATAAATTAACCCTTAATATTCAGAGAAAATCGCACAGTAACAATTTCGCTTGTACCATTTACAATGCTAGTAAATATATTTACGTATAATCATGAATGTTTGATATGTTCATCTATGTCCTGTAAAATCATACTAAAACTAAAATAGTTGAACTGTATCTTTGTAAATTGTACCGTCGAGTTGAACTGTAAAATCATACTAAATCATACTATAGCGAAGTGTGTTTCACATATGCGGCAGGTCAAGATATTTGGGTGATCGAACAGAATCAGATGTTGCCGCCTTGCCATTGTAGCTTCTTTCTCTGAGATTCATACACCAGTAGCAGCAGCAGAAAAATAATCAACTTATGAAGCAAAACCTGAGATATGGACTTAAATAGAACATACGAGAGAATGATGATGAACATACGGTGGGTAAATGCGTTTTGTACGTGAAAAAAGGACCGAGTTCACATAGTGCGTGGTAGTGCGGACCAAAAGTGCGAAGGGACTTCGACTTGGAAGACCAAAAGTGCAATTTTCCCAAATCATTCGTCACTTCAAGTTCTTGCCCAGAGCCGATCTTTCTATTGAATTAGCTATTCTATAATCCCGATTTCCCCAGTTCAGTTGTCGAGTGTGGAGAAAAGATCCGAGGATTGACAGACGAATCGATAAGATTTGGAGATTAGAGATTTTAAAAGGTTTAAGCTGCAACACTTTCTTGAAGATAAGATTTTTCTTTTTTTCCTGATTCTGTGTGGATTTTAATAACTGTATAAGTATACCCTGTTTGTTTTTTCGCTTACCAACTGTTTGCAAAAATAATTCAATGTAGATTCATCTTTTTGGTTTTGCAAACGTTAATCAACTCTTGTTATGTATCAGGTTTAGGTTTAATAATGTTTTATAATAGTACACACAAACTTCATACTCATTAGTTATTAACTAAACTTGAATGTTACATATGGGAACCCATGTTACATACAATGCGAACCAGAGGGTTTTGGCAAATATAGGATAGTGTAGTAGACAAAAAACTTTTGTGAAAGTATAATTGTTCTTTGACCCTGACATTTGTTCTTTAGAAAATAAGAGCAGAAATGTCATCTGTGGAGTTTAACAACAAGGCAAGGCTCCTGGTCTTTCAATGAGGCTGGACCGCGCTGACCTTACATGCTTTAGAAAGAAAGGTAAATTGTTCATGATTGAAAACGTGCTTGCTACATTCTGCAATAAACAGATTTTTACTTGTTTTCTAGCAAAAGCAGGGATTTGGGTGTTTCAAAATTATGTTCAGGATTCTTTTCTCTTTAACTTAAGCTGTTATGAACTGAAAAGGAACTGGTACACAGTTTTGTTCACATCTTTCAAAAATAAACTAGAAATTGTAGCATTTCTTGTTTATTGCTTGGTGGTATAATTGGTAATATTGATTTCATGTCAGTAGGTAGGTTGCCTAATTCCATAAACTTTATCTGATTATACTTTTCTGCCCAAGTTCACCTTAATGCTCAGTTATCATGTTTCAAACTTCCGATGCCATTTGGAAACAATTTCAGTATGTAACTTGATTCGTGAGAAAATTAAGTTGATTTGCTTAGCATGACCTGGTTGTTCACATTCTGCCACGTGCATTCATGATGTATTAGTTTTCCTGTTAATATTATTTTCATTTATCCAATCAAATGTGATTTTTCTTTGATCTTATACAATATTATTTCCATATAAGAACTGGGTTTTAAATACCTTACAAATCAGGAGCATTAAAAGGCCTCAACCTATAAGTTATTCATAAGACGGAGCTGATCGTGTGCAATTTCCGCCTCCTGGTCGTCTCCCATTATGCTGCCGGTCGCGTGAGCCACCTCACAGAGAAGCCGGATTTGGATTACGTTGAAACGCCTGAATTGTCTAGGATTTTATTTCAAATTTTACAATCAGAATGTTCTGGATTCGATCAATCAGAACGTTTCTATTTTCTAATTGTCTGATTCAATAAGTAGTGACGACTAAGATTTGATTTTAGTATTGGCATGATTCATATGGTTTGATGTTAACATTTCAATCTTCTGTGCAGTGGAAACAGTATTATGTACTGTACTTCAATAGCTAAATTAGATGAGTTTATGAATGTTTCTTTGTATACTGATTATGCTTTTGCATTTGGAAGTGTCTTGTGCTTTTCATCTTTTATCAATAGGAATCTTGTCAAACTTAGCTGGTTAGTTATGAAGCTCTTTATCTGATTCAGGTGGACAGAGGAATAACACTGAGTGAAGCTCTTATTAGCCATGACAAATGGCTGGAGACTAAGGGAATAAAGAAGTTGAACTTCGCTGTGGTTTTGTTTTATGAGGATTTTGGAGGAGTGAGATGCAATTTTAAAGAGGCTGTGGAAAAGGCTGGGCTATCATGGAAAGGTCGGGCGCATTGTGGTCTGGTGCTGACCGGCTGGGCTATCATGGCAAGGCCTAAAGTTAGATGGCAAACTGTTTGTCTTCCCAAAGGATGGGGCTTTGGGCATTAGAAATTTGTCTTTATTTACACTTTACTCTGCTTATCATCTCAAACTTTTATGGAGATGGGGAATGTAACAGCAACCTCAGCCTCTCTGGCTCTTGTGTATAAAGATAAGTATTATCCTAAAGATCTCCTGTGGTCTTATATTCCTAAATCAACCCATAACTGGCTTTGGAAGTCTCTTCTTAGATCAAAGGATATTTTGAGGAATTTAGTTATCTGGGAAATTGGTGATAGTTCTGACTTCTGAGATCAATTTCTGGTTGGACAAATGGTTTAACAATCAGTATCTGATAGACTTTATTGATGACCAGTCTAACCTTGATACCAAAGTCTCTGATTTTCTTCAGGGTGATAGTTGGGATCAATTTCTGGTTGGACAAATGTTGTGTTTAAGAAAGACAAAAAAAGTGCATATAAAAAGCTATGAATTATATTTATGCAAAACTTCATTTGCATCATTTTGAATGTGGTCTACCTCATTCATGTTTAATTAAACTTATTCATCTACTAGCACCGTTTTATCATCTCAACTAATTCTAAACAGGTAATGATTATACAGGGACCTTCCCAATCCGAATTCTTGTATGATAATAAAGGAACAACAAATCATATCATATACAGTACAAAAGAATATGAAATGTGATCACTTCAAAAAATGTTACTACCTGAACATAAATACAAGACAACCTAAGACAGACTACTGCTTCAACCTATCAACTGCATTATTACCAATAAGTTGAGATAAGTCCCTCCCTCCCTCCCCTCAATTTGAAAATCTTGAATCATGTCACTGGCTGATAATTCAAATGATTTTATGCATGCTGAAATGTGGAGATGAACATTTGAAAGTTAAAAAATACACATAATTCCAAACAGATTTTATACGGTACAAATGCCTGGTCGGTGGCGACTTTTGGGCCAGGACCTCAAAGTAACAAGCGAGTCAGACAACCATTTTTTAAGCACACAACATAGGCTCAACTTTTTATACAAAAGATGTAAAGGAAAAACAAGTGCACTTCTCATAAGTCTGAACATATAGTACTTGTATATAAGCAACTTCATGCATCTGAACATATAGTATACATGCAACTTCTTCATGCATGTACCCCGATGAAGTGCTTC
The DNA here is from genome assembly GCA_028274465.1 of Plantago ovata. Lineage (NCBI taxonomy): Eukaryota > Viridiplantae > Streptophyta > Magnoliopsida > Lamiales > Plantaginaceae > Plantago > Plantago ovata. The sequence continues at coordinate 7,876,366 of CM051456.1, read as the reverse complement.
TTCCTTCTCTCTTTTCATCAGAGTACCAGGAAGAGGAGAGGAAATGGTTTAGGTAAATTACATTTTTGGTCCCTTATGTCGACATCCACAGCGTATTTGGTCCCTTTTTTAATACATGGCAAATACGGTCCTCTTTTCCATAAACTTTGTAACTGCCGATTTGTCCGATGAGTTGACCATGACATGGACGAATTTAGGTGAGGAACGAACTGAGTGGTAAGCAAATTACATATAAATCTTGTGTCTAATCGTTCATAAATTACGAACACTAAACCCTAACTTGATTTCCGACAAACTGAGATCCAACTCGTGGGATTCTGGGATGCCAAACACTTCTTCCAGGTCATCTCATGGAGCATCTCAAATCAGTGCTGAATCGAGCTCTGAACAGAGCTAATCAAGCTCTGAAATAGAGCTTGATGAAGCTCTGTAATATAGCTTGATGAAGCTCTGTTTTTCAGAGCTTAATCAAGCTCTGTTCAGAGCTTGATTAAGCTATATTCAGAGTTTAATTAAGCTTTGAAATCAGAGCTTAATCGAGCTCTTAACATAGATAATCGAACTCTGAAATAGAGTTGGATTAGCTCTGTTTTCGGAGCTTATCAAGCTCTGAGCTCTGAAACAGAGCTTGATCAAGCTCTGAAACAGAGCGTGATTAAGCTCTGTTTCAGAGCTGATTAAGCTCTATAACAGAGCTTGTTCATCCCTGTTTTCAGAGTTTAATCAAGCTCTATTAATGGAGCTTGATTAAGCTCTGTTTCAGAGGTTAGGTTATGATGTGTTTGAAGTGTGTTTGTGTCACAGTGTGTTTGTAGTGCGTTTTTTACCATTTGGAAGTGCTTAGAAAGGATGTGGAAGTGACTTGGCCCTAGGTGGAAGGATACAGTTGACATGGAAACTGAGAAATAGTGTGTATATGCTAAATCGGCGCTTAGAACTTCCATACGGCGAATTATACGCAAGAAAAGGACTCAATTCGTACAATTCGTCTAGAGCGGGACCAATATCACCAAAAAGGACGTCGACATAAGGGACCAAAAGTGCTTTTTACCCGAAATGGTTTTGATCTGATCTTCAGATCATGTCCAGATTGTTTCCATTAACAAACAGCAACTTCGTCCAATCTAGCTCATATCTCCGTGCTTTCACAGCCCCGGGGGCCAATACTTGCTATTAAAAAAAAAAAAGATATACTCCCTCCGTCCCAGAACAGTTGCATCATTTTGCCATTTTGGGCGTCCCGTTAGAGTTGCTCCATTTCATTTCTTTTGGGACATGTATATAATAATTTTATATTCCACCAACACATTTGAGTGGTCATAAATCACCAATAAAGTAAAAGTAACCTCCACTATCAATATAACTCAATATTTAACTATCATCCTTATTTTTTGTGTCCAAAAGCAAATGGTGCAACTGCTATGAGACGAAGGGAGTATATATTAAGAGTAGGAGAAATAAGATACTATACAACAAACTTGACCATTATCAAAATTCATAACCCTTGCCAACATCAAATACTTATCGCCCTAAGCGAGTAGTATACTATGAACGACACAACTCTAGTGATCAAATTCAAGGATTGGCTTCATGGTTACATTATATTCCAATGATCATACAGATACATACATAGAAGATCTCCAACATGCTTACACAGAGCTCAAATGATAAATTTCCTACCACTATTAACTAAAATCTGAAAATCTGGGATATAACTCGTAACTTAAAAAGTTCCCGATTCAAACCAAATTTAACCATTTAAAATAAAAAAAGAAGGCAAATCAGCCAGATTAGAAGAAAAGAGTGAAGAAAACTAAAAGAAACATAATCCAGTGAACCAGATTGTCTAATTTATAGTCAGATTCAGTCCCATAAACCATAGAGACAAAAGGTCATCTCAGAAGCATACAGTGACAGGATAAACCTCCAATACACCAAAAGACAGCAATAAGAGAGTAAGGTACAACCAGGCTGACCTTGTATTTCATGCCCAAATTCGTGCAACACCACCGGCAATAAACCGGTACTCGCAGCACTAGGCGGCTAATGACGGCACTGGGGGCCCCCTTGTATACATTTACCCTGTTAATTATATAAGAGGGTATGTTAAGCAATGAGCAATCACCAAACATTCCAAGCAAACGAAACTAGTTGGAAAAGAGAAACCATATGGGAAAAATGGAAGAACATGATGCTTAAATGCAGTTTCTACAAAAGACACTTTGTTGAAAATAATGTCAGGGTTCTGTGGCTCCACAAGCAGAAATTCTGGTGACGAAATATGTGCAAGTCGATTGTGGGTTGTCCAACAGCATCGGCATATGAAAAAGTTGATTCCATCTTGAAGTACCAAGGAGAGTTTGGTTCAATTGGTTTCTTGCTGAAGATATCTAGCCACACATTCCAGTCCCAAAAATGAAGCCGACATGCTTTTAGCACAAGCCTCTTTCTTTGAAAATGCTGTGCGTATACGTCATTTTAACCTGCAAAAAGAAAATACAAATCATGCGTATACAAGGTTTCAGGATTTGTTTCGGTAATTAGATTTGGGCTTGGACTTGGTCAGCCCTTAAAATGTACTGACATGATTTTGGAGGAAATAAGATCTATTCTAAATCATTAAACTTGGAAATAATATGGGATGTTCATTTTTACTTACATATCGGTATCCCAAATGCGCGAAACAGGACTTGCAGGAGACGTGTTCGCCATCAGAATCAACTTGATAATTGGATGCTGAATCATCTGTAACTTTAAACCTCAGTCCAGGGATCACATTGTCCCTGAAGATAGAATCACATCAGTCCTATTTATTGTACTAATTGGCTTTCAAACTTCAGTGTTATAGATGAAAAAACTTACCCATCCTTAAAAACTATACAAAGATAGTTTTTTGGAGTATGGTATCCAACTACGACAGCGATGCTATTGGGGTGTGGCATACTTTGCAAGCATAGAACCAACTCCTTTCCGAGTATTTGTTAGCAACCCGCCACTGCTCCTGTTCAGGGATGATATTTAGTTCATATTCCGGGAATCTCAGCTCTCCTTCCTTTAGGAATGCTTCTATATCTGCGACATGGATTTAAAACGGATGAAGTCAACTATTTAGGTTAACTGCGACATGCGTTGTCCCAACTCCAATTCACACGCTGTTAGACATGGACTTATTAACAACACTTTAAATTGCATGAAGTAACTATAAAGACTCTTTGTATAAGACTTTCTAATTGATTTTGATATCTTCTTCTAGAGATTTATATAACTTAATTATTGTAGTTTTAAAAATTTATAGAAGAACAATAATAGGATTTTTCTATATATTGAGAACTCATATAAATTTGAATGGGTGGAGATAATTGACGGAGAAGACAATATTGAGTTGTTACTTGTTATTTTTAATTTATTTATTGATAGAAGATTAGAAAAAAAAATTAATCAGCAAAAAAAATTATTAAAGAGAAAAATAACAAAAAGTACAAGTACAAAGAGGCAACAATTCATTCCTTTATTTTGTGCTCCAAGCTAGAAGACAAACAAAATTAAATATTTTAATCAATCAAATACTTTTGGTAGCCCTATTGCACTATCTCTCCTCCAAATATATTTTAGCATTATATGTTATCAATTTAATGGGATATTAATACTTTGACTAAAGTCAAAATGGAAACATTGTATATAGATGGAGGGAGCCTGGGTGCTTTAGTATCGTTGAACATATTTTTTTCGTATATAGTTTTTGCATCACCTCACTATAAATCTTGTGTCAGCCACTGCAAACCTACTCCATAATAGAATTATAGTATAACTTTAAAATGACGTACACTGAAAGCTGCAGGAATACCAGGCGTATCGTGTCTAACCACAGAAAGATATTAATGCAAAGAAGCAAAGTAAGAGTGTTATCGCTACAATTGATTCTTCGAAATTTTTCTAATAGAATTATATGACTTTTAAATTACGTATCAAAGCAGTGTCTAACAACGGAAAGATATTAATGCAAACATGCAAAGTCTAGCTATCTAACATCCCTACAAGTAATTCTTTGAAACTGAAGAAGAAAGAAAAAGGAAGAGGGGCGTTAGATCGAATTCTTGGTCTTTCTCTTTATCCATTATTGAAATTTCTCTTATGCACACACTGCACTGTTTCTCGTTTCTTCTGCACTATTTCTTGTTTCTTCTTGATTTTCTTCCCGGGGGAAGAAGGAAGGAAAGAAGAGGTATATATAAGTAAAGCTAACAACAGTTACTAAACGGTAGAAATCATATAACTAACTAACTGTCATATTGCATTTCGTACTGAACTGAATTGATATCTTCTAAACGCAAGCATAAGGGAGGTAAATGATGCAGAGTAGTAGTAGATTTTCCATAACCATGCAATGGCCCAACACCAGGACCAACCCATTGCAATAGCCCAACACTTCATTCCAGTTATACCAGAATCATGTGCTTCAGTGATGTGAGTGAGGTGTGCTTCAGTCATACTGGTAAGAATTAGATTTTCTAGGTTGGTTGTGTGAGTGAGGTGTAGCTTTACGAATTCTGCATCTTTCGGTAGCTGGGATTCTCGAGAGATTTCGATCAAAATCTCTTCGGGGAGATTAGGGTTTTGCTCCATTTTTCTCCAAATTGAGTTGGGGACGAAGGGTTATATGAAATTAGTATTTGATTCTAATTACTATATGGTATATTAGTATCTCACAAGACCCTTGTCGACTGTCGTTTTCTTTCACTAGTTCACGAATTTGATCACTTAGGAAAGATTTAAATTTGACAAAATAGAATATATCCCAAGTTAAATGAAAATGTCATAAGCTTAGAAATTTTTTTATACATTATAATTATACTATTTGATCTATAAATGTTTCAAAGTGTTTGTAGTCGAGTAATAAGTTGAGACACTCCGTGAATGTTAAATTAAAAGGATGAGATGCTATATTATTTGATGTAATATAAGTGCACTTTCAAACCCACTATCTTTGTGCTCTGGGTAAACCCCTAAGTTTAAGTTTACGTGATAGCCTGGAAATTAGCAATCAATCCAATGTAAATTGCACCTAGTGTAACAAGTTCACATATTCGTTCTCCGTTAGGCATGGTGCAACAACATGCTCAAACTCCAAAGTTATATCTCAAAAATTCTCTCCTTGTATGACATCTAGCGACACAAGCTCAAACTCATAAAGGGTGTAGATCAATCCTCGTGGGGGCACCTAGTGCATAGGCCAAAATTTATAACGGCATGGGTCAATACTTCACTCCCCGTGGGGTAGGTATTCCAACAAGATCAAACTTAGAGGTATGGATCACAAATTCACTACCATGGGAACTGGGAAACCTAGTTCAATTGCTCAAACTCATAAGGCATAAATCACAGTTAGTGCATCATGCTTAAACTCAAAAGGCATGCATTACATGCAAATTCGGTTCCGTGGGACATCTAGTCAGATTAAAAGTATACATCACAAATTTGCTCCCCGTAGGGCACCTACTTGAACATGTTCAAACTCGTAAGGACCATGGACCAAATTTGCTCCTCGTGACGACACCTTGTGCACTAGGATCAAATTGATACAAGCATAGATTATAACTTCCTTCTCCGTGGGGCAGGTAGTCCAACAGGGTCAAACTTAGGGACATGGATCGCAAATTCACTCCCTTGGGGCGTCTAGTACAACATGTTCAGACTAATAATATAGGAGTATACACATACGCATGATTCTCATGTAGCGCCTAGTGCAACATGCTTAAAGTGAAAAGCCTTAGACCACAATTTTGCTCCCTGTCGGGAACCTAGTGAAATAGACTCATGCTCTGTTCATGATTTCACCTTAAATTCAATTATGTTCAGTTTAGTTCAGATTTATTAAGTTAAGTTTTGTTCAGTTTAGAATAATTAAGTTCACTTCGGATTTGCTTAGTTAAAATTTATATTTCAAATAAGTTTAATTCAGTTCAGATTAATTACGTTCAATTCAGTTTAAATTTATTAAGTTCAATTCAGTTTTAAAAAAATTTAGACGAATCAAACAAAGTTTCAAACTCATAACACACATCTACTAAAACAACCAGAATACAAAAGTGAAAGTTGGACAAAAATGTGATATCAAAATGTATGGATCCAATAATTTTTACGAAAAGTAATCTTTCATTTTACCCTTCTTTTTAATTAAAATAAAAAATTTAGTTTAATTTTATCCACCACTTGTCAAGTAGACAAGGAGTATGCTTTACATCCTTGTAAACAAGTGCGCACAAGCCAAATGTTCCACATCTTTCTATGCCAAAAGATTTGCTAGACCCGCTTTTGTTTTCTTGGACCGGCATTCACATTGTGTTTAATGCATAATACAGCCGGATCCTATCAAAAACTAGATTCCACACCTTAGAACTCACATTTGTCGAAAAATAATTCAAGACTGGATCAACCGAGGTGAGTCCCTCTAAAGAATAGCTTTGGAATCCCAAGGACTTTGTTAGAAATTTTATGAATATCATTATATTCGAATTAAATCAGGGCAAAGTTCACAAATCGGAGCCAAAATTTCACATGTACCCACCACTCAAGTCCATTCGCTCTTTTCTATTGTCTTTTGTCTTTTGCTTCTGCTGCATTATACAGTCATGAGTCTCATGACTCATACTGATGAAGTATGAACTAAAGATAAAGTACGTAATTACATGTTCAAATGTTCAATTTAGACATCAGACTTAAAGTGAGAAAGAAGCCGCTTTATATTAGAATTATCATTATCATGTTATCGGAAACATCGTAGACAAAAACTTGATGGATCGATTCGATTCTCAGTCTCTTTAATTTGTTGCAGAAACAAATTAAAGCCTCGTACAGGAGCATCACATCAGCCATATATTGTCCAAGCAGCATGCTCCACGTCCACATCTTGATTCATTTTATCCACACTTGAAGTCAAATTTTTAACGGGGCATATATGTTGCAGAATCCCAATGATTCTGATGAGATATCGAGTTCACCATCTATTTATTTTATTTCCTATAGTAGATTAGCATAGTTATTTATATTTATATCCTTTATTTTTCAAAATATTTTTAGGGTTAGGGATAGATAAGATATTCTCTAAAATATTCTCTTAGTTAGGCTAAGTTCGTTTTCTTAGCGAGCTAAGCCTAATTTTTTCCTATGAATACTCTGTAAGACATTCATTATTTTCATCAATGAGTTTAGTAGAGTTCAGTCCAGTCAAGTACGTAGTGAATGAATCGTAGCTTGAGAGTTATGAAATTGTACCGTGCAGCCCTGGGAGATAGGCGTCATTAGACCTTGCGGTAGGGGAGATAACCGTGCATTGTACCTGCGGTAGGGGAGATAACCGACGGAAAGGCGAACTCGTGCCATCGCCAGGAGAGGCGCCCACAAGGAGGCCAATCCGTCCTAATGCTTCCGCGGTATTAGGAGTATCCCGAGATCTCTCATCTCAACCGAACGCAGCCACGCCAGGTTATTGCTATTTTATAGTAGACCTTAGTGGTAATTATGTGTCTTATTGCGATTATTATTCGTTTATATGCTGTGAATATGGGGTATATTTGGGATTTTTAATTCTTTTAGCATTTCTAGTACTGTTAGAATTGAGGTCCCAACAGATTCCTATTCATTCACACAGGTGGTTAACAGAGATTAGCTAAAAAATATATCACTTAGGCTAGTACCCATATATTCAACTCAACTTATGATGATTAAGAAAGCCAAAGATTCATCATGTCAAAGATATTTTTGGCCTCATTAATTATTCTACTTGCATGATAATACCCTGGACCGTCAAATACTAACTCGGCCCCATTCGGATCGAACAGTGGATCAAAACATGCCCGGCTCGGTTCGGAAAGAAAAAAAATCCGGTACAGTCTTGAGGTTACTGAATAAAGTCTATGAATCGGACCAAACTTGAAATCCTACCATATAACCAATGGTTTTACAAAAGAAAGGGAAAATTACATAAACCCACCTTGTTGCTGCCTCACTTTTCAAAATCTTCCTCCTTAGATAATCAATTACGTTTTGCCCCAAAATGATAAGTTTGTGTTGACCAACTTATTTGGTTTTGTTCAAATGTTGATCACCAAACATGCCCTTATCAATTTTCAGAATTTAATTTTTCTTTTTTATTTTCTTCTTTTCTTTCTCTTTTCTCCTTTTCCATTTTTCCTCTTTTTATTTTTTTACCTTCTTCTTCAAAATCCGGTACCGGACTTTTTCCGGTACCGGAATTTTTCCGGCAGCAGCTCCGGTTGGAGCTGCCATTGGAGCTGCCAAACAGCTCCAGTCGAGCTGTTTTACAGCTCCGACCGGAGCTTTAAATTGCTCCAGTCGGAGCTATAAACAGCTCCGATCGGAGTTGTTCACAGCTCCGATTGGAGCTGTTTAATGCTCCAATAGGAGCAGCCGGGATGGGTTGCTCCGATTGGAGCATTTACAACTCCGATTGGAGCTGTTCTACAGCTCCAATCGGAGCTACAGCTTGGCCAGAGCTGTCAACAGCTCCGGCCAGAGCTCTCAACAGCTCCGACCGGAGCTCCAGTCAGCTCCGATTGGAGCTGTCCTTTTTTTTTTTTGTTATTTTTTAATTTTTTTTTACTTTTATAATTTGTTTAAATTTTTTATTTAAATTAGTGGGATGGATTTTGAAATGTGAGTTTTCTAGGGACTTGTTATCGATTAATTTTTAGAACATTTTGAAATTTATCTAAGTATTGGGTGTTTATTTTAAATAGTTTATGGTCAATTTTGTAAGTTAATAAAATTTAGAGTCAAATGTGTAATAAAAAAAATTAAGTTGTTTGGCTACTGAAAATTGAACGGGGACAAAATAGACATTTCCAGACTTTAGTTCGCTGAAAGTCAAATCCGTGGGGCAAAATGTAATTAGATTTCACGAACAAGGGGGGTAAATGTAATTGAATATCTAAGAGGGAAGATTTTGTAATAAAAAAATCTAAGGAGGGGGCTAGATGAAATTTACCCCAAAAGAAATTAGGTAATTATCACTATTATGTATAATTATTTAATAAAATTTTTCCAGTGTGATTTTTACTTCATAAGGTGCAAAATCTATTTAAATTTTCCATTGAATAGTGTCAATTATTTGTGTTTTAACAAGGTGTATTACTATTTTTAAGTACTTAATTAGACTCGAATAATTATGAATCAATTCTTGATTCAAATTTTAGCTCGTACAAAACCTCGTTGTGCTAACAAGTCTATTCATTCACAAATCGATGTACCCGATCGGCCATTAAAGCTCACGGTTGGTAGTAGTTAAGTACTCAGGACATAGTTAATTTTTCTCCTATTAGTCAACTTTTACTCGAGTTCAATTTTAAATTTAGACTCTATCAATCAATTATTTACGTATTCTTTTTTTTTTTACGTCCCAATTAATTTTTTACGTTTCCATTTTGGAAAGTACCCCACATCATCTACATTATTTTAAATATGGACCTCAAATTTACACTTCTTTATCTCCACTCATATCTCACACTCTTTTAATCCACTACACCACATTTATATACAATATTAATATAACACTACCAAACAAAATTATTTATTAAAAATCGTGCAAAAATCAAACGTAGTTTTATCATCGGGACGGATGGAATATTACATTAGGGTCTGATTGGTTGGCCATTTTTACATGTAAAGTGGCGTTAACCGCCACAAAACCTCCTGATTGGTTTTTATTTCGTGTGTACACGAAAAATCCCGGGCAGCTTGGGGAATTGTGCAAATGTGAAAAAGATGTTGATTTTTACACTTGAAAACCTCTCCCCCCCCCTCCGGTTTTGGTCCAAGCCCAAATGTGTTTTGGACAACCAACCTGATAAGACGTATTAACCCCCAAAGTTCAGAACAATTACTGCAACTGCCATCCGCCCTAATGTATAAATAAGTGGTGAGGAGAAATAAGTGGCAGAAAACACAAGCAAAACGTAGGAAGGCGCAGAGACGGTAAAACTTGTAAGTACTGGCACGAGCCATGCTTCTACTTTACTTAACATGAAAATCATAATTAGCAAGGAATAACAAATGATCATTGAGCGAAGAATACATACGAGTACTTTTTTAAAAAAAAGTTATATATACGAGTACTATATTTTCTTTGTTTTTCACTTTTCTTTTTCCTTTCTTTTTTTTTTTTCCAGTTCTATTATTGTTATTACAAGTTCTATAAAACTTTTGCTCTTCTTCAACTGGATTGGTGTCACTTTCATAGGATTCGAGATCATTCAGGTATGCTTCATCTTCTGACTGGTCACTAAGACTTGTTGGCCAAAATAAGGGTATTTCTGTCCTTTTACGAGTTTGCAACAAAACACCTTGTTCACTTAAGTACCAAACAAAAGTTTTTTCATTTACTCCATCAACTTTATGCATTCCTAAATAAGAACCAATCGGTGGTTTTTCCTTTTTTTGGTGGTCAAACTTGACATTTTTACATGTAAATTGGTTCCGGACAGGGAGGAGGTGTTTTGCACTTGTTGACTGTAACGCCCCAGATTTCAGAGGCTTAAAAGGGTTGAGAACGCTACTCATACCAACAAGGTGCACCTTTCTTTTCGGAAATCCACCTAGAAGAACTTCAGAGTTAAGCGTGCTTGCTCTGGAGCAATTCTAGGATGGGTGACCCACTGGGAAGTTCCCGGTGCGCGCACGAGTGAGGACAAAGTGCACGGATTAGAACCCGTGTTGGTCTGTGGGGCCAGCATATCACCCCGGAGAGTGCCCATGAGTAACCTTGCCGGCCCGTTAGTGGGTCGGATCGTTACAAGTGTTATCAGAGCGGGACTATCCGGAACTGCAGGAACTAAGTGCCATCCGGGGCAAAGTGCTACACCGTATCGACGATGGGAGCCACCTCTTGAGCCTGGAGGGGCCACCTCTAGAATCCTGCACGGATGGTTGGTCTCGGGACAGCGCGAAACGAGGACGTTGCGCAATTTAAGAGGGGGTGATTGTAACGCCCCAGATTTCAGAGGCTTAAAAGGGTTGAGAACGCTACTCATACCAACAAGGTGCACCTTTCTTTTCGAAAATCCACCTAGAAGAACTTCAGAGTTAAGCGTGCTTGCTCTGGAGCAATTCTAGGATGGGTGACCCACTGAGAAGTTCCCGGTGCGCGCACGAGTGAGGACAAAGTGCACGGATTAGAACCCGTGTTGGTCTGTGGGGCCAGCATATCACCCCGGAGAGTGCCCATGAGTAACCTTGACGGCCCGTTGGGCTGAATCTCGGCCCGTTAATGGGCCGGGTCGTTACATTGACTGTAAATGGAAAGTGACATTTACCAATCGACACCTTAGGCTTTACTCGATAACATGTCTCTCATAATCTCATATTTTAAGTGTATAAGGATTTGAATATAGATTTAACTCATGCAGATGTTTTTAGGCGTTTCTCATTGGATTTACAGCTGAAAATGATGGTGTCTTGAATTAGCACCAAACATCAATCAGTTCTCAACATATGATGTTGTCTCCCAGTTTTCCAACTTCTAAAATGCTTAAATGCATCTTTCCATAACTATATAGAGTCTTAAAATTTACTCAAGTACTCCCCCTAAAAGTTTTGAAATATGCAGAGAGACCCACCCACCCACCATATGTGGTCCATCGGTTTCAAAATTCACCTGACTATTTTATTTACTCCTTCGTCTTGTGACTCTGTACATTTCAAATTCACGAGAAATTCCACCGAAATGTACTTTCTTAATTCATTTTCCAAAAAGTCAAGGATCTAAATTATTGCCTAATTTGAACTAGTTTAAACATATGGTTTTGAAAACTTGTTCCCCCCATAAGTACATTCTGTTTATTTTCCCCAGAAGAATACTTCCAACAGCACATTTTTTTCAGGGTGTATGAGTTATGCGTGATCAAATGATTTTTACGATATAAAAGATACACCAGAACAAAGACACGTATAATCAATTAAAAAATTATACAGAGTGACACGTTACAAGAACAAAGACGCGTAATAACAATTCAAGTGAGCAAATTATTAAAACATGTTTACAAAATTTAAGTTATACTCATATTCAGATTAGTTTTAAATGGTGCTTCCTCCGTTTCATTAATAAGTTCCTAAGATAACTATTCATCGCGACCTTTGACCACGTATAACTCTTAAATTACATTAGAGGAAATATAATAAAATTATATTATGAAATTAAATGAAGTATATTTTCATAATTAACTTTTAATTTATATTAATACAGTTTAATTTCAAAATTGTACGTGGTCAAAGTTCACGATGAATAGTCTCCTTAAAAAATTATTAATAAAATTGAGGTAGTAAAACTGTATGAATGTGACCAAATAGAAAGAGAACAAAAAAGGTAACAGCATGAATTTCACAAATTGTGGAAAATGAAATTTGATTTGGTTCAAATTTAGAGATTTCACGCCATATTCATTTCACCCGACCCATGTGACCACCTATGACCTATCCATTGTGATATGGCGTGCTTCCTCTTATTACCTCACTCACTCAATCACCCTATCTTCCCACTCTTCAATGGTCCCCCGCACCTAAAGTTTATTCGAACATGAAAACATACCTTACGAACCAATTATCGCGTGTAACCCATACTTACCATTAAAGGTGATTTAACTTTGACATATGCATATGCATCTACCAAAGTACCAGACATGAATGCACACATAAAAGCAACACAAAAATAGAAAATAGAAAACTAAGTCTTAAAATTCAAATTACATAAAAACATTAATGTCTCTCCTAATCAGTCTTAGTGCCTAGTTAACCTACCGCACCAAACCATGGGGTCCTTGTGAAAACAAATTTACATTCAACAAACCGGTGGGCCTTGCAAAGCATGAACCGGTCAACAATCGCCCCGGCCGGTCTTTTTTCCCCACCTCAACCCTACATTCTTCTGAAATTCAAATTCTACCCCTGAACCGGACCGGGAACCACAACCCCGGTCTCCTTCTGGCGCCGCATCTCCAGAACTTTCCTGTGGTTATTCGAGTGCAACTCGCTCGAGAAAGTCGGGCTGCATGCAGGACGATACTCGGGCAGAAGCCGACCGGACTTGAACCGGACTCCACAAGCATTGCAGAGAGTTTTCGAACCGAGCGGACCGGCCCGCCACTGCGGCGTCTTAGTGACACCGCAGTGGCTGCACCTCCGCGGCTCCGCCGCCGGAGATTTCCTCTCCAGTTGCTGGGTAATCGGAATGAACAAGGCTTGGGAGTGGGCCCAGTAGTTCGGCGGAGGAAACGATGTGGTGGACGACGTCGAAGACGACGGAGAGGATGACGAACCGTAATACTCTGGCGACAGGACCGGCCTGACACGCACTCCGGTTCGGGCTCGCTTGGTTCTGGCCTTGGTAATCTTGGGGAACCGGTAGTGGTTTTGTAAGCAAACCGCCGGTTCGGGACGCTTTTCAGCCGGTTTAGGAGGTGGTTTTCCGGTTAAGGAGTATTCGGAAAATGAATCCTCCACGAAATGTGACAGCCATTCTAAACTCTCCAAACCTTCCTCCTGGACCTGCTGCATTTCCCAGTTACTATTAATTAATTAATAAAAATTCGATAATTGAGAAAAGAGAAAAAGGAAAAAGTAAAAGAATAATTACCGGAGGGGTTAATTCGGTATGAGGGAGAGGGGCAAAATCGTCTTTTCCGGATAGAGCAGTGTTCACTTTCTGAATTTGTGTCTGTTCTTCTTCTGTAAGAACAGAAACAGGGGAGGGGGAGGAGTGTTCATCAGTTTTCAGAACCACCTGAGTTATAGTCTTTAACTCCGGTTCAGGGTCCGGTTCAGAGAAACCGGTAGAGAAATCGAGCAATTCGTCAACAAACATGTCGTCAGTGGTGATAATATCTTCTTCTCCTTCGGTTTTAGTCTCCGGCAAGTCCATTCCCTGAAAATAGAAATGTAAAATAGCGTAAGTGATTAGAAAAATTACCGAGTGAATGAATATATATATATATAAGAAAAAAGAGAAAGGGACCTGAGGAGAAGGAGGTGAGTAAATTGTGGAGGAATGGAGATGAGGAGGAGGAGATAAGGAAGAAGAAGGAGAAGGGAGATGGTTTTGGGTAGTTCGGTAAAGCATTGAATAGAAAAGGATGGGATGGTGGATGATATTGGGATATGATATGAATTGAGAGAAATTTAGGAAAGAGTAAAGTGTTGCTGTTGCAGTATGAGTGAGTGACTACTCCTCAATATTACCAGGATATTAGTACTGCTGCTGTAAATAAAGGGAAAATTGCACTTCAAGGAAAATCATAATGCTCCTTTATTTTCCCCTTTTGTTTTTTTTTTCATTAAAGCATTATCTCCACTTTTATCTTCTTGTTTCCCGGTTTCAATTTTCAAAAACAGTACCATATTATTAAATTAAAATTATACTATCTGATCAAATGTGTGTGTGTGTCTAATGTAAAATGTCATGACATGCATGTGTATCTGTGTCAATGTGTATGCACACTTCTGGATTTCGGTTTTGATTTGTCCAACGTATCTACACCTATACTTCTATACTATACTTCTGTAGTACTTCATCTCCAATATTAATACGGTCGTCCTACCATTTAGTCTCATTTGCTTCCACAGTTTACCATTTGAATACTATCACAATCTTTTTTACAAATTAATCTTATTAGTTTTAGTACTCAGGTACTTCAATTTTAGTATCCGCTAGTTATAGTACCTAAATACTTATAATTAGGTACCCAATACTTTACTATCCCCTAATTTTGGTACCGGGTACTTAATTTTTTAATACCCAAAACTTAGTATCTTATTAATTTTAGTACCCGGTACTTATATTTTAGTACCCGGGTATATTTTTTTTACCAATCAATCTAAAAATGAGACTAAATGGTAATCAATGAGACTGAATTATAAAATATTTTGTGGTGTGATTCATTTGGTAAGTAGGTCCAATTTATTTGACCATTTGATAAAAATCCATATTAATACTAGTATTAACTTTGAACTTTGAATACAATACTACTACAATTCAAAGTCAAAGTATCGTAGTAGTACTGTATATAGTTGTCAGCATGGCTTCAACCGATATTTACAATTTGATGTGTAATTATGTTCATGAATGAACTTTGATTCCCCAACGCTCTAATTTTATGATGTTTTTGTCATTTCCGATTCTTTAGGTTTAGGTGTTGTTCGTAGTTCATGAGAGAACGTTCGGTCTCTCATTTTGTGCCAATATATAACTCTAGTGGACACATGAGTCGCAGGTACTCGGGCAAATTACTGATAAATGCTCTAGAGCATGATCCAAGATATCATGGTAACCATCAATTTCATGCACATCAAGCGTTGACTTTGAAATACCAACTTTTTCCAGTTGCGTGTTTGTTTCATGTATTACATTTGCAATTGTAATTGAGTGGGGGAAACCTTCAATTTCTACAATACCCTACAAGCGAAACTATGGTTTGTAATAATTTGCAAATGCTTAAATACGATGGTAATTTTTTACGTTCAATCGAGAAAATAATCGATGAAAACAATACTAGCTTAATAAATATGAAAATAATAGGACAAAATTTGGAGATATGTTTTTAAGCAAAAAATTATGGAATTCTACCAAATGCGATGCAAGAGAAGACGTGAAGTATTGAAACTCGAAGGTAGTTTGGTGAGCGAGTGACGCATTGAAGCGCACTAGTATTTTAACATTTTATCGTCAGTTACAAAAAAGTACATCTATCGCAACAAATTTTGTCTGTTGCACCGCATGAATCTATCGTGACATATCACCTAGGAATCCTCGTGACGTATCACCTAGGAATCCTCTACCTTGTTTCTTTCACGACACCCCCCATCCTGATAGAATTTGAACTCTCCAAAAAGTTCAAACGGCTGGGGAGTAGAGATGGCTTTGATACAATAATAGAATTTCAAGTCTACCAAATGTTCGAACTTATGAAGAGATATGAAATTAATCCACTTATATTAAATTTGTCTAACACTACCCTGCACTCGTGGGCTCCTTTGAGGAGGTCCAATGCGTGGAAATTTAATACGGGCGAAGATGCGTGTGGTGGGATTTGATCATAGAGACTGGCTCTGCCCTTGATTTAATACCAGCAAGATCGACGACCAACTTTTATCTTCAAGCAGCGATCAACTTTGCAATATCTATGCCCTTGACTTGGAACATAAGCAACTCGATCCTATCCTCACCAGCATCGCATCCAAATGATCCGAGAATATTTTTCAAATCCTCCGCCAAAGGAGCGGTGTTGCCGCCCAATACGACCAACAAATAAGCAACTACAACTTTCATTTTTGAGTTCTTGTACACGAAGAAACTGTTGGTTTCGGATCACCAGGGTTTTGCCTCAGAGCCAAGGTTTATGTTGGGTGCCCCAACCGATAATAATTCTGGCTTGCCAATGATGACATTTATGATTTCACGTGTAAATCCGCCTAACAGAGGCCTACTTGTGAGAGGTCGTGCTAGAATATTTCACATCACTACATAATTAACTCATGTATAAAATGAATAACTTTATCACCTTAACAATATATTTTAACGTGTTATTGGCTTAAAATCTAACCCATCCCAACCCGACTACGTACCTAATATTGTTCAAGTGAGGCATGAAGTCTCACTATTCAGTATGGTAAAAGTGAAATAAAGAAGAAACAGTGTACCGCTAATAATTCTTTTTACTACTTCAACAATGCAAATTAATTTGTTGCTCCATAGAAGGCGACAGCTAGAAAGTACAGTAATAAACTATGACCCTTATTACGTTTATAATGTCAATAATTCTCTGCCTATACTACTAGGTTCAGCATATTTATTAAGTATTCAGTACTCCCTTAAGTTCAAATTCAAAATATTTTAAATGGTTAATTAAGTTTTCCCATCTCTTAATTGCACAAACTTTGAACTCTAAACTTTATTTAGGTGGAATGAAGAGTGTTTGAAACAATTTTAACTTATTTTCAAGATATATATTTAAGGGGAAAGAAGTAAAGTTGAGTACTCTAGAGAATTTGATGTTTGTTTTGAGAAATTATTTAAAATTGAAGAGATTGTAGAACTAGTGTTTGTAATATATATCAACCTTTTGGAATTAAAATTCAATTTAATTTAATGAGAAGTTACATAAGTGAGTCTTTAGAACATATTGACTTTTTTGAATTATCACTTATTTTAAGTAGAAACAACTTCTCTAGAGCTTATAAACTCGAAAATTATATTAAATTAAATTAAATAGTGAATAAGTCAAACTTAAAGAAAAATACAAAATACAACTATGCCTAAAAAAGTAAAAGAGAAGGTGTTGCAAAATGTTATTTTGGAATATAAGGTGCAAAATTATGCAACATTATGCAAAATAAGAAACTTAACGTAAATTCGAACATCTTAATTTATTCATCTCCATATTTCAACAAGCTTATGCAAATATGCATTTGAGCAATCGATCCTAGTATTCACCACATGCGACTTTGTCGTGTTCAAGACAACATTTTTTACAATTTGAAAGGCATTGGTAATATGGCCGATCTATAATTGGTGATCGCTTACAGTAATCAACACAATAACCATGACACTTTTGTGGATCGTCCGGTGGACCTCCATGAAGAAAATGATTTGGGTCTGGACCTGTCAATGAAGCAGCTTTAACGTTGTTTAACGTAACTACGAGTGCCAACAATAGCATTGGACCAACAATGTTAGCAACCTTCTTTTCCATTGTAGCTAATTATCTTGTTTTATGAGTTGGTTTGTATCTTCAATTGATGCATTTGTTCATAGTTAGCAACAGTTTCTTTCTATATATAGGGCAATATTTTTTGGTTCATTTGTGTAATTAAAATAAAGTTGACTAGCTTTAATTAAGGTGGACACTTTCTTTTCATTTGTTTAACATTAGATGAATGTTATTCATATGAGATTAAATATAAATTAATCTTTCCTCTCATGAGAAATGAGAGAAAATGTGACTTTATTTCAAATTGGAATAATCATAAATTAATACAGACTTATTCTCTGTTATTTTCATTTGAAAATTGATTATTTTAAATTCAGTTCAGATGCATTAAGTTCAATTGAGTTCAAATTTGACTAATAATATTTTGTACTACAAATAAGTTCATTTCAGATTCATTCAGTTCAGTTTAGACTTTTTCAAACGAAGAGAACAGAGCTTTATAAGACTTATAGTATGAGAGATTAACAGTAAATTAATCTCTTCTTGATATAAAGTGTGACTTTTTTCTACTAGGAAATAAAAATATTGTAAATGAATGCTTTCTTTTCATCTCATTCAATATTATATGAATGTTGTTAGTATGAGATTATATATACATTAATCTTTCTTTTTATGAGAGATATGAGATAAAATTTAACCCTTTTTTATATGGAAAAAAGAAAAATGTTGTAAATTAATGCTGACTTAAAGTATGCGAGATTAGGTGTAAATTAATTATTTGATAATTATGAAAGAATGTGTGACTTTTTTCTATAAGAGAAAAATGAAGGATTTATTTTCATCATGTTCAATATTATATGAAAATGTTGGTAGTAAATGTAAAATTAATCTTTCCTATCATGAAGATATGAGAGAAAGTGTGACTTTTTTCTAAAAAAGAAAGAAAACTACTGTAAATGAGTGTTGACTTACAGGGTACTATTCTACCACCGGTCCACTGGTATTTGACAATTGTAAAATTAGGACAAGAGTAAGAACATTTACAACCATGATATGATAAGACGCGCCACATTATCAAATCTGTCTTCACCTCCAACCATAAGACTCAGATGCATATTGTTTATTGTTTCATTATTGATTAACAAATAAATGAAAGAAACAAAAAAGTAGGAAAAAAGAGAAAAAGAATAAAATAATAATAAAAAATTACATAAAACCTTATTAGGTGGGTCTTATGTGGGAAGACTCATCTTATGTATAAGATGGTAATGCTCACTTTTTAATTTATCAAATCATGGCTTTAATGAGGATTTTATGTATAAGACCTTCATTAGACCCATGGTTGGAGATGATGTAAGGATGTTCTCGTCTAAAACCACAATTAAGAAATGTAACAACATAATTAATACATTTGAAACTATAAAAAAGATAGAAAATATATGATAGTTTTAAATTGAAATTACAAACATTTTATACCATATACCAAAATGTACATATACCAAAATGTACATGTGAGTATACTTACAAATACTCCGTATAATAATCTTCTTTCATGTTTCACATTGGGATTTTGTAAGTTTTAAGGAGTTTTTTTTTTTTTTTTTTTTCTAAATAAAGTTTTAAGGAGTTGATTATGTATACAATGAGTTGGCTTTTTTTTTCTCTAAAATTATCTTCACTTGCGGCTTAGAGCACTCCCTATGGACGTTTTTTGGGCTCAATTGAGGCTCCAATTAAGCCTAAAAAATGATTTTGATGTAGACATTTTTTGGGCTACTAAATAAGCCTTCCAAATTAATGTTTTATATTTTTTGTTTGTTATTTAATAAAGTTTAAAGCCTTAAATTAAGTTCCGTTTCAATTTGATAGTTTTTTTTTTCTATGTTTAATAAAACCCCAAACGATAAGAATTGATTTTACTATTATTACTTTTTGTGTCTGGTGCTCTCTAACATTCAGGATATGTGAATATTTTTACACTACTTTGTTTTTTGCGGGAGGCCTGAATCACATATGTTAGCCACTACGTCCAGTTTGTGGTTTCTCCAAAAAGATCCAAGGGTATTGAGGGTTCACCGGTAGCCTCACTATATATGCACTAATTGTAATATGGATAGCAATTCTATCGGTGCACCGTGCACCCAATGGTTCGACGTGTGCGGCCTTCCCCAACCGTCTATGTATTCACTTGGTTTTTATGTCACTTAAAGCCTGTTGTCACATGCAATACTTCAGTCTTAGAAGACAACGAAACAAATACAATTACCATGTGTCCATGTTAACTGAAGAAGTATTGTGGAATTCCAATACAAGGTACATCGATGGTTTATTATGAGATATCACAACATTATGCAACACATGAAACATGTAAAACTTAACTTTTTTTCATCTTCATGCCTCAACAACCTAATGGAGATTTGCATTTAAATCACCGATCCTAGTATTCACCACATGCGACTGGATCGTGGTTAAGACAACATTTTAGGCAGTTTTGAAGACATTGATAATAAGGTCGATCTTGAATTGGTGACCTCTTACAGTAACTAACACAATAACTGTTGCACTTGTGTGGGTCTTTTGGTGGACCGGAATCATTTAGAAAATGATTTGGCTTTGAGCCTGGTAATGACACAACTTTAACGTTCTCAATCATAATTACGAGTACCAACAATGTTAAAAACATTGCACCAACAACGTTTGCAACCTTCTTTTCCATACTATAGATGATATCCTATTTTATGTTTTGGGTTTTGTTAAGAGATGTGGATATTTATAGGGCAGAAATTAGGTTCAACATATTATAAAATGCTTTTTTTTTTCTTCCCCTCGTTCCTTCAATATTACATGAATGTTGTTAGTATAAGAATGTATGTAAATTATTTTTTCATTTCATGATATGAGAGAAAATGTGACTTTCTTTTTTGAAATAAAATACTGTTAATGTACGTTAGTAGTATATACAAGAGAAAGTCCGACTTTAAAAAAATGTAAATAAGCATTGACATGTATGAGATATTCACAAAATGCATAAAAATAAGTGGATGTTTATTGATAAAAAATTTGTTTCAATATATTGAGAACGAATGCTTTTTAATTTCTTTCTTCTTCTCTTTTGTCGAGTATTACAGGAATATTGTTAGTATATATGAGATACTGAGACTAGTGACTGTAAATGCTTTTTAATTTCTTTCTTCTTCTCTTTTGTCGAGTATTACAGGAATATTGTTAGTATATATGAGATACTGAGACTAGTGACTGTAAATTAATTTTTCCTTTCATGAGAGTAAATGTTGCTTTATTTTATTTATTGAAATAAAATATTGTGGAGTGGATGATGTTGACATGTACTTCATAAAGAGAAAGAGTGACTTTTGAAAAAAAAAAAAGAAAAACTGTACATGATTTATTGGCATAGGTGTAGAAAATGCACCAGCCGGGAATCGAACCCGAGTCTATACCGTGGCAGGGTACTATTCTACCACTAGACCACTGGTGCCTGATGATATTTTTTTAGGGCAAGGGAGAATAGTATGTAAAAGACGAAAGCACCATTAAGAACTAGAACAATATAGTAGTACACTAAATTGAAATTACAAAATTTTATGCAAAAATAAACATATGAGTGCATTTATATTGTCTTCATGTTTATTTATATTCTCTTCATGTTTTAGAAGTTATAAGGTGATGCAGTGGAAGGGAGTTGGAGTGGTGAAGGGAAAGTGCATGGTTCGATGCTTAAGGATTCTTAAGGTGGTTTAGGTGTGGATGTATAAGGTGGTATAAGATGTTTGTATATGAGTTGAGTACTGTAAAAGTAGTTGTAATATTTACAATTAAAAAAAAAATCACTTCATGTTTCATGGGATCTTGAAAGTTTTTATAAGGACTTCATTGTGTTCACACTGGATCGTCATTTTTTCCTCTAAAATTACATTATTTGATAACTATGTATGACTGCTTGAGTACTTCGTGTTCAATGATTTGAAGACAAGTGGACTTTTGTTTGGGTTGCCTTCTCCCATACCTCTAGTTTTACACTATTTTGATTTCTTATGGGAAGGCCAACTCAAATCCATTGGTTACTATATTCAACTTTCGTGTCGGTTCACACCGCTGTACGTTTTTTTTTTTGAGTTTATGGTTTTCCTAAGAAGCTCCCAAGGTTATTGACATTGACTCGTAGCCCCACCTCCCCCACCCCCCAAATAAAAAAGCTAACTGTAATACAAATGATAATTCTATAGGCGCGCTTAGTGGTTTAAGCGTACTATGTACCTTTTCAAGTCGTTGATGTTTTCGTTCTTGGTTGTTTTGACACATAGTTGGGTTTTCTATATGCCCTTAGTTGTTCTGACACTTAGTTGGGTTTTATGTATGCCCTTACCTGAACTGAATTTAATGTTAAATGAATAGAGAATTATTTTTAGAACACAACTAAAACAAACATAACAAACATGATTACCATGTATGTGTCCATGTTAAGCCACCCAATTAGGCTTTGTCCGCTTCGTCTAAAACTCATTAATTTCAATTCTATTCAGTTCTGTTCAATTTTATTCAGCTTCATTCAGTTATGTTCATATCTGCTATTTTATTACCAAACTGGGCTATCTCCTTAACTTAGCCCATCAGAGTGATCCAGAGCTAGTAATTGGGCTGGGTCCAGATCATCCATATTACGTCGCACGTGTAAAGCCCAAGTGGAACAAAACACACTTTACTCAGGATCCTAGTTTTTCGTCTTCTCTGGTTCTTCTTCTTCTCCTCCTCCTCCTCTGGCCATCTGAAACCCTCAAAGACTCAACTCATCAGACGAATCAGAGAATCACACCACCGCGATAAGCTATGTATAGAACAGCTGCGTCTCGTCTCCGAGCTCTCAGAGTAAGTAGTATTCCCAAACCCTCACCTTTATTATTTGATTCGGTATTTGTACGCATTCTCTAGGTTCATTGTTTGGATCTGATTATTATTTCTACATTCAGTACTGTCGTTGGCGTTTGATTATTCTGATTTGGCGGTGATTATTATCTGTATTGGTTTATTTTTTGCGTTTCCCTTATGGATTTAATTTGGAAGACTCGATTTATTTGTTGCCGGATTTGCTTTTCAGCTGGTGGGTTTGTTAAAAGGTCCCTTTTTTTTGTTGAATGTAAATCACGATGGTGCAAATTGCTAATTCGTTGATTATATGGTCATAGCTAGTTATATATGTTGAATGCGAATAGTAGATTAGATTGCTTAAGTACTTTGCCAATCAGTATACTGGGTTTCTGGTGAATACTCTATAGGTTTTGTAATTGCAAAGTTCTATCACAAGCTCGACTTACTCGTGGTGTTATTTATTTACCCCAAAGTTTAGTGCATTTTGCTCTCAAGATGTATAATGCATGCTGTCCCATTCCGTGGAGGAATTTTATAAAGTAAAATTCTTAGGATAGACCAATTTTTCTAACGTCTGTTGCCCCTAGTGTTTGGTACACTACCGATTTACACTGTTTATGAAAAACATTTTGGATTTCGAGTGAATGTGTGTTATGAAACAAAGGAAAACCCAATGAATTGACTTTGTATGATCCCTGCCAGGGCCGTACTGGTTGCATGAGATTGGCCAGATGTGCTAGTACAAGTGTTGTTGCACCCAAATCCTCATCAGGAGGTTTGCTAAGTTGGGTGCTTGGTGGGGAATCTGCGTCCCTAACCCATTTAGACTTTCCACTTAATGGTGTTACTCTCCCCCCTGCCCTGCCGGATTATGTTGAGCCTGGAAAGACCAAGATAACCACTCTTCCAAATGGCGTGAAGATTGCCTCTGAAACATCAGTGGTATGATATGATTTTTACATGTTCTTATTTCTGCAAAAGATTTCATCTTTCTGCTAGAGTGTTTGACTGATTTTTTTTTACCAGTCACCTTCTGCTTCAATTGGATTATATGTCGATTGTGGATCAATTCATGAAACTCCGGCGACGTTTGGAGCGACACATCTCTTGGAGCGAATGGCCTTCAAGAGTACGACTAACCGAAGCCACTTTCGTCTTGTTCGAGAAGTTGAGGCTATTGGTGGCAATGTAACTGCATCAGGTTCTCGGGAGCATATGAGTTACACCTTTGATGCTCTGAAGACCTATGTGCCCCAAATGGTTGAGCTTCTTGTTGACAGTGTTAGAAATCCTGCATTTTTGGACTGGGAAGTTAGTGAACAGGTAGATCTTGTATATATCTTGTGACTTGGTGTGTCACCACTTCCTGTTGCTGTTCTTCACCCTAAAATGAAGTCGTGATTCTTGTTGCAGTTGAAAAAGGTCGCCGCTGAGATTGAGGAATGTTCCAAAAATCCACAACACTTGCTTTTGGAGGCTATTCATTCAACTGGTTATGCCGGAGAGTATGCAAATGCTTTATTGGCTTCAGAATCGTCACTTAACAGTCTGGACAGCTCAGTTTTGGAGGAGTTCGTTGCTGTGAGTGTTTAAACATCCATATATATATATTGTTATTTTTCTGTCTCTTTCTCAGTGGTCATTGTTATGATCTGCTTTTTTTTGGTTTTAGTAACTCTCAAGTTTTGATTATCTATGATGTCTGTTCTGTTCAGGAGAACTTCACTGCTTCTAGAATGGTCCTTGCAGCATCAGGTGTTGACCATGAGAAGTTGTTAGAATATGCAGAACCACTTCTTTCTGATCTACCAACAGTTCCTCGCCCTTCAGAACCAAAGCCCATTTATACTGGTGGTGATTTTCGTCGTCAAGGTGAACCAGGGGTGTGTATCCGAAAAACCCAGTTGACATATACTTCATGTATCTTGTAAATGTTAGGAACTTTGGCAATTATATTTGTTTCCTGTTTTCTTTGTTGCTAGACAACTCATTTTGCTCTTGCCTTTGAGCTTCCTGGTGGTTGGGTAAAAGAGAAAGATGCCATAACATTGACTGTTCTTCAGGTTTTTTTCCTTCTTCTCATAAACTTATTCCTTCTGTTCTCATTTGATTGTGCGGTTTTCTAGTCATTTCTTATTTCTTTCTTTCCCTTCAAACATGTGAAACTCATATGAGAGAATTGTTACTCCTTCGTGGTATAATTAAAACATGTAATCAACTACTATGTCCGTACTTCTTTAAAGCATTTTGTTTGTTTGTTTGTGTGTGTGTGTGTCAATTTTAAATGTTATCATACAAGGAAATGCTCTTTTTTAATTCTACTTATTTAATTTTATAGATGCTCATGGGTGGCGGTGGATCATTCTCTGCTGGTGGTCCTGGGAAGGGAATGTACTCAAGATTATGTAAGTTCAAATTGGGTTATTTTCCTTGAATCATATCTTTCAACTTCTTCGTTTTTTTCTTTTTGTTAATAATTATTTTCTCAGTGTTAATTATTCACGGAAGCACATTGGTATGCATTTTGAAGCTGAGCAAATCCTAAAACATTAACCAAGAAAATTTGTCTTTGTTGTGCTCGTGTTCTCACAACTGTGTAGTTTCATGGTATTACTTGAACCCTCACACATATATCATGCATTTTTGTTTCTTTGGCAATCAGATCTTAATGTCCTGAACGAGCATCCACAGATTCAATCGTTTTCTGCATTCAACAGCATTTTCAATCATACTGGATTATTTGGGATTCAAGGAACCACTGTAAGAAGCTTATAACTTTGTACATGCTATCTGCAATTATATCCTTATTTTTATGCATGAGCAATTCCATGTGGTGCTGCTGCTTCTTGAAGTTACTTATCTTGCTATACAAGTAGTTTGGTTATTGATGAGTTCACTTCTAACCAATGATGCTTTACAAGGCAAATAGGAACACAATTAACAACATATAACATGGTACTTTGCATCAACCTTATGTGTTGCCATTAGTTTTAAAGATGACCTGTTAGACTCCGACTTGGTAAAGGATAAATGTTTCATGATCTGTTGCTAAACTTAGAAATCTTTCATGCATTGTTCTAAACAAGTTATTATGAGATGCAAGTATTCACCTTTATCCATGCCCAGGGATTATTATTTACGAGTGAGCGGAGGTTCATCACTAGAGGTAGAGGTCTGTAACCAATTATGATGTAGCGTAAGTGAAGCAAAGCACTTTGCGTCAGGCAGATTAGGTCACAGGGTGAAAACTATTGAACTTTGGAATATGTTCATGGGTGGTTAGGAGATTCTTCACGCATTGGTGTATTGGGACGTTTTAGTTATTTAAGCTTGGGAAATTGGAGTGATCCCGTTGAGTTTTTTCACGTTCAGACGTTCTAGTTTTAGTCACTTTATTTACGCAATATTGCTCCAAAAACACACGCAAATCCCCACCAAGAAAAGTGGTTTGACATCTCTGTGTTGAACTTAAATAAAAAACGTGGCAAATTACATGTAACTATTCATGAAGTCACCAAAATCAGTGTTCCCCATCAGTTATTTGGATAAATATTGGTTCTAGCAGGTGAATAAGTTCGTTTTATTTCATGAGGCTGTAGTGCTGGTTTTCACTTTTCTGTATTGTTGATGATTTGCATCTCAATCTTCATGTGTAAGATAAATAGAACACGAATTTTAGAGAGTTTGTTGCCTACTGTGGTACTCAGTGAAATGGTTGTGATGGAACTACTTCACTGCAGGTTCATAATTTTGCGAAGCAGGCTATTGGTATTGCGGCCAATGAACTCGCTCTAGTTGCCTCTTCAAAAGGTTAGGCACGAGTTTAAACAAATATTATCTTCATTGATGTAGTTACTTTCACAAACTGCTCTTATTTGTATATTCTGGTGGCTTTATTTGACATGTGTTATAATAGAGAAAATATTTATTCAGACTGTCGTCAAGTTCTCACGGTTTTGCTTCATTCTTTGGCATTGCAGTTGACAGCAAGCAGCTGGATCGTGCCAAACAGGCAACAAAGTCTGCCATTTTGATGAACCTTGAATCCAGAGTATGTTTTATGGTTCTTGTTCCAAATGTTAACTACATAAATATACTATATTGCTCTTGCCTTTTCTCTTCTATTGAAGTTGATGACTGCCAAGTCATATGGTCGTCTTCTCACTGTTTAACATTGTTATTTGTGAATGCAGATGGTTGCGTCAGAAGACATCGGCAAACAGATTCTGACATATGGCGAGAGGTACGTTAGATAGTAATTGTGATGAAATTTGTTTTTCTATTCAACTCAATTTATTTTTTGTTCTGTGAACTTCATTATTGGATCCATTGAAATGGCTTTAGCCTGCTGACAAATTACTTCCTTTAATGGCTACATTGCAATTCTTTTTGTATTCTTCGTTCCATCATAATCATAGATGATAAGCATCGTTTAGAAAAATGCTTAACGTCTTTCAAGTTGGAAGGGGAATAAAAAAATTCCATTCACATATATTAAGAGAAAATACCCTTTGGTATTGTTTAGCATGTGCATGGGATTTGTCGTTTTACTTGATATTTATCCTTCTGATGGCTATCCCATTTTCTGAGGTGTATATTTTTAGTAAATATAGAAATTAATGATTGTTTTGCTGGTTGGCTTCCTTTTTGTCTCTTTTGTTATTAAGTCGATGTACTGAATTGGTATACGGGAATGAATAAAGCTAAATTTGTTCCTAAAAAAGAAATTGATGATTATTGTTTCATGGGCCACAGAGCATAAATTAGGTACAAATACAACTAGTACTAGAATAATCAACAGGAGCTGAGTTGCCACACCTATTTTTGACTTGGACAGTTAAAGTTGATAATTTTGCAAAAGTCCAGAATCCTGGGTTGTTGAAATATCTGACTCGATTTTGCATCTTCAGGAAACCTGTGGAGCATTTCTTGAAAGCTATTGACGAAATTACAGGACAAGATATTGCCCAAATAGCAACTAAACTTGTAAAATCTCCTCTCACAATGGCATCTTATGGCGATGGTATACTTTCCTGAATAATTTCCTTCTGCAGTACTTGTATATTTTTATAACTTGACTCTCAATATTTCTTACTTGGCCCTGTTTGACTTTCAGTATCGTATGTTCCATCCTATGAGGCTGTTTCCGCCTTCTTCAAATAGACTCGAGTTATACCTTCTTTCAGCTGTCTCCTATTTTTGGTGGGTGCTAACTAGTTTGGAGCTTCTACTGCACCAATGTTTAGTGGGAATAAGTAATCTTTACTGCTGATTAATGGCTGTTTTTGCCGCTGCTAAGTTGCAGTTTGTACTCATGACAATATTTGAAGTGTTCCATTTTTTGTTACATTAAAGTGGTTGTAATCATAAGCCCCACTGTTAATTCTGGCAATCAAGAATTTTTTTCAGTTTTCTTTTTGTGATTATTTAGATGAGCTAGTCGAAACATTACAGATAACAAAAGCATGTTTTTGTTTTGGACAGGCCCTTTTACTGTGTTACTGTCAATAAGTCATCAGTTAAGTACACACAGAAATGTGGTGTACCTGTGGCATCGATTATGTCGTCTTTGAAATTGGTTTAAGCTTTTTGGCAGTAGTGGACCTAATGGTTTGGAATACACTCCGAGAGTTTGACAGAATGGAGTCAAAGGGCTACTGTAATGCAATTTGCTTGAGAGTTTGTCGTCCTTATTTATACCTTTGTCAAGGGATTGTAGCTTGGTAAGTTGAGAAACCCCAACAGGTTCTTGGATTTGATTTCCCTTGCGTGATCTGGCAAACGTGACCAAATTAGTTGCAAGATTACACTTGAGAAACAACACATTAAAACACTAATACTCTGGTACCTGTTAGGGTTGATGTACAATTTTAATTATCTATTTCTGAAATTGAAACTCGTAAGAACATGAATATGCAAAAATTAAATGAAAAAGGTGAAAAAAGTGGATGAGATAGTACAAAAAAGGAAAAGTGGGAATAGTTCTATTGCACACCGAAAATGAAAAGCGGGGTATTGTGAAATCAGACTCATGCATTACAGCTTACAACGTTATGGACATTGCAGGGCCCGAAATCATCATTTGTCATAGTGTCATACCATCAACGCTAAAATTTTGAGATAAAAGTCAGAGCTAAACAACTTTTGGAGGCATCTAACAACCAGAGCTAAACATTCTAACATAGTTGCGCGAAGGTCTAATGAATGGCTTAGGTGCCTAGGTAGCCCCCAAGAACTTTAATCTCACGAACAATTATGCAGCAAACCAACCTGTAGGATTTAATGCGTTCACATTTTCTTATCAGTTTATCATATGAATTCTATTTAAGCTAATTCAGCTTCCTTTCTCTCCATCAATTTGATAAAGTTGTGAACGATGGTTTTGCCTTCATTTGTGATAATACTTTCTGGATGGAATTGAACTCCCTGCAGAAATCCAGAAAGAAGAATGTCAGCATTTAAAGCAAGGCCAGGAAAGAGATAAAGAGAAAGGCATGGCTTAATTGGGGTATGAACCTCCCACCTACACCAAACCGGAGCTTTTTTATACAATTACAAGGAGATGCTTACACCCGATTCTACCAGGGACTAGCAATCAGCCATTACAGAAATTGCATCATGAACACGATCTAACTTTATTTGTAAATCGAAATACAAGCATATCAAAATGCATGCATGTAAATTTTACATTTCGTATGCTTGAATATATTTAATTGAATGCATAATAGAATTCATCATATCTTGGCAAGCAACCCATTCTCCATGTTAACTTATTCTGTAACTTGACATCATAACTGGAGTTTATGCTACATTCTCTTTGACCTATTTACTTTCTTAAGGATCCTCACTTGTATTTTTTCAAGTGTTCTAAGACATGATAGCTTGACTTCTCGCGAATTAATTATTAGATTTGAAACTAAGCATGGGAGTTGATCAGTAAAACAAAGCAATTCTAGAAATTTTGACACATCGTAGCATATTGGCCAAGCATAAAACTGAGATGACAAAGTTTGGAACTCACAAGTACGGACGTTAGTGGACAGTTTTCAAACACATTGCAATAATTGTGCCATTTAAAAGAAAAAGAAAAGGAAATACTAGTCTATCTCATGCAGATCATGCCAGAAAGCGATAGTCACTATAATAAATTTGACCAGAAATTTATCCAGATATTAGGAGAAGTTTTGCTCCTTGGCACTATCATCATAGATCTATGTAGAGCCATAAAAGCAGGTACACTAAGTATGCATAAGCAGCAGAGAAGGATCAAGTACACAATACAGATGGTATGTAAATTAAATGGAAATATGATTGAATTTATTCAAAGTGAAAATTCACCTGTAGATATCGATACACTTTGTGACGAGCAGCCATAACCAGCCCGTCTTCTGTCCATGCAGTTATTTCAAGAACATCGCTAGGAAAGCTCTCTTTCTCAATAACTAGGCTATGGTATCTGCCAGCCGTAAAAGGGCTGCGTACAAATTCAAGTAAAATGTGAACATTATGAAGTTAGACAACTGAGTATCCATCAGAAAAACACATAGATTTTTTGACACGGAGTGAAGGAAACTGACTAGGCACCCTTAAATCTGAACTGGTTCCTACACCTTATACAATGTAACCCAAGATTAAATCAATAAATATGGAAATTTCATTCACATATCTTCAACAAATACCTTCAACTATCTTATAATTATATCACATGAAAGCTCTAGTAATCAATATTAAATACTACAAATAAATATCGAGTCTCACCTGACCAACAATTTCAAAAGCTGCAACTACCGTGCACTTGTGATTACAAATATAACACTTACTTGGACAATCCAGCAAACAAGCCATCCTCGCCACCTTCATTGTAATACACCAGAGAACTCTTCCCATGCACAACTCCATACGGAGACCGCACAATCTTACCTGCACAACAGAGGGCTTATTTATGAGAGAAAAGAACCAAAATTAACAAAAATGATCACATACAACATAGAAGAGAAGAGCATGTGCTATCCAAGAGGCTTCTGGCCAGGATATGTAGGAGAACTTATGTCTTCTTGAATGAGAAACTTATAGGACATTTATTTTAACATAAACATTCTTGAATGAAGTGCAAAAACGAGGAACACATGATCCAATGTTTATGAGTTTATCTTAAATAATAATGTCAGGGTCTATCTGTAAAAATCTCTCATATTCCTCAATGATCAGAGTCATCAGAATAGTATATCATACTACAAAAGAAACAAATCACTAAGTAAATCAGAATTGAGAAACACATCATCTTCCAAGATTCTCATGACATATGCCATGTCTTGTGCTCTGAAAACAACTATAAGTATATAAGCTGTCTTCCATCTTGTTAGACACTCCAAGACGAGAAACACTGCTGAGTAACACACACCCAAATTTTACCATAACTTTGATCTAAATTATTCAAAGAGCACAAATGGTATGATCAAATAAACTATATCCACCTTGCGGAAAAGAAACACAAACACGTAAGACCAAATAAAACATAAATCACCTCCAAAAGCTTCGCCAATGCACTGCAGACCCATGCACACACCAAAAATGGGTACATGAGGGCCAAGCTTTAACACTGTTTCTAGCGATATTCCAGAATCATGAGGAGTACCTAAACGTAGAGCACAGCATCAATATAAAACGAAAATGTAATTAAAGTAACAAAAGAAAAAAAAATGGCTACCTTAAAAATTCTTACCAGGTCCAGGTGATATAAGTATGCCTCTTGGATTTTTCCTGCAAACTAACCAACAATCAGATATCCAACCACGGAAAATTTACACAAGGCCAGCCACATGCTTGTAAAAATACACTCAGCAATGAAACAATTAGACAAAATCAGAATCATGAACTAGTTCACATTTTGCAGAATCAAACTTTAGTTATTTCATGAATAGGCACCGAATATCGTGTATCGTGACAACGCCTATCGAATACTTTAACTCGATTTCGATAATATGATCATCTACTAGTATATTCCAAGAAACAGAAAAGAGTGCTCTTCCAGCATTGAGATAAACATTTTATACTTGATCCAAGAAAAGTGCTTACCGCTGTAACTCCTCAACCGTGAGTTCATCATTCCGGTACACCTCAAACTCACATTTCAGCTCTCCCATATACTGAAGTGAAAATAACAGAAATCAAATGTTGCTGAAAAAAATAATTAAAAAATAAAGTAGTACTATTATAGAAATAGAAGGTGACCTGGCAGAGATTGTAAGTGAAGCTGTCGTAGTTATCAATGACAATGACGGGCTTGGTAACAATCTTGGATGAGGAAGAATTGACGGAAGAGACGGAAGTGTTGCCGGAGACGGCGAGGGGACATTTGAGGAGACGAGAAGAAGAGTAAGAAACAGCACGCGGGTGGTCTGTGGTGAAGCCGACAGGTCGGGGTTTGCGTAGAGGAGATGAAATGGGAGAGAACGGTTTTGTCCCGGCGGAAGTTGGCGGAGGTGCTAGATGGGCCATGGCGGACGGGAGGAGATTCCGGCGATTGGTTTTTTAATCGGATGTTAATTTTAACTTAAGTTTCTATAATCGGGTCGGTTACAAACTTATTTGTAATAGCAGAATTGCACATCACTCCTTAATTACTTTTGGTTATTCAAATTTGCACAAATCCAAACTTAGGCAAATAATCGTTCATATATACGTACTCCATTTCTGAACACGACGTTCTATACTAGTAATAATGTAAGTGTTGCATCAAGTGGATTGGTTAGGGACGACCATGTGAGATGGATTTTTGGCTTCTCCTTAAACTTAAGAGATATGTCCATTAATATAGCTGAACTTATGGCGTTACGAGAGTGATAAAGGTCAGCATGGACCATACGTTTTCTGAAATTAATCGTGAAAATTGATTGGTCTATAAATTATTCTTGGCAAATGGCAAGAAACAAGACAAAGCACCCATGGAAGTCGATCCCTGAGTAATTATGTCGTAGTTACAAGCATCTTCCTTAGGAATTTGAGATAACGCATACGAGACAAGGAAATAATGCATGTGACCTTTTGGCTAAGATGAGGCACGAGGGAGAGAGGCTACGACTTTGGGAGGACGCCCATCACCCATGCATCTCTTACCTTGTGTTTACAACAAGACGCTGAGTACTTGATGTCTATATAATTCACTACTACTTTTTTTAGTAGTTTATTTTTCTTATTGAGAAAATAAATTCTCCACGGTCTACAATTTAGTCAAGAGTTAGCTTTGTATTTGAGGCTTGGTTTCATGTTTGTTACGTTATAAACATTTTCTTGTCCTCTATATCATGTTTATAAGAAAACAAAATCGCAAACAATGTTTTAACTTTTATTAAGTTTTTAAGTGTATCTGACCTTATTCTAAAATAAAAGTAAAAATTGTATCCCCCCCCCCCCCCCCCCCCCAATTTGACGAGTAAATTTGCCCAAAAATTGGAGGAAGCCGAAAGCCCTACCAAACCTGCATTCAACTGGGCCTAAAGGCCCAATTCAATCTGACCCAGAACAAACTCCTGACCTGACCACTTATATACAAGACCTCAGAATTTTGCTTATCTTCCTCTCGAGCTAGGTTTTATCTGCGTCGTCGTCTTCCTCCAGAACCCTAGATCTCGCCGTCTCACTCACTCAGCAGCCATGGGGTAAGTACATCTTATCTTCCTCTTCAGTAATCTGTATCTGCTTTCTTCTATTTTTACCTTGAGTTAATCGCTCTATGAAATCATTTAAGATAGATTGTATCCTCTGTACTTCCGTTGGATTTAGTCAATTTTTCTCATGCTTTACACTAGCAGTAAATTAGTTTGCTCTACTGTTTGAATTAATTTCATGTTTCGGATCTGTAATATGCTCTTTCAGTGTAGTGATATATTCTAATGGGTAAATGGAAAATTTGAATTGATAAGATTGTATTAATTTGGGAGTTAAATCAACAAATTGTATGTCATGGTTTTGATACTGTGTGGTCACTGCTGATGACACAGCTTAGATATAAATCACAGGACTTAAATGATAGGGATTACTCAAGTTTGTTTCTGTAAGCCTGTCCAACTTATTGACCAGCTTTGTCATGAATATGTCTGGGGTTTGCTATGTGGGTTGTTGATTTTGTCTCTTGTTTGTATAGGAAAACACGAGGTATGGGAGCTGGTCGCAAGCTCAAGACCCACCGCATCAAGCAAAGGTGGGCTGACAAGGCCTACAAGAAGTCCCATCTTGGAAACGAGTGGAAGAAGCCATTCGCTGGTTCATCTCATGCCAAGGGCATCGTGCTTGAGAAGATGTGAGATTTTTGCCTTTCAGCCTCTGTCATATCGAAAGAATTGTTTCATGAAATAATTTGTTATATTGATTTGTGAATGTGCAGTGGTATTGAAGCTAAGCAGCCTAACTCTGCCATTCGTAAGTGTGCGAGGGTACAGCTCATTAAGAACGGAAAGAAGATTGCAGCTTTTGTGCCCAATGATGGTTGCTTAAACTACATCGAGGAAAATGTGAGTCTCTCAAAGCTTTCTCCGTTCTCTGTTAGCTTGATGTCTTTGTTGTGACCTAGTCTTTAGTAACACTCATTGTATTATGTCGTACAGGATGAAGTGCTAATTGCTGGATTTGGTCGTAAGGGTCACGCTGTGGGAGATATTCCTGGGGTTCGTTTCAAGGTTGTCAAGGTCTCTGGTGTGTCCCTTCTTGCCCTGTTCAAGGAGAAGAAGGAGAAGCCCAGGTCTTAGATGTTGTGATTTGAGCAGTTTTGTCATAATTTTGTTTATGGATATGAATTTTGTTGCACTTTTAAGATCATAAACTATTGAGTCTCCAGCCATTTATTTTGCTTAGTGAAAATCTCTGGTTGATGCTATTTAGTTGGTGGTATTTCTGTGTTTGTCTTTCAATGACCATGAACTGCTTATATAAATTTTCAAACTCAGTGCGTTATCAACTTCCATCTTTTTTATGAACTCAGTTTTCTTTCAGTTCTGAAAAATTGAGAATTCCTCTCGTTTTTGTCCAAACTTTGAGCATCCGATTCTGTGTGTTTTGTATCAGAAAACTACTCCCTTTCGTCGGTGTGTTCTGTAACCCCTTTCATTAGGGAACACAAATCTACAAACTAAAAACAATCTGATAGCAAACTGATGATCATAACTCGAGACATTAAGTAGGCCAATTTTGGCAGGAACTGAAAACATGTTTAGAGATGAAACACTTGAAAACATGACTATAATTCATAAATATGGAAGCAAAGTGGATCGAAGGCTAGTATGTACTTCGTTGCACTTTTAAGAACATAAACCAAGAGATCAGCCATTTCTTTTGTTTAGTAAAATCTCATTTTGTGTTTATCAGTCAATGACCATGAACAACTATCATTTTACAAACTCATTTTGCTATCATCTGAAGAAAAATTATATGATACTTTCTGATCAACGATTTGTTTTAAAAGTGCAGTTTTGAATGAAAAGCCTGAAGAAATGAATCCTGTTGAAGTGATATTACTATTCGGTAATCAATTTTTGTGTTAGTTGATTTCAGTTCAGTAAATTGACAAGTTGGGCCTGGAATTAGGAATAAGTTAGAAAAAGAAACACACAGATCATAAATATAGAAGCCGAGTGGATATATAGAGTTCGTAGACTAGCTAGCTAGTACATAATCCAATTAACAAACTCAGACTCAGAATCACAGAAAAACAGCAACCAACATCAGATACTACCAAGTACCAAGTCATCTTCATGGTATCGGACTTGGAGCAGGGGAATAGATCGTAGCCTTGGAAGCAGAGGCGTCACAATATATCCGCGTAGAACGTAGGTGTGGTCAGGTGTGAATCCCAGTGATGGCCAGCAGCGTTGTGTTATTATAATTATGGATTTGCAACACACGGGACTTATATCGATCGTGCCATTGATGAAGTAAGTAAGCCGTATTCTCATTTGTGCATGACCTGATCTCAGATAGAGCGTTTAAGCAATCCATGGGGTTGGTATTACCTGCAGCTTGTTCATTGGCCTGAAGCTGACGTTTAATGTGAGTTGTCGATGTGGGATTGATGAAGTTGGGAATGAGGAGCCAAACTGGAGGAAAAGGAAGTGGACATGATGCAGGTGATGGCGAGAATGAAAATGAAACATTTGGAGAAGTCCGTTTTGTGTGGAGAAATTTGTAAATATTGCTCAAGTGATGATTGGAAATTACAAGTGAGAAAAGGTCCACCGCATTATCTTGGTCATCAGCATTTTCATCTTCACAGGGATCAAGTATGCCCTCAAGTCTTAACCTATTAATAGATGGTGATAAAAGTTAACATTTTTGCGCATACCCCAACTAAGTAAGATCTTCATGAATACTTATTTTTCTTTAAACGTCAAAAATTTTATTAATAACTTGAACCTTCAGAGCTAGCACTAAATGTTTACTATTGATCTTGCCAACTTCCATCTTTAAGGGATAGGCTTCTTCTTCTGTTTTGCAGCCACCGAAAAATGGGGGCTTGTAATCCATTGGCTGTAAAACAAGGTGTAATATGTAGTAAATTCAAAGATGGCGTTTTAATGATAAACTCGAATTTACAAGTGAGATGGACTTCTGAAGCAGAATGTAATACGGTGGATATATTAAAAAGCAAACTCATTCACCATTCTGGCCTTCACTAGAGCCTAATAGCTGTACAGTAATAGTTGTACCTAGCAGTTAGCTCAAGTTAGTTAGAATACTCTGTTC
The DNA here is from genome assembly GCA_028274465.1 of Plantago ovata. Lineage (NCBI taxonomy): Eukaryota > Viridiplantae > Streptophyta > Magnoliopsida > Lamiales > Plantaginaceae > Plantago > Plantago ovata. The sequence continues at coordinate 7,840,037 of CM051456.1, read as the reverse complement.
TATATAAACAGAGCAAGGCTAGTTAGTTGTTCATCATCTTCTTCACTCATTGAAACCAATTCTCAATCCACTGTAACTATTAAGTTACAATATTTCAGCAATTACGGATCATCCATTAATATATAAATCTTATCTGCAATTACATTATTTGGAAATGCAAAGCATACACAATCATATAAGCAGACATTCTCTAGTGCATCTTGTGCACACAGTCAACTTGTTGTCGAGACGGCAGAGTAGGCGGTTCATCACCTGCATCTCCAGAGTCATTGGCGTCGCAGTAGCCAATCAGAATATCACCTTCTTGTTTGGTGTAGCCAAGGGAACCGAGCATGGAAGGCCAACAATCATGGTGGATTACTTTGATAGCATCGCAGCATCCTTGTCCCTGATATGTTTCACCATTCATGAAGAACATTACAAACTCACTAGTACAGGATTGGAGTTGAAGCAGAGACTCCCAGCATGTTGAAGACCCCTCTTCCTGCTGGTCTAGTTTTAGCCGTGCTGCAAGCGTTTGTTTCTTGTTTAGCAGTCGGGGCGTGGCAGTGGTTGTTGATGATAGCAGTAGACAGAAGAAGATAATTGTTAGTGAGATAATAAGCGTGGAATTGGAAGCCATTTTTGTTTTGGATGGATATTGGAGAGTAGTGTGATTGTTCCTGTGTATAGTTGTGATGTTTGTTTAGGTATTTATAGGAATGGAGGGGTGTGGAATTTGTGTGGATTGATAGTGGAAGGGAGAAGGTTATAATTTTAACGTGGAGAAGAAAAACTAAGGGATTTTAAAGACTTTGATTATTTGGTAAATAAATGGTGTATTAATGCTAATAATGTTCAATACTAAGTACTGTATACTTGGGAGTGTCTATTTGCGTTCCAAAACGGCAAAACCTGAATGAAACACGAAAAGTCAAGATAAACTGTGTTATAGTGAAGCAAAATTAGGAAGTGTTTTTAAATGATAAGAGTGGATTTGCTATTAATGATCTAGTAGCTTTTGATCACGACTCCAATGCTGTTTCGAGAATTAAGAACTGGCATCTAAAATCTTGGTTTTAATGATTAATGAATTCCTTCGGTCGAATAGGACAGTAAACCCTGCCACATGCAGTCTCTCCGTTTGCATCAACATCTACTGGGTTACTATGACGTTATTACTGGCTCTCATATTTTTTTCATTTAATTTTGCGCGCGGCCTAGTGATTTGGTTTCCTAAGTGGCTGCGCGCCTGCTTAATAATTAATATACTTACAAACTGTTTTGCCCCTAGCTACTTTTTGTTAGGTACTGGAGCCAATGCATGTGGTAAAGAATGCTATATTGCTATCATCATAAATTAAAAATGGAGATGCAGCAAGTCACTTCCGAGCTGATTTCGACAGAAGCACAAGTTCAGGAACTTGAGCTGCAGTTCAAGCTATCCGAATCTCTTAAAGTTCAATCTGAAAACAGGGCCTCTTAATGGAGAGGGAAACTGTCAAAAGCTTAAAGGAAGCGCTGAAAAACTGCAAGGCAACCTTGGAAGGGAAAATTGCATTTTTGGTCCCTTAAGTGGTAGTCCCCCGCGATTTTGGTCCCAAGTCAAATTTTTTTTACAATTTTGATCCTTTCGTATAAATACTAGATTTGTACACACCATTTTAGTCCCTTCGTATCTAATACGGTCCCAGGACCAAAAGTGCAAATTTTTTTTTGACTTGGGACCAAAATCGTCGACTACCACTTAAGGGACCAAAAATGCAATTTTCCAAAATATGCCAAGAGAATATGTGGAATGCAAAAAATAGCTTATTAATAACGAAACTAAATAGTTGATCAAGAAATACAAATATTTTACGAGAACATTATCTATTAGCTATATTACGAGTGCTTAAGAGTTAAGATGTTGGTAAATAATGTTGGAGTTTCTGTCGTAGAAATTGATGATGGAGACGACTTAAGGACTTTTTTGAATTTTGATGAAGACAACCTATGAGACAGAAAAAGAATGCCTAGATACAAATTATTATGGTGTTAGGAATGTTAGTGAAGCCCTTCTTCCTTCTCTACAGCTATCCACGTTTGGAGCAAGAATCGTGAATGTCTCTTCGCTAAAGAGTGAATTACAGTTGAAAAAATTGCATTTTTGGTCCCTTAAGTGGCAATCCACATGCGATTTTGGTCCCAAGTCAATTTGTTTTTTGCACTTTTGGTCATTTTCTTATAAATACGAGATTTGTACACACGATTTTAGTCCCTTCGTATAAATACAATATGTAATACGGTCCCAGGACCAAAAGTGAAAAAAAAATTTGACTTGGGACCAAAATTGCGGGGAACAGCCACTTAAGAGACCAAAAATGCAATTTTCCCACATTGGAAAGACCTTAAATAGACCTGGACACACTCAATCATAGAATTCGAATCCTCGAGTCTTGGACATCCTTTGATCAGACAAGGAAATATGCAGTTAAGTTGTATAGTTAAGTCATCAAATGAGCCTCAAGATTTCCGAGATGACACAAGGAAAGAAGCGATTGACATTTTCATAGAATCGGAGTTCTTTGAGGCTGTGCAGAAAGAGGTAGCCAAATATATATTATGCCAATGGTCCATCTGGAAAAATGATGGCACTACAGCTGGTCAAAATATGTCCATTACTCCTGAAAGATGATGTAGAAATTTCAAGTTCTTTAACACTGTTTTCAGGACTTAGAGAATGAAGGTGGTGCTCTCTTGGCCTCATTTTTTGTTCGGGTTGAATGTATTCTGTACGATTGAACTCTAGGAACTTTTAGCTCTCTAGCTATTTGTGTTCATGTCTTGTAATGCTACTCATGTTACTCTTTAAATTACTCATCATTACCACTGTTGTTAAATCGATCTAATCACAGCTTTTAGTCAAGAATCTTACACACAAATATAATTCTCCTCAGTCTCGTTCTAGGAAGATCTCTCTTCCACTGATGGATTAGTGCAGTAGGAATCTCCATCGAAGAAGAAGGCTTCGAACATGGGGGGAAAATGCCGAGAAGTCTAAGAGGTCATCGTTCTTCATGAATTGAAAGCAATCATATAAGTAGTTCTTGATTTGATTTGTGTACTACCTTAATTCTTTTCTTTTCCTGAAACGTAAAAACTGCAGCTGGTAATTCGTACTTCTATTGTAGGCCCTAAAGTTGATGATTAGTTCGAATGTTCTAATGCAGAAGAATTTCCCAGTGGCAACATTTACAATGGCTCAAAAGTTCACTATAACCAGTAAGTTGCTCATTTATCAATTTTCATCATTCTATGTCTAGGCTAATTGGTGTTTGCCTGCATTTTACATGAGTTTATGAACCATAATAACAAGTACTCTAAGAAAGTTGGACAGTAATTAGAAAGGAGCTAAATTTGATGAAACATTTGATCGTAACGGAAGGAAACCAGACTAGTTGCAAATGCATAGATATAGAGTTTGTGAAGTAGCTAGCTAGCTACCACTACATAATCCAACAAACAAAGTCAAGACTCAGACAGACAACCATAAGATATAAGAACTTAAATAAACCAACATTACATGCAACTAATAAACTACTTAAAGACTCTGGACTGAAATCATGAAAGACATGCTATGGCTGATAGTTTTCACGCTGTCGGGCTTGGAGCAGAGGAATAGGTCACAGCGTTAGAAGCAGAGGCATCACAATATCCGCGTAGAACGTAGGTCTGGTCAGGTGTGAATCCTAATGAACCCAACAATGTTGGCCAGCAGTGACGTGTTATTACAATTATGGATTTGCAACATGCAGGACCTATATCGATCGTGCCATTGGTGAAGTAGGCCGTAATCTCATTCGTGCACGACCTGATCTCAGATAGAGCTTTAAAGCAATCCAAGGGGTTGGTATTACCAGCAGCTTGGTCATTGGTCTGGAGCTGGCGTTCGATGTGAGTGGTTGCTGTGGGATTGATGAAGTTCGGAATGAAGGAGCCGAAAGGGAGTAGCCTGGCGGAGGAATAGGAACTGGAGATGATGCAAGTGGCTGTGAGAATGAAGATGAAACATTTGGAGAAGTCCATTTTGTGTGCACAAGTTATTACTCCCTCCATCTATCTTTAATTGTCCCATATTTCCTTATTTGGTGTCTGCCTTTAATTGTCCCATTTCCTTTTTTGGAAAAAAATTATACATATTTTAATTCTAAAATGAAATCATTACGTAAGTTGTTAGAAGCTGATACCATAATTAATTAACCAAATCAATGTTACTATACCTAACAGCTCCCACCAAATCATTATCGTCACCATCTATCATCAAATCATTATCAGTCTTTTTCCTCTTTCTAACCAAGAACCCTAAATTTATCCCATGGACCCAAACCTGCAAAATCCTTCCAAATTGTTACCTGAATCAGATAAATTGGCTGTCCAATATATTCCCCTACCTAATTCTGTTCCGATCTGTCATGATTTTTCATCGGATTCTGAGTACGTACCAGAAACGGTCTTCTCTTACGATGAGTATGTACCGAAAACTGTCTTCTCCGCCGGTAATTTGGTGGTTCCATCTCAGGTCGACCTCAACAAAGGAGTTGCGGCAAAGGAGGATCGATCTCAGGTCGGATCTCAGATCGATTCTGTGCAGATGGTGGTTCCCATCTCTTCGCCTAGCACCTGAAATGGGAGTCCGTTTAATCCAGACACGTCAGATTGGAATTACTATCCTGGTCCTATCGAGTCTCATCCAGGAGAGGAGGAACATTCCCCTTTGGTAGTTGTGGATATGGTGGAAGATCACATCTCCTTTGGTTGCTGATTTGGTTGAATCTAATCCTTCTTCTTCCGATGATGACTGGCCTCTGCCGAAGATCGATTGGTACGCTTTAGAAAATGAGATTCAACTGGAGTTGCTGTATCTAATGTACCCTTCAGCTCGCAAGACGAATCTGCGAACTGGAGAACGTTTAGATATATGATGGTAATGCCCTATACTCTGTTTTGGATATACGATGGTTATGTACCCTTTAACTAGTTTTGTGTAATGCTTTTGAAATTTCTAATATTACTCTAATTGCTGGTTTTCTAATATTCCTCTAGGAGTATAATAGTGATGATATTTGCAGTGGGATCGATTTAGGATGATATTCCTCAGTAAAATCTGTTTACTTGATAAAACAGGACACTAAAAACTTGATGACCATATTAGAGGTCTTAAATATTTCACACACCTACAGTTAGAGACCTGGTGTTTGACAGAAACTTGATCTATAACTATGATCAGTTTCATAACAAACACAACAAAAATACACAGGTCATATGTCTATTACAAAAGGATTTTAGATCTATCTTTGAACTTTACAAAATATGTGCTGAAGTGGCTTTCAATATCCAAGATCTTCTATCAGTTCCTCTAACCCTCCATGCCCATGAAGCTGCACCAAATAGTCTATGCTTTCCCTTACTATACCTTCATCCACTTCCAAATCCTCCGGCAACATTCCTTGTCTAATAAGAGTGTCTTTCTTCATATGTGGTTGGGTATATTTGTTATGACCTTTTGTCTTCATAATCTCGACAATGCAACATTGTAGGCTTAGGAACACTTTGTTTAATTTCACATGAGATAATTCCGTGAAAGAATTCATCACTGCCTCGACCAATTCATCAATGTTTTCGGCTGGTGATTCTTGCTGTAAGGATTGTATGGCTCTAAACCAACCAAGATCGTTAACATTACAATCCGGAGACTGAGCTGGTTGATTAACAAGGATAATATTGAATCCATCAGTTGATGCAACCCTTCTAAAATCTGGATCCTCATTTGAAATATGAGGCTTTGCATTGTCTTGTTGTAAAATAATGTCCTTGCTTGCATTAGCAGGCCATTTTGCCTTGATTGATGGTATAATCTGCATCAAGGAGTTATAGATATTTATAGTATGAACTCATGTCTTCTCTACATATTTAAATGATCATGTTGCTACTCTAATTTTGCAGGTACATATAAATTAGCTGCTGGATTCCATGTAGGACAATGAGGTGAATTTACAGTTTTCTTGCATCAAATTTCAATCTGTTTTGGTTCAATACTTACACAACTAAACATACAATCTGTTTTTGTTCTTCAATTATGCAGTATAGTAGCTTCAACGTAGCTTCAATCTTTTTTCGTTCAAAACTTACACAACTACACATACAATTTGTTTTCCTAAAATACTGAGGTTTGCATACATGTGTGATGATAACATAATAAAATCAAATTAAGCACAACACAATTTATTCTAAGCATATGAATAGACATGGAGTGATTTCTTCTTACCTCATTGATCAAGCATGACTTATAGACCTCTCTAGTCACAAAAGTGATGAGTTTTGTTTCTAATGTTCCCCTTGGCCTGTTCTTACTCTTCCTCTTGGCTGGTATCTGTAAAGTGAGTGGGTACATGCCTATTTTGCCATCAAATATTAGGTCTCAAGTATCCGCATAATGTGGTCTGCCAACTGCACAAATAAACATAACTTGTGTCATGTGATTCTTTGATTTTGTTGATCTATATACCGGTTCTTCTCCTTCGACCATATAATATCTTGATGTTGCTTGCGAAATATAGAACCATTTCTCATCGATATGGATAGTTGTCTTCATGCTTTTGAACTTCACAACATTAAGAATTCGATCAACTTGCAATGCCAGTAAGCTGAACTTCAATCTTAGTAGCTTATGTGGGGTTGTCAAATCAGGCTTAATAGTGTTTGTATGAGGATTGAAAATCCCCTGCAATGCATACTTACCAACTGTGCTCCTGCCTATGTGGATTCCGTTTGCATTTAGTGACTTGTAGAGTTTCGTGATGGTCTTTCGATGTTTTGGCTTGATTGACATCACAACTGCTTTGTCTATTTGGATTTTGGAAGTTGGTCTCTCTGAACCTCTCATCTTGCTTCTTAAATAAACTGGCTGACCTGCACCAATTTGTCGCTTTGCTTTGCTCCATATTCTGCTGACAGTTCTTCTGTTTATTCCCCACTTTCTTGCAGCTTCACTGATTTTGCCTTGCGCTGGGTGGCCTGTTCCTAATGTAACCGAACTGAGAAGAAATTGGGCTATTTGATTACGGACGCTATCGGGGACATTGGCTTTTGCATTCACTCTCATCTTTTTGTACTTTTGGGGTAACCAGGCATGGAGTAGTAGTATATGTACTCAGATTAGTAGTGTAATTTGTGTGTATGTAATCTGGAGTAGTAGTAGTAATCTGGAGTAGCAGTAGTAATCTGGAGTTCTGTGTAGTTATTGAGTAAACTGTATGTATGGAGTAATGATTAAGTACTTGCTGATGTACTATTGCTGACATTCAAATTTAAATTATTGGAGGCAAATTTGAAAATTTTTAGCTTTTGGCTCCAGTTGTTAATTTAGATTGAACTTATTTTAAAGTCATTAGTGGGTTGTATCAAGGTGTAAAAAAATCTTATTTTATTTGGCCTTATTATTTGGACCATGGTCAAAGTGAGACCATTAAAGATAGATGGAGGGAGTAGTAAATATTGCTCAAAGTGATGTTGATGATGGAGATTGCAAGTGAGAAATGGTGAGTTTATTTATATAGAAAGTAAGAGTGATTGAATTTGAGAATTTCAAAGGGTGTTGTTGGTTTAATGTTTTAAGTATAATTGCCATCTTCATAACTTATTATGAACACTAACAGTCTTCTGCCGTTTCGAAATTTCTACTGCTCCTTTCAAAACGTTTAAACTTACTTATTATTTTATTTTTAGAAAACAATAATTAGTAGTTGAAAAGGTTAGAAGAGTGTGTTTTTGGTCCTTCATCTCTCTGTATTACTATATGAAAATTTTTTACTTCTTCACAACATGTTTGTATGAAACAATCCTAATCCAATCAAAGGAATCTCAAACAAGTCCCAGATCACAAGAACATAAATCTACATTATATGCTGCTAAATTAAATTCACATTGTACTAAGACTTTCCCAGCTATATAATTATTCAAGAATCAAGAGATACAGGCAAGAGTATTTACATATGGCAGAAAAGTGACAGCATCCCAGGTACAACCAACTCCTATCCTGCTTATAAATTCAGCTCTTCCATCACTCAATTGATACGAATATATCGAACTCCCCACCAGAATCATCACTTGGCCTTCCTCAAGACAGGGCAGAACCCTGCATGCTTGAACCTCATCTGATAATTCCATCTCAATATGCACATCAATACAATGTTTCAAAGCCAATTTTATTCCAGTATAGATCTTTATTCGGTACGCATTTGCCAACGGACTAAAAACTCCGATGTAGCATACCTCATCTTGCATCTTTGTCAAGACTCCACCTGAAGGACACCCTTGAGGCAGAGGTATAATCTCGTAGACATCGTTCACAACATCAAATGCAAGAACATTTGTGTTGTCGTCAACCAATAAGCAATTCCTTTCATGTAAAATCCGCTACCCACAAATCTCGAGCCTCCCAGTTCCATGCACCAGATGGGAGATTGAGTCCACGAGTTTGTTCCAGATGAGTACACTTCGAAGCAGACAACAGACTGATCATGCAAAGGCACCGCACAAATCACCTGATAGTGCGCGTCTATATTAAGTAGAGAAGGCTCAAACGCTAAGACAGCTGCAGTTCCAAGATCATGGTAGTAGCAGGGCTTGGCAAGCTTTTTCCAGGCCTCGGTTGCAGGGTTGCTGATGTAGTACGTGTTATCAGCGTTACGCCCCTGGCAAAGAAGCAAACCGCCAGAAGAGCTCTTGATACTAACAAGCTCGGGAATGTTTCTTAGTGAAGGGAAAGGAATCCCACAAGCAGAGTTTAAGGTCAGAAAACAAGTATGGTCCGACTGATAGAATTGGCACAAGAAACCTGACAGCTCACGGAAGTAGGAACTCTGGTGGATGGCCATAAGGGGGCCTTTGATCCGCTGATCCCACTCCTGTGACACGGATCTGAACCTGATGAGCGATTTGGCAGGAAGAAAAGGGAGAATATGTTCCTTTACCAAGTCTTTGATTTCCAGTTTCTTTGGTGTGGCTCTACGAATCGACATTTTGTGATTCTTGTCAACCATGATTGGCAAGCAAGCAACTGCTCTAAATTATTTCTCTGCTGGCTGCATATCCAGTTTCCAACATGTCAAATATATATACTACTATAGAACTACAAATTTCAAAAGTCTACTTGATCTTTTACTAAGAGTTCAATTACCTTCAAAAGTTTCTCACCAGCAACAGTACTGTGGATGGTTCTATATTAACCTGCAGAGGCAATTGGAGACCTTTAAAACAGCTTTTCAAGAATTCGAAAAGTCAGTGAACCAGATGATTAAAGCCAGAACAAGAAATAAAAATCCGCAACTATTTCAAGGAACCAGATGAAAACATGAATCATTGAAGCAAACGAGGCATGCGAAGTATCACGAACATAGTTCTTCAAATTAAAATCCAGTAGCAAAAACTAAGTTAGATATATATAGTACAAACTCGACCCATCTTTTATTTAAACGCGGCCGGGATCGAATCAAAATGAAAAGAACAACACATAACTACTGGTAATTTCTGTTAGAACTTACAAAAGTATACTGCAGATTCATCAAGAGTAGCAGGTACACAGAATGAATTAATATTGAGGTCTTTATAAGTCGTTCAATTCAATGAGTATATAAACTAACTCAAAACCGTGAGAAACTAGAAGCAGAAAGTAGTTGGAACCTTCTTGGGACTTTCACTGGTGAAAATGAAATAGATTCCCAGATCGTCAAGACCGTGTCAGTGAAATTGCAGTCGAATTTTCGCGTTTACTTGGGAGGAGACTTGCAACACTCTTCATCAGATGACTCCTATTCACACGAGAGTAGCTTTCATCATTAAAATATATTTCCTGAGTTTCATTAAAAAGTTACTAATGGGACTATTTATCACGAATTTTGATCATTTATAACTCCTAAGTCCTAAGTTACATTAGAGAAAAATATAATAAAATTATATTATGAAATTAAATAAAGTATATTTTTATAATCAACTTTTAATTTATATTGATACAGTTTAATTTAAAAGCTATACGTGGTCAAACGTCGCGATGAATAGTCCCTTAGAAACTTTTTAATGAAACGGATGTAGTATATAATGCCTGAGAAAATATTACTAGGGAGTATCATTTTATTTTCGAAATATTACGAAATGATCGGAAAAATACTGAAATGTTTCTGAAACGTTCCAAAATGGTCTCCTCCATTTTTTAAGAATTCGGAACATTATGTAGAAATCGAGATTTTAATGCATGATGAGAGAAATCAATGTTACTCTGATTGATAAGCCACATTCAGCCCAACATAGATGAAGATCCAGCCCAGTCGAAACTACACAGGCTTTGTAAACTCTAATTGGGCCGTATTATTTATTGGTGAATTGCTAATCCATGTTACTCTGGTTAATTTGGATTGAATTGAGGGAAAGTTCGTATTTAGAGAAAGTATCTGACCGGTACCCTAGTTAAGAAATAGTTTCGTATTTAAGTTCCATCTCATTTTCAAAATTTTGGAAAAATGCCCAAATGCAAGGTCATGATATTGGACTATCAAAAGGGTAAAAAAAATAAAATTAAAATCATCTATATTGTTGAACCCAGCTACAATATGGTGCAATTCAACCTTCATGAATGGACCAGGCCGATTTATTAGTTCAAGTATTGGACAAAGCCCCCCTGATTTAGCGGGCCAATCAATCAAGCGCATTTTGATTGGCTAGAACTCGCTAGGGATCAAACCGATTATTCGTGTATAATCTAAAATAACCACTAGGCAAATCGGCCATTAGATTCCATACTATTTTTTTAGGCTTGTCATTTTCTTTTCATCCTAATATATCCCATTTTCATAAAGTAAATGATAAAATAAAATATCCTTTTTTGGTATATATATTTATAAGAAAATGTACAAAAGATAGAATATCAATGCTATGATTAAATATATGTGGACTACTTAGTCTCTGTTTTTTAATTTGAAAAACATTTATAGTTAAAAGTTCAAATCATGTTTATTCAATTAATTTATTTAATTATTTTTTTATACTATAGATAAATTTAGATCAATTTAAATTTAATTTTCACACACACTAAAAAGAAAAAAAGAAAAAAAGAAGAAGATAGCTTTCAACTAATTTGTCGACGTTAATTACCCTTAGGGTCGGGGCACATGAAAAGTTGAAATAATAAATCGCCCAATGTATTGTGCTGGTCTAGCCTTTCTAATTAAATTACTACGACTAGTACTATTAATTATTGCCTTGACACTATTATAAGCATATGTGTTAGCAGTCATAACTCATTAATTTGCCTACATAAGTCGCACCAAATCCTACTCTTAAGTACTACTCCGTGGTTAGCTTGGTGACCATAATAAATCCATATAATTATGAGATTAAATAACTTAATTATTTATTTTAAGTTTTAACTGTGATCTGTCAAACATCATTTTTCCGTGATTTACATAGTTGACGAAAAAACTGATCTTTGAGTCCCACAAGCTTTGGGGAAGAAAATATAAATTTGCAAATTTTAATTTCAGTATAGATATAAAATAATTTTTAATTTGATTGGTTAATTTAAGGGCATAGACCAAGCAATAGCCTAAAGCCCTATAAGCTGATTCAATCCTGCACGCCATAGTGTAATTTTCCTTCCAACATGAAGTTAGATTTAAGGAAAGCAAGTACGTGAATGCTAAACTGGTATATAGTTAGCTTTGTCTATCTAGCTAAAATCATGTCGACATGAATAATTATTTTGATAATAAAAGTTCAAAAGTGCTTCTATTTTATAGAGATAGATATATAGCGAAGCGAAGCCCTAAAATAGAAGTATGATCCTATTTGGTATCACATCCTATAGCGCAGATATGCATAGATTACTTTCTCTTGACCTAAGTTGCATGTTTGAGGTAAAAAGCAAAATACCCTTAGCCTTGAGATTCATAGTACCTAAATTATATTTGTAGAGTAGTTTCTCTAGTCATATTGGCTATAGTATACTTTACTTTGTAAATTAAAATGCAGGTTAACACTACCATAGTTTTAACCAATGCATTTAAACAGCTTAGGCACATGAGAAACAGGTCAATATTATTATTTTAACCGGTGTATGTATGTTGTTTTCATTTTGCATTTTCTTCTTAAGACTACTATTTTTTTGCATTTTCTACCTAAACTTTCTGATAACTGATATTGCTAGACTAGACTGATGTTGTACGTAAGCAAGGTTGTAACGTTCCGACTTCCAAACATTTTTTATGCTCTTTGTACTTAATGATTTTTTTAGCCATTAAAAAAAATAATAATAAAATAAAGCGAGAGAGAGAGGAGAAAAGACTGATGTTAGACTTAAAACCCATATGCTGGGAACGTACGTAAACAAATAAGCTAAAATGAATTGCTAAATACAGAGCATGTAAACAAATAATCCAGTTTTTATCTTTTTAATTAGTATCGGGAAAATAATCAAATCGTCTAGCTAAATCATCTATCAGTTAGGTGTTCACCAAACATATTTGTTGTGGTAATATGATCAAATAGCTCATTTAACTTATAATCATGCATGCCAAACATGCACAAACATGGTCGAGTGGTAGGGCGTTGGAGTAGCACATGACATATGGTTTTAATTTTAAAAAAATATTAAAAGAAGAAGTAAAAGTTATTTATGGTGAACAATAATAGAAGTATACAAACAACCACCACATCCCAGCAAGGAAATTACTTCTAAGAACAATAATAGGAGCTAGCTAGCTACTAGCTAGAGATGATTTTGGTGGGAGTTGTCTTGGAATAATCGAACACAGGCAGTTCAATTTGCAAAAGTTGGTGTTGAGTCGACTTGAGTTTGTGACAACATTAATCAATCAAACATGATCGATCGATCGACCGACGATCGGTATATATCATGGTCCATTGATATTTAAAGGTCTCTCTCATGTATCATGCCATAACTTTACGTGCCTACTATACCCTTTTAATTTGTTCCTAGACAAACGACATAGTAACTCTTTTGTTGCCTAGCTAACCTACATTGCATACTGTATATGCATTTGAGCTATATATCTACTACATCAACTGATTCTTGCCACTCTAATTACTCTACCATCGATACAAACACAATTTCACGCTTCCCTGCCGGTGATAATATTGCAATCTGCACGCGCGGGGCTCTACTATACGTGTTACATTGGGTAGGAATTGATTGCACGTAATTGTCTTTTAAATGTAATTCCCTTAATGTTGTAAGCTCTGTTGCACGAATACATGGTGTACGAGGATATACGATATGATTATGACTCATCAGGGGTGGAACCAAGGGGGGCCGGCGGGGCGGATTTTTTTTTAAGGAAGAATATACGATTATTCAAAAAATTTAAAGGGAATTTTCACGATTTTTCATCTTTTGACCCTCCGAACTTTCAAAAAATGATGTATATGTAAGCTCGTTCCCCATAAACATAATTTCTGATTCCGCCCTTGATTATGACGTGTGGTTAAGAGAACATACGGTTGTTTAGACTATCTTAGGGAACCATTCTTGTTGCTTTATTTTGCATTTTCCTTCGTACTGACCGATCTCGAGTTTTGAGTCTCGCAAGTTGCCCACAATCGACTTCATTCGCTAACACCTTAATGTTACACAATCCAAAATTTGTATGTAACAAGAAGCGAAGAATTCAAACCCATCCATTGAAAACCGTTCAAAAAATGAGGAGAGTCTAGGTAAAAAACCGGGTGAATTGACCGGACCAGATGATATATATACTACTTCGTATACAATCGTTTTTCACATGAATAACATAATATACTATCGTTTTTCACATGAATAACATAATAACAAAAATACGTATTCGGTATTTCCATTTTTTATGCCCTAGGAAACCGTGCCACACTTGAGTCATGACATAATTACTAGGGCATCATAAATTATAGTAATAATGTGTTGTTTTCTTCATCTAAAGTGAACCGAATATACGACTTATTTGAATTTAACAGAATTAGGATGTTGAACAAAATTTAACCAAATGATGTTGAACAAAACTTATTTGTATTTTGTAGTATAAAAAACAAATAAAAGAATTTAAACTGAAATTTGAACGGAACTGAACTGAAAATAATTAAAATTTCAGATCAAGATGAAGTGCAAAGTCTAAGTATTATTCGTCCCTTTGCTGTTACACAAGTGAGAGAAAAATTAATCAATTCGTGTAAAAATTATGGGAAAATATATATGCATGTTTTCTCATACCCAAATTACGTGGCACATCGATCTATTTAATCTAAAGTCAATTTCCCATTATCCAGTAAAATCAAATATTTTCACAAGAATTGCTCCCAAAGTTCCATGACCGTATTTGCTAGGGAATAGTCGCATGTATCATGCACGGACTAAATTCTTAAACTGTATCACTAGGCCAAATTGAAGGATTAGGACAATTGAGACAAAAGAAATTGATCGGTATATTCCAATTAGTTTGCTTGGAAAAAATAAAAATAAAAATGAAAACAGCGTTGCCTAAACTCTAGAGCAATATAAAGTCCCATGCATTATCAACTTTTAAATATTTTTTGCATCTAAACTTATGGTACAAGCAGGCGCAGCGTATATAATTATTCTGTTTATGCACGAGAAATTTGTGGGGGGTCAAATTGTCCATTTACACCACTTCCTTTCATGCGTTCAGGTAAGTCTCTATCACATAGGCCGGCGGAAATCCGTATGGTGTATTAATCTCCCTACTGAATTGACAAAAATACCCCTAGTTCCAATGTCAAATCAAATCTCTCTACAATAATCTAACTCTTAATTACAATCAAGGCTTAAGAAGAAGCTAGCTACCTTCTTTTCTTATGGTCCCCTCAAAATACTTGCAAGCTGCTAATTATCAACATTATTGCATCAGTTTTGTTTACCCACTTCATTCAATCAATCAAGTGTTTAGAATTTAGAGTTATAAAGTGGTGCAGTAGTGGTATGTAGTTGGAGCGAGAAAGTAGTGGTGAGTGATTCGATTCGTAACGGGGCATTAGGATTTAGAAGTGTAAGAATAGTGTAATTTTTACTTTTTTTTTTTTTTTCCTTCAGCATCATAACAATTGAATTATTTATATTAAGAAACAAAGGGTGATAAGTGGTTAAAGGTATCAGAGTAGCATCAGAGAGTTCGGCGAGGGGTCATCACGTAACGTAGTATAGGCGTAATTGGAGTTGTAAGGTTGGTATAGGCGTAATTGGAGTTGGGTATTAGATTTACCGTTTAAAAAAAAAGATAGAATTATTTATATTAATTGAATTTCTTTTAAATATTGATCAATTCAAGAAATAATGTTGTTGGGTTTTTTAATTTAAATTACTTGATCAGAAGAAAAGATTTGAAATGATGCTGTAGTACTCCTGGTTTCAGTTTATTGAATGGGCTTAAATGCTTCATCCTGCTGTCAAAGAGTATAATTTAGCGTAAAATTAATGTAAATAATAGAACTAGTATAAGTAGAAGAACACAATCAATGAAGGGAAAAGTGGGTATTTATTGATGTAAGTACATATTTGTCATATTTTCAAAATTACATTTGATTGATGCACAGTGGAAGAAAGCTTGGCCACAGACCAACAGTACGTATAACGTATGGACAAACTATCAAAGCAAAAAAGGCATTTTGTTGAACGAATGAAATTGGTAAATTGGTTTCGATTAATAAAATGAATAATGACACTCGTCAAATAAAGAAAATATGAATTTCTATTTAATATATAAAGAATTAAAACATATCGTTTTCTTATAAAAAAATATGAGGGAGTATAGTAGAGATGGGCAAGGGACCATCGCAATAGGGTATAAGGTTGAGACTTGAGACTTGAGACTTGGGGAATAGTTCGATAATAGTACTAATACTATTAAAAAGACGTTACTAATTGAGGAAAAAGTTACAATGACACAATTGGACTACTTAATTTTTCTTTAATCTTTCCCCGACTATTATTCTATTCTATATTTCTATTCTTAAAAAGGTAGCACATACACATAGCTCAACGTAACATAAGCTCTTAAATAAACTCTTTAGATCTTTTCGTAACAGCATAAAGAAAACTGGTAACAATTATTATTTGTTTGATACTACAATTATTGCTACTATGAAATGGAAAACTTTTCCAAGGAGTGCATCTTTTTAACATTTCTTATTAAGTGAAAAAGTTATTCTGCGAAAAAATAACTTAGATTTTGTTACATATGGACACAAGGTCACTGAACAAGTGTTGCTATGATTCTAACTATTGGGAAACTATAGCACACATGTTAGGTTAAAACCATGTTCCAAGTAATAGATTAAGAACGGTATCAACCAATGCTTTATTTATTATATGCAACACACTTAAATAAAATAAAGTGATATAGAGTTCCATTTTTTTCTCATATACCTTCTAAATGATAAAATTATATAAGAGTATGTTAAATACAAAATTAAAATAAAATAATAACGAAATAAAAAAGAAAAGATTTTGGACTAGAATGTACTCAGCATAGTAGGGTATGATTATGAAATAACCTCATGTGATATAATGTGACTTCTACAAACGGGATCCACAGTTCTAAGAAGTGTGTGTTATCTTCATTCGAAAAAATATTAGGTTCGGTCCAGTTCAATGCAGCTTAGTTAATTTAATTTAGTTTAGTTTAGATAATTTATGTTACATATATTCTGTTATGAGAAAGAGAACATAGCCTAAAAGGTTTTCATGGCCCGAGATGGGGATGAGTGACCATGACCAATCCCCTCAATTTACAAAGTTCGTTTATTTTGTCTTTATATTTTTTAAAATTTTAGCATTTCACCCATTAAACCCAGTCATAACCGTTTGATGTCAAATGTGGGCCATAATTTAAACAAGAACGTATCTCACACACATTCCACAAACTTTCTAAAATTCAACTCAAAATTACACATTTACATGTAACATAAATACATAATAGAGGAAATACCATTTCAAACAAATAATAAAAAATAATAATAGAGGAAATACATTAATTAATTCGCTTGTTTGAAACGAAATGAAAACTTAGTTTGGACCAGAGAGATTAGATTTTAGTTATGTGATTATTTCACTTCAATTTAATTTGGATTATTTCAGTTTAAATTTTTATGAGATCATATGAGTTCTGTTCTCAATGGTTGCCTATTTGACGAACAAGTTGATTAATATTTCGTAATTAATTTGAAATACTAGTCCTAATTTATTAGGGTGACCCTTAAATAGTGAAGGTGGGTTGTCACATGACATTTGTTTAACCAAACACAAAATGTGGAGGACTATTTCTTATATTTGTATGAATATATAAAAGTTAAGGAAAGAATAAGTTGCAGAGCCCTAGGGATTGGAATTGGATCCTGTGGATAATTAGAGTACATTCTAATTAACAATTATTTGGAAAAAATGGATAGCCAAAGCCAAGAGATACCATAGTACTAATCTAAAGTAGGATTAATACTATACTGGATTAATAAAAAAAAAATTAAAAGCCAAGAGACATAAAGCAGCTAGCGTGTTTTGCGCTAGAAAAGGACGAAAGGGAGCAAAAGCTGCTACACTGACACGTGTCATAGAATCTAACCAGTGGATCAAACATGCAATTCTCTCCCCACCTTCCGATCAATATGATATTTTATTTATATTCTGTTGATGATGGAAAATTAAATTAAAGAGAGACACACACATACCTAAATTGAAATTCCAAAAAAGAGAGGAGAGTGATAGATAAGAAAAGTAAAAAAAGATTAAAGGAGGATTTACTGTTATGCAAGTGAGGGAGGGGGGGGTAAAAAAGGTGATTGAGATTTGAGTATAGTACTACAGTATACTGATATACTCCAGTAGTACTATTATCTATACAAGCAGCAAACAACAACAAGAAGAAGATTACAAGTCTCCTTAAAAAACAAGAGAGAGAAAGAGAGGGTTTGGGGGGTGTGTTGAGAGTGAAAGAAGAGACAGAAGAATTAAAGAGCTGACTTTTATGTTGAGATGTTTCTGTGAAAGAAAAAGATTTATTGGTGGTGGGTTTTATGTTGCAGTAGTGAGAGAAACAACAACACATCACAAGTTCACAACACAACAGAACAGCAGCTTAGTATAGTATACCAAAGAAAGGAAAGGAAAGAGAAGAAGCAGCTGCTTTTTAGGAGGAAGAAAGTTCATGGCGGCGTTTGCCAGACCTGCTGTGTTGTAGTAGTAATTCTGCTGCTCCTCTTGCTTTAATGCTTCCTCTCCATCACGCCTACATTAATTCAATTTCATCTTAATAAACCCCCCAAACATTTTTTTTTTTTTTTTATAAATTGTAAAGAAAATAGTTAGTCATCTCTTCTCATAAAGCCCTCTTCTTCTTAGACCCCAAACAAACAATAAAAAGCTGCCACTTCCAAACAAATACAAATCCCAAATCCCTTGTACCTCCTTCACATGCAGCAGCAGCAACTTCCACAACTTGTTGTCTCTTTGAAAACCCCTTCATTTACCCTCATGCTATGGCTATCTGCTGCATCATCTCACAATTACTAGAAACAACACCAACAAGAGCATGGCCGGTTTCTTCTCACTAGGGGGAGGGGGAGGTAGTAGTAGTACCGGAGCAGGAGGCGAGAGCAGTAACCGAAACAACGACAACAACAACAACAACCCTGAAAACAGCTGGTTCTTTCGAAATGTACCGGAAGAACACCAAATCCCTTACCACAACAAGGGTTTCGAGCTCTGGCAACCCAATCCTCATCACCAATCAGGTCATGATGAATTTCTCCGAAGACGAGCAAATCCACTCCAGGATCTCTACGGAGCTGGCCTTGCCGTGGGGCCTAGTCTCGGGACAGGGTTTAGTATCGGTGATGATAACCCGAGTCGATCCGGGTTTTTGATGATGAGGAGCTCTGGTGGAGGGGGTATAAGCTGTCAAGATTGCGGGAACCAAGCCAAGAAAGACTGCACGCACATGAGGTGTAGGACTTGTTGCAAGAGTAGAGGCTTCCAGTGTCAGACTCATGTGAAGTCCACTTGGGTCCCCGCTGCGAAACGAAGGGAGAGACAGCAGCAGCTAACCGCCTTGCAGCAGCAGGAGCAGGCTGCAGAGAGGGAAGGCGGAAGTTCAGCGAAAAGGATGAGGGAGAACGCTGGTGGTGGGAGCGTTAACCCGAGTTCGCAGCTGATTTGTACTCGGATACCGACTGCCTCTTCCACAGGTAATTAAGGGGAGTTTCATTTTATGAGTATCTAGTTTGTGTTTATGTGTGCGACTCTTGTACTAGTACTAGTATTTTTCTTTCATTTTGTGAATGTGATGGATTTGGAGATCTGTGTTTTGGAATATAATGATAGATGGATGGATCCTTGTTTATTTGTTTACTGTTTTCGAGTCACTGGTTTTGTTACATCACATGACGAGAAAGAAAGAAAGAAAGATAGATAGATAGATGAATCTAATATATCTATCTAGCTAATGCTAATCTAATGACAAACAAACACAAAAAGAAATGTCTCTCTATATTGCGTGTCATGGTATTGAATTGACCTCCATTGTCACAAATCCATCACCTCTCCCTTTTTCTTTTCAATACCACTGTTCTCTGGTAAACCCTTCTCCAGAATTTACAGAAACTCAAATTTTCATTGGCTCCAAATATATCCTCTACGTTACATACATACCCTACTCATTATCCTCTCCTAGTTTCAAACATTTATAACAAATTAAATATAGTAAGTAGATTTCCTTTAGGTCATACTTATGTAATTTGGCCTATATTGAATCGAGTTTTAAACTAAACCACATTAAATTGGTATATATTGCATTTCATATTATGTACATGTATACAACATGCAATAACATGGTGATGAGTGATGACTAATTTTGAAAATTTTAATTTCAGGATTGGAGCTAGGGAACTTCCCATCAGAACTGACATCGCAAGCCGTGTTCCGGTGCGTAAGAGTGAGCGCGATAGACGACGCAGAAGACCAATACGCATACCAGACGGCAGTGAACATATGCGGTCACGTGTTCAAAGGACTTTTGTATGATCAAGGCACGGAGAATCAGTACAAGGCTGCCGGTGAGACATCTTCAGGTGGAGGAAGTGATGTAAATGCAGGATTACATCAGCTCAATCTCATAACCGGAACATCCACGAATGCTACTACTACCTCTACAACTGCAGTGACCGGGAGTGGTTCGGCTTATCTTGACCCGAGTAGTATGTATCCGGCTCCGATAAACAGCTTCATGGCCGGTACGCAATTCTTCCCACCCCCAAGATCTTGATCCCACAATCAATAATGACGACGATGATGATGCTGATAGTAGTAATAATTAATTAAACCTTCCATAATGTTAATTAGTGCTAATTAATGTGTCTGTTTTGATACTTATAATTTACTGTTGCTGTTTGTTGTAACTTCTAAGACCTAGCTACCCAAATTGAAGTAGAAATTAAAGACAGATGATTTTACTAGTAGTTGTACTTGTAAAAGGAACAAGTTGAGTACCAGTAGCAGCTGTGATATGCTAGGTAGAGGAGATGACATAAAGGGCGGGAAATGAGGGGATTTGATATGATGATCATGATGATATGCTTCATTTTTACTCTATGTACTTACTACTACTACTACAATTTATTTCATTTTTATTAATTCTTCTTCTTCTACATATTACTACTAGAGTTTTATTTTCTTTCTACACAAACAAATTAGCATGCGTGTGTTGAATTGATTTCATTACATGCATATGTTTTGTACATGTCTTGTCTAGCTAGCTTCAACTTCGAAGTAGCTGCCATTGCTTCTTTTCTTCCAGTTTTTTGGGGCAACTTTGTCTCTTAATTTTGTTAACTTACTAATCCACTCCACAAGTTATGCTTTTCATACTAGTAATTTTGTTTGAACAAATTAGATGTCATCTGCAATAGAGTAGTTTGTAAAATTATGAATAGTACAGCTAGCTAGCTAGCTAGCTGATATTCATTGCACATTATGTAAAACATGAATAAAGTAAGGCTACAGACTCAATATTGGTGATATATATTTAATTTATGCTCTGCAGCATAAATTCCATGTTACTAATTCATTAGTAATAATTAATGTTGGATTTAATAAGTTGCACTTGCAAAAAAAAAAATGAAACCATATTGGTAATGGTATGTGCCATTTTTCCCTATTTGGTAGTAGTAATAGTAATAGTTAAAGAGATGGAGTCTGTCTATTTATTGGAGATTTAAATGAAAATAATTGGGGACAGGTCATTTTTTTCAACAGATGCAAACCACAGTATTGTGAATCATCATCATCATCTAATTAATTTGCATTATAGTTCGACCAGCCCAACATAAATTCTACTAGAATATATATTGGTGCTGAAAATAAAAGGGTTTAGGTTTAATTTAATTTTACACAGACAGCTATATATATTTAGCTACTACGAGTACTTCATTGTTTTCGTTATTTTTCCATTTCTCACTTATAATAGGCCATTTCTCTCCCACCATGCCATTTCTCACAATATTGAACATATATACATGTATGTACATGTCGAAAATGGAGTACTAGAGTTACCTACTCGAAAACCCTCGTTCAATGTATGAGATCAACAACGCACATTATATGTCGTACGTATTACTAATTAGTTCAGAATCCGTGGTTGCTCATTGACATATAGCAGCTCATTGGTGTACATTATGAGATCAACAACGCACATTATATGTCGTACGTATTACTAATTAGTTCAGAATCCGTGGTTGCTCATTGACATATAGCAGCTCATTGGTGTACATTAGCTGTCAATTTGTGTAATGAAATTACTGGAAATCAAAAGAGGAAGAAGAAGAAGAGGAAAAGTTGGTTACATTGTATGACAGTGTCACAGCTGCAGTAGGAGCATTTATAAAAATGAATATATAATTTGTAGCTATAAAACATATACATCAAGGTATAAATGTCGTTAGTGGATTAGTCCATTTAAGGAAACTGGAAATGCAACAGTAAGATTTGTAACTTCATCTCCATGGGGGAACTACTGCCTGACAAATCACAAGTGTTACTTGATGATATATAATCATTACTCACATCAGAAGCATCTAACTATATAAGTAATATGTCAAAAGAGAATTATATATCATGCATGTTGCTGTATTCCTTTTATGAATAAGATTTCTGCTACGAGATAGCTAGATAGTATATAACGTCTTCTATTCCGCCAGTTCAATTAGTACAAGTTTATATATCCATCTGCAACTCATCAACTATTTTTGCTGTAAGTTCTTAGATCAGGCAGTAACTAATTTAGACCATTTCGATTCCATCAAGAGTACTGATCATGGTTTGAATTCACCCTCCTCTCGCTCATTCCGTTTTGTGAATGTTATCAACTTTTTAGTAATTTCTGTATAAATTTATGAGAGATTTCAGAACCCGGCCATTGGACTGTAACTATACTCAAGTTAGCCAAAGACTATTAATTTGAAGTGGTATTTCTGTCCCGGTTAATTTCTTAGGTATTTGAAACTCTTTTGTTTAAGCAAGAGTTGAAAAAATTGTGTTCTCGTGCATGTAGGGTTTCCAGAAATTACATTTGTTACCAATTATCTATATAGAGGCAGACTCTGAGAATCATGTTTGATACGCATCAAGAAATTTGAACTCTATTGAATTTAAACTGAATTCATTTGTGGAATAAAAAATAGTAACTAAATGAATATGAATTAAACTGAACTGAACATAAAATTTTGATGTTTTTCAAACAAATCATACACGCCTAAGTCTCTTATTTTTATCTTCTTAGCATTAGAAATGAGGATAATACTAATGTGTTTGTCAGTTAGGTACACTATTGAAAGAATAAAAAAAAAAAAAAAACTATAGTGAAAAAAAGAGAAATATATGTTGTAAATCAAGAAAGACATGCAACTATACTAATTTCAATAAAACTATTGCAAAAACACTCTTTTAACTCATCTCCTTACCAACTATTCAGTTTAATCTAATGCATGAACTATTTCGGAAAAAACAACTCATCTCCTTACCATATTTTGACTTAGCTAAAATCAATTTCTCCATTACATAACCTACTGTGTAAATACTAGTAGTACATTTAAAAAAATAAAAATAAAAATAAAAACTACAATAATGTATTTATGTAAGAAGTTTCTTAATGAGTAGTAAAACTGATGGGATGTTCATTCTTTTAGTGGGGGTGAAGTGTCTGGCGGTGGTATTTCTTATCTTACTACTATTTGAATTGGTTGTTGTTGGAGTTGTATGAAACTGATATATGTTTGTCCCTATTTTAAGCATGCCTATTTAATTTTCTGAAAAGGACTCAACCTCAAGAAAGGATACTACTAGTAGTATTTATGAGTTATCACGTTTAATTTGTTTTCATCTCAAACACAAATTTAACCTTTCCAGAAACAGCTTAGATCCATTTCATATGATTTCAATTAGACGCGTGATATTGATTCTTATCCCTAATTTTTCTCTAAACTTACTATAGTGTTATAGTATAGAGTAATTTTAACTTGTGGGCATATATAATGGACCACGGTAGCTGCTAGGCTTAGAGCTAGCAAGTCAGGCAATGTTACCACCTTTTACAACAAGAAATTAATTAAGAAATTACTCTAACTGGAGTAACATTTAAAGCATACTTCCCTTTGCGTGAGAACATTGGTATATGCATATTAATGAATGAAAAACTATTTTATTAATTCTTAAAGAAGAATTCAAAATTAATGCAGCGCTATGTTTTTCGGAAAACAAATTGTTAAATATATGGATGTTAATTAGGAAATGTGATGTTTTTCGAAAAAATGAATAAAAATATTACTCCTAAAAACAGAAAGTTTTTAAGGAAATTGAGGGACTAGTGTAAAGTCTAAACCATAACGAACTATAGTGTAAAAATATATATTTTGATAGTATAACTATTGTTCTTTCATAGTATAATTTTTATAATTAATTATTTTGTAATTTTAATTTACAATGTCACCGAAAATGAAAAGGACAATTGACTCATAAATGAAAGTAGTAGTATGTTGTGTACATTATAATTAGGGTAATTATAGTTTGCGATATTTTAAGTGGAACGGAGGAGCGGTGTACTTTCTTTTCTTTTTCCTGTGAAATGATAAAAACTTCACTGAAATGAAACGTAAGGGCACAAGGAATGCTAAGAGCACAGTGGGACAAAATACAAAATACTCAGAGAACCTAACCAATTAAACCTTTAGGAAACAATAAAAAAAGAAACTCTCATACACCCAAAGAAGAACCAGGGAGGTAGCTGCCTTTACCAAAACTGAGCAGCCCACCAAGACAGACAGACGAGCAGCCGAGAACAACAAACATGGACATCCAACCGAAATGTAAGAGAGTAAAAAACTTTGCAAACCAACAAGACTTGAGTACCCTTATATGGTCACTTTCTAGAAACTAGTCCGTGTTTCAATTTATTGCTTCGAATTCTAGCCCATATTGCATCAATTATCAATCACATTATATAAGGTGATTTAAAATTATTTGACCATTTGATTATAATAAGTTTGTTAGAAAATTTTACCCTAAGTTATTCTATGTAGCTTATTAAATGGAATTAAATCCATATTCCCCCTGCTAGATGCCAACTTCGCATTCGTCCCATATCAACCAAACAATTACATCTAGACCCAAATAATCGGATTTGTGTTGACCAAATAAGCTGGCACTATTCATTTCATATAAACCAAACGTGGTCTTAATAATTTTATTTTATTTTCATCTTTTCATTTATCCGTTAATTTCTTTTTTTTTTTTTTCTTCCTATCTTCTTCCTTCCTTCATATTCTACTTTTCCGGTACCGGAGTTAGAGCTCCGATCGTAGCTCCGTCCGATTTGAGCTGACGAGCTCCAATCATAGCTTAATTATAGCCCCGATCGGGGTTGTAATAAGCTCTGATATCTGGAGCTCTAGCCGGAGCTCCATGCCCCTTTATTATTTAGTTTTTTTAAGTTTTTTATTTTATATTTTTGGGATTTATCTTGATATGGAAAGTATGTTGGGTTTATTTTGCAATAATATTTGGGACTATTTTGAAATTAGAAAATTTGTGTGAATTATGTTGAATTATTTATATTGAATTTGGTAAAATCGAACATATTTGAGGCAAATGTGTAATTAATTAAAATTGGAGCAGTTTAAATAATTTTAAAATCCAATATTTGAAGAGGGGCAAAATAGTATTCCATCTTTTAATTCGTCAAAAGTCAAGATCGTGGGTCTCGATGTAATTACATCCATCTCTGGAGGTAGTCAAATGCAACATCAAATCTAACGAGGACCCAGATGTAATAAGTGAATTTAATAAGGTGTCCAGATGAAAAATACCCTATTAAATAAGGTGCCTAATCTGTTTAAAAAAAAAAAAAGTTGCCTAATGATGTACCAATCATCACCTTTTAGTTGGTTTTGTCAAACACATACTAATCCTTAACTAACCTTTTGTTTTTTTAGATTACAACGTGAGGGGTTGATGTGTTACATAAGGTGGTGTAGGGGTAAGGAGCTTGAGTAGTGAATGAGTGGTGCATGGTTCGATCCATGGCGGTGACGGAGTCATAATGTTGGTATAGGTGTGGGGAAGTAAAGTGGTTTAGAATATTTGTATATTAATAGTATAGGAAAAATTATAATATTTGCCGTTTAAAAAAAAAATCAACTAAATTATACAAGGTGCTTCATTTGAAATAAAAATACTCCATACAAATAAAATCAATACTATGTTCTTCAACGGAGTTTGATATACCACCCCATCTTCGTTCATCTTCTAGATCTATTACCACTTCGTTTTCTCTTACATCATACGCTCCATAAATATAATTTGTTTTTAAACCCAAATGCATGTGCATGAGAAAAAGACCCCGAAAGAAGTGGAATATGTTTCGTAAAGGAAAAAGGTCTACCAAGTATAAGTAGCTTAAAATAGTGAAGCTGAGACCAGAAGATGAAAAGTATTCAAGTTTGAAATCCATTTCTAGTTCTCTACGTACCTTCTCAAATCTCACACAAACAAATTGACAAGTACTACTTGCTACAATACAACTACTAGCTAGATCGATCACATGCGTTGTAATCTGTAGAAACTAACTATTTAGTCATTGACTCACTATAGTCATGTACTCATGATTGTATCATATAGGGGAGATGATGAATAGTGAGATTATGTTCGGATTGGTGGTAAGTAACATGGTGCAGCCGAAAGTTGGTAATGATGTGATCCAAATTTCCTCTTTCCCAAGGCACGCACTTGTTAGCCAGAGAGAAGAAGAGAATCCTTCTTCGTAGTACAGTCTCCTTAAATTAAACTACTTCACTATACAAGTCAGTCTCATTTTTACGCGACAACGTACACCTAGATTTCCTCTCTATCTTACTTTATATTACTATTTCCTTTTTCCTTTTCTCGTATCTTACGTATCCAATGTTCCCTCGAGCACCTAAAACAATCTTATTGTTTTTGTTTATTCATATTCGATTTTCATTCCTGTGCCTTCTTTCCTATACATTTTTTGTCCTTTCTTCACTTCTGGCATTGAAATTATAAATAAGGGATTTATGTGATATTCACATTTTATGTGTTATGTGAGAGTATATCACAGTAATTCGTAATTTGGTGAATTAACTATGAGTAAGAATTAAGAACACATTTCCTTTGCTTGATTTTTGGTCATCCAATTAAAAACTACTATTACACATTCAGGAGTCAAGCCTATGTGTATTGTATACTAATACTACTACTCTTCTTTATTCCGAGTCTCCGACATTAATGGAAAGTAGTTGAAATTTTTATCATACAAAAATGGAAAGTAAGCACGGTTCTGAAAATTATCCATTAGCGATTTTGTATATATTTTAAACTGCAGCCAAGCTAGCTAGAGATGGATGATAGTAGGAACTAGGAAGAACATGGATATGTCTCCAATCATGTAGCAACCTCACCTAATTAACCCAAGCCAAATTAATAATTAAACTACACTATTATAAAGTTGAGAAATGACAGCCATTAGCGGTTAGCCAATGAAAGTTAGCTCTATACTGTAGTAGTCTATAGAGTAGATTATTAATATGGTTCAAATTGGACTTGAAGGAGAGTAGATACTAGCACTTAGAGACAGACATATGGAGAGTGACAGTTCAAACGTTATTCGTAGCTGATTAATACTGGTTCGATTCCACCCCCCTTCCCCAAGCATGCCGAAAACTTCGTACCCCTTTCGGACCACCGTTATGAAAGAACATGCAGTACTGAATGGGCCAAATTACATATAAATATAAATAAGTATTTCATAAAGTTGTAATGTTTGCCGTTAAACAAAAAAAAAAAGCCCAAATTACAAACCTTGAAAAACTGAAAACATTACCAATGAAAATTTTCTTTTGAAATTTTAGAGGAGCCACAATTCTCCCAAAAGCTTAAACTATTGGGGGAACGGAATCTAGTCATTTATATTAATTCTACAACAACAACGTAATTTAGTCATTTATATTAATTCTCCAATAACAATAACCCCTCTAATTCTGCGGTTAATTGGTCATACACAGGTGAAAGAAAGAAAAACAGACAGATGGTATACGCTTTTCTGGTTTCCCCAACTCACAGGGAAGACGAAGCAAATACAATTGGAGTTGGTGAGTGAGAGACACTATCATCTGACTTGAGCAGTCTTCAGAGCAGAGAAAACATTTCATTTATACATAAACATATCATCAGCCTTGCAGAATTGCTACAACGGACAATTCCATGGCTAGTTACATCTTAACTATCTTAGAGACACCAAATACAAGATGGAGTAGCTTTTTAAGTAAGAAAAGAAACCAACTCCACAAGCTTATCACGCAGTCATGTAATGTTAAAAACGTCAGCACCTGCTTCGGTTGGGAATATCTGCTATCTCAAAAAGTATCCAACAGCTGATGCCATCTCTGATAACCACCATAGGCTTTGTGCCAGATACAGCTGTGGAAGCATATCTACCATTGCCTTACAAACCTTTGAAGGTACTATAGTTGGCCAGATGATACACGAGGCTTCTTGCCTGAATTCAAGTACTGAGAGACAAATAACACTCCCATCACAACAATAAGGCATCCAACAAGCGTGCTGAAGAAAAGGGCACCAGGTTGCCTTGTCTGAACAAAACCATACACGCCATTCGAGGTCACAAGAATTAAATCTGTGAGTCCATCGTTTGAAAAGTCGTCAGTCACCAATGCATGTGTAGGAGGAGCAGGAAGTTCGAGAGTTGTTAATATACTCCCTCCTGGAGATAGCACTACAGCTTCTTGATCTCCTGATGCGAGGATCAGTTCTTGATTATCATGTACACGTAGAGGGAATGCTTTCAGTGTGGGGACAACACCTCCTTCAGATAATCCAGATGGAGTTGGAAGATTTGACCATGTAGCGCCTGTCTGCATCTGCCAGTTCCAGACAGCATCATGTCCATGTGTACCCGGAGCGTATGATGTTATCTGAAAATGGTATATTGCTTTAATTGGGAACTTTCTACAAATGGTATTTTCAACAAAATCACAAATGGGAATTAGAATGTTGAGGTGAGAAAATTTTCTTTACCTCGCCTCTATTATTTAGGAAGACAACATCACCATGGCTTCCTTTACGGTGCTTATGACCGTCATTTCTTGGAATGAGAATAGGGGTTGCAACCTCCAATGAACTAACATCTTGAAGGCGACCAAAGGTCCCATGATGGTATAAGTTAAAAGGAGCACGATGACAGATAGAAGCATTAAATAGTTGTTCTCGAACTGGAACACCAGATGTTGCAACAGCCCAACAAGGACGCAGAACTTCCATGGATCCGCTTACAACAGTTTGTTCTGCACCATTGGCACCAACAACCTAAGGATCACAAACATATCTCATATCAGCAGTTGATAATATATAACTAACAATTATTTAACCAAGCAGTCACATGCTTCCTCATTTAGTGCATGCTAATGATGCTTCACAACTTCACATCATCGCATCAAATCAATTACTACAACGCTTCACTTGCCATGGAAACATGGTTGACTACTCATCTGGAAAATTCTACAGTCATTGCAGGAGAATACAAACATTTTAAGAATGGATATTTTAATATAATTGTTACTACTTCACAATCTAACTGATAACAGTTACAATGATTTGATTTCCTTGTTTAACCTTCTTTTTTTTTTTTCTTTCTAATCATTGATAGCACAGAAAAGCTATGGGACAAAGAAAGCACAAGACAGACATTTTCTACCATAAATCAAACCAAAAACTAGAGGGAAACAGATAAAAGTCATGAAATACATCCTTTAAAGAATATGAGTTAGTTTTTTCCACACACATAAAAAGAAAAGAAAAGAAAAGAAAAAATAGAGGGGGGCTAAAATTGGTCTGAACGAGACTATCTTGGGTAATAAGAAAGTAAGAAACTGCACATTAATAATACTTACCACTACAAGAGAGTCAAGCATTGCAAGATGATTAATAGATTCACGACATTATTATATATAAGGCTTGACCATAAATTCATAATGTATCATACTTGATGTATATCTATTAAAATAGATGGAAAATTCCGTGTCCTAACCCATGACCTCCTAGTCAAACAAGCTTAATGTACCTTTACACCAAATCGCTGTAGTTCTTCTTGTGAAGGGAAAAAAGGGGAGAACAATAACTTTTACCAAATAAAAACATAACCAAAACCTATTTCCTCAATGGGTAAATGGTTTCTAGTTCAGTCTGTAAACCTCGGCATTAAAAACACCTGGATGGAATCTTCAATCAAAGAGGAAGAATGTGACCCATTTTTATTGAAAAGAAGTCCGAGTTTGTCACTTTTACGAGTATCATGTAACAAACATAATGCCAAATGCAGAATAATAAAGATGTTCACCTGGACATGATCTAGGACACCATCTCCATTAATGTCAGCATGAAGGCCTCCTTCTTGAAGATGTAACTGAAAAGCATCAGCAAGTAAATATTACCTCGGATGCAGTTGGAGTACAAAAATGAAATGGAAGCGATATTTGTTCAAGAGAATGCTCAAAACATGCTTCATGTAGTTATGCATGTCATAGAAGACAGAATTACTAGGGCATAATCAAAATCGGAAAATCCCCAAAATGTGAAAATGAAAATGAGAACATGCTCCTTTTTCAGGAGCCTTGATGCCCAGAAATGTAATTTCCTTGCCCAAAGGGGTTGAGCAATCATATCTTTCGAAAAGGGATTGAAGAATTATATAAAGAATTAAACATTATGCTACACTGTTGTGGCAGTGGAAAACAGTTATCTCATATGCACAGAAGTTCAATGTTATGCAATTCTTTCATATTTTCTGGTAGGAATGTGTTATAGCAGCTCATAAGTCACTGAATTTCACCTTACATAGAGTTCGCCCAGATGCCAAATGGACAGCTTCAATACCTTCCTTCTCATGCATGACAATAACATTAGGCACCCACCAAAGTTGTGTGTAATTTGTTATGGTAGGTATATAAGGCATATGCTGCACAAACAAAAAGGAAATTTGTAAAGGTTGCAACAAGCTCTCCTCATCAAAACAAATGACGGAAAAAGTTTCCAAATCGTTAGACCAAAAAATAGTATTCTAGAGTCTAGACGAAACAAAAGGTCCAGAAATTTGGCGGCAGCAGTCATTATCGACTCCGTATATCCTACTAAAAATACTGTGAAAACTGCAACTTCAGTTACCAACATAGACAACACAAGACTACAACTTTTGGGGGTAACAAAATGTTTCAGTAGAGGTAGTGGTTTTCAATCTGGATATTACAACCTCAAATCATGCAATGGGAGCACAAAATAAATAGTGAAAATAAAAGGCCGAATAGTCAATGCTACAGTAGACATCAACCTAGCAAAAGCAGTTTTAGAGTTACATCACACAACCAACCAGCTAAACTGTGAACACACTTAAGAGTTACCCAATGACTACTTGTGACCAATCATTCTTAGGGTTGTGAGATAACATAACTAACATGTCCTAAGAAAAAATATGAATCTCACCTTCTTGGTCTTTGCTGATTTAGCAATATTAACTGCCTTGTCGATCACTTTTGATACTTTTTTGGTCACATCCTTTCCAGGCGAAGTTTTCTCTTCAGGCTTGTGTAGTTGATAGTTGATGTTCTTACCAGGTGTTTTCTTTGTGGTTTTCCTTTTATGGCGCCTGAAATGTGACAGCTTTAGCAAAGTGTCTTCTCTGCGTTCCTGGTACGTTTATAAATCCAGAAAATATCAGGACTATCCATTAAGCTTTACAACAATTTCAGACCATGGGGATACAAAAAGAGAGATTGAAAACACCCTACTTACCCAACGGTGTGGCATGACTCCAAGAATAGATTCTCTAAACTCTCTGCATTCAAACTATGGTTGGAATCAATTAACATGCATCCATATGTTTCATACAGTAATTGGATTCAAGAAATGAAGGAAAAGCAGTAATGAGGATACATTCCCTGCCCTTAAAAAGAGTTGTCTAGGAAAAAGCAATCATCAACGTTTAACGTGTAATAGATGGAAACCAGCAAACATTGAATTCTTCAGGTGAGTATATTGTAAGATGAAAACAGAATAATGGATTGTTGGATACAACTCGGTTGCTCAGAAAAGATTAATTTACTCCATCACGGAATTTATGATGCTGAATAATCTTACTGGCAAACTGAACATGACAGAGTGAAGCCCCAATTTAAACTTTCTTCCTTCTATTAAAGCTTTTACGAGTCCTAATTTCAAATGTAAAGTGATCCGATAACACAGCGAAAACAATTTAGTTATTCAACAGTTCCCAGGACCAAAAGAACAAAGAATATTCAACAGTTACAGGGTGGGAAAGGAAAATGGTTGATTGTCAACAAACTTAATCGGACAGCTTCTTAGATAGTAGGAAACACTATGCCAATTAAGATTTTCAACAATGACAAATTCTTATACAACAGTATATCTTAAATCAGACAGCTTATAATTATTGTACCTCTCCTGGATGACGAGTATTTAATGCATGAACATCCAGCTTGTAATTGTGCTGTGGAATCATCTGGGATGCATCAGTGGATGGAGCTTCAATGTTCTGCAAGATCAATAAGTTGGCAAAAGTCAGAAGTTAATATGAAATGATGTTTTACTGCGCACATCTCTGTTCAAGAGCAGAACGCAGCACATACTAATACCACCAAGTACAGGCGCCAAAGAGAAGGATGTTAGTTTATAGCCCAGGCCCCATTACTGAAAAATATTTCACTTCTTAACGCGCACCTCCTTGTGTTACAGGGATAAATGAAGGAACCATCTTCATTCTATGGGAGCATGATTGACAAAATTGCAGTATATTATGCAATATATTTACTGGTGTAGTAACATAGTTAGCATCCCTTTTGGCTAGCTGCTTAGTTATCGATCTGTGATAACAAGGCTTTTGTGTTAGCAGGGATCATTTATTTCTACCATAAGGTTAAATCTCTGATCATACCTTGGCATCTAGCTAGTCTAGTCTAGTCTAGCCTTTGTGTCTAGAATTTTGGAGGAGTTGTTCATGGGTTCTTATAAACCCCCATGAGTTGCATTTTTTTCCCAATCAATATAAGCTACTCCCTCCGTCCCGATGATAAGCCTACGTTTGCTTTTTGCACGGTTTTTTATGAATGGTTTTGTTTGGTAGTGTATTAATATTGAATGTAAATGTGAGGTAGTGGATTAAAGAGGTAGTGGATTAAAAGAGTGTGAGATATGAGTAGAGATAAAGAAGTGTAAAAGTGGGGTCCATATTTAAAATAATATAGATGGGATGTGGGGTACTTTCCAAAAATGGAAACGTAAAGAATTGATTGGGACGTCCAAAAAAGGGATACGTAAAGAATTGATTGGGACAGATGAGTAATTGTTATTATTTTTAATTCTTTTAAAAGAAAGAAAGAAAGAAAAGGTGAATAGAGAGCAGAAGGGAAGCCAGGTCAATAGCAGTTGCAGAAATATTGAGATAGACTAATGTGAAAATTTGGAGAAAGGTAAAATCTGATGAAATAAGATATCAGACAACTACCCAAGAACAAAGGATGGAAGAAATATTCTCAACTGAGAGATCACCAACTCAGTTCATCGTAATGTTAATAGCTGTAAAATGAACTAAAGCCTGACTCCATTTGTAGGCTGATAATTCATGATTATGTTGAAAGCCCCAACTCAGCAGAATTCTAAATCAACCAGAATGGAAAATAACCTCAGTATCAATATTATCCTAATACTGATTAAACCATTCGTAATTGCACTTGGTACTGTTCATCACAGAACAAGATTTATAAAACATAAAAATACCTCATTCTTTCTGCTCCATCGCAGTTCACCACTTCGACCAGCAAATGCATACAAAGCAAAGTGTCGCAGATCTGCTGTCCCTCCACTTTCAGATGGCTGAAAGAAAAGAAAACAATCTGGGTTTAGCCATAATTGATAAGCAAGATCTGCAATATAAACAGCTTTAGCATAAAAGACAAGATGCAATATTATGACTAAAACAATGAGAATGTATAAAAATAATTCCTCATAACAGATGCAACACCATGGAGCCTTATCTACAGTGGTTCCTATATATATGTTCTTTACATATTTCATCAGGTCATTCCTCTGGAAAGGCTTCACATAGTGTAAATTAATTTGAAAAATTAGTGCGGGAATCTGCAATGACCCCAAAACCCATTAGATTGGCCTCAACATCAAACACATGCTCAGACAAAGAAAACTTGGATCAACAAAGAAAAACTGAAAACAAAGACATAAAATCCCTGCAAGCTGCACTATCAATTACAAAAGCACATCAAGTTACAGCTTGTTACGAGAAGCATACTTTCCACTTCCATATGACATAGTTTGATTGGTATGCCATACTTTAATCAACTTTTTTTCCGTACTTTAATTAACTTGACACATTTATAATGAAATGCACTACCAGGATTGTTCCCTTTACTTGGTGCTATGCAGAAAAAAATGAATCAAGAAAACACAAAGAACCAACAGGATGAAGTGATGCACATATCTTCTCTCTTCCCTACCATAAAAATAATAAGTTTCGGCATGGGGCATTGCAAATAAAACTAAAAGATACAGAAGGAAAAGGAGAGAGCATATAATTCAGAATCTATAAGATTAAGATACATATGGTTCTCACGTCCTTCTCAGTGGCACTTCTTCTATGCTCCTCGGCATTTTTTTCCGCCACCTCGATGTCCTCAAAAGGATCTGAATGCATCTGAAGAAACATATAAATTGTATTATACAATCAGATATTTGCTGGGGGGGGGGGGGACAAAGATCCTATATGGTATTATGGATAGTAGAGGAGTGTAAAGAAAGATGATCAGGA
The DNA here is from genome assembly GCA_028274465.1 of Plantago ovata. Lineage (NCBI taxonomy): Eukaryota > Viridiplantae > Streptophyta > Magnoliopsida > Lamiales > Plantaginaceae > Plantago > Plantago ovata. Next base: position 7,805,559 of record CM051456.1, on the reverse strand, counting down.
CCAACAAAAACATTGTACACCTAAACATCACAAACTACAACAAATTTTTATATGTTAGCTAATAAATCATATATCATTAAGCAAAACAGTTTACACAACAAGATTAGAAAATTATTTGCAGAGAGTTGACTGCCTGCGAATAAAATACTAGTGACATCAAAGTTTCATTTAAACGCAATCCAGATGTGAATATAACAGAATCTGGCTCGAAGACAATACAATTGCGAATTTGCCATATTTACAGCCTCACAGAACAGAACTCTAAGATATCTACATCAGCAGAGGAAAATTACTTTCAGCTACTTACTCGGAAAACTCCATATCAATAACAGAATTTGCATCTTAAATGTTATAGTTCCTCAACACAGGTAACAGCGGCCATGCTTCAATGAATTATAAGAAAAGATAACACTTGGTCCCTAACTATGGTGAAGGGGTAGAAGCGATTTAATTGTTGTCCTTTTAGCATGCACTTTCAGTTATAGTAAAAGCACTAGGCATTTGATGTACAAGGTGAAAGGTTTAAATTCCACAGGAAGCACTTTAGGAGTTAGGGGTGTGTTTGTCTTGTCAAGAACGGGGACAAGTTGCATCTAAATTATATGAAAAAGACAAGTACTGGATTTAGGTCGAGGTTGAGGGAGATTGTAGAACTTCTAGATAGCTCTCAATTGTTCAAACTTCAAAGGTTACTTGTGTAAATAGATTGTACACTAGCTAAGCATGATAATAGAAACCTCCTCAAGTCTTGAAAGCAATGTAGAGGAGCATCAATACGATAACGATAAAACAACTTGAACTGGATGTCATGAACTACAACATTACTCGTCTATACAATAGATATAATTAGAAAGGATGGTGGCCATACATTAGGTTGCATCTCCATTCTTCCACCAACAATTATCAAACCAGAATCTCCATGCCTTAAAGTATAATTGCTGACGGTGATGGCAATCTCCCTGTGATGAGCATTATGGGGAAACTCCTTCTGTCAAAAGAGATGCATATCGATTATGAACTGTACAGAGCAATAAAATCTATTTAAATGGAAAAATCTAACTGACCTGCAGATTCACTTCCCAGAGTTTGTTGAGGTTGTGATCAAAACACATCACGGACCATCCAGATGTTACTACAACTAACACCTGTTTACGTGGTTCCCTTTTATTATAATTCTTGTCGATGATGCCTGTAGCCATCGCCACAGCACGTCTCCCAGTGGCTATTCTGAGTTTATCAGGCAATAGGGAGACTTCTGTCAGAACACGTGCCTCACTAAACCCTTCATCTACACGCCTCACATGAGGCTCTAACACCTAATAACGTAATCGAACTTAGGATCAGTATTTTCAGAAAGTAATGTGGACAATACTTGCCCTAGTTTCCTTCACTCAAGTATAAGAAATCAGGTAAGTAGTAAAAACTGCTATCAAATAGATCTGTCATTTCCTTCTTCATAATCATAGCATGAGTTATCGATGAAAAAAAGTGCATACTCATTTCACCTTGTTAATGCATTGGTTTAAGAGAATTTTTCTCTGTGGATTGCTCATAATGCACACTTCATTTAATAAAATTAGACTGACAAAATGCGATTCAGGTACTAACATTCATTTCTATGTATCACTGGATTCCATGAGAAGACAACAAAAGGCAGAGAAACAAAAAATAAACAAGTACCTGGATTTTGGCATCGTGAGTAGCAACGAGGACCTCTTTCCGGCCATCGCCGTTGAGATCGGCAACAATAGGCGGCGGAAGACGATCAGCTTCGTACAGAATCGGATACTCATCGGAGAGATGGAACCAAGCCTCTTTGAATGAAAAATCACCTTCGTGCTGCACATTTTTCCATTAATTAAGTGATCAATTGGCTGTTATTTAGCTGCATAGAGACATCAAAAGAGGAAATAGAGAATCAGTACTGAAGATAGAGAGCTTGCCTGAAGAGAGAAGAAAATGGCGAAAGCCGAGAGCATCAGAATCGCCAAGTCTCGCTTCCTCATCTTGAAGGTTCCTTCGACAACGAACAGAGTGAGGGGAGGAGGGTTCTGCTATTACAGGAATCGGCGAGTCAACTCGGCGATTTCCGGTTTTTGAAACGGCTGTAGTAATGTGTTTTGCAACTCGGCCCCTTGTATTTTAGGTCAAGTGCGAAGCCCCTCTCGTATTTGGAAGATAGACGAAATGACCCCTTATACTTTCATCGTCATTTTCATTGCCAAGACTAGAAATGCTAGAGCTAGACCGACTTAATACTTCTTCCATTTCATTTAAAACTTTCTAATTGGTAAAAATAACTCAAATTAAGAAATATTAATAAAAAATTAATTTATGTGAGGTATTAAAGTTGTAAGTGGATGTAAAGTATGAGAGAGAATGATAATGTAGTGATAAAGAAAGAGAGAGAGAAACAATAAAAAATTGTTTAGTGGAATTAAAACTTTACTTATTTGGAGTTAGGAAGTTTGTAATGTTAAGCCAAAAGAGTAAATCTAGGAAGTTATTAATAAAATCGAGGAAGTAATATTTATTTATTTGGTACTTACTACATTACGAGAACTATGAAATACTTCCTCCATCTCTTCGATCTCCGTAAGCTTTCCATTTTAAAATGTTAAATTATTTTGTGTCAAATTTGATCTCGTGTTAATCATAAATCATGCCAAGAAATAATTTATAAAGTTATAATCATACTTCTGCAATTATCAAGGGGCTTAAATGTTAATTTTAAGCACATGTAAGGTTGAAAATCATATAAGTTCGCATTGTGCGGATTGCGGAAATATGATTTTTAAGCACAGTGAGGTTGAAAATCATACAAGTTCGCATTGTGCGAATTGCAGAATTTTTTTTTTTTTCTTTTTGGAATAAGGAGATAGTAAAAAAAAAAAAAAAAAGTCACTTTTCAAGACTATACATACTTCTCAAAAATCAGAGTAACTTTTTGTGTCTCGAAAGTTTCGACAAAATCGTATTTGTCATCCCACACAAACAATAACGATGCAATAAATCCGTCTGAGTCTAATATGAATATGAATGCAAAGAATACATGTTGGTTGAAAACTTAAAACACATTTTCCAGGGGAAGGAACTAGGAAGGTCTTAAAATTTGAACTTTGATGTGAATTGAGATTTACCTAACCATAGGCATAGATCAATGTTATTAGAATTTAGAACAAGTTGGAAATTACGGTATGGTGCTATACAGTTTCATTACGACCGAATATAAAAGTGACAGAATAATTACCAATCGAGTTGTCCAGTTCTCTAGTAGTATGTAATTTAACTGGAAATAAGATATAGGATCTTGCTCATAATATTGACAACACCTCCCTATTAATTGTGCACGCCTAGCTCACTATGACTTCACGGAATTTCAAGCCACATGAAACAATAATAAGAGTGAAAATAATTTGTTGGCAAAAACTAAGGGTTCGTCTCCTAGTAGACGGTCTTTAGTATAAACCAATTTATATAAATTATAAAACAACCCCAAACAAGAAGTTACAAAATCACTACAAAATTACCACAAAAATTCGGTGGTCATTATGTAATATACTATAAATATGTGGACCTTTTAACAAATTGTCATTACTCTACCTTCTAAACTACCGTTCACCCGAAACATAAACAGATTATCGATGTGTTCTTCTTCACATGTTGATCTTCTCCCTTATTTTCTGATTTTCTCTCTCTCTCTTCTTCTTCTTATTCATCATCATGCTTTGAAGAAGAAATTCAAGCTGATTACTACATTTGCGTAGAGTAACATGAAGTTGTTGAGTCCTGATGGAGCGGTTTGTCTTTACAAAAGAAATTCAAGTTGATTACTACATTTAGCGGTTTATCAGCTAACTTATCAGTTAGTTTATCAGCTAGCTTATCAGCTCTAGCTAGCTTATTATAAATAATAAGTGTATTGGTCAGAGTGAATATAGAGAAAACCTATTAATAGTTATTATAATACCGACAACTATTTGTGAAAGATTTTTTTACCAAAATGACATCTAAATATGGAAGGGTACGTAGAAATGGAAATAATTTTTATACAATACTACACATTAAACCAACAAACCTTTGAAATCCTCAATCACTCTTTCAATATGATGAACTCACCCTTTTTGCAATTTCCATCACCATTCAAACAATATAGAATTATTGTTTTCTAAAAATAAAATAATAAGTTTAAACGTTCCGAATGGAGCAGTAGAAATTTCGAAACGGCAGAAGACTGTTAGTGTTCATAAGTTATGAAGATGGCAATTATACTTAAAACATTAAACCAACAACACCCTTTGAAATTCTCAAATTCAATCACTCTTACTTTCTATATAAATAAACTCACCATTTCTCACTTGCAATCTCCATCATCAACATCACTTTGAGCAATATTTACTAATAACTTGTGCACACAAAATGGACTTCTCCAAATGTTTCATCTTCATTCTCACACTCACCTGCCTCATGTCGACTTCCTATTCCTCCGCCAGGCTACTCCCTTTCGGCTCCTTCATTCCGAACTTCATCAATCCCACAACGACCACTCACATCGAACCCCAGCTCCAGGCCGATGACCAAGCTGGCAATACCAACCCCTTGGATTGCTTTAAAGCTCTATCTGAGATCAGGTCGTGCACGGATGAGATTACGGCCTACTTCACCAATGGCACGATCGATATAGGTCCTGCGTGTTGCAAATCCATAACTATCATAACACGTCACTGCTTGCCAACCATGTTGGGTTCACTGGGATTCACACCTGACCAGACGTACGTTCTACGCGGATATTGCGATGCCTCTGCTTCTAATGCTGTGACCTATTCTCCTGCTCCAAGTCCGATAGCGTGAAAACTGTCAGCCGCAGTGTCTTTCATGATTTCAATCCGAGTCTTTTAAGTAGTCAGTTGCATGTAATGTTGGCCTTTTCTAGTTCTTAATATCTAGCTTATGTAGCTAGCTACTTCATAAAGTACGGAGTATATATCTATGCATTTGCAATTTGTCTGGTTTATTTCCATTGTAATCAAATTATGTTTCATCAATCTAGCGCTTTTCTTAAATTTACTTTTGTCCAACTTTAAAATTCAGGCATTGATGTTTAATTTGATCGTTGCATAACACTATTGACAAAATGTGCAACTTAATTACTACGACTACGTACTATTTTGAACTTTTTGACTCGTCCGTGTTGATGAAACTACTGGATGCCATGTGTTAGACTTGTCGAATTAACTAATGAACTTTGAGGCCGAGAATACAAGTAGAAAGTACCTGCAGTTTTTACGTAAACAATGGAACGACAAGCTAGCTATCTACGAGTAGTATTCTGTTACTACTATTGGACCTAGGCCTAGCTAGTTTCCCAAAAACTATGTGTTATGTGTGAGACCATCTCCAACACTCATACCCTCTCAAACCCTCTCTTTCCTGCCACGTCAGCATTCCACTAACATTTTAATCTTTTTTTATTCTCTCAAACCCACTCAAACTCTCTTCATCTCCAACAATAAAACTACCAAACCCAATTTTCTTTTTCTTTTCTCCTTTCTTTTTAAACCACTTTATACATTTTCTCATTTCTTTTATAAACTCATCATTATTTTACCCATTTCATTTTTAATAATTAGAAAATAATAATAAAAATTACAATAATAATTGGAAAAAAATACAATACTTAATAAATAATGTTACACTACTTGAAAAATCAAATAACGATATTTTAAATTCTACGGAGACATAAATTAAATAGCCTACTACATGAAAATAATACTAGTCTAAATCTTTATTTGCCTCGTACCACTTCTTCAATGATGGAGGTGGTTTTTTTTATTTGCCTCGTCTCTAAATTAAATCTTTATTTGCCTCGTCTCACAATATTCCATACACTTGGAGGAATTATGTCGAACAAAGATCAATATGCACCGATTCGGGCCGAGCTTTAGAGTTACAAAGAGATTTGATCGAGCATACTTGGAAGTTTCGCAATGGAAAATGAAGACTTGTGTTTGCTAAATTGTGTTTGTATTTTTTTTATAAGTTGTATTGTGTATTTCTTTCTTTTTTAAGTTTTATTTTATTATAATTATTAGTAAAGTTGCTACTATTTACTTGTTTAAATTAAAGCAAAGTAAACTCCAAAAAAAAATAAAATAAATAAACATAAGAATAATGAAGAATGAAATTAAAGGAAAGAAGAAGGAAAGAAGAAAAAAAAAGAAAAAGGAAAGTCAAAAGAAAAAAGGAAATGAGATACAAAGAAGAAAGAAAAGAAAAAAAAATAAAAAAAAAATTAAAAAAAAAGATAAATGGCGCCCAGACTGGGCCAAATTCAAACAAACTGTCCATCAGCTCCTGCTGGAGCTGATGGAGCTGATGGACAGTTTGTTTAATACTGTCCAGACAACAAGCTGGAGATGGTCTTAGTCTCAACTCTCAAGCTATCGCACTATTATTATTATATTCTCCGATGCTGCTTACTTGGCTTAAGTTCTAAAACTATGGTATGCATCACACTCCACTCCATAAGTAGCGTTCGCGGATCTTCCGCATTATATTAAAAAAGATAAGGAAAAATCAGGAAGGATTATCCTCATGATTAGTGTTATTGGTTTATAAATAGAGAACCCAATCATTCTATAAGGACACCACAAACAAAAGCAATCCAGTGTTACATATTCTTCTCTTCATTACTATTGCAGATTAAATTGTCATTAATCTATCGTTTTTCTTTGTGGATATGACTTGTGTAAGCATACTGCACACGTCCATTTAGTTATACACTTGTAACTGATGTTGTTAATGATCATATTACGGCTAATGCTATTACTATAACACATTTAATTTTGACTTTTCATCTTGCGTGTTTCATTCAGGTTTTGGAACGCAAATAGACACTCTCAAGTGATACTTTTTTTTTTTTTTTTTTTAATCAGAAAAAAGAATTTTATTAAAACCAACAGATCATTATTAGCATTGAGCATTATTAGCATTAATACACCATTTATTTACCAATAATAACAGTCTTTAAAGTCCCTTGGCTTTTTTCTCCCCATTAAAATTATAACCTTCTCCCTTCCACTATCAATCCACACAAATTCCACACCCCTCCATTCCTATAAATACCTAAACAAACATCACAATCATACACAAGAACAATCACAGTATTCTCCAATCTAGCTCCATCCAATACAAAAATGGCTTCCAATTCCACGCTTATCTCACTAACAATGCTCTTCTTCTCTCTACTGCTAGCATCAACCGCTGCCACACCCCGACTGCTAAACAAGAAACAAACGCTTGCAGCCCGGCTAAAACTAGACCAGCAGGAAGAGGGATCTTCAGCATGCTGGGAGTCTCTGTTTCAACTTCAATCCTGTACTAGTGAGTTTGTAATGTTCTTCATGAATGGTGAAACATATCTGGGACAAGGATGCTGCGATGCTATCAAAGTAATCCACCATGATTGTTAGCCTTCCATGCTCGGTTCCCTTGGCTACACCAAACAAGAAGGTGATATTCTGATTGGCTACTGCGATGCCGATGACTCTGGAGATGCTGATGAACCGCCTACTCTGCCATCTCAGACAACAAGTTGATTGTGTGCACAAAATGAACTAGAGAATGTCTGCTTATATATATGATCCTGTATGCTTGCATTTCCGAATAATGTAATTGCAGTAGATAAGCTTTATATATTGTTAAATCCCACATCGCTTCACTTCAGAGTAGGACCTCAATTCAACATAATATAATATAAAATTGGATAAACTTCTACCCTTACAAGGAACTTGAAGTAATTTTAAGGGGAAGATGATCCAATTCTAATATGGTATCGGAGCCAGGTTCAAGTCGATGATGGTCATTCACCCATGTTGGGTTTGAGCCGATGTATATTCCGGCATTCATGGTCCACGTTGTAGACCCGATGTTCATACTGGGCTACACGTGAGAGGGCGTGTTTAAACTCCATCCCACATCGCATGAGAGTATGAACTCAATTCAACATATAAGATTGGATAACCTTCTCCCTTTACAAGGCCTGGGGAAGATGGCCCAATTCTAATATATATTAATGGATGAACCGTAATTGTTGAATGGCGTGTTAAACTTCATCCCACGTACAGCTAACTATACAACTATTAGGCTCTAGGGAAGGCCAGAATGGCGAAAGAGTTTGCTTTTAATATTTCCACCATATTACATTCTGCTTCAGCGTTCAGAAGTCTATCTCGCTTGTAAATTCGAGTTTTATCATTAAAACTGCATTTTAGAATTTACATATTACACCTTGGTTTACAGCCAATGGATTACGAGCCCACATTTTTCCGTGGCTGCACAGAAGAAGAAGCCTATCATCCATGGATGCCTATCATCCATGGATGGAATAGGAGTCCCTTAAAGATGGAAGTTGGCAAGATCAACATATAGTACTCCCTCCGTCCCATTACAATTTATCCAGTTTGACTTTTTCGATCAACAAATTTCAACTTTGACTCTCGATTACTCTTAAACTATAATGATAAAATATTTAACAAAATTATATTATGAAAATATAGATACTAAAGTTTCATAATATAATTTTATCAAGTATTTTATCATCATAGTTCAAGAGTATCGAGAGTCAAAGTTGAAAGTTGTTGACTGGAAAAAATTAAAATGGGTAATTTATAGCGGGACAGAGGGGGTAAACATTTAGTGCTAGCTCTGAAGGTTCAGTATACATTAAGTTATTAATAATTTTTTTTGCCGTTTAAAGAAAAAATCAGTATTCATGAAGTTTTTACTTAGTTATGCGCGAGTAACTTTTATCACCATCTACTAATAGGTTAAGACTTAAGAGCATACTTTAATCTGATGTGATAAAAGTTAACATTTTTGCGAATGTTAAGACTTAAGAGCATACTTTCATCACCAATGACACGATGGATATAGGTCCCCGTGGGTTGCAAATCTATAATTATAAACGCTTATGGCCATCACTGAGATTCACACCTGACCAGACTTATGTTCAACGCGGATATTGTGACGCCTCTGCTCCAAGTCCGATACCATGAAGATGACTTGGTAGTATCTGATGTTGATTGCTGTTTTTTCTGTGATTCTGAGTCTGAGTTTGTTAATTGAAATATGTACTAGCTACCTAGTCTACGAACTCTATATATCCACTTGGCTTCTATATTATCTGTGGCTATGTGTGTTTCTTCTTCTAACTTATTCCTAATTCCAGGCCCAACTTATCCACACGTAAGTAATTTTACTAATAGGCTACTACATTTAAAAATTAATTAAATGTTCCTTACACATCGTCTCGAATTTTGAAAAGAATAGGAACAATTTATATGAAGTTCATCATCAACGACGATATAATTTCGAATTACATGTCCATTTCATAATTACTTGGTAATTCACATGTCAAGATTAAAAACAAATAAAAATTAACCATTACTTTCGTATGGCATTTAATTTTATATTTTTGTGAAAATTTGACGATGTTCAATGTAACTTACTTTCCATGTGGATTACAACTTGAACAGGTATGGATTACAACTCACTTTATCAAAACATCTTTCAAGTAAAAACAAAAAGTTGTGCTCTAAAGAACGATTGTTACCGATTAAAAAATAATAATAAAATAATAAGAAAATAAATAAGACTAGAAAAAAAATACATAATTGAAATTAGGAGCTAGATTTTAGATTGTCACTAAGATATCTTTCTTTTTGGTGTTCACTATTACCCACATGAATGTCATAATTTTGTATCCAACAAGAAGGGATAAAATGCAAAGCGTCTCATTGTGAGTGACTCTATTTCATTGTGATATAGTTTGTTATATAGTTCGTAGTAGTAGGCTTGTATTATTGTATTATTAGTGTTGTTTTTCAGCTCTAAGCTAAACTTTATGGTTATGTTTTTAGTTTTTTTATGTTGTAATTTTGCCCCGCTTTGTGTCAATAAATATTTTTTCCATTGAAAAAAAATATTGTGAAATTTGTAATCTAGTGTTGGGATATCTTTGTTATCATTGTTTTGGTATATCTTAACTCAGATGCCTTTTAATCCTTGTAATGTGTTGAGTTATTTTTACCTACATATTTTTCTTGTAGGTCGTTTAAGCATATCTTTGTACACTGTGGCTTATATTATTGTTGTGTTGTTTTTTCAGTCTGCAGGGCTCGTAACTCTTCCTAATTCTGGTGCGAGGTTTGGCATACTTCTTGTACGAGGCAAAGTTCTTAATGTGAGAACAGCCTCAGGGACTGCATATCTTAATAATAAGGCACTTCTAGATTTTAAGAATGCATTGGGACTGGTAAATGGAGAGGTCTATTCGACCCCACAATCTAGTGATAAGTTGCGTTATGGGCATATCCTTATTTTCAATAAATTGGAGATTTTCTTCTAACAGTCTGTACCCTGTGAAAAAAAAAACGAAAACAATAAGTAAGAAGTAACACAATTGTTTTTTGTTTTTGTTTTTTTTCTATTTCTTTAACACTTTTACCAGGTTAAAAGAGAGCATGTTCTTCCCCATCTTAAGATTGACATCAAAATGTCACAAGCAAAGTATGACGAAGCCATGAATGATGATACGGATAGATCATCTAGCTTCTCATCATCATCATCGTTGATCATCAAGCTAATCATCATCATCACCATCTCATCGGCGTCATCATCATCATCTTCTCATCGTCATCATTATCAAACATTGTTTCCTTCGTTGTTGAAAAGTATCTAGGTAATTATTCTACATACTTACATTCATGTTTTTCATCAATTTACATCTAGATCTACGTTTCTTCTAGTTGTTTATATTTAAAATATTGGTGATAGATACTTGATGGTAATAAATTTATGTTGAAACGACGTTGTTGTAGCTATTTTCATCTAGATTTATGTAGTTATGTGTTTGGGTCGAAATCTATTGGTGATAGATATTGATTTGACAACTAAAAGTAGATTTATATAGATTTCACGATAAATTACGTTCATCGATATCCCATGATATCAGCAATATTGCCCATGTTCTCAGACATATATCCCATGATCTCACATCTTCGCGGTGCTCTTTTTTTTTTTTTTTGCATTGAACATGCAAATATTGGCATACATTAGTTTCTACGATCTCAACAATGTTTCCTATGATTTCAACAATATGTTTTTATGATCTCAATTGTATGTTATGTGCAATTCACTTGAAAGCATGAAATATGCCACGATCTCACCAATAATTTTCATGTTCTCAACATTATAACCCATGATCTCATGAAAAAGGCCCATATACAGTGATCATCACATTTGATATGTAGGTATAAGTACCGTTGGTGGAGATTTTTACATTCGTGGGATGCTTGAAAAGGACTAACATGAACTTTTGATGAATAATACGAATGTCACTGCATCAACTTCTATCCTAGACCCAAGACCAAATTTTAGAGGGAAAACGAAGAAAACCAGCTTATTTGTGGCAACTCTAGAAAAATACTTCTTCTGATTAATTTGTAATGTTTTGAATAATTTTCAGAATTACAGTTGTTCCATATGCTTAGTTTGACAATTTTAAAAATGTAATATACTATATTTTGTTATGTATATAAGTCTCATGATCTCAACAATAAATCTCATGATCTTAAATCTATGTTTAACATGATCTTAATTAATAAGTCCCATGATCTCATGAATAAGTCCCATGAACACACAAAAAAAGTCTCATGATCTCATGAATAGGTATCATGATCTCAACAATATTGCTCATGATCTCAGTTTTAAGTCCCATGGCCTTAAATCTATGTTCAACATGATCTTAATTAATAAGTCTCATGATCTCAGGAATCAGTCCCATGAACACACAAAAAAGTCCCATGATCTCAACAATATTGTCCGTGATCTCAGGAATAGGTCACATGATCTCAACAATATTGTCAATGATCTCATAAATAAGTCTCATTAACACACAAAAGGTTTCATTATCTCAAGAATAAGTATCATGATCTCAATAATAAGTGTCATGATCTCAACAATATTATGCATGATATCATAATTCAAGAAAACTGAGAAGGTAAATGGATTATAACATACCCATTATTTAATAGTACTACGCAAGCGTCCCTAATAACAAAAAACATATCTACTAGATAATCAATTACATTTTAGTACAAGAATTTAACTTTTTGAAGCTCTAACGTGCTCTAAGCACTGTTTCATTATTGGATTTTTTCTTATCCAAACAACCCTTATGTTTCTTAAAATAACTAAATAAATTAAATTAAAAAAAACTTTTAAATAAATAAAAAAAAGTATTTTCATCTTTTTCTCCGGAGCTCCGGTAACTGGACGGAGCAAGCTCCGATCTGGAGCTTGCTTCGTCGATCGGAGCAAGCTCCAGTTGTTCAATGTCGGTGACTAGACCGGAGAAAAAGAAGAATAATTGAAAAGGAAAAGAAAGGGAAAAAAAAAGAAAAAATAATTATAAATTAGTTAAGGGATAAGGTTTGTTTGGTTGGATTGTTTTGAGGGGGTGACATTTTTTATATCAAAATGTAATTGATTATCTAGTAGGTATGTTTTTTAGAAAAGGACTAATGGTACTAATGTGATAGTAATTGTTGTAAAAATATTTTATTATATAACTCCAGTCTATCCATTCCAATGAACTTCTATTTTTTATGAACTTTGGAATCAAATAGTACTACTATTTGTTCATCAATTTTGGAAGAAATCAACGATCTACTTCCATATGCAGTGAAATAATATAGGAGTATATACTAAACATGGTTATAACCACACCCACCGGTGAAAGCAATGGAAAATAAGACATTAACTTAAAAAAGGGTGGAGAATTGGTCTTGTCATGTTCATCAAGCAATGTATCCAACCACAACGGGCAGTCTCCAATGACTCCAGCCTCGACCCCCGTCATCCGCCTCACCAACAACTCCAATCAATTCTCAATTGGCGGAGCTTTCTACCTTTCCCCAATCAAAACCCTAGAATCCCTAATTTCTACCTGCATAACTTTTGCAATTGATCAATCAGACGCGCAAAGACAAGCAATACGACGAAGAGAAGAGAGAAAAAAGAAAATAAGAGAGATGAAGCGCACGGAGAAGAGAGATGAGAGGAAGAAGAAAGCAAAAAACTTACATGAAAATATAATTACTAGTCTAAGCTGTCTCTGCAAACTTAAATTTTCTTCTACATCTTGCAAAGCAAAAAAGCCAGTTTAATCAAATCATTTCTTCTACATTTTACAACAAAAAAAATGAAAAAGAAGCCACTGGCTAACTACATGTTAGAATGTCAATTTGGCTCTACCACCAGGTCCACCACATTCCAGGTTTGCTACGGTGTTTCTACCAGCCCTGAGCGGAATGTGCTTCTTTCCTCTGAGCTTCTATGTGAGAAGAAATTCTCGCACATTTGTTTCTTGTTTCTTGCAACTCCTTTTCCAGTTCCTCCACCTACATCGTTCAAAACACAACACAGTGGCACCCAGCAATGTCAATAATACAAATGTCTGTTACATAAATTAAAGTAAACTCATATGACTAGATTAAACGATTCATTACCTGTCGTTTCAATTCAACTTCCTTCTCTTTATACTCCTCACACCTGTTGAAATGGCACGTATGAATAGTGTTAGACTTTGACCTGATAAAAAAATTATTACAGGACATATACGTGAAGCAATGCAACTGATTGGTTGTGTATAATAGAAATTTTTTTACCACATAGGTTTATTTGGAGGCTGGACCGTCAACTCTCCCTCTAAGCAATACCAAACAAGTAAAGATTGCATACCAAAGTTATTCTCGATCTCACACAATTACCATAAAGATTGACTTGTAAATAGTGATAGAATTCCAACTCTCCCAGAAGCTTAAGCTATAGGGCAGGAACGGAATCTAGTCATTTATATTAATTCTCCAATAAAGAGGACCACTTCAGCAAACTAAAGAATACCCTTTCAGGATTATGCCATGCATCAGATTTGTAAGCTAATAAGATTTGAGACCTTTATGCACACGGGATATGGAATCCCACATCATAAAAATGTATGAGGAAAAGGATAACGATTTCTGTTTACAACTTCCATAATTATTCGTGGAATCGTGACAGAAAGTAAACTCACACGTGATGACTATCATTATCTAGCTAATGCATACATGGAACCCTCGAGTCTACAATACGGACAAATGTGGATATAATATGAAGAGAATGCACAAACTGATGCTAACTGAAACTATATGAAGACAGTTTGTGCTTGACTGAGACAAAGCTCTCTTCTATCCCATAAATCATAACCTTGTATCGTCACATTTCTTGCTAACACCTGGTTAAGTTTTCAGATCTCTATACATGTAGTACATAGCAGAAATAGACAATGCATCTTGTATATAGTAATCCTTCAGCATACCTCATAAAAAGCTGGATGTTTTCATCACATATCTCATTAAGTGACCTACTATCTACAGATACCTCTGGAACGGAGACCTGCGAGAAATTCCAGATAAAAACATCAAAGTAAATAAAACTGATTTGTCTGCAGCAGTCAAATAATATAGGTGTCGGGAGACTCGGGACAAATAAATCCACTACTGAATCATAACATTTTGTTTGTCTGGACGATCCTTAGACACTAAACTAAGGAAGTACTATCTGAAACTAACCGAATTGGGACCGGAAGACAGCTGAACAGCTGATGAAACAGTCCTAGGCAGTTGAAGCTGTGACCTAACAGCTGCACCAGAGATAAGTTGAACAGGACTTGTTCGATCACCAATAATTGACTGATTACGTACGTCACCACCTTGAAGCTGTGACCTCACAGCTGCACCAGGGATAAGTTGAACAGGACTTGTTCGATCACCAATAATTGACTGATTACGTACGTCACCACCTTGAACTTGAGGTTCTGTAGGTAACTTCTGGAGCCAGTCACTCTTTTTCACGCCATCAGGTAAGTGTCCTACTAAGTGACAATGACCTCTCCTGATTTGTGACGGCACATGGAAAATCAATTATTAGGAATTGCTTGAAATATTCATCGTATAAAACACTACGTGACTTAATTACAACTCATTTTGTTAGAATAGCTCGAAATGTTCATCTGTGTAAAACACCAAATGACTGAATTACAAGAATGTAAAAAAATTAAGACCATACAGGGTACTTGGTATGACATTCATGCGATAGTACTACAATGACACAGATGATCTTAGTGACTGGGGGAAATTTTATAACAGCATAAAACCTATTAGAGATGGTCCAAAGATATGTCCGGGAAGTCTGTTTCCCGTTTCAAATGCATAACTAGAACTCGAAGTATCAATAGCAGGGTCAACCAGTGAGAGGAACGTAATACACTATTACTCCTCCATTTCAACAGGTTGCATGCGTTTGTTTTTTACAAGGTTATTTAGAAGGTTAATGAAATATGGTTGTTGTTATTAGATAAGTGGTGGGCCCGGATATGAAAGTAATGCTACAGGATAATAAAATGGGTTGGGTATAATTGTTTATTAGATTGGTGGTGGGCCCGGAAATAAGGTAAGAAGGATATAGTTTACCAAAAAGGGGAACATATAAAACCTGTTGAAAGTTGAAACAGATAGTATAGAACCTGTTGAAACAAAGGGAGTACTAATTATGGAGCATGTAGCCAACCACAAGCTTGATTTTAAGTTCCAAAATTGAGCCTCTTACTTTATAATTCCCAACCTACTATGGAACAGGTCATTAGGCGTGGAACAAGCCAGAAATTTGTAAACGCCCTATAAGAATAGCAGCAGAATAGTAAGAAAATGATGTCAAATAAGATGCTATCCACTAAGGATTAGCCGATTAGCATGTTACACGAAGGCACTAACAGCCTAATAAAGAAACAGAACTCTGTGTCACATGCAAACACACACATGGATGCACACACACAAAGGCACAAGCACACACATGTTCAGCAAGCAGGCACGCTAGTTCATGTGTGCAAGAAAGTATATTAAACCCTAGTTTAAAGAATGCAAACTGCAGCAAGTAAAACATGAACAATAAATAATAATTTACCAGTACTCCATGACCATTTGTTTCAATCTCGTCTCCAGCTTAAGGAACAGCGCTGATCTCTCAAAGTCTTGTTTGTCATGTGCAGGTTCAATGAAATTTGCCTCAAGAACCCCTAACCACCAAAAGTTGGTAAGAGAGCATAGAACAGAAAAGAGTGCTGATTGTTAATTGATGAGCTTTTGGAGACATACCAACAACACCATGTCCTTTAGAAGAGCCATCGGCAGTGACTTTCCAGTAAGGCTGTCACAATTAACAAAAGGTTTCAACATAAAATATGCTAATAGAGCAGGAAAAAAAAAATGATGCTTGTAATTTTAATAATCTTGTATTCCATCTTACATTTTGTCACTTTGTCTTGCTTAAACTATAAAAAGAAAAGGTCTCTGGGTATATAAAGGTAGTTATACCACACCAATAAAGCAGAGCTATCAGCTATATCATATAGCATCATCCCTTATCACATAGGATGACAGGAATATGAAGAAGTAGCAAATGACCAAATAATTTAAAATACTGGAATCAACAATAAAAAATTTTCTAACGCAGTACCCTGATGAGGCGATTTTTGTGGTAGACATTAAATCCACAAATTCCAAGCGCAGGGGCTTCCTTGATGAAGCCAATGGTCGTATTCACTACCACCTATACAATCCAAAAAATAATACACTGCTCAATGGTAACAGATTCATACTGAAAATCAACTAGACAAAACTAATACAGGAGAGCCATTTTATTCCAGTTTTAATATGGATAGCTTAGTGAAAAGACAGAAATACTTGAGTATTTAGTATGCATTTGAAATATACATTATAAAGAAATTTCTCAAACAACAACGAAATCTCATATGACTTGTAAATTCATACTCTCTTACACAAAGCACCTGGGACAGGGGGTGACAAAGCTAGACATCAGCAAAAACACACACAATGAAAAAAAGAGGTTCTTGCTCAGTGACTATGATTGGCACAAATTAAATCCATATGCCTTTATGGGAACATACATATATGTAAGGGTAAAAGGCAGTATACCTTCTAGATTTTATGATGACAAACTTCTAGGTTATTGTAGAGATATTTACTAGGCATGGCCACATAGGAACTTGAGGGTATTTATCAGGAATCTTATGCAATTTGAAGAACATTTAAGTATCAACATTTACAAGTAACATGATATTAGGAGACATCTAAATTTTCCATCAAAGCATCTCACAAGGAAGGTACTCTTGGCTGACGTTCTAAAAGGTGTATATAGCAGAAATAACATAAGATTATTTCATTAAGAAAACTAAGCATTAGTTAAATTTCCAGATTTTATATAAGAGATAGTGTAACCATTGTAATAAAAGCACCATTCTACCTCTTTAGATGGCACACCAGTGAATGGCCTGTATGAGATTGGCTTCGAGTGTTTCAAGTCATCAGCAATACTGTATTGCTCAACTGGTTTCCCTCTTAAAATGATACTGAAGTTTGTGAACTTTCTAAGGTACAATATAGATGCATATTCCTGGGGAAAAGATATTTCACCATCACTGAGTCAAAGCACAAAAACAAAGAGGAAACGTGCTTTTGAGCAGAGCTTATATATGTGACCTGTGTGTTTCCTGTGCAGAAAATTCAGACACTTCCTGTTCTACACATAGTGTTGGAAGTTTAAAAAAAAAATAATAATAATAAAATAAAATAAAATTGATTGAAAAAGCACCTGTATACAAGACTCTTTTCCATGTTGAGAACTTAAGTGTGCTTTTAAACATAATTGGAAAATACACTGTTAATTACCCACCCTTAATGAGAAGCGCATGCGATAGGATAAATGGGATTGCAGTTCGACAACACTTTTCCTTGCTTTGGAGGCATTTCCTTGACTAGCTTCGTCTCTAAGCCTTATATCCTGAATTTAGAGGAGAGCAAAATAAATGAATTTTGGACTACCGAATTCTATGTAGAGTGCATGGTGTCAAAATTTTAACAAAATTGCCTTTCTATAATTGTGCCAATTGTAAGACTATGAAGGAACTCAAAATAAATATAAATAAAGTAGAGATAAAACTAAAGCTCAAATTAAACTGATTAATATCTTACCATTTTGCATCATAGAGCTTCATAGCCTTCATTAAATAAATACATATTCTTGTTATGAGGGCTATAGAGAAGCTTGTATTTGGTAGATATACGTCTACAAAAGCCAATCACAAATGCAATTGACTTGTCTCATCAGACTTCATCACCTTTAATTTTTATTTTATTTTAAATAAAGGAAAAACATGGTGCTTGTATTATTTAATCCTACTTCATATTCCAGTAAACAATGAACTTTATGCGATCTGTATTAGCAGTGCGTTTTCTTCCGGATACGGTGCATGCTCTCATCAGAACCATGCCGGGCTCAGGAGTTGAAGCAAGAAAAAATGTTTTCGGTGTCATTTAAGAAAAAATATTGACCCTAAAACTAACAACTTTTGTTGTCTACCATAGTCTTCATCTGCACCCCAGTCATCGAGAAGGGGCTGCTTTGCCCTTTGTGAGAAGCATGGAAAGTACACATGATGGAATCCCTGTGAGTGTTTTTTATATGGGAAGGGGGACCACAGGTTGACCGACTTAAAACAACTCGTGTGGTGATGCCTATTGCAATGGGGACAGGAGTTATTTTAAGGGCACAGCAAAAAAAAAAAAAAACTCTTTTCCACAGTTCTACAACACCCTTAGTTATCTGAAATTTCGAACAGTTAAGCGCAATTTAATTTGTCGTTGAACTGCATAACCAACCCAGTGCGGTGTCATAATTCTCTGGGTATTCATCTTGCATATTCCATTCAAAGAGATTTAAAAGGCAGAACCTAAGTTTTTTTTATCAAACATCAAGCTTCCCTTCTGCATGATTCTTTAGTTGAGGTAAATCATTCACTATTGGAAAGATTTTGTGGATTCAAGATGATTCTTCACTGTTCTTTCATGTCTTAACTATTTTCTTAACTATATTTAATGGCGGTAAAACAGCCTGTGCCTGTAGACTTCTGAAAACTGAAACTTGAGAAGAACAAGAAATCTATTTCGACGGTTTTCGAACCATATGCAGGGCACTAAAGTATATAAAGTTACCCATCAAAAAGCAAGATACTGTACATTTTCATTAAAGAGAAACATCAAGTCTCCTACTTTTCAGGTCAAACAAAATTATCCTGCAAAATCCACCTAGAACAGTAGAACTCAACAACTAGTTTTAAAACATTGGGGAATGCGAACTTATATACATACCTCTTCATCGTCATCAAAGTTCAATTCATAAATGCCTTCATCATTCATCCACAGGTTGTATATTATGATCTTTGTTCCATGTGACCCAATGTCGCCAAACTGAAAAATAATGAAAGATTGGTAGGTTAACAACAAAACTCAAGCAGCAGCTTGAAACCACTGGCGATATATATCATGACAATCAGAATTAACAAGGAAACTTTCCACGATACAAACCAGTGTCTGATACAACAAACAAGGAAAAATGCAACAATGTGGCTTTTCATAACTTCGCAAGAATCCAAGTTTTGCATGAACAAAAGCCGGAAGGGCTACATTGCATAATTTTGTCCACAAATCATACTTCACCATCACAGGCAAATGTCAATTACCAAACAGCAACTTCTACACCATAATTTCATAAACTATTCATTATTAAGTTGTACGCACTTATTAAATAAAAAGACTTCTAAGTATTAGGATCACACTAGAGCACCAAAACGTTTACAATACAAGGATATTACACAAAACCAAAAGTAATACACAAGACACGGTATTCTAGGCTTCTAATATATAGTAGAGATGAAGTGCCACAATTCACGCTTGCTATTCAACAACTACTTCGTTCACCTTTGATTTTGTACTTTTGGAAAAGCTGCTCTTTTTAACTGGTAGGCTTTCAAGCACATATCTATGATATTGAGTCATACATGAGGTTTTGAAATCTATGATCAGATTTGTCAGAGGTCTAATGAAACACTTGAGGCACATATTTATCTCAATAAAAGTGACAACACCTGAAGGATTTTTCAAACAGTGGGGGAGGGGACAGGGGGGTGGAAGGAAACACAAATTCATAGCCGTTGCCTTTCTAAAAACGACTAACATCCGACTCATTTCCCTCAGTGAGTGGACAACAAACCTCACTAATCCAAGCAACTAGGTTCTGACCATGATGTAGTTCTAAGATTTCACAAACCTATAACCATGGCATTGTTATGCGACACATCCACTGACACAACTATGTATATGTAAATTTTCATATGCTTATCCACATGAAGCTCTCAGACAAGGCCTTGTTGACATCACCATTCCCCCTCTGGCAGATATCACGTCAGTAAATATGTGATAGAGTC